>OY743178.1:10177841-11521175 GCA_963555705.1 Ligustrum vulgare
TGAAGGAAGCATGTAAAGTGATAGAAAGACAAACAATGAAAGCATGCCAATTGACTTTTATTAAATCATCCCTTGTGCCTTGAGATAAAAAGCACCTTCTTTGGGCATCTAATCTACTCAAAGTCAGATGAAAAATCTTTATTCTGGTATTCATGATAGCTGTAAGATACTAAAGATTCATAAAAAATGAGTAACTCAATGCAAGCAATACAACAGTTGCTATGACAATTAAAACCCAACCCGCTAAAATTTCTTCCACCGTTCATGTAGATATGTCTAGTTGAATGTGCACATATATTACCCACCTGTGCATCATTTTGCTCATACGATCCAAGTATGCCAGTTGATTGGGGATAGGAAGTCCCAGCTGGCCATGGAGACATGAACTTGCCTGTGCCTAGAGGACCTGAATGGTTTGTCAGCGATTCACTAGATCCAAAGTCGTCCGGAAATTTGTAGAGACCAACTCCACTACTTCCAGAAATATCCCCTCCGCCAAAAGCTCCGAAAGGCACGTAGAAACCGGATCCTGGCCCAAAAAGTGCATTGTCCATAGGATTTTCATGGCCACTAATTTCTGATAGCATCATTTCAGACTGAGAAATGGGAAATGCTGAAGTAACATGTGGCAGACCAGGAGAAACTGGAGGTGGATAGAAGGGTGATGACACAGGCATTTGGTGTGGAGAGTACAACTGACCATCGAACATTATTGGAGATAGAGGACTAGGAAGAAGAGAAAACTGCCCATATGTCATCTGGGAATCAAAGCCATAGCCAGTAGGAAAGAAGAGTGGTGGATTATCATTGTACATTGCCTAAATAAGGTTCGATACAATAGTCAGTCTATGTTGAGCACCATCTAGCAAATTCAAAATACAGATGAGAAAAAATTTATACCCACCGGAGGTATGACATGCAAGTTATTGACATTGACATAGTTAGAATGCTCATCCCAGTTACCAGTACCATTGTCATAACCTGGACCAAAGCAAAAGTAATATAAATTACATGACATAGGAAGCAGAAACATATATCTCAAAGCAAAGCAACGTGATTATTTATTATTTAAAAAAAAAAAAAAAAGAACATGCACGTGACCTAATTTCTGGTTTCATTCAAATACTTCTTGCTATGAGTTGAAATAAAAGTAGAACTAGAGTACTGGAGCTCATTTGCCTTCATAGATACTTCAAAAATTCCAAAAGGTCACTCCCTAAGCATACATTAGCTACACCTCTCCCAGAATCGTCTCTTAAAAAATCACAGAGGATACTTATTAGATAGTTTCAACTGACCACTATTAAATGGATGAAGGATAAGAACTTCTAACCTCAAAGGTCCATTGTAATAACCCGGTTTTATACTAGTCAAAGTCATACATGGAATAGTCAAGTCAAAGTCTAATTATGACTAAATTATATTATTTTATTTGTTGGGGTTATTTTTCCATAACTTATATAAGTTGAGGATTTATTTAAATCTAGGAATAAGAGTTGGGGACCTACTTGGCAATATTGAAGACTTTACATAATATAATACTAATTATACAAACCAATTGCCAAACAAAAAGGACAAACAGAGGCAGAGAAGGCGCAGGAAGAATCGGGAGAAAGAAAAAAGGAAAGAAAAAGAGGAAAAAAGAAGAAAAAGGAAAGAAAGAAGAAGAGGAAAAAGGAGAAAAGAAGAGGTATGGATAAATCCTTATTATTTTGGGCTCTTAATTTATCATTATTTCCAAGAAGTATGTTAATTTAATTTCTAGGGTTTATGGATTATTAGCTTAAATTTGAAGTTTAGCTAGTATTAAGCTTTATTGACATGGATATGAGGTAATGAGCTAAATAGATTGCAAGGAAATTGTATATGTGGATTTTGATGGTTAAATTGATTTATTTATGGAATGGGTTTTTAAACTAGTGCCTTGATCTTTGATTTTGGTATGATAATGTGATTCTAAACACTTGATTTGATATATATATAAGTGTGGATTAAGTATTAAGATTACATAAGAAGAAAAGGGGTCGTGATAGGAAATGTCATTATATGATAATTGTGCCAAATCTCATGCTTTTGGTTATGGAAATGGGTCATTAATATATGGAAACAAATGAGTACATTTTCAAATGATATAATCTTTTATGTGTGCCAATCGTGAAGTATGTTTGGAATTTAATAAGTAAAGGCACGTGATTGGATGAAAAATGGGGAACAAGGACTAAAAGAGAGCTTTGTGAGATTTTATATATTAATCACAATTTGAGAATTATGGATTTTGATAGAAAGAAAAGCATAAAGTATATACTTTCTTAATTCTAGCAAGGAAAAGAATGTAAAAGAATTAAGTTATTATTAGTTGATTTTTAAATTGTTAAATATGATTAGTTTTGATACAAGAAATTTATATTGTTATTTCAGGAAATGTTGTGGAGATTGGATCATGCCTATGGCCCAGCTAGATTCCAATTGATAGCTTTGTGAGTAGAAAAGTTATTCTTTTAAAAACTTAAAAGAATTTATGTTATGCAAGTTTTCTATTACTTTGATTTTCTTTAAATTACAAATGATTTTGAAATAAATGGCTCTTAGCATATTTATTAAGGAAAATGTTTTATAATTACACTTGCTCAAGCATGATGGTTCCAATATCACGTTTTACAAATATGATTAGTTAAGTTGGCATGTATGATTTCAAAGTCACCAGAAGTACCCGATGTGGTTATCTGTTCTTGTGTTAGTGCACGGAGGGGGGCTTGGGTCCGTGTACTAGCGGATATTATTTGAGATCTTAAGGCTCTGTCACGGAGGGGGCCTATGGCCCGTGTTCAGATGATTTTAAGATCCACTCTTATGCAAGGAGGGGGCCTATGGCCCGTGTGTAAGGGTGTATATATGAGGTCTTTGGGACCTACTTTTGTACCCAGAGGGGCTTTGGGCCGGGTACGGAGGTGTTTAGCAGTCTACGCGCGTATAACTAGATACAGATTTCAGATGATTTAGTTGGGTACCTTTGGTGTGATTTTCTTATGTACTATAGTTTATCAGTTACGTCACAGATAATTATTCCACGATCTTTATGATTATCCTTAGCATGTATGAATTGATTTAAAATGACAAAAGCTTATGAAATAAATTATGTTTCAGAAATGGTTTATAAAATACTTTTATTTCAGAAATTCCACTCACTGAGTCACAAGCTCATGTTTTTCCCTACCTTTACAGTATAGGAAGAAAATAAGGTGGCGTTCTGTTTGTATTTTATTTTGTATTTTCATTTTCGAAAATGTTTTGTATTTCCTGTTTTCATTTTTGTTTTCAAATTTGCTGAAAACGCGTTTGGTTTGTCATTTCTGAAAACTGTTTTTGAAAATGAAAAGCTGGAAAACACATTCTGTTTGAAATTTTGCAGAATACTACTTAAACTATTTTTAATTAATTTGCTTGCAGAATACTACTAACTCAAACTCAAATTTCCTTTCACAATACACTAAAAATATGGTTACATACAACAAACTAATGTGAGCATTAAGAGTCTATATTAACACAGCTTGGTCAGGTTCGGGATTTGAGAAAGCTCTACTTCTATTCAAATCCAAAAAATGCAAGTTCTTTCAAAACCACCAGAGTCCATTTATCAGTGCATTTTTTGAAATATAACAACAAGAATTCTCACTTAATTTTTTTTTTTTTTTTTTGTAATGTTGATATTGAATTCAATAAAACTTTATTTAAACTTAGTTCCAAGTTAGGATAATTCTCAAAAAAAAAAAAAAAAAAAAAAAAATAATCTTTATTTAGGCTTAATTCCAAGTTAGGATAATTCTAAAAAAAATAAAAAAAAAATAAAAACTTTATATTAAACTTAGTTCTAAGTTAAGATGATTCTATTAAAAAAAAAAAAAAATCCCAAAACGCGTTTTCCGCGAAAACGCGTTTTGGACATTTTTTTGTCGAAATACACACAAAATGCTCAAAACGAGGTTTTAGGCGTTTTCCGTTTTGTGTACAATTTTTTTTTTTTTTTTTTTTTTCCAAAATGCGTTTTCGAAAATGGTAAAGAGAACGCGTTTTTAGCGTTTTCGAAAATAAAAACAGAAAACGACCTCAAAACAGTAAAGAGAACGGGGCTAAGAGTTTCAGCAGCATTGAAGGAGCCTTTGCAGCTCTCGAGGAGCTTTGTAACATTGTTACTTGTAGGAGTTACTTTGGTAAGCTCTTAGGAGACGTTTTAGGAAGATGCATTGGAATATGCATTTATTTTATATAAGTAATATACTTTATCAAGAATATGTCTGATGATGATGTATTTTGGATCATGTATATATAGTTATTAGATTATGTCAATTGTCTTGGTTGGAAGATTTGAAAGTGATATAGTTATTTATGATTGAATGTTTGAGGAATTGTTATTATTTTACAGGTTGGTTAAGTCAATATTATAGGGGAGACTCTGTCAAATTTTTTTATTAATACTTATGGGATCAAATTTAATTATAAGGTGAATCTGAAAGTTAAAGAAAAGTCAAGATTGCCTTGGTGGTGGGTCCAACATCTAGTTGGCACCTGCCATCGGCGCACGTCACATTTCAGGTCCAATAGGATGACCTGGGACGGGTCGTGACATCCATCATTTTAAAACTACGAGTTCATAATACATTAGCTAACAGTAATAACACACTGCAATGTTGAGACACATAATCATCTTTTAAAATAATTCACTAATTAGTCTTGAAGCTTTAAAATACCTGTGATAAGACAATATAATTCACATGGAAATCATATTTATTACTTGCATATTATTTCCTATAGATTAGTCCAAATAAAAAATCACGGTGAGGGAATAAAATGGTAACCACATAAGCAAAATGAGAATGATTCTCTAGCACTTGCTGGGACTGAACGAACTATCCGAGACGTCGCAGGAGTAAGACGCAGATGCAGGTCTCAACGGTTAACACAAGTGTCTGATGAGTGTGTTTTTTGCATAAAAAAATCCGTATTGCCATTACAAAGCAATGGGAACAAAAGCGATTTGAAATTCTCGTAATAAGAATTATGTAAAGAATAAAAGAACGATATTGGAATAATCTTACTTTGTACATTGATTAATGAATTGTGCATTTGTTTATAGGAAAAATTATTCACTAATCCTACTAATACGAGGAAACTAAAATCATAAGGAGAATGGTGCGTCTAGGTCTTCGAATTTAGTGCTTTTACTAAAGCCTTTGAAACGACATTTTCACTACTGCTACTGCCAATAATCACATTGCATATACGAATGGTACATTGAATTCGGAAAATTTTGTGTCGTTGAGAGTTGTCTAACTTCTTTGATGCAAGCAAAATTCGTCCCACTTCGACTCTACACCGAATTTTGAGTTAGAAGGGTATTTTTATTGCTAATATGAGTGTTGCTTGAAGTTGTTGTCCCCATTGAGCAAAGAAAGTTTCTTGTGTCTACCATCGAAAGTTATTCTAAGTGCATGTTGTCCGATTGATTTGATTTTCCACTTTCATTACCAAGTTATCTGCATTGAATAAATCTCTTGAAGAGTTTGTCGAACTTGAATGTTAAGTTTTAGGCCACTAACATAGCAAGCAATTGATTGACTCTCCATCTCAGATAAATGCACCATCTCAGATAAATGCGCTCGGACATTAAGTTGATAAAAATTCTTCTATGTACTCATTCAAATAAAGGTTGGCTTGCCAACAATTTTGATATTGCCGATACAAAAAACTGCTCATAATCGGGCTTAAGATTAAGGAGATAGCTCCATGCGCTTTGATTCATTATATGGGATTCTGATCGAGGAGAACTACCAAAGTGTTTCAAAGGTGGGTTATCTTGAAATAGGTCTGCCTTTGACCTAAATCAACCTAAATTAAATGATTGTGGAATATCTTTGAGAAATAGGAATCCGTAGGAATTCTTACGTTTATTTCTAGTATGGAATGAGTCAATCATCCACTTTAGGATCTTATTTTATTGAACAAAAAGGGTGATATTGTTCCTTCATTGATCAAGAATTCAAATTTTTGGGAAGTATCATGATCATCCAATAAGAAGAGTTTCCATTTACACCGGAGCCTTTACTTCATTTAATCAATGTTATTGGTAACTTGTATGGTTCACATCACTATTTGGCTCTACACATGAATTGTCCAATAATAGGTCAGAAATCGCGATTGTAATAACTAATGCATGTTGGGCTAAGAGCGAATACGTTGTTTCCCTTGTCCCTGAAGATTAAATTGTAGTTTTTCCCACAACGAAGAAACTCCACCTTTTAATCTAGATGCTACGAGCTTAACTTGATTTTCCTCCAAAATATTTAAATAATCGAAAAAATACTCAACGTTGTGCACCCAATCGAGAAAATCTTCAAAACTTCATTGACCATTAAAACTTTGTAAATCCATCTTCCTCTTAAGTTCTTGAACATTTGGACCCCAATTATTAGCCCTAGGCTAAAAATTGTATTCTTCTTGGGATGAATAGTCGAAACCCCATGGCTCCCTTTGTTGAAAACCTTTATTTCTTGGTTAAAAATTAGGATCCCCACAAACATGTCTCCATTGATGGTCAAAACTGAACCCTCGGTCTAAATTAAATTCCTGGTCAACATTAACTTGGTCAAAATTAACCTCTCCTTACATAAAAATCATCCTCTCTCCTGACTCCAAACTTTCATCCCACGTCTCGCCGCTGACCTGCAAGTACACCCTCACTATCGTCGTCTCCCGCACACCGCCCAAAAGCTCCTTTATTTCGTCGTTCATACACGAGTAAGGGTTAGCGATTCACAATAGGTTCTCTATTTGCAGCTAATACGTTGAAGGTTGGGTCAATCAATGGTGGACGATGGTGGTTGCAACCAGCAATAAGTCGTTGGTGTTCTCTCAAGTCTGCTCTAGGTCGAGATTGTACACCACCTGCAATGCAAGGATTCTTTGCGTCTAGATGTGCAAGGTTGGGTGTCTTCACCGCTACTTTCTTCATCTTCTTCGTTGTCTTCATAGTCCAAATTGTCTGGTTGCTCACATCTTCCTTCTATAATTAACGTAGCCATCATCTGCTTGAGATTGCAAAGCGTTCCGTTGACCCCTCAAGTTGTTCGATTTTTTCGAACCTCCGATAATTGTTGGTGGTTCGTTTGCTGCCAGAAATATAGTCAACCATCACATTGAAGTAAATTCCTTGCTCTGATAGTGATACCAATTTGGTGAGGAAGCGATTTGAAATTCTTGAAATAAAAATTATGTAAAGAATAACGAATGATATTATAATAATCTTACTTTGCATATTGATTAATGAATTGATTCTTCAAAAAGTACAAAATGCCATTGTATTTATAGGAAAATTATTCTCTAATCATACTAACATAAGTGACTAAAATAAGGAAACAAACTAGAATCCTAATCTAAAACAAAGAAGAAATCATATTCTAATCAAAAAAGAAAAGAATTCTTATTTTAAAATCTAGAAGAATAAAAATAGATAAAACATATTACAACTAAAATAAATAAAAGTAAATAGACTTAAAATAGGAAACTAAGGCCATGTTCTCTTTGCTGTTTTCAGCCCGTTTTGAGTTTTCGATTTTCGGAAATACCGAAAATGCGTTCACTTTGCCCATTTTCAGAAATTCGTTTTCCAAAAAAAAAAAAAAATACAAAGGAAACTCAAAACGAATTTATTGCGTTTTGGATATTTTGTGTTAAAAAGTCCAAAACGCGCGTTTTGGACTCTTTTTTTTTTTTTTTTTTGTAAATATGATACACTTCCTTCACTTGAAGTTCTTATGTTATTTTGCCATTATATATAGATCCATGTTAAGATTTTTTTTTTTTTTTTTTTTGTAAATGTGAGACACTTCCTTCACTTAAAGTTCTTATATTATTTTGTCATTATATATAAATCCATGTTAAGATTTATTTATTTATTTATTTTTTAATGTGAGACACTTCCTTCACTTGAAGATCTTATGTTATTTTGCCATTATATATAAATTAATATTAAGATTTTGTTGGTGTGGGGTTAATTTTTTTTAGCTGAAACAATATTAATGATGAATTTATTGACATAGAGAACTAACTGATTTAGTGACATTGAAATTAATGTAATTCAACAAATCAACCATTTTTTACATATAAAATATCACAAAATAAATATATCGAAAAATTACAAAGTAAACACATTTTTCAGTTTTCTATTTTTGAAAACAGTTTTTCAAAATCACAAAGAGAACATGTTTTCAGCAATCCCAAAATAAACAACCAAAATCCAAAATTCAAAAAAAAATCCAAAACTCAAAATTCAAAATCGAAACACAAAAAGAACGGCCCCTCATATTTTACGAAACAGGAAACTAGTCCAAATCAAACTTGGTTTTGTCCTACATAAAATGAGATTAGGACAAACCTCCGGGATAAATGCCCTGGTCCTGCAGAGTATAAGCATTGAAAGGATACATAGTGCTATGAACCCCACTTGATCCTGAGGTTGCAGGCTGATCATTAGTGCTTTCTGGAGCCCTGGACAAAGCTGTGTCCAGAGAAGGATTTCCAGAAATAATCCTTTCATCTTTTGATGGAAGTGGCTGACAATGTATCAATAGAATGTACCAATGAAAGACATTACTAATCTAACCGAGACATAGATAAAGGGAGAAAAACTTGATAATGTAAGGATGAGTTTATTGCATACCTTTTTTGCCAAGTTATGCAGGTCAGCACCCCTGTCACCTGTGTCCACCAAAGCAATCAACAGCTTGTCAAAATGAAGAACAAGAAAAATCAAAAGAAAGCTGAACATTATAAAAATAAAATTTAGCAACTTGTAGCCATGGTGTAGAACTTGGGTGTACCATAACTTTTTGCTTTGCTTAGCTGGATGGGGTGGAGGGGAAGAGGAAGAGGAAGAGAAAGAGAAAGAGAAAGAGAAACATAACAAGATTAAAAATTCAACCTGTGTGATAAAAGTTCTCCAATAAAATTAACAATATACAAACAAATGCGTGTAAATTAGGTCTTGTCAACAGATTTTCTCGGCAAATCTGATGGTCAAAATCATTTGAAGGAAGAACCGTTAATGGAATAAATAAAGGGGAAAAGGAACCAAGGGTTTTTAAGTTGAGATGTCGCTCATTAAGCAATTCATAAGGGAAAAAATATAATCTACAAAAAAAAATATTGAAAGATTTCTTAAATTTAGGATATTGCATGAAATTGATCTAGAAAGAATTTTAGTTATCTGAATTTTTCATCTTTTTGGACCAGCAGTAATCCCACCAGAGAAACTAGTCTACTCCTTAAATAGCACAAATAATTTCCAGCTATTGTCATAATCGACTCCAAAAGTGCAAAAACCCAAACTCAGATCCAAAAACCCACAAAGAAGGCTCCTTTTGCATCTAATCTCAAAACCGACACAGGAAGCAGTCCTAAATGTACAATAAAAACATACTTTTCCAATCAGAATGCAACTTTCCTACGTACAAAAACAAGGAAGTCCCACTCAATATAATTCAACTATGAAAACAGGCACATATCAAGATGTGGACGAACCAGGAGATGGGACGGAGGCGAATCCATTGAGGCTCTGTTGACTTGCGTCTTCCATTAACAACGATAGAATTGAGTTCAAATCCAATAACAAATCGAAAAGTAAAGCGAATAAAGATTCAGATCTATTCAATTTCAAATTGAATACACAGGAAAGTATTCTAAAATAAATCAAACGAAGGCGAATGCAGATTTTGCAATATAAATATGAAAAGAATCCTAGTTTCTTCTTAATCAAGAAAGGCAAAAAATTTCCTTCGCGGGAGGGTTTGAAAATGAACAGACACAAGAGAGGGTTTTAGAGAATGCTATATATGTGTATATACGATACGTATACCTCTCCGCACCTACCCCCAACCTCGTCTTTATGAGATTCACAGGTCAGATATCACAATACAATTTGATACATTTGGTAAACTTGTCGATAAACATTTTACAAGAGCCTGAATCTTTTGTCCATCACGGACAACATTAACATGTAGATTCTCCTATTTTTCGACCCACGCATGAATTCAATTCTCTTTAATAGATGAACAAATTTTATATTGTCCGTGATCGACAATAGAACATCTTCACATTTTACAAACATATTTTTCAAAAGAAATGCTACCCCTACAATCTCAAGTTTGCCTCAAATCCCATCCCCATGTGATTAGGGGGTAAATTTGGGATTCAAATAGAATTTTTTTTTTTTAAATTATTTTTTAATCATAAATATTTTCTCAAATTGTTTTTCAATCACATATTTACTTTCGAAAACATTGACCTGTATTTATAAACAATTTTTTTTTAATCAAACAAAGGAGAACTACATACAGACTCAGGAAAAAGAAATGCATACATAAAGGGACGGAACTGGAAGGAATTTTAAAGGGAAAAAGAAGTGAAGCGTATTGCATTTTGGACATCAACATTCATATAGGAGGATTTTAGTCCCCAACCTTAACTTTTCGTTGCACCTTATCCCCAATTAAGGATTGCCGCGTAATGAGGTACTCAGGACAAGAACATGGTTTCCACCTCTACACTCATCTCTTTTAAAGTACACTTCAAGTTACAAAATTTTGTGTGTGTGGGGGAGGGGGGGGGGGGGGTGGGGGATAATGACAATTTTCACCAATTAAAGACAAACAAAAATATATATAATGGACTGGTAACATACGACCACATCCTCGTCCAAACTCTTGTCTCGCCTCAAGTAGGGATGAGGATGGGGGTAAGGTGAAAACACTTGAAAAAAAATGGATGATGAAATTATTGCCCCATTCTCGATCCGATCCTGGATTTTTTTTATTTTTAAGATTTACTATTTAAATCTCCATTTAAAAAAAAAAAAGATATATATAGATAAATAATTAAATATGACAAAAACTCCCTACTTTACCTCCCAAAAATCTGTGATGGGGTAGGATGGGAATGAATGCCGGACCTTGTTCATCCTTACACACAAATTATGTTGAAGTATACAAGAAGACTATTTTCTCACTTGGACAACGTGCAAGTAGGATGGTGTAGGAAGATGTCTAAACAGATATTTATAGTCTCCAACTCAGGGGCAGAGCGAACCCAAAAAATTGAGTTAGGTCACATTTAATAATTTTTTTTTTTTTAAATTGTAAGGACTTTTGAAGAATTTTCTCAAAATGAGGGGAGCTATGGCCTAGCCTGCGTTTGGGAAATGTTATAACACGTAATGATTAGTGTTATTTGTATTTTCAAGGTAAAATTTGTGGTTAAAAATTAGAAAAAGAACATTTGTGTGGTTAAAAAAGTTGTTTGGAATCTGTACCAATTATAACACAAGTTTTCTGAACGCTTTGGGATGTACGATTTTTTCAATAGCTTTCTTTTATTGAACTTTGAAATTTGATAAAGTTATGTTCCAACGATACGTAGAAATAGTACGTCGCCACTATTATTGTTGGATCCACATTTGAGATTGGCTAACATAAAAATCAACCAAGTGAAAGATGTTGTCTGTACTAGTAGATTGTATGGGCACGACAACATCAATTTCTCCATGAAAAAATGTCTTATTTCCAAAAAGGTTTTAGAGATTTTTTATATCGACGAATAGTATAGTTATTATACTTTTATTTATAAGAGCTTGTTATGAATAGCTTGATTATGTATGATATTGTTTGAAGCATAATATGATGGACTAATCTTTTTTGTCAGGTTGGGGTCTGGACATTTCATCAACCTTATTAAAACATAGATCATTTCTTAGTCTTTGATTGGTAAATTATTTATAAACAAATTTATAAGCAAAACATTTCTTTAATACATTTTTTAACCACACACATTTTCTCAAACCACTTTTCAACCATATATTTTATCTCGAAAACATTGCATTTTTTTGTTTATAAACAAAAATTTTGTACCAAACAAATTTAAACATAAAAATTTAACCTATATTGGGCTGGATCTACATAGAGACCTCATCCCAAAATGTGGAAATTAGTCACTCCCCTACTTTTAAGGATCAAAATTCATAAACAAGATGAAACCTCTATAATTACAAATTTCTGGTTATAATTATAATTTTAATAATTAAATTAGAATAATTCAAAATTAAATTAATTATTCAACCATTTATCAATCATTCACCACTTCAAACCCTAATTATATTCCCCCTATATGCTCTACACAGTCAATACACACTCAAAACTCAACCATTTCAACACAACACCGACGATCGGCGATCCCAATCCCACCCCACTCAAAGCACGATTCAATTGTGAACCCTCCATCTTCACTCCTCTCCAACGCGACGAAGCAGTTCGTTGCTGCGCTCGCTTCTCTCTGTCGATGGGGGCTGTTGCAGGCGGTTATATATGTTGCTCCGTGCGATTCTCGAATCTAGAGTGGATATTTAAGGTCACATTTCATAGATCAGGGTCACGAGTTGTGGTAGTGATGGTGAGATAGTGCTGTAGTGTTACGGTGGGGTTGTGGTGTGGTGTGGTGGTTGTGTGTGTGTGTTAATGATGGTTATGGTTGGTGGTGTGATGTTTGTGTTTATAGTGTGGTTGTGGATGCCAACTCCACTTCTTCTTCTTTTTTCTTTTTTTTTTGGGTCGTGTCAAGACGGGCCGGCCAAACCTGCAAAAACCGGCCCGGAACAACCCGAGACCCGAGCGGGTGGTTCACGGACCAAGAAAGTGTGACCCGCGGGTTTCGCGGGTTACACCTTCACGGGCCACGGTTAACCCGCTGGCCCGTGAAAAAAAAATTTAAATTTAAAAATTTTGAAAAAAAAAAAGAGGAAGATTGATTAGGAAACAAATATATAATTTTGAAAATTGATTAGGAAACAAATATATAGTTTTTGAATAGCTAAATTATAGTTCAGTAGATGTCAACCTAGTTTAGATGTACTTAAACTATAAATTATAGTAAAAGTAGGTGCCAACCTAGTTGGGATGTAATTAAACTATAAATATTTAATAATAGTACTTAGAAATGCATTTAACTGTTATTTGTTTATGTTATGTTATATTATATTTAACTTTGCAAAGTTATAAATAATTCATGTAACATTAAATCTGAATTCTATGTAAACATTTCTTGGTATAAATATAAATTTATCATTTTGTTTATTTCTTAGTTTATATATATATATATATATATATATATATATATATATATATATGAAAAATTCTATAATTTTATAATTTTATTCATACAATCATACGGGCCAAACCGGAACGAACCGCGACCCACGACCCACATGGGCTCAACTCGGATGGGCTAACGGGCGAACCCAGGTTGTAGTTCAAAATTTGTGGGCCAACCCGTAACCGGCCCGTAACCCACAGCGGGCTAGCTTTTTTCCACGTGGGCCGTTGGCGGGTCGACCCGTCCTGGACCACCCGGATTGGCACCTCTAAGTCTGCCGACTTTGATTTTTTTTTTTTGGGTTGAAGTTACAGCGGCGAAGGTGATGAATCTGGGATTGCGATGACTTTTTCTTTTTTTGGGTGATGAATCTGGGATTGCGGTGATGAATGTTGTCCGGTGGTAATGATAATGTGGTGGCTGTGAGTGGAGATGGAAGCGGTGGTGTTGTCCGGTGATAGGTGGTGATGCAGTTAAAACGATGGTGTTGCAACAACTTTTTCTTTTCTTTTGGTTGTGGCGTCGATTGTAGCAATGTCGTTGCGACGGCGACGTCGAGACACTGATGGTTGTGGAGGTTTCGGAGGGGGAGGAAAGAGGTGATGGTGGCGACTATGACGGTGTGGGCCAATGTCAATTACGTAAAATGTGACCTCATAATTTGATGAATGATATATAATCAAATAATTGGGAAGTCAATTGTGATCCAATAATTTGATAAGTTGTGATCTAAAAAAAATTGAAATCGATTAAATTGACATTTTGTGACTTACTGATTTATTAATTTATGACATTGAAATCAGTTGTGAAGTAAAAAATTAATATTGTGACCTAAAAGTAAGTCCAATTTGTGACATTATTTTGTTAATTTGTGACTCTAACACTATTTGTGACTTGAAATTATAAAGATTGTGTCCTTAATATATATAATTAATGAACTATTTTTAATTGCTTAATTTAATTAATATATTTTAATTACAATCTGTTTTTTGAAATTGTACAAATTTTGCCTTAATTTTGAAATTTGCATTTATAACTATCTTATTTATGTATTTTTCCCTCCCAAAATTTGCTTATCAGGGGATGGAAAGGAAGGATTCGAAGGCCCCCAACAAGTTTGGCTGGGGAAAGAATAAGAAAAAAAGAAAAGAAAAAGGAAAGGGGCCTAGGCATAAAATGAAATGAATGTTTGGAGCCGAAGCTTATGTTCATACAGTTTTCTTAAAGTACATCATCTCATCGAAATAACTCAATCGCTTGCTCACTGGACACAGCAATGCGAACTACAATTTTGCAGTCGAATTGAAACCGAGCAAGCACAGGAGGAGCTTCAGCACTTACTGCAGCAATTGAAGTGCCACAACTCCTGCTATTACACAACTTTTAAATTCAGGCTTTTTGGAGTTAGGGTTTCAAATAAAGAACAAAACGTAAAAGAAAATTTTCAAAACATGTCTTGCACTTTATGACTATTTTTTGATTTATTCGTGTACAAATGCCGTGTCCGCACATAAGTTCAAAGCTCGAAAACCAAATCGGTCCGAGATTTGCACCCCTCTTGAGCACGTAGGTCACAAAGGAGTCTTTATAAAACAAATCAACTTACAAGTTATTAATCATATCTAAGTCTATATTTTTTAACGCAATCTTTACAATTTATAAATCAATATATAAATAACATACTTTTTCAAATCATTTTTAACAAGACAAATTTGCTCTATCCACTTTTCAACCATGCATTTACCTAAATAAACATAAATAAATTATATTTACAATTGGCAATTGCTATAGCGTTATCGAGAAGATTTGTCTAAAACCACTTCTTTATCTCATGTGCTATTTAATCTTTCCCCACACATTGTCACATTTTTTTTTATTTTTCAATGTGGAATGACGTTATTTACTCTCACTTTTTATTCATTTTCAATGTAAGATTGCAATTTCCTTATAAAGTTCTTCTTTAAATCCCACATGTCTTTTTCAATTGAGATCAATTTCGAAAATCTCCTGGCCAATCAACATATATTTTCCAACACAAGTTTCACACGATCAATCTTGGTCTGAGTAGTCACAATGGTCCGATGACATCTCAATATGTGCTCGGCAATAGTCTTTAGTGTTATAACACTAATTATAATTATTATAATTTTTAACTAGTATTCACACCCACGAGACAAAATTTAGAATTTCACCTTAAAATTTGACATATATATTTTATAAAAATTAATGAAATGTGTGATTTAAAAGTGGTGTGATTGTGAAACGTGTTATTAATTAAAATCACAAATGTTAACTATGACATGTATTATAATTTTTATCGTATTTTTTATGGGCTTCGTTTATACCCGTTCACATGGTACACATCTTTCGACAATTTTAAAATATAATAAAATAAAATTCCCAATTCTTAACAGAAGCAATTCTTTGTTCATCTATTTCAGTATTTCAAAATAGACTAATGGAATATTGTCACTTCACTATTTATAAATAACTTTTTTAAACGAATTATCAAATAGACATTTATCAAGAAATGTGTGGTTATAAAAGATTTTTAATGGAAAAATAAATAATGAAAATAAAATGTGTTACAAAAAGTACACGTGGTTAAAAAGTTATTTGAAGAAATGTTAAAATAATTTTCGTTAATAATATGTACTGATATTTCAATTCAAAATAATTGACAATATTATCATAGCCATTTATCGATTTAATCTGAATTAGCAATATAATTTTATTGTAGTTTTCTTTATTGACTGGAAACATTGAGCGAATATTTGGTACATACATTCGGCATTTTCTTGATCAACATTATTTTTAACTTATTATTATTATTGTAAAGTAATCATTTTTAACTATCCATTTTATCAATAAAACAATTTACCAAATGATGACAATAATTCATAGGCTCGTTATTTTATTTCAAATTTAGAATTCATTTTTTTTATTACTTATGAAACTTTATTAAAATAAAAATTCATTATTTTACCTGAATTCGAAATTTGAAATAAAATAAAATATTGATTATTCAATTTATATGAATAAATGCTTAACAATATTTCCTTTATGTCACGTTCTTTGTGTTGGAATAGACACTACATGACAATATATCATCTAATATTTTCGATTTTCTTTCAATTTCAATATATAGCATTCATTCGTTTTTTTTACTTTTCTTTTATTAGTTGATAAGAAATAGATGATGGTGCAAGATGCTTAAAATATGTTTAGATAATTCATGGTTAATCTTGAGTTTTGTGTTGAGCAAATTTTGAATTTTTCTTTAGCATGTCAAATTTCAAATTTTCGTAATAATAATGAGGTAAAACCATTTTCAAAGTGGCCGTTTATTTTCTCTAGATAATAGCAATTTTGAAATTTACATAGATAATCACAATTTTTTTTTAATCTCTATAAATCATGAATTTCCATTTTAGACAAGTGTAAAAAATGCGGGAAACTGTTTGATGTTTTATTTGGAAACTTTATTGTTATATATATATACTAGTGAATCATCCCGTGCGATGCACGGGAAGAAACGTCTAAATAAAAATAATCTTATTCGAAATTAAATGAATCTTTAAACAAAATGAATAACATTCATAAATAAGAGATAAGTTCATCATTTATTAGTTTCATGTATAAACATCAACCTTTTAGGAAGAAGTCATACATATGAAAATGATTGTGCCTGATTCTTATTGATAGTCATAGCATATGACACCATCAATGAAAATTGTTTTTTTTTTTTTTGAAATCTAATAAGTATCCTAAAATTCGAATGGCTCAACGATATCCTTGGAATAAAGAACTTGCATCCTACATTACTGTCAGATAGAATTTGACATTATAGAATATGATCGTCAAGTTTTGTAACGATTATTCACTATCTCCTCGAAACAAAAACTTGCCTTACAAAATGAACAATTAAATGTAGGATCTCCAGTATTCATGTACTCTGAATATTTAAACAATAGATGAAAAAGTTGATAATAGAAACCTTGCATATAAAAGATAAAATTCAATATTTTGACCATTGACAATGAAAATCATGTATTATTATTATTATTATAATAACAATAATAATAATAATAATAATAATAATAATAATAAATTGCGAGGTTGACAAAGATATTGCATCAAATTTATGATATTTTAGGTTTTCAATATTTATACAACGTAATTATTTTCTGATTGAAATTATAATTTATTATTGATCATCTCAGTTTTTAGTTAAGTAAATTGAGAGACAATTTATATATTATTGTGAAAAAATATCATAAATTTTAAATTAAAATATAGCAAAGAATATCTTGGTATGGTTAATTACTTTTTAAGATTTTAAAATTAACCGTTAGGACAAAAACCATTAATAACTATATCATTTTAAACAATATAGATAAATTTTTTAACCGTTAATGTTAAAAAATGTGATATGAGACTTTTTGGAATAAAAAATTAATTAAGAATTAAATGTAGTTATCATTGAAATAATTTTGAAAAATAATGCAATATAGGAAAGAACTTTAATATGTATATGTAATAAATAACTTAAAAACAGGATTTAGTTATAAAAATTTCAATACATCGTGATTTATAAAAATATGAATGTGTATAAATTTTAGATATAATTTTAATTGAAAATTTGACATTTAATTTGTATGACTTAACCAAATATTTATCTATAAAATTAAGACTAATAAAATATCACAATTATTATAAGAAATTAATTACGTATTTAATGTAATTATCTATAAAAATATTTAATAATTTAATAATACGCTATAAAAAAGAGCTTCAATTTTTAGATGTACTAAATAACTAAAAATTAGATTATTTATAAAAAAAAAAAAAACTATATGTATGATGTGATTTATAATTTAGTACTCCCTCCGTCCCATAAAGATAGTCTTCTACTCATTTTCACACAAATTAAGGACAAAATAGAATATAAAATCTTAATTTCACTCTTAAAAAATAAAGTAAATTATCTTTTTGAGACGGACAAAAAAGAAATGGTGGACTATCTTTGTAGGACGGAGAGAGTATTATCTATTAATAAAATTTCGACATAATTTTTAATTGAAAATTTTACTTTGAATTTTTATAATTGAACACAAATATTTATTTGTAAGATTGAAAACGTCAGAAGAACACATTTTTTTTATGAAAAGAGAGGTTTTGACACAAAAGAGTCAAATATAAATAAGTAAAATCAAACAAATTATCGTTCTTATATCATAAAAAATAAAAAACAACTTTTCGGTAAAAGCAAATTTAAAAAAAAAAAAAAAAAATTCTAGTTTCTTGTTTTTATTATTTTTTATACAATGTGATATACAATTTCATCAAATATATATACTGATTCATGAATAATATGTTTTTTCTTCACTCAACGGTCGAAATCATTAAGATATCTATCCAACCCAAAATTATTCTAAATAACCCAACATTAGTTAACACATTGCAACCCCAACAGAGAAATCTAGAATATAATATAAATAGACTATTAACAAATCCTCTTATTAGTCCAAAATAATTTTGCACTCTATATTGTTTTCGAAGCTTTCTCTACAATATTATTGTTTTAATATTTTTTTTCTTTTTTGTCAAAAATCCAAATCTATGTTCAATGACTCAAAATATCACAGGTCTTGAAGAAAAGAGTAGTGCCAATCCTTTTTACTTTTTCAAAAAATAATTTACGATTTTTTATTTTCAACTGGTTTGTAATATTAATAACTAATAAGCATTACCACCGCACCAGAAATTTTGAATCATAATAGAAGGTGAAGTGGAGCGGTCATGTTAAACAGTACACATTTTTTTCAAAGAAATAACCCTTTAATTGAATATTTTATTATTGTGTATATCTTCATAATAATTATATATAATAGAAATGAAAGAGGTTGTATATAGGGAAATGGAAAAAAAAAAGATATAGAAAACAAAAATGAATAAACAAATTTTGAAAAACGGGAAAAAATGAAACAAATTCTGAAAAAGCAAAAAAGGAAAAAAAAAATAATAACTGGCTTTCCAGTGTAATTATGCGGCGGGAAATAGAAGCCATGTAAACACAATAAATATTGAAAACTGTAAGTAGACGTCAGCGATTTTAAAAATAATAAATAAATATTGAAGGCCTAACTATTTTTGAAGTGAGTTTTGAAGTTGATTATTGGAAGGGGAATATAAATAGTGTGAATATGATAAATATTGAAGTCCCAAAAAATTGGAAAAATAAATAAATAAATAAATAAAATCTGCGCATAGTACAAGAGTTTTGGAGGAAAACAGTGAAGTTGACTGGGGTTGACTCAGCTACTTTTATAGATTATATAAATATAGATATATAAAGATATCATTTTTTAATCATACATTTTTTAAATCACTTTTTAATTATAAATTTTATGTATAAAACACAAAAATTAAAAAAATAACGAAAATTGCTATCGAAGGAATAAATCTTCCAAATTTTACACAAGTGGTTCAGCGGTGCAAAAGTGTCGCGTTGCCATAGTTTAGGCAGCTCCGACCAAAATGAGGAAAACCCGATAAAAAGTTCGAGAAGAGGCTTTTGTATTCTTTGAATATAATAATTAGTAATGGCAATTGATTGGATTCGGGAGGGTCGGGATCGACCCACCCCGAACCCGAAAATGTTGTAACCCGTCCCGATCCGCGACTGTTCGCTGGACCGGGCGGGGCGACTACCCGCATCGCCAATTACCCGAATTTAATTAATTAATTTTTTTAAAAAAAATTGGTAATGAAATTTTAGGTGAAAAACTTATGCGCGAACTAGTTAGAATTTTTAAGTTTGAATTTTAAAGATAATATGTATATATTCGAAGAAAAAAATTAATAAACAACATAATGGTATAGTGATTGTGTATTCTCATACCCTTAAATCCTATCAATGTTCAATTCTTCCAGGCCTCATTAAATTATTTTTAGTTTCTCATTCTAAAAAAAATTCGGGTCTCGGGGCGGGGCGGGTCAGCCCCGAATGCCACGTGGGGCGGAAAACACGCCTCGAACTCGCCCCGCGGACCAGATGGGGCCGGTTATTTAGGGTCCTCCGGATTTTTTTATCATCCCTAATAATAACATTTTTCATTTCCACCTCGGTTTGATAAAAGAATATGATTTATAAATTAATTTATTTATGTTTTTGAAGTAAAATGTATGGTTAAAAAGTAAGAAAGAAAAATATATGATTAAAAATTGATTTGAAAATTTGTATAATTTATAAATTGATTTATAAATAAAAAAAGTACATTTACCAAACAAACAATATAATTTTCCAAAGAACTTTTTAATCATATACATATTTTTATTTTTTATTTTTAATAGTATATTTTACTTCGAAACACATTTTCAATCATCACACTTTTTAACAAACAGACCTATATTAAAATTGAACCACTCCTATGGAAGAGCTACAATTGCAATTTTCTTGAATTTCCCGTTTTCTCCACAGCTCTCAGGAAACTTCCCGAATTCAATTTTCAAAGAGAATCCCACCCCAAATTAAATTATTTCCTCCATTAATAGCACATTTTTCGTTTCAATTAGTCCGTACATTCTGCGAAAGTCGAAACAACATATTTTGGCATTTGATCGAATCCAAACTGTTTGGAATATATTTGGTTGTGATTTCTTCAGTTTAATTTGATACAGTTCTTTAGAGAAAAATAAAATGGAGGGTGGTGCAGCTGCTGTGTCTACAGAGAAGGCATCAGAGTCAGCCGCGTCAGCCTCATACACCTATTGGGTCAGGGAATTGACCCATGATGCAGCTCCACGACCCGTCCCCAAGAAGCTCAATGTAGACGATTTGTCCAATCAATCTAACCCGACACACCTCGGCTCCGTATGGAATCGGGTATCCATTTGGAAAAATTAAGATCTTCTGTTTTCTTCGTTTGATATATTATTTCCCGGTCGTATATTATATGATTTTGCTTTTTTGTTTACTTGTATTTTTTCATTTTTTTTTTTTTAAAATAGTTTAGGGAAATAATATTGTGGAAGCTTTAATACAAGAAGAAAAAAGGAAGCAAATATTAGTAAGAAATGAAAGAGTTTTAGCTAATTGTTGAAAATATTAACTGCATTATTGTAGAAGAAAATTGTATCTACTTTATACTGCGTGAATAAACTGCATGAAGTTATTAGGCTTTATTCGGTAACATGTAGCAATCATAAATTGGTTTATTTATGTTTTAAGGTAAAACGTGTGATTGAAAAGTGGAGAGAGAAAATGTGTGAAGTTAAAAAATGGTTTGAGAAATTGTGTTGTTTATAAATATTTGGATTTTAGGCTGCGTTTGATAGCGATGGTGAAATTTGGGTGGAAAGAAAATGAATTTCAGGGAATTGAATTCCTGGGAATTGAAAGTTTAATGTGTTTGATTGATTTAATTTTCTAGGTGGAAAAAGTAGGGAATTTTTCAACTTTTGTTGTTTGATTGACATTATTTTCCATGGAAAATAAAGTAAAACTGATATATTTTAATAAAAAAATATTTTTATTTTTATTTTTCACACATTTGTACTTGATAATAATAATGTTAATTTTTAGAAAAATAAATTAATTAATTAACAATAACAAAAATGATCAAACGTAACGAAAACGGTATAAGATTTTCCATGGAAAATAAAACCTCCCCCCCTGGAAAATGAATTCATTCAAAATAAGGAAAATACCGAATTTCGAGACAAGTGGAAAAATGAATTCCATGGAAAACTTAGGCAACCAAACAGCGCAAAGTTGGAAAATCACATGGAAAATATGATTTTCCATGGAACTTGAAGCCTATCAAACGCACCCTTATTTTTCCCTCTTAGAAAAGTGAAAGTGGAGTTGAGTTAGGGTGCGGTTGATAGCGAGGGTGGAATTTGGGTGGAAAGAAAATGAATTCCAGGGAATTGAATTCCTGAGAATTAGAAGTTTAATGTGTTTGATTGATTTAATTTTTTAGGTGGAAAAAGTATGGAATTTTCCAACTTTTGTTGTTTGATTGACATTATTTTCCATGAAAAATAAAGTAAAATTGATCTATTTTAATAAAAAAAAATATTTTTTAAATTTTTTCATACATTTGTACTTGATAATAATAATGTTAATTTTTAGAGAAAAAACAAATCAATTAATAATAACAAAAATGATCAAACGTAACGAAAATGATATAAGATTTTTCATGGAAAATAAAACCTCCTCCCCCTTGAAAAATGAATTCATTCAAAAAAAGGAAAATACCGAATTTCGAGGCAAGTGGAAAAATGAATTTCATGGAAAATTTAGGTAACCAAACAGCGCAAAATTGGAAATTCACATGGAAAATCATATTTTCCATGGAAAATTACGCGAATCAGACGCACCCTTAGATTTGTATTCGACTTGATGTATTTGAAATTGAAAAATGTGCGAGTGATGGTGCTGAATTGAAAGATGCCATTTTTCAGGTTTATAGAATTACAAAACTGGATAGACAATGGCTGACTGTATTTGAATTTAGACTTTGAGAAGCACTTCAGGATGAACATGATTCCATGACAGTGGCACAGTTGGCATCAAAGGTGGTTGTTCTTTTGAAAGTTTCGAGGTTGTCTTCAATTTTTTATTATTCCAATCAAGGATGGGAAATATGAGCAGGGAGAGAGGAACTACATACATCCACAAGTTTCAAAAATCCATTCAAAAGCATCTGTTTGTTAAAAATAATAAGCCACTGTTCGAGTGATTCATTAATTTGGAGTTTAAACTACAATTTAAGTTACAAAATTTTTCAAATCACTTTTTAACCACACACATTTTCTCTAACCAATTTTTAACCACATATTTTAATTCGAAAACACCAAAAAATCTTCTCTCTCCCCATTAATCAGCCGCCGAACTAGAGATGGCAAAAAAATCCGATCCGCCCCGTCGATCCGTCGACCCGATCCGATCCGATCCGAAAAAATCCCGATCCGTGGATCGACGGATCGAGATTTTTGTGATCCGCCCCGATCCGAAAATTCACGGAGCGGATTTGGATCGGGGTTAATCCGATCCGCCCCGATCCGCGATCCGAAATTTTTTTTTAATATAATTTTTTTATCATGTATAAAAATCTAATATTATAAATTTTGTAGCAAACTTTAATTTTTGGGAATAACCTGCAATCTTTGCATTTTAAAGAAAACACATTTTTCATGTTCTTCATTTGAAGAAAGAATTACAATAAGTGATGGTAAAAAAACTCGATCCGTTAAATCGCCGAATCGGCCTCTATACGTCTCGTTTCAATAAAATAAATAAAATTTAATAAAAAAATAAATTTTCTAAATTTTTTATAAAAGATTTAATTTAAAATATATTTTAAAAAATTAAAAAAATAAAAAATAAATAATTTTTTTTTTGGCGGATCGGTCCACGGATCGGTGGACCGATCCGCCCCGATCCGAACCTGATCCGCCTCGACCCGATCCGAAATTTGACGGATCGCGGGGCGGATTCGGATCGGGCAAAAAAATCTCGTGGCGGGGCGGATCGGGGTCCGATCCGCCCCGATCCGCCCCGTTGCCATCTCTACGCCGAACAGTCAGTAAATTGGTTTATAAGCCTCTGTTCGGAGGCTGTACTTGGTTTAAAAACTAGATTTTTTGCTTTTTTAGAGGTAGATGTGTGGGTGTGGTTAAAAACTGGAAAGAGAAAATGTGTATGATTAGAGATTGATTTGGAGAATTGTATAGTTTAAAATTTGGTTTATAAACCAAAAAATGGGGTAGATCCGAACACAGGTTAAGTCAATTTATAAGTTACACAATTTCTCAAACTACTTTTTAACCAAACACATTTTCTCTCTCCAATTTTCAATCACTATTTTTTACCTCAAAATCATAAATAAACCGGTTTATAAATCAAATAGTGTTACCAAATGGCTAGATTAATAACAAATTAAGTGCCCGTTTGGTGTATGATATTTTGGACTGTTTGGTGTAGGATATTTTGGAGGGAAATCGAATTTTTAGGAGAATGTGTGGTGGGAAAGAGGTTAAAAAATGTGAAAGTAATGGGTCCCATAATAATGTGTGGTTGAAAATAAGTTTGGGGAAAAATGTGGCCAAAAGTTCCAGGACCAAACAGACACTAATTCAACCCCATTTCCATTTGTAAGACATGAAGATGATACAATCAAGACTTTATTCTTTTGGGGGTATATAGGCATCAAGAAGAGAGCATACATTATAGAAGCATGGGAGTATAGGCTCTTCTGACCTTGATACATTCTCCAAATGGTGATACGCCTTCAAAAACTCAACATGCCGTAACTCAAAAATTGTTCAAGAAGTGCATACCCCCATCGAGGTGTATACATTTCCCCTTAGAAAACCTAATGCTACTGAGAGTGTGTTCTTGATTGGAGACATATTTGTACCTGCTATGGTGATTTTGATGGAAACGAATTTAAAAGGAATTCCTCTAAAACCTGATGTAATAGTGGCCTTGCAATCAACAGGCAATCCTTCTTATAGTCATCACAACTGATCTAGAAACTTGTCATAAGGCACGAAAGTGCGATGAAGAGATATGTAGTGGATAGCTGATGGGAGTAATACTCCATGAAGAAATAAAATAGTCTTCCAATCCTCATTGTTTTAAAAAACTCAAGATTAGAGTTTCCTACAAGTACCATTAGAAAACAATCCTCCAAGGCCCTGTGACACGGTATCCATCAAGTCATTAAAAATCCACGGGATGCTACTATTACTGTTTGTCTATAGAACTTCTTAGAGGCTTGAAAATTTTAAGACAGGTGATAAATTACATGTTAAAAAATCCCAGATGATTGTTTTCTGTTTTTTTTTTTACCCTTTGGGTTATGCTCATGTGGATTGTCTTGTCTGTTCTGGAGTTTCTCCAGATGTTATTAATCAAACTAGAGATTGAAGAGATTAGCGGTAAGAGATTCAAAAACTTTCTAATTAACTAAGCCTCTATTGGTAAAAGTTTTTTATTTATAAATAAAGAATGTGATGTTTTCGATATAAAATTTGTGGTTGAAAAGTGATTTGGGAAAATGTGTGTTGCTAAAAAGTGGTTTGGAGAAATGTGTTGTTTATAAACATGTTTTAAAAAAAAGTTGCCAAACGGAGGCTAAGTCAAAAATTCGTTTCCATAAAGTTTGTTTATATTGTAATTGTACATTTAAGGAAGTTTTATCAATTAGTACGTATGAAGTCAATTTTATTCCTTTTTTGGTCAGCAAATATTTGTTTTAAGTTCACCTATTAAAGAAGGTAATAATGTCAACCATTACATTTATTTTACAAGTAGGTCTTACTTAAGTGCTATTGCATGTGACATGCATAATGTGTAGAACTCAAGTTTATATTGTTTTTTATGGTTTAAGTTTTTATTTACATTATATGTCAATTGTTTATTTCATTTTCCAGGCTGGAACTTGGGAAGAGAAGAGTTTGAATAAGTGGGCAAGCGATAGAATTAAGGTCTGAATTTTCATAATCAATTTTGTTTTTAGGTGTGTATCTGGCCAGTGCTGTAACAACTTTTTCTGTTGATAATCCTTGACATTTCTTGGTTGCGGACTCATTGGGGTTATATGTTCTGATTTTAATGTTCTGGTCTCTTTGGCATGTTCTTCAAATATGTTTGTTACTGTAGACATAATCTATCAGAAATTCAGAATTAATATTATAACATACAATTCCATCTCAATAAAAGTAGGAACTGTGAAACATACTGGAACTTGGTTGCATAAGCTTACGAGTGAGCTAAACAGAGAAACAACCTTTCAGTGGAATGACCAAATGATTTTGAAAGAAATATACCTAATTAGAACCCAAATAAGCTCACTTTTCTATCTTAAGACCTAATATTTCATTATAATTCCAAGTTTCGACCAAAAATGTTCGCAGACTCCATGGTGATTATATCAAAGCTTGTGCTTGTTATGTGCTTGATTACATACATTTTTGCCTATATATATTTACATATCACGCATGTTAGCTGATTGCAGGAATTGCTTGTGTCTGTGGGGACCCTGGAATTCTCTGGAGGGAGAGCAGAAATAGCAGAAGTAACCAGATGCTCTGGGGATGTGAGTACTTGTAAAATTGTGTCACCTCCAAGATAATTTCTGTTCAGTCTCTTAAGTTTCTATTGGTTTCCAAGTAAATTTTTTTTTTTTTTTTTTTTTTTTGTGGAGATTTTGACATACAGAATGTCATCAACATATCCACTTAGAAATCTATATTCTTACATACAACATAGATACATAATATGTTTTTGCTTTACATGGGCTTCTTCTTTTTAGCTGTTTGCTATCTCTTTTGTGAGTGTTTTATTTGAGTTACAAGATACAGAGTTAAGAGATTAAGCAGGATGCATGCATTTAAAATTGAACTAACAGAAACTGGCAGTAAGAAGTCCAGTAATTGGGAATCAAGCGTCTTGAATGGTAACTACTAGGTGTGAATATTTACTGATTAATTGAGGTGACAGCTATAAAGTACGAGAGATTTTATAACATAATACATGAAATATCACAACTGATTTAGTCTATTTCATATGACTATGTGATCACATTTTACAGATTCATCATCTTCTTAGCTATCATTCAATATTTTTTTGCCTTGACATCCCCAACTAAGGGTGTGTTCATTTAGATTTAATTTGGAATGTTTGTTGTCAAATCAAATAATTTAAATTATTTGTTGATTTATTTGTGTTTTCGAGGTAAGATGTGGGGTTAAAAATTGGAGAGAGAAAATGTGAATGGTTAAAAAGTGGTATGGAAAATTGTGTAAATTAAATCAAAATAATCATTACATATTAATTAACAGCCGAACGGTGCCTAAGTTATAGTCGATTTACGCATTAAAGTTGCGTTTGACTCGCAGGATTAGAATGTTTAATGATTCCGATATAAAATTATGATGACATTATTAGATAGAGGGTATTACTATGGGTTAAGGTAAATAATATTCTTTGATTTTTATTTGAATAATGCTATTTACTATTCCCTTGTTTGATTGCCATACTTTTTGGAAAAAAGAGTTTTAATAGTAGTTTTGAGAAATCGTGTGGTTAAAAAGTGGTTTGAAAAGTAAAAAATTGTGGGCTTGACTTTTTTGGATAGTTGAGATTGATTACTGTAGAAAAAAAAAGTATTTTTTATGAGAAAGTATGGTTGTCAAACAAGAGCTATATTTCTTCTTATTTGGCCTAAACCCACCTCCAAACTCCCGCATTATGTTATAATGCTTGTTTAATTCCCATACTTTTTCGAAAAGGTTGAGTTTTTGGAAGAATCTGTGGCGTAGATTGAGTTGAAAAAGTCAAAAATTGTATGCCAAAAGTAAGTTGTGGTGTAGATTGAGTACTGTAGAAAAATGAGATGAGAAGAATAGGAACCAAACAGGGGCATAATGTTCATGGTACGTACTATTTTTTGAAAGAAAAATAAAGAATACTATAAATCTTAGTTTGCCATCGTACCATATATCCATTATAATTTTATACAGTTCTTCTAAAATTTATTCCATGAGCCAAACGTAGCCTAAGCATGCAGGCTGACAAATGAAACACTATGCAGCTGAAAGGGGTAAAATCAGGGATTTGAATAGTGAAATGAATGGGCAAGTTGCTCGTTAATGTATCTAAATATTTCTAAGACACAAAAGAAATCAGAGAAACTTAAATGAACGGAGCTTAATCCGTGGGATAAGTTTAGAGTTCTAAATTTTTTCGAGTAGCAAGAAATAAGAAAAAACAGAATGGAAATGATTATGAACTGTGAATAAAACTCTGTTAATTGTGTTAATATAGTTGCTATAAATAAGCTACATTAGATGCTTTAAAGTTATGGTGTCAATTACTATTTCCTAGTATTAATAATTCAAACCGACTTGCAGGCATTCATGGTGACAGTACGAAACAAAAAACGTGTTGGTTACAATTTTGAATTAACATTGAGAGTAAAGGGTAACTTTTTGTTATTCTTTCTATTTTAGAGATTAGTCATCCTTCATCCTTTTTCCCTTTTTATTTCCATGCTATTGTTTTCTTGTCCACTTTTTTTCACAAGAGTAAAGGGTAACTCTTTGTTATTCTTTCTATTTTACAGACTAGTCGTCCTTCATCCTTATTCTCTTTTTATTTCCATACTATTGTTTTCTTGTCCACTTCTTTCACAAGTTAAATATGAAAATCAGGAGAATGGACTGTTGGATCAGAGAAGAGGAAGGTCAAAGGCCATATTGATATTCCCGAGTTCTCACTTGGTGAACTGGATGACTTGCAGGTATATTATATTTTAGCATCCAGGTTTCCTTGCAGAATGAGCTTGAATACAGACATTTATTGATGTAATATTCCACTAGTCGAGAAGCATACTATTCTTGGCGCGGTCCTTAAACTAAGGGGGGTTTATTTAATTAAAACTTTAAAACACTTTTAAAGATTTTTATGGAGTTTAAAAGTATGGATGTATTCAATGTAAACTTTTATAATAATTCCATAGAAGTCTTGAGGTATTCAATATATATTTTAATGGACTTTTAAAAATTCTTTTAAAACTATGCATTATTAAATTAAGACTTTTAAAAATCTTATAAAATTTGGGGGTATTCAATTTATCAGTAATTTTAATAGAAATCCATACATAATAGATTTCGATGGACTTTTGGAGGAAAACATAGGTAAAAAAAATTATTTATTTCTCTTGAGTTTATCCTAAAAACTTCAAAAGACTTTTCAATGATTTCCTCAATTCTCCAGTGCCCCCGAAATATTTAGAGAGAATAATTAGACTCCAACTCCATGTCACACCCAATCCCGTTCATCGTTACTAGTCGCGGAGCAAATGATTTCTCTCCTAAAACTCTCTCCCAAAACTATTCCCAATTTTTTAGTACAAATGGCTTCTATCACCTGTAAACTATCTCTCTTTCACCAAATTTGATCGCTAATTTTTTAAATCATGTATAATTTATATTCACATTTTTTGCAATGTGTCACTGTTTTGAATTTTTTGTCTTTATAGAAAATGATATTTTTGTTGTTTTTGTTTACATGTCAAGTGACTTGCGCTATGTCGTTGGAGTTGTATGTAGATGTGATGGGGAATGATATTGGGGAGATGCATTTGTAATTCAATTGACACATATAATTATTATTGACTATTAATATTCACAAAAAAAAAAATTAATCCATTAATATTCATTTTTTTCATTTGAAAAGATAAAGTCTATAAAAGTTTTAAATGAAAGTTTACAAAAGTCTATGAAAATCTACGAAAATTCATAAAAAATCAATAAAATCTAAAGTTGACCATTAAAAAATGTTTTTTAAAGTCTGAATTAAATAAACCCCCAAAGATTTTATAAAATGGGTTATGTGCACATCTTGTAGAAACTCGAAGTCAATGTAATTTATTCACGCGTACATTTTCTTTGCAGATCCAAGTAAAACTCAATGAAGACAAGGATCTTTCGCAACAAGATAAGCAAAGGATCATCAAGGATTTGAAATTATTTTTGAAGCCGCTGCAGGAGAAATTGCATCACTTTGAGAAGGAACTCAAAGACCTATAGATTAGTAGTAAACACTCATGGTTGTCTATTGAAGCTTTGGCTTTCACAAGAAATAATTCGGATTATATCGACGCATTTGGACTAATGACTTTAATTAGACTATATGTAGTTTGAACACAAAACTGATGTCAGGGTTGTTCAAGTGTTTGTACGGAAATTGAAGCTTTATTATTACTTTCTTTGTGATGTAATACTTTTAATTATTTGCAGTCTATAAACTCTGGTGAACTGCTGTGTTCTTGGTTAGTTTATGATTGCACGCCATTTTAAGAGAAATCCCTACATTCTTCTTCTTCTCTCCCAGGATCTGATGTCATTTGTGGCGAAAAATTGGTGTTTGCGAAAAAAAAAACATTTTTCAGGTTTTGAATTGAATTATATTCATGCCCATGTGTCACGCAGTGAAAATGCTTATCTCTCCATTCGGTTCGACAAGTCGGTAACAGCTAGGCGGATGGCCTATTTTACCATGAAGTGATTTAATGATATGATCATATTGCAGGTATTTTCCTTATATCCTACCCATCAGCATACGTGTGTGCCAGTTATTCTGCCTTGTCGGTCAATGAATGAGAGGCAAGCTACCTAGAGGCGAGAAACCATGGGAGCTGAACTTGCTATTCGTGAAAGTTGGTATCAGAGCGGGACCGTTTAAATGCGTTGTTGGTATTGTGGAGATCAATGACATGAATTCTCGTGAAGAAAAGATTTTGGGCCACAGATCCTGTCGGCAAGCATGCCGAACACGAAGAAGGAAGCTATGGGGAAGACGGGTGTGTTGGGCAGCGTTGCGCGATTGCTTTGAGGGAGTTTTGTGGAGCGCATTTTGCAGGGCCTACGAAAATGTAGTGAGTATGTGCTTCAACATGTGCTGGAGGCGCTGCGGCTGGAGGCCGTCCACATGGGGGCAAATGGTGAAGGTTGGTGTCAGAGGCGGTATGTACAAGGTACAGCGGACAAGTGTGTGAGTATCACCATGTGAATGCTCGTCCATGAGGGGATAATGTCGTTTTAATTCTGCAATTGAGGAGTGCATGTTGATGCGAAGCTCACTTCCCGCTACGAGGACGTAAGCGGATTCGAATGAGGGAGAATGTCACGTAGTGAAAATGCTTATCTTCCCATTCGGTTCGACAAGTCGGCAACAACCGCCTATTTTACCATAAAGTGCTCTAATGATATGATCATATTGTAGGTATTTCCCTTACATCCTACCCATCAGCGTGCGTGTGTGCCAGTTGTTCTGTCTTGCCGACCAATGAATGAGAGGTAAGCTACCTAGAGGCGAGAAACCTCGGGAGTTGAACATGCGATCCGTGAAACCATGTTAAGGCCCCAATTTTGTGTTATGAAAGCAGTGAAGGGTTGGATTTCTAGGACAATTTTTATGGTCCAGAAGAATAATACAAGATTCCAAGAAAAGTAGATCATTTTGGCACGTTTGGGACTGGAAGACATTGAACAAGATTTAAGAAAAAAGTTCCATTTTGGATTGCCTTTTGCATACAATACTGTGTTGTGTACCAAATGTGCCATGGGATTACGCCAAGGCTATGGACAACGATATGCTTGTTAATTGCCCTTCACGAGCCCCTTTCTTCTAGTTCTGCAAGTCTGCATATCAATATTCTCGGTACTCTGCCACATATTAAATCAGCCCTCTTTTTATGAATGCCCGACTAGCCGTAGAGTCTCATTTCTTTAATTCTTTCCCATTTAAAGTTATATTCGACAATTTTTAAATTTTGCCTGAATTCCATTGTAAAATATGAAATTTTACTTACAATTCAATTATTTTTACTCCCTTAAAAAAAAAAGGTAATGAATTTTCAAATGGGTATAAAAGCATACCTGATAATACCCGCCTTCGACCTGCCTAAGACCCACACTTGGTATATAAGTCATGTATAGAGGTTACAAATTTCAAGTGGGTCGGGTATGAGTTTTGCCAAATCCAACTTATTGTCATCTCTTCCGTCTATAAGTTTTAGTTCACCTTAAAATACAACAAAATTATTACTTAGTCCTTAGAGATGGAAAATAGTCGGCTTGGCTTGTGAAAACACGAACCACGAGTTGTTGGGCTCGCCCTCACCGAACAAGAGCCAATCATTTAAATCTCAAAACGAGTCGAGTCTCGCTTGGCTCATTATTTGGCGAGTGGCTCGTGACTATGGCTCGAAAACTTATGAACCGCTCGTGGCTCGTCAAGCCAAAAAAGTGATAGATCACTTTTTATAGTAGTTGTCAACACTAATATTTCAGTCGTTGGAGTCCCAACGGTCATTGAATTATTATTTTTTTACTTTTTCTTTCTTCTATAAATACTACTAAAATTCATTCATTTTTCACAATATATCAACAATATACTCCTCTCTTCTACATTATCAAATACAAACTCACGATATCATACAAATTACTCAAATACTTTAGTCTTCAATTTTTTTACTACATTATCCAATTTATTACATATTTGAATCATATCTTCATTTCTATTTCATCTCAATTCTTTTCAACATACACATGGATCCTAACCAATTTGTTGAGAGTTTGTTCGGTTATGAATCTCCTATGACACCAAGATTTCAATATCACGATCAATTTGATGATCTAAATGACATTCCCAAGCTTAGAGAAGGGAGGAGGGTTTTTCATTTTAAATTAAAAAAAAAAATCATTGCCAAGCTCGGCTCAACCAGGAGCTCAATCTTTAGAGACAAGCTGTAACGAACCACAATTTTTGTTAAATTCTAAATTCAAAAATTTGAAACCCTAAATACATGTTCATCATGTAACGATACATGCAGGAAATTTGGCTAGGGTTTACACGACCTGATCTGATTGATTTTCAACCAATTACGTCAAGACACTTGCTGAACATATAGAGGGCAGTTCCATGCATGTAAACACCTCCAGTTTATAGCCTATACGAGTCTTTAATCTAAACCTAGGGTAATCATGAGCTATAGTGTCCTAAATTAATTCCTAAAATTTGTTTTAATCCCTGAATCCATATATAAATAGGGGGGTTGATCTCTACACTTAGTAAACACTTTCTAGAACTCAAAATTCTCTTAAAAATACGTGAGAATTCAAGCTGAGGTTGGCTTCAAAGGTAAAAAGCAAGTTTTGATCATATTCAAGATCGCGTTAGTATTCTAGCATGATCATATATGCTCCTGCAACGATCCTGAAGTGTTAGAACAAACAAAACTGGGAGATTTTCAAATGAATCAAGATCATCTGCAGAATCAGTTCTATATGTATCTAAGGGTGGACGTGATTCGGTTTGGTTCTGGTTCTAGAAGAACCAAACCAAACCACAAATCGACGATTTTTTACTAATGGAACCAATTGATTTTTTTAAAGATATGGAACCAAACCGCTCGGTTCTGGTTTGGTTTGGTTCTGTAACCATTAATTGAATTTTTAAATAATAAATGCAAATTAAAACTTGTTTATATCCACTTTTTCATTAGAATCCATCTACATCAATACTAAATAGAAAATGAAGTTTTTAGTTAACAAAATAAAAATTTAGAAAAAGTAACTTGTTATTCCAAGTCAAAAAAGAAAAAACTCTCCTAAAGGAAGCTCACCGACCCATTGAAACTTAGAGAATCGAGCATAAAAGGCTGTTCGGACTTATAGTTACAGGTTACAATGAAGTTCTGAATTCCATTCTACCGTAGTGTCGTGTGAGTTAGGGATGGATTTGCAACTTGATTTTGGGTTAACTCTTGAGAATTGACGAATTGAGCCGATGTTTATATATACATAAATTTTAAAAAATAAACATCTATGCCGTCAATGGAGACTAAGAAGTGCAACGATTGCTGTATTATAGGAGTGCAAGTAAAGTTGTGTAAATGCGTGTCTATAATTGAAAAGAAGAAAAATGAATTAGAATTAGAATTAGAATTAGAATTTAGATTTCTGATTTAAAATATTTGTCTAATAGGAAACGAGATAAAATGTATGTGAAATAATATTTTTGTACGCTTCACATTTATAATTTCATATTTGAATATTTTGGTGAGATGAATATCCACTAATTTGCAAAAAATATATCCCTACTATATATAAAATCAACTTCCAATTTTACTGTTCATAGGACGAAAATTAACGATTATAGGGTAAGTGAAACACGCCTTTTTGTTTTTTCCCTCTTATTTCTTCCAATTCACGATTTTCGTCATTTGTCTCTCGCTTTCATTTCTCTTGCCGTCGTTCCAGAATCTTCTCAGTTGCGGTATGTCTTTTCTTCCCGTCACGTAGATCTAGGGTTCCATTATTTTTCTTTCGTCGACTTCCCTCTTGCCGATTGTTCTTGTTTTCTCATTGTTGACGGTTAGTTTTCTATGCTGATTCATTTTTTTTTTTTTTAGTAGTTTATTTCGTGTAGAGATCTATTATTTCCTTCAGTTTTGAGGTTGGGCATCGAATGGGGATTTTCCGAAAACCTAGATTCTTCATTTATGGACTGGGGTTCGAAGCAGGTAAAATGTATTGAAGTTGTAATTGTCATTTTTTCAATGGTTTGCTACATTTCTCCTCCACTACGTGTAGGTTAATATTGCATTTGTCTTATTTTGTTCAGATTTTGAAATTTTCTTTTCTTTATTTTTGAATCAAGTTGAGTAAGTGATTTTATGTTGAATAATGGAAATAATATTTATAAGGTATACATATCTTGTTTGATTAATCATCTGCTGCGTTCATTCGCCTCCATCACTGATGTTCTACACTCTCTCACCAGATTTCAGTTAGGGCTTGGAAATCATTTGTTATTGGCTGATTCAATTCGAGATCCACAGAGGGAGTACAAAAAGTCCTTGAAATTGGGTGAATCTTTGGATTGTGATAACTAGGGTTTTAGTTTCTACATTCTCCTTGCCTACTTTTATTGTATTCGTCTTTTTGTTCGAGTCGATTTTGCCGAGTTCTTCTACATGTTTTCAGTTCATATTTGATTCTGTTTGGCCAGAACGTTGTTTTGATTTTATGTGTAGATTTTACTGACTTTTTTCTTTGTTTACTTACTTTGCATATTTGAATAACTCTACTTTTGGGTAAATCGAGTTGTGAAGTCAATTGTGTTTTTATTCAAATTTTCTTTGTTTAAAGTCGTTTTGATGTTTTAATTCTTTAATTTCTTGTGTCAATACCGTGCAGTCTGTGTAAGTCTGAAGAGATCGCCTCTGGTGCCTACTGTTGTTCTTGCTCGGTAAGTTTTGTTCAACATTTCCTTCCTTATCAAGTAAAACTCCATTTTACGTTTCATTTTCACTTTTTCTATTTAGTTCACTACGTCAAACTAATTATTTTGCTGCTACAATGAGAGTAATTGACGAAATGATGTTCCATTATGAAGTAATAAATGAAGGATGAGTAGAAGCCACTAAGGATTTTTTGTGAAAGTTAATTATCCCATAGTTGAGAATATGAACTTAGATCAAGAACATTATATTGACAACATTATCTATTTTTCCTTGGATGTTGCTTGTGAAGCCAATCCCTTATCGTATTAGAAATTTTATTACGTTGATATCTGTTTAAGTCTTTAGTTCTTAGTATCTCTAAAAGGATGAATTTGAGGTGTGCAAAAAGGAAGATGGAAATAGAAACTTACTTTGCAGTGCTCATTTAAAGAAGAAATGAAAGGGTATGGCAGATGGCTGTAAAGTGAACTCTCTACCCCAACAATTTTCTTCTTCAGAAAAGGATGAAAACTAGCCATTTGGGATTTGGAGTTATAAACTTGAATTACCAAATACCTTCTATATTTGAAATGTTACAAGTTTTGGTGACAACTTTGTTAATTAATAAATTAATTCGTGGTCTATATGTAGGCTAATGGCAGTATTCATTTGAATTGTGATATTCCAAAAAATCATGCATTTCAATAGGCTGAACTCATTTGCAGGTAAATTTTACAGTCTTTTGTTCTGTTTTTTTCCTATTTAATGCCATATGATAAGCTCAGATATGTCCATTCACATATTTTTAGATTCTTTCATTTGTATTCCGCGTGTGCAGTTTGTCTTCATGACAAAGTTGTAAAGCCATTTTCGGAACTATCTATTTCCTTGGGGTTCTTTTGGACCTATATTTTGTATTTAAAGCAACCGTTTCTTATACATTTCATTCCACACTCTCAAGGTTGCTGGGGACAATTATCCAGTCAAGTATGTTTACATTTAGCTGAATTTTATATTGTAAAATTATCCTAATTAAATTGTTTGTTTTTGTTGAAGGAAAAATTCATATAAATAAATCATAGCTTTTTCTATTGGAAATGTGACAAAGGGGGGAAAAAGCATGACTGGATAAATATGGATCCATATTTTTGTTAAAAAAAATTTGGCTAACTTCATTTTATAGTTTTACATTTTCGTTTAAAAAACAAATATAAAAGGAGATAGTCTTTCACAATTTGACATTCATAAGGAAGTCTTCCAAAGTTTAATAAAGATTCACCATTTCATTAGGTATCTAGCAGCTTACATTAAAAAAAAAAAAAACACTTATCAACCTCGTAGCACTTAGAAATGTAAATGTTTAAGCAAGATATTTAAGTTGTGACTTTCCTATCAAGATGCAAGATGCTTGATACCATCCTTTTTCTTTGTGCATTTGAGGTGAGATGCTAGCCGAATTGGTAGTTGATGATATTTCACCGGATATGCTCTATTTCGTGTTGTATTGTGAAAAAGAATGCCCTTTATTTTGAAGATATTTAATTATTTTAATTTCATTTGGTAGTAAATAAACTTATTTATGTTGCTTTAGCCAAATGTACTCCATTGAGACTTGTGTGGTAGAAGATATTTCCTCTCTGTAAATAGTTTTTTCTCTTCTTCCTAATTTGTTCCTAGAAACATATGATATAATTAACATAATTTTGCAGGCTCGGAATATAATGATTTTGATGGTGCTATAAATTAGCAGACTTTGGAGTATCTAGATACTTTGTTTAACGTTGGTAATCACCGATGTTCTAAATACATTTTTTGGATCTCCATGTTTGTAGGTGTTTCCTTTTGGCATTTTCTTTTATTGTGATTTACTTGGATACGGTAATTTTTTTGTTTGATTTTAAGGACAACATTAAATTTTTATGATCTGCCAAAATTTTCTGTTGGATGTCTCCTGAAATTCTTTCGTCTGTGGGTGGGGTTAGGGAAACGTGTGAGCATATGGGGGTGCTAAGATTGGGGGAAAATGTGTGTGTGTGTATATTTTTTTTAAAATTTTTTTTTTATTGAATTTGAGGGGAAAAATGTCTTTCTATCATATATAATGATTCTATTGAATGGAAAACTATGATTAGAGATGAAATATGCTTAGATATGTAAGGTTGAGGTTTTAAATATGAAGAAAGAGTTCTGGCCAGAAGTGCATAGAGGGGAGAGGGTTGAGTATGGTACTATTTAGCACCTGCCTCATCTCATTTACCACAGTTAGTAAATGCGTTGACAAGCTAGAAAATAAATCGTACTAAAACATTTTTTTCTTCTATAGTTATCCTTTTTTTTCCATTTGTTTCACGCTTTCAGGCATTTTTTTTCTTTTTTCATTTCTGATCTTCGAGTTCCTAATATTTTTGTTTCAGTTCGTGTTCGATTTTTTAAGATCTTTTGTTCGTGTGTTGAGTTGACCCGGATTTTTATTTTTCATGTAGTTTTAAAATTTCAAAGAGCTGCGCTATCTTCGAGTCGCCATTTTTGTGGTTTCCGACCGTGGTTGATGACTGCAATGGCTGGATTTCGTGTGCGAGGCAAAGTATAAGGGTAAGTTACAATTTTGTTTTCCATTTTTCTCATTTCTTTCAGTTTGTGCAATTTCTCTAACGTTGTTGGCACACTTCTTTTCCGGATATTTCCTGGTATCTATGTTTGCATATACAGTTTGTTTTTCGATGAAATGTACTTGATGCAATTTTATCACTTTCTTTTGGTTTAGGTACAAGTACAAGTATTTCCTTTTATATATATATATATATATATATATATATATATATATTAGATATGGTTTGTACATTTTTGTCTTGTTCTGCTGATTGTAAAAATTCATATATTTGATTGAGAGGTTGTGAAGTTAATAGTTTAGTTTTTATTACTGAATTAAAACTTGATTTTGCGTACTGGTTCCATTTATTTATTGAGTTAATGTTTTGGAAACAAAAATTAGTTTTAACCAAATTAATCACTTTGATATGATTTTTGCCCATTTTTCGGTAGTTCCATTGGTAATGTTCATGATGGTTTCTTTGTAAATTTAAAATTTAGTTTGAGCATTGATCAAAGAGGTTGACCGTGAAATTCTTCAACATCCATCGTTCTTTAGCTCCATTACAGTCAAGATCATCACTAAGTAATCAATATTTAGAATAATTAAGAAATGCCAAGTATGAATTTGGCAGATTTTGCAAGCACGGGAATTTGAAATAGATAGAGACATCTAGCCTGGTATTCACTCATGATCCACCCGTAGTAAATTCCAAATACATAAATCTTATAAGTTAGGGGATTGCTTATCCTATGTGAGTGCAAAATTTAAGTTGTGAATGGAAGTGACATGGTATAGTCATCGTGGAAGAGAACACAAATCGTTTCTTTGTTAACTGTGTGTGGCAATGATCGAATTTTAAAGTTATAGTTTTTTATTTTGATAATTTTTTTTAATAATACATCTGGAGATAGCAGAAGATGTAGATATTTTTAATGGCTGAGGGCTCTCACGTGACAATTACTTTCGTTATGTCTACGTTATTTATTTATTTATTTATTTTTTTAATTAATACATGATAAAATCATATGCTTGATATAGACCTTCATTGTTTAGTGCATATGCAAAGAAAGCATGATATACAAATATGGATGGATTGGTAAATTGTTCGTTATGATTATGTTTGTCATATAGTTCTTTCTATTACTGCCCCCCCCCCCTTCTTCTCTTTCACTCTAGGATTGCTCATTTTTAAATTTTCTATAGCTTTTATTGTTTTATTATACTTTGTTGTTTTTGTTCATTGTTAAGTGAATAAAGCTTTAAATTCTGCTCTTCATGAAGATATGTCTGCCGATCTCAAAGTCTTTTAACGGGTGAAGAAGTAATCTGGAAGTTTTCTTTCACTCTGGGATTGCTTTTCTTATGGTTTTTATTGATTTTCTTACTTTGTTGTTTTTGTTCATTGTTTAGTGCATGAAACTTTAAATTCGGCTCTTCATGAAGAAAATGTCTGCTGGTCCCAAAGTCTTTTAACAGGTGAAGAGGTAATCTAGAAGTTGTAATTTAGTTTGTGAAAATTCAATTGTTTACTAATTGATTTAGTCTTTTGAGTTAAATGAGATTGCTTATTTCTCACCATTATGTGTGTGCATGTAAGGTCAGTTATTTGGCCTATACTACCTTAATTTAATTTCGTATACTGGCATAATTATGTACTTCTAGAAATAAAATAATCATTTATTGACTAACTTCATTTTGTCTTAGATTTCCAAAGTGCTTTTGATTTTTTTTAAGAAGAGGAAAGTTTTTTATCCATGTTCCAAGTGATCAGATTTATTTTTTTTAATTGAGAGATGAGTTTCAATCACTGGCTTTGAGGTGTTCAACTTGATTTGATTTACAAATGAATTTTCCAGAATTCTCATGTGGGACTTATGTTATTTGAACTAAGTTTGAGCAAGTCTCTGTGTACCACGAGTTCAAGTAACGTAGTTAATTTACACTGTATTTGTTAATTTAATTTAATAAAATGAGTCGAGCTCGACTGAAGCTGGAAGTTTATGAGACTGGGAACGAATCAAGCTTCACTCAACAAAATGTCAAACGATAATCATGAATGAACATTGACTTTTGAGTCCTTACTGGTTTTGCAAATATTAATGGCATGTCTAATGGTGATAGATATCAGATGTTCTTTTTGATGCTGGAGAGCTTAGTGGGGTGCATTCTTTATATATAGCGAAACTACAAAAGGACCGTAATATTTGTTATGGAATTTGGACTCCAAAAGGAACTTCAGAATACTAATATAGTTATAACTTACTATATTGGCACATTTTTACACCAGAATAATAAGATAATGGTAACAATGAAAATGATAATTTGGGTATTGAGAATGCTTTTTCGTTTTTTAATATTAAATATTATTTTTACTTTAGTATATATGCAGGTTTAACATCCCAATGATGTTGATTATTGGAAATTAAGGTCATCAAATTTGAAAAAATTGGGTGAAAGACTAAATCAATAAAGTAAACAATTGGAAAGAGAACAAAGAAAAGTGGGATAAATGTAGTATTTTATTAGTATTCTTTGTTTTGGTGGAGAATTTTGAGAATGATTTTAAGATTATTATTATTATTTTTTTTCCGTGTATCTGTATCGTGTATTAGGAGCATTCTTCTCTTCTTTGTTTTCTTCTTTGATATGTTTTTAGAGTTTAAACAATCATAGATAAGAACTTCTGTAATAGTTTATAGGGTTGGTAATATTTTTATTCTCATGTTTCTCAATTCCAATTTGTTTGTTTTTTTTTGGTCGTCCTCATATTGTACATTGATGTGTGTAATATGTGACAATTGGATGGAGCAAAAGAATGAGGATAGAGAATTTGGACTCTTTCATTAATTAAATATATCTATTCTTGCAGGTACAATTTTTATACCATATTTTTGCAAGATAGAGGCATTAAGCATCTCGCATAGAAGTGCTGGAGTTAATTACGGAGTAACAATTTAGTTATACAGTGATTCACCAAATAGTACCTCTATTTTATGGAACTTAGGATTTTAGTTTCTTAATAAGTAATGAGTTTATGACGAAGGTTGTATAATGGATGGACAATATCTTGGATATTGATAAGAGGGAAGCACACAAGTCTTCATGAATCTTTTATATAAGCTTTAGATTCTCCTCTCATTTAAGTTTTCATCTTTCCTATTACTCAAATCTACCTTCAAATAGCATTTTACCACTTCTTTTCAAATAAGTTATCTCCTTTTATAATAGTACGCGATTAATCACAAATATAATTCGCCACGTGCAACGCACGTGTTAATTCACTAGTATATATATAAAATTGAGTTTGGTTCTTGGTTTTGGTTCTGGAAAGAGAACCGAAACCAAATGGTTCTTGATTTTAAGAACCAAATCATTATTTTTTTATGTAGAACCGAACCAAACCGCTTAGTTTGATTTGATTCTGGTCTGGTTTGATTCGGTTATTTTGTCCACCCCTATATGTATTGATACATTGAACTATTTTCAGAATATAAAAGTTTAATTTTAATCATTTTGTTATTTTTTACAAAAAAAAGGTTAGTAGCACTGCACTTTTTTAATGGTCTTAAATGTTACTTCGTGCAATTACTTGATTAAGTGATCATGTCATGTTAAAAGATTCTCTTGCATAATTACAATTATTATGTTATCTCGCTTGTGATTATGCCTAACGGCACTCGTGTTATATCGTGGAAATTTTTGAATACTAGGGTTGATGCCCTGAGTAAACATCATGTGAAATATTTGAATGGGGGATGGATATCCTTTGTGAACTATCGCGTGCTAGGGATAATACTTGATTTATAATATGAGCCCATATGAAGTCATATTTTTAAACAAAACTTGTCACTTGCTTAATACTTTTGTATTCATATTTTCCATATTTTCCAAACGTGCAGATGTTTGAGCGTAACTTTTTAAAGCAGAATCTAGTGGGTGGAAGTTATCAACGGATAGCTCCATATACATATACACCACTAAAGTAGAAATGTGGAGTTGTCCATCGAAATTCCCGACCCTATATCGTTATGAATTTACTAAAGTAAAAGATGAATATTACGATGCCCATACTTTTGAGTTGCTGTACACTAATGAGTACAACTTTACTAATATGTAGTTTTGTATAAATAAAGACACGAGGTTACTTTTTGAACCCTGTTAAACCCCTTGTTAATAATATAAAAGTTAACTATGTTTTGATATGTAAATTATGTGTTATGTTCATTATTGGTCATTATTCTATATATGTATCGATGCATATCAGTTAGTTTTGTTTAACGAACTTTGGTGCTAGGTTTTAAAGATGTTTTTTATCCAGAAGGTTCTGCACAAAGCTTTGAAGGGAAAATTAACTGAGAGTTCTGACAAAGGAAAAGAAAAAAAACTGAATTCAGTAAGAGTGATTAAGATTGAGAAGATTTGGATTTGAAGACTGCTAGAACAATAGACTTTGTTTAGCCAAAAATGTTCTTACAAATATTCATGAAATAATTGCCGCAAAGGAACTTTGGGAAAAACTAAAAGAGTTGTATCAAACGAAGAGTTTGTCAAATAGGTTTTATCAGAAGGAGCAGTTTCATTCGTTGAGAATTAATGCAGGTACAAAAATCTCAAACCATTTTAGTGTTCTTAATGTGATTGTTTCTAAACTAGAATCTATTGGAGTCAAATTGAAAATGAGGATAAAACACTAAGGCTCTTTGGTTTCTTCCATGTTTGAGCACATTAAGCCAAATTTGATGCGCATGAAGGAAACGATTTACTTTGCAGAAGTTACAAGTAAGTTAATCTTTGAAGAAATGAGATTAGGTTGAAAAAATAGTTCATATGAAAATAATTTGTTTGTTACTAAAAAGCGAAATATTGGTAACTCTATGAAGAAGGTAATGTATTGGAACTGTGGACAATCTGATCATGTAAGAACAAATTAGCCAAATGGTGGAACAGACTCTGCTAACTGTTCGAATGTGAATAATGTGACTCTCCTGATGGAGGGCGGTGATGATGTACTCTGAATAAGATGGTGACATCCTCACGACATGATGTTAGTTTCCAAGAATGAGGATGTGTTTTTACTCGCGGGTGCATGTGATTGCATATGGACATTGATTTGGTATAGATGCAAGCTACTTGGTTGAATTGATGTCGATGAGTGATGAGCTCTCATGGAAAATCAAATATGGGAGTTGCACTGAAATTTTTCAACAATTTTGTTTCGATGTGAGCTGATGAAAAGCTCGTAGTTCGTTGATAATTCTGAGTGATTATGCTCTTATGGTGGAGTATGAGACTGTTAAAGTGTGTCAAAAGTTTACCCGTTTTTCAAATATTACAAACAAAATAGATAATATAGTTTTGCCTCGTTTTAGACAAGATGAAGACCGATGGGTAGTTTATTGTCAAAAGTTGAAAGATTTTAATTATAATTGAAGAAAAAAATTTCTAATTAACCAGGACAATTAATTGAAATATGATTGAAATCCCATTGAAAGTCAATCATTAAAGAACCCTTTTTCTACAGAAGATGACATGTTTTTCTACAGAAGATGACATGTCCTAATTGGAATGAAACTAGAATACACGTAATTATCTATTGTTGAAGGAAAGTTTTCCTCTACCTATTGATTGTATGTCCTAGTAGTGGAAGAACCTGACACAATTGTTAATTTGGTAGAATAGCAGTTAGACAAAGAATTCTTCAAGTTGCAGACGTGAATTTAGGCAGTATATTTCCATACATATACGAATTGACGTCTTTTGTTGTAGGCACATTGACTAGAAATTTTGAAGGAAAAATAGTAGTCTAACATTTTGATTTTTTTGTTTTCTTTGTGAGTTATACAAAAAAGTAGAAATTAGTATATGTGATAAAACTTAAATATTTTTCCTACAATACTTAGAGATTTGGTGAGTGAAATTCTATATAATTATAACAGTTTATTATATAATGAAAAAGTTTCCATAAATTTTGCATTGTTATTTTTATTTTCTTGTTAACTCAATTATTTCTTGAACGTTAAAAAAAATCTATTAGTGGGGAGGGAATCGCGTTTAATTCCCAACATCATTTCTCCAAGTCACCAATCATATTATAACCTACATACACATAAACATACCGTGCTAAGTGGCGGACGCAGACATTTAGAGTTAGGGGGTCAAGATTCAAAATCATACTTGCAAATAAATAGTGAAAAATCATAGCATTTTGATATTATATTACAATTGTTCTCTACATGTCCTCATAGATTGATAGCGTTTCATGATTACATCATTTTCAATACTGTCAAATACATCCTTTTTAATATACGCAATCAAACTATTATTCAACCACTGATCTCTTATTCGGTAGCAGAGACGATTTTTGACACAAGTTATTGCAGAAAATATTCTTTCAACAGTAGTAGTAGCCACGGGAAGAATGAAGGCCAATGTTACAAGTCTGAAGACTAATTTTTACACTTCATATTTATTTTTTGCAACCAACATTTGAGCAAGTTCAGTGAGACCCTATTATCCCCCTAAATCTTTTTCAGTGCACATATCAAGAAGATATGTATCAAGTTGATCATCAAGTTCCAATATATCTGTGGCGTCAAAATCTACCGGATAATACTCACATAGACGAATCAATTTATTCTTGTCAAAAGCAGCAAATAAATTGTTTGGAGACAAACACGCAATACAAACGAGCAAGTCACTATTTACCTCGGAAAAACGATCATTCAACTCTTGTAGTTGCATATCAATGATGGCACAAAACATTTCCACATGAAAGTGGTGCAAATTTGTCACAATATCACGTCGTGAATGACCTAGAGTTATGAACATATCATCCATATTAGGAACACTGGTAGCATGAGCTTCACAAAATGAATAAACTATTCCCAAAAAAGAATCCTATCTGTCATTCCTCATGGTTTGGAGATTTGATTTACATAATTTCACCAATCTCATGTCATTGACAATATCTTGATCTTTCCTTTGTAATGTCTTGGACAATTCATTTGAAATTCTCAAATTTTTTTTTTATGAGATATAGATGAAATGCGAATTCAAATTTTAGCATCGACTCTAGTAAAATACAATCATCACCTCTTGTTCCTGAACTTACAGTATCATTAGCAATAATATCAACAACATCAACTGTAGTTGAAAACATGACAATCAAGTTAATTAAACAATTGTAATAAGAGCCCCAACGTGTATCACCAGAACGTTTCAGAATAGTTTCTTGATTAAGATCCGTCAGCTTATCCCAACATTGAGTGCTTCAATAATTTGAAGTCTTTGTTTATCTCAAAGAAGATCACACCGTTTAGTCGATCCCCCAACAATATTCACCAGTCTATGTACTAAAGTGAAGACGGTTTCAATCTTCTCTGTGCTATAATTACAAGAGCTAGTTGAAGTTGATGAGCAAAGCCCTTGTCGGAAACAAGAATAAAGTACAAATAAGCGAGCTGCAGCCATGCGCATTATTTCTACTGAATCTACAGTGCCCAATTGAGGTGAAGTGAAAGTCTTTTTCAAATCATCTTCTTCCACATTCTGCCCTAACCCCCAACATAAATTCTGGCGTTCTGTTTGTATTTTATTTTGTATTTTCATTTTTGAAAATGTTTTGTGTTTTGTGTTTTCATTTTTGTTTTCAAATTTGCTGAAAATGCGTTTGGTTTGCCATTTCTGAAAAATGTTTTTGAAAATGAAAAGCTGGAAAACACGTTCTGTTTGAAATTTTGTAGAACACTATTTAAACTATTTTTAATTAATTTGCTTGCAGAATACTACTAACTCCAACTCAAATTTCCTTTCATAATACACTAAAAATATGGTTACATGCAACACACTAATGTGAGCATTAAGAGTCTATATTAACACAGCTTGGTCAAGTTCGGGACTTGAGAAAGCTCTACTTCTATTAAAATTCAGAAAATGCAAGTTCTTTCAAAACCATCAGAGTCCATTTATCATTGCATTTTTTGAAATATAACAACAAGAATTCTCATTTAATTTTTTTTTTTTATAATGTTGATATTGAATTCAATAAAACTTTATTTAAACTAAGTTCCAAGTTAGGATAATTCTAAAAAAAAAAAAAAAATTCTTTATTTAGGCTTAGTTCCAAGTTAGGATAATTCTAAAAAAAATAATAAAAAAATAAAAACTTTATATTAAGCTTAGTTCTAAGTTAAGATAATTATATATATAAAAAATATATATATTTCCCAAAACGCGTTTTCCGCGTTTTGGACATTTTTTGTCGAAATACACACAAAACGCCCAAAACGATGTTTCGGGCGTTTTCCGTTTTGTGTACAAATTTTTTTTTTGTTTTCCAAAATGCGTTTTCGAAAATGGTAAAGAGAACGCGTTTTTAGCGTTTTCGAAAATAAAAACAGAAAACGACCTCAAAACAGCAAAGAGAACATGGGCTTAATTTTTTCTTCTATTTTGTCTTCCAAATTCATTCTAGAATTTCTCCGTCGTCGTTGTCTCCTTGTTCCCGAGGGATTTTTTGAGTTAAAACCGTAATCCAGCTCTCAAATTTTCGAACTAATTTAAACGGGGAAACTGTATTTTTGGTCCTTAACCTATTACAATTAGCAAGTAAGTCCTTTACATAAATTTTATGGTCAAAGTTCCCAACAATTGGTTTTCAATGCACTTGGGGTCCTAAGTTTGCTGGCTTACTCTTATATATCTTTTTAATTAATAACACTATTTTTTATTCTTAATAAAAAAATAATAATAATATGTTAGCCCCATTTAATTTAACAGTTAAAAATAAAATAAATTCCCTCCCAAATTCATATTCTGCTTCACTCTTTGTTGAACCCTAAATCCAAATTATTAATTATGCCTCCAAGAAAGGAACTCTGCAGGAATTTTCAACGCGGCAGGTACATTTTCATTTTCATTTTTTTTTCTTCATGTTATTATAGTAATTAAATTTCCAGTTTGTCGTTCGTAATCGTTATTTTGGGGTGTAATTCGAAACGAAACTGTTTTTTAATTTTTGAGCTCTAATAAACGGCTGACAGCTGATGATACTGTTAAGAAATTTTAAGTTTTTGATATATTTTCCCCTTTTTGTGTGCTTTGAAAGTAAATTGTCATTGTAATAAAAGGAGCCTCATGTTTTTATTATGTTTGGATTTTAGTTTCACACTCATTTTTATGAAAAAAGACGAAACCCTTGGATTCTCTGCACTAAATTCACATCTCTAAGAGTGCTTTTTTTTTTTTTTTTTTTTTTTTTAAATATGGAGCTTAGTTTCGTTTATGGACATGCATATAAGTTGTACTATCTATAGAGTATAGACCATGTATGATATTTTTTTTTGCAGACTCGGGATCAAAATTGGTTTGGAGATCAAGAAACATTAACTCAATTAAATCTGTAGCATTGATGTACAAGTAATTTGTGAATAAATGTGGAATGGGAGGATCTCTTAATCATTACTAATTTTTTGTTTAATACCATTTTCATGTTTAAAACAAAGGAAAAATAGAATGTTTTGTGAAGCTATCTTTTATTTTAGCTATAAACTGCTTAAAAATTGCAAAGATGCAATGAATATAACTCAATACTGTTGTCGTTTTGGCAATAGGGACTAGGGTCTGCAAGTGGCATATATTTGAATTAATACATTTAGCTCAAAGGGACAAGCTAGAACAAGTTATGCTTTAGTACATAGATGTAGTATCCACACCAAATTGATGCACAACATAGTTTGCGGTTTTGTCAAGAGAGCGATAATCTCCACTTTTATCTAGAATTTACACTTTTATCTAGAATTTATAAAGCATTTTTGAAACATTGTTCTTGTGCTTTATCAGAGTTGCAAATAGTTTTTACGTGATACATATAGAACTGTAGACAATTCTAAATTGTCTGGACAGGTCTACTGGTCCAGTTGTTTTCTACGTCATGTAATACTCCGCTAATCTCTTGCAGTTGTCAATATGGTGATCGCTGTAAGTTTCTTCATGTCACGCCACAACAATCACAGCCCAGACCCTTTGGATTTGGCACGCAAACTGGAACTCAGTTTCAGCACACAAATCCACAACAGCAGAAGCCCAATCCTTTTGGTTTTGGAGTCCAGAATAATTCTCAGCCGAGAGGGGCAAATGATTTTGGATCCAGACCAAATCAATTCAAGGTTCTTTTCTTTATTGATCCAACTTCTTACCGCATATTTGATTTCTGATTCATGGTGGTGTCATCTAACTGTCACTCGTCATGACTTATCTGTTGTTTTAACTTTTAACTCTACGGGATTTAGCTACATTCATTGTACTTCTGATTTATCCTGTATTCACGATCTTGTATTTTACTCTTTATTTTCTTTTGGGATCAGCCTTTTGAAAATAAGTGGACTCGTTTCTCCCCTTTGAATACAAATAGCTCCTCTACTTCGCAGCAATCTGACAGTCAGACTCCTGCACCTAATCACAAGTAAGTGCACGATCATCAATGAAAGATATTCTTTTCTATGCATCTATAATATTCCACTTCTCATTTTATACTCAAAGCACATGCATTTGTCTTATTATTGGTTTGATGCATGTGAAGGTGCACAGATCCCGAGTCTTGCAAACGTCAAATGATTGAAGATTTTGAAAATGAAAGGCCACTGTGGAAGCTTACTTGTTATGGTCACAACAAAAAGTATGCACCAACTTCTAATTTTTCCCGATCTTTAATAAATTAATACGTTAAAGTTTCCAGTTTCATAATTCCGTTGGTCGATTTGTGGCTGAAATGGAGTGTGAATATGTTCATAATTGCCCAATTCTTTTGTCTGCAGTGGCCCATGTGACATTGTTGGTGATATCAGCTATGAAGAGTTGCGTGCATTGGCATATGATGAAGCCAAGCGTGGATTGAGCTTACAATCCATTGTAAGATGATCTAAACTTGCTATTGTCTTCCCGATGCATACTGTCTAGTGCAGTTAAAAGTTGTGTCACGTAAAGCGGTAAAGGCTTAACATTTAGAAACACAGACATTTATTCTCAAAATTGAAGCTGTAAACTGATTACACAGTATTAGCAGTAAACTTATGTCCCAGAGTGAAATAACTCTTCTTTTCTTTAGAGAAAAAGGTTGGGATTTTATCAATCTATTTCAGCTGTTTACACCTGAATGAGACTATTACGAACGTTAGCATATCTTTAGATTGCTCAATTATATAAAATGAATCAGGTTACTTGGTAGATCAGTTTCTTTACTGGCTATTGGTTGTTCATATTATGATGCAGATCGATAGAGAGAGGAGCCTAGTAAACTCCAAATTGGTTGAATTTCAAAGCCTAGTACAGAAACCTTATGTGGCTTCATCAAATGCCATAATTAGCACTCAGAATTCTTTTCCTGGTGTCAGCCCAAATGCTCCAATGGCAATTCAGAGTGGTGGCCCTCCTCCAGTATCAAGTTTTGGTCAATTGGGAGCGTCAGTAAACACGCCTGGAATGTGAGGGATTATCCCTAATACTGATTTCCGTTGTCCATTCACGTTTGTACATTTTGCTTACCATGGATCCTTTGTATTACTACTCAGGTTTGGTGCTGCATCAAGTTATACCTTTGGGCAATCCCATCCTTTCCAGAATAACAGTCAGGCATCTAGCATGTTTCAAAGAAATAACTCACCTGCAATAAGTTCTCACCATAATCCGTTTTCAACTTCAACTATCTCATCACATATGCCTAGTGCGGCTTATAAACCGGCAGAGGTTCTCACCAGTGGGGCTAATTCTGCCTTGGATGTGACTAAAAGCATCCGATTGCCGTAAGTTGTTGCACCAATTATTGTTTATATATTGTGTCCTAAAGGTTATAAAGAACGAGAACCATAACTAAGTACACAATCCTCATATCATGAGGTCAAGAGTTCAAATCCCTGGAGATGCGCCAGCAAGCTGGGACAAAAATCTCCTTGGGAACAATTCGTGTGTTATGGGGTATGCCACAAGACTGCCAAAAAAAAAAAACCGTAACATATAAAACGCGCATTTTTTATGTCACGGTATTTTTGGCATCCTGTGGACCTCGCAGTTTCCTACAACACTTATGATTATCCATCTCATGGGCTCACTTTCTCTTATCACTCATCCAATTCACTGATACAATTACTCTACTAATGATAGGAGTTATATATCAATCTGTTTGAAGTCCCTATAATTCTAGAGTAATCTTCATATGACAGTGGAGGGTTAAAGCTTTATAGGTGCTTCTTATATGGCGGCAGCTTAAGGAAAATGCTAAAAATAAGAAACTAAAATAAAGTGAGGAGAAGAACCTGGAGCCATCAAAATTAGTCGATGATGATCCTTCAAACTAGCATCAAACCTTGTACTGTATTAAATCTAAACATCATGCTATAATGCCAATTCATGTTAATGATTTTGGATATTCTCTAGAAAATCCATAATAAGTTAATTAAAGCCACTTATTTTATTTTTCATTTTTTATTTTCCAATCCTACCTTTATAAATTTCATTCAAGTAGTTTCAGAAAATATAGATCTTTTCATGGTAGGATATTTATATTGGATGTCAAAAGAGAGTAGAAATGTAGTGTTTTCTAGTAGGCAGTACTGTAGCCAAGATTTTGCTTAGTGGGTCCCTCTGTAGCTTATTACTCCTTTTAATACATTAATGTATAAAAATTACTTTTATACTAAATTATAGCGAGTAAATGCCTATAGAAAACTTCTAATGGGAGAAAATCTAACTTGAATTGTGATTTTCATGAGCCCTAAAAAGTCTGTAAGAGTTGTCAGTTTTTTCCATTAAGATCTTTCATAATTCTAAAACTTTGAGCGCTATATTTATTGCTATGTATCGGGTTGCTTTTCTAAAGTATATGAGTAAGCATTTTTTTTTTCATTGATCACCTAATCTGTTTCATATTTGCTTCTTTACAAGCCTCACTTCAAAAAAGTCCATCTTATTGTTAAACTTGCAACTGCTAGAAACGGAGCCAATTCCAAATCATTTGTACTAATGGATACACAACTTGTCTTTGTTTCCATCAGTTTCCTTGCCATGTCACTGTTCCTAATTAGTTTACAAAATGCCTTTTGGACTGCATAAATTATGCAGTTGTCAAATTGTTTTTTCAAGTGCTAAGAGAGACACAGGGTTAACCTTGCAGTATGTTCACTGGTTTCAGGTTGAGACCATCAAACATTGAAAGGAATGCATTATGCCTATTACCGTATTTTGCCATTTTTTTCCTCATTATTGGCACCACTTCAAGTTCAAGCACAAGAAATAAAAGTAATGTGGTCAAAATTGTAGTTTGATGTACGAAAGAATCAGATTTGTTGACTGACATCTTAGAGAGGGACAACAACCAAGTGTGTAAAGTAAGCCTTGATGCCTATGACTTGGGGATTGTGGCTGAAAAGTGCGGAAAAATATTTCATAGCTACGGATTAAGCCTCTGTTTGGTAACTTGTTTATAAATATGTTTATAAACAATACATTTTCCCAAACCACTTTTTAATCACACACATTTTCCAAAATCACTTTTCAACAACATATTTTACCTCTAAAACATCATATTCTTTATTTATAAACAGAAAACTTCTATCAAACAGAATGTCGTGCATTATTGTTAGACAAGAATGCAATGCAGTCAAGTTCACTCTGATTTTCTTTCAATAGTTTTTTGGGCATTTTTGTGATGAATATGTATCATCTGAAAATAGTTAACAATAATTAATTCCCTGTATACTTGTAATTGGTCCCAACATGTTGTGCAGGAACGACACGCTCAGTGAGAACAGTGACCTAGACAATAGCATTTGGACGAAAGCGGAATGGAAAATTGGAGAGGTAAACACTAACATTATGCTTGTCTATGGGTTGTTATTCGTATTTAAACATTCTTGAATTAGGAGGAACCTTTATAAACTAAAACCAGAAAATGCTAGATACATGCAAGTTATGTGACAAGACAATATTTTTCTAGAAGCATCTAATCCACCTTATCCTCATGCCCTGCAACCTTCTTCCTTCCCCTGGCTAGGCACCCCCACATGGGCAAACGTGCCCAGTAACTAGACACTATTCGGACAGATACAGAAAAGACATGGATTTAATTGGCAGGAGTTGCGCAAACCAATATTGATCTCAAAACTCGGGTATCATAAACCTTTAGATTGTGGACTGGGAATTGTATGAGTCCTAATTCCCCAAAGAAGATTTATGAGTTCAGCACACAAGAAGAACTAAACTACTTTGGGCATGAAATTGCACGAATATGAAGTCCATATAATATTTGCTTGCTTGAGATAAAATTTCATGCATAAAATTGATTTTTTTTTTCCTGCAATCTGACTGTCTTTCAGATTCCAGAAGAAGCACCTCCAGATAATTTTATCTACTAGAATCGGTTCTAGCACGACGCATTGTAATCATTTACCAGAACTCCTGTTAGTTTTGTGGCAATTTTATTCATCGGGTGCTACTTTGAAAACACGTTTTTATTGGATAAAGAGATGGTCTTCCAGATCATTATAGTAAAACTGATTCTAGGACAGAGGAATTGTAAATAAATCTTGTAATACAAGAAAAAGAGACTTTTTTTTATCAGCTTGGTTTTTAATGTTATTTTATATACATGTTCTGATGTTCATCAAGAACAGAAAGGCAAGCATGTGATAATTGATACTACCATAGTTCTTTCTTGTCAATGCACTGCGCCTCTAACTAAAGACTTCCCTTTCTTGGCATTGGAGCAATTGTTAAGATTACTTACCATTTATAGATAATGAAAACTTAGATGGCTGGTTCATGTTGGTCTCCCAACTTTGATTTGTTTCAACTCGACCATTTCGGATGAACAAAAATTAATAGTCAGGTCCCACGTGTTTTGCGTATCATGTGGGACCCCGACCATTGGTTTACTTGTGGTTTACTCACAGTCACATTATGGTTAACTTGACATAAAAATACTACTTCAGGGATGAAAATGAAACGAAAGTAACTTGAGTGAGAGTGATTAGACTGATGTATAGGGATATTCTGCTTGTTAGGACAATGTCTCTTAGGTAAAGAGAGAACAAATAGCATAAACAAATTATGCAAATGCGTTTGAAATTTTGGTTTGAAAATGATAGATATTGAAGCTGAAAGTCTTAAAAGATCGTCCAATCAGTGTATTGTGGGTCCGTGTTTGGTTGGTTTATTTATGTTTTTGAGGTAAAATATGTGGTTAAAAAGTGGAGAGAGAAAATGTCTATGATTAAAAAGTGATTTGAGAAATTGAATTATTTATAAATTGATTTATAAATGGTAATGTTGACGTTAAAGGACCGAGGCATAACAGCACAAGTCTTCTATTTTAGTGTTCGGCTACCTCATTAAATTGTAGTTTAAACTATAATTTAAACTACACAATTTCTCAAACTACTTTTTAATCACAAATATTTTCCCTCTCCAATTTTTAAACACATTTTACCTCGAAAACAACAATTTTTTTTATCTCCCCTCTTTAATGAGCCGTCGAAAACAATTACCTTGCAGGCTGTTATCAAACAAATCCATACCTTATGCTCTGTTTGGTAATACTGTAATAATTATAAATTTATTTATTTATATTTTTTAGGTAAAATGTATAATTGAAAAGTGGAGAGAGAGAATGTGTGTGGTTAAGAAGTGATTTGAGAAACTTTATAAACTGATTTATTTATGATTTCGAGGTAAAAAGTAGTGATTGAAAATTGGAGAGCGAAAATGTGTGTGATTAAAAAGTGGTTTTGGAAAGTTGTGTAGTTTATAAACATGTTTATAAACTATTTTTTGACTTTTACCGAACACGTGCTGAATTGCTTTGTTCTAAAAAGTCGCATACGTTTACGTTTAGACGTACTGAAGCTTGAAACTTGACTTTCACGCTTTGTCATGTTTTGCGCTTCGCTCGCACATTGTCAACTTTTTTTGCGTTTAGACGCGCTTAAGTTTGAAGCTCGACTTAGTCACTTCGTCATCTTTTACGCTTTTTAGAACACTGAATATAATGATTGAGTTAAAGAACAAAAACCCACAATTTTTGATAAAATTTTGACCGTCGGACTTCAATTTTAAACATGTATTTCTTGAGATTCATAACTTTTATCGACTTTTCAATCAAAGATAACATCAACTTTATTAAAAACTTTGTCAAAAAATTCCAAGCAAGAATGCATGCATGCCATATTCGACTGATGACATTTAAATTCTAATTTTTAATCGGGTGTTCAAGTGAAGGAAACATTTGTCATGTGTCCTAAAAATTACAAGCGCGATGTGTTAAAGCCTTAAAGGGAGTCGAAGATGAAGGATAAGAAGAAATGAATCTATTTAATATATAATAGTAGAAGAGTCTGAAAAATTCCCCCCCCCCCAAGTTTTTCCCGCCCATCTATCTATTTATCTATTTATTTATTTAATTAATAAAAAGCCAGTCCAATTCTCCCCCCAAAGAATCTCGCTCATTTTTCTAAGCTTCCTCGACAAGCTTGAGAAATGAAATTGAAATGAAAATTGCTCAATCTCTCATCCTCAAATTCAGAGGTATTTTCCCTTCGCTCTCTTTTCGTGAGCTTCGTTCCAGCTCTTGGAAAACAAGTTAGAGTATCATTTTTGTTGGATATGAGCCTCTGAAAATTGCTACCGGCATACTCCATATAGCTCCACTTCATGCGTCGATGTCCATTTCTTTCAGTACTGATGATTTTGTCGATAGTCAGCCTTATGGGGTTGAATGTCGTTCAACTTCCATACCACTAACCATTGTATCTCCCGGAGCTGTGGTTGTAAAAACATTTACCTAGAAAACACTAAAAAAAAAAAAAAAATGGCGGCTAAGGAACGCACCGTAGTTAGATCATATTGTTTGTTTGAAATTAATGGACTCCAATACCATATTAAGTTTTAGAGTTCCATTTTAAAAGTCAATCTTATTAAGAAGAGTAGCTCAAAGCAGCAAACTCTAATGTTGGTCTATATTTCGTTAAGGTGATTATATTGACACCACTAATTTTGTTAATTACACTACACTTTTCATATTTGCTAAATTGGTCATGATTAAATTGACCGAAATAACCACTCATTATATTAGTTTTTCTTATTTTTTTATTCTTATATATATCAGAAGAATTAAAGCCCTAAATTTTACATATTTTCAAACCTACAATTCTTGCTGGACAATGTATTTCAATTACTCAATTATCTATGTGATCTCTTTGAAGTGTTTTGGAAGATTAATTTCAGAGTATTCAGTGCCTATGAATCTATGATACAATTTAACTTGAATTTTTTTTTTTTTTTTTTCCCTTTCATCCAAAGACATAAATACTATAAAGTCGAAACAAATTGAGCATTTTGTGGACCCAACTAGAATCAGTCATTGTTTGGTATCAAGAGTAGCATTCTCATTGGTATCGATTTGGTCTGATTTTTATTAGAACCGAAATCCAAGCCTCTTCTAGTGGCACCAGATTAGTTTTCTCCATCTTCATACGTAAATGAATGAGTTGAGCTATTTTGTTTGTGTCCACACATTCACACAACAGCAAATGCATTGCCATATGAAAAACAATTATGCCATTAAAGGTCCCAAGACACATTTTCCGGTGGCAAAGGAAAAGAGTGAAAAAGTGCTCTTACCTTATCGGATGAGGGTTTGAATCCTGCAAAATGAATTTCAATCCTTGGTAAATGGAGTTATAACTTACCACACCTCCACCCTGGCTCTGGGAGACATAACCTGCGATTAACCTCCTTAACCAATGATCCAAGACATGATCGGTTATTGTCCTCAAGGTGTGTGCTACACCTTTTTAAACAAATATGCCATTACCGGCATTGCACCCCGGAAACAACTATACAGCATACACACACTGACACACACAGGAATCAACTGGCGCTGCCGCGCTGGATAGTACACAACAGAGAATATTTTTCTTCTCAACAAATGAAAAACTAACCATCTTACAGTTCCTAGAAAAACTGCATAGAAGCCTCTAACTTACCAATGGAAACCCGAGTAATTCATGGGAGAGTAATGTACCAGCAAACATGCCACATAAACTTGAGCAAATCTGTCACTCGTTTTTCTTCTTCATTTTCCTTTATCTCAGTTGTAAGAGCTTTATCCAAAGCGGATCACAATACATGATATATCATCTTTGCTTTTTCTCGTCAAGGCCTCCGTGGTTAAACGCTTTGCTGCTGCTTGAGGATTTTTAATGGATCTTATCATATTGACAGCCTCTTGGTTATCCATCACCTGCCAATAGAGATCACTGAATAAATTTTAAGATGCACATCTTTATATCGTTTAACCCATGGCTTTGGAAACTACTTCCAAGGAAGGCCGATACCAATTCCTTCTCACAAAAAGAGAATATTATAGTTGACTAATGCAAGGATAAGATGATACGAGAATTTTAAAATAATCTGCACGTAATATGAAATCTTAATAATCCTGTTGAAGACTATCTATTGATATAAATTTGGCCTCATCTATCAGCTTAAGTTTTTAGATCAAGTAATTCAACATGATATCAAAGCCAAAAAAGGTTGCAAGTTAAAGTCTCGTTACCATCATATAATGAAATTGTGCACGTGTAAGGTTTGAACGGTGGGGGCCGGGATGAACGCAATCTACATGTGAGAGGACGTGTTGAAGACAATATTTAAATAATATATATTTGACATTATCTACCAGTTTAACTTTTAGATCAGGTGTTTCAACAAAATCAAAAGTAAAGTGGTTATAATTTTACTTTTAATGGAAGCAGTTTTCAAGATGCTGAGAAAAAAAAAGAGGAAAGTTGACACAAACTCATCTTATTTACCAATGCAAGTTTCTTCAAACAAAAAATCATTTTGTAATAGAAGAGTGCAATGCAGATAGCCCTGTTATCATTAAAAGCAAAAACAGTTTTAAGGTAAAGACTAATATCCCAGCAAAGAAAAGAAGACAATGACTACAAACACTGAAAGTTTCTTGGATATGGTCCAGTGTACACTTTTGCAAAACATGCCGGGTGGTACCAATTTACTAAATGAACTGCCATGGATTAGAAAAAGGAGGAGAAAAGGATTTCCCATAATTTTTAATCGTTTCAACAGTTAAAAAGCAAGGGAAGTAGCACAACAATCAATGCAATAGAGATGCCACTAGAAATGAAGAACTGACCTTCCATAAACCATCACTTGCTAAAATAATGAACTCTATATTGCATACATCAGGCTCTCAACTCAAATGTGCTTTTAGATTTTCATCTCCAAAAGCACGTGCCACAGCAAGTTGCCCGTTAACACGAGGCACATCTCCTAAAGATAGAACACTTCAACTTTTTAAGCAAGATATTTCAAATCAAAACTTATCCACTATGTAATTGAACCTACTTTCATAACACACATCAAAATAACTTATTCTTCTTTTCTTATTTCTAAAAAAAAAAAAAGTCATTTATTTAGAAATTAGTATGATGTTACTCATAACAAATAATTTACTTACTAACAGAAAATTATTTATTTCAGACCTTACTCGCACTGAAAATTTTAAACTTAGCTTCTTAGCCATACATGCTCTGGTCTTCAAAGATCCCTAGAAATAGAAGTTATTAGAAAATATAAATAAATATTTACCAGGAAGATTAGTCACAAAACCACCCTGATTCTCGATTCTTCTCCGTGTTGAAAAATGGAGCTAAATGTGGCCTAATTTTGTTGAAGTTGAAAGACAAGTGGAAGACAAAAGCTAGTCAAAAGGAGCCAACTTTTGACAAAAGGCATGGAGCTAAATGTTGCCTAATTTTGTTGAAAATTTGTCATGCATGCTTGTGAGTTTTTGCCTATAAATAGAAGGCTAAAATTCACTTGTAAAATACCACCACAACATAGAGTCTTCTTGTGTAGAAGAGTAACACAATCAAGAGGTGTTCACAAAATAGAGAGAAAAGTGAGTTGGAGAGAATAGCCTTTGCATAGGCAGATAAAAATACAGTGTATTATTTTTGTACTCCTCATTTTTTCGAGTTAGTGAAATATATTGGTGTGGGTCCGTGGACGTAGGAAAATTACTGAACCACGTAAATCTTTGTATTTCGTATTTGCATTTTATTTTTACGTATTTATATTTTCTCAGTCCAATTTATTTGTGTCACATCGATCCTGGGCGGGATTAGTTGCGTCCTAATTCCCAACAATTGGTATCAGAGCTTTGGCTCATTAAGATCTTTTGAAATTCTTAGTATGCTCTGTGGTTGCAGCTTTGACTGATCTTCCACATCAGAAAAGATTTCTTTAGACTGTTTTGTGATTGAGTGTGAACAATGTCGACAGATGAGAAAATATCCAAAATTGACAAATTTGATGGTTCAAATTTTGGATTTTGGAAAATGCAAATGGAGGACTATCTGTACCAAAATGATCTATACAAGCCACTAAAAGAAAAGTCAGAAGATATAAGCCAGGGGGATTGGGAGTTGCTTGATCGAAAAGCACTCGGCACAATCAGGCTGACGTTGTCAAAGTCAGTGGCCTTCAACATAAAAAATGAGAAGACGACAGAGTCTCTCATGGCAACCCTTTCTAACATGTACGAACAGCCATCTGCATCAAATAAAGTCCACTTAATTAAAAAGCTGTTCAATATGAAGATGGCCGAAGGCGGAAGATTTGAGGAGCACCTAAATGAATTCAATGAAGTGACGGACCAGCTAAACACAGTCGAAATCACTTTTAGTGATGAAGTTCGAGCTCTGTTAATTCTTGGGCAGTTGCCAGACAGCTGGAATGGTATAGTCACAGCAATTAGTGGCTCTACCGGAAAGTCAAAATTGAAGTTCGATGATGTCGTAAGCATGATCTTAACGGAGGAGATCAGACGACAGTCAGAAGGTGTCTCAACTTCAGGATCGGCGTTGAACGTGGAAAGCAGAGGCAGGAGTTCCAACAGAGGAAATGGGCGGGGTAACGGCAAATTCAGAAGTGGCAGATCGAGGTCCAGAAATCCAAACAATTCCAACAAGACAAAGGTTGTGGAATGTTGGAAGTGTGGCAAGACCGGTCATTACAAAAATCAGTGCACAGCACCTCCAAAAGAAAAGGAGGATAGGACAGAAGTCAATGTTGTGGAAGAGGAAGCGGACGATGCTTTGATATGCTTTTTGGAGAGAAAAACGGAATACTGGGTGATTGATTCTGGAGCATCTTTTCATGCTACCTCAAACAAGGAGTTTTTTGTAAACTATACGCGGGGTGATTTTGGCAGAGTATATCTCGGTAATGATCAACCGTGTGACGTGGTCGGAAAAGGTGATGTACAGATCAAGATCAATGGATCTGTGTGGAAGCTGAAGGACGTGAGACATATTCCAGAATTGAGGAAGAACTTGATCTCCGTCAAGCAATTGTCGGGAGAAGGACATGTCACCACCTTCTCTGGTGATAACTGGAAGACCACCAAGGGCGCCATGATTATCGCTCGAGGCAAGGATACTGGCACCCTCTACACAACGGCGGATGCTTGTGTGACAATTGCAGTTGCTGAAAGCAAGGAGGGCCCAAACTTGTGGCACCAGAGACTTGGGCATATGAGTCAGAAGGGACTCAAGTATATGCATGCAAAGGGGAAACTACCAGAGCTTCAGTCTACTGATATAGACTTATGCGAGAGTTGCATCTTTGGGAAGCAGACCAGGGTGAGTTTCAACACTAGTGGCAGAACTCGGAAGCAAGAGAAACTTGAGTTAGTCCACACAGACGTCTGGGGACCAACCGCAGTTTCATCTATTGGCGGAAAGTCATACTTTGTGACTTTCATTGATGACCACTCGAGAAAAGTGTGGGTTTATTTCTTGAGACACAAGTCCGAAGTATTCGATGTGTTCAAGAAGTGGAAAGCCATGGTGGAAAATGAAACAGGATTGCGAGTAAAGAAGCTGAGGTCCGACAACGGAGGAGAATATACGGATATGGCGTTCAAGAAGTTCTGTTACCAGAATGGCATCAAAATGGAGAGGACGTTGCCAGGGACTCCACAGCAAAATGGAGTTGCAGAACGTATGAACCGGACATTAACGGAGAGAGCCAGAAGCATGAGGTTACATGCAGGCTTGCCCAAACAGTTTTGGGCAGAAGCAGTCAACACAGCGGTGTACTTGATCAATCGAGGACCCTCGGTACCGTTGGAGTACAGGATACCGGAGGAAGTATGGAGCGGAAAAGAAATAAAACTTTCCCACGTGAAAGTTTTTGGATGTGTCGCATATGCACATATTAGTGATCAGGCAAGGGGCAAGTTAGATCCCAAATCACTAAAGTGCACATTCATTGGATATGGCGGAGATGAGTTCGGCTACCGCTTATGGGATGACCAGAACAGAAAGGTTATCAGAAGCAGGGATGTCATATTCAACGAGAAGGTTATGTACAAGGACAGAAATGCAGTGCAGTCCGATGACACAGTACATGATGATCCAACATATGTTGAGTTGGATGATGCTCCAGAAAGTAGTACGTCGCAGCGGACAGAGGAGGATCTGCAGTTACAGGAGCCTGTTCTAGAGACTGATGCATCACAGTCTCCAGTCCCTGTTCTTAGAAGGTCAACCAGACCTCATGTTCCAAATAGAAAGTACATGAGCTACATGTTACTTACTGATGCAGGTGAACCTGAATGCTATCATGAGGCATGTCAGGTCGGTGATTCTGGCAAGTGGGAGCTTGCAATGAAAGATGAGATAAAGTCTCTCATCTCTAACCAGACGTGGGAACTAGCCGAGTTACCTACAGGAAAGAGCTCTACACAATAAGTGGGTGTACAGAATCAAGGAGGAACATGATGGATCAAAGAGATACAAGGCGAGGTTGGTGGTCAAAGGTTTCCAGCAGAAAGAAGGAATTGACTACACGGAAATATTTTCGCCAGTTGTGAAGCTGACAACAATCAGATCAGTCTTGAGTATTGTTGCAGCTGAGGGTTTGCACTTGGAGCAGTTAGATGTAAAAACTGCTTTCCTCCATGGTGACCTTGAGGAGGAAATATATATGCAGCAGCCAGAAGGCTTCTCAGTCAAAGGAAAGGAGAAGCTCGTTTGCAAATTGAAGAAGAGCCTGTATGGCTTAAAGCAAGCCCCGAGACAGTGGTACAAGAAGTTCGACGGATTTATGCAGAAAAATGGCTACTTCAAATGTAATGCTGACCATTGTTGCTACTTCAGGAGATTCGAGTCCAGTTATATAATTTTGCTACTTTATGTCGATGATATGTTAGTAGCAGGCTCAGATATGGACGAAATCAAGAAGTTAAAGATGCAGATGTCAGCAGAGTTCGAAATGAAGGACTTGGGTGCAGCGAAGCAGATTCTCGGAATGAGAATTTTCAGAGATAAGCAGAAGGGTATCTTGCAGTTATCTCAGGCCAAGTACATTAGTCAAGTTCTGCAGAGATTTAACATGTGCAGTGCGAAGGTTGTCAGCACGCCACTAGCTAATCACTTCCGTCTATCTAGTGATCAAAGTCCTAAGACAGAGGACAAGATAAACTTCATGGCTAAAATACCATATGCCTCAGCCATTGGAAGTTTGATGTATGCCATGGTTTGTACCAGACCAGATATTGCTCATGCAGTGGGAGTTGTGAGCAGGTTTATGGCAAATCCAGGAAAGCAGCATTGGGAAGCAGTAAAGTGGATATTAAGATATCTACGGGGAACTACTGATAGATGCTTATACTTTGGACGAGGCGAGGTGACTCTATAAGGCTTTGTAGATGCAGATTTTGCTGGCGAGGTAGATCGCAGGAGAAGTACTACTGGTTATGTTTTCACAGTAGGTACTACTGCAGTTAGCTGGATTTCGCAGATACAGAAGATTATTGCTCTATCCACTACAGAAGCAGAGTACGTGGCAGTAACCGAGGCTAGCAAAGAAATGATCTGGTTACAGGGTTTGTTGGCAGAATTGGGATTCAGTCAGGAGAAGAATGTTTTGCACAGTGATAGTCAGAGTGCGATACATCTGGCAAAGAATTCAGCATTTCATTCTAGAACCAAGCACATTGGACTCCGTTATCACTTCATCAGGTCTCTTCTAGAGGATGAAGTATTAACACTAGAGAAGATCCAGGGTAGCAAGAACCCAGCCGACATGATGACCAAGACAGTAACAAAGGAAAAATTGGAGCTGTGCTCAGCTTCAATTGGTCTTCTGAAGTGAAGACAAAGGAAATGACTCACACCATATTTCACAAGGAGTTGAAAGAAGGAGATATCTCAGGGGAAGCCACATTTGTCCCCAAGTGGGAGATTGTTGAAAAATGGAGCTAAATGTGGCCTAATTTTGTTGAAGTTGAAAGACAAGTGGAAGACAAAAGCTAGTCAAAAGGAGCCAACTTTTAACAAAAGGCATGGAGCTAAATGTGGCCTAATTTTGTTGAAAATTTGTCATGCATGCTTGTGAATTTTTGCCTATAAATAGAAGGCTAAAATTCACTTGTAAAATACCACCACAACATAGAGTCTTCTTGTGTAGAAGAGTAACACAATCAAGAGGTGTTCACAAAATAGAGAGAAAAGTGAGTTGGAGAGAATAGCCTTTGCATAGGCAGATAAAAATACAGTGTAGTATTTTTGTACTCCTCATTTTTCCGAGTTAGTGAAATATATTGGTGTGGGTCCGTGGACGTAGGCAAGTTGCCGAACCACGTAAATTTTTGTGTTTCGTATTTGCATTTTATTTTTGCGTATTTATATTTTCTCAGTCCAATTTATTTATGTCACATCGATCCTAGACGGGATTAGTTGCGTCCTAATTCCCAACACTCCGTTCGTTATGTGGCTCGTGGTCCACGGTAAGTTGTCTGGCGGTTCCAATCTGGCACAAGACAGCTCTGGAATCATCAATGTTTGCCACCCATAGATCTTTCCCATCAATAACAATAGCAGTTACTGCCGTTGACCCACCAGGTCCAAATTGCATGGAATTCTCTAAGATAACTTTATCGGTTGAGTTGTAAGCACTTTCTATAGCACTTTTGGGATCCACCCAAAAGCTAGGCTGTCCATTGGGGTAAAAGCAGATTATTGTTGATGGAAACTATAAGAAGATACTTTACAATACAAGTGCAGGAATAATTGGTCATTATCACTTAAAACAAATTCATCTTGGAAGATACATTTTAGTATCTAGTGAAACCACCTAAAAGATTAACCTCTGGTTGGTAAAAAATTGTTTATTAAACCTTGTTCAAAAACGGCTTCGTGGCAACATCTCATTGGACCTTTTTTCAGCTGGTCAAACCATTTTTTACTTTTCAAAAAATAAATAAATAAAACAATAAAATAATCACGTTGCTATTTATAAAAAATATTTATAAACAATTGTTGAACAGAACCTAAGCTGTTAGCAAAGGTAAAGTGGCGTTCTGTTTGTATTTCATTTTCGAAAATGTTTTATATTTCCTGTTTTTATTTTTGTTATCAAATTTGCTGAAAACGCATTTGATTTGTCATTTCTGAAAACTGCTTTGAAAAATGAAAGCTGGAAAACAAGTTCTGTTTGAAATTTTGCAGAATATTACTTAAATTATTTTTAATTAATTTGCTTGTAGAATACTACTGGTTTAAACTCAAATTTCCTTTCACAATACACTGAAAACCTGATTACCTGCAACACACTAATGTGAGCACTAATGCCATCTCCAACCATACCCCAAATTTAGGGTAAAATCCCAAATTTGAGGTAAAATCATCTCCATTAGCACCCCAAATCACACCCCAAATTTGGGGTTGGCATTTTTTATTTACCAAATTGTTATTTTCATATTTAATTTAAATGCCAAAGATTCATAATTTGTCCAATAATTTGTTGTTATAGTAATAATCGAATTTGTAAATATTATAATAATTATTATTTAATTTGAAATGTTATAATTCGATAATTATTAATTTAATTTTTCTAAAAAAAAATTGGGATAAAGATAACCCCAAATTTGGGTTAAACTGTTGGAGATGGCCTAAGAGTCTATATTAACACAGCATGGTCAGGTTTGAGATTTGAGGAAGCTCTGATTCTATTAAAATTCAGAAAATGCAAGTTCTTTCAAAACCACCAGAGTCCATTTATCAAGGCATTTTTTGAAATATAACAAGAATTCCCACTTAATTTTTTTTGTAATATTGATATTGAATTCAATAAAACTTTATTTTAGACTTAGTTCCAAGTTAGGCTAATTCTGCAAAAAAAAAAAAAACTTTATTTTAAACTTAGTTTCAAATTAGGATAATTTTTTTTTAAAAAAAATAACGCGTTTTGAGTATTTTTTGTTGAAATACACTTAAAACGCCAAAAACGAGGTTTTGGACATTTTGCGTTTTGTGTACAATTTTTTTTTCAATATGCGTTTTCGAATATGGTAAAGAGAACGCGTTTTTAGTATTTTCGGAAATAAAAACGGAAAACGACCTCAAAACAGCAAAGATAACAAACCCAAAATATTTAGCTATTTAAATTTAGTCTTCCAACACACCCCTTGCATACATGCCTTTTTTTATTATTATAATTATTATTAAATGAAAATCCAGACATATGCACAATTTACATAAATGAGTGACTGTGAGACTTGAACTAAGTCTTTTGCCTAGAGGTGACAATGGGCCGAGCCGAGCGGCTCGGCCCATGGCTCGCAATGCTCGGCTCGTTTAACCCTGGCCAAGCTCGGCTTGGCCCACGAGCCGCGAGCTCGACTCGTTTAGCTCGGGTGTTTTTTTTTTTAAAACCTCTCTTACCGTTTACCCTCTTGTCTTACCGTCTTAAGTTTATTTATTTAGTCGACAATCTTCGATAGCTAAAATATTTTAAATCTTGAATACTAATAAGTATAAATATAAGTATAATATTAATAAGTAATAAGTTATGTATTAAATAAATTATTAATAACTTAATAAGTAAAAAAACAATATTTTTTTTGTTTTCAACGTAAAAAAACGACGTTTAAATTTTATTATTATTTTTTTTTACACGAGCAGGCGAGCCGCTCGACTCGCCAGCTCGTTGAGCTCGTTGGCACGAGCTCGTGGCTCGTGCCAACGAGCCGCTTGTTGAACCACGAGCCGAGCTCGGCTCGTGGTTCAACTACAGTGTTTGGCTCGCCCACGAGCTCGTCCGTTTGACGAGTCGAGCCGCCCTCGGCTCGTGTTTTCGCGAGCCGAGCCGACGAGCGGCTCGGCCCGTTTGCCACCTCTACTTTTGCCTATTTAAATACCATGTGAATCTACCTAATCTAAAAAGAGGGGGTCAGGTTTATTTAAATAAATTTATTCTTCAATGCATCACACTATGAATGTTGAGTAAAGGAAGCGACACAGGATTACATTTTTTCAGTAGGTACTCTAGCCACATGTAAATAACTACGAGTCTTCATGATAGAAATTTCATCTGCTTTAATTTTAGTTCAGTTAGCTGATGAGAATATCCAACTAAATGAAATAAATTGTCAGATCAAGTGTATAATAGTTCAATCAACATTCTGAAAGTTTGTGAAAGAGCAGAAACTGTGGTCGTTTCTATTCGATGAAGGCTCTCTCTTCTGAATTCTAATAAGCAAGATCACAGTTTGATAGAGTTACACCTAAAATGTGTGGTTATACATGATAAAATTTCTGTTAGCACAAATATCTTCTAAAATATCGCAACATATGAAACTTTTGTTATAAATAATATATAAATATGTGAATGACATTACCATTATATCCCTGTATACTTTACAGTATTACGATTGTGCTACTATCTACTCCTATAAATAGGAGCCATTTTCATAACATTTGTACACCAATTCTTGAATGAAAGAATTCTTTCTCTCTAAGTTCCCTATCTCTGTATATATTCGTTATTATGATTTCAATGGTTTTATAACACGTTATCAGCACGAGTCTCTAACCAATTGAGTAATACGACGGGAGTATGCTCTACAGTTGCATCTAAATGATGAACCTCTGTATCAGAAACCAGATTATTATTAATCCACATATCATTCTCCAAAATGTTAGAAAATCTCGAGCTTTAGAAATATGAGTCCAAATGTTCAAGATCCTTGATTTATCCAAAATCATCTATAAACTTTCGATATTGAAAATTCCAGATTCATAATGAATATTCAAAATCATCGATATTGAAAATTCCAAATTCCAGATTCATCAATACGTCGTTTCTGAGGATCGTTTCAACCATTTGCATCCGCCAGATTTGGATCAGCACCAGCTTCCAAAAGTAAAGGTGGGATCAACTTTATGAGCTTCTGATTGACTTGCAAGATAAGAAACCGATTGAAACCTGACTTCATCTGCGCAATAGCTCGCGATCTCTTATATGCAGAATAGATCGATCAGTTAGGGCTCCTCCAATCTAACACCATTAGAATCCAAATCCAAAATTAGAAATCCACTGCGAAACTGCTGAGAAGTAATCGGACTTTGCTTTCTACTGGCAATGGAGTTGGCATAGGGATTTGATGAAGTTTCATCTTCGGGTTTGGGTATGGAAACGGTTTCGATATGGGAGTGTCAATGGCAGAACCCATAAACTCCAATATTGGTTTCCAGATGTTAAAGAGACACAGATGGAAAGAAAGAACTGGACTTGGTATCTCTGAAGAGGTGACATCCCCAACCCTTTTGGAGAGTTGGGTTTGGACCTATCCCCGTCGGAGCTTCGAGAGACCGCCTACGAGGTCCTAATCGGAGATTGCCGGAACTCTAGAGCTGGTAGACCCCTCACTTACATATCCAGTTCTGAAAGGACCACGGAGAGATCGCAGTCGATGACATCGTCTTCTTCGCCATCGCTTCAGAGGTCGCGACGTCATCTACGGCGAGTAAGATCAAGAAGGCTCTGGGACTGAAATCCAAATCCTCGTCGAAGAAGAATGAGGGGGATTCCGAGTCAGTAAGTCAGGATATCGATAACTCATTTAAACCCCAAGAACCCCATTATTGGGGGCGGCGGTAACGGTGGTTGCCGGTGGTGACGGTGTAGATTGGGCGTCGGAGTCTACTTCAACCACTGGTGTTGCTTTCGGTCGAGGAGAGAGAGATGAAAAAAAAAAGGTGAAATGGAATGATGTTGTCCACAAACCACTTTACTGATGAGAGAAAGCAACAAATGAGCTGCCATCACCTTTTGAGCCAATGGAAAATGTGAAGATATCAAATACTCTAAGAGATAATGGAGGTGAATGTTGATTAGATGGACAATATGCTGTACAGCCGTGCAAGTGAGAAATCAGCAAATGAGTTGCCATCACCTTTTGAGCCAAATGGAAAATGTGCTATACATCAAATTGGTGGATAGTGAGCCAAGCACATTTTGTGCAAAGGTTAGTATACTTTTTAATATATTAACCATAATGATTTATAATCATGTTAATCACTTAATTGGAACATGTGTGTCTGGCCCCTTAATAATCATGTTAATCACTCAATTGAAACATGTATGTGAATTGAAAATAACTTGTGGGGCCCGAACTAATTTTTATTAGAAGTTGATATTATTATTGTTGGATGTTGATAAAAATATTTTATCAAACGGTACCAGAAGTTACCATTATCTGTATTGAAAAGATAAGATAAAATGAATTATCCAACAAGAATGTTGATGTATGATAAAATAATATCACGTAATAGCACGGATATGACTAATGTATCTCATCAGTATTATGAGATAAATATTAGATGATAAATGTCTGGAAAAATTCTTGCACGAGCACTTATGTATTCCAGAAGAAGTACATATTTACTCCAGAAGAAGTAAAAATTATCATCTAAACATACTGAAATAATATTATTATTATTGCTCCTGAAGAAGTATAAACAAGTCATACATGCAAAATATAAAAGGGGAAACATTTATGATCCTCAAAATTAGAGATGTGTTTCGGGAGTAGTCGTATTCTACCACCTCTAGTCTTTTGAGGAAATAAAGAAACATTTAAAGAGGTGTGTTTACCACCACCTATTATTGAGTTCACAAAGTTAAATTCACATTAATCGGACTCCGTTTTTCGCTTGATTCCAATTTCCTAAATCCACAACTGCTTCTAGATACCCAAAACCTTTTCCCACTTTTGATCCACAAAATACACAGATAGTTTTGATCTGTCGAAGTTTTGATCCTTCCATTTTTGAAAGTAAAGAAGGAAAAACTTACGAGAAAATGTTATTTTGGGATACATGAATTATGAAAATGTTTGGCTATTTAAAACCAAAGAACTTCACTATTTCCGCTTGTCTTTTGAGAAAGTGGAGATTTACTTTTGACAAAATCATCCTACTCACCTTTCGGTGATTTATTTTTCTAACCTTTATAAAACTCGAGAAAGGAAACAGAAAAATATTTTAAATATGTATCAAAAGATTTACCTCAATCTTTCAAGTCGAACTCGGTAAATCCTTTTCAAAACATTTACTGGAAGAATGGAATAATATTTGCGAATATTTGAAATTATGATATCCATTTTTGATGGATCTAGCCTTCTTCCCAAATCATCTATTTAGATGCATTATTCAAACTCGTAAAAGAGCGATGGCTCCACGTGTCAGTGATTCCATTAAGAAATAATGGAATAAATTATTGAAAAGGTGGGAATAATGAGATAATGCGTCGTTAACTTTTTCGATATAAGGGAAGATTTGACGATAAGATTGAGATCATGAGATATTTCCTTGGATATTGTACCTGATTCTTCGGTATACTAAAAGTAATAAAGGTATACTGATTTGAACTATACTGAAATACGTACTGATGAAATGAATACTGTATTGAACCAGAAGTTCATACATATGTACAAGTGAAATATCTTACTGAACCAGAAGTTCATACGTACAAGTGAAATATGTATATAGTATGAACCAGAAGCTCATAAATGGAATATATATTGTATTGAACCAAAAGTTTAGCAATATTGTATTGAATCAAATATTCATACATCAAAATGAAATAATACCGTATTGAACCAGAAGTTCTATAATAAACGGTATTAGCTCGAGAAGCTTTATGATTTATAAAAGTGCGATATGTATACAATCCACCAAAGTGCACTGAGATATATGATTGAAATTACATGTGCGGAATTTTAGCCAATTGATATAATATAATATTTGGGGAAAACACGCCTGAAGCGTAATTATGCCTGAAGCATAATCACTATCGATTCCAAAATTAAATATCTCTTGAATGATTGAGATGATCCCTTCGAGACTAAATACTCATGGTGAGTAAAAGGGACATAATTAAATGTAAGAGACTCAGGTACCTGATGATAGAACATATAAAGAGATCTCTCTATGTTATATTCAGATGGAATCGATAAATAAGTCGACTGCATACCCTCTTATAAAAATGAGGTTGATGAAATTATAATACTTTGGCCAAGTATATAACCCCAATGTAGGGATTATTGTTCAAGGACCTGAAGTCCAAATGCTTAAATGTGTAAATCCAGTAATTATATGTACAAATGAAAAATATTTCACAGTCGTAAAAGATGACTCGTTGCGACCTGAAGTCCAAATGCTTAAATGTGAAAAGCCAGTAATTATATGTACAAATGAAAAATATTACACAGTAGTAAAAGACTACTCGTTGCGCGCAAATTTTTTTCATTGAACTGGCATGACATATGGTGGATAGACTATAGTCTAAATCACTAGCTTGAGCTCTTTGATATACCAATGAGTGAGGTCAAAATGTATGATTCTCATCTCGGTACTTTGGGAGTATTCTTTGATGTACCAGTTGATCGCGGTACGTTGGGATTTCAAGTAAAATGATTGTAGATTATATGTCGAAATTGATATCTATTTCAATGATTGATTATGCTCCTGCAAATTAGAAATTGCAGTTTATAAAGTGCAAGAACATACATGTATAAATCATTGAAAGATTCAATATGCCCAGATTAGTATCATTATAGAATGATACAAATGACTCCATGATATAATATGTTGAAAGTAAAATTGGAGTGTACTATTTATGACATCTGGGAAATTGATTATTCACTAGAAGTAAAAATGAAAATGAATATGTTTAATTATTCACCAGAAGTGAATCCTGGGAAATTGATTATTCACTAGAAGTGAATATGAAAATGAATATGTTTAATTATTCACTAGAAGTGAATTCTAGATTTTATTATTCACCAGAAGTGAATTCTAGATTTGATTATTCACCAGAAGTGAATTTTAAATTTGATTATTCACCAGAAGTGAAAGATGCAATCGATAAATTAGTACAACATTGCTTAATATAGCATGTTATGACATCATAAATGAGCTATGAACGATTTATATAAAGCTCATCATGAATGATATGTTTGATGAGAAGATACGAGATTGCATCAATATACTTGTGATATTCCATGAAAAGGAATAAATACGCGTTGCACTCTTTTTCCCTTAGCTGAGGTTTTGTCCCACGAGATTTTCCTAGCAAGGTTTTTTAATGAGGCAACAGTTGAGGCGTATTGATGAAAATTAATGAGAATAAAATACTCTTTTTCCCTTCGCTGAGGTTTTGTCCCAAAGGGTTTTCCTAGCAAGATTTTTGAGGCATCATCATAGCTATCAACAAGCTATAATTCAGCAACATATTGTTATACTGGAATGATATCAACAAATGAAGAAAATCATACACATCTTATGAAGAATGTTATGATATCGACTACACACAAGAAGATTTTCTTATATACATAATCCAGAAGAAAGATGATATCAATGTTCGAGAAGTTCATGAATACTTGATTGCACACTTCAGGGGGAGAATCATGCTGTCATGCTGTACTCTTTTTCCTTCGTCCAGGTTTTGTCCCACAGGGTTTTCCTGACAAGGTTTTAACGAGACAGCGGCTGTACTCTTTTTCCTTCGTTCAGATTTTGTCCCATTGGGTTTTACTGACAAGGTTTTAACGAGGCAGCACTAAAGCACTAAAGCACTAAAGCAGTGAAGCACTTCAGATTTCAGTACATGATTTGTACTACTTATCATTGATGTCATTTTTGATATTAGACTCAATGATTAATGATGGTCAACATCAGGGGGAGCAGCTGTACTCTTTTTCCTTCGCTCAAGTTTTATCCCACTGGGTTTTCTTAGCAAGGTTTTGACGAGGCAGACAATTGCGGAATATGTCATTCAAGGGGGAGTGTTATAAATAATATATAAATATGTGAATGACATTACCATTATATCCCTGTATACTTTACAGTATTACGATTGTGCTACTATCTACTCCTATAAATAGGAGCCATTTTCATAACATTTGTACACCAATTCTTGAATGAAAGAATTCTTTCTCTCTAAGTTCCCTATCTCTGTATATATTCGTTATTATGATTTCAATGGTTTTATAACAACTTTATCTAAACTATACTCCTTTTTTCCTAATTCCTTTAACTACAATACAACCAACCCCACATTGTCTCAAAAACATCATTCTCAGAACATCCCAATTTTAACAAGCTATGTCTTGTATTAATCCTTTCTAACTGTGTCAAAACAAGACAGTAATAACGACTTGCTAAGAATAATTAAAGTAGCAAAGAAACGGAAAAAAGAACATCCAGAGATTGAATACACCTCTTCAAGTATGTTGTTAAAGAGGTTGTCTTTTAAGTAACTTAGTACACGATCATCGAGGTGACCATCAAAAATCGCGAACAAACCGAGCATGTGGCCCTTCTTTTGCCTGTAATCAGCAACATGATAGTCCTCCATGTCATGACCGGATTGACCTTCCACCAAATGGAACCCATGTGACACTTTATTACTAAATGATGATGACTTAAACTTGATCTTCCCTTTTCCTGTATTTGGTGAAGATCCATCCGTACAAACAGCTCTCTACAAAACCCGCCCAAACAGAATTAACAAGCATAAATAAAGGACTAGTCTAGTCTAGTCTCTATACCACTAATCGTTATATATCAAACATCCGGATGTCACAGTGGAGTTAAAATTGCATTACACGGGACAATAATCAAACAGTTAATGTGCAGAAGATTTAATTCATAATTATAACTGAACTTTCATCACAAAGTTCAGTCTAGCCAAAGCAGACTTACATGGAACAATCATAAAAGAGAAGCAACACAGTTCAATAACAAGTTGAAATCACAATTCTTGTCTCCAGCAAAGTTCAATTATTAAAGGGCACATAAAGAATAATACCATAATTCACCTATAGTAAGTTCGTAACATTTGATTTCACTTATATACCTTGATGATATGAAAACAACCCCCGGAAGACGAAGACCGCTTTTTCTCCATATGGGACTGTGAAATAACTAATTCTCACATAAAATCATAAAGAAATAAAAAAAGAAAAACGGAAATTCTGTTTATTGATTTCTTGCAATTTGGTCAGTTTCTCGATCAAAGACAAAGTAAGGAGCTACTGGGTTTTTGTAGAAAATCAAGAGTCTTTAGAGTGTGAAACAGTGAGTCGTTTAGTCTCAACCTGTAATGAAAATTGAATTGAAAGCCAGAGAAGGAATTGTTTATACATTTTATTTAATTTCAAGTGTAATGTTGAGTGCAGAAATTGATGAAGTTAGTTGACGAAGTCCATTATAATCTCCAAGTCAAAGGGTGAAATGGATTTATTCTGTTTTGACCCCTCAAAATTCGATAAATTCCAATAAAATCCCCTCAAATTTTAGAAATCAAATTACAGGCTTAGGGATCAATTTGAGACGATAAATTACAGCAACTCCGATGCCATTTCACTAAAGTTGAGATAGTGATTTTACTGACTGAAAAATATATAAAAATACGGATAAAAACAAAACAAAACCGAGTAATCCGAGTACAAATTCTCTTTGATCAAATCACAATCGGAATTCGGAATTGAGGAACAATCAGTGTCAATGGAGCCTCCGCCATTTGAAGAAGCCTTGCGATGTAACGTCTGCAAATGCAGCTTCACCACCTTCCGCCGTCGGGTACCTTTTCTTGTTCATTTCTTTGATTATTTTCAATTGTTTCGTTTTTTGTGTAATTAATTGTATGGCGTGATTTTTGATAAATGATATTATATTGGAATTCGGATCACCTGCATCTGGATTCTTTTCCATTTTTTATTATTTTTATTTTCAACTAATTTAGAATGAGGTGATTGCACTGGGTTACTGAGTAAGGTACTGGGATTTATGGATAATGATCTACTAGACTGAGAAAATATTTACAGATAGTTGGAGAAATTCATGGGGTTCTCTGTTTGTATGTGGTGATGCTTCACGCAATTTGTGTGAAGGTTTAGTTTGTGAGAAGAAAACTTGAAACCCGAAAAAGGTTCCGTGGTAACCCTGAAGTATATATGTTGGTTCAATTTCTATTGTGGTAACTCTTAATGCTAGGCTAATGAAGGCACATGATAATAAATCATCATTTTTGTATATTTAATTAATAGTGACCTTAATTATATATGCACAGACCTGTTTACACGAAACGAGAACTTTTTCATGCGCTCGTGTTATTCTCCTAGTGATGGGATGGACATGATCTCCTTTAGATATCTATTTGGATGTTTTTTAGTTCTATATATGTACCTATTATGAAAAATTCTTCTTGTACCCCCCGCCGTACCGCGGGGGGTACCACCTATTATTACCTTCCTTATGACTTGTCATCTTTCCCTTCATTTTTGCAGCATCACTGCAGATGTTGTGGCCGAACTTTCTGTGCTGAACATTCATCGATCCAAATGGTATGCACTTTATATACTCATAAATTTGTGTGCTTATGTATGGATGTAGCTGGCTATTGGTCACGTAAGCCTCCGTTTGGAAAAATTTATAAATCATTTATAAATTGTCAAACTTTATTTTCAATCAAGCATTCCAATGGACTCACAAGTACAAACAAGTAACAACCATCCGCCACTTAATTATTTCTATCTATTTATAAATTAAGCCCCTGGTTGAGAGAGATCAAAATCAGATTTTTAGCAGATTTTGATAAAAGTTGATGAAATATGTAGTTGAAAGTTTGTAGGATCCATAAAATATGTGGTTTAAATTAATTGTTGACTTTGACTTTAATAAAGATCTAACACACCGTTCTTTTACGCAATGATTACAATTTATAAACAACACAATTTCCTGAACTACTTTTTAACCACACATATTTTCTCTATCCAATTTTCAACCACACATCTACCTAGAAAATATCAAAATAAACTGTTAAAATTTCCTTCAAACATAGGCTAAACTGTTTACAAATTTTCCCCAAGTGGAGGCTAACATATTACGCAATTAATTTCTCTGGTTTACTCTCCTTTTGTTCAGGACTTGCCACAATTTGGCATTCTCTCTGACGTGAGAGTATGTGCTCAATGTTTCAATAATGCCTCCAGGTAATTTCCCTTTTATGTGCAATTGTGGATTGTCCAAGCCAGAATATATGTTTGACTTTGTAAATTGTCAAACATATACACTAACAAGTGATGAGTATCAATCAGTCAAAGCTACAATGGGGCTGAAAATGTTGCCACCATAATATATTCACTAATACCTTCAATGTTCATATACTAACTATTCAAAAAGTCCAATAGGTGTTCTTTTTATTTTCAAGAACAAGCTATCTATTGCTGTATGATATTAAGGGATTCTTGGGAAAGATAGCAAATATCTACAGTATATCCTGCAAGCATGCACCTTATTTAATCCTGGAGTTGAAGTTGAAATTTCTTCCTTGTGCATTCATGCTTGTTGTCCGAATTCAGTCTGTCTTCAAACCGCCTTTGAAGTGTATTGTTAACCTTGCCATACATATTATGGTCAAAGTTATTTGTCTTTTTGATTTTTTCAAGTATGATTCTAGCTTATTTTGCTAGCTTTCTCGTGGCATAATCACAGAGTTTCTGAGGAACTTCAAATTCGTTTTTTACCATCACTTAGTTTTGTTTTGACATTTTCATTTATCTAACTTCCTTAAGTGAACAATGTACTAATAGATTAAAGAAAGATGACACTCCAGCTTTTTCAAATGGAGTTAATGCTGTAACAGATTCAGTTTCGAGGTTGGATATCAATGTAGTTGCAGATACCAAATCTGCACCAACAGCTGAGAAACTACCAGTTCCTGGCATTTTAGAGTGCCAGTGCAGAATGCCTTTGTGTATTTGTGAAGCACCAGCTCCTCCAACTGATTCTGTTGCCCCACAGGTAAGTGTTCTCACGTGCCTGGTAATGCATCTTGAGTGAGCCCTGTAGGCCTCAGGAATTTCATTTTATTGAAGCAGGTAAAAACTACTTCCATTCCTACAGTTCAATCGAATCCAAAACCAAAGAAGGCAGACCCAACTCCAAAGAGCAGAGGTTCAACATCAAACAGCAAATCCAGGTATGCAAATGTTCGTTTAAGTTGTTTATATCCCTGGGTCCATCTTGATACACATTTCATGTCAAATTTATAATAACTGTTATTAGCTTTCTTGATAGTACTATACTAATAACTAACCTATCTTTCTATTGACATTTTTATGTGTAAGATTGACCAAAAACAACTGAATCAATTACCAATATATATGGGTCTGTTACAAGAATTTACTCTAACCACCAAATCTGGAAAAGATTTCATAAATCACCTTTTGTTTATCATTTCACTACTATATTTATGATTTAATATACTGCTTGGTTTTCAAGTAATGTTAGGATCTAACAGTTGTTTATGTCCAAATCATTGTGATCCTTGGTATTATGTTACCATCTAAGATAAAATGTTTAGTTGACCACTTAGAGTTTTAGCTCTTCATTTTCCTACAAATAAAATTTTGTAAAAAGCACTTATATATGTTATGAATTTGGTTTATATTAAAGAATATTTTGGGCTTGCTACCTTGGCTCCTTTTCAAGAGTTTTGTCCTTCATTACCCTCTGAGAAATTAAACATCAACATGGATCAGAATAAGTTTCACCTGTTAGTGCACTTGCCCCAGCGTCGCATTAATTTCACTTGTTAGTGCACTTGCCCCCTGTTTGAGCCTCATTAATATCTAAACTCTCATTTTTTTCTCAAATTCTTTTTCAACCACTCTTCCAATAAAATATTTTGCATGTAAACCCAAATTTTTTCCTACTTTTTAATCACACATTTTCCAAAAATTCACCATTAAAAACCTCATTTTCGACCAAAAAAAAATAAAGGGGCTCAAAATAGGCGAAATTGGAACTAGAGTTGAACATCCAACATTTTGGAAGTATGAAGAGTAAATGGAATAATATCTAGGATGATGGGTTTGAAGCTACATGTTTTAAGAATCTCTTGTCCGAGTTGGTGAGGCAAACAAAATAATTTATTGTCATCACTACGCAACATGGAAGCATATAAACTTCTAACAACATGCTCATGGTGACATAAAAGGTAATAAAAAACTGGTTGTTGGCCTATGATTTGGCCCAAATATTGTATGGGAACTTATGACACTTGCAGCTCATGCGAAAACGACAATCAGGATGTCTATCTTCAATAATGATAATTCTGTTAACCCAGGAGGTAAATGTGACAAGAAGCTCATTACTTAATATGATCCCACTAGGTTTGGGCTCTGAGAGCGCAAAATGGAATGTACTTTACCAAATGATTCTCCCTGAACTGGAATGCTAAACCTTGCAGTTACTATGAACGTCACTACGATATACGTCTGTCATGGTTTAATGTAATCAATTGTTTTATATGCTTCAGAATCTCTATACTACTATGATTAATGTGGAATATCTTGCAGTACTATATTTAATCTAGGCCAAGCTACTAACAACAGCCTAGATCGAACATCCATGGATTATGACATTAGTGGAGAGGTATGAGATCTAAGTTGTGAATATACCAAGTTTTCTATTTATTATTTGCACTGGATGTGGTAAACAAGAACTTTGAACAGGGAACGAAGAATTTTTCTAATTTAGAAGTATTTTGCAAACTATTGCTTAGGGTTTGAGAGGAGCAATAAAAAATGGTGATACAGCTTCTGCTAGGAAGCTCTTGAGTCTGGTACATTTTTTCTCCTTTTCATTTTTTTATTCTCAATGCTAGATCGGGAATTCTAGTGGTTTCTATGCGCTGATATAAAACTGAATATTTTCAAACATGTAGGGAGTGGATGCAAATTACTGTGACAAGCAAGGGTCATCTTTATTACATCTGGTACTCCCTCTCTCTCACTCTTACTTGCATCAAAAAAATTAGCAACTCATTTGAATACTCATCTGTTGACATGATTTAACACTATAGGCAGCAGTTTTCAATCAAACTGAGATAGCCTTTGCTCTCATGGATCATGGAGCAAACATGGACTGCAAGAATTTACAAGGCTAGTGATTTCCATATCTGCTATTGTTATTCAGTTTGATTGGTTTTGTGTGACAGTCTTCTGGTTTTGGGACATAAATAGATGTGCTCTTACCTTAATTGTTCCCATGGAGGTTAGAAAGAAAGGGTTGTGTAAATTCATTGCCAAACCTCTTTATTTTGTAAGCTAGCTAACAACCCTCATGCTTGTCATTTTTTCCATCCTGCAAGCAAATATTGCCTAGTTTTCCTTTTTACCAGTCTTCTATTAGATAGTGTCTTCACTAAGTTTCAGTTGGCATGCTTCACTCATTGTGTCAGTCTGCATTAAATATTAGGTTTAGATTCTTTGAGAGTAGGCTGTAATAGTTTGGTACAGTAACTACTTCATTTTACCGTCTCATTACTTGTGAATTTAGGTGAAACACCACTAGATTGTGCTCCTGTCACATTGCAATACAGAATGAAGAAGAAGATGGAAGAAAGTGTAGACGTGGTTCCATGACACACCATTTATGAGAAACATTGTTTCTAACTTTGGATGTGGAAAGCTGGCATGCTCTCAGGAATGATTGGTGATTGTAATCTAATGTTTTCTGAGATTTGTATATCCCTGTATTCGATGTTCCGGACCAATGATCAAGTTCTTAAATCATAAAATCTTTGACACCATTTTCATTCATTATACATATTATGAATTTCAGTAGCAATGATGCAATAATCAGGTCCATTTTTAATGATGATATATTATTGCTTCATCCACTATTTCTTGTTACTTCTGTTTTCTTTTATTTGGGTGGTGGGCCAGGGGTGTTTGCACGTCCACTCTTAACATCTGCAATTTGCTTGCATATGAAGTATGACTTTCATAATGCCAAGATCCATAAAATCTTTTCAGGTTCACTGTAAAATTTATAGTGATGGATCCAAGTCCTCGTGAATAACTGCATGTGCATGTCTGGCTGGCTGCAGACCTTATTACTCCTTTCCTCACAGGAGCATGTGTCTCGCCGTCCACTTCTTTAGCTTGAAAGTGATTTTCCCCTGTTCATCTTGATTGCACAATGTAAAACTCGAAAAAGGAACCTTGTTCTTTCATGAATAAGATGAAAATTGGTAGCCATCTTTTATCCGGTAGATTGTAGTTGAAGCTTCCTTGAAGTTGAGGAGCACTATAAAGGTGTATTTCAGAAGCCTAAAGCAAGTTGTAGTGGATACAGATGCTGATAAAGTATTCATTAATCAAAATGCAGGTACCTTCTTTAGCTCAAAATCCTTGTCTAAAGCTACTTTATGGTGGGATAAGCACGTCTACTTTTCCTCTTTTCACACATGTGATAAAATATGATTTTCATTTGCATTAGAGAAATTTGAAATGGGCATATGATACAGATCTATGTGTAAAATGTCATCTTTTTTTCTTCTTTGGTACATAAAAATGTCATCTTTTGAGGAGATGCTCATGTGAATGTCACTGGCATGCTTTTTCCATGACCAACATTTTGTTTTGAAAATTCTCTTTTTATTCTTACTGGGTATGAGAAAGTAGAGCAGAAAAAGGAAACGTCACCCCACCCACCCCACTTTTCCCCACACGCCATCCACTGTGTAGATCTCAGGTGATTGTATGCATATGTCTGTATGTATAAATACTTGCCTTAGGCCATTAAGAACTTCCCCCCTTCCCAGCTTCCCTCTACTTGTAATTGCTATGGTTGTGAGTGATCATTTTCTTCTGTGCAAAGCAGCACTTGTATTTTCTGTCACAAGATGTCTCTTGTTCTTTGCTCGTACTCTCTCAAGTTCAATAAGGACAAGGACTATATTCAGATCCTCCACCTCTTCTTGTTCATCGGCCAACCTGAAGATGGTCTGGGACAGTCTCGCCCTGACCACCTTCGGTGACATTACCCGTAGGTTGCCCGATAGTCATGACATGTCATGTGCTGTGTGCTTGAACCGGTTGAGGAAGAAAAATGAGGTGTGGGAGCTTAGCACTTGTTGCCATGTCTTCCACAAGCAGTGTCTTGAGAGATGGCTTGCTTATGATAGTCAGTTGACATGTCCGCTCTGTCGCGCGTCGTTGCTAGCCGTTAGCCCACTTCCGCCTTCTTCCCGGCAACCGCCACCGCCGAGCTGGGCCATCGAGCGAATGCTTTATTTGTTTGGCGATGATCTGCTTCCTTGTGATTGAGCCTACAATTTTGTCAAGGCCTTCAAATTTGAATCTTGAGATTAGCTTGTACATAACTGGTCTGAGTTGGATCTGTCATTTGTTAATTTACTGTAGAAAAAGTTTAGGATTCTAAATTACCAAGAAAAATAAAAGGTCCCCAATCTTGTTTCATGATTATATGCTTAATGCTTATGATTGAAAATTACCACTTTTGATTGAACTCGATTATCTGATTAACAAGTTTTAACTATTCAACTTGTATGGATCGACTTGTGAACTAAAATCGTACATTGGCATAAAAGTTCTTTGTTTATAAATAAGTGAAATACGTGAAAGTTTGAACAATTTTTTGTCCATACATCTCATCAATTTTTATCAAAATTCGTTAAAAATCTAATTTTAATCTTTATGAATTTGATTAAAAAGATACATGAGAAATATCTATCTTGTCACATATAACGCCATTTTAAACAATTGGCTACTTGCGAACTACACAAGGATGCAATCTGCTAAATTCCAACATATTTTAATGACACTTAAAAAGGAAGATATTTACATGGCTTTGTGTGATTAACTGATTTGTAGATTCAAATGCATATGGACCATACCTAACCTAATTTTCATGGACATAGTTTCTTTTTCTATTATTTATATTATATAGCATATTAATTGAATATATCTATTGACAAAAGAGAGCCAATTTGAATTTCCTCTTTTAATTTGAGAAAATGCTGTCAAAAAGTTATTCGAACTGACCTAAAAATGACTTTTCAACATAAAAAATCAGAATAATTCTAAGAAGATATTTTTAATTGACATTTTTTAGTGATATTGTGACATGTCACACATACATTGTGTGGTGTAAATTATTACCCAACTTTTTCTTTTTTTCATCATCCAATGTATGTTTATCATGTCACAATGTCACTTAAAAATGTAAATAAAAAATATTTTCCTAGAATTACTCAAAAAAATAACTTCGACCTTTTTAAAAGGACCTGAATAGAAATCAAATAATCCATTTGGCTATTCACGTTGCATAGCATGTTACCGACACCAAAACAGGAAGATGGTAATGCAAACAACAACAAAAAAAGACTACCTTACATTGTTTCAATATGCTTAAAAAATATCTTAAATAGGAACTCATCTAACTTATTCCTATCATGAAACAAACTACCACATGGGATGATTTAATAAAACATGAAAAATAAAAATCGAACACTCGGATGAAGTCACATTAGATCAACTTTCTCTAAAAACTTTTCTAATCTTTGTTTGATAAACCGTCTATAGATGGTTGTTTATAAATAACGACGTGACAATATTTCATTGATCTTTTTTTTTTTTAAGTAAAAAATGATGAGCAGAAATATTTGATCGCCTAATCGGTTGAAATTGTTGACTTTTCAAAAATATTGTTCAATGAAATATTGTCATGTGACCGTTTATAAACAAGATTTATAAACAACTTTTACTGAACACGGCCAAATGGTGAAAGCACTTTTTTTTTTTTAAAAAAAATGAAAAAAAATGGCAATAATAGATCAAAAGCAACTTTTAGGGGAGTGTATTCATTTGTGACTTTTAAAAGCTTTTGGAGACTTTATTAAGTGAGTGACTTTTGTAAATTTCATAAATAACTTTTACTAAAACGGCTAAATGGTGAAAGCACTTTTTTAAAAAATAAAATAAAATAAAATAATGTCAATAATAGATCAAAAGCAACTTTTAGGAGGGTATGTCTATTTGTGACTTTTAAAGACTTTTGAAGACTTTTTTAAGTGAGTGACTTTTATGAATTTCAACTGACAATTGCTTATTAATGCATTTGGTGCAAACGGTCATGGATTCTCCAATAATTCATTCCATTTTGTTTCTTGGAAATATCTCAAAGATTTCACTTTTAGTCCTTGTGCGATTCCTAGAACATGCATTCAACTATCGATGCAAAAATCGAAGTAAAAGATTGCACATGACATTGTAAACTAAGGGCAAATTGATGACCACAAAGTTTTCAATTAAAATCTCCCATGCCCAAAAGAGAAAAACATTCAAAACAGTGAAATTATTACTTGAAGAGATGAACCTTGAGGGGTGAGGGTGGGGTTAAAGAAGATGTCGTGGTGTAGCGACCAAGATTTTTATGAAATAAATAATTATTTTAATATTTAGAAAATTGTATCGCTACTATTTCACCCATTATTTTGAAGTTAACGCCGCGACGTGTTCGTCTAGCCAAGTCAAGAAATATCGAATTTGTTCGATTTTAAATTAAAATCCGAATTTCTAAAATTATATTATTTTAAGTATTATTGTCAAAAGCATTTTAAATTCCATTTTCTTATTTAAATTATTTAAGTCCATAATATGCAATTCAATTTTTATCTCAAAATTATTTATTTCTCAAATGTATTTTTCAGTCCAAAATATATCTGTTTTAAATACATTTTTTTAATCGAAGTTAGTGCAATAATTATCATAACCAAAATTCCCATACTTTACACCATTAACCTAATTTGCAACCCACGTTTTTCTTCCTTTCCATTCATTTATCTAATCACAAAGCCAAACCCACTCAATGAATGATTCCCCTCCCCAAATTATGATGTTCCCCATTCATCAATTCTTTTTCTTTTTTTTTCCATCATGTTTTTCAATTTAAGCAATCAACTGATGAACCATGGACATACAATCCACCCTCAATTCTGTACCAACACCAACCCCAATTTTATCTCCACCAGCAGCAGCCACCTCCTCGATCAGAAACCATCAGCAGCCACCATTTACCACAGCACCACAACATTGAATTCCAGCCACTTTCTGCAAACCAACCATCACTCTGGTTCCTTCCAATTTCATTTCAGCCTAGCAGCTGTTCCATTCCAGCAAACTCAATCACTGGCCACCAATCTACCGCCTATCACCATACACTGCCCTCTACCATCGTCACCATCACCACCCAACACAGTCTGCATTCCCAAATCCTAATCAACCCAACTGCCATCAACCAATCGAGTCTCTGACCAACTCCAATTCAGTGCCAAAGCCCCAAATCAAAATAAAACCCAAAACAAAAACCAAGAATCAATTTACCCATAGCACTTACCTCGAACTCCAATCAGTTTTGACCGGAGTTCCACCGGAAATCGCATCTCCAAACTCAGCCTCCAGTGTCTAGGTTTCACATCAAATTCGCTCCAAATCGCTAACCATTTACTGAACCAGTCACTGCCACATGATGTCCGAACCACCGCCGGAGTTGCGCCGGCAGTAGACCGGATATTTCTCAAATCCACCAGTTTCAGCCGCAACTCTCTGTCTCTCGTTTTCTCTCGAAATTCTCTGATCTGAAACGTAAAGGAAGAGAAGATATATTTGATATTATATTTAACTTTCAGAAATTACAGCTTGGTCCCTGAAGTTTTTAAAGTTATTTCAAATCAGTCCCTATGTTTTAAAAAGGTTTTATTTCAGTCCTTTCAGCTTTTAAAATCAGCAATTTCAGCCCTTAAGTTTTAAATGAGTTTTAATCAGCCCTTTCATTTTCAAAATCTGATCACTTCAGTCCCTGCTGATTTACTTTTAAGCTCAAGTTTCAAAAGTATCTATTTTAATCCCTCAACTTTCAAAGTATCTATTTTAGTCCCTGAACTTTCAAAAGTATTCATTTTAGTCCCTCAACTTTCAAAACATCAATTTTAGTCCTCAAATTATAATTTATCATTTTGAACTATATATTCGATAGACTAAAGTGACTTATTGGCTAAGACGAAGCGTACGGAGAATTCAAAGAAATTGAAGTCATTCCCGCTCAACTTTGCACTCGTCGGATTTGAGGTAGACTTACTGTTATTATGATTTTACTGCATAAGAATTCTTGCCACCTAAGTTCGGTAAAGTTCTTGTGTCTCCTTATGTTTATGAGGATTTCAATCCTATCTTATGTTATGCTTTCAAAAGAAATTATGCTTGGCATAATTAAAATGTTTTTATAAGTATATGGTTTTCAAAGAGCTGTTTTCAAAGAACTATTTTCAAAGAGCCTATGATTTGCAAAATATGTCCCGTGCTGTAATGCACAATATGAGTTTTATCAAGAGCCGTTTTATAAAGAAGCTCTATCAATGCCCGTTTTATAAAGAGCCGGGATTTATGTGTTTAATCATCTTATAAATTAAATTAATTTGCGATGAGTCTACTGAGTATTTCCCCCATGAAATACTCACCCTATTTTTTAACAGTTTTGCAGATTTCGGAGACGGTGGCGAGCGATGAATGATGGTGGCAATAATCGTTAAACAGTTGAAAGTTTGACGTTAATGGTTTCCGTATTTTCCAAACAATCGAATAATTTAGAGAAGTTCATTTATTTGAGAAATTATGACATTGGCAATTTCTTTACAATATTAATGGTTCGATTTACTATTTCAAATGGTTTCATAAATGTTTTCGATTTTATCGGCCATTACAGTTTATTTAATGTTGCCAAAAATGAATTTCAATTATTTCTTCAGCAAAAATATTATTCGAAAAATTTAGATAGAAAATGACGTAGTGAACCGGGTATACGGAACTCGGGGCGCTACAAGTTGGTATCAGAGCTAGTCTGCGTTTCTGTAGACTGGTAAAATTTTCAAAAAGAATTTTCAAGAAATATTTTCCATTTTAAGATTTTTATTGATGAAGATTGCCACTGCCATCATTCGTTCCACCAACTCCGAGGTAAAGAAGTTTATGATGTTTAAAGTTATTTCAGTATTTCGAATACTCATTTTACTGATTTATGAGAAAGAATGAAGAGTATTTCGGATACTTATGATTTATGAGAAATAAGAATGTATTTCTTCGAAAATAATGATGTTGTTATGCTTTGTCATAACTTATATGCTTTAATGTATGATTATGAGAAATTTTTTTTAAGAAAGAAAACGAGTGTTGAGCATAATGGGAATAATATGATTTAAGAATGATTTTTAAATAATTTTTGTCCTCGAGTTAGAAATGATGAACCCTAGATGGACTTTGCATAATTGATTTTAGACATGGCACTAAGTATGAGAAGTCAACGGAAAGGATTTGATTATATGTTCAGATTATCTATCGTTTAGATTAAACGAGAAATAGCAAGCCAGTTATGAAGTTGTGATAAGATGTTAAGATTATAAGTGATATGATTTTATTGAGAATTAAGTAATGGATATTATGTTGAGTAAGTGAATTATGTCTCTATGTTGAAGAGAAATTTATTATGAAGTTTGGCCTTGTGAATAAATTTTGGGAATATGATTTATGGTATATATTTATAAGTATGAGTAATCTTTTGAGCCAATTAAGGTATCGAAGGAAGTGATATTGTGATATTGAAAAATATAATTTGAAATTGTTATGTTGAGGAATTATGAATTGAATTATGGGATATTTTTGATGATATTGAAGTGTTGGAATCATTTTCAATATTTTTAGATCGTTGTGATCAAATGTGGAGTTATTTATTATTGTGAGTTATGAAGTATGCTTATGGTTTGGAATAAGTCCAAATTACAAGGGAGACTCTGTCCAGAATTTTATCATTTGGAATTAAGAGCATAATATGATAAGCATCTACTAAAGGAATTAAGTTTAGACATGCAAGTACATTTATATCACAAACGAGATTTGGTTGATGATAGCAGAGATTTTATTATTTTCTCATAAGGAGAACACACAAGAGTCACACTGGAAAGGAAATACATGAAACACATGAAAGCATAAGAGAAAAACATGGAAAGATCCTCAAAATGAGAGATGTGTTTCCGGAGTAGCCGTATCCTACCACCTCTGATCTTTTGAGGAAATAAAGAAACCTTCAAAGAGGTGTGTTTCGAGAGTAAGAATACTCCGTAATCTACCACCTGGAACCTTTGAGGTACACACAAGATTTAAACATTTAAGAAATCCTAGTAAATGGAGGGGTGTCTCGAGAGTGAGAATACTCCGTACTCTACCCCCACCTATTCTAAGATTCACAGAGTTAAATTTACATTAACCGGACTCCATTTTCGCTTGATTCCCCTTCCTTGTGACCAATCTATCTTAACTCCTGCTGGATCTTGTATTGAGATATATGACTGCAGCTTATCCAGTAGTTCATCAATAGTAGGAGCGGAAATAAGAAGCCTTCTGGAAAATGGAGAGATGAATCCCTGTTCCACAGCATAATCAAGAAAAGTTAACAAACCATCAAAGAAATTGTTAACATTCAGAAGCCCAATAGGCTTAGTATGGAGATCTAGTTGAGCCCACGAGGTAATGTTAAAGATTTCTTCTAAGGTACCAAAACCTCCGGGCAGGGCTATAAAGGCATCAGAACCATATAGCATACAAGTTATGCGTTCATGAATGGATAATGTTTGAACTTCATGCCCTCGTGTTTTGCCTGCAACATCTACCAAAGGGACAGGTATGACACCGATTACTTTTGATTTCTCTGCAAGAGCAGATTGGGAAACACAACCCATTAGACCACTGCTACCACCCCCATATACAAGAGTGATACCTTTTTCCCCCAGTTTCTTTCCAAGATCTACAGCCGCTTCTAGATAACCGAAGCCTTTCCCTACTTTTGATCCACAAAATACACAAATAGTTTTGATCTGTCGAAGTTTTGGTGCTTCCATCTTTGATAGTAAAGAAGGGAAAACTTACGAAGAAGATGTGATTTTGGGATGCCTGAACTATGAAATATGTTTGGCTATTTAAAGCCGGAAAAATTTACTGTTTTTGATTGATTCTGAAAAAGTAAAGATTTACTTTTGACAAAATCGGACAACTTTTGACTATTTTACCAAAGATATCACCTTTCGGTGATTTATTTCCAGCTTTATCAAACCTCGAGAAAGGAAAATATATTTATTTCCAGCTTTATCAAACCTCGAGAAAAGGAAAATATATTTATTTCCAGCTTTATCAAACCTCGAGAAAGGAAAATATATTTTATTTCCAAAACGCGTGAAAGAAAGCAGCAAAATATTTTAAAAAGATTTACCTTATATCATTGCTGAACTGCCAGAAGCCTCATTTTGTAAAACAGACTGGCAAACAGGATCTTTCGATATTATATTTTGGAGACTATAACGATTTTTGTCCTCGTTAAACTGAGTGTATAAGGAGAGAAGTTCACGTTGTACATAACCACTTGGGTGCGTCTCAAGAGTCAGTCGAATATCATCCAAAGACTCCTTACTCAGTCCACCCTTTATGAATTCGATTTTATCATCCCGATTAGTAGAAGAATATCCTACTGATTTGCAACGAGTATTACAGTTCCAACGAGCACATTTGTAGCAACCACCCAGTCTTTTTGCTCTTCGTTTCTTTGCAAACGTGCTTTTGCCTAAACCAGGCATGTGCTTTGAAAATGTTGATGGTAATTCACCAGATAGTCGAACCTTTGCTTCTATCAACCAGCGAACATCTTCTGGAATATCATGAGCCATTAGCAACCTCAATCTTTCGAGCCTTATTCTATAGATCTTTCTCAGATCATTCATAGGAAGACTGGAATAATACTTGCGAATGTTAGAAAGGATGATATCCATTGTTTGATGATTCAACCTCTTCCCAGCATGAACTATTTAAAAGCGCAAGGATATGAATGAATCCGCGTGATTTGTGTTACAGTAAGAAAGCATGGAATAAAATAATGGAAAAGAGGAGACAAGAATTAATGCGCCGTTCACTTTCTTGATAAAAGAAAGATTTGATGATGGGATTTGAGATTTGGAATATTTTCTTGGATTATGAGTACTGATATTTTGTTATAATAATAATAATCAAGGTATAGTGAGATGATATGGGAATACGTGGAAGTAAAATAAGGACCGTATTGAATTAGAATTCATACGTATATTCAAGTGAAAGAAATACCTTGCGGGGAAATGTTGTGATATATGAGTTAAGAATTTTAATTGTTTGGGAGATATTTGTTTACTGAATTTTTGGGTTACAAATATTGGAAAGATAAGTTGATGATATTATGTTGATATGTTATTGGGTATATTACGTAGAGAGAATATTCAGGTAATTCTTTGATTATTTTGGGACTTTACGATGATAAGTGACAAGTTACATGAATACTACAAGTTGGTATTTCATTTTGATTCAGAAGAATTTATGAGTAGACATATGTCTATTATTGATAGAAAAGTCCATGTTCTTAAGAAAACAAAGTGATGCATTTAGTCAAAGTCCAGTGGGTTAAAAATAGTTGGGTTAAATATGGTAGCGATGATGCTACATAAGAGAAAGAAGAAGAGATTCTGATTAAGTATTCAGAATTCATAAGATCAAGTAAGTTTAATTTCGAGGACGAAATTATTTTAAGGGGGTAAGATTGTAGCGACCAAGATTTTTATGAAATAAATAATTATTTTAATATTTAGAAAATTGTATCGCTACTATTTCACCCATTATTTTGAAGTTAACGCCGCGACGTGTTCGTCTAGCCAAGTCAAGAAATATCGAATTTGTTCGATTTTAAATTAAAATCCGAATTTCTAAAATTATATTATTTTAAGTATTATTGTCAAAAGCATTTTAAATTCCATTTTCTTATTTAAATTATTTAAGTCCATAATATGCAATTCAATTTTTATCTCAAAATTATTTATTTCTCAAATGTATTTTTCAGTCCAAAATATATCTGTTTTAAATACATTTTTTTAATCGAAGTTAGTGCAATAATTATCATAACCAAAATTCCCATACTTTACACCATTAACCTAATTTGCAACCCACGTTTTTCTTCCTTTCCATTCATTTATCTAATCACAAAGCCAAACCCACTCAATGAATGATTCCCCTCCCCAAATTATGATGTTCCCCATTCATCAATTCTTTTTCTTTTTTTTTCCATCATGTTTTTCAATTTAAGCAATCAACTGATGAACCATGGACATACAATCCACCCTCAATTCTGTACCAACACCAACCCCAATTTTATCTCCACCAGCAGCAGCCACCTCCTCGATCAGAAACCATCAGCAGCCACCATTTACCACAGCACCACAACATTGAATTCCAGCCACTTTCTGCAAACCAACCATCACTCTGGTTCCTTCCAATTTCATTTCAGCCTAGCAGCTGTTCCATTCCAGCAAACTCAATCACTGGCCACCAATCTACCGCCTATCACCATACACTGCCCTCTACCATCGTCACCATCACCACCCAACACAGTCTGCATTCCCAAATCCTAATCAACCCAACTGCCATCAACCAATCGAGTCTCTGACCAACTCCAATTCAGTGCCAAAGCCCCAAATCAAAATAAAACCCAAAACAAAAACCAAGAATCAATTTACCCATAGCACTTACCTCGAACTCCAATCAGTTTTGACCGGAGTTCCACCGGAAATCGCATCTCCAAACTCAGCCTCCAGTGTCTAGGTTTCACATCAAATTCGCTCCAAATCGCTAACCATTTACTGAACCAGTCACTGCCACATGATGTCCGAACCACCGCCGGAGTTGCGCCGGCAGTAGACCGGATATTTCTCAAATCCACCAGTTTCAGCCGCAACTCTCTGTCTCTCGTTTTCTCTCGAAATTCTCTGATCTGAAACGTAAAGGAAGAGAAGATATATTTGATATTATATTTAACTTTCAGAAATTACAGCTTGGTCCCTGAAGTTTTTAAAGTTATTTCAAATCAGTCCCTATGTTTTAAAAAGGTTTTATTTCAGTCCTTTCAGCTTTTAAAATCAGCAATTTCAGCCCTTAAGTTTTAAATGAGTTTTAATCAGCCCTTTCATTTTCAAAATCTGATCACTTCAGTCCCTGCTGATTTACTTTTAAGCTCAAGTTTCAAAAGTATCTATTTTAATCCCTCAACTTTCAAAGTATCTATTTTAGTCCCTGAACTTTCAAAAGTATTCATTTTAGTCCCTCAACTTTCAAAACATCAATTTTAGTCCTCAAATTATAATTTATCATTTTGAACTATATATTCGATAGACTAAAGTGACTTATTGGCTAAGACGAAGCGTACGGAGAATTCAAAGAAATTGAAGTCATTCCCGCTCAACTTTGCACTCGTCGGATTTGAGGTAGACTCGCACTTATTAATTGATTTAAATTATGATTTCATATGAATGTCATGTGACTTGTGAAAGTCAATTTTTAAGAAAAGCACGTATGTTTTTATGAAAGGTAAATATACCTTATGTTTTTATGAAGAGTAAGTATGTTTTTATGAAAAGAAAATATACTTTATGTTTTTACGAATAGTAAGTATACCCTATGCTTCACGAAAATGTTTTTTTTGGATCATTGCTATGAAATCAATCTACCAAGATTGTTATGGGTCCCATATGATAAGTTATGATATGTTAAGGGGACCGGAGTTTTAGTAGCGCTACACATAAGAATTCTTGCCACCTAAGTTCGGTAACATTCTTGTGTCTCCTATGTTTATGAGGATTTGCCACGAAGTTCGGTAAAATTCCTATGTTTCCATATGTTTATGAGGATTTGCCACCTAAGTTCGGTAAAATTCCTATGTTTCCATATGTTTATGAGGATTTGCCACCTAAGTTCGGTAAAATTCCTGTCGCATATGTTTATGAGGATTTCGATCCTATCTTATGTTATGATGCAATTGATCCCTATGAATTTCAGAAAATTATGCTTGGTATACTTACTACATAAGAATTCTTGCCACCTAAGTTCGGTAAAATTCTTATATTTATGAGGATTTCGATCTTATCCTATGTTATGATGAAAACTTACTGTTATTATGATTTTACTGCATAAGAATTCTTGCCACCTAAGTTCGGTAAAGTTCTTGTGTCTCCTTATGTTTATGAGGATTTCAATCCTATCTTATGTTATGCTTTCAAAAGAAATTATGCTTGGCATAATTAAAATGTTTTTATAAGTATATGGTTTTCAAAGAGCTGTTTTCAAAGAGCTATTTTCAAAGAGCCTATGATTTGCAAAATATGTCCCGTGCTGTAATGCACAATATGAGATTTATCAAGAGTCGTTTTATAAAGAAGCTCTATCAATGCCCGTTTTATAAAGAGCCGGGATTTGTGTGTTTAATCATCTTATAAATTAAATTAATTTGCGATGAGTCTACTGAGTATTTCCCCCATGAAATACTCACCCTACTTTTTAACAGTTTTGCAGATTTCGGAGACGGTGGCGAGCGATGAATGATGGTGGCAATAATCGTTAAACGGTTGAAAGTTTGACGTTAATGATTTCCGTATTTTTCCAAACAATCGAATAATTTAGAGAAGTTCATTTATTTGAGAAATTATGACATTGTCAATTTCTTTACAAAATTAATGGTTCGATTTACTATTTCAAATGGTTTCATAAATGTTTCAATTTTATCGGCCATTACAGTATATTTAATGTTGCCAAAAATGAATTTCAATTATTTCTTCCGCAAAAATATTATTCGAAAAATTTAGACAGAAAATGACATAGTGAATCGGGTATACGGAACTCGGGGCGCTACACGTGGATTGATGGAGGGAATTGTGAAGAGGCAAAGAGCCCTATGAAGTACTTTCTCGTGGTAATAGGGGAAAATGAGATGTCTTCTATTTGGGCTTGGAGACTTCACAAATCTCACATAAGTTGAGGGATTGTTTTTGAGATTTTTCTTTACAATTTTTACCAAAAAGTCTCTAGAAATCTAGTAAATAGAGAATTCTCCAAAGGTCACTCATAATTTGAATACTCTAGAATATGTGTAGACTTCTAAAAAGTTTCAATTGAATATCTAGTAATTTTTAGAGGCTTTTTAAAAGTCTATAAAAATCTCAAATGAAAACATCTAAACTTTTAGAGAATCTTTAAAAGTTTCAATTTAATACACCTAAACATTTAAAGTCTCCAAAAGTCTTTGAAGTCACAAATAAATACACCCCCCTTAACTTTAAGCCTCAATTTTTTCCTAAATAAATTTTTAACCATACACATTTTCTTTCTCCACTTTTCAACCACACGTTTTACCTAAAAAAACATGTTTTAAATATAAAAAAAAAAAAAAAAACAGAGCCTTATGAAAAGTCATCACAAACAAACGGGTCCGTATGTCTTACAAAATTTTTAAAATAAATATTACAAGGTGGCCGGCAGCCCACTTGACGACGCCACGGAACACGAGAAAAATGAAAGTATTTATTAACATGGTCACGGCCACTGTCCAATTATCCAAACTGTATAGCAGATGAGAACAGTCTTGCTGTCTTGGAGTCTCTCTCTCTCTCTCTCTCTCTCTCTCTCTCTTGAATGATAAAGTTATTATTTTATATATTTTATGACTAATCGAAATTCACGTAAATCTTAACTTCACTTACTTAGCCATCTCCAATGTTCTACCCCAAATTTGGGGTAATCTTTACCCCAAATTTGGGGTAGACTCAAATTCTATCTACAACTATTTAACCTCAAATTTGGGGTTAAGTGAATAGTACTCAATTTTCTTCTAATTTTTTAATAATTATACCTTGATTATAAATTTGTTAATTAATAACTTTAATTTAAATTAATAACTAATGCGTAGAATGGACTAAATTAAAATTAGTAATTTTTCTCGGGAAAAAAAAAAACTCTAAGTTGAACAACAAAATACGCCTAGTGGCTACAAATTCCCTAAATTAAACGATGTTATTGATCATGGACGAAACTTAATTTTCAGAATTAATATATTCCTCCCATAAATGCTCAATTAAAGCATTACGAAGTTCATAATGAGCATCGCTATTTCTTATTTGTCTGTGTCTACCAAGAAATTCTTGAAAACGAGAGTCTTCATTGCCAACTATTTCGTATTAGTTTTCTTGTATGTTCGAGTTTATGTTTTCCTCTCGTTGTTGTTGCATATGTAGCTTCATTTGACATATGTCGTCGTTAGTTTTGGAAATAAAATTTCAGTATTTTTAATTATCCAAACTAATTCGTGCCGATTTTGTAACAATATTAACAAAAATATTACTATTATTTAGAACAAAAAATTTTTTTTTAAGAAAAATTAAATTAACAATTATAGAATTACAACAATAATTATTAAATAATAATTATTATAATATTTACAGTTAAGATAATTACTATAACAACAAATTATTAGACTAATTAATAATGTTAAACATTTAAATTAAATAAAAAAATGACAATTTGGTAATTAATTAAGCTCAACCCCAAATTTGGGATTATGCTTGGGGTTACACTATTCATAACCCCAAATTTGGGTGAGATTAGGGGTAGGGTTGGAGAAGATTTAACCCCAAATTTGAGATTTTATCCCAAATTTGGAGTAGGGTTGGAGATGCCCTAAATGCCAATTTCCATTTTTGCATTTATTTAGTACACTAAACTAAAAAATATAAGAGGAAAAAAAAACCCTATGGGCTGAGCATATAATGTATTAAAACCTTCAACTATTCATTCTATATGTACTACACAATACACATAATTGCGAGTAACACCCGAGTTGTCTCATGTACTCGACTGGTTTGTGAATCTTTGATCGTCTTAGTCACAAGACTAAATAAGTACAAACACTTTGGCATAGTTTAAAATAAAAATGATTTTTTTCTTTAGTCATTTTCAGTCTGGAATCTTTCAAGTGTTGTTCATTGGGAGTTGCTGAAATATCCACAAAGCAAATTTTCGAAAAATGTATATTTTTAAGAATATTATCTAGCAATTTATTTCATAGCCTCAGACTGCATTATAGAACAGACTGAAAATCTGAAGTGAAGGCTTCCGTCATTCTCAAACCTTGAAAATAAGTTGCTCCACCAGGACACATCTCCCAATAGCAAAGGGGAGGACTGGTAAGGCTTAGCGCAGCGGTGTGCAGGATTCGAATCCTTAAATATTGAATTTGTATCTTGTCGTCGTGGGAGTTACTCAAACTTTGAGCTTATCATCAAGTCCTCCACCCTAGCTCTGGGAGGCATAACTTGCGATTAACCTCCTCAACCAATGGCTCGGAGTAGGATCGGTTGGGGCCCTCAAGGTGTGGGTTAAACCTTGAAAATAAGTTGCTTATTTTATCGTTGAAAAGTAACTTATCTGAGTGCGTTTTTGGTATTATTTAAGAAGAGTTTTTTTAAAAAAAATAAATAAATAGTGATTTATAGGAGAATGAATGATTGAGATTTGATTAAAAAGTCAAATATTATAGGCTTAACTTTTAATAGATGGTTAAGATTGAATACCGTAAAAAAAAATAGAAAAATTTAAAGAAAAATCAAACAAGTACAGAATGTTTTTTGATACAGAAAGTTAACTTGCTTATAATTATTTTACTCAAGATACTAGTATAAAACAAACTGAAAATCTAGCTCCAGAATTCCCATCCAACTTCAATGCCATGGCCTCCACCATTTTCAAATCTTGCCTTCTGCTATTTTCCATTTTGTTCTCAACTTCTGCAGTCAATGGTTCCATTGAAGAATCCCATCTCTCTCACATAAGATCATTATGCAAATCCACACCACACCCTGATGCCTGTTTTGATTCACTAAAACTCTCCATTTCTATAGATATATCTCCAAATATTCTTAAATTTCTCCTCCAATCTCTCAAATCTGCCTTGTTTGAAGGTGCAAAGCTTTCCAGTCTGTTATCAGATGCTGGACAAACAAATCTGTATGAAAAACAGAAAGGTACGATCCAAGATTGCAAGGAGCTGCACCAAATAACACTGTCTTCCTTAACAAAATCCATGTCTTGGGTCAGTTCATCTGATTCAAGAAAATTAACCGATTCCAGGGCATTTCTCAGTGCAGCTCTAACTAACAAAATCACATGTTTAGAAGGCCTGAATCTTGCTTCTGGCCCTCTAAAATCATCTCTACTTTATTCACTGACTACAACTTATATGCATGTAAGCAATTCCCTGTCATTTCTCTCCAGGCCCGGGGCACCCACAGGCCATAAAAACAGGCGGCTTCTGGGTGTTCCAGGGTGGCTGTCCAGAAAATCTCGCCGGATTTTGCAGAGTTCTGGCGATGAATATGATCCCGGCGAGGTTCTCACCGTGGCTGCAGATGGAACTGGAAACTTTACTACGGTTAGCGAAGCGATCAATTTCGCTCCGAGTAACAGCGTTGATAGAATATTCATTTACATTAAAGAAGGGTTGTATCAAGAAAATGTTGAGATTCCAAGTTGGAAGCCTAACATTATTCTTCTTGGTGATGGGATTGATGTCACTGTGATTAGTGGTAACAGAAGTGTAGCAGATGATTGGACTACTTACAGATCTGCAACTGTTGGTAAACTCAAATTTCCACATGAAATCCCTTTACATTTCTCATAAAGATTAAAATCAAATTTTTAAGTAAATTTTGATAAAAGTTGTTTTGGGTCTGATTAAATATATGGTTAAGATTGATTATTGATTTTTAACTTAAACCAAAGAGGAGCTAAATATTAACTACATTGTTGCACGTAATGGTTAGGCCCATTTTTGTGTCGAAGTTACATATGTGTACATAAACTTCTTTCAAACCGAACAGTTTAGGTAGTTCAATATAAAATCAGATTATACGAAGATGGCATGCCACATATTTGCACATATTGAGGAATCTCAAAAGTCAAAACTACAAATACCAATTATCTTTATATTCATCTATGACAGCTAACTTTTAGACGAGGTGATTTAGCAGTTTATATGTTTAATCTCTATAGTCCAAATAGCGTAATTGAGTGTTAATCGATCATTCTTAAGTGTATTACATAATGAAATTATCTGCATCATAATTAAAAACAGGCCAATAATGTGTTAAACAATGTCATCTGAGTTCTCAATTTCGATAAATTTCAGCTGTTTCCGGGCAGGGATTCTTGGCAAGAGACATAACCTTCGAGAACACAGCAGGACCGGAGAAGCACCAGGCCGTAGCCCTTCGTGTTAACGCAGATTTATCTGCCATCTACAGGTGCTCCATGAATGGCTACCAAGATACATTATATGTCCACTCCTTCAGACAATTCTATAGAGAATGTGACATTTCCGGAACAATTGACTACATTTTCGGAAATGCGGCAGTTGTTTTCCAGGGCTGTAACATAATCTCCAGAATGCCATTGGCAGGACAAGGAACAGTGATCACAGCACAATCCAGGGACACCCCAGATGAGGATACTGGGATGTCAATACAAAACTGTTCTATTCTGGCTACTGATGAACTGTACTCGAATTCAAGCAGTTTCAAGAGTTTTCTGGGAAGGCCCTGGAGAAACTATTCCAGGACAGTTTACATGGAGTCCTATATCAATGATTTTATCGAACCAGAAGGGTGGACAAATTGGGTGGGGGATCGAGGCCTGGACACCTTGTACTATGGAGAGTATGAAAATTATGGGCCTGGTTCAAGAACTGATGGCAGAGTTTCTTGGCAGGGTTTTCATTTAATGGATTATTATGATGCATCCAACTTCACAGTTTCCGTGTTCGTTGCTGGAGAGGAATGGCTGGGTTCTACTTCCTTTCCTTATGATGATGGGGTTTGATTTTAGTTCCGAAAATGGCTTATCAAACTCAGAAAACATATATAGAAACTCTTCTACCAAGCTTCGGACTAGTTCTATCTAAACTTCGGTCTTTCTTTTACAAATCTATCGAAGGCTCGCCTATTTCCTCTACCCTCGTGCTGCATTGTCAAGAGTCGGAAAATCGCATTACTGTTGTGAATGGAAAGGTTAACCCCGATCAAGAAATGTGTGATCTGATTTCTGATAAACAATGTGGAAATGTAAAATCTCCAACTTCTATTTTTAAATAATGAATTAATGCAACTTTTATGAATAATGAAAAGACATTATCTATGAAAACGTCGTGTATGGCAAAATGGCACGATTTGAGCTAGATAATGTGAAGTATAGGTGTTTCTACACATCTTTACGCTACTCCTGTCCAAGGGAGATACAATGCCAAAAGGCAACATGTGAAATTTTATCCATAGTTATTTTATTTATTTTCCACATGTTGTACACAAAATTTATGAGCAACACCCAACGAAAAAGTGTGGAAATTGATACACACCCAAATGTTTTGTGGAACAAAGTTGTTCGCAGAATTAGGTTTAAAAAAAATCAATCAGGCTTAGACCAGATTGAGGGACATTCTCTAAAAATACATTTTCCTTCAAAATTATTTTAATTACACATTCTTCCAATAAAATAATTTTATAATTAAATCTAAAACTTTTTCTTACATTTTAATCACACATTGTTCCTACCCATTTTTTTCAACATTTTCCTCAAGTTCATTTTCAACCATACATTTCTATGAAATCACAACTTTTCACACTTTTCAACCACATATTCTCCCAAAAAATAAAAAGTTTCTCAAAATTTTCTAAAACTACACCAAACGAGTACTAAGCATGTGAAGAAAAAAAAAACAGCATTAGACTAAGCATTTCTTCAAGTTGACTACATAAATTCTTTTCCCTCACTTTGTACACCAACCCACCCTGCATTATAAAAGCCAACTTTTGGTCAAATGTAAAAAGTTGGTAACTGACTCAGTACAGCATTCACTCTGCAAAATCTGCTTCTCAAAGAGGAAATCATAGAACAAAAATACAGTAAAATAGAAAGCAATTCACTATAGATTGAATTCCATCAATTCATAATCTTAAATATACAACCAATCATATTTATCATCTATGTACAAATTTTGACACCCTGCAACTAAATTCTTTTTATGATTATAACAAATAGTAATGCGTGTCGATAGAATGGGATAGAGCAATAATACACTACTACCCAAAAGATTTGTTTTACCACATTGAACCATGCATGTAAAAAGTCTTCCATCAGCAAACAAGAAAGTCGAGAACTAGCAGTGTAATCTGTAGTGAAGGTCTCGAAGGGCAGCATACAATGGTTCAGCAGCCTTCGGTCTATCCACAGCCCCAAGAAGGATATCGGCTGTAGTAAGGTATGGATCACCATAAAACCGAAGATTTGTGTCCATTCTTGTAGCAACAATGTTCCCTTCCAGTGAGACTCCTACAAATGCACCTGAGGCATCCATATAACAATTACATGAGGAACTTCTATTCGATCAATTTCTGAACAAGTATAAGAATGATAAATGAACTATTCCGTGGGAGAAAAGGAGGGCGAGTCCAGGCAAACCAACTGCAAGTAGATAACTCAGGAAATTCCTATTTACAAGAACGCAATATATCATCAATAAGTTGGTTAAACTTTAACACCGTTCTAATTGTTAGACAGAGCTGACATACCAGTGCCAATCATACCCATTATTGAGTTTCACAATGGAATTATGCGGCTAACCCAAATATATTGGGAATAAGGCTCAATTTGTTGTGGTTGAATCATCGCTAAAAGTTCAGGTTACTCAACCAGAAAAGAAAAAAGAGAATTTAAATGCTTCGCAAGTTCAGCTCTAGCACTGGTAGCAATGGTGCAAGGACCGCTCAGCCAAAGCCTTGTTATTTTAACAGATAAGTTTTAATAATGCCAAAACTTCTGTTGACAAACAGATTTTACTTTTATTTATGCTTTATATTTTATTGGGTTTGTATATGGGTCGGCCCAAGCCCGTTAACAGTTATTTTGATTTTGCAGTTATTCTAGTTTTGTTATTTATATGGTTGTAACTGATGTTGAAAAGTCAGTTGATGGCTGAATGAAAGTTGAGGCTGTTGCCCATGTTTTCCTGTCCCATCTTCTCTTCCCCTTGTCTCTCCCCCTCTTCTGCCTCGTTCCCTCTCAACCTCTCTTCTTCTCTTCTTTCCCCTCTTTCTTGCTTAACTTCTTCTCCTCTTACTGTGTTCTTCCTGCTATTGATTCTACATCAGTACCATGAAACTGACACTAGACACTAAATGTATATCTTTTGTACCCACACCCACCAAACAGCATGTAATGATGTAATTAGAGAATCTATATCTGGAGACAGGGAAATGTAAACCAACCAAGATTGCAGATCAAATTATAACTGCATTAATTTACGTGGATAGCAAACACATTATGAGGGGCAGAGGAAGAATATGAAACGAAGTACCACGTCTTCCATGATATTGAAAAATTCAGAAAGGTGGGGCTGTGGCAGCAGGAGGGTTAACTCATCCTCCATGTAAATATAAAAAGTTTTTTGTGGTGGCAAATATAGAAACAAAGGGTGACTTGATTTCCCTTATACTCCTTCCATATCATGATGTTGGCAACACAATGGGTGAGACCAAATTTGAGCTGTCTGATGAATTCAGTCTGTCCGTAGATCACCATCTATTTTTTATTTGTTCACTGACCCCCACAGTAATTTTTTTGCCACATGTTCATCTATTATATTTAATTCCCCTAACCTAAAAGCCCCCTGATGGCATTTGCACTGAGAACGTCAACCTTAAAGAAGACAGTATTTATTTCCCTGGAGCTTATAGCTTAAACAGTTGTCAGATTGGTATATTTCAACTTCATATATGAAAAAATAACTTGATTGGGTTTGTCTTTGGGCAAGGTGAACAGGACTCCTGAAAAGGGGGAAATATTGCAACTTGTACGCTGTGTCCAAACCAAGGCTTCTTAACTAGTTTTGATTTCTTCTCCTTTTTTCGTAACACGAGTTCATGTGATAATCCTAATACAAACCGCAAACTGGAAATACAATAAATTTAAAGTTCTTGGATAAGAAATTGAAATGCATTACCTTTACTGCAGCTGTAAGTGTAACACATACCAGAACCTCTCTCTCCAGCTCGCAAATCTGCCTCCACAACTCTCCCAATTGGTCCTGCTGCAGCACTGCAACCCGCACCAAGAGAAAAGTGCAAGCGACTACAAAATGTTTTGACCGCTTTAGAGTCATGTAACACAATAATGAAATCCATGAGTTCGCCCCCAACCTGTGATTGGGAAAAAGCACGGTAAGCATCAGTAACAAATTATCAAAACTCGCAAGTCATGTGATGAAACCATTCAACTAAAAGAAGATATATCATTCTGAATAATAGTAGCTGGTGATCATATTTTAGCAGATAACTGCAGATTGCAAAGGATTATTAAGTAGAGCCCCAAGATAAAACAGATGGAAAATTAAAACTAATGATAAACAATTAAACTGTATCATAAGCTTGAAGCAAAATTAAGGAAAATTTGATTAATAAATCAAAATAATGAGACACTAGCCCAACTCATCCATGTCAGATAATTGCTTTTCTTTTCTTTTCTTTTCTTTTTTTTTTCACTTCAATTTCTTAAAAATTCACATGAGCACCCTATTAACCAAAAACACTTGAACGTAAAACCTGATGATATACCTGAGCACCCCATCCTAAACCAACAGAAAGTATGGCAGATGGTGCAGACCATGATCCGTCTGACCTTCGAGCAATAACCAAGCCAGTTCCGAGTTTGTAAGCAAGTATCGCCCCAGCTTTGGCAACTGTTAAAATTGCCAAACCTCTGGCACCTTTCAAAACTGCAGCAGGGATAGATTTCTCTGGGTTCAATCTAGCAGCCTGTGCATTTCAGATTACTCTAATAAATTTCAGTTTCAATAAGATTTAATTATGTCCATCAGATAATTATAAAAAGCTGACAATTGATTCAAGGACCTGTAATAGAAAACCTTTTACAAGTCATTCCTCTCACCAGTGTGAAAGTGTCTAGAATGAACAGAACCAATAACTTGCAGAAAGCAAGCAAAAGAATAAGCATAAAACCTGACAATAACTCCTCAATGTATTGGCTGACTTGTATATCTCGTGCTCCATGGACAAACCAACTGGAAGATTCAGCCACCCTCTTGAGCAAGTCCAGTCCATGACATCATGCTTTGCAACCTGCACAGCGTTGCTGATTGTGTTGACTAATATACCTTGCAATGGATCAAGCCTATCATAGCAGGTATCGCAAACCCTCTGTGGATTCCTCTCTCTAAACTTAAAAGGTAATAAACATCTCCCTTTGGAGCAGACCCTGCAAAAAACCCCTCCACAAAACCGACAATGATGTCTTCCACGAGTCAATGCAGTGAAAGGAGCATTGCACTGCATACAAACTGAAGTGGAACTGTCGGGATGCCACTCAGGAGGTTCAGCTTCCAACACTTCCTTGTAAGCAGTGTAATTGAAAGCATTTGGCTCAAGAAGAGGAGGCGCACTAGGTATGTATACGGAGGCGTTCAAGAATGTTTCACCATTCTTTGAAGATCCAAGAAATGAATTGTTGGAAGAGGGTAACCGGGGGAGGCTGCTTAAAACAGAATGACTTTTGTTACGCCCACTCAAAATAGCAAATACCCCGCTCAATACATTTCTCAAGTTGACCTCGGGAGGGCAATCTTGTAGCTCAGAGTTGTACTGATCCTCGCCAGAATCATACCCACCATCTACAAAATCTTCAGAACCAGCTGGAGATGGATAGGAAACTTTTTCATTCGAGGACATGGGACTCTGACCTTCTAGCGGATCCCAGGCACTGTCATCGAAGTCATCTATATAGCTAAGCTTGCTATTATCTTTTCCCATATTGGAAAGAGACGAGTATGAAATTTTCCCTTCTGCGGTTGCCATAAATCATGCCCCACACTGTGAATAGTGCCAGTTTAAATGAAAACCTCAAAACCGAAAATTGTACAGAAGAAATAAAATAAGATGTGCAGTTTTAACATTTTTCTGTCATTATCTGCACTATAAATATTAACTTCATACTAAAACAAAATGAAATAAAACAAATTGAATCAGAATTTTAATTGCAACAGAAGAAGGATAAAAATATCAATAATAAGCAATAAATACATTGAAAATTATGCAATTTTGAAGCTAATTTTTTTAAAAATCAGAGATGAACATAAATGAAAAATAAATATTTGAAATCAGTAGCAATTAAATGGTAAAATCAACCGGAATCAAGCACACGTAAACGAAAATTTGAAAAAGTTTCAACAAAACAATAAGGTACGTACCATAAACTAATCAATATCAATCTATCGAATTGAAGTAATTGAATTATTAATATATTTCAGGTTCAGGAATATTAAGCTAACCAGTTCATGAAATCCTAATTTTTGGGTTTTGCAAGGCTTCTTCTCTAGGTTATATGAAAACGACACAAAATCAAAAAGTAAAAAATAAAACAATTCAGAATTAATTATTAAATGATAATAAGTGATGAATTAATCATTAAAAGAATATATATAGAGATTAAAATTACCTGACTATTTTGAATTTAGAGAGGATTGTTCGTGAAAAATGATTCTGTTTTCGCTAAGTAACACGGAATTTGATTGGTTTTCGTAGCTTGATATCTTTCTGAAAACCCAATTTCAATTTCGGGGGCATTACATTCATTATTATATGATAATTTCTCGGCGTGGCGTGGCGTGGCGTGGCGTGGGGTGGGGTTTTGGCCTTTCAGTACAAGTCAGCTGAGCTTCGTTTGATTACAGATGGGCTAAGTCAGAAGTCCATCTCCAACCCCATTAAGTAGCCCAATTAACAAAATTGAATTATTCTTTCTTGGAGAACTGTCAAATTTGATTTTCTATTTATTTTTTTATTTTTTTCAAATTCTTGGGATATTATTCTCCATATTCGTCGTATACTATTCTTGGAGAACTGGAGTTGAGTCGATTTATTGCCTCCATTTAGCTGTCCCGCTACTCAATTCTCGTTACTAAAATAACACAAGACTAATGTTACTTATACTTAGATCTTGACAAAGAAGTTGACCAAAAATTTAGTGTTAACATTGAGTACATTGATTTAAAAATTGATATAATTTGTAAAATGGTAGGATTGTATCACGCGTATATTGTTTCAACCTTTTTGTTAAGTTATAAGTACAAGCAGCATAACTACAAACAAAATAACATCAAATGTCATCACTTATAAGGTATGTTTAATGTGCGGTATTACTCCAAATGAGAACAACTTTTGTCTTATATCTGTATAGATTCGATCAAATTATGTTACACTAACTCGATTTGATAAATTTAATTTAATCCTTATAAAAATCAGGTTAAGATAAAAAACCAACCCATCCTAAGAAAAATCACTTAATAAATAAATAAATAATTTTTTTTTAGCTTTTAAATATTTATGCATTTTTAGTCCGCGATATCGTATTAAAAAAATACATCATAATACACCTCAACTCTTGCTATGCTAACAAGAGTAGAGGAAATGAAGCATCAAAATTTCAGTAGGTACAGCAGATGTCTTTATGTTCGTAAGGTGTCTATTTTAGGAAACTTTTAGGCACAAGTGAGGATCATGATTTCACTAACATAAGAAATCATGTCCACTTCAAATTCTGGAGCAATAACACACTACGAATAAAAGCAAGAAAAAGAAAAAAATGAAAACAGTAAATAAATTCCGTCAAACTCGTAGTTTCTTTCCAGGATGTGACTCATCATCATACATTCTACTATCATATCACCCTTCTCCTTCTTTTTGGCCAGTATTTGGTTAATCTTGTGAAGATCATTAGAAAGTTTCTGTTCTCTGTTCTGTTTCCGTGTCTTGCGACCATCTTGCATCTTTACACCAAACTGGAATGCAGCTTTTGGCATTGCTTCCTTTTGCTCATTGTATTTTGCCCACTCATCTTCTGTCTCAAAGTCCCACCGATGGAGGCGTCCCTTGGCCTGTAAGAAAATTCAATGAAAGTTTCGTTGTGTAATCACCCTCGTATAAAACATAATCTTTACATGAGATGTCAATCCAGGAAGGCTGGCCACCTCATTTAAAAGCTTAATGTGTAGAGACATATTTATCCAAAAGTGAAGTTATTTCTACACACTGCAGCCTGCAGAGAATATAATATTCAGCAAAACCAAAAAAAATCACTTACTCGTCCACCCATATCCATTTTTGTCAAATCAGCTTCATCGTCACTGTCAACAATCTCCCGGTTATATTCTTGGTAACCAGGATAGCATTCAGAGTAACTATCAGATATGAAATTGGGATCCTTTTCCCTGGAGTCTTTCTCCCTTAATTGCTGAAGCCTGTGATCATCCCTCTTGAACACTGACCCTAAACCCCTGTCCTTCTCTTCTTGAGTCATGAAGCGTGGGTCCTGCTGAATGTTTAAACCAGTTTGCATATCATATGCCTGAATGTCTTGCTGTAGATATTGTTCCGGGTAAGAAAGTTGCTCAGCATATTGGTAGTCCTGCCATTCTCCCTGATAACCACCAGCCAGTGCTTGTGCTTGCAAAGAATCATATCCATTCTTAACACGGAAAAATAAACATCAGGAAAACAGTTGAAAATGGAGAAATTGAAGAGTTGACATTGACATTAAAGGAAAAGAAATTAAAAATCAACTGTCAGTTGCTACAAGGAGAAGAATAAAAAAAAGGTTTCTTGTATAAGAAATTTCCAAGTCATGCGCAGTCTCATGTTCAGTGTTACTGTCAAGAGCTAAAACCCAAATAACCCTCACCACTTGTTGCCAATCATGAGATGGCTCTGTGGGTGGAACTGGGCCATAGGCAGGTTCATTGAAATAGGAAGTCCTCTCTTTATTGCGAGGAGATTCTTCCATATCCTCTGAAATCGGGCTTTGGCTCATATCCTTACTAGGAATGGAATAGTCAATACCATCCCCCACAAATATATCTTCCTCTTCTTTCCTCACAGTAGTTTGTCCAGGTTTCTCTTTGGAATCAAGATAATTCTCTTTGAGAGGTGGTGGTAGGGTTTCTCCCACATTTTGATTCTTCAGCATTTCAGACTTCAACACCCTCTTATCTTCATCAAACGCATTAGAAGCAATTGAAAGCTTATCTGCATTAAAAAATGCCAACATTATATAAAAGCATAAAGTGCGCAAGCAAAGGGAATGAATCATACCTGAATTTGACAAAAAGTCAAAAATTTACAATCATACAATACAATTACAAAATTGAGGCGATAACCAAGTGCAGAATATATGTTGCAGTTATAATGAGGTGCCCAATAACTAAATATTTAGGTCAACAGAAATTCGTCGTTAGTGCATAAGGATCAACAAATGAGGCAAATTTTGAAGCTAACAAGCATGTGCTGATTATGAGAATTCTATCTGTTCGTTCGGCAAGCCGGAACTAATCTGCTCTCTAGATTAGATAATAAGTTATTGTGCACAGCCCAAGGGTATTGAGCTTTAAACAATCAAAGTGATTGGCGGTAAAATAGAATGGACTGTGACCAGTTTGATATTATATATTTATTTATTCATAAAAACATTGACGCCTCTTTCGCAAAAAAATAAATAAATAAATAAATAATAATAATAATAATAATAATAATAATAATAATAATACATTATCAGAGCACCTTTTACATCTTTTTCTTTCTTCTTCTTCTTCAGAACTTTCCCAGATGATCCAAGACGGAGATATGACATAATCTTGGCAATTCGATCTAAAACAGAACCATCAACGCTAACAGTAACCATTTCCTGAGATAGGAAAGAAAGAAAAAAAATCATTATAAATAAAAGCAAAATTCATTAAATGAAGGATAGACAGAAAAGAAAAATGAAGTACCTCGGGAACAGGACAATCAGCTTTACTTCGGTGAACGGTGGTTGGAATATCATGAGAAAACCCACTTTCCTGGCACATATGAACCATAATACTTTTTTATTGGAGGATATTGCCAATCAGAATATTTTGTAGGAGTTGGAAAAACAAGGAATTTTTAAGTCTCTGATACTTTTAAACATTGTTTCTATAAGCGCACACTAAACAACAAACAGTTACTATTGTTTGAAAAGACAAAAACGGGTACTAAGGCGTTTTTCCTTCATGAGGCGAGACGCTTTGAGGCAAAAGCCTCACCATGAACCCAAAAATTTAGTAAAAATATAAAAATAAACAGGCAATAACATAATCAAAATATAAAAATCTTCAAAACAACAAATTACTTAAAGTACCAATGCAAATAAGCACAAAATAAATCAATATAGATAAATAGCAACTCAAGTCAGACAAAGTATCTATAATTCTTTTTCCCTTTTTTACGATTAATTTGAATTGTTTATTTTTATTTATAGCAAATAAAATAATTAATTTAAATTTTAGTATGATTAAATTAGCCATGCAGATTATGTGTAAAATTGATTTCCAAAGTGTGTCAATTAATGTGAATTTTTGGATTTTAAAAGTGGAGGCTAGACGTTTGTCAGGCACAATCCTCGTAATTAACGAGACGTATGCCTTGAGGTGTAAGCATCAATCAACCCTTAAAAATACGGATACTGAGGCTTTTTTCAATGTTTCAGCTTGGAACACACCTTGAAGCCCTGAAACTAAACTTTTTAAGGGGGGGGGGGGGGGGGGGGGGGGGGGGGGGGGGGGGAATCAATGACAATTACATAAACTGTCCCATTTCTCTGTTCAAAACATATCACTAAATGAAATATCATATCAGGACAAAGCCAAACTAAGTGGGACAAGATGTGCTATAAATTGAATTCACTTGAGGTTAAATGCATTTCACAAGATGAAACAAACACACTCCTGACTCCTGCATTACAAGATTTTGGATGATATAACACACCAATGAAATGGTGGTCTGCGGTACAAAGAGGTGACTACAACCCCTGGTGCTTCAGTCCATAGACAAGATTCAAAGGCAATGCACAAAAAGCACTCGGAAACATATACCATAGTGACACTGCTTCAACAAAACCCCCAGAGGGTGTATTTCTGTTCTTCCTCTTTATATGTCAATATATATCTCAAATTTTTAATATATCTGCTATCCAGATCATAAATGGAGAAGCTGACAACAATATATGCAAGCAACCTAAACCAGACGAGTTAGGTTTGTCTGACCCACATACAGGACTTCATAGAAACCCTTAAAACAAGAAAACAACTGCCACTACTGAAAAAGATAGCATCCAACCATCCATCAAAAACACATAACTCATGAATTCCTTAGCTAAATGAACATGAAATAAAAAGAAAGCTACAAACAACTGGAATGAAGGGAAGCAAAAACTTACCATGTTGTAAATGAAAGCCATTCGTCCAGGAAGGAACATCTCATTGGTCTTGGTAACAGTTTGGGGCTTAACAATCCACTGATAAACTGACTGGAACAAGTATATTAGTATAACCATGGTTACTTTGTAGGAAAAAAATAAGCAGATTCAAACTAAAACTTGATGAATTCCCAGTAAATATGCACCTTTGCTGTTGCAGTGCGGAATGACAATGGTTGATCATCCTTGGATCTCCTGTTCACAGAAGGGACACAATGCACAAAATTAACAAACCCCAACAATTGCTTAGGAAAGAATTTACTATCAGTAATCCAAAGCATTGGGTATAGTAACAAAACACTTTTTGTTGCATCATCTCGTGGATATCCAGTAATAAAAATGCAGCTGTTCCTTGCTAGCATAAAACTACTTTCTAAAGAACGCTTAAAAATTACTTCATGTATTCTAACGGAACCCTTATCATAACATTCAAAGAGCAGTATTAGGGATCTTTAGAAAAGCACATTCCCAATCTTTTTCCCGTTTTCATTTTTCATGGAAAATAGTTCTCTGACATAGATAGTCATAGAGCGTAAGACTCAAGAACTAGCTTATGGTCGTCTTGAGTGGAAGATTCTTCCAGGACTAGCTTCCTCTCTTTGACAACCTAGGAGACTGCATCGATGCATTCCTCTGAGATTGGTCAAATTTGCCACCATAAGAACTTTTTCCTCCACACGATCCCGTTATATTCTCCCTCCATCTTACTTCTAAAAGAATCCCTTACCATTGTTGAAAGAACGTAAACTTTTTAACATTTTTCCTTGCTAAAGTAAGGTACATGCATAACTCTCTTTGACTATTCACTGAAACCAACACGCCGAAACATAAGGTAGGTGCTTTCATTCCGCTTTCGAGTTTGACATTCATTCTGAAAAGGAATAATGTCCTCTTTTTACAACATTGGAAACAAATCCATGCACATATTTAACTAGCATTCTAAAATCTTTCCCTTCACATAAAATATCCAAGTATATTCTTCTTTCTAAGCAACATATTTTCTTTAACAATAATCAAACAAACAACAATACATAAAAGGGTTCAAACAATATGCACATAAAAGATAATTTTTCACAATGTAGAACACCAACTCAAGCTACTTACGTAGCTTTCCCATCAGATTCTTCCCCAATATCAGGCCTTTTAATTTCACTTCGCACTTTGTTAAGTAAAGCGTAGTCCAGTCCTTTCACCAGATGTGTGTGTTCCACATCACCTGCATGGACATTACAACCTCCGTAAGAGAATGTAATATATAGGGAAGAGAAAATAACTTAAGAGCATTCTCCAGTCAAAATGAAACAGGTTTCAGTAGCAAGAGACTAGCCCATACTGCGCTCATCTCAATAGAAATTCAATACGTGTACAGAACTTCTTCCGTTAGTAAGAGGTTACAGAGATCTTGATAGAACCCTTATGAAAACTAAATTTATTTTGGATCTTATAATAGAATCAGTAAAACATTCCCCTTTCTTTAAGGGTCTGATAAGGAATGCTTGAAGAACAAAACACCAGTTTGAAAAAGGTTGATGAAACTCGGCTGACAGACACCAACTCAGAGATAATATTGTGGACAATTATTACTCTATTTTATGGTTGCTATAAATGATTATGCATTATTATCCATTGTCCATATTGTAAGTATCAACTGAAAAAACACCAATTCAATTTGATTGAAAGACCTAGTATAGACCCATTCCATATTAGATGTATAATAATAATAAAAATTAATCCAAACACTTACCTCCAAGATATTTACTCTTCTCTATAGATAGCTTTTGAGCATCGGCGGACCTAGAAGTATGGTCCAAAGAGCAATTAATTAATACAGTGATTATCCAAAATTAGAACGAAAGAGAATTTAAAAAAAAAAAAAGTGAAATGAAGATACAATAGTGGCATCTCAGTGATCTCACCCAAGATCCACAGTACCCGGTGGAGCAACAGCATGGAAAGACGTCAATTCAGAAATTTCATAATCCGGATTCTGATCCTCTCTCCGCTCTTTTGCTCGGTCTCTGTATCTCGGAAGATCAGGCTCTTCCACTTTCTCCTCTTTACTGCAACAACCAATTTATCACCATCATTGCTTCTATACTATTACCCTTGAGTAAAAAATAACTCTAAATAATAACATGAAGCTAATGAACAAAAAATTAATTATAATGGGAAACAGTTAGGGAGAAGAATAGAAAAAGACAAGTAATTCATTTACAAAAATAATCCCATATGCGTTAATTAACGGTAAGGAAAGCCCAAAAAACACAGAAAGAGGGAAAAGTAGAAAAAATACGAAAATTTCATTTACAAAACAACTCCAAATACGATAATTGGCTAAAAGCTAAATATAATAAAACACAAAAAATCACAAAAAGGAGACCAAAAAATACCTACAATTGAAAATCAAGCAAGTAAAACATCATAAGTTAAGATGGAAAATATTGTAGAGGAATACGTACTTTATGCGACGAGCTATCTTCTCTTTGTGATGACGCTTGTTCGACGACATTGATGATAAAAGATGACCCCTTTATGTGATTCCGGAGATTGATTTAGGGTTTGAATGTAGGCATCCCTTTTCAATTTCGCGGTTAGAGCTATTATTATAACGAAAAGGGAAATATTCATGAAACCATAACATCATCAAAATAGTATTTTTGACTATTTAAACTTACTAAAATATATCATACATAAAATTTGCAATACAAATCATTCAAGTATAGAAAAATTTCATTTATGTCCTTAGATAATTTTGTTTATATAATTTTAATTGATTTTTGTTCGCTCATAGTAGCACCCCTAATTTGGTATCAGAGCCATATGACAGATCAAAAGGATAAATATTATATGACAAAAAATAAAAATGAATATATAATATATACATCAAGATTTATAATTATGCATACATTAATACTACCCGATAATTATAAAATAGAAGTCTCGAGAACTTTAAAAGATTTAGATAAAGATATAAGAAGAAAAATATATGATCTAATAAATTTCGATATAATAAAAGAAGATTTTATCATAAACGAAATATTAGATTTAATCAGCAAAGACATACTAGTAGAATTATATAAAGATTATAGAAATGTATTATCATAGAGGATATCATTTATTAATCAAATATCTAGATATGGAAATAAATGAAAAATTAGATTTAATAATAGAACAAATGGAAAATCTATTAGATCAAATGATAGAAGAAAGAAATATAAAAAGAAAATGATTTCTAAGATTAAAATTTTTAGAAAGTAAAAGAAAATATTTTAATATAATTCTAAAACAATTACCTAATATACTTATGATCATAAATAACAAAGAAAAAATCAATATGAAAAAATATGATATAATTGGAGAAACATAAAAAGTTATAGAGCACAACAAAAAAATCTTAAAAGAATTCCAAAGAAAATCAGGAGAATTAATTAATCAAGATAAAATTGAAATATTATAGAAAAAATAGACAAGTTAAATGAGAAAATAAGAAAAATGAAAATGAAAAAATCATATCAATAGAAGAGAGAATTAAAAAAATTAGAATTAAAAATAGATGATATGTATGATAAAACTATTTAAGGTACAAAAAACTCAAACTATTAAACCAAGAGTATAAAATGTCGATAAGTGAATATATTGAAGATCTAAAAATATTAATAAAATCATTAATAAGTGACGTTCAAGAAGTAAAAAATGAATTAAAAGAAGTAAGAAGTGATATAAATATACTAAAACTAGATATTAGAGAATTCAAAGAAAAATAATAAAAATAAAGATAAGAAAATAGACAAAAAAAACTCACAGAAAAAGAAATACTTAGAATAGGAAAGAAACACTTTGAACAGGAAAAAATTATAATAGAAGCAGAAAGTATGGATGATGAATTTAGAAAAAATATATTACCAAAAATACTAGAAAAAGAATTAGAATTACAAAAATCCATAGAAAAAACTTTAGGAAAACTAAAAGTTGAAGAAAAAATTGAAGAATAAGATAAAAATGAATGAAAAATTAGATTTACTTATAGAAAATTTTGACCAATTAAGCCTAAAAAATTTTAATGAATACAAATTTTAATGAATACTGAATGAGCACCTAGCCCAACTCCAATAGGAACTTTCAAACAAGAAATACCAGATTCAGATGAAAGTTATGCACTTTTATATAGTAAACCACACCGACAATATTATGATAGAATCAGAGATAGACAACCACCTAAAGGAAATAAATATAAAGATAGATTTGAACCAAATAATAATTATGATAAGCCTATTAATCATGGAGGAACAAAATTAGATTTGGATTGTAAAATAGATACCAAAAAAGCCTTATTAACCTGAGCAGATTGAATAATATTGTTCTTTTTATATAATAAAGATGATACATGGGAAAATACTGAAAGAATGATAAATTTTTTAGTAGCATCCTTTGAAGGACATGTTAGAAATTGGTAGGAAAGAATAAGAAGCGATACGAAAGCATTAATAAGAAGAAATGTACAAACGGAACTAATAAAATTAGATAGAAAAGTAATAGAAAAGTTAGTAGATTATATTGCAGATGAATTTTTAGGAGAAAATTTGATAAGTAATGCTGAAATGAAATCAATTAGAGAAAAAGATAATGCAAAAATGAGATTGATAAATTTAACAGTATGTGATATGTGTAAAATCAAAGAATACACTTGTCAATTTAAAGAATACTACTATATCCAATTCTATAGTAATGAAAATCAAGAAGCATACATAGACATGTATTACAATAAATTACCAGGTTCATAGGGAATATACTTTAAAATAGAATTTGAAAAATTTATCAGAGATAACCCTGGAACACTTAGAACATTAGGATCAAGAATAAAATTCATATTTGAAAGATTAGCATATATATGTCAACAAAGACAATTATTAAAGAAATCAGGAAAATTAACTAGAATATGTTGTGAAAATATGGAAAAACCTACCCAATGGATATGTAACCCTGAAAGAAGAAAAAATAATAAAATGAAATATAAAAATAGAAAGTTTAAGAAATTTAGAAACTTTAAGAAAAGATAAATAAACCTAAAAGAAGATATAACCCAAATAAAAAACAAAGAAATAAAACTTATAAAAAAAGACAAAAGTCAATGTAAATGTTGGAATTGTAGAGAAATAGGGTAATATAAGCCATGATTGTAACAAAAAGAAAGTTAAAATAATACAAAAAGAATATTTAGAAATAGAAAGTGAACTAAGTGAAATATCTGATATTGAAGAATACTATTATCAAGAAATCTATATAAGTGAAACAGATTCAGAAAGTAATGAATCAGAATAAAGAAATAGAAGAAATAGAAACAAATAAGAATATAGATAAACAAGAATATGAAGGAATAGAAAGTTATGAATTAAAAGTAACTTTTGATAATAATAAGTTCAGGAAAATACAAAAATTATCTTTAGATTTAAAAATAGGAAAATGAGAAATATTAGACAGAATATGGAAAAGAGAAAAAGTAGCAATAAATGAATATCATAAAATTGAAAGGGTAATAGATGTTAGAACTACTCAAGGAACGTACAAATTAATTTTTTTTTAAAAAATACGGTTACAGAATTATTAACAAAGATCAATAGAAAACAAAGTGAAAAGATTCAATATATTTACTTAGCAGGTATCCAAATAATGTTTAAATCCCTGTTTAGAGAAGGATTAGATTCGCCTTTGATTGTAAGTTTACATGATGGAAGAATTATAAATTTAAAAGACAGTCATTTAGGAACAGTAGAAGGAAATCTAGCATATAAGAAACTAATATTTACATGTTACCCAAAATATTGTATATCATTAAAAGACGGAAATTTTAATGAAGTTTTAGGACTACATTTAAAATTACATAAAGATGATATAATTGAACCAGGAGATAAAATTATGACTATAGAATATACGGCATTATACACATTTACTAATTCTAATTATGGAAACATTTATTCTAAAAAACCATATATTGAAATTCATAAAGAATGCAAAGATTTTGGTAAAGCTGTGGAACCAGATAAACAAATAAGTTTAGTCCCGAGAAACTATGAACTTACTATAACAAAAAATAAACCAGAAATTATAGAATTAAGAGAAGAAGAATACCCTAATAATAACATAACATTTGAAGATGGCAGATTAATTAGAGGATCAACAAGTTTACCCAATAGAAAACAATTAGGAGAAACTATTAATACAAAAGAAATAAAACTTCATAGAAATGCTGGAAATATGAAGATAGAAGGTGAATATTTCAATGGAAAAGAACATATAAAATGATCAAATATATTAATTGACACGGGAGCTAGTGAATGTCATTTAGCTTCAAACAGAAACAAAGGATTAATATCTCATAGAACTGATCCGTATAGATATATAAATTTTGATGGACAAAAATATATGACTGAACTTGAAGTTAAAGTACCAATAAAAATAGGAGGAATAAATCTCTTAGTACCATGTCATGTAGATAACAGTATGGTAAATCCTCGTGTATTATTAGGAATTCCTAGATGGACTAGAAGATTATAGTATAAAAAGGAAGGATTATACATTACACATAATGGTCAAACTATACTATGTAAGAAAGCTGAATAAATGAATAACCAAATAAGTTTTCCATTAGCTATTTATATACAAGTTACCATTGTTGAAACAAATATAACATGTGCATTAATTGACACAGGAAGTGATATAACAATATTCAAAAGTTTCTTAATAAAATCATGGAATACTAATGGAAAGATAAAAATTACAAGAGTAACAGGAGAAAATACTCATATAATTAATAGTGCTGAGAAAATTGATATAATACTTGAGAGTAAAACAAATAAGTTGTAAATAAAAATAATAATTATAACAAATTAGAATGTGATATATTACTAAGAAATGACTTTATACAACAATTTTAATATTATAAACAAAATAATTACATGATAATGCTACAAACACCTTGTAGACATTTTACTAAAAATACCAAAGAGAATTTAGACCTTATAGAGTTCAGCCAACACCAGCGTGGTGATAAATAGGAGAAAAATCCAATTACACAAAATGAAATAAAAGAATAATGTATAAAAAAGTCCTTAAAAACAAACATACAAACAAGTATGGAAAAAATCATTGATCAATTAGAAAAAAATTGTGGAGAAAATCCGTTATCGTTTTGGAAACCACATCATCCAAAAGCTAAAATAGAATTGACAGAAAATGTTATTATAAGAGTTAGACCAATGATGTATACCATACAAGATACACAAGAATTTAAAACTCAATAAAAGAATTACTTAACCAAAAATTAATCAGACCTAGTAATGGACCTCATAGTAGTCAGTTTTCATGTAATGAAACATTCTGAACAAAAAAGAGGAAAAGCTAGGATGGTAATAAATTATAAAGAGTTAAATAAATATACCAATTTTGATGGATACGTTTTACCAAATAAAGAAGTACTAATAATACATTGCAAAAGGAAAACAATACTATTCTAAATTTGATTGCAAATCAGGATTTTGGCAAGTAAAAATGAAAGAAGATAGTATTCAATATACAACATTTAGTACACCCCAAGGTAGCTATGAATGGATGGTTATGCCATTTGGTTTAAAAAATGCACCACAAATATATCAAAGAAGAATGGATGACATATTTAGAAAATTTAATGAATTTTAATTGTTTGGTGGTTGATGATATATTAATATGTTCTAATAATGGAGAAGAATATAGAAATCATTTGATAAAATTTATAAATGAATGCAAAAAGAAGAATAGTTCTTTCAAAAAACAAAGCCATAATAGAAAAACAAGAAATGATTTTCTTGGATTATCAATAGATAAAAGAGGATAAAATTACAAATCCATATATCTAAAAAGATAGAAAACTTTCCAGATAAATTAGAATCAAAAGAACAAATACAAAAAATTTTAGGATGTTTAATTTATGCAAAATGATTTATTGAAAATCTCTAAAAAAAAAAAGACGTAAAATTCAGATTTTACTCAGAAAAACAAATAACAAAGGATGGAGTGATGAACACACAGAAATTGTTAAAGTACTAAAGGAAGAATGTAAAAATTTACCAAAAATAAGATTATCAGATGAAAAAGATAATTTAATTGTTAATACTGATGCCTCTGATAAATATTGGGCAGCAATACTAAAACAGATCTAATGAAATTTACAGATATTTTAGTGGAACGTTTAACCAAGCAGAAATAAATTATACTACTCACGAGAAAGAATTGTTAGCAATTATTAGAGGAATAAAGAAGTTTTCATTGTTTTTATTATCCAAGAAATTCATTGTTGAAACTGATAATTCTCAGGTTGCAAGCTTAATAAAAAATAAGTTACCACCAAACCTCAATATAGAAGACTCCATAAATGGCAAGCCAATTTGGCATTTTATAATTTTGATATAGTTCATATTAAAGGCATCAACAATCTTGCAGATTTTTTAAGCAGGAATATTGAATTTGAAAATGGATAATATCAAAAAATCCTTGATAGACGTCAAGCAGCGAATGAACTTCCTCACAGAGAAGGCTGAAGATATAAAACTTGGAATTGAGCAACTTGCAAGCAATTGATGGAAATCTCAAAATTTCATCACAATTATACTAAAGAATTGAACGATAACATAAGTGAGATTGAATCTCAGTTTGAATCGTTAATTACCAAACAAATTATATAAAAAATACAAATAGGTACATCTTCTGGAAGTAGTGGTGAACCAACGATTAAAAGAGATGAACCAAGTCCCAAAAAAGTTGTCATAAATGAAGCCAGTCCTCAAAAAATAACAATCAATGCCAAATATGAACATACAAAGGTAGTCAGAATTCATGCTGAGGAGGAAGATGATTCCCCTATTTTACCAAAATAAAACGAATATAAAACTACTGTTGAAGTTATAAATGAACTTCAAGAATGTGATTGTTATTACATTTCGTCTGAAGACCATGTATACCCATGATTGATCGTTACTCAGGGAGGAGATCCCGTCATGACAAAAATGGCAGCTGATTATGAATTTTTGGATCTTATATATCCAGGAAAAGATCTGAAAGAAATTGAAATTTTTGATGATTTACTAAAAGGAGAAATTTCAAAGTTTGCCCAAGGAAGACCCATATATTTAAAATTTTATTCAACCAGTCCTGAAATTGATGGAAGGATATATTATTCTGCTGAGCATATTATCACAATTGGATATGTTGCTCGCAATTTTCAAATTGAAGTTGGAAAAAATACCAAGCCAGTACCGAACATTACAAGATCATGGTTTAGATTCCGAAGGGTGTTGAAAATTAAAGTTTTCTACAACATTGCCAAAAACCTGTATGAGAAAAAATTCAAATGCATATGTCAGTATAATGGATGGACCCTACTCACTAATGGAGGAAAAGAAAAGTCAACAATCTTGCAAGAATACATCAACAAATTTTGCACTCATCAAATCCATGGAACCTTTGCCACTTTGCAAGAAGGTGTATAGCCAGGAATTGCCCCACATGCCAACAGAATTGATGGACAGGTGGAAGCCACTTAATAAATATGCTTTACATGCCAACAGAATTGATGGATAGGTGGAAGCTGTTTGATAGATCTACTTTAATGCAACAATGCAGAACAATGTAGGGACCATGTAAAGACCAAAAAATAGAGGGATAAGTGTCCATATAATGCAAGGGTCATGTGATGTAATAAATAATAGAGGGACATGTGTGTCCTTATGTGATAAAAACTGTGAAATTGTTAGGTCGATGATGTAAGCAGTGATCTAATTGTGATCAATGTAATATTATAAATAGAGGCCTCCGGACTAGTTGAAAGACAGAACTCACTTGAGCACTCAGTTTGTGAGAAAGCCAAGAATCTTCTGTCTTGAAAATTTTTTCATACCAATCCTGTTTCAATCTTCATATTATCAATAAAATCACAATCTACTTATCAAATTATGATGAGTTTCTAAATTCTTGTCTTCTTAAATCCTATATCAAAAAATAAGATATATTATTAAGAAAACTCCATACAGTCTGTCCTAAACATTTTCCATCCAAAAGGTTATACAATGAAGGCATATATATCCAGGTTTAGAAAATAACCGTGAAGACAGGATGCCATTGAGGGTGTGGAGCAGAAACCTATAAGCCTGAAGGTCACTAACAATCGGAGGAAAATACAAAGATACTGAGAACAGGAAAAAAGGTTAGTATTCTTAATATATCTATCTTTACGGAATTAGGAGGAAGAAGAGCTTTTAACATGACAGGCTTCAGAATTGTTAAATTTAATTATCAAAACAGTCCTTATAATGATGAATATCATAGCATAACTGAACCTTTATTCATGCATAAACAGTTTTACTAGACCCAATAATGATATAAAAAAGTTATATCATGTCTATATGCCATGTTTGTTAGCTATTTTTCCTAAATTAAATGAATTATTAGGAATAAAAATTACAAAATCAATCATTTACTTTTGGCTTGATAGTGATAATATGAAATAAATAATGAATTATATTTAGGATATGTGTTTAGAAGTGATAATGATTATGATCCTGTAATAGATTATGACAGTGATGGAAGATATGAGTCTTATCTTTACCAGTTTTTTAAAATCTTAATATTATGAATGAAAACAATTATATCATGAAAAAAACCCAGATCTAAGAGAGGTTCATATAAAGTAAAAAGAATATCAAAAGTAAAAAAGGTATTGAATATGAGAATGAAATTGATAAAATAGGATACCAAGAGCAACTCTACGCATCACAAGAGATATCGAAAAGTTTTAAGGAAAATTTGATAGAAAACTTTGCTAGAGGTACTGTAAGATCTATAATGATACAAGATATTCAAGATATAATTGATAAATTAGAAAAGAGAAAGAAAAATATTTCAAAATATAATATACCATTTGAACCAAGTATAAATATTATGGCTGACATAGAGTATATTATTTCCAAACACTGATAGAATTTGAAAAGTTACTTGAAAACTTTATAAATTATTTACTTCTGGTATTTTGTAATGCCAGGATATACTATTAAAGGATTAGATAATTTGTTAGAAAAAATAATGGAAAAAATAGATAACATTATATCTCATTTAATAGATATGGACGAATCATCTGAACAATATTATATACTTTCAGAAAATCATGATCAATATATTATAGATTATTCTGATATTTACCGCTCAAAATGGAATTAGGAAATAAAAATAATGACAAATACAGTACAACCTAATGCCAGGATATATACAATAGAAGAACTAGATAACCTTTTAGAGAAAATGGAAGATAAAATGGAAGATATTAAACATCAAATGGAAAATGAAAACATATCTTCTGAAAAATATAATAAACTTTAGAAAAATATGAACAATATATTGCAGATTATTGTATTTTACTAGATCAAATAATGGACTTATACCAGAAAAATTTTGTATAATAATTTTACCAACCCGATAATCTATGGATACTTCATAAGCATCAACCTCTAATAACTGTGATCGTAAATTATATTTATAAAATAAAGAAATTTCATTTTTATTAGCTATTGTTGAAAATATAAAATATACATTATGTTAGACAATCTAAACTAAAAGAAATATACGAAGATATTGACTATGCTATCCTAATAGAATAGAATTAAATTCTGCTGAACACAAAAAATATAAACACAGTTCATAAAATTATAGAAGAATACGAATATATAGAAGAAGAAGTTTCAGAATAAATAACATCAGGATATATAACTAAAAAAGATCATCATAAATCTTTTGAAAAATTATTACAATATAGAACATTTTTAGAAGAACATAAAAGATAAAAAAATATAAATATAACCAGAAGTCCTGAATTAAATCAACCTGACTAAGTTTAGGGATATATTTTGCAAATTAAACGATCCTTTTCATTAAGGGTAATTTGGACATTTCAACAGAAAGATCTATTTTACTAAAGTTATTGTTTACCAAACCTATTTAACTAAGAACCCCTGACGAAAAACTACTATCAATTCGTTTTAGAAGCCGGTGATGTGTAGACCAGGTCATCAGGGTATGGTCTCTATGCTGTATGTTAGGCTAAACTATTATATATACTAGTATATCGGTTTATCGCAGTGAAATCCGACCGTAGATGTAATACCTCACCTAAGAAAGTTTAAAAGAAATGATAGGTACTACTCATACCAACAAGGTGCACCTTCTTTTACGGAAGTCCATCGTTAGAAATTTCACAGTTAAGCGTGCTTGGCTTGGAGCAATTCTGGGATGGGTGACCTCCTGGGAAGTTTTCTAGGGGAGCGTGTGAGTGAGGACAAAGCATGCTGAAAAGACTTGTGTTGGTACAGTGGGGACAGTAGGTCGTCATTTAATGACCAAGACAGTCCGTTAAGTGGGACCCGAGTCGTTACAAATGGTATCAGAGCCGACTGTCAGCCGAAAATCGGGAACTAAGTGCTACGCCATAGGGTGGGAGCCACCTCCAGAATCCCAATGCCTGGCAATATATCTTCAGATGAGTTAAGCGTGACGAGGACATCGCGAGTCTAACAGGAGGTGATTGTAATACTCCACCTAAGAAAGTTTAAAAGAAATGATAGGTACTACTCATACCAACAAGGTGCACCTTTTCTGGAAAATCCATCGTTAGAAACTCAACAGTTAAGCGTGTTTAGCTTGAAGCAATTCTGGGATGGGTGACCTCCTAGAAAGTTTTCTCGGGAAGCGTGCGAGTGAGGACAAAGCATGTTGAAAAAACTCGTGTTGGTACAGTGGGGACCATACGTCGTCATTTAACGGCAGGGACAACCCGTTAAGTGGGACTCGAGTCGTTACAGTAGGGAAAAGTTAAAAATTCAAAGTAGATATGAGCAAAATTTGTGCAGCAAAATCGAAGAATTTTGATGTACTTTGAAGGATTTGTGATGATTTTATGAAGATTTGGAAGAAAAATCAATTTTTTTTGCCAACATCATGTTCTTTTTTTACGTGTGGGAGAGAAAGACCTCCCTGGATTATATAAATTATAAAAATTTATAAATTTATGTAAGATTATTTTATTGAAGAAATTGTAATTAAAAACAAGTTTGAGAAGAAAATTGTTTTCATGTACAAGGGAAAATGCAAAGTGCAAACAAAGATTATAAGTTAAAATTAACGATTAGTTTTAATCACGTATTTTATAATATCCATAACTTCATCACACAATCATCCATTTTTATCCTAAATACACTAAAAATTTGACTTTTATTTACGTTTATGGTCTATAAAAACTTTTGATTACCTAATATACTTTCGTATATTTAACCATATACCTATTACCTAATATCTGTCATTTAATATTTATTATTTAATAAAAATAGAATAATCTACATATACATGTACATCTATCTTTGATCCTCTATCTATCAATCTACAATTTTAATCTTAGCCCTTGTTTGGGAGGGATTTTTTACAATTTTATCAAATTTTGATAATTTCAAATTGTCTTTTTTATCTACATATATTTGCTTGAGGACTTAATAAATGCAGGACAAAATTGTAATATAAAGCACTGGGCCCATAGTTTCAATGTAAGAAAAGTCAATTTTATCATGCTGATTTTATCAAAATCTGATAAAATTGGTGGAAAAATCCCTCCCAAACAGGGGCTAATCTTAATATATATAAAAGTATGATAATCACCAAGTTAACATGCAATTGTCATTTTTGGAAATAAAATAATAAGGTGGCGTTTTGTTTTTATTTTATTTTATTTTGTATTTTCATTTTTGAAAATGTTTTGTATTTCCTATTTTTATTTTTGTTTTCAAATTTGCTAAAAATGCGTTTAGTTTGTTATTTCTGAAAATTGTTTTTAAAAATGAAAAATTGGAAAACACGTTATGTTTGAAATTTTGCAGAATAATACTTAAACTATTTTTAATTAATTTGCTTGCAGAATACTAATGGCTCAAACTCAAATTTCCTTTCACAATACACTAAAAACATGATTACATGCAATACACTAATGTGAGCATTAAGAGTTTATATTAACACAGCTTGGTCAGGTTCGGGGATTTGAGGAAACTCTAGTTCTATTAAAATCCAGAAAATGCAAGTTCTTTCAAAACCATCAGAATCCATTTATCAAGACATTTTTTAATATATAACAATAACAATTATCACTTAATTTTTTTTTGTAATGTTGATATTGAATTCAATAAAATTTTATTTAAGTTTAGTTCCAAGTTAGGATAATTCTCCAAAAAAAAATCTTTATTTAGGCTTAGTTCCGAATTAGGATAATTCTAAAAAATAAAAACTTTATATTAAGCTTAGTTCCAAGTTAAGATAATTCTTTAAAAAAAATAAAAAAATAAAATTAAAATCCCAAAACGCTTTTTTCGAGTTTTGAACATTTTTTGTTAAAATACACACAAAACGACCAAAACGAGGTTTTGAGAGTTTTGTGTATAATTTTTTTTTCCAAAATGCGTTTTCGAAAATACTAAAGAGAATAAAGCCTAAATAAAATAAAATTTGTTTAGATTAATGTCGTACCCCCTACAGAAACTAAAAATGTCTATGATGACTGTCGTCAAATTTTCCAAAATTTTGCACAGATCTCCACTCTCTCATTCTATAATCTCTTTTTTCATCAAAATCAATTCAATTTTTAAGCACTTTTACCGATAATTTTCTTTGACCAGCCAACAACTGTGCTACAACGGGTGGGTAATGGCAGTGGTCATCGACAAAGGCTTTAGTGCATCACAAGACGATCAATGTATTGGTTCTGATCAGCCAGTACCTAGGATGCCCTAAATCCAGTGCCTGCCCTGATAATATAGAGGTCCAAGGCAACTATCTACTTTGAGGTCCTTAAATAAATTTTTTTTTTTTTGGTAAACGTAACAATACTTAAATATTTAAATAAATAATATATATATATATATAAAAGAAGACTTTATATAATTCAAAAGATGAAATTACAAAATCAAATATCCTTCACAACGGAGAGATTATTCTGACATAATATTTAGCCTCCCACATTTTGAGATGCAAAACAAGTACAAACTACTCAAATTTTATGTACACATAATTATAAGCAAAGAGGGATAGAACCTGATTTATGAATTTGAATAAATAATTCCCCTAACTGCTTCAAGTAGAAGGATTCAACAATCATCTTGAATCAGAAGCTGCAGAAAAACGTTTAACGAATATTATGAACTATAGGCATAATTAACGATAATATATGACAACAATGTATAACTATTATTAAATAGATTGGTTCTAACCGTGATAATCCACCCCAAACCACCAAAATATTACTCTCATTTCAGACAAAAGACATAAGATCTTTAAAGTTAAACTAAAACATTATTCTCTATTTCTCTTTTTCCGTGTTTTGGATTTCAACGTTCGATTATTGTATGGAGGTATCAGAAATTCAGATGTCAGCAACAAATACAATCTCTATTAATTTACTGATCAGTTTATCAGTTTATGCTGAAATAAAAACATGGACATATATGACAAAATACAAATATAATCTCAAATTCGAAATCTTATAAAAAGAAAATAAAAATAATACAGATATGAATTATACCAGTAAGCATCGTCCATTCCTTTTCGTGGACTCTGTGCGCACCTCCTAAAATCTGATTCAACAGAAGCTAATAAATAGCAGCAACCGCACCATCTCTGCACCTCAAATAGTACAGCAGACAGAGACAACTGGTCCTGGCACAACTCTTCCCAATTCCTCTATCAAAACTCACTTTTTCATAACTTGATTTCCAACAGCAATAGTAATAGATGTAGAACTCAGAATTTCGGAAGTCAAAATCCACAAGGAAGAACTCGTTTGAGGTTTGATTATGAGAATCTGAAACTTCATGTATTTTAATCAACAAATTTGAATAAACAAGAATGAAGAATAAAATATTAAAAATGTAAATTCGAGAATTAGTAGTATCTTACTTCTTCAGTTCTTCCAGTCTCCAGAGAGAGGCGCATCTTCTTAGTTCATTTCGACCGTCGGCGCCGAGAGAGCTGTGGGTGAATATGACTGTGAGTGGCAGAGTTGGATTGGACTTGGGAGTTGATAGAGTACGCTGCACGAGAAATTCTAAGAGACCAGGTTTTAAGAATGTTGAAGGAATGTATTTAGTTGGGTTGGGTCATGGGTGCGGGCTAATTTATTTTGAAGGTCCCAAAAAATTGAAGGTTCAAGGCATTTGCCTTAGGTGCCTTACCCCAGGGCCGGGCTTGCCTAAATCCAGTCTAGAAACAACTAATGTAGCTTCTGATCTTCGGTTGTTGAAGATAATTGAGTCCTGCACAACCAAGTCGTGTAGTGGAACATCTAGGAATTCAATCAACGGATTATCCTAAAGAAATAATGGTTCAAAATTAAAATTGGTATTAGAGAGAGAAATAAAGTTTCTGGGGGAGAAGGATTGCGGCGACGGGTAAATAAATTATTCTCCGTTTTACTTCCTCTTTTGCTTCTTATTTGGGAATTTGGAGAATTGAATGTCTATTATTTAATTTAATTGTTTTCCATGGGTGCACCATATTGTTGTTTCTATTTGATTTCGTTTGCCTTGATTCACAATATTGAACAAGATCTGTACAATCAGAATAAGGAAATGCTCATTGGCCACCACCATTTTGAACTTCACGTGAGGGTGCAAGATGAGATCTTCATTGGTTTGAATTTGCACGTTTTTCTCTACATTCTTTCTACTCAATAATACTTATCATTGTAGGGGGGGGGGGGGGGGGGGGGGGAGAAGTAACTAAATAAGATAGTGTTTCTCTAGACACCTGATTATGTAAAATCTCTAGACTCTAGGGAATGAGCATAATTCACCTAATTTTGAATTGCTTCTGATAATGGCTGGGTAACCTTGACTTCTGGTAATAAGATTTTGCTATTGCAGGTTGAAAATAGTTAGTATCTCAGCAATATCTTTTAATGCAGATCACGCCTCAAGACAAACAGTGTTTCATTGCCCAGCTTGGAAGAGATGGAGAACCATAAGGATGTAATTCCACTATCGTGTATCATCGTCGTCCCTTCGATTCTTAAATTAGCTATGAGAAAATATATTAAACGTAATTTTATGAACTCGAACAATAATTGTATTCATGAATAATGATCGAAGACCTTATATTTATAGAGACGTGTAGTATAATTCAGGTAGGATTAAGTTACCTGGGTGGTTAACGGACTTAGAAATTCCATTAGATGTAGGAGCCTTGTTGATGAAATATAGATACAATTGCAGGATTATGGTGGTTTTGACTTTTGATCAAGTCACGACTCATGGACTCAGAATCCAACTAAAAATATGAACTTGGTTTGAGTTGAATCCTAATGGCCGAGCGTTCTTATGCGTGCATGTACTATTCGGGTACGTGTGTGTTTCATACTTGTTTTCGAAAAAGGAAGCTAACCTTCTAGAGAAATGAACAGCTAGAATCAGAGCTTCTGGCACCTAATGTTAACAACAAACACACAAGTAGGGTTCACAGTTCAAACAAAGGATTCACAAAGGGGCTCCAGGGGCTTTAAGCTGGGAAGTACTGATGTGGGTTCCGAGGCTTGCTTCTGAACCAATACCAGCCTCGCTTTCTAAGTTGGGATCCCCTTCTCGGCTTGCCTTATTATTAGAGAAAGGGGCAGGGGCTGGCGTTGTTCTCTAATCTTGATAATTGAGTGAAGAAGTTCCGGTAAGAGCCATCCTACACAATGAAACCATGCTGCATCGGTGTTTTCAGGGCCTTACATGTAAGGATTTTTATCAATCGTGTGGGCTTATATGTAAATTATTGTGTATTGAATAATAGGCTATCAAATTTGGTTAAGCCAATTTAAAGTGATCTAATAAGGATTTAATATATATCGGGCTTTAATGCATCTAATTAAATGTATGGGCTTTTATGTGTAGATACCAGGCCATTACCTAATTCATGATGGGCCGGATTAGGTTAATTGACAATTCAGTATATAAAGTCGGTTATGGTCCCTGAATCCTACGTACTGTTCATCTTGTCTGACATCCCATCATCAGAGAGAAAATAAGGACTACGTATCGATTTAGAAGATCCAAACACCGCCGAATCGTTTATCGTGAATCACATTTGATTAAGGTACGCTTCCGCTTCAGTTATTTAATTATTGATAATTCAGCATGATGATTTATTTTGGATCATAGATAAATAATTATCTGTGATAAATTTTTTAACAAGTGGTATCAGAGCCAACATCGTGTTGAACTTGTTAGAAAATTTATCACAGATAATTATTTATCTATGATCAAAAATAAATCACCATGCTGAATTATCAAGAATTAAATAACTGAAGCGGAAGCGTACCTTAATCAAACGCGATTCACGATAAACGATTCGACGGTGTTTGGATCTTCTAAATCGATACGTAGTCTTTATTTTCTCTCTGATGATGGGATGTCAGACAAGATGAACAGTATGTAGGATTCAGGGACCATAACCGACTTTATATACTGAATTGCCAATTAACCTAATCCGGCCCATCATGAATTAGGTAATGGCCTGGTATCTACACATAAAAGCTCATACATTTAATTAGATGCATTAAAGCCCGATATATATTAAATCCTTATTAGATCACTTTAAATGGGCTTAACCAAATTTGATAGCTTATTATTCAATACACAATAATTTACATATAAGCCCACACGATTGATTAAAATCCTTACAATCTCCCACTTGGGCTATATGTGTAACCTTACAATTGTGTATCAATCATAACCTTATGAGTACTCAGAATTTTGCTATCATTACTGAATGCATCCCCAAACAATCCGGTCCATCAATTATATTAACATAGGATCAAAGCGACTTTCGCTACATTAATCGTAACTAAACCTTCAATGGTCACGTATATCGACATAACTGAATGACATGGATCAAGTATGGATGTGTAGCATGAAAATTACATGTAATGTGATCTTCAACATGCCTATTTCCAATCGGTCCAAAGAAAGGTTTATTGGTTAACATGTCTTATTGCCAGTGTTTGATCACTACACCAAGGGAAAATTAGGTGTTTGTGTGTTATCTCATGCGGATATTGATCGGCCCAAAGGAAGGTCAATATTTGGCCCGAATTTCACATGAACTTGTGGTGATAAATACGTGACGGTTATTTGGTTTTACGTGTGATCAATAAATCGGTCCAAAGAAAGGTTTGTTGGTTGACATGTCTTACTGTCAGTGTTTGATCGCTACACCAAGAGTACCACTTACAAGTCAATATTTCTGTCCAAAGACTAAATATTGATGTTGTGCTAGGTATCTTGTGATGGGCCCTACCATTATTTGAAAGTATGATTTGCATAATAAGGTACTTATGTGAGCTATTTTATTTAAGTGTTCTCTATTCAGTTTCAAATTCTGCTAGTAGTATATCTACAAGCTCAAATTTAATCCCTATATTTATGGAACAAACTTCAAGGATCAAAACAACAACATTAACTTTTCGTTGGCTGCATGGATCTAGACTGTGTACTAAGGATTGAGCAACCTGCTCCTCTTACGGATGAAAGTTCATCTAATCAAATGAGGAACTTTGAGAAGTGGGATTGCTTAAATTACGCGAGTCACATGATAATTAAGTGCGGCATTCCGGAAGCCTTTAGTGGCATAGTATCAGGAGGTATATGATGCCAATGAATTCCTTGCCGAAATTAAGAAACGTTTTATGAAAAACGATAAGGCTGAAACAAGCACGCTTATGCAAAGCTTAATTTCAATAAAGTGTAAAGGCAATGGAAAAATAAGGGAGTACATCGTGTAGATGTCTCACACTGCTTCAAAACTTAAGGAATTAAAACTCGACTCGTCTAATGACTTGCTCGTGCATTTGGTATTGATATCGCTTCCTGCGCAATATTGTTAATTTAAGGTTAGTTATAACTGTCAAAGAAGAAATAGACTCTTAATGAGCTCATTTCATAGTGTGCAAGCTTCTTGCACAATTCAGTCAATTTAAGGTCAGTTGTAATCAAAGGGAGAAATGAACTCTAAATGAGTTCATTCTATTTTGTGTACAAGAGAAAGAAAAGTTGAAGCAGGACAGAACTGAAAGTGTTCACTTGGCAAACACCTCTAAAGATAAGGGCAAGAAAACAAATAAAGATCATACATAATACCAACTAAAGCAGCTACTAAAACACCTTATGAGCTTTTGACGGGCTTAAAGCTTAGTCCAAAGCATTTCTACATTTGGGGATGTCCAGCTAAGGCTAGGCTTTATAGGCCACATAAAGAAATTGGACTCCAAAACAGTTAGCAGCTGCTTTATTGGTTATTCTGAGAGATCGAGGGGCTAATAATTTTATGATCCCACACTTAAGTCAACTTTTGAAACGGGAAATGCAACATTTTTTGAGGATGTTGAGTTTGGGGGAGAAATAAGGTTAGAGATATTGTCTTTAAGGAAGAAGTTGATGAAGGATCGGTTTCGATTCCTACTATCGCTTTTGACAATGTGCAAGTTTCTATGCATGTCATTGATCAAGAAGCATATTCGGAACCTCAACTAGACAATGTTGAAGAACCTCCCATCCAAAATAAGGTAAATTTCAGAAGTACAAACTCAACAACCTCAATAACTAAAGCAATTAAGGAGATCCGCGAGAAAAAGGAAAAAAATGTTATTCCGGGTAATTTAAATAGTATTTTTCCAAGAATATAAGGAAATGATGGAATGGTGGAAGATGGTCTAATCAATTCCATCAGGCCATGCAGGGTTCTAACTCTCAAAAGTGGATTGATGTCATAAATAAGGAGTATAAGCATATGCAAGATAATAACGTTTGGGATCTTGTCCCATTACCAGAAGGTACGAAGCCCATTGGTCTTAAATGAATTTTTAAACCAAGAGGGATTTGAAAGGTAATGTGAAAAGATATAAGGTTCGTCTTGTATCTAAGGGCTTTACACAGAATGATGACATTGACTATAAAGAGACTTTCCCTTTGGTTTCTACGAAAGACTCTTTCAGGAAAGTTAGGTTGTTGCACATTTTGACCTCGAGTTACATCAAATGGATACTAAGGTGGCGTTTCTCAATGGCGACATTGATGGGACGATCTATTTGGTGCAATCAGAAAATTTTGTGTCAGTAGACCCAAAACTAATGGTTTGCAAATTAAAGAAATCCATTTATGTGCTCAAGCCAGCTTCTCGTTAAGGGTAATACAAATTTCATCAAGTAATTATCTCATTTGGTCTTGAGATTGATGTTGTTGATGATTGTATGTATTACAAGTTCAGTGGGAGTAAGTATATTTTCCTGGTTTTATATGTTGATTATTGCTTGCCACTAATGATATAGGTATGTCACATAAAATTATGAGATTTTTTGTCAATGAATTTTGAGATTAAAAATCTTGGTGACGTCTCTTTTGTATTAGGAATTCAGATACACCAGGTTTGTTCTCGGGGTATTCTTGAATTGTCACAAAAGGGCTATATCGATAAAGTACTTAAGAGGTTTGGCATGCAAGACGGTAAATCAGGGGACAGCCCTATCGCTAAGGGAGACAAATTTAATCTCGACCAATGCCCGAAAAGTTATCTTGAAGTTAAAGAAATGCAGAGGATCCCATATAGTTCAGCTATAGGGAGTTTGATGTATGCTCAAATTTGTATGCGTTCGGATATTGCATACATTATTGGGATACTAAGGAAATATTTAAGTAACCCTGGGATGGATCATTTGGAAAGCAGCCAAACATGGGTTATAAGATATTTAAAGAGAACAAAAGATTACATGCTCACATACAGAAAATCGGATCAGTTGGAGATCATATGGTATTATGATTCTGATTTTTATTAGATGCCAAGAAAGTAAAAGATCCACATAAAGGCTACATTTATCTGCTGGTTGGAGGAGCTATTTCCGGATGGAGTGCTTAATAGACACTTTAGTTTCTTTCACTTGGCAGCACAGTTGTAGCAATTTTGGGGGCATCCAATTATGAAATATAGCTGCGAAATTTTGTCACTGGGCTGCATATTTTGTATGGTATAGAAAGACCACTAAAGTTATATTGTGACAATAACTCAGCAGATTTATATTCCAGTAACAACAAGAGCTCAACTAAGTCAAAATACATTGACATAAGTTCCTGGTTGTGAAGGATACAGTTCAGAGTGGACACGTGTCAATAAGAGCACATTGGGACAAACTCCATAATTGCGGATCCGCTTACTAAAGTATTACAACCCAAGGTCTTTCATGAGCACAATACTCATATGGGTGTTGTATTTCTTGAGGATATTCGGTTTCAGTGGGAGTTTGTATTTTGGGTGCATTAGACACATTTACTGTCCTTTAGAATACAGTTTAAAGTTAAAGTTATTTACAGCTGTAAGGTTTCAGGTTTATTATCTCTGAACTTGTTTAAGGATGATCTCACTAAAGTTGGACCAGTTGGGAATAGGCATTTTGAAGATCACATTACATGTAATTTTCATGCTACACATCCATACTTGATCCATGTCATTCAGTTATGTCGATATACGTGACCATTGAAGGTTTAGTTACGATTAATGTAGCGAAAGCCGCTTTGATCCTATGTTGATATAATTGATGGACCGGATTGTTTGGGGATGCATTCAGTAATGATAGCAAAATTCTGAGTACTCATAAGGTTATGATTGATACACAATTGTAAGGTTACACATATAGCCCAAGTGGGAGATTGTAAGGATTTTAATCAATCGTGTGGGCTTATATGTAAATTATTGTGTATTGAATAATAGGCTATCAAATTTGGTTAAGCCCATTTAAAGTGATCTAATAAGGATTTAATATATATCGGACTTTAATGCATCTAATTAAATGCATGGGCTTTTATGTGTAGATACCAGGCCATTGCCTAATTCATGATGGGCTGGATTAGGTTAATTGGCAATTCAGTATATAAAGTCGGTTATGGTCCATGAATCTTACATACTGTTCATCTTGTATGACATCCCATCATCAGAGAGAAAATAAGGACTACGTATCGATTTAGAAGATCCAAACACCGCCGAATCGTTTATCGTGAATCGCGTTTGATTAAGGTACGCTTCCGCTTCAGTTATTTAATTCTTGATAATTCAGCATGATTTATTTCGGATCATAGATAAATAATTATCTGTGATAAATTTTCTAACATTACAGGCCTATTAGATTAGGCCAGGTTCGTAGACTGCCCCGGGAATTGAGACAATTCCATTTTACTAAAATCGTTTCATTAGCTCCCGAGATATTATAAAATGAGATCACTGATATATTTATAGTGGGGTATTTGAAAGAAATAGATTAAGAACTAGATTAATTACTCTCTCAAACCTATGCCAAATCTTTAGTCCGGACATGGTACCCCCGAACATGGCATATTACTTTAATGGTTAGTGACATGCTCGGGGTGTAAGTAGGGATCGGGTGTGAGAGGTCCTCAGGCAGTGCACATCAATTAGTTTGTAATATTAATGTACATTAGATTTAAGTATTTTTCAGTTTTTTCAGTAAAACTCTTATATTCCTATTGAAATTAAAATTAATTCATATAAAATGAAAAATAATTTCTTAATTATATTCTAATTAAGAATGTAAAATAAATCATTTAAAATCTTTGTTTGAAAACAAAGACAAAAACAAAAATAAAAAATGAATATAAAAAGAAAGCTAATTTTTTTAATTATATTCTAATTATGTATATAAACAAATAATTTAAACTCTTTTGGGAAAACAAAAAAACTAAATTTTTTGTTTAAACTTATGTAATACTAATTTTTTCAATATAAAAATATGCTTAAAGTAATTTGATTTGCCTATGCAAAAAATTTTCATATTTTTTCTGTGACTTATAGTAAATATTTTTATAAATTAATTTTGATTTGTCTAATATTTTATGATGTCAGATATCTTTTTGACACACGACATATGATTTCTTTATTAAAGTGATATTTTAAATAATTATTTAATATATATTTCGAGAAATTAGATGAAAATTTTCAATTTATTAAAAATTGCTGTGAATTTATGATTTTAATTCTTCCTTTAATAATCAATTATCAATGTTACCTTCAAAAACAATATTAATACTTCAAAAATATTACACATATCATTCATTATGTCTAAACTAAACAGGGGCTTACATTTGGGGGAAAAAAAGGTTTAATGTTGTATAATAATGTTTGGGAGATTTATAATGGTTATAAAAAAAAAAAAAATAGTAATAATTCTCACAAGATATCTTAATATATATAATAATAGTATAGCCGCCAAAAAAATCCACACATAATTTCCCGTCATTTTTCTCTGCTATTTTAGGAAACTTTGTAATTTTATTAATTATTTTAATAATTGAATTAGGAAACTTCAATTAATGCAAAATTAATTATAGGTGACATGTAATAAATGACCTATTGATTGTAAAAAATAAAAAATTTATAAAAAGATCAAATTGTATATTATTTTTATTCTTTTGACAATTATTGTAATATTTTGAAGTCAAAAAAATATGCAATATAGGTGTCAAATTCATGATCTTAATGAGAAGTTCAATACAAGTTAACAAATGAGAGCAAACTCTAAATATATCATTCTTAAAATTGCCTCAAATAATAAAGGTAAAAATTATACAAGTCATAAAAAAATTAACTGTTAAAAAAATGCAAGTCATAACTTTTTTTTTTTTTTTTAATATTTTGATTGTATATTGAATATACAATTTATGCATTAAAGTAAGAAATCTTATAGGGAGAAATGAAATTACAAATCTTAATATATATATATATATATATATATATATATATATATATATATATATATATATATATATATATATATATAATAATAGTATGGCCGCAAAAAAAAAAAACCCACATAGTTTCCCGTCATTTTTCCCTGCTATTTTAGCAAACTTTGTAATTTTATTAATTATTTTAATAATTGAATTAGGAAACTTCAATTAATGCAAAATTAATTATAAATGACCTATTGATTGTAAAAAATAAAAAATCTATAAAAAGATCAAATTGTATATTATTTTTATTCTTTTGAAAATTATTGTAATATTTTGAAGTCAAAAACATATGCAATATAGGTGTCAAGTTCATGATCTTAACGAGAAGTTCAATACAAGTTAACAAATGAGAGCAAACTCTAAATATATCATTCTTAAAATTGCCTCAAATAATAAAGGTAAAAGTTATACTTATACTTTTTACTTTTTTCAATATTCAAATTCAGTCTTTTTAATTTATCTCATCTAAGTCATAAAATGATATTTATCATTTCTTACCTAATTTCAATTTGACATAAATGATTAATTTCAAATCTTTTTTCTTATCAAATTAAAAGAAATAATGATATCCGATCTTTCTAAGTAAATTCAATTAAATCATTTCAATTTCTACAACTTCAGGTTTCGATAAACTCTTTGGTAATTTTGAAATTAATTTTATAAATTTACTCATTTTGTTCATTTATCTATTTTTTAATTTTTATAAATTTAAAATAAAATCAATTTGTAAAATATATACTACAGACTTTAACAATTAATTCATTGAATTCTATAGAAAATAAAAATATAAGGTTTTATCAAACTTATTCTATTTAAAAATAAAATATAGTACATACATTTATTTAACATGCAAAAAAAATAGTTTTGTGTGTGTGTGTGTGTGTGAGTAACATGGCCATTTTCAATACTTGGTGAAAAATAAAATGTCACATTGTATTTGAAACCATTGAATAGGAGTAAGTTTTATATAAACTATAGAAATGATTTTAAATGTGTGATTGAAAGTGAAAGAAGGTAGTATAAAAAATAAAATAATTGTCAAATCAATCAATTGAGTGGTTAAAAATTGATTTTCTTTTTTTAGACTGTGTGGTTAAAAAGTAGTATGTGCAATTGTGAAAAATTAGTTTTAAAATAATATGTGGTTGTTAATGAACATTAAAAAAAATTATTTTTGAATAATTAATTCTATATGAATAAATAAACTAATGAAACTAGATAATGAACAATTAACGGTTAAAAAAATGCAATTCATAACTTTTTTTTTTTTTATATTTTGATTGTATATTGAATATACAATTTATGCATTAAAGTAAGAAATCTTATAGGGAGAAATGAAATTACAAATTATTCACAATTTGTGTATACAAGTTATTATTATTATTATTATTATTATTATTATTATTATTATTATTATTTTTATTGTATTATTTTTATCGGACATTATATTTTTACAACTTATTCAATAAATATTATTTATTCCGTGCATCGCACGAGTGCGATTACTAGTATGAATTATAATTGTATAAATGTATAGTTGAAATTAACTTTATTGAAGATTAAACCATATAAATCTTGTTCGGAGAGCAAAATATTCATTCCTCACAAAACCCACCCCCTATGACGTGAGTGGCAATGGGTCCCACAATCCCAATTTTACTGCCCCTCCCCCCTCTCTAGTGGGTATATAGAGCAAAGTTTTAAACCATGTAATAATTATTTTTTGCACAAATAATCTCTATAGTTTGCATAATTGCATGTATGGACCCAAGTACACCATAAAAGGCGTCAGTATGGGTTCAAATCTTACTTGTTCTGCTTCAATTCCCAGCAATTTCACCAGCTCAAATAGGGTTCCAACAATTGGTAGATTAGGAGGGAAAAAAAATTGGGTCTATTTTTCTGAGTCTGCGCAGAAAGAATTTCTAAGAAATGTCTGTTCAGTTCTAACTGCATTAATTCATATTAAGATAATTATATTCAAATCACAACTTTTGTTGACTAAACCACATATTTAGCATTTGTTTGACACTCTATAATTTTTTTTTTTTTTCCTACACTATTCAATCTCATTCGTCTATTAAAAGTCAAGTTCACAATATTTGACTTTTCAACCAAATCTTAACCATCAATTATTATAAAAATTATTATTCATTTCAAAAATACTCTTTTTAAACAATATCACACACACACTTATTTAAATATAGGTCCTCAAATTCTGCTCATATTATTTCTGTTTCCAACTTTTTTCAATCCATTCTTATTCTCAATTTTTTACTAATTAAAATATTATTCATGTTGATGGTTTCCATTCAAAATATACAAAATATATATATATATTAGAAAGATGTAAACAGATTTATTTGCTCTGTTTATTTTTAAATTAGAAAAAGAATAACAAATACAAAAAAAATTGACAAAATATTTCCTTCTTATTTTAGGGCACATTAATCGAATATTTAGACTAAAATTGTTAATAGTTGAAAGTTATATGATAAAAATACAACGGAAAAAGTTTTGATACATTAGTGTAAAATTGAATAAAGATTGAAGACTTATATTGTAATTAAAATATGGTATAGTTAACAAAAAGTGTAATGTTAATATAATAAGCCTTCATATTAACATACGGAATAATGAGCCTCTAAGGTGATGGGATGAGCATACCCTTATTAGATAGGAAAACTGAATTTCAAGCAGAATAGTTAACAATGAAAAGTGATGAGACGAGTATACCCTTATTAGATTAGGGGTGTCCGTGGGACCCATCGGACCCCACTTGACAACCACTATCCACTTGCAAGTGAAGGGGCTATTGGGGGTGTCAACCACTTTCCACCCGTCAAGTGGCTCGCGGGTATGCCCATAAAAGGGCACCATAAATTTACTGTGTGTGTATGCCCATAAAATTACCGTGTCAATAAATGATGAAAAGTGTTTAATTAAAAAATGGTTTACAGAAATGTGTTGTTTATAAATAGTTTGTCAATCAAGAGGCTTAGCCCTTGTTTGAACCCCATACTATCTCATACTTTTTACTACTTTTTTCTCAACCCTCCCAAAAAGTCAATCTCACAATTTTTTACTTTTCAAACAATTTTTTAACTATTAGATTTTTAAAACCCAACTTTTTTTCAAAAACTATATTTATCAAACAGACACTTAATAGCAAATGACTCCACAGAAGAAAGAAATACAGGCACATAATAAACTCTCCATAGAGATAAAAAGAATTCGGGGATACAATTCAGAAGTGGTCATCACACCAAATCAACAAAAAATAGCAAATTAAGAAAGATTTCGATTAGCCTCTGACCAGAAACTATATTCACCCTAGGGTGTGGCTTAAATGTTATCCCATGCGACCCTTTGATCAATGATAGCAATGTACTGGATCTCGTCAGCCAAGTATGGGGAAGATGCGAGCAATATGCTCCAATGGAATACCGTCCACGGTACTTTTCTTGAGCTCTGGATGGTTGAATTCACTGCTAGGGAGAATAATGAGTTGGCCCTTATCCTGACTCTTCTCTAGAGCCCAGCCCGAGTTGGCGACATGATGCTCAATGAACTTGTCCAGAGACGGACCTTCAATGTTGATGGCCTGTGAAATATCCACATCAATTGCAAAGTACTACTTGAGAAAGCTGGTCGAGAGCTTTCTCCAGGCACTAAAAATTATTCAAGAACTTGGCAGGAAAATAACCATCAGGAAAGAAAACCATACCTCGGCAAGAACAGATCTCGAGACCTTCTGGTAAGTCAGTGACAATATGTGGATTGCATAAGCTTGAACTGCTTGTTCAAAACCTGAATTTTATATGCAACTTTATTAGATGTACGTACTGTGCACTTTCAACAAGATGCAACAAACAACATAATAAAGGGTTCCAGGAAGTAATCTGCGTTGTTGTCCCAGGCAACAGAGGAAGAGGTAAACGGTGAAGAACCAAGATTTCTCTGTTCTTTCCCAAAATGAAAATATCAACCACCAATATCCCAACACCGCACGTTAACTCCACATATTGTAATTGAAAGTGGAATCATCGCGGCATTAAACTCGCGATTATAAAAGTAAGAGGAAATGAAATACCACCACCGCTCAAGCATTAATCATTTATCTTCTATTGATAAAAATAACCTTCACAAAAATATGTACTCCTTATCATGACAAAAACTTGGAAGTTATAGTGTGCCAAGGGTTCATAGTTGCCGTCTCCTTCTGCCCCAAATGCAGACAGGCAATCAATCAGGTGTGAATAATACGAAAACCAGAATGCAGCTCTATAGTCTCCACTTACATCGGTTCACATATATTAATCCAATTAACCTCCACGAGTCCTTTATGTTCCGGTAGAACTTTGAGAAAAAAATTAGTTCTTATGAACTCAACATAGACACCAACACTATGCAGTACATAATCAATGCATTTGGATGCAACACTGTATATTTTGGAAATACCTGGTATAGCATCTACTATTTGGCGGCTCTTGGCTGCTTCATCCCAAAACTGGCGGAACCTGGCTGTCTGAAGATGAAAACGTAGGAACGGATCTATTTCTTATCATCATATGCCAATTCAGATAATCAGCCAAGTATTTTTATTTCAATAACTAGGGAATATTCAGTCAAAAATACCTCCAAGTAGTGTGAGAGAACGATGAGAGTCTTAAACTGTTCTTCCATTTGCTGGTAATCGCAATAGGCGAAGACAATCAATCAGAAGAAAATGAAAGGAGTGTCTAAATTGCAAGAAATATTTAATTAAAATTAGACTGAAACCAATGCCATATAAAACTTGCACGAGACTGATAAGTCAAAATAGAATTAACAATGGAATACAAGCATGTGCACACGAGGCATAAAAAAACCTATCTGGGCATGCATGTCCTCTAAAAAGCCAAGAAAAGAAGACAAACTCAGTCCATAAAAGTGTCATATTTATGGGGAAAAACATCTCAACATTTTTATAATTTCGTTTTCTCCAAAAATAGCTCTAAAGCAAAGTGGACCTTTTGTATGTGGTGATAAATTCTTGAAAGTACACCAAAAATACTATCAATTAAAGAATTACAATCTCACAATCATAAGAAAATGTGGGTAGTATCAGTGAAGTACCACTCTTTCAGGAATTAAAAAGAGACAGAGGCTGAAATCAGGTGCTGGCATTGCCATTAGAGCCTGCTCCAAATAAAATTAAAAATTAAACAAACCACGCCAACATATATAATTGAATCACGAACCAAAAATGCCAAATGTATTAATACTTGATTCCTACATAAATGTACCTTGATCAAAATGCGAGAAACAATTTGAGTACTCATTCTCTCCGGCTCAAACTGCATTGACAGATACATAATATTTGTAATAAAAACTTAGCTCTTATCTATAGATTAAAAGCGCTGAAATTAAACAAAGAAAATTAGAGGACTAACCTGGTAGAGACGAAGAAGGCAGAGATTTGCACTCAAGCAGTACGTTTGTGAAGAGACCTAATTTTTCCAGTTCACAATTCAAAACAAATATTCATACGTTTAGTAAATTAAAATTCCAATAAACATACACTCAAATACAGACAGACAAAGAAACAGGCAAGCACGCACGCACGCACGCATGTATAAAAGTACCTGTTCATTCACGTAGTTTTCGAGATCGGGAAGGATGTCCGGGTTGTAAGGATTGACGGAAACGAGTTGCTCCACCGTGTACGACATAGCCGACGGTTGCTGCTTCTGATTTGGTATTGAACTAGCCATCTCCCTCCCCATTCTCTCTCTCTATATATCTATATATGTATGTATCTGATTTTTGCAAATCATAAGAATGCAAAGAGAAAGAAACAGTGGTGGTACAGAGGCTGCCTTTAGGGCTGAGGGGTTGGAGTGGGTACAGCATGAAATGACTAAGATACCCTCCACTTCAATTTTCCAAAACTATTGTGAGATTTGTACAATTGTTTAGTACAATTTTACTTACAACTTATGATGTGGAGAATTGTGATTGCACTGTCCAGTTGCTTCAGGACACTGGGATGAGTGATGCAACTAGGGTTGTCAATGAATCGGATTTTTATCCACACCCGATCCGAATTCGATAAAAATTAACGGAAGATAAATTTAGGATCTTAATCCGATAACCCGATAAAGATGCGAATCCAATAATCTGTTAACTAAATAGAGCAAATATGAATATAAGTCAATCTGATTCGATAACAATTCGATCCGAATTTTTTACAATAATATAATATTTTTTAAATATTACTATATAATTTTCTCATTTTAAAACTTGTAATATATTTTTATAAAGTAAAATTATAATGTAATACTATTATATATTATAATATATGTGATAATACAAGGGCCATTCCCATTCCCAATCCCATCCCAACAAAAAATTCATTGCCGGTTAACAAATTAGTATGGTTATTTTCTTATATTTTTTTTGAGATATTATGTTTTATTTTTTATGAATGATATGAAATTATAATTAATTATATGAGTGGATTTTGCTCATTAATTTGTAAACATTGAAAAAAATTATGCTAAAAATAATTTCAGATCGGGTATTCAATAATGTAGCAAATTGGATGTGGATATAACTATCAAAAATACATCGAATTATCGGATCGGATCTACGGATTATTCTTATCGGATCGGATAAAAGCATATCTGATCCATATCCGATTCGTTTACACCCCTAGATGCAACAGAGTTAACTTGGGGACTTGTCAATGACACTTACAAGATGGATTTGACTCTTATACATCCTCCTCACTTGATTACATTGGCTTGTATATACATTGCTAGCGTGCAAAAGGATAAAGAAAATACAGCTTGGTTTGAAGAGCTTCGAGTGGATATGAATGTGGTAAAAAACATTGCAATCAAGATATTGAATTTCTATGATAGCCACAAACTGATTACAAATGACAGAGTTAATGCAACCATGAACAAGGTAGCAAAATAATGGATTGATATATAGGATTTCTATGACATGTTTGATTGATATATATAGGATTTACGGATCAAGTCGACCTAAAGATATTGACATAAGATAACGATGGAAACCAAAAAATGTGACGACGAATGTTGTGTATAAGGAGATTTTCCAAATTTTGTAATAATCAACATAATGTTTATTATTATTTATTGTTGCACTAATTTTTGTTCGTATTTGTTGAATTTTTTTTATCATTATTGAGTTTCAGCACACTATATCTTTCTCAATTGAATAAGTTCATGCATCGCACGGGTGCGAAACTTGTTGATTTTGAATATGATGTGATGTGTGAATTAACATGATGTTGCCACATAAGTGTTGTAACTAAAAGTTGTACATGTATCATTGTCCTTTCCAAAAATCATTTGTTTTTGAAAAATTATAGCCGAGATAGCAAACTATGAAAGTGTAGCGTGTAGGTCCTCAATCTAATACTTCGATAACCTCGATTCCTACCAATAACTTTTGTTAACATTTGGATCATCAAAGATTTTTTAACCCTATGTTCAATTACTCGTAGATGTTTGTATTCACAATCAAACAATTTCAACTTTTAGATCATCTCCAATGAGCACCTGTCGATCTAACTGTGTAATAGATTTACACACACAAAATTCATGGGTCACATTGTAATATCATTTTTTCTTTTCTCTCTTCCACTTTCTCCTTCTTTTTCTCACATTTTCACTTCACACCTTCCACAATCTCACCTCCTACTTTCACATCTTCCACTGTTTTTAATTAATTTATTTGAATTCGTGTCTATCTTTCTATCTTTCTTTCATTTTTCTCACTCTTTTTTATACTTTCAACATCCACGTTCTCTCCACAATTTAATCTTAAAATAATATACTCACCTCATCCCGTGAAGATATGCTTACTCCTTTTTTCACACTAATTGAGAAAATGTAATTAATGTAGTTGAAAATATAAGTTTTTTTTTCTTCTCATTTTCCTAACATACCCCTACCTTAAACAATGGTATAAATAAAATTAGTTTATATTTGTTGATAACAATGTACATTAAGTAAGTGTATATTAGAAAACTTAAAAATATTTATACTTTAAAGTAGCCTATAATTTAGGACTGACAAATAAGGAATCGACCTTATTGTTACTAAACTCCCTTGTCGCACCCCCTCTCATCGCCCCTCGCCGAAGCCTCTCTCCCAATCGCCGCTGACTCTCTCCCTCTCCCTCTCGTCTCGCTCTCCGCCGCCGCCTCCACTCTTCCTCTCACCGCCGCCTTCCATCGTTTTTTAAGGTATATATATATATATATATAATGTATTTTATGTATATATTGTATATTATTGAATTTATGTATTGATTGGTTTAAACGAACTTTTTATTAGTTTAGTTTGAATGTTAATTTTAGATTGTTGATTTTGAGTTAGTAGATAAATATATTGCAATTTTTGAATTTTAGAGTTTTATTGAAATTTTAGAATGTTATTTTTTATAGAATATACAATTTTTTATTTTTTATTTTTTGAAATAGATAATTGCATCCAAACACAAAGCAAAGTTCAATCCCCAAACTAGAAATGCTGGGAAATGAACCTAGGAATACAATCAATTCACTGGTGATTACAGGTATTAAAAGTAGTAAAATGTGCCAACTTGTGGGCATGGACGGATCCAGAGGGTTGCGAGCTCGGCCGATCGCTCATGCTGGATTCGCAAAATTTTATTTTTACCTTATAATTTTAACGTCAATTTTTTTTTTTGTTTCCTTTAACCTTGTAGTGGCAGCTCGTGCTGGATCACTTTCCTGGATTCGTCACTGCTTGTGGGCTACCATGTTCCTCTCTCGGGGAATAAAGTGGTACAATCCATAACTACTACGAATCGGGAGTTTAACAATTTCATCGAAAACGATGGCATTCAGATCACATATGTCGTGCGAAACTAATCTCTGAATAATACGCAATGCATCACTCTCAACCACATTGATTGGAATATGGTTCTCCAAGGCAAAGATAATTCCTTCTCTGATTGCCAGCGCTTCCGCCAGTTCAGCATCAGTGAAGCTACGGAGACGAGTTGCAAAAGACGCATGAATCACCCCAAACTCGTCTTTGAACCAGCCTCCAAAACCCAGGACACCATCATCTTTCCATACCGCAGCGTCCGTTGACAGGGTAAGTCCATTTGGCCTCAAACCAAGGCCGATCCATTTATTCATCTGATTCTCCTCCATTTTCCTATTAGTGACTGAAATTTGATTAGCTGCCTGGAAATCCCTGATTTGAACCTCAAAACCCCCAACATGTGTACTCCGCTGATTGTGACTTGCCCCCGAACTTTAGATCGTTCCTAGCTTTCCAAATAGCCCAAAGACTAACACATACCTTCTCTTGCACTGCTGATGTATTACTAAGCTGCAGGTAAGCCACAAACGTGCTGAAGTTGACATCCTAGCCGGCCCGAAAGGCCTCCTTCCAAACGCCTAGGTGTTTCCAAAGTTCCTTTGACCACGGGCATTCAAGGAAAATGTAGGCACGAGTTTCAGAGCCACCGCATCTCGGACAGTCAAGTTTAGTTGGATATGTCTATACCAAAGATTGTCAGCTGTCGGAATGGCTCTGTGGAGGATGCATTAAACCAAGTGCTTTGCTCTAGGGATAATGTCCAGCTCCCATTGATTTTTCCACCAAGAGTCAGCATTTATACCATTACAATTAGCTTCTTGCAGGCCAGCATCCATCATTAAGTAATAGCCACTTTTAACATAGTATCTGTCGTTCTTTGAAAAATCCCAAATAAGTCTATCTGGTTACCTAGGGAAGCGATAGGATACAAGAGGCATCAACAGGCCAAAAGGATGATTCAATTAGATAGACATTCCATCCTCCACTGACTTATTTGAGGCTTGAGACCATCTCTAGGCCATGGATTCGGGGAGATAGATCTTCAATGTTGTGCCACTCGATAGCCATGCCTCCTCAAAAGTTTTGACTTGCTTCCCATCATCGATCCTCCACCGGCAGCCCTTCTCAATCACCTCTCGCCCCCCACAAAAGGCTCGACCACACCTTCGAGCAGCCATGTTTAGCCTCTGCCTCAAGTATACAACTATTTGGAAAGTATTTATTCTTCAAAACTCTACTCATGAGGGACTCTTGATATTGGATTAAGCGCCAAATTTGGTTGGCCAGAAAACATTTGTTAAAGGTGGAGATGTCCCGCATTCCCATCCCTCCTTTCTTCTTATTTTTACACATAATTTTCCAATTAATCCAATGAAGTTTTATCTTATCGAATTTAGCGCCCCACCAAAATCTGGAAAGGATACCAAAAATATCAAAACAGAGGCTAATAGGAAGTTTGAAGACTCTCATAATGTATGTTGGAATGGCTTGCAAAATTGCCTTTAGCATGATTTCTCTTCCAGCACTTGAAAACAGATTATGTTGCTAGCCTTGAACTTTTTTCCAAATTTTATCCTTTAAAACACTGAAAGTTTTTTTCTTATTCCTTCCCACCATGGATGGCAGGCCCAGGTATGTCTCATGATGCTTGAGGAGTTGAAGTCCCAGAATTTGACCAATAGAGTTCCGGCAATTTGTTGACACATTTGGGGAGAATGAAATACTCGTTTTCTGCATATTCATCTGTTGCCCCGTAGTGATGGATAACTTTCAATATGTTCTTTGCATCCTCAATCTCCGCCCTTGTAAACAAAATCGAATCGTCCTAAAAAAAATAATTGGCTAATTTGAGGACCTCCAAGTTTACACCTCATTCCCATGAGCTCACCTCTAGAAACTGCTGCTTGGATTCTTGTTGAGAATGTTTCTTCACACAATATGAAGAGATATGGCGAGATTGGGCATCCTTGTCTAAGTTATCGCGAGGGAACCACTCTTCCTTTAATCTGGCCATTAATGGCAAAAGCAATCTCTGAGGTTGAAATGCAATCCATGATTCGTGCAATTCATTTATTTGGGAAGCCCATTTGTCTCATGATTGCTTCGATGAAACTCCATTCAATGCGTTGATATGCTTTACTCATATCAGGTTTTAGGGCCATGAATCCTTTGTCTCCATTGTTTCGCATGCTCATAGAATGCAAAAGCTCAAAAGCAATAATGACATTATCCGTGATAAATCTATCAGAAATAAATGCACTATGAGTATCAGATATAAGAAAGGGAAGAACGTTTTTCAATCTAAAGACAAGACATTTTGATATAATTTTATAAATAACAGTACACAAGGATATAGCGCGAAAATAAGCTCCGGGGCCGCTTTCTTCGGAATTAGCACCACTATAGTTTGATTGATGGGGAGGATGGAATAGCCTTCATTGAGAACTTTAAGGCAAGCTGCTGAGATTTGGGATTTAAGGATATCGCAATGCTTCTGAAAGAAAATTGCCTAGAAGCCATCATTCCAAGGAGATTTGTGAGCCCCAATACTGAACAGTGCATTTGAGACATCATTGACGGTGAACGGCTCCATCAATGATTGGGCGTCAGAGATGTGCCTGTGTATATGTTGGGTCCCAGTCATAGAATATACAATTGATTATAGACTTTTGATATTGAGGAGTTGAGAATTGATTTCGAATTAATTTTGGAGTAGTTGGTGATATTGTAGTTTGATTGGAGTTGTGGTTGAGTTTTAGATATGTCGAGGTTGAATGTTTTGGTTTTATTTTGACATTTTGATTCCCCTTACAGGTTGATTAAGTCCAATTTATTACGTATTTATGTTGATTATATAGCTACATTTGACAATGAGATCGAATGTAAAATAATAAACAGGTTTTTTGGGTAAAAGAAAAGAAAAGCGTCGTCAGTTGTACTGTACAACCGACGCATATAGTCAAACATTTTGCGTAGGTCAACAATCGCGCATATTCTCCTTACGTCTGTGTCAAACGAGTTACTTCCACAATCGACACGTATTATCTTTTATAACCGATGCAAATAATTGAAACTTTACTAGTAAGATCAACTTGAATCACACCAAACTACATCGTCCCAAGATCTCAATCTCAAAAGATCAAATAACCAATATAACCGAAACATAAGCTATTCAAAACAACGAAACTAGTAGAAATTGCAAATTACACAGTTTCTTACAAATGTAAAAGATTAGATATAAAATTCCAAACCACCCAAGTCTTCTTATCACAATGGGGAACAAAATTGAGCTCAAACATTTCCCAAGAAACGGGCCCATCCGATTCGCATAATCCAACAAGCTTCGCAACAACTTTCGCACTTTTCTGTACGAATGACTTGTCCACAGTTTATCTACGAGTTGTAGTCGCCTCTATTGTTAACATGACAGAACTTGGCTACTTTTGAGCGGGAGTACCCTCTTTGGAAGAGATGCAATTAATTATGTTCACTACAAGGAGATTGTCTAGATCTTCATACAGTCATCGCGTGATTTTGTATGACTATAGTTATAAAACTAGATTTCATTTCTCAACTTAGACTTGTGCTAAAAAATTTGAAGCTATGAAAGTTCATGGGAAGAACATGACAGTTTAATTAAGACTTAGTTTTGTCATTGAAAACTCATTGTGCGACTACAATGAAAGTTTGAAGACTAATTTTTTAATTTTGAAGTTAAAATAAAGACCAATCGGACAAAAAATTAGAGTCCAGTGACACAATGATTGTGCGTTGCACGTGATCTCTAGTAATTTTGTGTTATATTTTTGTTGTTGACATTGTTTAAATAATAGTTTAAGAAAAAGTTGCGATTAAGATAAAACAAATTCTTATTTCCTTTTTGTTATTATTCACACATTTCATGAAAATCACTACCATTCATCTTTATAAATTATTTATAAATTTGCTTAACGGATATTAAAACTTTAGGTTGAGTCTTTCAAAAAAAAAAAAAACTTTAGGTTGAGAATGGTGGTGTCAAAAATATAAGAATGGGATGGATTTCAAACAATTCCCATAGGTTGGAGACTATTTGGGCAAATTTTTTTGGCGCATGATGCTCAACTTTGTTAGAAAGATGAGTTTATTTGGAGTGGGGAACTTTTGGAGATTTAGGAAAATATTACAAATTTATCTGATTTATAAAACTTTGCTTGAAAACTTAATACTTTATGGACATTTCGAAACACTTTAAACTACAAAGTTAATTGTATATGTTCCACCTAATACAAGATAATTATAGAAATAGATTACTATGAAGTATGAATTCTAGAATCTAACCTATTCTTGAATATGGAACCGTGGACCATTTTATTACAATTGTTGACAAGCCAAAAAACTATATTGAAGATATTAGTATTATCCTTTATTTAAGACACATGCTATCGTTATCGTCGATTATTATGATGGACCATCGCGTATCGTTTAATATCACGGTATTGCCACGTATATTGAAGATATTAGTATTAGGGAAATGATCTAAAACTCACAATGAGTGTCATAACAATTACGTGACGAATGAGTATTGATTCCCATACCCCACAAATCCCCACCCTCCAAAAGTAGGTGGTCTTTCAACCAATTATGCACCTATTGTGAGTCTCATGTTTCCTTCTTCATTAGATATGTTACCAGATTCATGAAACTTAGGTTCAGGCCTAATAGGCCTAATTTTTGTCCTATATTTATAGGTCCCATGGCTAGTGGTGAATCAAGAAGATTTTTTCAACACGGACAGATATCAATAAAAAATTTTAACACGGCGGACTTCAGTAATTTTTCAAGTTACAACAAAAAAAGTCAAAAATTTCTACTATTTTTTTTTTTCAAACGGATCCAACACAAGCGAGTGCGAGGGCTCATCATGCCATGGATCCACCCCTGCCCAATGCCCATGGCAAAACTGGTGACTTTAACAAGTTAATCGGAGTCGACAAGTAAGCCTAACAATTCTATGGACATGCTTAAGCATTTGTTTGGTAAAATTCGTTTATAAAATTTGTTTACAAATAAACACATGACAATATTTTATTGAACGGTTTTTTTTTTTTTTTGAAGAATCAACAATTTCAACTGAACAAAGATTTTCGCTGATGCATCGCTATTTATAAATAATATTTATAAACAACCGCTTATAACGATTTACCAAATATAAGCTAAAAAACCCTATTGAAAATAAACATAATTTAGCCTCCGTTTAATTATAAATCATACAATTTCTCAAATCACTTTTTAGCCTGTGTTCGAATGTGCAGTTTTTTTTTTTTTTGGTTTATAATCACTACAATTTTCAGTACAACTTTTTAATCACGCAATTTTTTCTATCCAATTTTTAACCCTCCATCTCGCCTAGAAAAAAGGAAAAAATTGGATTATAATCCAGGCATAGCCTCCGAACAGATTCAACCATACATGTTTTCTCTCTCTACTTTTCAATCACACATTTTATCTTAAAATCATAAATAAAAAAATTTATAAACTACTACATAACGGAGTTTAAATTAAAAATCCCATCTCTATTAGGTGATTAGGTCATATATTATATATTTAGTCCTTGTTCGGTAGGAATTAAAATCAGATTTTTAGTAAATTTTGATAAAAATTAATGAAATGTACGATTAAAAATTTGTGAAATTCATAAAATATGTTATAAAAATTAATTTATTGATTTTAATTTTCACGGGGCTTAATACGACCCTTGAGGATCTTATTAAGCTCTGTTAGACTAGAATTAATAAGGAAAGAGAAGGAATTGAAATTATTTTGTTGATTTATTTGTGTTTTTTAGGTAAGATGTGAGATTAAAAATTAGTTTAAAAAATTGTGTAATTAAAGAGAGAAAATGTGAATAGTTAAAAAGTGATTTGAAAAATTGTGTAAATTAATTTTTTTGATCGATTTTGTCTTTTAGTGGATTAATTAGGGCCGTCGAACGGTCCCTAAGCTAGTGTTCGGCAACTCTGGAATGGGGCCGGGGCATCAATTGATCGTGCCTAGTTTGACTAACTGACACCCAATTCACCTTGTAGCCATCATCACCAACTCTACCCCATCTATTTCACCTTCCCCACGACATTTCGCTTTTTACAGAAATGGAGGATCAATCGACTCTTTGGATCCTCCCATTCTTTTACTAACCAATTATGAATTGCCACGTTTGCTTATTCAAATTCCCACCATCTAGACAAATCTCTGTGTTGTTTCCACCTTCATTTTATTAATTTTTTAAAATTCGAGTGGCGTCCGAAATCTTAAGCTAATGTTTGTTAAAATTTTGGTATTTAAAAATATGTTTTTTTTTTTTAATATTTTATAGGTAAGATGTGTTGTTGAAAAGTAGAGAGAGAAAATATATGTGGTTAAAAAATAATTTGAAGAATTGTGTTGTTTAAAAACTTTTTTTTTCTTTTGCCAAACAGAGACTTAATTCAACAAGACCATAACTATTTTTTATTATTATTAAGCTTCCGTTTGATAACACTGTTTAATTTATGAATTAATTTATTTATGATTTTGAGATAAAAAATAGTGGTTAAAAATTAAAGAGAGAAAATATATGTGAATTGTGATTAAGTCGATGTTCTGTAATGGTTTTATAAACTCATTTATAATTGGATAATTGAGCCAATTTTCCATACATTTTTTTAATCACGAATATTTTCTCTATCTAATTTTTAATTTTTAATCCTACATCCACATCGAGATCCGCAAAAAACTGATTATAATCACCCTATTAGCCTTCGAATAGAGACGAAAAAATGGTTTGAAAAATTATACAATTTTTTCACTCTTATCGAACACATGCTTAATTACACAAAATGACAAAAACACCCTCTCCATAAAAGTTTGCTACATGAACAATCAAATTGAACAACCATGTGTCCCACACACATACATAATCACTCATGCTTAATTACACAAAATGGTTTGAAAAATTATACAATTTTTTCACTCTTATCGAACACATGCTTAATTACACAAAATGACAAAAACACCCTCTCCATAAAAGTTTGCTACATGAACAATCAAATTGAACAACCATGTGTCCCACACACATACATAATCACTCATGTGAGGGTAATTTTAGTTGTTCAATTTATGTTCATTTAAATTTAAAATCTATCTATATATAAAAACAAAGTCTTTACCAAAAATAAACACACACACACTTTCCCTCCAAAATGTACTTACTAGATTTGGAAATGTTTTGACAAAAACACAAGAATTAAAAAATAAATAAAAAATGCTTGCATTTTGGAAAGTGTAATGAATACAAATTTGGAATACATTTTTGAGCACTACATAAATTTGTTCCAAAAAAAGAAATCACTGTTAAATTATATAAAAAATAATGATAGTTAAAAATTTTTGTTTGAAAATAAAAAATGTGATGTTTTGATGTAAAAATTAGTGATTGAAAAGTGGAGAGAAAAAATACGTGTGATTAAGAGTATGTTTGGTAGTGGTAAAATTTCCACACTTTTCCTCAAATTTAGTTTCAACAACACATCTATCTATATATAAAAACAAAGGCTTTACCAAAAATAAACACACACACACTTTCCCTCCAAAATGTACTTACTAAATTTGGAAATGTTTTGACAAAAACACAAGAATTGAAAAATAAATAAAAAATGCTTGCATTTTGAAAAGTGTAATGAATACAAATTTGGAATACATTTTTTAGCACTACATACATTTGTTCAAAAAAAAAAAACACTGTTAAATTATATAAAAAATAATGATAGTTAAAATTTTTTGTTCGAAAATAAAGAATGTGATGTTTTCGAGGTAAAAATTAGTGATTGAAAAGTGGAGAAAAAAATACGTGTGATTAAGAGTATGTTTGGTAGTGGTAAAATTTTCACACTTTTTCCTCAAATTTATTTTCAACAACACATCTATCTATATATAAAAACAAAGTCTTTACCAAAAGTAAACACACACACACACACTTTCCCTCCAAAATGTACTTACTAAATTTGGAAATATTTTGACAAAAACACAAGAATTAAAAAATAAATAAAAAATGCTTGAATTTTGGAAAGTGTAATGATTACAAATTTGAAATACATTTTTGAGCACTACATACATTTGTTCCCAAAAAAAAAGCACTGTTAAATTATATAAAAAATAATGATAGTTAAAAATTTTTGTTTGAAAATAAAGAATGTGATGTTTTTCAGGTAAAAATTATTTTGACTACTTATTTTTGCAAATAAAGTTTTATTGATTAAATTCAAATTTATTGACTATTTCTTTTTTATTCATTGTAATTGATGTTTTTAAATGAAAATTAAAAAGTACATTAAATACAAAAGGCAGATGTAAAAGTTATGAGAAATATACTAATATATTTCACATGCATCAATATAAGTGCACATAATGTTATATCAAATGTGATATACTATTAAAAAACTACTAAATTTATATTTTCAATGAAGTTATTAATAATTCATTAAAATTATTGAAATCAATAGTAATTTTTTATTTAATATATAAATATACGTTTACTATTCAAGGAATTTTTTAATAATTTGAATTTTTTATGTTATTTTTTTAAATCCTAATAATTATTGCAATAGAAAATCCTTTTTTTATACATTTATATGTGTTGACTATGTATAAATACTAAAATTTTACGAATACTTATTGAAATAAATATTGCGATTAATAACTTCCGTGCATCGCACGAGTGAAATACTAATTTTTGTAAAAGTAATTTCCTGGACAAGATCAAAAACAACTAGCCTCTCGCCACGTACCAATTTATTGACCCAGAGCCAGCAAAGCTGCAAGAAAATGACATGTGTCAAGTCAAAAACAACAGAACCGATGAATATTTTTCTGATTACTAGAACCTATTAATATTCATCTTACGTGGGCAACCCCACCCTCCAATCAGGGTGAGTCAAGTGTTCGAAATTGGACACATGGTGCACCCTCATTGAAGGGTGTGTTGCTCACATCGGGCAACAGAGTGAGCCTGTTATTAAATAATACTGTAACAATTATAAATTAATTTACTTATATTTTGAATTAAAATATGTGATTGGAAAAGAAGAAAAAGAAAATACGTGTCATTATTTGAAAAATTATATTTTTATAAATTGATTTATAAATTGTAATTATTGCATTAAAGAACAAAAGTTTACATACCGTTCTTTTACACATTCATTACAATTTATAAAGATCACAGTTTCCCAAATCACTTTTTCACTACGAACATTTTTTTTTTCCTATTTTCAACCACACATTTTACATAAAAAAGGCCAAAAAATCAAAAAATTTGGCTGCTCGAACACTCCATTAACTATACTCTCTCCATCCTACAAAAAATATACTTGTTTTTCTTTTTAGTTTGTTCTACAAAGATAGACCATTATCATTTTTGAAAGTATATTAATATCTTCATTTTCTAATATACCCCTATTTAATATGCATTATTATAAACAAATATGAATAACTCATTATTTAATGTAGGAGGTATATTAGGTAGAATGTAGGTAAATTTATAGTTCCAACATATATTATTATATTTCCTTAATCCCTGTGAAAATAGAAATAAATCTATCTTTGTGGGACGAATGAAGTATTCTATTTGATAATATTATTTTGTTTATAAATTGATTTATTTATAATTTTGAAGTAAAAAGCAGTGGTTGAAAATTGAATAAACTGATTTGTAAACTATTTTTGTTAGTTTACCAAATATATGCTAAATTCTAAAACTGTAATCCTTACACATGTACACTCGATATGGTCGAATTCTTCTTCCTAAATACTATGATTCTTATGAATTAAAAAAAATTAAATTTGAAACTCGCTGATATAGGATACGAATTGTAATAGTACCCTGATGCGATCAATTTCTCTCCTTGACTTATAATTTAGGTTGCATTTGATAGCGATAATGAAATTTGGATGAAAACAGAGGCGGATCCAGCCGGTGCGAGGTAACGCGGCCGCGCTACCTCGATCGTCAGCCGATCTGTTTTAGATATATATTTTTTTTAAGTAGGAAACTGAAATTTTAGAATGATTTTTAGTTTATGTGATTTAATTTATGGTTCTTTGTTTGATTTCTCTCCTATTTGTATGTTTCTATAATTTATTTTCAAGAAGCTGCATTTGATAGCGAGGGTGGAATTTTGGTGGAAAGAAAATGAATTCCAGAGAATTGAATTCTAGGGAATTAAATTCCTGGGAATTGAAAGTTTAATGTGTTTGATTGGTTTAATTTTCTAGGTAGAAAAGTGGAGAATTTTCCAATTTTTGTTGTTTGATTGACATTATTTTTCATGAAAAATAAAGTAAAATTTAGCTATTATAATAATTTTTATTTATTTTTTTCATTTTTTAACAAGTTTGTACTTAGTAATAATAATGTTAATTTTTGAGAAAAAAATAAATCAATTAACAACAACAAAATGATCAAACGTAAAAAAAATGGTATAAGATTTTTCATGGAAAATAAAACCTCATCCCCCCTTGGAAAACGAATTCATCCAAAACAAGGAAAATATCGAATTTCGAGGCAAGTGGAAAAATGAATTCCATGGAAAATTTAAGCAACCAAACAGTGCAAAGTTGGAAAATCACGTGGAAAATCATATGGCGAATCAAACGCAGCCTTAATATGTATCGTCAGAAGTTAGAAAATAGCAGAACGGAACCAGGTGCAAGGAAGAAGATGAAGTTGGTAGGACCTTTATTCATTGTTTGGGCCTTATAAAAGTGGTCTAAACTCAAATTATTGATTCACTTTGTTTAATTGATATTTTTTGGTTAATTTAAAGTTGTGACTGTAATTTTTAAATTTGGGAAAAATTATATAAATTTGTATATTAATTTTAGATTTTCGAAATATATGAATTTGGTTGTGTTGGTTAATTGTTTGTGTTTAATTTTTGGGTTGTAAATTATAATTTTAGATTTGGGAAATCATAAAACGGTGTATATTAACTTTTTAGATTGGTCAATTATGATTATTGAGATGAAAATATGATATGATTTGTGAATTGTGATTATTGATTTATATGTTGTGAATTGAGATTTTGTGAAAATATGATTTGATTTGTGATTTATAGGTTGTGAATTGAGATTTAATGAATATTTGATTTGATTTGTGATTATTGATTTACAGGTTGTGAATTGAGATTTAATGAATATTTAATTTGTGATTATTGATTTACAGATTTGGTGAGAATATGATTTGTGATTATTGATTTATAGATCATGGAAAATATTTGATTTGATTTATGATTATTGGTTTCGAGTAAACGAATATCGAATGATATCAATGTCATGTGTTTTGCATTTATTTTGGTTTGTATTGAATTATATATTCATATATTTCATTAAAACTTTTTATTTTATTTCTATACATATTCATTAATTTTTAATATTATTTAATTAAATAGTATAAACAATCTCGTAATTGTGACCATTGACGTTCGTCGGTCAACGGTTAACGCCCTAGCTCGAGTTCTCGGTTGGATCCGTCCTTGGGTGGAAAGAATTAATTTCAGGAAATTGAATTCTTGAGAATTGGAAATTTAATGTATTTGAAGTGTTTAATTTTGTAGGTGAAAAAAAAAAAATTCAACTTTTATTATTTAATTGACATTATTTTTCATGACAAATAAAGCAAATATTAGCTATTGTAATAAATTTTTTAATACATGTATACTTGATAAAAATAATGTAAATTTTTGAGAAAAAAATAAATCAATTAACAATAATAAAAATAATTAAACGCGTTGCAAAATCAAATCCCGGGAAAATAAATTCTCTTGTATAGATTGAAAAATCAATTCCTCATTTTGTAAGAAAAGAGGCGCATGGAATTAGATTAGAAATCATTTTCCCGCAAAAGTTTTACAATCAAACACAAAATAGGAAAAAATGGCTGAAATTATTTTCTTTTTTCATGAAATTCAAGCCTATCAAACACACCCTTATGTTTTATTCCCATTTTACTTGCTTTCTTGAGCACTACTACCAAAAACCTGAAAAATATCAAGGTGGAAGTACGTTTACGAATTACTGTGTGCGCGGAAAGATCGAGGATGTGAATTTACTAGGTGCGCAAGAAGATCGAAGATTGAATTTTTACGTTGAACAAAATGCGTATTTTGTACAGTTTAGTCAATTTCATACCTACAGTACCAGAAAAGCTTGAAAAGGGTCCACACGATGGAAAATTGTTTTTTTTCATTAAAAAACTGCAACAAACTTTTCCAAGGACCCCCATTTACCAACCTTTACAAACGTAACAAACCCATATTTCCTTACACAGGAGAGGAGGGAGGGCCCCCCAGCCCCAGGTTCATTTGATGTCATCACAAGAGCCTTTTTGTGTGTCTATATAATGGTTTGCTAAGCTTGATCTCTCCACTCTCACTGGCATAGCTCTTTCATCTTCTTCCTGGTGCGTCTCCTTTTTTTATTTTAGTTTCTCTTTTTACCTATTTTTCTATTGAATTCAGTGATTATGTTTTCTCTCTGCTTCATTGCTTAGCTTTCTGAGTTACTGTTTCTTTTTCAAAGTTTTGATGGCTAAATCTCCTCTTGATGATGTGGGTTTTCATGGAAAAGTTCTGTATGATCTTAAATGAATGTATGGATTTTGGGCTTTTAGTTGAACTTTTAGCAGATTTTGAGATTTATCTTCATTTGTTGTTGTCTATTGTTTGCTGTAATGCAATTACTTTGATGCTTCTTTCTGCTCTCATTTTCCACGTGCATGTTCTATTTTCTTGTGTTGATGGCTAGTTTCATTTTAAAATATGTGGTTTTCGATAGAAAAATTCTGTTTGATCGGAAATGAAAGGATTTGGGGTTTTAAGTTGAATTTCACTGTCAAACTATTATAGAAATAATAATCTCAAAAAATGAGAATTTAGTAATTTACATATTTCTTACAACTTTAATGTATTTTTTGTTAAATGATGATTTGTTATGGATAATGGATGAGTAATTTACTTGTAGTTGAAACTTGTCCCGGATTTTTCAACCGATCAACCACCATCAATGGCGGAGCCGCGTGTTCTGACTCGTGTTCACAGCCTCCGTGAACGCTTGGATGCTACTCTTGCAGATCATCGGAATGAGATATTGTTGTTTCTGTCTAGGTATTATATTCCGCGTAAAATCTTATTGCTTTCTTTAGCCTATTATATTGATTTCTACAGTGGGCAATATTGGGTTGATCATATGTTTTTCAGCTTGTAATTAATATTGGTTGTTGCAGGATTGAAGAACACGGAAAAGGAATCCTGAAGCCGCATCATCTTCTTGCGGAGTTTGAATCAATTTGCGAAAGTGACAAAGAAAAAATGCAGGATCATGCATTTAAAGAAGTTTTGAAGTTCACACAGGTACAAGCAAAAGCACTGAATTTTAATGAACATGTGTATAGACTCGTGCCGCTCTTTCCCCATAAACAACGTCCCTCTAAATAGTTTTGACATACGGTGAAATATTAGGTTGATCCATGTCGAGCGCAACTAAGTGAACATTATTAAACTAGCATAGTCCTATGTAATACCGTCTTACCTTGCATATTCCCTGATTCTGTTACAATTGTCTTCTAATAGGAAGCCATTGTGCTGCCTCCATGGGTTGCACTTGCTATTCGTCTAAGGCCCGGGGTTTGGGAATATGTACGAGTCAATGTTAATGCGCTGGTTGTTGAGGAATTGACTGTGCCCGAGTATCTGCACTTCAAAGAAGAGCTTGTCGACGGAACGTAAGTTTCAGGTCCTGAATTATTTCTTTGCGCAACTCTCATCAATTTTTCTTAGCAGTTCTGTGTATTCTGATGCAGCTCCAATGGTAACTTTGTTCTTGAGTTGGACTTCGAACCATTTACTGCATCGTTCCCTCGTCCAACCCTCACCAAGTCCATCGGAAATGGAGTCGAATTCCTCAACAGGCACCTCTCCGCTAAGATGTTCCACAACAGAGATAGTTTGACCCCTCTTCTTGATTTCCTCCGAATGCATCACTATAAGGGCAAGGTAAACTTGATTCCAAATCCACATTTTCGAATTTAATATGACTTCAAATCCTAGAAAAGTCTGATTAATAATTTTTTCCCGTAGACAATGATGCTCAATGACAGAGTACGAAACCTAAATTCTCTCCAAGCCGTTCTAAGGAAGGCAGAGGGATATCTGTCAACGCTTCCTTTACAAACACCATACTTGGAATTTGAACATAAGTTCCAAGAGATCGGATTGGAGAGAGGATGGGGTGATAATGCTGAACGAGTGTCTGAGACGATATCCGTGCTTCTTGATCTTCTAGAAGCTCCCGACTCCTGCACTCTTGAGAAATTCCTTGGGAGAATCCCTATGGTTTTCAATGTTGTTATCCTTTCTCCCCATGGTTACTTTGCTCAAGAAAATGTGTTAGGCTATCCTGACACTGGTGGCCAGGTGCATTATGAATAAATGATCCAACATTATCATCCCAATTACTCACTGCTACATTCTAAGTATTCCATAAATTTCAGGTTGTCTACATTTTGGATCAAGTTCCCGCCTTGGAGCGTGAGATGCTCAAACGAATAAAAGAGCAAGGACTTGATATCAAACCGCGTATTCTCATTGTTGGTACCCTTAGAATTGTTTTCCTTAACAACTTGTTTAATAAGCTAGAAAAACACTAAAATCTTGTTTGTTGATTGTACCTAAAACGTTTAAGTGATGAAATTCATCTTTGTTTCATACTCTAATGCTGGATATAGGTGACACGATTGCTTCCAGATGCAGTTGGAACCACTTGTGGTCAACGACTCGAGAAAGTTTTTGGAACAGAGCATTCTCATATACTTCGAGTCCCCTTTAGAACTGATAAGGGAATTGTTCGTAAATGGATATCTCGTTTTGAGGTTTGGCCATATATGGAGACGTTCACCGAGGTGAGAGAACTTTCTCTAGAAAATCTTAATTTTGGGTTCATTTCCAAATCCTAAGTCTTCAGTGACTGGTTTCATTAGGATGTTGCCAAAGAAATTATTGCAGAGTTGCAGGCAAAGCCCGATTTGATCATTGGTAATTACAGCGAGGGCAACCTTGCAGCCTCACTGATCGCGCATAAGTTAGGAGTAACACAGGTATCAGCCGCAGCCCACAATTTTTCATCTACTTATTCTAAAAAATTGGCTTCGATTCCAAGCCGGAGACTAATTTTGAACTTGCGTTCTTTGCCATCTTTCGCAGTGTACCATTGCTCATGCATTGGAGAAAACGAAATATCCTGATTCCGACATTTATTGGAAAAAATTTGACGAGAAGTATCACTTCTCGTGTCAGTTTACTGCCGATCTTATTGCAATGAATCATACCGATTTCATCATCACTAGCACATTCCAAGAGATAGCTGGAAAGTATGTATATGTTAACATATATCTGATTTTTAATCTTTTGATTAAGCCATCATTCTTTTGGCACTGATATAGGAATAAGAAGGAATACAAGTTAAAAATCTGATCCGTTAAATTGTGCAATACACCAAACTTGTCCTAATCTTCAGCTGATTTTGTGTTTTCAGTAAGGACACCGTTGGGCAGTATGAGAGCCACATGGCCTTCACAATGCCTGGATTGTACCGCGTTGTCCATGGAATTGATGTGTTCGACCCAAAATTTAACATCGTCTCTCCAGGGGCTGATATGAATCTCTACTATCCATATACAGAGAAAGAAAAGAGACTCACATCACTTCATCCTGAAATTGAGGAGCTTCTTTACAGCGAGGTCGAGAACGAAGAACACCTGTAAGTTCCTATCTTTGCGAATTTCTTCTAAGGCTCTGTTTTGTAACAATGTAGCAATTATAAATTGGTTTATTTATGTTATTGAGGTAAAATGTGTGATTGAAAAGTGGAGAAAGAAAACTGTGTGGAGTTAAAAATTGGTTTGGTAAATTGTGTTATTTATAAATTGTAATGATCGCGTTAAAGAGCAAAGGCTAAATGTATGTTGCATACACGTGAGTAAACTCTTGTTGATGTACTTTACCTGATAGATGTGTTCTGAAGGATAAGAACAAGCCTATCTTATTCACCATGGCAAGATTGGACCGTGTGAAGAACTTAACTGGACTTGTGGAATGGTATGCCAAGACCCCGAAACTCAGGGAACTGGTGAATCTTGTTGTGGTTGGAGGTGATCGAAGGAAAGAATCCAAGGACTTAGAAGAGCAAGCAGAGATGAAGAAAATGTATAGTCTCATAGAAACTTACAAGTTGAACGGCCAATTCAGATGGATTTCTTCTCAGATGAACCGCGTGAGGAATGGCGAACTCTATCGTTGTATTGCTGATACAAGAGGAGCTTTTGTGCAACCTGCATTTTATGAAGCCTTCGGTTTGACTGTAGTCGAGGCCATGACCTGTGGTTTGCCAACCTTTGCAACGGTCCATGGTGGTCCAGCCGAGATAATTGTCCATGGAAAGTCTGGTTTCCACATTGATCCTTACCAAGGGGAGCACATGGCCGAGCACCTTGTCAATTTCTTTGAAAGGTCTAAACAAGACCCTTCCTATTGGGAAACCATCTCGATGGGTGGTCTGAAACGCATCCAGGAGAAGTAAGCAACGTACTTCGCTATTGTATTCAAGACCCAATGAACAATTCTCTGATCACCAATTGACCGTATCGACATACTCGTTTCTGTAGGTACACATGGCAAATTTACTCAGACAGGTTATTGACACTGGCTGGAGTTTACGGATTCTGGAAGTACGTTTCCAAGCTTGATCGTCTCGAGATTAGACGATATCTTGAAATGTTTTACGCCCTCAAATATCGCAAACTGGTGAATTCCTTTATCCCTTTTTCCTATCTCATAAACTGTACAATTTCTTTGATCCTCTACTGATAAATTACATTCTGTATCTTGTTTGTAATTTTATTTCCAGGCTGAAGGTGTTCCCCAGGCAGCTGATGAGTAGACAAATCAAAAGATGGCAAACCCATATGGGGTAGGGACTTAGTTTTCAGTTGATGTTTTCTATGATGTTTTAATAAAAAGACTGTTGAAGGCTGTTTTCAATTTAAGTTTTAATTAGAAGACATTTTTTTTTTTTTTTATGCATTCATATGGCTGCACACACAATTTGTTTCTATGAAAAATCCTCGCTTTGATACCACTTGGCAGAATTCGAGTTCTTGACAGACTCGAGAGAGTAATTTTTTAGTCGAGGATTCCTATTTTCTCCGTCCCCATGTCCCCACACCGGTCGAACCCTTCAACCCTCAGCTCCTTCCTTTAACTTTTCTGATTCAATTTCGAGCATTAACTGGCATGGAAGGTCAGTTATTCTGCTTAAGCATCAATTCTCTTTTTCCAGAATTTTACCTTCATCAACTGTCTCTCCAGCCTTCATTGCAGAAAAGTTTTCTGCTCATTTTTACTTACAGAAATGGAGCCCATAAATGCCATCAAGAATTGATCATCAACCGTTTGATTCAATCTCTATCATTAATCTGGCTGCATCCCTTCATCAAGAAAGCCTGTGCCACCACACTTTATCCTTCTTTATGTCTGTCCATCCTAGCCTCCATTCATGGCTCCAAGAAGATACTAGTTTCCGTCAAATTCTCGAGAGGGCAATTAATCAAACAGTTAGAAATGTACGGGTCGGGAGAAGTAATAAAGTGGACCTAGGAGTCTGGATTATCGTCCCACAGAGACTGCTATTAATTATCGAAATATTTTAGTTCTAAACTTTATTTGAACAGAAAAAGAGAATTTGTTGTTGTGAACTAAAACTAATAAATTAAACTAAAGAATTAAATTGAAACGAAATTTGTTTTGTCTTTAAACTGATTGTAAAGTAGTTGGAAATCCCGATTTCACCTAACTAATTATATTAACTCCAATTCCAGTTTTATTTTCTAAATATGTGTTCGATCGAACTCACTAATTCAAATTGAGATTCCTCTCTCGAGTTTAAATCAATCCTACCTAAATAATTCAACCTTGTATCTCTACAGCGGGTCCGAATATTCCTTATCTAGATGCATTACACACAAGAATTCACACACGACCGCAATAATAACAAGAGTATATATCTATCTCTCGTTCAATTACCGAATTTATTACCTAGATCTATGTTATTAACCCACCTCTCGAATTATGGAAATAACACATTAAATCATGAATAAGTGGCCAGTTCATTCACGCATTAAACGCAATAATAAATAAACACATGCATTGAATCGTTAAAACAAGGAACATGAAATTAGAAATAATTGACTAGGCTACATCGTTCATCACAACATAGAATTTAGTTACACATCATGATTAAGGAATAAAAACAATAAAATAAAACGTTCATTGATAACAACAAGAAGAAAGGAAAGCATATACCAAGTCTCAATTCTTCTATTATCTTCCATTCACGCATCTTTGCAGTGCTTGAATTTTCAATAATTTTATGTTGAAATCTCTGTTGTGGCTCGTTCTATAGAGAGGCAAATGTTAAGATCTCGTGCCTCTTGTATTGTATATATAGGTTTTGGAGAAAACCTAGGTCAAAAAGTCCAAAGCCTGTAAAAATTGCGAGAAAATTTTGATTTGCGGCCCAGTCGGATAACCGCGCGATCACGTGGTGGAAACCCTAGCGATCGCGTGGTAAGGTCTTTAACTCTCGGGTTAAGATTAAGAGGCTTCGCGGGATCGCACAATAGACATATGGCGACCGCGTGATGTGAAGTTTCCATCTTTTCGCCATCATGTAAGTTGGTCCTTGCCTTTTTATTGCCGCATTGATCCTTAACTTCTGATTGTTGCGATTTAGTCCCCGAACTTTATATTCTTCTCGATTTGCCCGTTTAAGCTCTCAATTCCTTCAATTGGGACCTCCAACATCTGATTTCTTCTCTTTGGCACCATGTAGGTTTCCCGGTTGATGTTATCACCCTCCATATGCTCAATTTAGCTCTAATTTACATCCAATTGTGCGCTTTTTCATTAATTACTTCATTCTTCGCCTTTTGGGATATTTTCTACAAAGTAAACAAATAAACATAAATTAAATAGCATATATCCGAAAACGAAAATAATTTCTTCTAATTTAGACATACAGATAAGGGTATAAAATACACTTATCACAGTGTCACTAAGAATAGCAGTGAATCTGCATAGGTCACATCAAACCGTTTTCTAAAATAAAAAGGAAGAATCCATACCCTAAAATCGAAAACATTTGAAAATAAGGAAAAAATCAAAAAAACAATTAACATACCTGAGATTCGGCTCAAATGACAAGCAAACCCTTCGAACAGTAAACCAAAGTTTCGCCCAATTTTAAGGATTTCTATACTTCAACTGAGAATCTCCAATTAAATTGGCCTAAATTTTGAAAAGAACAACACATCAAGAGCCAAAAGTAAAATATTGAAAAAACTAAAAAAATAAAATACTTCAGAAGTGGACAGAATCTCAGCCCCTCAAAGTCACAGTTGAAGCAAGGTTTTCATTTTGGGGAAAGCTGGTTATTCGGAGTGCGAAAAGAACTACAAAGTCGTCCAAATCTTAGAGATGTCTTGGGCCAGCTATTGGCACAGTTGCTGAACACCCATATGTCCTTTCAAAGCGAGGTTAGAGAAATGGACGAAGAGAGTGGGAAGAACAAGGGCTAGCGCGTGTATGTAATTTTTCGCTCTTAGGGTTTCAGAAAGGAGGTCGATTTTGCTGTTCAAGATAGTAGACAGTTGAGGATGGAGGAGTGTAAAAGAAGAGGATGTTGTTGAAGGCAAATGACTTTCAGAGACTGTATGGAAATTTCATCGATTTTTACCTTTGGATTAACGATCGCTGACAACCCACCAACGGAAGAAGAAGGAAAAACCGACTCGAATCGGTGGTCTTGTTTCTGGAAATCATCAAGATATAAAAAATGAGAAAGAAAAATTGAAGGCTTCTCGAATGGAAAAAAGACGTTTAAAAGAGATTGTGTGTGAGATAAAACTTTCATACATTATGTGGAAGTATGGAACCAGTTAATGAACAATACCAAACTCTCAAGAGAACCTGCAGAGGAGCTGAAGTCAGTGATAGAGAATGGGAGACGTCGCTAATAATAAGCTTCAAATATGTCTCCAGTTCAGATATTTTTGTAAATCAATTAGGGAACAGTAGTGAATCGATAGGTGTGAAAACGAGGGGGACAAATATGAATAGTATTTGATCTATTCCCTCTTTTAAGACAGGGGGATATATATATATATATATATTTTAACAAACAGCCATATAATTATCATATATTGTTCCATATGATTATTTTCTATTTAAAAAAAATCCTTTAAGAAGAAGTAAAAGACTTGGCCCTTGTTTGGCAAACATGTTTAAAATTATATTTTTTACAACACAATTCTCCAAATTACTTTTTAACTACACATTTTCTCTTTCCACTTTTACCAACATATTTTATCTTGAAAACATAAAAAATATGTTTTTAAACACAAAACATTTAACAATATGAGCCGTCTTTCTTATTTTTGAACAATAAAAAAACAATAATTACAAAATTATGATTATATTTGTCCCTAGTTTAACATAAATTATGGATGAAAAATCGTCAATAAAGATAATAGTTGCCAATTAATGAAAGGATCATTACAAGTATAGAATGAAAGAAAAAGAAAAAGTTATCCTCTGTTTGACAAAATGTTTAAAAACATGTTTTTAACACAATTTTTTCAGTTATCAAAAAAAGAAAAAACACAATTTTTCAAATTATTTTTTAACTATACACATTTTCTATTTTCACTTTTTAACCACATATTTTACCTCGAAAACATAAAAAAGTATATTTTTAAACATAAATTTTTTAACAAATGGTGATATTAACAGGAATAAAGATTAGAGATTTTTACTAGAATTAACGTTTGTCAAAAAAAAAAAAAAAAGTGGAATGAAAATAACCTCCCTTTATTTTTCCTCTCGTTTGTCTCTGTTTTTTTTTTTTTTGCCCCTCAATCCAATCAAGAGAAGAACCCCTCAACAAAGATTTTTCCTTTTTTTTTGAAAATAGTAAAAAGTTAATCGTAAAAAGAAAAAGAAAAAGTTATCCTCTGTTTGACAAAATGTTTAAAAACATGTTTTTAACACAATTTTTTCAGTTATCAAAAAAATAAAAAACACAATTTTTCAAATCATTTTTTAACTATACACATTTTCTATTTTCACTTTTTAACCACATATTTTACCTCGAAAACATAAAAAAGTATGCTTTTAAACATAAATTTTTTAACAAATGGTGATATTAACAGGAATAAAGATTAGAGATTTTTACTAGAATTAATGTTTGTCAAAAAAAAAAAAAAAAAAAAGTGGAATGAAAATAACCCCCCTTTATTTTTCCTCTCGTTTGTCTCTGTTTTTTTTTTTTCTCTCAATCCAATCAAGAGAAGAACCCCTCAACAAAGATTTTTCCTTTTTTTTTTTTTTTGAAAATAGTAAAAAGTAAATCTTAAAAAGAAAAAGAAAAAGAAAAAGTTATCCTCTGTTTGACAAAATGTTTAAAAACATGTTTTTAACACAATTTTTTCAATTATCTAAAAAAGAAAAAACACAATTTTTAAAATCATTTTTTAACTATACACATTTTCTATCTTCACTTTTCAACCACATAATTTACTTCGAAAACATAAAAAGTATGTTTTTAAACATCAATTTTTTAACAAATGGTGATATTAACAGGAATAAAGATTAGAGATTTTTACTAGAATTAATGTTTGTCAAAAAAAAAAAAAAAAATGTGGAATGAAAATAACCACCCTTTATTTTTCCTCTCGTTTGTCTGTGTTTTTTTTTTTTTTTTTTCTCAATCCAATCAAGAGAAGAAGAACCCCTGAACAAAGATTTTTCTTTCTTTCTTTTTTTTTTTTTTTGAAAATAGTAAAAAGTAAATCGTCGCCTGAGAGATTCGAACTCTCGCGGGGAAACCCCATGTACTTAGCAGGCACACGCCTTAACCACTCGGCCAAAGCGACTTTGCTGACCGAAGACTTCCCTATAAACAACAAGAATTTGTCCTCATTATTACCGCGGTCACCCTTGCTGATAATGTTTCTTGTTTCACGTTATCGATCCAAAGACTCAAAAGGTGAATCAACAATTAATCTAAGAATATTGAAGTAAGAAATTTGATCTATTCCATGTTAGAAGTGTACGGTAAATGGCTAGATTAAATCACTATATCTCGAAATTTTTTGAATGTGTCAAAGTTAACGTTGTGTTCTTTAAACCAATATATAAACCACACAATTTCGCAATCTCTTTTTAAGTTTTTAACCATACTTTTAAAAATAACTTTCAACGACAATTTTTTACCACAAAACAACAATATTCATTTATAAAAACAACCATAGCCACCGAACAAAGTATAAATAGCAGTGATTGAAAGACCCAAAAACTCAATGATACGTAAAATACAATATTTTCATAAAAATCCTAACAAGAAAGGAAGGATAATGGATACTCAATGAGAGAACAAAATATAAAATGTATTTATAATATATCAAGCTTACATTCAAAATTATTGCATAATATACTAGCAGCACAAGTAACACGGGCAGCAGCAGCAGTTCTTGTCACAAGGTGCACAAATATTTACCTTTGGACATTTAGGATAAGAACATTTACATCTTCTGGTAAAACAAAAACAATCCGAGCACGACGGACATTTAGGAATGTAGCAACACTGTCTACAACTACAATCATACATTTTACAGCATCGAGTATTTAAACAGGATGACGAACAGTGGCACTTGGGCATCGAACAGCAGCACTTGGGCATCGAACAGCTGATGCATGAGTCGAGATTACACAAATTGCACTCGCAACAGTGTGGCGTATGAAGATGAGGGCATTTAGGACAACAGCAAATCGATGAAATGTTGAAACAGGATGTTCCACTGGAAGACAAAATAACTTGTGTTACATAGTACTGAAACTAACCCCCCCTCCCCCCAAAGTATGTATAGATAATGATCTTTTCGGTAACACTGTAGCAATTACAAGATTTATTTATGTTTTTAAGGTAAAATGTGTGGTTAAAAAGTGGAGAAAAAAATGTGCGTAGTTAAAAAGTAGTTTGTAAATTGTAATGATTGCTTTAAATAACAAAGGCTAAGTACAACCTAGAAAAGGACAGAACAGGACATACCAGAGCCATTTCCAGAAGCGCCTAGATCTGCGAACTTTCTTCGTTCTGCTTTTAAGAATCGGAAAATAAAAATAAAAATTCAATTAGTGAGAACAAGAATATAGGAGATTATGAATCAGGGTCCATTGGAAGATAGTTGATGCTTTTCTTACACAGGTATAAGAGGATCTGAGTTTCCAGTTACAAAATCTGTAATCCTGAAAAATCAACAAGTTCGTTTAGTTGCTAGAAAACTTCAGTTAAGGCAATCTGGAAAAACAAAATTTGACATACTCTTTACAGGATCGTGAAGCAGGTCGAAGGCCTTCGACCGATTTTAATTCTTCCTGATTGCAATAAATTTTCAGATGAGATTCCGTTTATAAAAAAATTAAGATCTTCATATGATAGATATACACTGCATCCTTCACCCATTGACAAACAATAAATGAGATAGAAAGAGGGCTACTTAATTTTATCACCTGTCACAACTTAAATAAATTTGAATAGCTTTGCTTATGTAACTTCAGTTTTATCCAAAACTAGAATCTTTACATGCCCAATTCCCAATCGAAAGAGCCGTATTGGCTGCATAAATTCGAATTTCTCTTCATGTGAGAAGAATGACGGAGAGTTTGTCAACGTTTGAAAGGTAAAATGTATTCTGCAGTTAAAAAGTCTATAATATTGTCATATTATATTGGTTTTGATGAATTGAAGCGAAATTAATGTGCTGATCTGATTGAACCTATAAATGCTCTGTTAAAGCCCAGAATCCCCGTTTTGTAGTCACGAATCACCACATCACAGGAAGATGGTGGGCTATCTCGCTGAGGCTCGAACAGATTAGAGCAAGGTCCTAAGCAATCCCATATTTTCTTGTGTCGTACTTTACGGCAACAAAAACACTCACTTTACAGAGTAGGTCCTTATACTTTATAATTTGCAGCGTAATACCAACCAAATACTGCCTAAAAAGCCAGTCTATGTCTAAACACTGCATGACAAAACATGATTCCAAACATAATTGATAAAATATCCTTGACAATATACAAAAAACCCCTTGATACAATGTCTGAGCTTTGTTGACACCAAGTAAAAACTCAAACTCAAACAGACACAGGCATCAGACAAGGATAAATCAGAATTGGATAAGATATGTATTTGAAAATGGTGGCTCTAACTGGAAGATATTTTTTCGCCGTTCACATTGTCTGGATAATAATCAATGCAATATTGTAATCTTCGTTTCAAGATTAACAACAGTATCCCACTCGGCGTCGAAATTAACAAAACTATACTGCTTTAAACAATATATCCATCCATTTACCATTTGGTAAAAATTGCTTATAAATTTTGTTTATAAATGGACACGTGACACCATCTTAGCCGTCCATTTTGTTGAAAAGTCAACAAAGATTTTCGCTTACCATTTTTTATTAAAAAAATGGACCAACAAAATATTGATTCGTCATAATTTATAAACAACAACTGCTTATAAAGAGTTTACCAAACTATGAAGCTGAACATTGTTGAACAGGCTCATTCAAATCACTATTGAGTAACTGTTCAAATCAACTTTCTAACAACTTTAATTTTTGAATTGCTCAACATGGAATCAGAGCAAGCCATCAGATGTTCTAAGTGTAACTCTCATCACTGCCCCATCTAGCCCTTGTTTGGTTTTGATTAACATCACATTCCAAAGTCAACCATTAATTTTAACCACAATTTTTCAACCACAAATCGCATCAACTTTTAACAAAATCTACAAAAAAATCTCATTTTAATCTATATCAATATATGTTCCTCTCTAAGGAGAGATCAACCTCATCTAAAATGTGTGTAATGTATACACACTGCACATTTTTTGAATTCAAGTTGCATGCAACTAGTACATTGTATTTGAAGCTTGAAACTAAAAACGGTTCGTCACTTTCCTTTCCAATTAAAGCCCCCGTTGAATTATTAAATTCTATCTAGAGTTAAGAAGTTTAAATGAGAAGAAAATGCAGAAAACTAAGTACTCACCTCAAGAAAACTAATCTCTCTTTCCAGAATCTGAACCTTGGCTAACTCTCGACGTTTCCCATACAAATCTGGGTACTGCGGCGGCGACTTGGGCAGCGGCGGAGGGAACGGTGGCACTGAACCAGTGCCGACTGAATCACCCATTTCTCCAATATTTTTCCACCAGTTTTCCCCCCTCTGTATATACAGAACACTAAACTACTGACTACACAATAAAATTATTGGAAAAGAAAGACAGGCAAAGAGGGTAAAAATCAAATGTGGGTATCTTGTAAATGGAGAGAATCGTGATACATGTACACTTTTATTTATATATTTTTTGTACAATTCACTCAGAGGTGAAATTTATTTATAAAGGGGTTAAAAATTAAAATAATGAAACTGATGTGAGTGTATTAGATAGATTTATTCAAATGGAAAACTGAAAATAGCAAGGAAACAGGACAGGAAATTATTACTGGGATTTATGACTTTTGGGATAATTCCGAGGTGCAGACCCAGAAAAAGCTCAGACCTTGAAAGTTCTGCCACAGCCACTATCACAGCAAACCATGACAGAACTACCAGTACAACAACTATACATGCATAATTAAATACTATAAAACACAAGTGGGTGTGAAAATGTCCATAAATTAAGCATATATTGTTAGAAAATTTATCAGATATAATTATTTATCTACGATTCAAAATTATCATGCTGAATTATCAAGAATTAAATAACTAAAACGGAAGCGTACCTTAATCAAATATGATTCACGATGAACGATTCAGTTGGTTGGATCTTTCAAATCAATATGTAGTCCTTTTTTTCTCTCTGACGATGGGATGTCAAAAAGAATGAACAGTACGTAGGATTCAAGGATCATAACCGACTTTATATACTGAATTCCCAATTAACCTAATTCAGCACATCATGAATTAGGCAATGACCTGATATCTACAAATAAAAGCCTATACATTAATTAGATGCATTAAAACCCGATATATATAAAATCCTTATTAGATTACTTTAATTGGGCTTAACCAAATTTGATAGTCTTTTATTCAATACACAATAATTCATATATAAGCCCACACGATTGATTAAAATCCTTACAATCTCCCACTTGGGCTATATGTGTAACCTTACAATTGTGTATCAATCATAACCTTATGAGTACTCAGAATTTTGCTATCATTACTGAATGCATCATCAAACAATCCGGTCCATCAATTATATCAACATAGGATCAAAGAGGCTTTCGCTACATTAATCGTAACTAAACCTATCAATGATCACGTATATCGACATAACTGAATGACATGGATCAAGTATGGATGTGTAGCATGGAAGTTACATGTAATGTGATCTTCAACATGCATATTTCCAACTGGTCCAACTTTAGTGAGATCATCCTCAAACGAGTTCAGAGATAATAAACCTGAAACCATACAGCTGTAAATAACTTTAACTTTAAACTGTATCCAAAAGGACAGTAAATGTGTCTAATACACCCAAAATACAAACTCCCACTGAAACCAAATATCCTTAAGAAATACAACACTCATATGAGTATTGTGCTCATGAAAGACCTTGGGTTGTAATACTTTAGTAAGCGGATCCGCAATTATGGAGTTTGTCACAATGTGCTCTTATTGACACTTGTCCACTATGAACTGTATCATTCACAACCAGGAACTTATGTCAATGTATTTTGACTTAGTTGAGCTCTTGTTGTTACTGGAATATAAATCTGCTGAGTTATTGTCACAATATAACTTAGGTAGTCACCGTACAAAATATGCAGCCCAGTGACAAAATTTCGCAGCTATATTCCATAATTAGATGCCTGAAAATGCTACAAATTTTACTGCCATGGTGGAAGAAGCTATAAGTGTCTGCTAAGCACTCCTTCCGGAAATAGCTCCTCCAACTAGTAGACAGATGTAGCCTGATGTGAATCTCCTACTATTTTGGCATCTAGCAAAATCGGAATCATAATACCATATGATCTCCAACTGATCCGATTTTCTGTATGTGAGTATGTAATCTTTTGTTCTCTTTAAATACCTTATGTAATACCACTTTTCGTTTTACGTGCTTTCTTGAATACCACCCAATTTTTTATGATGAATAATTTATTCGACAATTATTATTGATAATAAGTTGATTTATTTTGCAGTGAAAGGACTTGGACGCCGTCTCGATCAATGTGCCAATTAAAATATTTATAAATTGTTTACGTACAATTCCATGTCTAATTGTTTATTTTAATTGTTACTTACCATTTTTATTTTAATTGAGTAGTAAGTTGCCTAAATTCCATTAAATTGAAGTTGAGAAAAGTTTGGTGACACTTTGGAATTTTATTTGAGGGTCGTGGACTTAAATTACCAATTTATGAGAGTTGAGGGACTAAATTGCAAATTACCAAAACTTAAACAATTTAAACCTAAATCCTCACTCTCATCTCTCTCTCTATCTTACGCCTCTCTCACCCTCTCGCTCACCTCGGCTCTCTCTGTCTCTCGCCTCCGCCTCTCTCTCGGCTTCTCCCTTGGTCGCCGGCCACCAGCCACCACCACACCGTCGGTAACCACCACATTCTTCCCTTCCCCTTCACCTTCCCCTCTCACGCACAAAACACACACGAACGCACACACCCGAGGCGCACTCGCGGACTGCACACAACACACACACACACACACACTCGAAAACATGTATATAATGATGTGTGTGTATCTATATATTAAACATATATGTGATTTTGGGTGATAGGTATATGTATGTATATGTGTGATATGTTTTAGATTTCCAAATTATGAAAACTAATTTTAGATATTTTGTCACTTTAATTTATTAGTGGCTTAGTTAAATGTTTGGACAAAATTTGAGGTGTATAATGTGCATTTTCAGATTTCAAATTTAAGCTATGTTAATTTTTATGTGATTTATAAATGTGAATTCGAGGTTTGGGTAATGTAAATATATATGTATAATTTTAGGAATTTGGGAAAAATTTGTAAATGTAGATATTAATTTTAAGAACTATGAATATAAGAATCTATGCTACTTTTTGGTTTGATTTAGAATTTTAAATTGTTGAACTTCAGTTTTGGGGCGATGTGTGTAAATGTGTATGTGTTCAGATTTCAATTTAGTTAGCTTACTTGAATCTTAAATTTAATGTTGAGTTGTAAATTTGAATTTCAGATTGGAGTAATTTAAATATATGTATGTATATATTGATATTATACATATACATAAATTTTAGACTTTCCAATTTATGAAATTTGTGAACTGTAAATGTGCATAACAATTTTAGACTTCGAAATGTAGGAAATTAGTATTATAACTTATATGCATAGTTTATTTTCAGAATTCATATTCGATGGGGTTATGAAATTAGTTAATTGTTTGGTAATGTTTGAGTTATAACGTGAAATTTGGATTTAGGAAATTATTTACAAATTTCAGATTTTTGCAATGTTAATTTTAACAACGTTGACCTGTAATGGTAAATCCTCAGTTTTAGGTTTAATTAGCAACAATGTTTGAGAATTTTCTGATTATGGATAATTAGAATTTTATTGAGAAATTTTGTAAAGTTAGGTCAAACTATGTAATGTTGTAATTTAATTTGAATTAAAAGGTAAGAAAAAGCGTTCTAAAGTACATTGAAATTGACATCTTATTTCGAATATGGTATTGTGTGTTGGACCTAGCGTAAAGTCACGTTTGGGATTAAATTGTGAATGAAATAGAAGTTTTAAACCTTGCTTAGAGTTTAAAATGTGATTTTTGAACTAAAAGTATATTTTATTAAATGAATGAATATAACTAGTGTTGACCACAAAATCCGGATGGACCTTGGACCAACACGTCTCAACTCCTCCCTCTTGAACACGTGGATCTCCTGCGCACTGTGACAAACAATCAGTTTGCAAAGGGGGCCGAGGTGGCTCCCGTTTGCACTCCGATGCCTAAGTCAGTACTCATTTTGGGCAAATATATATATTGGGTGCGGGAAATATAAATGTGTAGAAGAGAAAAAAGGGAGTGAGAGAAGTATAGAATTTAGAGTGAGAAATTGCTCACCCCTTACTTGGAGACAGTTGCGCCTTATTTATAGAGGAACTTCTTGTCTTGGATCACGACACGTGGCATACTTTACACTTGTCATTACCCTAGCTTATGGATGTGACAATCTTGCTTTTCAACCGTAATCATTGCTACATTTCGTAGGTGATGGGCGCCTGTCACGTCTGGGTAAAGGCAGTGTCCCATCACTGACTCCATCTCTCTCTTCTGGTCAACGCTATAAAGCACCCCGACTGAGTATAAAGCACATCGACTGGGCGTTAACCAGGTCGGCTAAAGAGGTTTGCTTGACATACCACCTCGGTATTCATCCCAAGGTGATATTCTAGGCCTTAGCTGTGGGTCAAGGTCCATTGGGCCACTATTGGGCCTTCGCTGGTGGATCACTGTACCTTTCTTTGGGCCCGCTTGCAACACTAGTCCCTCAAATCCGAAGGGATCATTCATGGTCGTGTAGGATTTGCCATGATTTCACAGCGTTAACTTTTTAGGGATTTCAATGAAGAAATTCCTTAGGTAAGGCTCGGATCCATATGATAGCCGACCTTCTGCCTCGGATTTTCTCTCCCCTACTGGCCAGGATCATATCAGCGCATTTCCTAGGCGGCGCATTCAGTTCGGAGGAGCTATCGGTATTTATTTCCAAGAAACATATATATAAAAGGGGAGGGGGGCAGCATTTCGCAGCGCGTGGCATGCACTGTGGTAGCTGAACAGTTTTTTGTTCCTCCCTTTGACGGCTGGCGCTTTGATTAGCTCATTTTCCAAGAAGCATGGGTTACCCACATTAATCATGCGGCTCACGAAACTCAAGGAATTTAGACCGTTAGGATGCCTATAAATCCTTCTTCATTTTACCATTTCACCTTTTACCATTTTCTTAGAATCTTTTCAGCCATATTTTCGCGAAAATTTGCGCCGTCTCTCTCTTCCTTGCGAGTTTCACGTCTTTTCTTCTAGGGTTTTCTACCCAGCATCCACCCTTAATGTTCCACAGTTTTCCTTGGCGAGTTCTTCATTTCAAGTGCACAGTGTCAAGCATTCGTCTTTTGAAGGTAAATCTCTTGATCCCTGTATATGCAAGACTTTCTTATTTTTAGTTTCTCATTGCGGGTTTGAGAATTTTGTTTTTGCACTTTGTTTTTCTTTTGTTGATTCTGACTCTTCTTTAAAACAAAAAAAAGAAAAATGGAAAGAGTTGGGGGAACGGGTTCACAGGACATGTTAGCGATGGCGGTTCCCATCAGAGGTTTCTGCCCCTTCTCTTTATCGGTTTTTAGTTCCCGTTTCTTTAGGGAGCAGGTTAAGAGGAGAAATAGGAAAACCAGTGGCATAATTTATTTGAGTGATTCTGACAGCGAAGAAGAAAAACACCAGAACTACATGGCTCATTTGTCATCCGAGGAGGAATCCGCGCTTATGGAACTCCGAAGCAAACGAGACAGGGACTTGGGAGGAGAAATGGCGGCAGGCTCCTCTTCAGGTCACCAGGACCTCGGCTTGATCGTTAGGGCACCGTTTAGGGCGCATAGGGAAGAGTTGGGTTTGTCTGCTGAGGAGATCGCTCAAGTAGAAGATTGGGTTGACCAGGTCAACAAAGTTTCGGGCTACCATGTCGACCCCGATCCAAACCCAGAGTCGTGGGAAAGCAGTGAGGTTGCTACTGAAATCCGAAGGATCGATTTGGCCTCGGCTTCGACAAAATTCAAGTTGCCAGAAGGGGTCCATCTGGTGCTCCCTACCCCTTCCTGTCGACCTTGCAGCCCTCCCCCGGGTTAGGAGGCTATATACCACGATGCCCTTTCTTGCGGGATGAGGCTCCCCCTGCATCCCTTTTTCAGGGCACTGCTTAGGAGCTATAACTTGTGCCCCTACCAGCTGGCCCCCAATTTCTGGACTCAGGCTGTGGGGACTTGGTTGGCGTGGCAAGAGGTCAACCCGGATCATCCCATCTCACTGCACATCATTCACACTCTCTATACTTTGAAGAAATCAGTTAGGAGGGAGAGAGACGTGAGATCGGATGTTAAGGATTGGTATTATTTGTCCCCCAGAGGTTCTTATACTCCCGTTATTACCGGTCACCCTACCTCAATAAAGAACTGGAGGAACCAGTGGTTCTGGGTTGCTGGGGAGTGGCAGAGTTCCCCTGTGGACCCTAGTCCAGAAATTACAGTTCCCCGAACTCTTTCCCTACCTAGTGAGTCTTATATTTGCTTTAGAGTCTTTAAGTGTCATGCGTCTTTTGCTGTTTCATCCATAATTTTCTTGACTGCTTCTTAACATATTATTGGCTTATGGCAGGGGACACTTTTGCCCATCTCCTCCCTGACGCGGATCTAGCGGCAGTGAGGCGTCTATTTGCCTACAAGGGCACTTTCCAAGGGGTCATACAACAGAACAAATTATTCGTTAAGCACGATCTTATGCGAGCTATGAGTAAGTTCGCCTCCTTATTGCTGTTACATCTTGTGTTTGTTCGTTTTTTTTTTTTTTTTTTATATATAACCCCCATTGTCCTTCTTTCCTTGCTAGGTTCCAAAGAATTCCCAAAGATTTCTTTAAAGGGCCTCATGGCTACGAAGGTTCCTCCGGCTCTGCGCCATGGGAGCGAGGTTGAAAGAAAGCAGAAAGCGGTCTTGGACGACCTGCAAATTGGGGTGGCAAGAGAAGTGTCTGAGAAATCTACTGCCCAACTTCGGGCCCTCTCCTAGCTCTACTGCCACCGCCCACTTTGCTGCCAGTGGGTCCCCAACAACCCAACATTGCTGGAGAGGCCGATCCTGAAAAAGGCGTCGCCAAAGGGAAAGGGAAGAGGTCGGATAGAGGCGGACCCAAGAGGGGCAGGGAGACTAAGGATGCCCCAGTGCCACCTTCCTTGTCCGAGGACATTTCTGAGCAAGCACTTGAGGAGGAGCCTGCTCCCTTAAAAAGGCTCAGAAGGGGAAAAAGCAAGGAGTCCACTTCCGCACCTTCGCCATCACTGATCGAGGAACTGGAGGACGAGCCATCCGTGCCCATGCCGGGCTTGGCTTATGAAGTGACACCAGAAGGGGCGGAAGAGCTTAAGCATATTAAAACCAGCATCCTCCCCAGAGATGTCACTTTCAACCCTTCATTGTTCGACTCTCCCAGTTCGCCTCCAGCCAGGGCGGCCTTAATTACCGAACAGTTTTGGACAGAGAGTTGGGCCGCCTTTTCCTCCAGTGCTACTCCCTCTCGGAAGCTGCTCGCTGCTAAGGCTATGAATGCCAGAGCCCTGACCCTCATTGACGAGGTAGAGTCCTCCGTGGAGGTAGCTCAACGGGACAAGAGGGATGCCGAGACTGCTCTCCGCCACGCTGATAATATGCTCAAGGAGATCAATGATCTCAAGGCCCAGCTGTCCATAGCCCGCAAATCTTCTTCGGAAGAGAGGGCTAATGCGAAGCGCCTCCAAGAGGATAATGACAAATTGAAGCATGACCTCCATGCTTCTAAGTCAGACGTGGCAGTCTTGTGCAAGAAATTGGATGATTCCAACCGGGCACAGTCCATCGCATCTGAGGCCCTGGCCGTCGCTAATGCAGCCAAGTCGAAGTTAGAAGCTGAAGTGGCAGAAGTAAATGAAAAGCTGGGGAGGGAGCTGGAGGCTAGGAAGAAAGCTGAGGAGGACTACACTTCCCTGGAGAAACATATTGACTCCAGAATTTCTGAGGCCTTGGAGCGTACCATTGCGGCTAGGGTGCAGGAGGTTCTGGGTGAAGAAGTTTCTAAGGCAGTTCAGAACTTCAAGGATACTTTCGAAGATACCCCGGAATACGAGGCTATGCAGAGGGTCTTTGGGAACTTGGGGCCAGAATGGCCTTAGGGGATGTGAAGGAAGCTTTTCCGACACTGGACCTGTCCTCCATTGAGGCTTTTTACCCCGAGCCTCAAGATGATCCTGCGGATCCTCTGGGCGTGTCTGATAAAGGCCCCTTGGAAGATGTCCCTCCTCCACAATAATCCTCTTCTGCATTTGTTAGCTTTAGCTTTTTGTTTTCTTCTTTTCTTTCTTTTTGTAAGTCCCCCGGCACTTCATATTGTACACGTCTCATTTTTATGAATGGAGCAGTTTACTCATATTTTGGTGCAGCAACGTTTTTCCTTTACTGCTTAAACATGAGTATTTCCAAGTGCGAGTTTCATAATTGTAAGATGATGTGTGGGACATTGTAAATGTCTGTCTGTAAATGTCTTGATTTGTAAAATGCACCTAATCTAGAGCACCTCGGACAAGCATAACTTAGTTCGGCTGGAGGGGCTCCTGTGCCTTTCCTCCTCGACCATTAGTCCAAGGCGATATCTAAACCTTTGGTCATGGATGGCCATATTTTGGGTGTGCTAGTCCCTCAAATCCGATGTGGTCATTCATGAGCGGATCGAATTTGTCATCACTTTGTAGCAATAATTCTATTCAAGTTTAATCATTTGCTATACCCCCAGATCCAGCATAGTTGATGTACCTATTTCTGCTAATTAGATTTGATCTTGACCAACCTTTGAGCGATTTTACCTTAAAACTCTGTGACACCTACATTTACATCTTTGTATGAACCTCTGTTAATGTCGCAGTGTAAATTCACCGGAGTCCCTTGTTTTTAACAAAGATCCTGCCTGGTGGAGGCGTGTTGTATTTGCGACCAAAATAACATAAGAATTTTTTTTACGTTTGTCTTTTACGCTTAGGCACACAGCACTTAGTATATCTTGCAAACGCTTTGTCCGGATGTATGAACTAACTTAACGCACCAAGGATTTTGGTTTATGTGACAACATTTGGTTATATTTGAATGATTTCAAACATATTACGCGGTGAATGACGGTGAATGAGTGCAGCACCTTAGATTTGAGTGGTTCGAAGCATTTATTGTATTAAAACTCCCAATCCTTACGTGGTGATCGTAGTTTAGCCTTATGAGAGTCCCTTGTCCTTAACAATTTTTATGCATAGTGTGGACATGCGGCGTCATGACCAAAATAATTTTAGAATGTGCGTTTATCCATTATGGTTGTCTAACAGATATTGGCGTAACTTTTAACGCAGCTCGCCCATGATTTTTTGAAATAATATGATAATGTTGCAATCATAGAGGAATTTAGTTTTATTGAAAATAACGGCGAAGGTGGTCCGTGTTCCAAGGATTACATAGAGGTACTCCAGACAAGTTCTCAATCATGTATGTTCCGGGTACCACCTCGGCAACGACCTTGTAAGGGCCTTCCCAGTTAGGACCCAGAGTCCCTACTCCTGGCTCCTATGTTGAAGGAAGAACCTTTTTGAGGACCAAGTCCCCAATGTTAAAGCGTCGGCTCTTCACCCTTTTGTTGTAATATCGAGCCACCTTTTTCTGGTATTTGGCCATTACCTCTTGGGAATCATTCCGCTTTTCCATTAGGAAGTCTAAATCGGCCCTTCGCGCTTCCTCGTTTCTAACTTCATCGTAATGAATTTGACGAGGCGTTGGGATTCCGATTTCGACGGGGCATACCGCCTCGGCTCCGTAAGCCAGCGAGAAGGGTGTTTCACCAGTGGCGGTATGCGAGGTGGTTCGAAGCGCCCATAACACTTGTGGTAGCTCGTCTACCCACGCGCCCTTTCTGAATTCCAACTTCCTTTTCAGGGTATTTTTTATGGTCTTGTTCACCGCTTCAACCTGCCCATTGGCCTGTGGGTGATGTGGAGATGAGAACAGCTTCCTGATTCCCAAATCGTCACACAACTCATGCACGCTTCTGTTTTTGAACTGTTTTGCATTGTCACTAACCAGCGAATGTGGTATCCCGAACCGACATATGATATTTTTCCAAATGAACTTGGTGGTGTTGGCCTCGGTGATCTTCATCAAAGGTTCCGCTTCGACCCACTTGGTGAAGTAGTCAATTGCTACTATCGCAAAGCAATTGTTACCAGCTCCTCTGGGCATAGGACCAATAATGTCAACCCCCCACTTTGCAAAGGGCCAAGGGCTAGTCACCACAGTTAGCTCGTGATGCGGCTGATGTGGTATGGTCGCGTGTCTTTGGCATTTATCACATTTCCGCACAAAGTCATGGGAATCCTTTCGCATAGTAGGCCAAAAATATCCCTATTTGAGGGCTTTCCTAGCTAGCGATAAAGCCCCGGCATGGTTGCCGCAAATGCCCTCATGGATTTCTCTCATCACATACTGCCCTTCCTCTAGCCCCACACATCTCAGCAAAGGAGAGGTGTAACTCCGCTTATAAAGTAAGTCGTCCAAGAGCACGAAGTTCGCAGAGTATTTCTGCAATTTCCGAGCTGCTTCGGGCTCGTTCGGAACTGTCTGATGTTTTAAATAGGCGATTAGGGGGTTCATCCAGGATCCCTCTTCTTCAATCGCCAGGATCTCCGGTCCTGGCCCAATAGAAGAGGTCATCATGTGCTCTACAGGGATCAGATTGTGGAGCTCCGAATCACTGCTGCTTACTAGTTTGGCCAAAGCATCAGCGTTGGAATTTTCTGTTCTGGGGATGTGCTGTAACTCCATTTTTCCGAAGTGCATAGCTAAATCTCTTACTTTCTTCAAGTAAGCGACCATAGAGGGTTCTTTGGTAGAAAATTGCCCATTGAATTGGCTTACAACAAGCTGCGAATCACTGTTCGCCACCACGGACTTAACCTTCAATGCTTTTGCAAGTCTTAGCCCGGCTAATAGCGCCTCGTATTCAGTAACATTGTTGGAGGCTTTGAATCCAAAGCGGATTGCACTGTGTAATTTAAACCCTTCTGGGCTTACCAACAGTATTCCTACGCCGGATCGTCCATCAGCCGAGGACCCATCAACGAACAATTTCCACTTCTGTCCATCATGTTGGCTGTCCTCGGTGTTGTCTACCATTTCGACCTCAGGTGGATGGGTGAATTCAACTACGAAGTCTGCCAACGCCTGACCCTTTACGACGGTCCGAGGCGCATAATGTAGGTCGAACTGGCTGATTTCTATCGCCCATTTTAGTGACCTCCCAGAAACGTCTGGTTTTTGCAACACTTGTCTCATGGGAAAGTTGGTGAGCACTTGTATGGAGTGTGACTGAAAGTAGGGACGAAGCTTACGTGAGGCTGTGATCAACGAGAGAGCAAGTTTTTCCATATCTGGGTAGCGCGCTTCGGCGTCCAGCATGGCTTTGCTTACATAATATACTGGCAACTGGTTCCCATCCTCCTCTCGGATTAGCACTGAGCTAACAGCCTCTTTAGATACATCCAAATATAGGTAGAGAGGCTCGCCAGATTTTGGCTTTGATAGCAATGGGGGGCGGCCTAAAGAAGCTTTCAGGTCGGTAAACGCCTGCTCGCATTCTGGTGTCCATTGGAATCGCTTTCCCCCCTTCAGGACCTTGAAAAATGGCAAGCATTTGTCAGTGGATTTTGAGACGAACCGGTTCAGGGCCGCGATTCTTCCCGTTAAGCTTTGCACTTCTTTTGGGTTCCGAGGCGACTGCATGTTTAGCAGAGCATTGATTTTGTCCGGATTGGCTTCGATTCCCCTCTTATTCACCATGAATCCGAGGAATTTCCCAGATGCTACCCCAAAAGCACACTTCGCCGGATTGAGTTTCATCCGATATCTTCTCAAAACGTCAAATGCTTCTGACAAATGGAGGATATGATCATCAGCGACCATGCTTTTGACTAACATGTCGTCAATGTACACCTCCATAGTGTTCCCCAATTGTTTCGAGAACATGCGGTTTACCAGCCTCTGATAAGTAGCTCCCGCATTCTTCAAGCCAAATGGCATAGCTCTGTAGCAATAGAGTCCTCTATCTGTGATAAATGAAGTATGCTCTTCATCCGATTCGAACATGGGAATCTGATTGTACCCGGAATATGCATCCATGAAGCTTAGCAACTCGTGTCCCGTCGTGGAGTCGACCAGTTGATCAATCCGGGGCAATGGAAAGCTGTCTTTGGGACATGCCTGATTCAAATTAGAAAAATCAATGCACACCCGCAATTTCCCATTGTGTTTTGGTACTAAAACAGGGTTTGATACCCACTTCGGATATCGGGACTCCCTTATGAAGCCATTTTTTAATAGCTTTGCGACCTCGTCTTTCAAGGCCTCATACTTGTCCGAACTCATGGGCCTTCTCTTTTGCCTGTGCCCAGGGCTTCGGGGATCCAGCTGGAGTCTGTGACAGGCCTCCTTAGGATCAATCCCAACCATGTCACCATGCTTCCATGCGAATACATCGAGGTTTTGAAGTAGGAAGTCCTTTAATTGACTCTTGTATTCTGTTGGCGAGTCCAGTTCGATCTGTAATTCTTTGATCGGATCAAGTGGGTCTACGCCGAAGCATTCCAACTTTTCAGCCGGGGTGGGGCAATTGTCACCTGCCATCCTGGGGTCTAGATCTGCTAAATCCTCTTCTAAGGTCATCGTAACATCCTTACCTTCAGATGGCCCTTCACCCAATCTTTCAGGGTCTGGGGCAGCCTCGGCCATAGCTACATCACTGATCATGTTCAGGCTTCGATCCTGAAACTTCCGGATCGCATTTGTGTAACAAGCCCGGGATTCTGTTTGGCTTCCCCTTACAGTTGCAACACCATGCTCGGTGGGGAACTTCATGCAAATGTATTTGGTATGCGTTACAGCCCCCAAGTCAATAAGGCCAGGCCTTCCAATTGAACCATGGTAGGAGGAGATTTTGTCTACTACCAAAAATTCCATAGGAATTCTGGAGAGGGTCGGTGACTGCCCTACTTCAGTCGTAAGTGTTATGGATCCTCTGGGGGTTATGCTGTCCCCCGTGAAACCGTATATTGGATCAGGGACTGGAATGAGTGGGGTGCTGATCCCCATCTTATCAAAAGTTGCCCCGTATATCACATTTACCGAGGCACCATCATCCACCATCATTCGTGGTAACCCATTTCGAGCCACCACCACTCTGATAACCAATGCGTCGTTGTGTGGGAAGTGCACTCCAACGGCATCGTCTTGTGTGAATGTGATAGGTTCCGTCCGAGGAATCCCAACAGGATGGGAATGGATATGATAGTTCACGTTGGCGGGCTGCTTGGCCTCTCTTATATACCTCTTTTGGGAGTTGTTGGTGCTCCCACCTGGGTGGGGGCCTCCCAGTATTGTGTCGATTTCACGAATGGGGAGGTCGGCCACAGGCATAGGAGGTTCCTGTGTATCTTTAGCTTGTGCCGAGGAGGTATCTTGACCCTTATTCCTGTCTCTTTGACGATTGTCAATCCTTTCTTTGGTAGAATTCTTCCACGGGGCTCTCCTATCAGCTCGGTTGAACTTCTGGCCACCTGATTTTTGAGTTCTCCCTGTGTCGGGGGGGAAGTCACCTCCCCTTCTCCCCTGCGCCTTTTGGTCAGCTAACATGTGGATTTCCCTGCAATCCTCTGTTGCGTGACCGTAATATCTATGGTAGGCACAGTAAGCCCCAATCATGGGCTGTTTTCCACTTCGGCTGATTTCCACTCTCCCTTGAGCAGTGTGAGGATTTTGAGAAGGGGTGTTAGAGTGCAAGTGAGGGATAGCTTCCGTGATTTCTGCTGCAAAGCTAGATCCTGTCCCCGGAAATGGACGAGGAGCACCACCTCGGTTACCGCCGACCCTATCCTTGTTTCCTCCCTTTTTGAGGTCCGCTTCATTGGAATATCCAAGGTTGTATCTCCCTTGGGGGTGATTATCTCTGGCCCTAACCATTTCCTCCGATACAATCTCTTCCTTCATCAGGTCTACCAGGGTGTTGTAATCCCTTGGTTTCCTGCTCCGGACATCCCTCCAAAACATGCTGGTCATATCTAGCCCTCCTTTTAAGGCGGAAAACATCTCCGCTTCTGTGATATTTTCGCAGATATGCATTTCTTCAGTAAATCTGGCTAGGTAACTTTTCAGAGATTCGTCCCTTCCTTGCCTCAGATCCTGAAGGCGTTGGAGTGGGAGTTGGCCAGGCCTGGAAGAAACAAAGCCATTCTTAAAAGCAGTTTTCATATCCCTCCAACTGTGGATGCTGCCAGGAGGGAGTTTTTTATACCATCGTATGGCACTTCCCTCAAGGGTTAAAGCAAAAGATTTACATTTCAGTGCCGGGGTGGCCCCGGCTATTTCCATGCTAGCGCGGTAATTTAACAGGTGATCATCAGGATCACCTCGGCCAGAGTATTTTGCTATTTCTGGCATCTCAAAGTCATGGGGAACGGGGCATCTACGGAGGCCCTCTGTGAAGGGACTTACTTCCTCTTCGTCATCCAACTCGTATGACGGTAGCTCGCTGTTCTCGTCGTGACCGGAATACTCTGGATCACGGTATTGGCCATAGAGCGGCGGAGCGTACTCCTGCCTTTGTGGTGGTGGAACGCGGCCGTAGTTTGGCCTTTCATGGCTCTATAATTCATTACGAGGATTAGTCCGAACTGCTTCGGCTCTTCTTTCTTGCCTATTCCTAGGCTCATGTACTGATGCCATCCTTTCTCCCTCCATACCTTGTTGGTCCCTGTACATTTGATCCTGCGACAAGGCTTCTTCAGCGCGTCGCTCGCGCCTATTTCTAGGCTCTGCGACATTATGCCGACCTGGGTCCGTTTGTCCCCGTCGTTGTCCCCTGAATAACCCTCCTATTCGGCTGAAAACACTGCCCTATTTTGCGGAAGAGGCCTCCTTGCGTCTAGCTGGAAGTGGGTTTTGTTCCCCATGCGTTTCACGTTCTGGGTCATTCTCGTAGAAGGGCTCAGATTCCACTTCGGCGTACGCCTGCGGATCCTGATAATAATAAGATATAGTGGCCGCCTTGGATGGTGAATAATGTGGCTGTGAGTATTGCTGAGGCATCACGGGTTCGTTCACAGCATACCCTCTGGCCATAAAGGCGTTCATTGCAGCAGTCTTTTCTATTTGCTGCCTCTGCATCTCCAGCATTTGGGCCGCCATAAGTGTCATGTCTCGCATCATGCGGCGATTTCGGTGCCGGCGAGGTGGATTAGGTTGTGCTACTTCCTCGTCGGCGTTTTCATGGATTTCTTGAGGAACTTCGTCCTCGCTGTGTTGACCACTTCTTCCCCTACGGGGGTTAACATCACCGTCACTTTCATTCATGTTTCAGAAGAGTTTCTGGTCTTAGATTGCTTTTCAAGGATAGATAGACCTTTGTATCGCTGTTTCAAGCCTTTTTCAAGGTTGTTAAACTTATGTTTCAAAGTTCTTTACCTTTTTCAAGGGTGTTTAGACTTATGTTTCAAAGTTCTTTACCTTTTTTCAAGGGTGTTTAGACTTATGTTTCAAAGCTCTTTACCTTTTTCAAGGTTATCCAGCTTATCTCTCAAAGCTCCTACCTTTTTCAAGGCCGACCAGCTTATCTTTCAAAGCTCCTACTTTTTTCAAGGCCAACCAGCTTATCTTTCAAAGCTCCTACCTTTTTCAAGGCCAACCAGCTTATCTTTCAAAGCTCCTACCTTTTTCAAGGCCAACCAGCTTATCTTTCAAAGCTCCTACCTTTTTCAAGGCCAACCAGCTTATCTTTCAAAGCTCTTACCTTTTTCAAGGCCGACCAGCTTATCTTTCAAAGCTCTTACCTTTTTCAAGGCCGACCAGCTTATCTTTCAAAGCTCTTTGCAGTTATTCGCTCTATTGTAAGAGGTTATTCGTCCTTTTTCAGGACTACCTTTCTACGTGTGGCTTTTTACCATGTGTTTTCGTGGTTAGCAGTATGGTTTCCCACAGACGGCGCCAAAATGTTGACCACAAAATCCGGATGGACCTTGGACCAACACGTCTCAACTCCTCCCTCTTGAACACGTGGATCTCCTGCGCACTGTGACAAACAATCAGTTTGCAAAGGGGGCCGAGGTGGCTCCCGTTTGCACTCCGATGCCTAAGTCAGTACTCATTTTGGGCAAATATATATATTGGGTGCGGGAAATATAAATGTGTAGAAGAGAAAAAAGGGAGTGAGAGAAGTATAGAGTTTAGAGTGAGAAATTGCTCACCCCTTACTTGGAGACAATTGCGCCTTATTTATAGAGGAACTTCTTGTCTTGGATCACGACACGTGGCATACTTTACACTTGTCATTACCCTAGCTTATGGATGTGACAATCTTGCTTTTCAACCGTAATCATTGCTACATTTCGTAGGGGATGGGCGCCTGTCACGTCTGGGTAAATGCAGTGTCCCATCACTGACTTCATCTCTCTCTTCTGGTCAACGCCATAAAGCACCCCGGCTGAGTATAAAGCACATCGGCTGGGCGTTAACCAGGTCGGCTAAAGAGGTTTGCTTGACATACCACCTCGGCATTCATCCCAAGGTGATATTCTAGGCCTTAGCTGTGGGTCAAGGTCCATTAAGCCACTATTGGGCCTTCACTGGTGGATCACTGTACCTTTCTTTGGGCCCGCTTGCAACAACTAGGATTGTTGGTACATTGACGACACGGGCAGTCGAAGCTCATCCACTTGCAAATCAAGAAAACGGTAAATATTAAGGACGTCAAGTAAGTAAACTTCCCCTATTTTCATTGAAGTTAAATGTTTAAGGTGTAATTAATGGGCTTAAATTATATTCTCGAAATTTATTTACGTGTGGTGCCTTCTATGAACTTTATACATGTATGTGGTATTAAGTGAAGGTTTAAGCATACATGTTATCATGTCGTTACATCGTCCAGCATGCATTTTCATTGAGTTGGGGAAGTCAAACGATTTTACATGAAGAATTTGGTAAGTTTAAGTTTTCTCAAAATGCATGTATCCCAAGTTTTAAGAATAAATTGATGTACTTCTATGCCATGAAAGGTGTGAGTGGGAAATGGGGCGCGGGAGACCGGCGTACCCGAATTAAATTGATGTAGCAGTGGTGAATATTAAACTGCTTTGCGGTGACGATTACCTAACCGTTTGGCGGTGGCAAATATTAAACCGCTTTGCGGTGGCAAATATTAAACCTCTTTGCGGTGACGATTGCTAAACCGCTTGACGGTGGCAAAATTTTAAACCGCTATGCGGTGGAAAAGTGATAACCTTGTTCTGAATAAGGAAATGTGCCCACTGCATTCTGACTGGCTAGAAGATACACTAAGTGAGTTCACGATAGAAATGAAGTTAAAGTTCTTTTTCGAAATGTTTAAGTGAAAGTTTGGAAAGTGTGAATGTCCTGAAAAGTAAAGTAAATGAGGGTAATTACTTTGAATGGTCTAAGGAATTTCATGTCATGAGCGTGCATCACGTGCATAAAGTTTATTTACTGAGCTTTAGCTCACCCCAATCTCTCCCCAATATTTCAGGTGATGAAAGCTTGATGAGACGAGGAGAGCACTTGGCGACAGACTCAGGCTATACCTGCTTTCAATTCTTGAAAATAAAGTTAAATTAGAATTTATTTAAGTTCTAAGTAATTATTTCTTAATTCATTTATTTTGATAATTGTTTCGGTTGAAATTAGTTTAAATGAGTTATGGCATTTTTAATATTGGTTCTATTACCACTTATTTCACATAATTGTAGCTTATTGATATAAAATGTTGTGTTGAGGAGTTTGGGGATTGAATTTGAAATAGTGTGGTGACGTAGGAGTTTGATGTAGAATTGGAGTCGAATGTTGAATGTTTGTGATTGAATGAGTTGAGATGTGAAGTTTAAAAATGATTTTGATGTCCCTCTACAGGTTGGCTATGTCCAATTTATAGAGGAGACTCTGCCGAAATTCTTGTAAAAATTTTATAATAGATAAATGAAAATTTTAATGTTTAAACGATTTAATTCCGCATATAATGTGAATGGAAGTTAACACGCCTAATTTTAAGCATTTAAAATTGGGGTGTTACACCTTATAACCCATGTTTGGCTACTTTCCAAATGATCCATCCCAGGGTTACTTAAATATCTCATTAGTATCCCAATAATGTATGCAATATCCGAATGCATACAAATTTGAGCATACATCAGATTTTCTATAGCTTAACTATATGGGATCATCTGCATTTCTTTAACTTCAAGATAACTTTTTGGGCATTAGTTGAGACTAATTTGTCTCCCTTAACGATATAAGGGTGTCCCCTGATTTACTGTCTTTTATGCCAAACCTCTTAAGTACTTTATCGATATAGCCCTTTTGTGACAATTCAAGAATGCCCCGAGAATAATCCCGATGTATCTGAATCCCTAATACAAAAGAGATGTCACCAAGATTTTTAATCTCAAAATTTCTTGACAAAAAACCTCATAATTTTATGTGACATGCCTATATCATTGGTGGCAAGCAATAATCAACATATAAAACCAGGAAAATATACTTACTCCCACTGAACTTGTAATACAAACAACCATCAACAGCATTAATCTCAAAACCAAATGAGATAATTGTTTGATGAAATTTGTATTACCCTTAACGAGAAGCTGGCTTGAGCACATAAATGAATTTCTTTAATTTGCAAACCGTCTCATCAATGTCTCCATTGAGAAACGTCGTCTTAACATCCATTTGATGTAACTCGAGGTCAAAAAAGTGCAACAACCTAACTTTCCCGAAAGAGTCTTTCGTTGAAACCGAAGAGAAAGTCTCTTTATAATCAATGCCATCATTCTATGTAAAGCCTTTAGATACAAGACGAACCTTATATCTTTTCACATTACCTTTCGAACCCCCCTTGGTTTAAAAATCCATTTAAGACCAATGGGCTTCGCACCTTCTGGTAATAGGACAAGATCCAAAACTTTATTGTCTTGCATATGCTTATACTCCTTATTTACGACATCAATCAACTTCTGAGAGTTAGAACCCTGCATAGCCTGATGGAATTGATTGGACCATCTTCCACCATTCCATTTTTTCCTTATGTTCTTGGAAAAATACTATTTAAATTATCCGGAATAGCATTTTTTCCCTTTCTCTCGTGGATCTCCTTAATGGCTTTAGTTATTGAGGTTGTTGAGTTTGTACTTCTGAAATTTACCTTATTTTGGACAGGAGGTTCTTCAATATTGTTGAATTGAGATTCCGGATATGCTTGTTGATCAATGATATGCATAAAAACTTGCACATTGTCAAAAGCAACAATAGGAATCGAAATCGATCCTTCCTTAAAGACAATATTTCTAACCTTATTTCTCCCCCAAACTCAACATCCTCAAAAATGTTGCAGTTCCCGTTTCAAAATTGACTAAAGTGTGGGATCATAAAAGTTATAGCCCCTAGATCGCTTAAAACAATTAATAAAGTAGCTGCTTTAGTTGGTATTATGTATGATCTTTATTTAAATGTTCAGATTTATGGCAAAAGAAACAATCATTAATGTCTTTATGTGGTTTCTTTTGTTCTGAACCCTTAACAAATTTATCTTCTTTATTTGTTTTTTTGCCCTTATCTTTAGAGGTGTTTGCCAAGTGAACACTTTCAGTTATGTCCTGCTTCAACATTTCTTCCTCTTGCACACAAAATAGAATGAGCTCATTTAGAGTTCATTTCTCCCTTTGATAGTTACAACTGACCTTAAATTGACTTAATTGTGCTAGAAGCTTGCACACTATGAAATGAGCTCATTGAGAGTCCATTTCTACTTTGACAGTTATAACTAACCTTAAATTAACTATATTGTGCAGGAAGCGATATCAATACCAAATGCACGAGCAAGTCATTAGACAAGTCGAGTTTTAGTTCCTTAAGTTTTGAAGCAGTGTGAGACATCTACATGATGTACTCCCTTATTTTCCCATTGCCTTTATACTTTATTGAAATCAAGCTTTGCATAAGCGTGCATGTTTCAGCCTTATCATTTTTCGCAAAACGTTTCTTAATCTCGGCAAGGAATTCATTGGCATCATTTACCTCCTCAGATATTATGCCACTAAAGGATTCCGGAATGCCGTACTAAATAATCATGAGACTCACGTAATTTAAGCAATCCCACTTCTCAAAGTTCCTCATTTGATTAGATGAAATTTCATCCGTAAGAGCAGGTTACTCAATCCTTAGTACACGGTCTAGATCCTTGCAGCCAACGAAAAGTTAATGTTCTTGTTTTGATCCTTGGAGTTTGTTCCATAAATACAGGGATTAAATTTGAGATATACTATTAACAGAATTTGAAACCGAATAAAGAACACTTAAACAAAATAGCTCACATAAATACCTTATTATGCAAATTATATTTTCAAATAATGGTAGGGCCCATCACAAGATACCTAGCACAACATCAATATTTACTTTTTGGACAGAAATATTGACTTGTAAGTGGTACTCTTGGTGTAGTAATCAAACACTGACAGTAAGACATGTCAACCAACAAACCTTTCTTTGGACCGATTTATTGATCACACGCAAAACCAAATAATCGTCACGTATTTATCACCAAAAGTTCATGTGAAATTCGGGCCAAATATTGACCTTCCTTTGGGCCGACCAATATCCACATGAAATAACACACAAACACCTAATTTTCCCTTAGTGTAGTGATCAAACAATGGCAATAAGACATGTTATCCAATAAACCTTTCTTTGGACCGATTTATTGGTCACACGTTAAACCAAATAATTGTCATGTGTTTATCACCACAGGTGCATGTGAAATTCGAGCCAAATATTGACCTTCCTTTGGGTCGATCAATATCCACAATGAATAACACACACAAATACCTTCTAATATTCAAAGTTAATTAACATCCACAAGAGAGGTTGCTTTGGAAACATGTTGCTTCAACTAACTTACTTTCGAATATTATATCTCTCAAAAGATTCTGATGTACCAAGATTTGAAACTGAAATCAGTGATTTGCATATATATTTGACTTTAGGATTTGAATTATAGAATTCAAAACTTTAGAATAAAGCAATCCTTAAGTTGAGAGAGTCAATTGCAATATTCTTAAACCTTAGGTGGCCAATTGTTAAAAATTTAAGTTTGAAGGACTTAAATTACAATTTTTCCAAAACTTTATTGGCCAATTTAGAGAAATTCTGAACTTTAGGTCCCAATTTGAAAGAAAATCAAACTTTAGAGGTCCAAAATAGTGAATTTGGAAACTTTAAGGACTGAAAATGAAAATTTTGTGAAAATTTTCAAACTATATGGACCAAAATAGAGAATTTTCAAGCTTTAGGGACCAATTTTGAAAATTCTCAAACATTAGGGGCTGGATTAGAAAATTTTCAAACTTCAGGGGTTGAATCATAAAATTCCATAACTTGAGAGGTCTTGACTTTAATAAATTATAACTTTAGGGGCTCAATTTATAAATTTCAGAACTTTAAGGGCCAACTTAAATGGTTTTATAACTTTAGGTTTAAACATTTAATCCAAAACAAAAGAGAGGACCGAAGGTGCAATTAAACATAATTATCCAAAATTGCAAAAGAGGCCCTTCAAAACTTCAAATTTCCAATCGACGCCCCTTCTTCAAAAAATCTGATTTCGCAACTGCTAGGGTTTTGCAAACCCTAGCTTCCGCCGTCGCCTGTCAAATAGGAGAACACAGCGCACCCCCCGGCGACTCCCAACGCTGCTCACCTGCAGCATCGAGTGCAGCGCCAGCCCCGGTGCTGCGCTGCGCACCACCATTCCCGGCGAACCCCATCGCGACGCAGCGCCATACCACCATCAACCGAATCCGACCACCATACACAAAATGCCCAAAACAAATTTCATTACCCCATAACCCGATTTCGACCAACCACAAATCCGAATCCACAAAAATGACCGCGTGTTCATAAGCCCAAAATCAATGTACAGATTCTATATACAACCTCAAATTGAATCCATACACAATTTAATCCATATATATAATCCTCAACATCGAAGTTCTGATTTCGCATATACATACAAACAGGAATGAATATATATATTCCCACAAAAATCTGAATTCATGTTCAAGTGTTCAAAATGATTTCAAACCAATTCGAAAAATCAATTTCAAAATCAGACTCGAAAAATCAGTTTACGGATCCTTATGTCCAATTTTCGAAATCAGAAAATTTGCACTCATAGAGAAAGATCAATTTGGTTGAATACCCAAATACACAATATCCCAAAATCACGTGTAAAAGTGGAAATTCTATTCCAAACCATACGATTAAATAGAAAGACCTGATAATTCAACACGATGTTGACTCTGATACCACTTGTTAGAAAATTTATCACAGATAATTATTTATCTACGATCTAAAATCATCATGCTAAATTATCAAGAATTAGATAACTGAAGCGGAAGCGTACCTTAATCAAATATGATTCACGATGAACGATTCGGTTGGTTGGATCTTCTAAATCAATACGTAGTCCTTATTTTCTCTCTGATGATGGGATGTCAAAAAGAATGAACAGTACGTAGGATTCAGGGACCATAACCGACTTTATATACTGAATTACCAATTAACCTAATTCGGCCCATCATGAATTAGGTAATGGCCTGGTATCTACACATAAAAGCCCATACATTAATTAGATGGATTAAAACCCGATATATATAAAATCCTTATTAGATCACTTTAATTGGGCTTAACCAAATTTGATAGTCTTTTATTCAATACACAATAATCCACATATAAGTCCACACGATTGATTAAAATCCTTACATATGTCACTTCGGCTAGGCAAATTAAGCATGGGTACCGTTTGATAACATTGTTTGGTTTATAAATTATTTTATTTATAATTTTAAAGTAAAAAATAATTGTTAAAAATTAAAGAGAGAAAAGTGTGTTATTAAAAAATGATTTGAAAAATTGTGTAATTTATAAAATGGTTTATAAACCAAAAATAGTACTGTTACCAAACGGTGGCTAAAAAAATTGGTTCAATAACTTTGAAAAATTAGTTTTTAAATTAATTTATAATCTACACAATTTTTCAAATTAATTTTTAACCTCACATTTTTTCTCTCTTCAAATTTTAACCATCGATCTTACCTCGAAATTCGTGAAAAACCAAAAAAATTCTGAGCAAACTAATCCGAACGGAGGCATAAACTACACAATTTTTCAAATCACTTTTTAATCGCATTTCCTCCATTCCACAAAGATAGACTTGCTTTCCTTTTTTTGTTTGTCCCACAAAGATAGACCACTTTTTTTTTTAGAGTATTAATGTTTTTATTTTCTAATATACCCCTATTTAATATGCATTGTTATCAACAAATATGAACAACTCATTATTTAATGTAAGGGTATATTAGGTAGAATGTAGGTAAATTTATAGTTCCAACATATATTAATTATGTTTTCTTAATCCGTGTGAAAATACAAGCAAGCTTATCTTGTGGGACGGAGAGAGTACATATTTTCCCTCTCCAGTTTTCAATCTCTACTTTTTACTTCAAAATTATAAATAAATCAATTTATAAACCAAACATAAAAAAATTAACCAAATAATTTAAATTTCCTCACCAGCGTCACCGAATAAATGTTTTTGGAATGCCACTATACTTTAAACCGTTCCTAGAATGCCATTAAACTTTCAATAATATATCACAAATGCCACTTTGTTAACTATTGTTAAAAGAGTTAATGGATGACACACTATTTACACTCAAATGTCATTGTACTTAGTCAAATGTTTCTGGAACATCACTGTACTTTGAATTGTTCCTAGAATGCCATTAAAATTTCAATAGCATATTATAAATGTCACTCAGTTCACTACCTTTAGAAGAGTTAACGAAATTTACAATGTAGCACATTAATCTGTATGATGTGAATATTTCAAAAAACCAAAAAATATAAAAATAAAAAATAAAACTTCAGAACTAATTTTTTATGTTGGGATTTCAAGCTTAGAGTAGTCCAGTTATCCAATCCGAGATCGATTCAACTGCAAAAATAAACCATATTTATCTTGTATTCGGATTTTTAAGTGACATTTTAGTTTTTTTTACATGTTATAAAATTATCATTTCGAATTAATGATATCGGCATAAGAGTTGCTCAAAATAAGTATGCACAATCATTAATTCGAAATGATAATTTTATAACAAGTAAAAAACTAAAATGTCACTTAAAAATTCGAATACAAGAAAAACATGATTTACATACAAATCAGCTTAAGACATAAAAGAAATGATTTTTTCAATAAATTGCACTTCGCAATTTTTTATGTTATATTTCACGAGCCGTAGAAATCCAAGCATATTTGAAATTAAGTAGTCAGTACACAAGCTCTCCCATACAAAATTAAATCGGGCCATTTGTAGGGCTTTTTAGACACTCCCAACATACAAGAGTAATTGACAAAAAAAGAAAGGTAGTCCAAAACATAGGGTTGTCGTGGATCGCATTTTATAGATGAATCGATCTTGGACCGAATAATTGGACTACCCTAACCTTGAAATCCCAGCATAAAAAATTAGTTCTGAAGTTTTATTTTTTATTTATATATTTTTTGGTTTTTTGAAATATGTACATCATACAGATTAGTGTGCTATATTGTAAATTCTGTTAACTCTTCTAAATGTAGTAAATAGAAGGATAAACAGCACAAATGGTCCACAACCTTTAGTTTTCTTGCGAAAATGGTCTCCAACGTTTAGATTTTGACATTTATACCCTCAGAATCATCAAACGTTGCGAAAATGGTCCCTACCGTTAAATTTCGTTAGTTTTCACCGTTAAAAACGTGCAAATAGCACAAATGGTCCCTAACCTTTGAGTTTCTTGCGATAATAGTCCATAACATATTAAAGTCATGTTTGACATATTTAGTTTGTAACCTCCAAACGTTTGACGTATTTAGTCTCTAACATATTAAATTGATAAACGTTTGGCATATTTAGTCCCTAACATATTAATCTCCTATTTGAGACAAATTATTTTAAATAATGTGGCTTTTAATTGTAATTTTTTGAAGAATTTGTTATTAAAAAAATGAATTTATTTGTAGATTATTTTATTGATGGAATGTATAGTTGAAAACGAGTTTTAAAAAAATAAAGTTTATTTTGAATTTCTAAAGTGCACAATAAAATATTTAACAAAAATTCACAGCATTAACAGTTTAATCTTTTGATAAAAAAATAATAAATTCATGGAACATAAACAAACAAATACACTAGACATTATTTTAGGAATTAAATAATAAATATGATTTTATCCATTCTATTTTTTATTTTCGATTTTTGAGAACCAATCAGAATCGATTTTCAAATTTTGGAAAATCATAAGCGATTTGCAAATTTAGTCAAAATCCATAACGAGTTTTCATAAACTTTATATTTCTTGAAATTCACTAATATTTCTTTCTATAAAAAAAAAAAAAAAAAAAAAAAAAAAAAAAAAAAAACTTCAAAGGCTTCGCCCTCGCATGGTTCAACTTAAAAAAATTGATTAAACTTTTAGTTAAAATCAATAACTATTTTTAATCACAAATTTGATTGAACTCACAATTATTATACAATATATTTCATCAATTTATCAAAATCACTACATTTTTAATGAATCAAACGGGGGCTTAATAAAAAAAATACTTGAAAAGGGTGTTGTTAAAGGGTTTACGTGAGAGAGAGAGAGAGAGAGAGAAATGTGTATAAATAGTGTGCAGAACTGAACAGAAATGGGCAGAGTCGATTTATAGGTGGGGAACATTGTACATCAGATCACACGTGACTGCCGTGTAGGATAGAGAAATGACTGTGCTGTTAATTGTACCACCATATTCCTCGTTTTTACTTTTTACAGTTTTTTTCAGAAAAGTCGGGCTCCTGAATTTTTCCAATAATCAGGCCTGGCACATTAATAGTACAAGTTCAGCCCGAATTAAGCAGTAAATGAACCGGTCTGTCGAGTTGAGTAAGGACGGACGGACTGGACCTTTTGATAAAATAGGGAAAAATACGTAACTACTAGGGGGTGAACGCGATTTGATTTGAGCGTTTTTTGACATATTTTCAAATCAAATCATTTCAAGCGGTTTGACATTTTCTCAAATCAAATCAAACCAATTTTTTGTAGTTTGGTTCGATTTTAATCTACGATTTTTACCTATCGACATAAATATAATATATTTTAAATGTTAAATTAACTTGTATGTTTTAATATAAAGATAAAATAAGTTAATATATAAGTTAATATGAGAATTAATAATGTTAGATGTTAAATTCATTCTAATTTGTTTTCAATTCAAAATAAAAACATTAATTTAAAAAATAATTGTAAATTTGTAATTGCAATGTATTTGTTTCTTAACTTCTTTTTGAACAAACATGACAGGTCATCGTCATCACTTAGAAAAATTACTAGTCTTAGACATACCATAACTAATCATTCTTTTTTGCTTTTTATCTGAAACCATATACAGATTTTTTTTTTTTTTGCATAAATGTGTGATAGTGATTCGATAAAGTACTAGTCCCTCAATTATTAGTATGATACTTATACAATTTTTCACAATAATTACATTTTGTCTTAGCTCTCTTATTGCTTACCATTGTTTTCCAGATTCCGGAATTCAACAATGAATAAATTTTAAAAACTAAAATAAAATAATCGAATGATATTACTTACAAAGAAACATAAACATGTAATATTCAAATTCTTACCCTGATTCGAACCTTTTCATATAGATCGAAAAATTTTCCATGACTCTCTAAAATAAAATCAAATGCAGGAAGAAATTGGAAGTACACATATCGCATTTGTCTATTGTCCTAAGAATCTAATTGACATTGGTGAAAAGGAACTTGGAAGTTGGAAGGAGGTAAGGAAGATGAAAGAAAACTAGAAAATTACTAATTGAATTAGAAAGTGAGAACGTTTTATGTTTAAATCTCAATTAAATGGACTTTTGGGGTTGAAGTATGTTGTTTAAAGATGATGTGAGTTATATGTTAATGGAGTTTTATGGTTGGAATATATTGTTAAAATGTGATATAAGTTAAAGGTTAATGAGATTTTGTGGTTAGACATTAGATGAGAACTTTTTTTTTTTTAAAAAAAACAAAAAACAAAACTAGACGAGAACTTTTATTCATTAGAAAATTTTGAATTTTTTTGGGGGAAAAACTCTAAATTTAAATGAATAAAAATTAATTTTTAATTAAAAAATTAGTGATTCGGTTCGGTTTAAACGGTTTTTAAAAATTAAAACTTAAACCAAACCATTTTGAAACGGTTTTGTTTGGTTTGATTTGAAAATATTGGCGGGTCCACGTGGAACTGAACCAACAGTTTCGATTCGGTTTGACAATTTTTTTGTGCAGCCCTAGTAATTGCAACACTTTGAGTTTCACTTTCGAAAAGTAACAAACTTAACATTTTTTTTAAAAAAAATTAGGTGTTTAATAATTAAAAATAAATATAATATTATATATAATACAACCATAATTACCTATTATATATTATATTAAAACTAATATAATGTTAAATCAAAAATTCAAATTTTGACGTCACAACATCCCTCACCCCCGCCCCCGCACATCACCCCACCATATCCAAAAATAAGTTTTTTCTCTCTCTCGATGTTTTCCCACCCACCCCAACCCTCATCGCAAAGTAACAAATTGATCTTACTCTAGACACAGCCCCGTCCCACCCCACCAGGCCCGCCCCACCCCAAATTGATTTTTCTTCTATTTTTTTACACCTCATCCCACCCACCTCGACCCCCCCCCCCCGAAAATGAATTCTCTCTCTCTAGATGCCCCCCCCCCCCCCCCAATAATTGTTTTCTTCTATTCCCCCCACCACACTCAACCCCCAAAGTCACAACTGATCACACAAAGTCACAATTGATCAAACAATGTCAAAATTCGGTCAAAATTACAAATTTAATTGCAAAATCCCACCCACCCAACCAACCCTCAAAATCGTAGTTGGTTATACAAAATCATAGTTGATTACACAAGCTTACAGTTCGGTCACACAAACAAAGTCGCGGTTAGGTCACAATTGGTCACACAAAGTCACAGACTCACAGTTGATCACACAATGTCACAGTTCGTTTGCACAATGTCACAGTCCAGTCACACAAGGTCACAGTTCGCTTACATAAGTTAACAGTTCAGTCACACAAGGTCACAATTAGGTCACATAAAGTCACAGTTCGCTCACACAAATTTAGCCCTTGTTTGGTTCTCTTTAAAATTTTCTGTTTTTTCTACAGTAATTAATATCAACCATCCATTAAAGTTAAGCACACAATATTTGACTTTTCAACCAAATCTCAATCATCAATTCTCCTAAAAATTACTATTCATTCAAAATAAAAATTATTTTTAAACAATACCAAACACATACTTAGTTGCAAAATTCACCTCACCCCCACATGCAAAGTCACAACTAGTCACACAAAGTCACAGTTGGTTATACAATATCACAATTCAGTCACAATTACAAATTTATTTGCAAAACCTCACCACCCTACCCCAAAGTCACAATTGGTCACACACAAGGTCACAGTTCGATCACACAAAATCATAGGTAGGTCAAATGTGGTCACCATTAGGTCACGCAAGATCACAGTTAGGTCAAACGAGGTCACAATTAGGTCACACGAGGTCACAGTTCGGTCACATCCCAACACTTATCACAAGTCATACAAAATCACAATTAATCAATATTTTGGTCACATTTACTTAATAATTGATCACATCCGGTACTCGTCACAAGTCATACAAAGTCATAATTAATCAACCTTTTCGATCACTATTACTTAATAATTAGTCAAAATTATTTAATAACGATTCACATATTATTTATGTATTGGTCACAACTTACTCATTTTTTTGGTCACGATTAGTCCATATTTTCTGTCACGCTTATCTAGTAATTGGTCACATTCCTTACTTGTCATAAATCACACTAAGTCATATTTAGTAACCATTCTAGTCACAATTACATAATAATTGGTCACAGTTACCTATAATCGGTCACAATCACTATTCAAGTAAAACAACTCCGAAACCACCCCCACCGTGAATTTGTTCGGCATCAGCTCCAAGACAAAAAAAATTAAGCTCCAAACTTCCTGCAACTGACCAGACTCCGTCCCCTGCGGCAACCACCACCAGCACCTAGAAGTAACACGGTGCATCGTCACCGTCAATGTCACGACCATGACCTCCACCTCCACCTCTCCCACATCGCACCAAACAAAACACTACAATCTACATCACAAACCTTCACCACAGCGGATCGCTATGCCGCCATCACCACCCTCCACCTTACCATAGTCGCCACCAAACCTTCACCAACAATCTTATTATTGCACTTACCACGGCCAGCTATTGTATTGTAGTCGTCACCAGTAGTGGTACTGTATTTTCCGCCACAGTGGTGGTATTGACGTTGCCTCCACCACCAGATGTTTGGTAGAGAGTTTAGGGTCTATAGGTTAACCGACAATGGAACACCACCACAACACATCACCGGAGATCTTTGCGAACTCCATCTGCGAGCAGCGGCGAGGCTCGCTGATGTATATCAATTTTGCTAGTGGCAATCTCTCCGCCATCGCCGAGTGGAAGGAGTTGTGAGAGAGATGGTAGAGAGAGACAATAGAGAAAGAGAGAGTCTTCCATTTGCTTTGGTTGGATAATTATCTATTAAATGGAAAATTATTGGTATTATACCACCTGAAAAGTGGAAAAAACTTCACCCACCAGAATTTGAAATTGAGTTCCTAGAATACAGGCTCCAGTGTAATTTTCCAGATAAAATATTCAATAATTTCAAGGATATATTTTTTAAGAATATTTTTAAGTGACATTATAATATGTCACACATTCATTGAATTGTAAAAATAACTACCACAATATTAGAAGTATGCTAAATATACATTTCATTTTAGCCTATGTTCGGAGGCGGAAAACTGATTATAATCAATTTATTTCGCGTATCTCGAGGTGGATGCGGGGTTAAAAATTAGAGAGAGAAAAATGTGTGATTAAAAAATGGTATTGAAAATTAGACTAATTTTAAACCAGATTTTAAACCAATTACCGAACATAGGCTTAATAAATATATTCTTTATATTGAACAATTTGATCCGTACTTTGATGGAGATTAAGATCTTATTTAGTGATTTTGATAAAATGTGTGATCGAAAAATTTTGGGCCCATAAAATATTTGATTGAAATTAATTATTTATTATTGCTTATGTTGAATCCGGGTCCAAAGAAAGGTACAGTGATCCACCAGCGAAGACCCAATAGTGGCCCAACGGACCTTGACCCACAGCTAAGGCCTAAAATATCACCTTGGGATGAATGCCGAGGTGGTACGTCAAGCAAACCTCTTTAGCCGACCTGGTTAACGCCTAGCCGATGTGCTTTATACTCAGCCGGGGCGCTTTATGGCGTTGAGCAGAAGAGAGATGGAGTCAGTGATGGGACACTGCCTTTATCAAGATGTGACATGCGCCCATCCCCAACGAAATGTAGCAATGATTACGGTTGAAAAGCAAGGTTGTCACCTCCATGAGTTAGGGTGATGACAAGTGTAAAGTATGTCACGCGTCGTGATCCGAGACAAGAAGTTCCTCTATAAATGAAGCACGATTGTCTCCAAGTTAGGGGTTAGCAATTTAATACCTTTATCAATATACATTTCTCTCACTCCATTTTCTCTCTTCTACACATTTATATCTCCCGCACCCAACACATATTTACCTAAAAATGAGTACTGACTTTGGCATCAGAGTGCAAACGGGAGCCACCTTGGCCCCCTTTGCAAACTGATTGTTTGTCACAGTGCGCAGGAGAACCACATGTTCAAGATGGAGGAGCTGAGACGTGTTGGTCCAAGGTCTAGCTGGATTTTGTGGTCAACATTTTGGCGCCATCTGTGGGAAACCATACTGCTAACCACGAAAACACACGGTAAAAAGCCACACATAGAAAGGTAGTCCTGAAAAAGGACGAATAACCTCTTACGAAAGAGCGGATAACTGCAAAGAGCTTTGAAAGATAAGCTGGTTGGCCTTGAAAAAGGTAAAAGCTTTGAAAGATAAGCTGGTTGGCCTTGAAAAAGGCAAGAGCTTTGAAAGATAAGCTGGTTGGCCTTGAAAAAGGTAAGAGCTTTGAAAGATAAGCTGGTTGGCCTTGAAAAAGGTAAGAGTTTTGAAGGATAAGCTGGTTAGCTTTGAAAAAGGCTAAAAAACTTTGAAAGACAAGTTCTTTAACCCTGAAAAAGACTTAAAACTTTGAAACATAAGTTTAACAACCTTGAAAAAGGCTTAAAACTTTGAAACATAAGTTTAACAACCTTGAAAAAGGCTTAAAACTTTGAAATATAAGTTTAACAACCTTGAAAAAGGCTTGGAACAGTGAGATAAAAGTTTATCTATCCTTGAAAGGTGAACTAAGACCAGAAATTCCTCTGAAACGTGAATGAAAGCGATGGAGATGTTAACCCCCTAGGGGAAGAAATGACCAGTACGGTGAGGGGGAGGCTCCTCAAGAAGCATATGAGAACACCAATGAGGGGGCGGCACAACCTAACCCACCACGTCGGCACCGTAACCGCCGCATGATGCGAGACATGACTCGCATGGCTGCCCAAATGTTGGAGATGTAGAGGCAGCAGATAGAACAGACTGCTGCAATGAATGCCTTTATGGCCAGAGGGTATGTTATGAACAAACCCGTGATGCCTCAGCAATACCCACAGCCACATTATTCACCATCCGAGGCGGCCACTGCCTCGTATTATTATCAAGATCCACAGACATATGCCGAGGTGGAATCCGAGCCCTTCTAAGAGGAAGACCCGGAGCATGAAGCACATGAAGAACAAAACCCACTCCCAGATAGACGCAGGGAGGCTTCTCTCGCAAAATCTGGCAGTGTCTTCAGTCGAATAGGAGGGTTATTCAGGGGCCAACGACGGGGGCAAACGGACCTAGGTCGGCACAATGCCGCAGAGCCTAGAAATAGGCGGGAGCGACGCGCTGAAGAAGCCTTGTTGCAGGGTCAAATGTATAGGGACCAACATGGTACGGGAGCAGAAAGGTTGGCATCAGCACATGAGCCTAGGAATAGGCAGGAAAGAAGAGCCGAAGCAGTTCGGACAAAATCTCGCAACGAGCTACCAACCCACGGAAGGCCAAACTACGGCCGTGTTTTGCCACCACAAAGGCAAGAGTATGCTCCGCCGCTCTACGATCAATACTATGATCCAATGTATTCTGGTCACGATGAAAACAGTGAACTGCCCTCTTACGAGTTGGATGACGAAGAGGAAGTAAGTCCTTTCACAGAGGGCCTCCGTAGATGCCCCGTACCTCATGACTTCGAGATGCCAGAAATAGCAAAATACTCTGGCCGAGGTGATCCTGATGATCACTTGTTAAATTACCGCTCCAGCATGGAAATAGCCGGAGCTACCCCGGCATTCAAATGTAAAGCCTTTGCTTTAACCCTTGAGGGAAGTGCCATACGATGGTATAAAAAACTCCCTCCTGGCAGCATCCACAGTTGGAGAGATATGAAAACGGATTTGTTTCCTCCAGGCCTGGCCAGCTCCTGCTCCAATGCCTTCAGGATCTGAGGCAAGGAAGGGACGAGTCTCTGAAAAGTTACCTAGCTAGGTTTACTGAAGAGATGCACATCTGTGAAAATATCACAGAAGCAGAGATGTTTTCCGCTTTAAAAGGAGGGCTAGATATGACCAGCATGTTCTGGAGGGATGTCCGGAGCAGGAAACCAAGGGATTACAACGCCCTGGTAGACCTGATGAAGGAGGAGATTGTATCAGAAGAAATGACTAGGGCCAGAGATAATCACCCTCAAGGGAGATACAACCTTGGATATTCCAGTGAAGCAAACCTCAAGAAAGGAGGAAACAAGGATAGGGTTCGCGATAGACGAGGTGGTGTACCGCGCCCGTTTCCAGGAACAGGATCTAGCTTTGCAGCAGAAATCACAGATGCTATCCCTCACTTGCATTCCAATACTCCTCCCCAGAAACCCCCACTGCTCAAGGAAGGATGGAAAGTGGCCGAAGCGAGAAACAACCCATGATTGGGGCTTACTGCGCCTACCACAACTATTACGATCACGCAACAGAGGATTGTTGGAAAAATTGGTTTTGACCAATTTATGTGATTATTTAAGTGGAACCATTAATAGTGAATGAAAAATTAAGCCACTTAAAATTGTGACAATATTGGAAAATTAAAAGAATATTTTTGAATATTCTAGAATTAATTTAATGAAAAGATGTGTCTTTTCATATGAAAGATTGTGACTTTTGAAATTAATAATTTCCAATAATTGTATCTCTTCGATTAGAGACAAAGTTGAAGGGATGTGTCTCTTGTAAGGGTTGTGTCTTTTGAGACACAATTTTCCAACATCTATATATAGACCCCATATGCTTGTATTATTCATTCATTCATCAATTCATTTATTTAAATGATTTGATTTCTTTCATTTCATCTTTGGAGTACATAAGCCTAAATTTGGTTCGTTGTACTTGTGTTTTGGAGTGCTACAAACACAAGTGAAGCCGTTGTATCTTAAGAGTCGATTGTCGAAATCCGTAGGCACCGTTGCGGGGCAATTTCGACTTAAGGACAAAGAGTCCAACTCTTGCCTTGGCATTGTTCCTTCTTTTCTTCTTCTTCTTCTTGTTTTGTACTTTCCTTGCCGTTGCTCTGTCCAAATTTCGGATTGGATTTACAAATTTTCATTCTACTTATTTGGAGTCACTTTTCACAAAATTCACCCAACAATCTTAAGTCGAAATTTTTTTGTGAAAGTGACATTCTTGTTTGGTTAAACTTGTTAAGTTTAACTTCTTCTTCTTCACTTCTATTTTGTTTTGGTTGATCTTATGTTTTACGTAAACAGAAATGAATACGGTTCTTAATACCGACACTACTTCGAATGAAACTTCGAATATGGGAACTTCTGAAGGAAGTGTTCCTACCGGTGTGATTCCTCCCGTTGTGAATACAACAACTACTAATGTGATTCCTCCGGTTGTGGGTGCCCCTACTATCGTACATTCAAACTCCGTTTCACATGGGGAAAAGCCGGAGAAATTTGTTGGGGTTGATTTCAAAAGGTGGCAACAGAAAATGTTGTTTTATCTCACAACCCTCAACTTGGCGAAATTCTTGAATAAAGATCCTCCCGCTATACAAGAAGGGGAAAACAATAGGGCATCTTTGATTGCTTTGGATGCTTGGAAACATTCGGATTTCTTATGCAAGAATTATATTCTTAATGGCTTGGACAACGCCTTATACGGTGTGTATTGCTATAAGAAATCTGCAAAGGAACTATGGGAGACCTTGGAAAAGAAGTACAAGACCAAAGATGCCGGAACCAAGAAGTTCATTGTGGGAAAATTCTTGGACTACAAAATGGTAGATTCAAAGACCGTCATCAGTCAAGTGCAAGAATTGCAAGTCATACTCCATGACATTCATGCGGAAAATATGTCCGTGAGTGAATCATTTCAAGTGGCTGCAATTATCGAGAAACTTCCACCCATGTGGAGGGACTTCAAAAACTATCTCAAGCACAAGCGCAAGGAGATGAACATTGAAGAACTCGTGGTCCGATTGAGGATTGAAGAAGACAACCGAAGTTCGGAAAAACGAGTTGGGAATGGCATACCACAAGCAAAGGCAAATGTGGTGGAATCTAGCAACAACAAAGGAAAGAAGAGAAAGCATTCCGTTGAATCTACAAAGAATAATGCAAAGAAGTTCAAGGGAAGTTGCTACGATTGTGGAAAGGCTGGACATCGCTCGGTTGATTGTCGCAAACCGAAGAAGAAATCCCAAGCCAACATTGTCGAATCTGATGCCATATCAAATGGCATATCCGATATGAATTTATCGGCGGTTGTTTCTGAATGCAACCTTGTTGGAAATCCCATGGAATGGTGGGTTGATACGGGTGCAACCCGTCACATTTGTGCCGATAGAGGAATGTTCACATCATACACTCCAACCGAGGGAGAAAAATTGTTTATGGGGAACTCCTCAACATCCAAAGTGGAAGGACAAGGCAAAGTGGTCTTGAAGATGACGTCGGGAAAAGAACTTAGCCTCAATAATGTCCTTCACGTACCGGATATTCGCAAGAACCTTGTGTCGGGTTCTTTGTTAAGCAAGAATGGCTTTAAACTAGTCTTTGTATCAGATAAGTTTGTACTTACCAAAAATGATATGTATGTAGGCAAAGGCTATGTAAAAGATGGACTATTCAAAATGAATGTCCTAACTGTTGTACCAAATCCTACAATCAATAAAACGTCATCTTCAGTTTATATTCTTGAGTCATGTAATCTATGGCATCATAGATTAGGACATGCAAACTTTAATTCAATACGAAAGTTAATGAATTTAAGTTTACTTCCGAATATGCATTTTAATAATGGAAAATGCGAAACATGTGTAGAGGCAAAAGCGGCCAAAACACCATTTTATTCGGTTGAACGAAACACCACACCATTAGAACTAATTCACACGGATGTGTGTGATTTGAAGTTCGTACAAACAAGGGGTGGTAAAAAGTACTTCATCACATTCATAGATGATTGTACAAGGTACTGTTATGTGTACTTGTTGAAAAGCAAAGATGAAGCTTTGGAAGTGTTTAAACACTACAAAAACGAAGTTGAAAATCAACTTGGAAAACGAATTAAAATGATTCGTAGTGATAGAGGTGGAGAATATGTTGCACCGTTTGAAGAATTTTGTGCAGAATCTGGAATCATTCATCAAACAACGGCACCATATTCACCACAATCTAATGGAATTGCTGAACGCAAAAATCGAACGTTAAAGGAAATGATGAATGCAATGTTGATAAGTTCGGGCTTACCTCAAAACTTGTGGGGGGAAGCCATACTTTCTGCAAATCATATCCTTAATAAAATACCACACAAAGATAAGGTTGAATCACCTTACGAATTGTGGAAAGGTCGGAAACCTTCCTACAAATATCTCAAAGTGTGGGGGTGCTTAGCAAAAGTACAAATACCCAAACCTAAACAAGTTAGGATTGGACCAAAGACAATTGATTGTGTCTTTATTGGATATGCTATCAATAGTAGTGCATATCGATTCTTGGTTCACAAATCGGAAGTACTTGATGTACACGTAGGTACAATTATTGAATCAAGAAATGCGGTCTTCTTTGAAGACAGTTTTCCGTGTAAAGTAAAGGAAGTATGTTCAAATAAACGAACTTATGATAACATACATGGAAAGAATGATGATCTTCAAGTAAATGAAGAACCGAGACGTAGTAAAAGGCAACGAATTCCAAAGACATTCGGTCCAAAATTCGTAACCAATTTACTCGAAAATGATCCTAGGACATTTGATGAAGCAATGTCCTCTCCCGAAGCTCCTTTTTGGAAAGAAGCTGTACGCAATGAAATTGAATCCATCATGAGTAACCATACTTGGGAATTGGTTGAACTCCCTCCGGGAAACAAAGCTTTAGGCTGTAAATGGATCTTCAAAAAGAAATTGAAGTCGGATGGGTCAATTGATAAATACAAGGCTAGATTAGTAGCCAAAGGGTATAGACAAAAAGAAGGACTAGATTTCTTTGATACCTATTCACCCGTTAAAAGAATTACGTCTATACGTGTCTTGATTGCAATCGCAGCTTTGCATAATCTTGAAATACATCAAATGGATATCAAAACCGCATTTCTAAATGGTGAATTAGAAGAAGAAATCTACATGGAACAACCTGAAGGGTTTGTTGCACCAGGAAATGAAAAGAAGGTGTGTAGACTTGTAAAATCATTGTATGGATTGAAACAAGCACCGAAGCAATGGCATGAAAAGTTTGATAAAACTATGTTGTCAAATGGCTTCAAAATCAATGAATGTGACAAATGTGTCTACATTAAAAACACACCTAATGAATATGTAATCATATGCCTATATGTTGATGATATGCTAATTATGGGAAATAACTCCAAAGTCATTTCATCGACTAAGAAATTGTTAACAAAACATTTTGACATGAAAGATATGGGAGTGGTGGATGTAATATTAGGGATTAAAATCTCTAAAACATCGGATGGTTTGTCATTGTCTCAATCACATTATGTTGAGACTATACTCAAGAAATTTAAGGCGTATGACGATAAACCGGTTAAATCACCAGTTGACTTAGGTATTCACTTAGCCAAGAATACTGGTGAGCCCGTATCTCAATTGGAATATTCGCGTGTCATTGGCAGTTTAATGTATATTACCAACTGCACAAGACCGGATATAGCATACATAGTCAACAAGTTGAGTAGATTCACTAGTAATCCAAGTGTTATACATTGGAAGGCATTAAACCGAGTTCTTAGATATTTAAGACACATGGTTGAATATGGATTACACTACTCAAAATATCCCGTGGTGTTAGAAGGATATACTGATGCAAATTGGATATCTGACACTAAGGATTCAAAATCCACGAGTGGTTATGTGTTTACCATTGGAGGTGGAGCCATGTCCTGGAAATCGTCTAAGCAAACGTATATTGCTCGATCCACGATGGAATCTGAGTTTATTGCGTTAGACAAAGCCGGTGAAGAAGCAGAATGGCTTCGTAATTTTCTTGAAGAAATTCCATGTCGGGAAAAGCCGGTTTCTGCGATTAATATACATTGCGATAATCAGTCGGCAATTGCAAGGGCACAAAATAGTATGTATAATGGTAAGTCTCGACATATCCGTCGAAGACATAATACCATTAAACAGTTAATATCGAATGGTATAATCTCTATTAACTATGTGAAGTCAAAAGAAAATTTGGCTGATCCTTTTACGAAAGGACTTGCAAGAGATCAAGTATACCATCTTTCGAGGGGAATGGGCCTAAAGCCTATTAAATAGAATTACTATGACGGAAACCCAACCTTGTAGATTGGAGATCCCAAGATCTTGGTTCAATGGGACAACTAAGTCATAAATGATTCGGAATAAAGCACTTATTCCCATTCCTAAAATCTAAAGTGCTATGTAAAATGTGTATAAGGATAAGTATACATATATACTTTTAATGATTCATAACCTTGAGATAGAAAGGTATGAGATCACCTATATAAGTGTGAAGTGGGGCCGCTTCTACGAGAATTCGAGGCTTAATTCTCTTAGAGCACTTATGAAACCAAGAGTAGTCCAGGGCCAAAATGGACTCAACCATGAGAATTGAATAGGTTAGATGAGTCATGGTGTTGGTACAGTTGTTTGGTTTTACACGAACGGCTGGATAGTTCAAGACATCGCGTTCACCAACTAGCCTAGTAAATCCGATTGTATTCAACTAAAGAAGGTTCAAGGCCACAAGCTACCTATCTTGATGCTATGACTTGTCGTGTGTACTCCATTTGTTAGAGTCTGCATTTCATTCGCATTGCATTTGCATTAATTTTCATTCATGTGGGGGATTGTTGGAAAAATTGGTTTTGACCAATTTATGTGATTATTTAAGTGGAACCATTAATAGTGAATGGAAAATTAAGCCACTTAAAATTGTGACAATATTGGAAAATTAAAAGAATATTTTTGAATATTCTAGAATTAATTTAATGAAAAGATGTGTCTTTTCATATGAAAGATTGTGACTTTTGAAATTAATAATTTCCAATAATTGTATCTCTTCCATTAGAGACAAATTTGAAGGGATGTGTCTCTTGTAAGGGTTGTGTCTTTTGAGACACAACTTTCCAACATCTATATATAGACCCCATATGCTTGTATTATTCATTCATTCATCAATTCATCATTCATTTATTCAAATGATTTGATTTCTTTCATTTCATCTTTGGAGTACATAAGCCTAAATTTGGTTCGTTGTACTTGTGTTTTGGAGTGCTAGAAACACAAGTGAAGCCGTTGTATCTTGGGAGTCGATTGCCGAAATCCGTAGGCACCGTTGCGGGGCAATTTCGACTTAAGGACAAAGAGTCCAACTCTTGCCTCGGCATTGTTCCTTCTTTTCTTCTTCTTCTTGTTTTGTACTTTCCTTGCCGTTACTCTGTCCAAATTTCGGCTTGGATTTACAAATTTTCATTCTACTTATTTGGAGTCACTTTTCACAAAATTCACCCAACAAGGATTGCAGGGAAATCCACATGTTAGCTGACCAGAAGGTGCAGGGGAGAAGAGGAAGTGACTTCTCCCCCGACACAGGGAGAATCCAAAAAGCCGGTGGCCTGAAATTCAACCGAGCTGATAGGAGAGCTCCATGGAAAAATTCGACTAAAGAAAGGATTGACAATCGTCAAAGAAACAGGAATAAGGGTCAGGATACCACCTCGGCGCATGCTAAAGACACACGTGAGCCACCAATGCCTGTCACCGACCTCCCTATCCGCGAAATTGATACGATACTGGGGGCCCCCAACCTAGGTGGGAGCACAAACAACTCCCAAAAAAGATATATTAGAAAGGCCAAGTAGCCCGCCAACGTGAATTACCATATTCATTCACATCCTGTAGGGATGCCTCGGACAGAACCTATCACATTTACCCAAGACGATGCCATTGGAGTGCACTTCCCACACAATGATGCGTTGGTTATAAGGGTAGTGGTGGCCCGGAACGGGTTATCGCGGATGATGGTGGATGACGGAGCCTCGGTAAATGTGATTTACGGGGTAACTTTCGACAAGATGGGGATCAACACTCCACTCATTCCGGTCCCGGATCCCATATATGGATTCACAGGAGACATCATAATCCCCAGGGGATCCATAACCCTAATGACTGAGATAGGGCAAGCACCAACTGTTTCCAGAATCCCCATGGAATTTCTGGTGGTGGATAAAATCTCCTCCTACCATGGTTCAGTTGGGAGGTCAGGTCTCATCGAATTGGGAGCTGTGACGCATACGAAATACATTTGCATGAAGTTTCCCACGGAGCATGGCGTTGCAACTGTCAGGGGGAGCCAAACCGAATCACGGGCCTGCTACACAAATGCAATTCGAAAATTTCAAGATCGAAGCTTGAACATGATCAACGACGTAGCCATGGTCGAGGCTGCTCCAGACCCTGAAAGATTGGGTGAAGGGCCTTCTGGTGATAAGGATGCTACGATGAGACTGGAGGAGGATTTAGCAGATCTAGACCCCAGAATGGTAGGTGACAATTGTCCCACCCTGGCCGAAAGGTTGTAATGCTTCGACGTAGACCCACTTGATCCAATCAAAGAATTACAGATCGGACTGGACTCGCCGACCGAATACAAGAGTCAATTGAAGAACTTCTAACTTCAAAACCTCGATGTATTCGCGTGGAAGCATGGTGACATGATTGGAATCGATCCTAAAGAGGCCTGCCACAGGCTCCAGCTGGATCCCCGAAGCCCTGGGCATAGGCAAAAGAGAAGACCCATGAGTTCGGACAAGTATGAGGCCTTGAAAGACGAGGTCACAAAGCTATTGCAAAATGGCTTCATTAGAGAGTCCCGATAGCCGAAGTGGGTATCAAATCCTGTTTTGGTACCAAAACACAATGGGAAATTGAGGGCGTGCATTGATTTTTCCAACTTGAACCAGGCATGTCCCAAAGACAGCTTTCCACTGCCCCGGATCGATCAGCTGGTCGACTCCACGGCAGGACACGAGCTGCTAAGCTTCATGGATGCATACTCCGGGTACAATCAAATTCCCATGTTCGAATCGGATGAAGAGCATACTTCATTTATCACAGATAGAGGACTCTATTGCTACAGAGCTATGCCATTTGGCTTGAAAAATGCGGGAGCTACCTATCAGAGGCTGGTAAACCGCATGTTCTCGAAACAGTTGGGAAACACTATGGAGGTGTATGTTGATGACATGCTTTTCAAAAGCATGGTCTCCGCGGATCATATCCTCCATTTGTCAGAAGCATTCGATGTTTTGAGGAAATATCGGATGAAACTCAACCCAGCGAAGTGTGCTTTTGGGGTAGCATCTGGGAAATTCCTCAGATTCATGGTGAATAAGAGGGGAATCAAAACCAATCCGGACAAAATCAATACTTTGCTAAACATGCAGTCGCCTCGAAATCCAAAAGAAGTGCAAAGCTTAACGGGAAGAATTGCGGCCTTGAACCGATTCGTCTCAAAACCCACTGACAAATGCTTGCCATTTTTCAAGGTCCTAAAGGGGGGAAAGCGATTCCAATGGACACCGGAATGCGAGCAGGCGTTTGCCGACCTAAAAGCTTTTTTGGGACATTCCCCATTGCTATCAAAGCCGAAGGCTGGCAAGCCTCTTTACTTGTATTTCCCTGTATCAAAAGAGGTTGTTAGCTCAGTGTTAGTCAGAGAGGAGGATGGGAATCAGTTGCCAGTGTATTATGTAAGCAAAGCCATGTTGGATGCCGAGACGCGCTACCCAGATATGGAGAAACTTGCTCTCTCGTTAATTACAGCCTCTCGCAAACTTCGTCCCTACTTTCAGTCATACTCCATACGCCTGCTCACCAACTTTCCCATGAGACAAGTGCTGCAAAAACCAGACGTTTCTGGGAGGTTACTAAAATGGGCGATAGAAGTCAGCCAGTTCGACCTACATTATGAGCCTGGACCGCTGTAAAGGGCCAAGCGTTGGCGGACTTTTTAGTTGAATTCACACATCCCCCTGAGGTCGAAATGGTAGATAACACGAATGCCAGCCAAGAGTGAAAATTGTTCGTTGACGGGTCCTCGGCTGATGGACGATCCGGCGCAGGGATATTGTTAATAAGCCCAGAGGGGTTTAAATTATACAGTGCAATCCACTTTAAATTCAAGGCCTCAAACAATGTTACTGAATACGAGGCGTTATTAGCCGGGCTAAGACTCGCGAAAGCCTTGAAAGTTAAGTCCGTAGTGGCTAACAGCGATTCGCAGCTTGTTGTGAGCCAATTCAATGGGTAATTTTCTACCAAAGAACCTTCTATGGTCGCTTACTTGAAGAAAGTAAGAGATTTGGCTGCACATTTCGGAAAAATGGAGTTGCAACATATCCCCAGAGTAGAAAATTCCAACGCCGATACTTTGTCCGAACTAGCAAGTAGCAGCGATTTAGAGTTACACAATCTAATCCCAGTTGAGTGCATGTTGACTTCTTCTATTGAGCCAGGACCGAAAATTTTTGCGATTGAAGAAGAGGGATCTTGGATGAACCCCCTGATCGCCAATTTAAAGCATCAGACAGTGCCAAACGAGCCAGAAGCAGCTCGAAAATTGCAGAAATACTCTGCGAATTTCGTACTCTTGGACGACCTGCTTTATAAGCGGAGTTACACCTCTCCTTTGCTGAGATGTGTGGGGCCAGAGGAAGGGCAGTATGTGATGAGAGAAATCCATGAGGGCGTCTGTGGAAACCATGCCGGGGCTTTATCGCTAGCTCGGAAAGCCCTCAAATAGGGATATTTTTGGCCTACTATGCGAAAGGATTCCCATGACTTCGTGCGCAAGTGCGATAAATGCCAAAGACACGCGACCATACCACATCAGCCGCATCACGAGCTAACTGTGGTGACTAGCCCTTGGCCTTTTGCAAAGTGGGGGGGTTGACATTATTGGTCCTATGCCTAGAGGTGCTGGTAACAATTGCTTTGCGATAGTAGCTATTGACTACTTCACCAAGTGGGTCGAAGCAGAACCTTTGATGAAGATCACCGAGGCCAACACCACCAATTTCATTTGGAAAAACATCATATGCCGGTTCGGGATACCACATTCACTGGTTAGTGACAATGCGAAACAGTTCAAAAACAGAAGCGTCGATGAGTTATGCGACGATTTGGGAATTAAGAAACTGTTCTCATCTCCACATCACCCGCAGGCCAACGGACAGGTCGAAGCTGTGAACAAGACCATAAAAAATACCCTGAAAAGGAAGTTGGAATTCAGAAAGGGTGCATGGGTAGATGAACTCCCACAAGTGTTATGGGCGCTTCGAACCACCTCGCACACCGCTACTGGAGAAACACCTTTCTCGCTGGCATACGGGGCCGAGGCGGTGTGCCCCGTTGAAATTGGAATCCTTTCGCTTAATCAAATTCATTATGACGAAGTTAGGAACGAGGAAGCGCAAAGGGCCGGTTTAGATTTCCTCATGGAAAAGCGGGTAATTCCTAAGTGGTGATGGCCAAGTACAAGAAAAAGATGGCTCGATACTACAACAAAAGAGTGAAGAGTCGACGCTTTAATATTGGGGATTTGGTCCTCAAAAAGATTCTTCCTTCAACACAGGAGCCAGGAGTAGGGACTCTAGGTCCTAACTGGGAAGGCCCTTACAAGGTCCTTGCCGAGGTGGTACCCGGAACATACATGATTGAGGACCTGTCTGGAGTACCTCTATGTAATCCTTGGAACACGGACCACCTTCGCCGTTATTTTCAATAAAACTAAATTCCTCCTCTATGATTGCAACATTATCATATGATTTCATAAAATCATGGGTGAGCCGCGTTGAGAATTACGCCAATTTCTATATTAGACAAACACAATGGATAAATGCAAGTTCCAAAATTATTTTGGTCATGACACCATACGTCCACGCTATGCATAAAAAATTGTTGAAAACAAGGGACTCTTATAAAGCTCACACGGCGATCACTGCATAAAAAATTGAGTGTGTTGGCACCATAAAAAGAAATCCATAAAAACTCACTTGCATAGGTCCTACAAAAGGTGATTTGAGAAACGTTCAAATAATTGTCAAAATCAAATCCAGCTGGTAAGCATAAATGCCTCAGACATTGTCATATAAACCAAAGTTCTTAAAGCATTAAGTTAGTTCGTACATACGGAGCGCTCTCTCGTGCTAAATATTAAACGTTTCCGCAAAGTTGTTGATACTTTCATACATACACTTAGACAAAGCATTCGCAAGACATATGTGTACTAAATACTGTGTAATCAAGCGTAAAAGTCCCTATATTATTTTTGTTGCAAAAACACATGCGCACTTCGTTAAAAACGAATGACTCTCGTGAATTTACACCATAACCACGGCGTATGGATTGAAAGTATTCACGCCATTAACAAAAGTTCATGCAAAGTTGTAAGTATAGGTGTTACTGAATATAAGGTAAAACTGCTCAAAAGTTGGTCAAAATCAGATCAAACCTGCAAACGTGAACGCATTAAGCAAGTTAGATATGAGGGACTAGACATTTACAGACATTTATAATTTCCCACATATCATCACACAATTACGAAGCATTCTCACTTGGAAATACTCATGCTTAAGCAGTTAGAAACGTTGCTGCGCCGAAATATGAATAAACTATTCCATTCATAAAAATGAGGCATTTATAAATCAAATAAATGTTACATTTACAATATCAGGTGCCGGGGCACTTACAAAAAAATAAAATAAAACAAAACAAAAGAAGAAGAAAACAAAAACAAACACACTAACTAACAACAAGGCAAAGATGGAAGATGATCATTGTGGAGGAACGCCTTCTGGAGAGCCCTTGCTGGATGCACCTAAGGGATCTGCAGGAGCATCTTGAGGCTCGGGATAAAATGCTTCAATGGAGGACAGGTCCAAAGTTGGAAAAACTTCCTTCACGTCCCCCAAGGCCATCCTGGCTCCTAAGTTCCCAAAAACCCGCTGCATAGCCTCGTACTCAGGGGTCTCTTCAAAGGTGTCCTTGAAGTTTTGGACAGCTTCCGACACTCTAGTGTTTAAAGCATTCTCCACCCGTGTCGCGAGAGTCTGCTCCAGGACTTCAGCGATCCTCATTTGCATGTGCTTTTCCAGCGAGGTAAGGTCCTCTTCTGCTTTCGCCTTAGCCTCCAGCTCCCTCCCCAGTTTTTCATTTACCGCTGTCACCTCAGCTTCTAGCTTCAACTTGGCTGCATTAGCGGTGGCCAAGGCCTCAGAGGCGATAGACTGTGCACGGTTGGAATCATCCAATTTCTTGCACAAGACCACCACATCTGACTCAGAGGCCTGGAGGCCATGCTTCAGTTTGTCATTGTCCTCCTGGAGGCGCTTCGCATTAGCCCTCTCTTCTGAGGAAGATTTACGGGCTATGAGCAGCTGGGCCTTGAGGTCATTGATCTCCTTGAGCATATTGTCTGCATGACGGAGCGCAGTCTCAGCATTCTTCTTGTCCCTCAGCGCCTCTTCCACTGATGATTCCACCTCGTCAATGAGGGCCAGTGCCCTGACATTCATGGCCTTGGCGGCGAGCAGCTTCCAGGATGGACTGGTGCTTGAGGAGAAGGCAGACCAACCCTCCGTCCAAAATTGTTCAGTGATAAATGCAGCCCGGGCTGGAGGAGAACTGGGGGAATCAACAATGAAGGGCTGAAAGTGATGTCTCTGGGGAGAATGCTGGTTTTAATATGCTTGAGCTCTTCCGCCCCCTCTGGTGTCACTTCATAAGCCAAGCCTGGGATGGGCACAGATGGCTCGTCCTCCAATTCCTCGATCGTTGGTGGCTGAGGTGCGGAAGTGGACTCCTTGCCTTTACCTCTTCTGAGCCTCTTTAAGGGGGCGGGCTCCTCCTCAGGTGCTTGCTCCGATATGTCCTCGGACAATGAAGGTAGCACTGAAACATCCTTAGTCTCCCTGCCCCTCTTAGATCCGCCTCTGTCCGACCTCTTCCCCTCCCCCTTGGCAATGCCTCTCTCAGGATCTGCCTTCCCCTCAATGTTGGGCTGTTGAGGACCCACTGGCAGTAGAGTGGGCGGTGGCAGAAGAGCTGGAAGAGGGCCCTGAAGTTGGGCAGTAGACTTCTCAGACGCTTCCTTCGCCACCCCAACTTGTAGGTTGGCCAGGACCGCTTTCTGCTTTCTTTCAATCTCACTGCCATGGCACAGAGCAGGAGGAATCTTCTTAGCCATAAGACCCTTTAAAGAGATCTTTGGAAATTCCTTGGAACCTAGCAAAAAAAAAAAAAGGCTACGAGCAGAAAAAAGTGTAAGATAAAGCAGTAGTAGGGAAACGAACGTACCAATGGCTCGCATAAGGCAATGTTTAACAAACAGCTTGTTTTGCTGAATGACCCCTTGGAAACTCCCCTTGTATGCAAACAAACGCCTCATGGCCTCTAGGTCTGCGTCGGGGAGGAGGCGAGCAAAAGTTTCCCCTGCTATGTACCGGTGACATGTTAGTAAACAGCCAAGAAAAGTAAATGAGAATTAGCAGAGCAGACGACACGTAACACTTAAAGACTCTAAAACAAGTGCAAGACTCACTAGGTAGGGAAAGAGTTCGGGGAACTGTAATTTCGGGACTGGGATCCACAGGAGAACTTTGCCACTCCCCAATGACCCAGAACCACTGGTTCCTCCAGTTCTTTATTGAGGTGGGGTGACCGGTGATAACGGGAGGATAAGAGCCCCTGGGAGACAAGTAGTACCAATCCTTGACGTCCGACCTCACGTCTCTCTCACTTCTAACTGATTTCTTCAAAGTATAGAGAGTGTGAATGATGTACAGTGAGATCGGATGATCAGGGTTGACCTCTTGCCACATCAACAAAGTGCCCACAGCCTGTATCCAGAAATTGGGGGCCAGCTAGTAGGGGCACAGGTTGTAACTCCTAAGTAATGCCCTGAAGAAGGGGTGCAAGGGAAGCCTCATCCCGCAAGAAAGGGCCTCGTAGCATATGGCCGCCTGGCCCGGAGGAGGGCTGCAAGGTCGGAAAGATGATGTAGGATGCACCAATTGGACCCCTTCTGGTAGCCTGAATTTTTCCGAAGCCCCGGCTAAATCAACCCTTCGAATTTCGGTGGCGACCTCACTGCTCTCCCATGACTCGGGGTTTGGATCAGGATCGACGTGGTATCCCGAAACCTTGTTAACCTGGTCAACCCACTCCTCTACTTGGGCAACCTCCTCTGCAGACAAACTCAATTCTTCCCTATGTACCCTAAACGGTGCTCTAACGATTAAGCCAAGGTCCTGGTGACCAGAAGAAGAGCCGGACGCCTCTTCTCTCCTCAGATCCCTGTCTCGTTTGCTCCGAAGCTCTGCCAAAGATTCCTCCTCCTTGGATGACAGATGCGCCATGTAAGTCTGATGTTTATCTTCTTCGCTGTCAGAATCACTCAAATAGATTATGCCACTATTTTTCCTATTTCTCCTCTTAATCTGCTCCCTAAAGAAGCGAGAACTAAAAACTGATAAAGAGATGGGGCAGAAACCTCTAACGGGAACCGCCATTGCTCACATTTCCTGTGAACCCGTTCCCCCAACTCTTTCCATTTTTTCTTTTGTTTTAAAGGTGAGTCAGACTCAATGAAAGAAAAACAAGGTGCAAAAACAAAATTTTCAAACCCACAATGAGAAACTAAAAATAGAAAAGTCTCGCATATATAGAGACCAAAAGGTTTACCTTGAGATGACGAATGCTTGAAATTGTGCACTGGGAATGAAGAACTCGCCGGTAAAGAAACTGTGAAACAGTAAAGGCGGACGCTGGGTAGAACGCCCTTGAGGAGAAGACTCGAAACTTGTAGGAAAGAAAAAAAAACGGAACAAGCTTTCGCCAGAGTATTGCTGTAAAGACTCTTAGAAAGTGGTAAAAGGGGAAATAATAAAATGAAGAATGATTTATAGGGATCCCAATGATCTAGATTCCTTGATTTTTGTGAGCCGTATGATTAATGTGGTTAACCCATGCTTTTTGGAGAATGGGCTAATTAAAGCGCCAGCCATCAAAGGGAGGGACAAAACCGTTCAGCTACCACAGTGAATACCACGCACTGCGAAATGCTACTCCCCTCCCATTTTATATATATATTTCTTGGAAATAGATACCAATAGCCCCTCTGAATTAAATGCGCTGCCTAAGAAACGCGCTAGTACGATCCCGACCCCATTTAGGAGGGAAAATTCGAGGCAGAAGATCATCTATAATATGGATCCGAACCTCACATAAGGAATTTCATTATTGACTCCCTAAAAAGTTATGCTGTGAAATCATGAAAAATCCTACACGACCATGAATGATCCCTTCGAATTTGAGGGACTAGTGTTGAATCCGGGCCCAAAGAAAGGTACAGTGATCTACCAGCGAAGGCCCAATAGTGGCCCAACGGACCTTGACCCACAGCTAAGGCCTAAAATATCACATTGGGATGAATGCCGAGGTGGTACGTCAAGCAAACCTGTTTAGCTGACCTGGTTAACGCCTAGCCGATGTGCTTTATACTCAACCGGAGCGTTTTATGGCGTTGATCAGAAGAGAGATAGAGTCAGTGATGGGACACTGCCTTTACCAAGACGTGACAGACGCCCATCTCCTACGAAATGTAGCAATGATTACGGTTGAAAAGCAAGGTTGTCACCTCCATGAGTTAGGGTGATGACAAGTGTAAAGCTATGAGTCAGTTGGCTAGATGAGTGCTATGAGTCGTCGTGGCAGTGTGACCGGTTTTGAATTAGCGAGAAACAATTTCGACTCTTCAGGCTTCCACGGCGGGGAGAAAAGAAGGTTTTGGGGGATTCTCCATTGGTGGTGGTTTGCTATTTTGTGTTGCCTGAATGTATAAAGATTATGATAGTATTAAGGGATTGTAATATATATATATATAAAGATTTTCAGCTCTAAAAGAGAATTAAAAAGGTTATTTCTATAATTTCATTTGCCTATTTTTGCAAATAAGAAAAATATATTAAAATGTGGTGTCAAATTTTTATTGTGGTGACAGTATAGCCACCGTTGAGGAATTGTGTTTTAAAAAAAATATATGTTTCTAAACGAGTAAACAACACAAATGGTCCCAAATCTTTGGGTTTCTTGTGAAAATGGTCTCCAACGTTTAGATTTTGACATTTATACCCTCAAAATCACCAAATGTTGCGAAAATGGTCCCTACCATTAGATTCGTTAGTTTCCACCGTTAAAAACGTGTAAATAGTACAAATGGTCCATAACCTTTGAGTTTCTTGCAATAATAGTCTCTAACGTATTAAGATCATGTTTAACATATTTAGTTTGTAACCTTCAAACGTTTGGCGTATTTTGTCCCTAACATATTAAGCCCTATACGTTTGACGTATTTAATCCCTAACATATTAAGCCCCTATTTGAGACCAATTATTTCAAATAATGTGGTTTTTAATTTTTTAAAGAATTTGTGATTAAAAAAGTTTAAAAAAAAAAAATTGATTTTTTTTGTAGATTATTTTATTGATAGAATGTGTGGTTGAAAACTAGTTTTAAAAAAATAAAGTTTATTCTGGATTTCTAAAGTGTACAATAAAATATTTAACAAAAATTCACCGCATTAACATTTCAACCTATTGGTTAAAAAAAAAAAAATTATGAAATATAAACAAACAAATACATTGGACATTATTTCAGGAATTGAATAACAAATATGTTTTTATTAGTTCTACTTTTGATTTCGATTTTCGATTTTGAGAATCGATCTATTTGAAAAGTAAATTTGGAGAATTTGAGTTAAAAAGTAAGAATTTTTAATTTATGCATAAATTTAAAAAAAATATTAATAAAATGTGTGGAAGAAAAAGAATTTTGAAAAAAATGAAATTTTGAAAACGATATTGATTGGTTCTCAAAATTGAAAATTGAAAATAGAACTGATAAAAACATATTTGTTATTTAATTCCTAAAATGATGTTCATTGTATTTGTTTGTTTATATTCCATGAATTTTTTTATTTTTTTTACCAATAGGTTGAATTGTTAATGAAGTGAATTTTTGTTAAATATTTTATTGTGCAATTTAGAATAAACTTTTTTTTTTTTAAAACTCGTTTTCAACCATACATTCCATCGATTAAAGAATCTAAAAATTAATTCAATTTTTTTTTTAACTTTTTAATCACAAATTTTTCAAAAAATTACAATTAAAAATCACATTATTTGAAATAATTGATCTCAAATAGGTGCTTAATATGTTGAGACTAAATACGCCAAACGTATATGGACTTAATATGTTAGAGACTAAATATGCCAAACGTTTGAATGTTACAAACTAAATATGTTATATACGGCATTAATATGTTAGAGACTATTATAGTAAGAAACTCAAAAGTTATGAATCATTTGTACTATTTACACGTTTTTACAATGAAAATTAACGAAATCTAAAAGTATGGACAATTTTCGCAACGTTTGATAATTCTTAGGATATAAATGTCAAAATCTCAATGTTGAAAATCATTTTCGCCAGAAATTCAAAGATTGATGACTATTTGTATTGTTTACCCGTTTCTAAACAACTTTGTCAAATCGTGGCGGAAGTGCCAAACCTTTCAAACGTATGCTCCAGTACGAAAACGACAGATTAATTGCTAAAAGGTCAAATTCTACATAAAATGACTATTTTATTTACCTTTTATTTTGATTTAAAACCAACAAAGAGATAAAAAATAAAATAAAATAAAATTGAAGTAGACTAGTAACACTCATTCCCTCTATCCGATAATTTTGTAGAAAATAATCTCTAATGTTTAAACATTGTATTATTGCATATTATAGCTTTCCCAATACGTGAAGTAACGAGGAAAAATTAAAATAAACTAAAATGCTATAAAAAGAAAAATGTTCAAATGTGAACCCGCCTCTACCTCTTTTTGGTAAATCGTTTATAAATTGTTGTTTATAAATATTATTTACAAATAGTGACGTAACAAGATTTCGTTAATCCATTTTTTTTAAAGTAAAAAATGGTGGGTGCGTTATAAATATTGTATTGTATTAGTGAATGACAATTGTACCCCTCTAACCCTAGTTATAATTACTTGTATATCCCTTTCTTCCCCTATATATATGGGGCTCTGGTTCAAAATAGAATACACAAGTTTATTGGTATCTCTACTTTTATATCTTTCTCTCTCTAATTTATAACACGTTATCAGTACAAATCTCTACCAAATTGAGTTAGAATTTTCTTTTTCAAAATCCCATATATCAAAATATTAGTTAGATGGTAAAATCATATGCACCAAAATTAATTTGGTGACATATGAATTTTTTTTACTACTATTCAATTGCAATTCACATCTATTCATTACGATATTGTTCATTATCAATTGCGGCTCATAAATCTGAATCTGATTTTCTCCAACCAATTCGACAGATTTTGATCTTTATATTGATAATTCATTATGTTGTTGCTCCTGAAATAGCACAACAATATATATTAATATTCCAGAAGAATATTAATTATAGATTTGTCCATTACAAATTTATTGATGCTATTAATTCATTCGTTGTTACTCCTGAAGTAGTACAACATTATATTAATATTTCAGAAGAATATTAATCATAGATCTGTGTTCATCTATTACAAATATTTGTTATTACTCCTGAAGTAGCACAATATTATAATTAATATTTCAAAAGAATATTATTTGCTCCCGAAGAGCATAAATTATAATTTTCAATATTTCAGAAGAATATTGATTTATTATTCTTGAATAATCGAAATTTTAGAACTATAATTATTTTATAAAAGAATTTGTGGTTGCTCTTGAAATAGCACAATTTTTATTATAATAATATTCGTAAAGAATATTAATTGCTCCTGAAGAACATAATTTTGAAAGATTTATTATTCAATTGCTCCAGAAGAGCAAATATCTAAAATCTTTAACAATAATTTGTTTTCGCTCCTGAAGTAGCACAACGGATGACTAATATTTCAAAAAAATATTAATTGTAAATTTGTCTATTATAAATAATTTGTTGTTACTCCTGAAGTAGTACAACATTATAATTAATATCCTATAAGGATGTTATTTGCTCCTGAAGAGCATGAATTATAATTTTCAATATTCTAGAAGAATATTGATTTATTATTTATTTTGGAATAATCAAAATAAATTCGTTAAAGTATACCTTGTTCCAGCAAATTATTATTGTTATTATGTTTTGCTCTTTCAATTTTGTCATTGAAAATCACTACGTTATTTTGAATTCTCAAATACATTATTAGATTTGATTATACTATATATTAGTTATATATATCTTATTTTTATATATGGAATTCATGTGCATGTTTAGTATCTTTTGCATATTGGTAAAAGATTTAGCCAATAAAAGATTTAGTCAATTTTGTTAACTTCTATATATGGAGATTCTTTTTCCTGATATATGTTTGGTAATTCATTTTTATATATAAATTCATATTATGTTTATATGGTAATTAATATTCTTTAAGATGATTAAATATTTGTAGATGTTCATTCATAAATTCTGATTTAATAATGTATTATATTGTTGCTCACGAAGTAGGACAACAATAGTACTATTCTAGAAGAATATTACTTGCTGTCACGAGCAGTATATTACAATTTCAATATTCCAGAAGAATATTGATCCAATGCTCTTGAAGAATCATAATTTAAAATATGTTTTAAATGAATATGGTGTTGGTGTTCTCGAATAAACACAACCCACGTTAGATAAATATTCCAGAAGAATATTTTAACGTCACTAGTGTAGAGTACAAATATTGTTGGCTTGAAAGGAAGAATGAATAATTAATATCAATATTCCAGATGAATATTGACTTATTATTCTTGAAGAATTGCAATTTTAGAAATATAATTATTCCAGAAGAATAATTCGTTATTTTGCTCCTAAATAGCACAATAGATATCAATATTGTTATAATTGAATGAGATTCGAATCAATATTCCAGAAGAATATTGTGTTATTGCTACATTTCAATATTTTAGAAGAATATTATTTTATTACTCAAGTGATAAATATTGCATTCATTTTCTCAAAGAAATTCGAATTTATTAATAATCCAGAAGATTATTATAATGTAGTCTAATATATAGTTGTGATGATTCCTGAAGAATCATAATTTTATCTCATATTAAATATAATATTAGAATATAATTTGCTCTCGGAGAGCCCAATATTATGAGATATGTTATTAATTTGATATTACAATATTCCGGAAGAATATTGACATATTGATTTTGAATGAGTAATAAAACGTGCTTTTCGAAGTAGCATTATTTCGAAGAATATCTCATTTGAGTTCATGTTTATCTCTGAAGGAAAACATATAACTAATGTCATAAGGACATTGATTAGTTTGACTACTTGCATAATAAATGATTATATAATGTTTAATCATTGAATTATATCTTATATTGAACTAGAAGTTCAATTTGATTTTATTAGTTGGAATGGCCAATTGGACTATTACTGGATCAATAATGATGCGAAATTAAAATTGATGCTTAATGAAGAACCAGAAGATTCTTCAATTCAATCATTTATGATGTTTGTTCTCTTTCATGAAATTTTTCATTATCACTAGCTAAAATATGGATTAAATTCCCTATATTTCTGAAAATTAATTGGGGTGATAAATGGGGACCTATCATCCTCCACGTTGACCATCTAAATATTATTTGTATCTAATAGATTTGATACATGTACTAGATGATTGCATGTTGTTCGCAATCTAAAGTTTGCGAAATTGTTGCTCAAATTATTAATTATGAGCATAATTTTCAGATTATATAATCAAGAACGTGTCTTGATAATGCTAGTGGACACGAATCTCAACATTTTAATAAGTGTTAGTTGGGATGTCGATAAATAGTTTAACATTTTTGTTTGTTAAACGCCTCCAATTAATTTAATTGAGAACAAAATACTTCCCTTTTTGTTTATGGAATTCTATTACGCATCATGCCAACATCATAGTTCTCCCTATTATAATTGGCTTATGGTTAGAGCATAATTTTTCCATATAATTAATAGTGCAATTGATCCACCACAATGCACTGATATGGGAAATAAAGAATGTTGGGAAAATGTGTTGTTTGAACTTATATCCCAAATGGGCGATATTTTACAACGTCGAAAAAATATGATTGTCAATTTGATTGGACAATTTTCTCAACATTAGGGGGAAATAACTTAAAATCAAAAAAATGCATCATATTATGTTATATATATATTCTCGCGATTGATGATACGAACCAGAAGTTCGATTGAAAATATGAACGAAACGTTCAAAGATAACATAATTACAAGATGCATAAGAAATTAATAAAATCTCATACTCTATCTTATATTGATATGTATCACGCCGAAGCGTAGCGATATTTGATTCGAATAAAGATCCCCAAATAAATAAAAATAGAACAAATGATTATAATGGTCTTATTGAGGAGACATATACTCGTGAGAGAATATTTATTGATATAATTAATTGTAAATCTCAAGAAGAGGTTTAAGTACTTGAAATATTGAAAATTGAGATCTCTATAGTTATGTCTTGTGGGGAAAGAAATCAAATTGAGATGATAATTGTGTCGACACACCTTTTAAAGCACTTATGCAAAAGCAAATTGCGAAGCTAGCAGCATCATAATTTGAATGATAGCGAGGATAATAAAAGAAAATATGTCGAAAAAAAATCGACATAAAAATAGTTGGCAAAAGTATGCATTCAGGCTAAATTAAACTTAATACAAAACCTGAAGTTTTGGGACCTGAAGTCCAAACACATAAAAGTGTAAAGCCAGTAAAATACCTATAGGTATAATCGTAATACACAACTTGTTGATCAACGAATGTTTCAAAGATCTGGCATAGATACAATATTTTATTTTCCTGAAAATGCATAATAAGTGCCTATACTTATATGATTATCAGAAATGTATTTAATGAAAAATGATTTACTCTGATTACTAGCTTGCGCTCTTTGATGTACCAATGAGTGATATCAAAATATATGATCATCAACTCGGTACGTTGGGAGTATTCTTTAAAGTACCAATGAGTGAGATTAAAAAGGGTAATTAATGCCTCGGTACTTTAGGATTGCAATGAAATAATTAGAGAAAATCTATTTGAAACATAGGAATCGTTACCTATCTAAAGTTTCACGACTTAAAATTAGGTGGTAGCAATTTGACAATTGTAATGTGAAACATATACTATGCCTGAAACATACAATATAATCCTCGAAAAATTAAATATGTTTGAAACATATAATTCAAGATTTTAAGAAACTTGTTTGATCAAAGTATAAAGATACTTTGCTATCTGAATATATCATATGCCTTTAATAAATTCAATTTCCAATAGAGTGTGATTGATAATATGATATTAGATTACATGAAGAATGGTACAAATGACTCTATATGACAAAGTGTTGAAATTGAGATGTACAATTACTGTGAATAAAAATCGTGACAATTGATTTTCAAATTCAAATTCATGGTTAATTATTCACCTGAAGTGAATAAGTTAATTGTTCATTGAAGTGAATAAGTCACTTCCAAATTTTAGAACTGCATTAAATGCATTGATAATATTGATTATAGAATGTGACTCGATGCAGCATGTTCAAATGATTAGAAATATTTTATAGTTCTTCAAGTTCAAAGGAATAATTGAATTTATATTCGAAAAACAAATAATACAAGATATGCACCATTTATATATATGTTTGGTAAACATATTCGATATTGCACCGATTTACAGTTGAAATAATTAAATGCAGTATTAATATAATTGTAATGTTCCAATGAGGGGGAGGTAATAAACGCTACACTCTTTTTTCCTTAACCGAGGTTTTGTCCCACGAGGTTTTCATGACAAGGTTTTTAATGAGGTAGCTGGCATCAATATCTATTAATATACTCTCTTATATGAAACTCCTGAAGAGATCAATATATGAATGATTCAATAGAGATTGAATCAGGGGGAGTAACTATATGAATGATTCAATACATATTAAATCAGGGGGAGTAGCTGTACTCTTTTTCCTTCGTTCAAGTTTTTTCTCACTGAGTTTTTCTGACAATGTTTTAACGAGGCAGCATTAAAATACTCCATAATTTCAATAAATTTACTCCAGTAACAATGAAGCTGATTTATCTACAAAAGACCCATCAACATCTACATTCAAGAAACCAGTTCACAAGATTGGGATACATCAACTCGATAATTTACAACGATCAACAGTAGGGAGAGTAGCTGTACTCTTTTTCTTTAACCAAGATTTTGTCCAATTCGGTTTTCCTGACGAGATTTTAACGAGACAGCATTCATCTTAATACTCCAAGAACAACTGTACTCTTTTTCCATCGTTTGATATTTTTGTCCCATTGGGTTTTTATCAAACAAGGTTTTAATGAGGCAAATATTTTGTAATATGTCATTCAAGGGGAGTGTTGTAAATATTGTATTGTATTAGTGAATGACAATTGTACCTCTCTAACCTTAGTTATAATTACTTGTATATCTATTTCTTTCCCTATATATATGAGGTTTTGGTTCATAATAGAATACACAAATTTATTGGTGTCTCTACTTTTATATCTTTTTCTCTCTAATTTATAACAGGGTGAAAATTTTCGACCAATCAAAATTGTTAACTTTAAAAAAAAACGTTCAATAAAATGTTGACACGTGATTGTTTATAATATTTTTGAAACAAATTCTGCCAATTAGAAATCTCATCGCTTTATGATCACGATACACATTCCAACCCACTTGTCATTTTCCACCCAAACTCTTCTCAAAACACGTCTTTCTTATTTCCCCCAAATTCACGACAAGCCGTGTCGTCTAAGAAATTGGTTTACTAAATACAAACAATAATCCTGTGATTTTATTTCATAGTATTTTCTATATATTCTTACCGTACACGAGTAGCATGTGTCCAATACACAATACTTACTACTATTGATTTGTGCTAGAATTGTTGTGTAAAATTTAAATAAAATTTATCTCTTCTTTTAAAAGTCCACATTTGTCAGATCCACAATTTTTATCAACTTTTCAACAAATTTTTTTATCAAAATTAATTAAAAATCTATTTTTAATCAAATCAAATGGGAGCTAAGTCTTGAAAGTATTATACACGTATATTTTCACAGAAGAAGTAAAACTTGAAGCCTCTATTTGGTAAACTTTTATTTATAAACAACACATTTTCTCTAATTGCTTTTTAACTATATATATTTCTCAAAATCATTTTTCAATCACATATTTTACTTCGAAAACATCACATTCTTTGTTTGTTTATAAAAGAATAAGTCTCTATTCTTCAACGCAATAAATCAAGAGTATGTTCGGCAACTGCAATCATTGCAGTTTATAATTCAACTTATAATTACATAACTTTTTAAACCACTTTTTAATGACACAATTCCTTTCTCAAATTTTTAACCACACATTTTACATAAAACACAAAAATAAGCTAAGGGCTTGTTCGGCTACAATTTAAATTTTTATCATTATCCAAATTTAATTTACACAATTTTCAATACCACTTTTTAACAATCCACATTTTCTCTCTCCCATTTTTTAACCCCACATCTCCTACTATATAAAAGAAGGATAGTAGCCAAATTTCCCCGCCCATAGTATAAAAAAAATAAATTAAAAAAGTTAAATTAAATTAAATTAAAATTGTAACAAAATTGGGCTGCCAGCTAAAAAGCTGGCAGCCAATTATTTTCAAAAACAAAAAGCGGCTGTCCCAACTGATAGCCGCATTAAATTTTACTTTTTTTTTCTTTATTGGAAATATTAGATATAGATAAGCATATACTCAATAAATTTGAAAAAATAAATTATAGACATTTTTATAAATTACAAAATTTCTCGAATAGATCTGTTTGTAAAAAAAATTGTGTTTAAAAATATTTTTTTTATTTTTTCAATGTAAGATGTATTATTGAAAAATGGAGAGAAAATATGCGTGATTAAAAAATAATTTGAGAATTGTGTTAAAAATAATTTTTTTTTTGAATTGCCAAACATAAGCTAATTTTTTTTTTTTTTTATTTGTATATGTTGATTATGATTACGAGATGCAAATAATCGACATTTATTATTTAAATAAATATGTAAATTGGCTTTTACTATTTAAAGAAGCTATTATATTATTTGTAAATTTTTAATAGTTATTGTAATGTAATATCTCATTTCCTACTATATAAAAGGAGTTTAGTGTCAAATTCCCCCCCCCCCCACCCATCCACCCCAAAACAAGTTCCCGTCCAAGCTAAGAAAGAAAAATAAAATAAAAATGTAAAGATGAAAATTAGCATTTTCAATGAAATTAACAATAATGCATAAAAATTATTTAAATATACGATCGTTAATTATTTAAATATACAAATTGGCATTTACTATCTAAACAAATTTTTAATAATTTGGATTGATTATGTTGTTTTTTAAATTTTAATCATTATGGTAATAGAATATTATTATTATAAGCATTTTATTTATTTTTTGTTCTTAAAATTATAAATCATATGTGTAATAGTTAGTATTAAAATTATGTTTTGATTATTATCATTTTTATTACAAATCATATTTTATGAATTATTATATATCTTATATATTATTATTGTAAATGATTTTTTTTAAGAAGATTCAAAAAAAAAAAAAAAAAATTATAGACATTTTTATAAAACCACAAAATTTCTCAAACAGAATTGTTTGTGGAAAAAATTGTGTTTAAAAATATTTTTTTATATTTTCGAAGTAAAATGTATGATTGAAAAATGGAAAGAAAATATGTATGATTAAAAAATAATTTGAAAAATTGTGTTGTTTAAAAACATCTTTTTTTTTAATTTGCCAAAAAGTTGCTGAAAATTTTTACAACAAACAATTATAATTGTTGTGCTAATTTTTGATTGAAAACTAAAAAAAATATAAAAATTGTTAAATACAAGAGTCAATAATATTATGTTGTTATTTTTATTTGTATTTTTTATTATAATTACTATGATCATTTTTATATTTTTTATTATTATAAATGTAACATTAAATTAATTCAGTAAATGTTTAGTATCCTTTATGATTGTTGTTTGTATGTTTTGATTATAATTGTCATCATTATTTATTATTATTATTATAAAGGTAACATTGTATAAAACAATAATAATATTTTGTAACACACACATCATTATTTTTTTTATTATAAAAAAACGTTAGGGACAATCAAATGTGTAACTACCGATATTAAAATTATGTTTTAATCATCAACAATTCAAATCATTTATCTAACCAATGTATGAATTAAATAAAATTTAATTATTTCTTTAATTTTGACAAATTTAGTCATTTCTTCAATTGGCATATCTATAAAAATTATAAATAAAAAATATTAATTAATATATTGAATTTCGAATAAAATATATGTAAACAATAAATTAAAAAATAGACTTAATCGAAAGTTAAAATATATTATGTTCGAAATCAATCCTCGGTTTGGTAACTGTAGTGGTTTATAAATTAGTTTATTTGTACTTTTGAAGTAAAATGTGTGATTAAAAAGTGGAGAGAGAAAAATTATACGTGGTTAAAATTATTTGAAAAATTGTGTGGTTTATAAATCGTTAATTTGAAAAAAATATTATTAATTTTTTTAGAAATATAGAATTATATTATAAAATTTGTTGAAAAATATTTAATTAATCCAAAAATGTTTTAGCCTAAAGAACTTAAAAATATTCCGTATATTGAGTTTTTTTATGAGTTTTCCATTTACTAAAAAAAAAATAAATGAAGAACTTAAGAATATTTCTTATATTGGGTATTTTTATAAGTTTTCCACTTAGATTATTAAAAAAAAGTTTAAGTGACTAATCCAAAAAAATTATTTCTAAATGAATAATTTCATACTTGATTAATATTAATGTGTTAAATTTGAAATGAAAAAAATGGATTAATATATTATGAAAATAAATAAATAATCATTGAAGTTTTACTTTCTAATATGTCAATTAAATAAATAAAGATATTTTTCTAAAAGAGAAAACGAAATTTTCTAATTTTGATTAGTTTAATACATATTGCATTTCCTATTTTGATTATTTTTGTCTTTTTTAAAGTTTTGAATTCAATAATATTTTGTATTAAACTATTATTTTACGATGATTTTATTTGATATAATTGTATAATTAACATATTTTCATAATTTTTGATCGAAATCACTATCACAAACATATTTTCGTGCATCGCACGGGTGGAAAATCTAGTCTTATCTAGAAAACACAAATAAATTAACAAATAATTTCAATTCCTTAATTTGACCATTTACATTTCATTTATTTGCCAATTAATTCCAACCGAACAGAGCCTAATGCCCTGTTCGGCGGCTCCATTAATTTGGAGTTTAAACTCCAATTTAAATTACACAATTTTTCAAATCACTTTTTAACAATACACATTTTCTCTCTTCAATTTTTAACCACACATTTTACATCGAAAACAACAAAAAATCTTCTCTATCCTCTTTAATGAGGCGCCGAACAGTGCCCAATTTATAAAAATATAATTTCTCAAATTACTTTTTAATCAAACATATTTTATCTCAAAAATATAAATAAATAAATTTATAATTTACATAGTATTACCAAATGAGCCATGATGTAAACAAGGAAGACGTGTCGATTTGTCGTACTTCCTTGCTTACCCATACTATGGATATATATGGACATGAGAATACACGACAATATAATGTGAAAATTAGTTGGCACGATTGAGACGTGAACTAAAATCAATTTCAACAAGCTACCTCTCAAGTCTAAAAGATCATCTCAACAAAGTCAAGCAAGTTAAGGAAATTACATGCATTCTTTAACTAGAAAAGATTACTTTGGTCCAAATATTCCCTTAAAAGTTATTAGGCAGCCAATTTTTCAAAAAGCATATATTACCCTTCATTGAATTTCTTTATAATTTATTTCACTACAACCAATATGATAATTCTAAAATCAAATTAGCTTTTGTTGGTTCACCGCATATCGTATTAATTAATTTTGCTCTATCCCACATTCACTTTAGGTTCATCATTCCTTAATTTAAAATCGATTTAGCATATTTTTCACTATACTTGTGAAGTTTCTTGTATAGTGCCAAACATTTGACTTTAGATACACACTATTATTTGCACTTTTATTACATTGTGTGTATATATATATATATATAGATTACTCTTGTGGGACAAAAGAAAACCAAAGATTTTTATAGGAAGCCCAAAGAAATGGCTTCAAAACAAGGCATGATTCCTTTAGTAAGCAAGGCCTTTTGTTCACTATCTGAGGTAGTTCTTGTTGTTCGAAGAAGGCCACATGTGGTTAGTGGAGGAGGATTTGTGGTTACAGATTGTAAACAGATAGCCATTTTTAGTGTTGATGGCTGTGGAATTCTTGGCAAAAAAGATGAGCTTATTCTCAGGGATGCTAATGGAAATCCTTTGCTGCTTATTCGACGAAAGGTACGTTATTTCGCCTGTTTTCATGCCGAATAATCGATATCAATTTTATTTTTATTTTTTTGGGGCAGGGAGGTATAGTTGAAGCAGTTAGTATCACAAAGAAATGGAAAGGGTACAAAATCGACTTCTTAGGATCTCAAAAGCTGGTATTCACCGTGAAAGAGCCTAATGCTTTGTCATGTCTATCAAACAAAAATTCCATTACAGTCTCTATTGAATCTAAAGAGTTGAGTAATTATGGCAACTTTGAGATCAGAGGTAACTTCTCTGATAAAGATTGCAGCATTGTCAACTCCAAGGGCGACGCAATTGCACAGGTAAAACAGTCAAGTTAATATATTCAGCTCAACGTAACAAATATGAGTTCACATATGCTGTCTCCTTATCTGTATACCAATTAAAATCGTACATGTATACTTGTCAACTGTAAACATATAAAATATAGTTGTATTAAAAAGTGGTGATGTGTATAATTTTAATTGGATAGACAACTAAGTTGATAATATTTTAAGACAGCAAATCTGGAGTTAGGTGTTCCAATAATCACTAAACTTATATCTATGTCTTCGATTGATCATTGAAGTTTAAAATGTCGAGTTTTATTCGCTAAACTTATCAAAATGTTAAACGTTAGTCACTCATATAACTTTTGTAACAAAATTGATGACGTGAAGGACGGGAAACACACACGGCGTAACGTCACAACTGCTACATTAGAAACTTTTTAAAAAAAGTCTTCGATTGATCACTAAACTTTAAACTGTTCGAGTTTTGATCACCAACTTCTAAAAATCATGTCGACTGACCTGGAAATTTAGAAATGTTCTTCCAAGTTATGAGTTATATATAACAAATTAATTATTTTTATATTTGATTATAATCCACATTAACAAAAAAATAATGACATCAAACCAACACGTATCACATTCTCCGAAAAATCTTAAATCTACAATTACACCACAAAATTATAACTTGCAGGAAAATATTTCTATGCAGCAAGAAACTTATATCATGTTGATTCGTTGTTAATGATGATTTATGGATTTTCCTTTGTGAATGTGATACATGTTTGTTTTCTTTTATTGTCAATGTATATTATAGATCAAATATGAAAAATAATATATGCAACTTATAATTTGGAAGAGCATTTCTAAATTTTTAGATCAGTCAACATAATTTTTACAAGTTTAGTTATGAAAACTCAATAATCTTAAAGTTTAGTGAGCAATTAAAAACGTCTTTAAAATTTTAATGAGCAATTGAAGACTTTTTTAAAAGTTTAGTGACCAATCGAAGACGTTTTTCGATTAAGGGTGATGTGGCGATACTTGTGTATTCCATCGACATGTCATCAATTCCGTTAAGAAAGTTAATTGAGCGATTGACGTCCAACATTTTGATAATTTTAGTAATCAAAACTTGACACTTTAAACTTCAGTGATCAATCGAAAACTTAAACATAATCTCAATTACTATTGGGACAATTAACCCGCAGATCTGGACTCAAGAAATATGTTCGTTATGGCTACCGATTAATGGATAATTTGTTACTGGTGGCAATGCAGATTGGCATTAAGGAGGAGGTGGAGCAAGTGATGACAAGCAAGGATCTGTACCATGTTTCGATCAAGCCAGGAATCGACCAGGCTTTTGTTTTCGGAGTAATTGCTGTTCTTGATTATATATACGATGGATCTACCAGATGCTAGTGGAATTATACTGACATGAAAAAATGTTTGATCACGTTTAAAACTCGACTTTTAAGCACGATAAATTGACATTGTCACAATATTAACAAGTCATTTTTTTTTAAAAATATTATTAATGTGATTGCGGTTGGAAATTGTATTGAATTCTGTACCTAGTGCAAATGTTTGGTTAAGATATATGTTTGTGTCCATAGATCCTTCATTATTTATTGTATCAGAGTTCAAAAAAATTGAAACTTGCATACATGAGCTGATGAGCAGTCAAGAAAGTGAATGCAAAAGTTGGTTTCATATGTACATTTTGAAGACAAATTGAAAAGACAAAATGACACGCTATGTTCTTCGTCCGAGTTCGTCGATTATCTCCTAGAGTGACCATTACAGCAGTCAACTTGAGCCATGAATCGATCCGTCGCCCATGGCAAGGCTTGCCCGGCAAGCGAGAAAGCTCAAGTAGATGATCATTAGGCCGACTCCCAACAATTTATTAGGGTACATGTTGCTTCGAGGTAACACGATTAGTGACCAAACAAGCCCTAAAACAAGAAAACCTAAAGTACAATACAAGCTAATATCCCTTGGAACTATGTAAGACATTGTTTTGCTGTACCAAGCTCCAAGCACCAAAGAGAGACCTAAACCAATCAGTGTGTTGAACATAGGCCCAGCAAAGCATCCTGAAATCGCAATCTGCACGCCATCCCTGCCGTTCATCGCAATTGCAACATTTGACATCAGATCGCCCATCGAGTTTCCCCATGCCAAGACGGTCAACGCCAGTAGTGACGGCTGGATTCCAAATATAACACCAAATGCCATTAGAAGCGCCACAAGTTCATTCGCGATAATGTAGAACCAAATAATACTCATAAGGAATCCTCCCATAACCCACGGAAGTAAGAATCTCCGAGGTGGATGATCCGCTCTGGTATATATAAAAGCAAGAACACCGAAAATGCCACCCGTCAGAACGCCAATAAGATACGCAATACCATTAGCTAGATTGCTCAGATCATCCCGAGTGTTCCAAAGGAAGGCCAAAAGCACAGGTGCAAAGGAGGCACTGGCTACGGCACAAGTCTTTGACCAACGTTCATCCTCGACTATGGGAATAGTCAATCTTCTCGGGAGTGACAACGGAAATTCGAGCAATGAACACAGTTTAGAACATGAGAATGACGAACTGCCATCGACAATATCCTCTTCATTCCAACCCCACAAAGACGTGGGATTCGCTTCACTAGTTGCCTTTACCCCTTCATTTGAATAGATTGCCACATTTGAAGCCCACACCCAGTGGGGGAGCTTAGATTGATCCTCAACATTTTCACTAGATATCACACTATCACTAATAGGTAACAAAAGTTGGCTGGACTCTAACTTCGACCTCGTGGCGTGCTTCCTCCACAACTCTTTTGCAGCGACGCAAAAGGCATAAACCACGTAAATCAAAACAAACGCAATCGCACAACTGATACTTACCTCGCCAACAACCAAAATGACAAGAAGAGAGACAAGTGCAAAGAGAAAGAAACAAATGTCCCTTATGAAACATTTCTTATCAATTTGCTTACTTTGCTCCCCGATGCATAAACACACCGTTCCAACGACAACACAAGTAACGAAAACAGCTCCACCCAACACGCTATTCAACCCCACATCACCAGAATCGTTGCCCACGAAAGCCGCGATACTAGCAAACACGTCGGGTGCCCCATTCCCCAAAGGAAGCAGAGTTACCCCCGCAACCGTGGGGGACAATTTCAATAAATTCGAAAGCTTCTCCAGACAACAGCAGAAGTAATCAGCTGCTGTATTACCCAATAAATAGAACAGAGTCACCAACCAAATGATTAGAACCAAATAACTCAAAGCTTTATACTTTTCGCAATCGCAGTAAAAGAACTTAATGTAATTGAAAAGACCCCCTGAATTGCATTGTGGGTTGGCTTTCAAGTACTCACATTCAGTACTGTAACCTCCATGATCATGTATTCCATAGCAGATCGATGGACTTCTATTTGCCCTCAAAGCATTAGTCTCAAAACCCGAAGCTTTCTCGACGCTGTAATTCGACGAGTTAACGCTATTTTCGACCATTTTCCGCCGAAAAACCTCGACCTGAACAGCATATTCACTGACTCCGTCGTCAAAGATTGTTTTGAGGGGAAGAATTGAAAAGCGTTTCTCTAAAAATAGGCCTTGAAGAACTTTTTCTTGGTCGGAAAATAAGAATAACAAAGCCAAAACACAAAACCCATTGAAAATTGCCCGCAATGTCATCCGCTTACGACAATAAATTCGATTCAAATTCATCATTTTCAACAATAAAACCTATTCCACCAGACAGTGATTGCTCGCACAAGACAAAATTTTCAGATAATTCACGGAATAATTGTTCTTGTCGGAAAATAACAAGTCTAGGGCTTTAAATTAAGTCCCTAGAGAATTCAATTCCTATTACATAAATCTAGCAAAATTCCAAACCCATTTTGAGACAACTACGAAATTTCTCTAAAGAAAGAGGAAAAAACAAGAAAACCCGAGAAGGGGTTTAAGTATTTACCTGAGAGTGAAGAAACTTCAGAGCAATTTAATTTGAAAAGAAGTTAGTGAAAAGAATCAGTTTTCTTGAAGAGTTTGGGAATAAATCAAGACTCGTTGACCGTGTGTACGCGGGAGAATCGGAAGGGATGCGGATGCCCACCGCGTAGCGTAGGAAAATCTCATGGAGTTCGAACACGTGGTTACTTCTCGGAGAAGTTTGATTTGCAACATTGGATCAAAGAAATGAGACAGTTGGTAGTTGAATGAAATCATTAATGTAATGTGTTATTACTTTCAAAAAAAATTATTTCTGGCGTCTATCTTAAATTTTTGGCGTTTATCTTAATTGGATATATGGAGATCAATGTTTTTTTTTTTGGGCATCTAGCTTTGAGTTATTATATTATATATGCAATAAAAGAAGAGAGTGAATTTAACGTTAATATTAATAATTTCAGTCACATGAAAAATCTAAATTTCAAATTTAAATAAGTTGTAGAGTCAAGCCTATTTTTTTTTCTTTATAAAAAGTACTCCGAACATGAAACAAATAAAGGGTCAACGATCAGTTGTGGAACTTATTAAGACTTGATATTTCATCTTGAAATGTCTACATTTATAAAATAAACAGTCTAAATCCTTAAATTGGTCTATGTTTTTATTTTTACTGAGTATGACATTTATCTCTTAACATGTCCATGTTTGATGGTGACTCGTTTTGAGCTATATTAAAATTTATGTGCTTTGATATCATATTAAAAGTAACATAAGCTCTTATAAATTAATCTATATTTTTATCTTTACTAGTAGTAAGCACGTGCTTCGCACGTATTTTGTAAATGATGAATGACAAGGCAAAATTAATAAAGAGAGCATATATTTTAAAGAAAAAATGTAAGTTTAGACCAAAATTTTAGTTTTGAAATTATTTATTTATATTCTTAATTAAAATATATTTTTTTCTTATTAATTAATTAATGGTGTTAATAAAAATTTAAGAGTGTTATGGATAAAAGATAAAAATATCTAAATGTATTGTAGATTAAAATAATAACTAATAATATTTAATGAAAATAAATTAAATTTTAAATGTAATATCAAAGGTTTTCCACTCATTCACACTTTTGTTGTTGTTGTTGTTATTGTAGATGTAGATTAAATTAAATAAACGAAAAAGATAATAATATGAAATCATATTACAACATTGTAAATTGTTAGATAATAAATTAATTTAATACTAAATAAATGAGAAAATACAATAATATGAAATTATATTATAATTTTGTAAATTGCTATACAGTAAATGTAATGAATCATTTAATGTTATTAAATAAATGTGTAAAAATAAAATGGTCATATAACTAAATATTTGATGGTACCCTAAGTAATTAATTGAGAGAAGGGTTTAGTACCAGTATAAAGGAAAAGAAATGAGGGTAAAATCGAAATGTGAAAGATTCTTCAACATCCATACTTTTTAAAGTAGTGTAGATTTAATGTGAAATTTATCCATTAACAAAACCAATGTTGAATTAATTGAAGTGTATCGACTACTTTAAATTCCGAACTAGCCGTTTTTGGTTGAACTGATGAATATTAATTTATGAGGGTCTCGTATGTGATTTTAAAGCGTTTTAAGTATTAATTCTTGTATATGCATATGCTATTCGATTTCTAATGGACACGTGGGGTTACTTCTCGGAGGAGTCGTATGATCTGGGCAAATATCCCATAATTATACATGGTCGGCCGACTTGAAAAGTATAACTTTAATTTAGTTCATTCATATTGCCCAAATGCCTCGAATTGAATTTTATTACCAATTACCTTCGTTTGGTAAAAATCTATGTATAAATTTTATTTATAAACGATAACGTGACAATATTTAATTGATCCATTGAAAAATAAAAAGTAGTGGATGGAGGATCTTTGATCAGTCAAAATTGTTAACTTTTCAAAAAAAATAATTCAATGACATGTTGTCACATGTTCATTTATAAACAAATGTTTATCAGACAGAGACTTTAATAAATTAAATTTTTATTGTATTCATATTCTTATATTTTCCTTAGACATGTTATCTACTTGAAATCGATAGGAATTGCCGTAACCCAGTTTTTATTTTTCATAAACCACTCAAGATATATGTATTATTGTAAAAGGTTGAACACCAACTTTAGACGTCCTCACTCTCTCTGCCCTGAGATTGGTAGAGGATATAAATCGCAAATTATGTCTCAAGCTGATCAGAATTTATATACCATCCACTTGATTGACAAAGTGTCTAACGAATTCGAACCTGCGACCTCTACGCTGTTAATATTTGTGGATCCCCAACCTCAGTCAGTTGAAATCTACCTCGGGGCTAGATATGTATCATTGTAATTTGTATGAATGCTAGACTTTTGTGTTGTGGGTGAGCTTGAAGTCATTTTCGAGTGAACATATCAATTTTTTGGGACACCTAAAAGTCATTTTCTACATTGGCACGTTAATCCGTCGACTGCAAGATTTGAAGATGACAGGCACTTCAACTAATGAAGTTGGATGTTGGCTTGTAACTTTTAAAAGGACAGATCACTTGTCGATATGCGATTAAGGCTCTGTTCGTTAATCTAATGATTATCTATTATAATTCAATTTACAACGATCACACCTTTTCAAACTATTTTTTAATCAAATACATTTTTTCTGTTCAATTTTTAACCACACATATTATCTAGAAAATACCAATAATACACATTATAAATCAAATTCCATATAAAGTAGCCGCCAAATGGACCCTAAAGAAAATTATATCCTAAGAATTAGACGAGAATGAATGAATTATATAGAACTAGCTACTTATACTTTGTTTTAAATTTTTTTGAAAATTTGTGTTTGGTAAATGTACTTTTTATGGTTTATAAATCATTTTATAAATTACACAATTTCTCAAATCACTTTTTAATCATACACTTTTTTTTTTTTTTTTCTAATTTTCAATCACTATTTTTTACCTCAAATTTATAAATAAATCAATTTATAAACTTGTTTTGACATGTTTCTTTTTGAGCTTAAAGATATGCCTAGTCACCATTTGAACATCGCTAGTTATATCACCCGTGCGATGCACGGGATTTAAATCCATGGTAATGATTCGATGAAAATTTATGAAAATTTATTAATTATACTATTATATTAAAAAAATAATACAAATAATATTTTATTACAAAATTTTATCGAATTTGAAATTAAAAAAAAAAACAAAATTAATCAAAATAGAAAAAGCAACAATATCACAGTGTACCACATGTCTTGAGTTTGACACTTCATTAAATTTTTGTATTAGAATTATTTTGACTTTTATTTACGTTTTTCCCTGAAAAATTATCGATCTCATCACCAAATTTCCTTAATTAAGTATATTTTTTTTAATGTATCACTTGCATACATTTTATTTAAACTTCAATTTATATATGATTCAATATTTTTTTCTTTTTTCATCCTTTATATATATATATATATAACTTATGCATTTGTAACAAAAAGTTGATACCAACAAATTAATGATTCTCATAATATGCATGTTGAAAAACATACTCATTTTATTGACATATTAGAAAAGTAAAACTTCAATGTTTTTGTTATTTATTTTTAATATATATTAATTCAAATTTTCTTTTATAACGCAACACATTTATATAGAATGTATTTATTTAAACTCTTATTGAAATATACATTTTTTCACAAAATTAATATTTTGCTTATTAACAAAAACATAGCTGTCAAATAGAGGGTAAATTTGTTAAAAATATTAAAATATATTTCAGAAAAATATAATTTATAATATTGAAGATAATAAATGATTTTGATTTTAGGTAACAAAAACATAATTTTAATACTGACAATTCCACGTAGCATTTTTTTCAACATGTTGTCTTCGAGTATTATATCGATCAATTTTGTTGATTGACCAGAGAGCTCCATTTTCCATGCCAAATCCTTAGCAATGACCTAATCCGCATCTTCCAATATAAAAAAAAAAATCATAAGACAACATTATTCAAAAAAATCAGAGTCTATTCATCAAAATTTGTGACATGAAGATTAATACTAAAAAAATATTTTAGATAATTTGAAAAATTATCTAGCTCTCTGACTCTCCAAAGATAGCACTAACCAAAATTTCTTTGAATGGAAGTTTATATATATATAACCAATTTAAAAATGCAATGTATAAGAATATAGTTTAAAGAAAATAACCAATGCAAACTACTGTAATTCCGAGGGACTGTCAAAGTATTAAATAAATAATGCAAACTAATATTAACAAATTAAAAACCAGAAATTTAAAATAAAAATATATACGAATAAAATTTAATAACCAAAGTAATGATCAAATAAAATACTAATACTCCCGCTAATATACATGTCAAAAAGTGTAAATATTGATGAAACAAAAATAAACAGAAAATAACTAATGCAACTACTGTTAACGAATTAAAGGTTAACTTAAATTTTTAAAAGATTATATATCCAACAAATAATTTTTAAGCAGATATATTGATGCAATTTTTAAGAGACCATCTATATTTATTGATGAAAAAACAATAGACAAAAAATGGCTAATGCAAAATAAATAATGCAAACTACTTTTTTCGAATTAGATACCAAAAATTTAAAATAAAAATATATACACTACTGTGCAGGTCTATTTGGAGTCATACTAACCTCTCTATCTTATGAAGCAAAATCAAGACTTTATGGATCATCTGGACCAGATTCCCGAATGTAGGCAAAATTGGCGCCATCAATATCACTCTATTGCATTTTAGATACCTAGGTGTACAAATGAAAAAATAGTAGACAGAAGTTTAAAGTGTAATTAAAAAAATCCATGTGATATGTTTCAAAATATAATTTGAAAGAGAAATGAAATGTGTGTTGCTTACCATATCCATATGTGAATGAAGTACCGTATGTGAATGAGGTAAATAGGCAAATGCCCTTATATTTAAAATTATCTCTCTTTCCAATTTTGCCATTCCAGCATGATGGAGTAGAGTAACTTCTCGTGCAATCAAAAAATATAATAGTTTCCACTCAATAAATTTGGCAAGGAAAATGTATATTGGGAAAGTAAGATAGAGATGACAAAAAGAGCATCACGGGAAGATCTATACTTGACTAATAAGGTGTTTGGGGCCAAAAAGAGCATCACAGGAAGATCTATACCCGATCCAGCAGCTGTAGGGGCAATGAGTGCACATAGCACTGCAGCACAAACAGCCAAAATCGCGTTGTGACCAGCAAATGCCTGATAATACTAAGCGATGGAATTAATATTTTATCATATTTCAAGAGGTAAAAGAGATAAACCAAGCATGGATACTATACCAGCAACTGGGCGGGATTTGGTGATGAACTTTCTTAGTTTTATATAATAGATAGATTTCGTCCATATTGTTAACAAAAACCAACCTTGACACAAATTAAACACTCACTAAACAGATAATCCTCGAAATCAGAGGAACATATCTTCAGCCACAAGTCCTGCCACAAATAAAATCCGTCACTGTCCTATTAGAAGATGAAAATTATCTTTGTAGCATTTTGATAGAGAAAATCCTATCATACAGGTCCTCAAGTACAGTCACTATCTTAATCTGCATCAACCTTCTGCTTAGATTGAGAAAAATGGCTATTTAACAAACAACATATAAGAAATGACTATTTAACTAAAAACATATAGTTTCTTCTAGTTGTTACAGCCAAAAGAAGCTCTGGACATTCAAAGTAAACTAATGTAACGTCATATAAAATCTTACTTGAAAACTTCAGAGTAAGCAATATTAAATCCAACAGATACCAATTATTTCCCTCTAAAAATCAAGCAACTACAAATCCCCATTTCTGAAACCCATGCATATTTCAAAGTGAATCCTGTCCCGAAATACTTTTTTTGCTTGTAGCATAATACTCTTGCAATCCAACAGATATGTTTGAAGGCATAAACAATGATAAGATGAACCTGGGGAGGCAAAAAATAGTAAAGAATAGTCCCAGTATAACTGTATAAGAAATCTTTCTAACATGGCATACATAATCACAAACTGGGGAGGCAAAAATAGTAATAGGCCAACATGATAGTCTTCAAAACCCTTCAAAACCACAAATTTCATTAAGATATATGCTATCAAAACATAACAACTTTTTCATCTAGTATGATGCATGTAATAAAGATTTTTTTTAATTTTTATTTATTCATTCTTTTTTTTTTTTTACTAATACAACCGTTATGCTACATATTGAAATTCTCTATTCCCCATCTTTCCTTCATTACGTAGGATTTTAAATTGTCCAAGCATTAGAAAATCTAATAAACTCTAAACCAAGTTAAAGATTATTTTTGAGTAAAGCCAATATGAGAAAAATTTATATTGTCAAGGCCAGTTAAATTTGCAATCACAGAAATCAATTATTAAGAATAAGAAGTCGGGTTGTTCATAAATTAAATATCCTTGGAAGTTGTAAACCATAAACAGTTCAGACACCAATCACCATGGATGCTAATTAAGGGCAAATGAAGAAAAGATTCTCACCAAACACCAAAAGATGTGAGTTTTTTCCTCTAGTAATTAATAGAATCACAACTGTAGTGCATACACTCTGTCATTTAAATGATCAATAATAATTAAAACACGCTATAAATATAAAACAGACGTCCAAAAATCCACACGTTTGCACAAACCAAACACATCCAGTACATAGAAGTCCACATATATGTCACTTTACAATTAAAAGTGTAGTAATCGGTGGCCAATTCATATGCTCTCTAATACTCAGCATCTATTACACTGTAGAGAAGACAATGATTAAAATGTCAAATTAAGAGTATTAAAATAAATGCTACATAACCGAAATTCATTTGGAGCAAATGAAATTTCAGAATGTTGAAAAACAAAAAAACAAAAACGATAAAATAATAGGAAAATACCAATAACAGAAGGCCATTGAATTTGTAGGTGCTTCTAACAATCAAGTGCGAGTAAATAAATTCCAAAGTTAAAACTGGTTGAATCTCCACTACATTTTGTTCAACATTTAAAAAAGTTTACCACCTGGATAATTAATCGAAATATCATACCAAAATCGGCAGATTCCTCTCAGCAGCGGCGATGGTTCTCAGATTTTCGTTCCCGCCTGCTTCTCTTTGGTTCTGCCAATCTTCCTCTTGTCCTCAATCTGATTCAAAACCCCCAATATGCATAAAAAATCCGCGGTATCTATACTGTTAAATAAGCGATTCAGGTTTTGAAGTTAAAGAATAAAGGTATAAAATAAATGGGGTGAAGAATCAAGCTGACTTATGGAAGAGATGAAGAAACGATTCTTCCTGAACGAAATGGCAGCGAGAAGCTTAGCCTTTATTATTTTATTTTATAAAATCACACACAGAAAAATGAGCGGGATAATTAGGCGGGATTTTGGCCAGCACTTTCCTACTTTTATATAATAGATAGATTTTTGAATAGGCTTTTTGCTTTTTCAAGATAGTAGTTTGACTATCTTCCAACATGATCTATGTCCACAAGTTAGGAATCTTTCCCAATTTTACAGTTGTGTTTTTGCTTGCATTTCCAAGCTAGCAGGCAAGGAACATAAGTGATGCAAACTATGTAGTAATTGTAGTTACGTAATCCACAAAAAATTGACTCAATTCAAGAACGTCAAAAGAATCTTAATTTATGGATCCAATTAAAATCAATTGAATCAAGCAACAAATACAATCAAATTTATATATTGCCCTCTTGATTACAAATAATATTAATCTTCACCCAAGTTTGCATAAACAAGAATAAACTCGCAAGTTTGAATTTTATTCAATGAAGAATAAGTTGTTGAAAGCAAAATAGCCTTACAATAATCTCTCAAAGTTGTGTAATTCAAAAATAAACATAAAGAACCCTTATATAATGTTAAGGGACATTAGGTCTTAGGATTGAACTAGGAAACAACTTAATTGAAAAATGAAATAAAATAAATCGAAAATCTGCGAAAATTGCGAACAGGTCCTCCGCAATTGAACTGCACGATCATGGGGTGAATTCCTGCGCGATCGCATTGAATACCCTAAAAACCTCTGCCTTTGTTTTTCTACGATCGCGCGATCGCTGACCCATAATCACTGCGCGACCGCGCAGGTGTCCGGCTAGATCCAATCTTCGTCCACTTGAATCATGTTGATCCACTTGGCTTCCGGACTCGGGTCCAACATGAAACTTGCTTCTTTTTTAGTAGAGAACATGTTTTTGTCCATCGCTTCTTGCACAACATTGTCCATTGCTTCTTTGATCTTCTTGGCTCTAAATCGAGTCATCGACCCTTCTTCCACAATCAATGGATCCTTGCTCGGGCTTATGTTTAGGCTCGGGACCTGGATCACATCGTCCCCTTCCCCTTCGAAAGAATTCGAACTTGAATCTGTACCTGCATCAAACAAACAAAGAAAGATCAGACACATAAATGTAGCTAAAACCTTATACTCCCCTGGTAAGTCTAGTTTATATGCGTTGTCGTTAATCCTTTCAAGGATTTGGAATGGACCATCTCCCCGTGGTTGGAGCTTTGACTTCCGGTGGTCTGGAAAACGCTCTTTCCTCAAGTGTACCAAAACTCGATCTCCGGTTCAAATACAACGTTTTTCCTACCATGTTTGCTTGAGATGCATATCGCTTATTCTTTTTGTCAATTTCCAACCTCACCTTTTCATGGAGTGATTTAACCAATTCAGCCTTCTTCTTTCCATCTAAACTAACACATTCATCAACAGGTAAATGAATTAAATTCAATGGTGTTAGTGGATTAAAACCATTAACAATTTCAAAAGATGAACAAGAAGTAATAGAATGAGTAGCCCTATTATATGCAAATTCAATGAATGGTAAACACTCCTCCCAACTTTTTAGATTCTTATTGATGATAATGCGCAATAATTGAATCAAGGTCCTATTAACTACCTCGATTTTCCATTCGGTTTGTGAGTGACAAGTGGTAGAAAGAGTAGTTTAGTGTCTAGCTTGTTCTACAAAACTTTCCAAAAATTACTAAGAAACTTAACATCCCTATCTGAGACAATGCTTTTAGAAACCCCATGTAAACGCACTACCTCCTTAAAAAAAATGTTTGTTATGTTGGGAGCATCATCGGTTTTGTGGCATGGTATGAAATGTGCTATCTTGCTAGATCTATCTACCAACAAAAAAATTGAGTCTCTTCCCTTCTTAGTCTTAGGCAACCCCAAAACGAAATCAATGGAAATATCAACCCAAGGCTCACTAGGAACAGGTAAAGGCATATATAACTCATGGAGCATACCTTAGACTTAGACTTTTTACAAGTAATGCATCTACTACAAACCCGATCGGCATCAATCTTCATCTTAGGCAAATAAAAATGCTCATTTAATATCCCTAAGGTCTTTTTAACCCAAAAATGCCTCATCAAACCTCCACTATGGGCTTCCCTAACAAGTAACTCCCTCATTGAACACTTAGAGACACACAATCTATTTTCCCATAATAAATAGTCATCATCTTAAAGAACTTATCCAAAGCCCTCTTACCACACGAATCATATTTAATAGAAAAATTGGAATCACTAGCATACATATCCTTAATGTATTCAAAACCAAGCAACTTAGCACTTAAAGAAGTCAATAGTACATACTTTCGAGACAATGCATCGGCTACTACATTTTTCTTACCTTGTTTATACCGGATGACGTATGAGAATGTTTCAATAAATTCCACCCACCTTGCATGTCTCTTGCTCAACTTATCTTGGCCCCTCAAATGCTTCAAAGACTCATGATCGGTATGAATCACGAACTCCCGTGGCCATAGGTAGTGTTGTCATGTCTCCAATGCTCGCACGATTGAGTACAACTCTTTGTCATATGTGGGGGTAATTAAGAGTAGCTCCTTTTAGCTTTTCACTAAAATAGGCTATTGGTCTTTGTTCCTACATTAAAACAGCTCCAATACCTAGTACTGAGGCATCACACTCAATCTCAAAAGTTTTGTCAAAGTTAGGAAGTGATAAAATCGGTGCTTTACACAACATATTTTTTATAGTTTCAAATGCATGCTCCTATTCTACACCCCATTTAAAACCTACAATTTTTTGACAATTTTAGTAAGTGGTGTGGCAATTGTGCTAAAATCCTTAACAAAGCACCTATAAAAACTAGCCAAGTCATGAAAGTTTCTAACCTCAGTTATGGTTTTAGGTGTTGGTCATTCTTTAATAGCTTTGACTTTCTCTTCATCTACTTTTATCCCCTTAGCACTAACCACATAGCCAAAAAATATAATTTTTTTCATGCAAAAGGTACACTTTTTAAAATTAGTATAAATTTGTTCTTGCTTCAAAACCACAAGTACACACCTAACATGCTCCATATGTTCATTCAAGGTTTTACTATACATCAAGATATCATCGAAGTAAACTACAACGAATTTACTTATAAATGCACGTAAAACATGATTCATTAAACGCATAAATGTGCTAGGTGCATTAGTTAGTCCAAAGGGAATTATTAACCATTCATACAAATCATATTTAGTTTTAAAAGCTGTTTTCTACTCATCTCCTTCCTTCATTCGAATTTGATGATAATTACTCTTAAGATCAATTTTACTAAATATGCTAACCCCATGCAATTCATCCAACATATCATCTAACGTAGGAGTAGGATGACGATACTTTACCGTTATGTTGTTGATAGTCCTACAATCAACACACATTCTCCAAGTCCCGTCCTTCTTTAGCACAAGTAACACGGGTACGGCACATGGACTCATGATCTCCCTTATGTACCCCTTGCTCATCAAATCATCCACTTGCTTTTGAAGCTCCTTCGTCTCCTAGGGGTTACTTCGATAATTGGGGCGGTTTGGAATGACTGCTCCAGGTATGAAATCAATTTGATGTTCAATACCTCGAATGTGTTATAATCCACTAGGTATGTCATCCAGGAACACATCTTGGAATTTCTGCAATAAAGAAATAGCCAAATTAGGGAGGGATTTGTTAGTTTCGTCAAATGCAAGGAATGCTTCCTTGTACAATAGAAGGACTATTGGTTGCTCTTCCATGAAGACCTTCTTGATTTCACTCTTTTTTGCATAGAAACTCATATTTTTTTTTTCTTTTCTGGCACTCTTCGCTCCCTCTCCTTTTTCTGAGGTATGTACCCTAACACTCTTTTTTTCTCGCCTCTCCTTTTTCTGGAGTCGTGACTCCAACCCTCTTTTCATCTCCTTTTCTGAAGTTATGGTCCCAACTCTCTTTCTCTCATTTTCCCTCACTCTTTTTTCTTCATCATTTTTCAATTTTATTTGATCTTCATACACTTGTAAGGGCGTCAATGGTGCAAGTGTAATAGTTTTTCCCCCTTTGGTAAATCTATACCTTTTTTTTATCCATCATGCACCACCTTACTATCATATTGCCAAAGTCTACCCAACAAAATGTTCCTGACGTGCATAGGAACTACATCACACATAACGTCATCCACATAGTTGCCAATATAAAAACTCACCAACAATCTCCTATTCACCTTAATTTCTCCACTATCATTTAACCATTGAAACCTATAAGGTCTACGATGTTTCAATAAGGGTAATCCTAATTTTTCAATAAGTTTAGTACTAGAAACATTAGTACAACTACCACCATCAAAATAATCATACTATATACCTTGTCATTGATACGACCCCGTGTATGGAATATGTTCTCCTTTTGTTGCTCCAAGTCTTTTGTGTTGATTTGAGCACTAAGGGCTCGCCTTGCAACTAATAGCTCACCATGCTCCCCAAATAGCATGTCTTCATCATCACAAACTTCCTCCAATGCAGACATATCACTATAATCCTCTTATTCACTATCACTCTCCATGGTTCCATCCTTTCACACAAGTATTACTCGCCTATTAGGACATTGAGATGCCACATGTCCTCTTCCCAAACATTTGAAGCATTGGATGTCTCTACTCCTAGATGGCTAAGATTCCCCCTTAAGTGTGAGTTTTCTAGCATGCTCCTCCTTTCCCTTTGGTTTCTCAAACTTCCCTTTAGAAACGGCCCCATCTCCTTTTTTTTCCCACTTTGACTTCCAAGAATGATTAGAACCCGATTGATACTTTGTTGTCCCTTTTCTCTTCAATTGCTTCTCTACCTTTATAGTCATGTGTAACATATCTTCCAAATCTAAATAATGTTGTAGCTCAACCATGTTATCTATATCCCTATTCAATCCGTTCAAAAACCCGGCCATAGTAGCCTCCCTATCCTCATCCACATTAGCTCTAATCATCAACATCTTCATCTCCTTATGATAATCCTCCACATTCTTGGATCCTTAGTATAGACTTTGTAATTTTTTATGAAGCTCCCGATGGTAATGACTTGGCACGAATCTCTTCCTTATGATAGCTTTTAATTCATCCCAAATATTAATGGGCCTCTCGTGATTCATCCTCCTAGAAGTCACCAATTGATCCCACCAAGTAATAGCATAATAGGAGAACTCAAGTACCGCTACCTTAACCTTTTTCTCTTCCGAATAAGTGTAGCAATTAAAAATCAACTCCATCTTATTTTCCCACTCCAAGTATGCTTCCGGATCAGTCCTACCCTTGAATGATGGAATTGTCATTTTGATGTTGCTCATACTACCATCCACTCTATCCCCAATAAGATCTCTATCCCTCGTTCCATACCTAACTCCTTGTCAAAATCATTATCTTCTTCATTCTCATCAACCACCTCTACTCTACCACCTCGTCCACCTTGCCTACGTGCATTAGGCACTTCCCGAGATTTTTTAAGTCTTTCTAACCTACCTATCACATCCCCAAACAATCGCTAAAACCGTTGTACCATCTCATCCGACATGTTGGCTCCATCGTTGTTTTTTGTAGTAGAAGATTGTTCAGACATCTTAAAACTAAGTAATTTTATGCCTTACGTGTTTTCACTCGTGTATCACTCAATTTGAATTTTTCTTCTATTAATCTCATCACTCTTACCTTTTCCACTCAATAGCTTTCACACCAGTTGCTTCAAAGAACGAACCCAAACTCAAGCCAGTATTAAACCCGAATAATTCAAACTATGTATGAGGGAGAATTCAATGATTTATTGGAATAAAATCAATGAAGACTTGACAAAGAAAAGTTGGCTCAATAAAGGAATTTGACACTTTTGATTGGAGACTAGAATTATTTCTAGAAGGTAGTTCTTGAATTTTTTTTCTGAAAAATTCAACTATGATAACAACGAAACAAACAAAATTTGATTTGGATAACAAACGAATGAATAACAACTTTTGAATATTTTTTTGGATACTTTTCTTGATCAAAGATTCAAAACTATGAAGAACGTGAAGAACAAAATTCAAGAAAACAAATAAAGATATAACCTTGATTTTTTTGGAGCCTAAGCTCTGATACCAACTGATGCAAACCACGTAGCAATTGTAGATATGCAACCCACAAAAGATTGACTCAACCCAATAACGTCAAAAGAATATTGATTTATGGATCCAATTAAAAGCAATTGAATCAAGCAACCAATACAATCAAATTGATATTTTGACCTCTTGATCATAATTAATATTAATCCTCACCCAAGTTTGAGCAAACAAGAATAAACTCCCAAGATCAAATTTTATTCAATGAAGAATAAGTTGTTGAAAGCAAAGTAGCCTTACAATAATCTCTCAAAGTTGTGTAATTCAAAAATAAACATAAATAGCCCTTATATAATGTTAAGGGATGACATTAGGTCTTAGGATTGAACTAGGAAATAACTTAATTGAAAAAAGAAATAAAATAAATTGAAAATCTGCGAAAATTGCAAACAAGTCCTCCGCGATTGAACCGCGCGATCGCATGGTGAATTCCTGCGCGATCGTTTGGAATACCCTAAAAATCTCTGCCTATATTTTTCTACGGTCGCGCGATCGTCGACCCATTATCACTGCGCTATCGCGCAAGCGTCCGGCTAGATTCAATCTTCATCCACTTGAATCATGTTGATCCACTTGGCTTTCGGACTCGGGTCCAACATGAAACATACTTCTTTATTAGCAGAGAACATGTTTTTGTCCATCGCTTCTTGCACAATATTGTCAATTGATTCTTCGATCTTCTCGGCTCTAAATCGAGTTATCGGCCCATCTTCCACAATCAACGGATCCTTCCTCGGGCTTGTGTTTGGGCTCTACACCTGGATCACATCAATAAGTTGGGAATATAAGTGTAGCTATCAAGGCGTTCTGGTTTATTTGTGGAGTATCGAGCTTCTCTATCCCTGGATGTGTTATGTACTTGCTTGACTGAGCAAAAAAAAAAATGCATAGTAGGCGTTATTATGCAAATGTCAATTCTAGGTGATGTCGTCTGAACTTGTCTTGTATTTTGGTCGAACTTACAATTAACTAGGGAGATTGATATAGTCCACATATCCTTCTGGGCTAAGATTATTGGTTTTTCTTTGGCCGGTCTTTCATATGTAGTGTGTAGAAGTGACAAACAGGCCGAGCATGGACTTAACTCGTCTAACCATGAGCAGCTCATGGAGACGAGCCACGAGCTGAGCCCACAAGCTTGGCTCATAATTTTTTAAAACAAAAATACCATTTTAAAAAAAATTAAATGGCCCACGGGCCAAGCTTGACTTGGCCCACGAGCACCGAGCTCCCTTAACCATATGAGCCGAGCTCGGCTCGTTGTAGATGAGCAGCAAGCCTGTTAATGACGTTAAAGGGCCAAGCCGAGCCCATTGCCAACTCTAGTAGTATGTGGCTAGGACCTTTATCAATGAATAATATTGGAGCATCTACAAATTTAAATAGCAAAATTTTTTTAACACTTCAACAACCTCTTTATTTCTATGCTATTCATTTTACTTGTCCCAAGAAGCATTTACTATTTTTCCCTATTAATTTTTTGAATTAAGCTTCTTGTACATTTTTTGTGTACAACTTTTTGCACACCCACTCACATTGGATACATTTTTTTAATCCCACTATAATTGGGTCCCACCCCAATGTGAGTGAGTGTACAAAAAGTTGTACATGTAGCATGATCTAATTTATTATTTCCCTCCATTTCAACCATAAACGCATCAGAATGCCTTTAATATTTCACGCCAATTGCCACCTCTTAATTTTTAGAGTTGAATTCCAATGGAGTTACTGGAGTATTTAACAAAGAAGATTGATCGTCGAATTCTGACAATTGGGTTGAAATTTTTGGAATTTCATTTGAGTCATCGTATTGATGTTCATCCATAATAGTTTGATTGAAATCCATTATGAAGACACGAAGAAAAAAATTGATTTGGATGGAATGAAAATAAAAATAGGTTATGGAATATTGCACAACATATACTGCTGAATGTTGCATACCATAAATAAGCTCATATATGGTGTGTATATGGAATGAAATTAAAATGACTTTTGGAATGATGCATTGAAAATCGAGTTTTATTTGAATGCATAATTGAGAGTGATTTTGACTCTCTACATTTGAAGAGGAAAACCCACTCTTTAAAATAAGGGAAAATTACATGGAGACATGAATTTAAAATTTAAAATTTTGGTGTAGCACATAATTTTTTTTTAAATTTTCAAGTGTTAATACAATTAAAATTAATTAATTAAACATAATATAAAAACTAAAATAAATATTCAACACAATCTCAAACCCTAATTTCATTTTCTCTCATACTTCACACTCAACTCTCTCTCTCTCTCTCTCTCTCTCTCTCTCTCTCTCTCTCTCTCTCTCTCTCTCTCAACAACGACTACTACTCACTCAACTCTCTCTATCTCTTTATCACCCAACGACGACACCAGTAGTAGCGCCACCGTCGACGACATTCTCAACCATTACTACCGCTGGCAGCCAACGCGCACAGGCAGTGCTTTTGCACTAGCGCGGCGACTGGGCTCATAGGTGGTGCTCCTGTGGTTGCGATTGTGTGCTGGTGAACTGGTGGTGGTAGGTCGTTGTTGTGTGATTCTTGCAGTGGCGGTGGTGTGGCTCTGGCGGCGGTGTGTGTGGTGGCATGTGGTGTGGTTCTGACCGCGGTAATGGCTGTGGTGGGGGTGGTCGACTACACGAGGACACCTCTTGCTTTTCTCCTTCGTCGTCTGCCATGTACCTTCGTTTGTATGTGTTTGGAGGTAGAGTTGGAATTGGTTTATTAGATCAGTAGTGGTTTTTGTGGTGGCTGTGTGTCAGTTGTTGGGGGAGGGGGAGGGGGCGACGTCAGTGGTGTGAATCTGTTGGTGCAACTGGTGGTGGCGTTGAGTTGGCTCTGTGTGTGGTGCCTTCTGCACGACGTTGTAGTCGAGTGCTTGTTGTTTGTGGTATAGGTGGATGGCGGTGACTGATGGTAGTGGTTTCTTTCCTCTTCTAGAGGTGGTGCAGATAGTGGTGGAGGTGTGGTGGCGGCAACGGCGGCTAGCCACAACAGCGACAGTAGAGGTGGCAAACGGGCTGAACCGCTCGCCGACTCGGCTCGCAAAACACGAGTCGAGGGCGGCTCGGCTCGTCAAAAGACCGGGCTCGTGGACGAGCTAATTAGCCCCGTTGAACCACGAGCAGCTTGCCGGCATGAGCAACGAGCTCGTGCCGACGAGCTCAACGAGCCGGCGAGCCGAGCGGCTCACTGGCTCGTGTATAAAAAAAATCGTTTTTTAACCGCTCAAAATAAAAAAAAATAAACAATACAATATGTCAATATTAATATATAATATATTACGATTTACACAAAAAAAAGCTCTTGAAAAAAATAATAATAAATAAATTAAAACATATTAAGGTGACCGTTCTGGTCACTTAAAAAAAAAAAAATTATTTTTTCTTCCTAAATTTTTTCCTATAAATACTACACTTGTTTCAGTTTTTTTTTTTTTTTTACAATTCTACTACACTACATCTACTACAATTCTCAACTCTAATTCTTATTCTACATTACAAATTTACAAGTCTACTACACTCTTATCTCTTCTTCTACTCTACCAACATTTTTATTCTATTTTCTACAATTATAATTTCTACATTTCAATTTATCATTACATCTCTCAATTACACGTATTCAATTTTATTTTTATATTTCAATTTTTCCACACCACATCACATACAAAAGAATGGATCCCAGCAACCGAAGATTTATTAATGAATTGTTCGATGGTCCACCTGGATTTGGGGAGCATCATGATGATTCAACACCACAATATCATGTTCATTTCGACGATCAATTTTCCGGTTTCAACGACGTACCAATTCCCGACAACATTGAAGAAGATCCATTAAATCAGCGAATCGATTTAGACGATATTGAAGAAGATGCGGATGTTCAAATCTTACAAGATGATCCCGATATTCCCGACGCAAGAGGAAAAAGAAAAGTCAGAAAAGGTAAGAAGCCAACTTCAAAGTGTTGGGATCACTTTAAATTAGTCGCAACGGGAAAAAAAGTTGAAGGAGAAGCTGAATTCAAAGCTGTGTGCAAATATTGTGCACAACAATTAGCGTGATCAAAGGGAATTGGTACTACGGGCCTGAACCGTCACTAATGCAAGTGTCAGCCCAAGCACGGCTTCGTTGAATCGAATCAAAGTCAACTACAATTTGGTTCATCAGCCGCTAGTGCTTCTGGAGCGGGATCTACAACACTTTCAAATTGGATGTATTCCGAAGCAGAGAATCGAACTGGGTTGGTTCAATTCGTTGTGGGGGCGGAGTTGCCACTAAGCATAGTGGACAATGAGCACTTTGTTACATACATCAAGCGTTATCTTCAACCCAAGTACAAAGGTATTACTCGAAACACTCTACGTTCTGATACAATACAATATTATCTTAAAACTAAGAAACAATTAATAGTCGATTTAAATAACTATGGTGGTGTTATTTCTTTTACTTCCGATCTTTGGGAAGGAATTAACAAAAAATGTTATATTGCTGCAACTGCACACTACATTGATCCACTTTGGGTTATGTATAAAAAAATTATTGCTTTTAAGATTCTAGAATTTCCTCATAACGCAACCAACATATTTAATGCTATACTTGATATTGTTAGAGAATATGGATTTGAAAATAAAATTCGATCATTTACTTTCGATAATGCTAGTGTAAATAAACCTGTAGTAGATAAATTATGTAGAATTCTTAATCCGGATTTTGGTGATTTCTTATTCCATGTTAGATGTGTATGTCATATTTTAAATTTAATTGTTCAAGATGGCTTGAAACATATTAAAGATGAAATGGATAAAATTAGAGATGCTATAGTATACATAACCATTTCACCGAGTAGAAAACAATATCTTGAAACAATGTGTTCACAATACAATTTAGATTCTAAAAAATTTATCACCGACGTAGGCCATAGGTGGAACTCCACATACTTGTTACTTAAATCATGCGAAGGTTATGAACACATAATAATGGAATATTATAACAGTAGAACACTTAAAAAAGACGATGATCCTCTATTAATAGAATCGGATTGGGAAGCTGCTTTTAAAGTGAAAAAGTTTTTAACAAGTTTTTACGATTCAACCAATATATTATCCGGGGTATATTACCCAACTAGTTCAAGAGTTCTTGAACGTCTTTATATTATTGCAAGAACTTTTTATAGATATAGATACGAGTCATTTTTTACTGAAATGATAATTGCTATGGAAATAAAATTTAGAAAATATTGGGAAGATTTAACTATGTTATTTCCCTTAGCATGCATAATGGACTCGCGTTTTAATTTAAGGGTACGAAAATTCTTGTTTCAAAAATCAATAGCTCATTGATTTTGGATAAACCTATCACTTATAATAATTTAGAGAGCACGTTAGTAAACATGTGTACTGTATATGCTGCACGATTAGGAACTACTATTAGTCATACACAATCTGCACCATCACATGACACTACACTTGGAGACGATGAAGTTGAATTAAACAATTTAATGGAAGAAATGACTCAAGTACAAGGAACTTCTTCTTACAGTATGTCTTCTAGTTATAGTATCAACGAATCAGGTTCACTTCAAATACCTGAAGAATTGAAAATTTATTTTGGACAAGAACTACTTAGAAATGTGGAGTCTACTAATTCTTTAGAATTTGATTTACTTCATTATTGGCGAACAAACGAACGAAAATATCCGATTGTTTCCGCCATTGCAAAAGATCTACTAACACCTCCGGTTAGCACGGTAGCTTCGGAGTCTGCTTTTAGTGCAGGTAAAAGGGTTTTGTCAGAATTCAGGAGCCGACTCAAAGAAGATATTTTGGAAGCGTTGATGTGTGTTAAAGATTGGCAAGACGGTGATTTACGCTTACAAAATTGTACACGTAACAAATTGTTCGTGTACAATTTTAACTCCGCCTACTAGAATACTGAATATTCAATTATTCAAATAAGACTATTTAGTAGCCGATCCCAAGCCCGGAAAAAAGGAAGAGGGTTTAATTTTTTTTTTAACCTTTTAAATTTTAATTTATTTACTTCATTTTCGTTTTTGTCTTTTCAAATTATAATTGGATATTTGATTATTTGAAGAAGTTTTTATTTACGTTATAACTTATAATTTATAAACTTATAAATTATAATTAATCATTTCGACTTTCAATTTAATTCTCTAATAATATTAATAACTAACAAACATTATTTTTTTTACTTATGAAGTTATTAATAATTTATTTAATACATAACTTATTAATTATTAGTTATTAATATTATACTTATATTTATAAGTTATAAGTTATAAGTTATAACTAATTAAGAATTTTTATCAATAATATTAAATATATTAATATTCAAGATTTCAAATATTTTAGATATCGATTTGATTGTCGACTAAGTCTAAATCTAAATCAATGTAAGATCATAAGACGGTAAGACAAGACTCACAAGAGGGTTTTTTTTATTTATTTTTTAAAAAAAATAAATGGTAAGACTTAAAAAAAAAAAAAAGCTAAACGAGCCGAGCTCGGCTAGTGGGCCAAGCCGAGCTCGGCCAGGTCAAACGAGCCGAGCCTAATCTCGGCTGGTTTGACCCGAGCTCGTTGCTCGGCTCGTCCGTTTGACGAGCCGAGCTTTACGAGCCATGGGCCGAGCCAGCTCGGCTCGGCCCATTGCCACCTCTAAGCGACAGCAGGGGGTCGGTGGTAGTTGAGGAAATTAATCAGGTGGTGTATTGGGATGGGGGGGTAGGGTTTGGGGTTAGGGGTTAGGGTTGGGTGAGATGGTAACCAATTATTAGGTAATTGCGACCAAAATATTGATTAGTTGTGATTTTGTGCGACTTGTGATAAATGCAGGATGTAACCAAAAAAACGAGTAAGTTGTAACTAATAAATGATTAATATGTTACCAATTATGGATGATTGTAACTATTATTAGTAGTTGTGATGAAAAATATTAACTAATCGTGACCAAAAAATGCGTAAGTTGTGATCAATAAATAAATAACATGTGACCAACTGTGATTGTGTAATCATTGGATTGGATGTGATGTGACCTACAATTATGTCAAATATGATTGTGTGATCGAACTGTAACATTGTGTAACTGAACTGTAACCTAACCAAATGTGGCTTTGCCAGTGGGGGTAGGTTAAGTGGGGTGATGTGGGCGCGGGGTCGAATTCGTGATAAATTTGTACTTGTGACGAACTGTGACTTTATATAACCAATTATGACTTTGCATGGTAGGTGTGGTGTAGGGTTAAATTTGCGATTAAATTTGTATATGTAATCGCATTGTAACTTTGTGTGACCAACTGTAATTGGGTGGGATGGGTATTGTGGGTTGAGGTGAAATTTGCGATTAAATTTGTAAATGTGACTTAGTGTGACCAACTGTGACTTTGCGAGTTGGGTGGGTGGGGTGGGAGCGGGGTGAAATTTGCGATAAATTTGTAATTGTAACTGAATTGTGACTTTGGAGGGTGGGTGGGGTGTAAAGACGGACAAGCCCACCAGACCCATGAAAACTGGCTTGGATCGACTCGCTAGCCTGTGAAAAAAAAACTATTTTTATTAAATATGGTAACATTGAAAATATCACTTTTTCTACAAATTTTAATACAACTTTTAAAACAAAATCATATTTTTTTCATCCCTAATAATAGCTAAGAAACGTAATATTTTTTGATAATAGTAATTAGAAATACATTTAGCATTTAATTGTTATTTATTTATGTGTTATTTAAATTTTCAAATTTTGAAGTAATTCATGTAACATAAAATATAAATATAAATTTTATGTTAACATTTTATGGTATAAATACAAATTTATCATTTTGTATTTAGAAATTTGACAAAAAAAATATTATAAATATGATAAAATCTACGTTTTTATTTATACAGATCAAATCAGAACGAACCGCGACCTGCATGGGCTTGACCCGGATGGGCTAGCCGGTAGGCTTGGGTTGTAGTTCCAAATTTGTGAGTTGGCCCGAAACTTGCAGCAGACCGACTTTTTTTCAAGCGAGCTATTACAGGACTTTTATGTTGACGGGCCGACCCGGTCCGACCACCCGGATTGACCTCTATAGTGGATTTTGGGTGGTGGTAGTTATGAAATTTGTGACTAAAGTTGTAATTGTTATTAAAATTGATTTTGTGTGACCAACTGTGACTTTGTGGGGTGGGTGGGGGTCGGGGTGGTTGTGGGGGTGGGGTGAGGGTTAAATTTGTATATGTGACCGAATTGTGACTTTGTGTGATCAACTGTGACATTGTGGATTGGGGATTGGTGGGTGGGGTAGGGTGGGGTCATGAGGTCGGGGTGGGTGAGGAGGGGGTCTGATGTAGGTGGGGTGCATGTCTGCAGGGGTGTAAATATTAAATTTAGGTGATGTTTAGGTAAAATTATATCATCAATATGATAAATAATTATTTTTATATAATATTATATATATTTATTATTATTAACACCTGATTTTTAAAAAGCAATCTTAAGGTTTTTAACTTTAAAAAGTGATAGTTTTAGGCTTACAATTATGCACTTTTCCCTTAAAATAATATGTGGAAATTACACCCACCCCTACTTTATAAGAATCAAATTCATAAATAAGATAAAACATGTATTACTTCAAAATTCAGGTTTTAGTTAAAATCTTAATTAATTAAAAAATTTAAATAATAATAATATTCTAAAATTAAATTAATTACCCAATTTCATTTTTATTTCACATCACTTCAAACCCTAAATTACTCATTTCTCTCCTTACGTTCTCTCTCTCTCTCTCCCTATGTCTTAGACCACAGCCGCTCCTTCCCCTTCCCCACCGCGACTCTCTCGCTCTCTCTCTGTGTCTCAGACTACCACTCCCCAACCCGTCGGAGTCCGAATGCTTCGAACGTCGTCAGAAGACCCATGTTGGCAGAGATATATTAAGGTAAGGGCGTCGTTGCTGCATCGCACTCAAGAAGCGGCGCCGCTACTTTGTTCTTGCTGCAATGTTTTCGATCTTGTTTCTGCTTCACAAAAAATTGGGGTTTTTAGGATTTTTGGTGTGTTTTGGGCGGTGAAACCAGATCCGTTCAAAGTTGTCGATGGAGGTGAAGGTGGGTAGTGCCATTGTTATTTTGGAGGCAATGGTGGTGGTGGGTCTCGTTGCAGACGCTAGAGGGTGGTGGTGGGGAATGTGGATGAGATGGAGAATGCCCTGATGGTGATGGACGCCGCCGCTGCATCGCATGTCCCTGCTTTGTTCTTAAAGCACTGTTTTCTTTCTTGCAGCCGCTTCGCAAAAATTTTGGGGTTTTGGGATTTTTGGTGTTTATTGGGTGGTGAAATCAGATCCGTTTGAAGCTACCGATGGAGGTGAAGGTGTGTAGTGAGATTGTTTTTTTGGAGGCGCTGGTGGTGGGGGCTCATTACAGACACTGGAGGGTGGTTGTGGGTAATGCAGATGAGATGGAGAATACCATGATGGTGATGGAGCTTGAGGAACGTACACATAAATTGGTGGTGGCGATTTTCGGTTGATAGGTAATAGTTGAACTCGCAGGTGGGGCGCAATGGTCGTTTGGGACAGAGATCTGAGGCGGTGGGGGTGGCGAAGTTGCGGGCTCATAGGAGACGGGTTGTTTAAGACAGATCTGAGACGGGGGAGGTGCCGGCTGCAGATTAGTCCCCGGAGACTTAACACGGTAACACTTTATGGGTGGGTTGGTGGCGGAGGAGATGGTGGAGTAAGAGGCGGCGGTAATTGACAATTTGGCACACGTAACTTAACAAAATGTGTGATCTAATATTTTGTTACATGTGACTTCAAAGTAACTTAACAAAATATGTGACCTAATATTTTGTTACATGTGACTTCAAATATGTGATTTACTGATACATAAGTTGTGACCTAAAATAAATTAAAATTGGATATATAAGTTGAATTAATTGTGACCTACAATAAATTAAAGTTGCGACCTTAAAAAAATTTCTGTGACCTTAAAAATTTGACTTGTGACATTAAATAAATTTGTGACCTAAAATATTTGTCTTTTGTGACATGAAATTATACAATATTGTGACCTAAAATATTTATCTTTTGTTTTGTGACTTGAAATTAAACAATATTGTGACCTGAATATATATATTTATTAAGTTATTTTTATTTCTTTAATTTAATTTAATTAATTAGTTATAACCTGATTTTTGAAGTTATGAAATTTTGACCTCATTTTTGAAATTTGTATTTTAAAATACATTACTTATATATTTTTCCCAAATAATATGTTAAATTAGAGAGTCCATTAGAATATGATTTTAAGGGTTGCCTCTCCAATTTGGAGAATATTTTAAGTTTGAAGAGCCCATTGAGATGCCCTTATCTATTATCAACGGTATTAAATATTGGTCTAATTATCAACATATCATATGTTCTACTCCCCCGTCTCGTAAAGATAGTCAACTTTCATTTTTCACACAAATTAAGAAATAGTATTTATTGTACTTGAAAAAGTAAGTTTAACACACGATTTTTTTTACTATGCTCTTATTTACTCATCAAAACACTTTTGAAATTATCGATCATTTAAGAACATTAAGTAGAGGTATATTAGGAAAAAAGTTTTTAATACATATTGAATTAGGAAAGGGGACTATAATTTGAGACAGACGAGAAATGAATAGTATATTATCTTTGCGGGACGTAGGGAGTATTAAATAAGCCATAAATCCTTGTATTTAATTGAAAATGTAATTTATTGCCATTTGTTGTGACAAATGTTAAATTCTAGTGATACTAAATAAGAATACTCTTTGCTAATTAGTTTCTTCATTCTTTGTGTATTAAGAGAAGTTAAATGCTTTAGATGCTGGACGTGTGGCTATCTCTTGACCGTTGGATCAATGGGCGGATGGTCTGTCTTATCTTAAGTTTTGATCTTTTAAGACTAATTATTCGAATCTTTCCTAAGGCCATTTCCGACAGTTTTTCAACCGTTTATCCCAAATTTGAGATAATTTTTATCTCAAATTTGAGGTAGACTCAAATTCTTCTTCAACAGCTTTTATTCCAAACTTGGGATCAAGGAAATAGTACCTATTTTTCTTATAATTTCTTAATATTTTACCTAGATAATAAATTTTTTAATTAACGACTTTAATTTAAATTATTAGCTAACGCGTAGAATAAATCAAATCAAATTATTGTGAACAAATTTAGTTTTTTTTAGAAAAAATTAAATTAACAATTATCGAATTATAACATTTCAAATTAAATAATAATTATTATAATATTTACAAATACAATTATTACTATAATAACAAAATATTGGATTAATTATGAATTTTTGACTTTTAAATTAAATATGAAAATGACAATTTAGTTTAGTAAATAACAAAGTTGTGAATAGTGCAACCCCAATGAATATTCACAATCCCAAATTTGAGGTACCATTGAAGATAATTTTACCCCAAATTTAGAGTATGGTTGGCCCTAAGCTATCTCTCTGCTTTGTTCTTCTTCTACTACGACTACCTTTTCTAGTCTGATTTTGTTCAATCCAATTTTATATTTCTTCAGTAAAAAGAACTGCTAATCAATAGCAGAATCTATGTGTTGTTGGGTTTTGTTGGAAAGTGTATTGTTGACTATGGTTTCTGAGAACTAGTATGTTCATTCTGATTTGTGAGTGCCTCAACAGGGGATGTATGTGATTATTCACTGAACTTTCGAGGCTTAGGCCAGAAATATTGTTGTGTTCTTGTTATTTTTACGTTTCTTGCCAATTTTATATCCGTTTAATCTTGTTTTGGGACCGACAGTGGTATGAGAGCCATTTAAAACACTTTATAAAACTGTTTATGTTTTGCATAAACGATTCTCCTATAGTGAGATCAATTTCTCATGAGGTTTGTGTTATGAAATGTTGTTCAAATATATAAATATAAAGTGGAAAAAGTGCGAGAATCGGTCCAATATATAAGGAACCGGTCCAAAAAGTGTAAAAACCGGACCAAATACAACTGGACGGACCAAATGGTCCGGCCAGAATGAAGAACCACGCGATCGCGTGGTTAAGTGATTTATTCACTGCAGAAATTTTTAAGGCATTGCGCGATCGCGCGAGATTAATACCGGCGATCGTGTGGAGGTAAAATTCGATCGTTGGAGAAATTTTTCAGAATTTCTCAAGCACCTTTTCAATCAATTTTGGCACTCTTTCGTGAAGAGTTGCATGAACAACGAATAGGGATGATAGAATTCTATAAATAGGTATAGAATTCATGTTTTGAACAACTTTTGATCAATATACTTTCAATAGTGATTATCATCCAAAAATCTTGAAACTTAGAATCTTCAAATTTGCTCTTCTTGTTCCTATTCTCCAAGTTTATCAATTGTGCTATTTGATACTTGGTTTGAGGCTTCAAATCCGCTAAAGCAATTTGCTTGGAGGCCCTTTAGCATTCTTATTTCGAGAGGGCGCAAATTTCGCTTTTAGGACAATATTCTTTGCGATTCAAGTCATTTTGCAATTTTTGTTTTCTTCTTGATTTTTTGTTGCAAGTTTTGTGTCAACTTCATTATAGCATATTTATTTGAGAAAGGAAATTTCTCAACAATCTAAAAGCGAAATTTCTGCGATGGCAACCGAAGGAGACACCACCATGGCAACAATCAAATTGATGAATCAAGACTTGGTTCGCTTGGATCGTTTTGATGGCACCAACTTCACAAGGTGGCAAGACAAAATCAAGTTTCTACTAACGGCGCTGAAAATCTTCTATATCCTTGATCCCAATTTGGAAGACTTGCCCGAACCTTCCGAGAAAGATACCGAACAAGCAAGGATTGATCGAAAGAAGCGAGAAGAAGACAAACTTATTTGTCGTGGTCATATCTTGAATGCACTTTCGGATTGTCTCTGCGACTTGTACACCAACACTAAATCTGCAAAAGAAATTTGGAATGCACTTAAAAACAAGTACAAGGCCGAAGAGGAAGGAACTACAAAATTCCTTATAACAAGGTACTTTGATTTTAAATTTTTGGAAAATGTTCCCCTATTACCCCAAGTTCATGAATTGCAAGTGATTGTCAATAAATTAAAAGCGGTGAAGATAGAACTTCCGGAATCATTTCAAGTAGGAGCAATTATTGCAAAATTGCCTTCTACTTGGAGAGGATATAGGAAGAAAATTCTTCACAACTCCGAAGATTTTTCAATGGAGCAAATTCAAAAACATCTCCGAATTGAGGAAGAGTCGAGGGCAAGAGATGGGATTGAACATTCCCATGTTGGCACTTCTAAAGCCAATGCCTTGGAGAACAACAAAGTGATCAAAGTAAACAAAAGAAAGTTTACTAGCAACAACAACAACAAATTCAAAAAGAAGCCCAAGGGAGAATGCTTTGTATGTGGAAAATTCGGCCACTTTGCGAAAGATTGCCGACATAAAAAACAAAGCAATTTTGGAGGCAAGGTTAATTCCATTGACAAGAATGAAATTATTGCTACTATAAGTGAAGTGAATTCTGTCAAAGGAAAAATTCCGGGATGGTGGTATGATACATGCGCCACCATTCATGTTTGCTATGACAAATCCCTATACAAGACCTATCAAGAGATTGATGATGGTCAACAAATTCAAATGGGAAATGAACATTGTTCAAAAGTCATAGGAAAAGGGAATGTTGATCTTCAATTCACATCCGGAAAGGTTGTAACTCTTACAAATGTCTTACATGTGCCGGATATGAATAGAAACCTTGTAAGTGGTGATTTTTTGGGAAAACCGGGCGTGAAATGTATTTTTGAGTCGGGAAAACTTGTATTGTCCCGAAATGGTTTCTTTGTTGGTAAAGGCTATTCCACTAATGGAATGGTCAAATTGTGTACTATTGACAATGCAATCAATAAAATAAATTCTTCTTACTTTGTGTGTTCTTTAGATTTATGGCATGATAGATTATGACATGTTGGATATTCTACTTTGCATTAGAACGATTAGAAATGACATGCTATCTTGTGATTTTACAAAGTATGAAAAATGTGAAATTTGCACTAAGTCCAAAATGATTAAAAAACATTTTCAAAGTGTAGGAAGATCATCTAATATTCTTGACTTAGTTCATACCGATATTTTTGAACTTAATGGCATGTTAACAAGGGGTGGTAATAAATATTTTATTACTTTCATTGATGATTATTCTAGATTTTGTTATGTTTATCTAATGAAACATAAAAATGAGGCTTTTCATATGTTTAAAGCATATAAAAGTGAAGTAGAAAATCAAAAGGATAAAAGGATTAAAATTCTTAGAAGTGATAGAGGCGGTGAATATTTTTCTAAAGAATTTGATATCTTTTGTGAAGAACATGGTATTTTACACCAATGTAGTGCACCTAGAACACCGGAACAAAATGGCCTGGCGGAAAGGAAAAATAGAACCTTAGTTGAGATGATAAATGCTATGCTAACAAGGTCTAAATTGCCTAATAACTTATGGGGTGAGGCATTACTTACCGCGTGTCATATACATAATAGAATTCCTTCTAAGAAACTTAAAGTTTCACCTTATGAATTGTGGAAAGTTCGGAAGCCTAACATTGGATATTTTATAGTGTGGGGGTGTTTGGCTTATTATAAAAACACCAATCCTAGTAGGACAAAACTAGGACCAAGAGGGATCAAGAGTGCTTTTGTTGGATATGCTATAAATAGAAAAGCATATAGGCTACTTGATCTAATATCCAATGTGATTATAGAATCACGAGATGTGGAATTTTTTGAGAATTCATTAAGCGTTGATGATATTCCTCAAAATTCAATAGAAATTCAAAATGAATTTCTGGCTTCTAAATCACTAGAAACATCTACCCAAGATGTAATTGAGACTAGTGAAACTCGAAGAAGCAAGCGTTCTCGTAAAGAGAATGTATTAGGACATGATGAGATTGATTCTCAAAGAATCTCCTTTTACTTGGTTGAAGCAAGTAAGGAAGATATAGTAAGAATAATTCCATATGTTCTTCAAATTGATAGTGATCCTAAAACCTATAAAGAAGCAATGACTTCTAGAGATAGCACATTTTGGAAGGATGCTATTAATGATGAAATGGATTCTATAACGTTCAACAATACTTGGAAGATTGTTGATTTACCGGCTGGATCAAAAGCCATTGGTTGCAAGTGGGTATTTCGAAGGAAATACAATACCGATGGTTCAATTCAAACCTATTAAGCAAGATTAGTTGCTAAAGGTTTTCGACAAAAGGAAGGAATTGATTATTTTGACACTTATGCACCGGTGGCTAGGATCACTACTATTAGAATACTATTTGCACTATCTTCTATATTTGATTTGCATGTGCATCAAATGGATGTGAAGACTGCATTTTTAAATGGAGAATTAGATGAAGAAGTTTACATGGAACAACCGGAAGGTTTTGTTCTTCCGGGTAATGAATATAAAGTTTGTAAACTTATTAAATCGCTATATGGTTTAAAACAAGCTCCTAAAAAATGGCATGAGAAATTTGATAATGCAATTATGTCTTTTGGTTTTTCACATAATGTGGTAGATAAATGTTTATATATTAAAAGTTGTGATAAACTTGTTACATTTGTGTGTTTGTATGTGGATGACATGTTGATTATAAGTAATCACATGAATGGCATAAAAGAAACGAAGAGGTTTCTATCGTCAACATTCAATATGAAAGATCTTGGTCAAGTGGATACCATATTGGGTATAAAAGTGATCAAGAATGAGTTGGGGTATGCATTAACCCAATCACATTATATTGAGAATGTGATCGAAAAGTTCAAACATTTGAACATTAAAGAGGCAAATACTCCATTTGATTCAAGTATTAAACTTGTAAAGAATGTTGAAAGGGCTATTGGACAACTCGAATATGCGAGTGCAATTGGAAGTCTAATGTATGCAATTCAATGCACGAGACCGGATATTGCATTTGCCGTGAGTAAACTTAGTAGGTTTACTAGCAATCCAAGTGTTGAGCATTGGAAAGCGATTGGAAGAGTTCTTGGTTATCTAAAGAGAACTAAAAACCTTGGACTTCAATATTCCAAGTTTTCAGAAATATTAGAAGGATATACCGACGCAAGTTGGATATCAAATGCTGGAGAAAATAAATCAACCTCAGGATGGTTGTTTACACTTGGAGGTGGTGCTGTTTCTTGGAGATCGAAGAAACAAACAATTATAACACATTCCACTATGGAATCCGAGTTTGTTGCATTAGCCGAAACTGGAAAGGAAGCAGAATGGCTTAAGAATCTTGTTTATGAAAGTTCCATTGGACACGAAGAAGGAATCTTCAATATCTATACTATGTGATAGTCAAGCTACTCTAGCAAGAGCTTATAATGAAGTCTACAATGGAAAGTCAAGACATATGAGTCTTAGACATGATTATATAAGAAAATTAATAAAGGATGGAATAATATCACTTACCTATGTGAGGTCAAGTGAAAATTTGGCTGATCCATTCACAAAACCACTTACCAAAGAGTTGGTAAGACAAACATCGAGTAGGATGGGGCTAAAACTCCTATAATAAAATTCACCAATGACGGCAACCCTATCTGTCATTACGAAATGAGTAATTCACGGGTTCAAAGGGTAACAACAAGTCATTCGATAAGTGAATTGTTGCAGCACTTAAAAAATTATTTTAAGGCCCTATCCTAAGGATACAAGTGCTGGGGTAACTGTTTGGAATGTTGAACAAATCTTAAAGAAATTCAGTAATTAGTACAAGTGTCTTTAAAAGTTACCAAGACACTGTAAGAATTTCTCCTATATGAACTTAGAAGTGGTGCCGCTTCAAGGAAAGTTTTGGAGTTACTTTCTGAAAAGTTCATGAACTCGGATGGACGCAAGGCCATTAACGCGTCAAAGTAAATCGTGTGGAACGTATTGAGCAAGAATGTTCACGTGTGCGATATCGCCGGTAATGTCATAAGGGATAACTGGTTCAAAGCCAAGGCTACCTGGGATCTCGATATTACTTTGCAATATTAGCACTAATATAAGCTTAAAATCGAAAGATACTTTATTTTATGCGTGGCATCGTTTATGATTCTAAGTTGTGTTCATATATTTGAACAAGTGGGGGATTGTTATGAAATGTTGTTCAAATATATAAATATAAAGTTGAAAAAGTGCGAGAACCGTTCCAATATATAAGGAACCGGTCCAAAAAGTGCAAAAACCGGACCAAATACAACTGGACGGACCAAATGGTCCGGACCGGACCTAAAGGTCCGGCCAGAATGAAGAACTACGCGATCGTGTGGTTGATGGTCCGGAGATCGCGTGGTTAAGTGATTTATTCACTGCAGAAATTTTTAAGGCATTGCGCGATCGCGCGAGATTCATACCGGCGATCGCGTGGAGGTAAAATTCGACCGTTTGAGAAATTTTTCAGAATTTCTAAAGCACCTTTTCAACCAATTTTGGCACTCTTTCGTGAAGAGTTGCATGAACAACGAATAGGGATGATAGAATTCTATAAATAGGTATAGAATTCATGTTTTGAACAACTTTTGATCAATATACTTTCAATAGTGATTATCATCCAAAAATCTTGAAACTTAGAATCTTCAAATTTGCTCTTTTTGTTCCTATTCTCCAAGTTTATCAATTGTGCTATTTGATACTTGGTTTGAGGCTTGAAATCCGCTAAAGCAATTTGCTTGGAGGCCCTTTAGCATTCTTATTTCGAGAGGGCGCAAATTTCGCTTTTAGGACAGCATTCTTTGCGATTCAAGTCATTTTGCAATTTTTGTTTTCTTCTTGATTTTTTGTTGCAAGTTTTGTGTCAACTTCATTATAGCATATTTATTTGAGAAAGGAAATTTCTCAACAGTTTGGCTCCTTGGCCACAAAATCCTTGCTTCTTCGCAAAAACTAGCTGCAGCATGAACTGGTAAGGGCTACACCTTTTGTACATCACTGATTGAATGGAAGGCATTCTCATTTAGTGTTCTTTATTCAAATTTCACTTCAAATTAAGGCATAAAAAATCTAATAACTAAAGCTTACAGATCCTCCTTCGGGCTGAATGGAAGCCTCCATTTTTCATGCCAAAAGATGGATACTCTTGTCTTTAATGGCAACTCATTATACCACTCCTCTGTTGCTCTAACAGTCAAAGGCAGCCACACGTACCTAGAGTTTCTCAAGTCAGATGGATTCCACCTATCTGCCATGAAAATAAACGAACCACGAATCCCCCCGGGCATCGGAAGCACGAAAGTACTTTGTGCAAAAAACGTAGCAATCCGAAAAACTGCATTGGCACCGATGCAAGGGTTCCGTATGGTCTCCCACGGCCCCAGAATAGATTTCGCCCCATGCACCAGTGCCTCATTTGGTGTCCAACCACTGCATCCCGACGTGACCATGTAGTAAACCTCCTGGTGCTTGAACAAAGCCGGGGCCTCCCGGTGCTGCCCAACAAGTGCCTTAGCCATCACATTAGTGACATCAAGATAATCTTCATTAAGAGGACCTATATGAAGCTCACTATTCCTAACAGAAGAATATGTTAGATATGCTACTCCATCGTCGTCTTTGAAAATTGTCATGTCCCGGCTATCGAATCCGTGAGGCCTTAAGCTATAAAGATATTCGAAGGGGCCGGTAGGGGAGTTGCTAACGGCAATCCCAACACAGGCTTTGGTGTAGGTGGCATCATCAATATGCATCCACATTACATATTTACCCGTCTTCTCATTGTAAATCACTTTAGGCCTCTCCAGCACATTCAACTTGTAGAGATCGTGCGTCGTGTTCTTTTCGTCCCCGGCTAGCACGATCCCTTCGTTCTTCCACGTCCACAAGTCCTTCGAAGAGTAACAACCGACACCGATAATGTCAACACGCGCGGCACCGATCCCTCCGGCTCGATAAGTAGGACCGTTCTTATACTCGCCATACCAATAGTAAGTCCTTGATTTCTCATCATACAAAATGCCACCCCCACGAGCCTGAATAGGATTTCCATCAGTATCCAACCATACACGCCCTGGATAGTAGTACAAGCTACCGTTTTCCAGGCCCTTTCTTGGATCTATAGGATCTACAAAAAGTGCATGACTAGGGAAGAATACGTTCCTGAGTAACGAGGATTGGTTGAGGAATTCATCGAACAGGTTGACCTCTTGCCAGTTTTTCAGTCCATGTGGTGGGAGAAGGATCAACTGCTCCGGCTCCACCAGATCACGGAGGAGAGAATGGAAGTCCGGGAGCATAGATGCCTTTATGTTCCTTACATGGAAATTAACTTGAACAATAAACGAGTATATCTGGAAGATGAGAAAGCTGCAAACCAGGCTGCAAGCCATCCTGCGCCAGCTGCATCGGGGTCCGAATACCCATCGAGCCATGAACAGAGCACAAGCTATTACTTTATCCTTTCACCATATCAATAAGAAACCACCTATGTCAAGTGATACTGGTAGAGGGACGCAATTATGAAACGTGAAAACACAATACTGTGTTTGGCCCCATTTGAATAGTATTTTTGAAGAATATGGGGTTAAAAGTTGTTTGAAAATTCAAATTTTGTGGACTTGACTAAAATGAATGATTGAAATTGAGTGTTGTAAAAATTTGATTTTTAAAAAATGGGAGTTGACAGGGCAATATTTTCATAAAAATTTGATTCTGAAATCCGAATCCGTTGACCAAAATCTGCATTATTGATCATGAATTGTTTGTAATATGTTTTGAAATAATCCATATATGTCAGCTTGTTCTTGGATCTCGAGGCATTAATTATAAAATAACGTTAACCGTGACTTTGAAAATAAAAAATCTTCTAATTTTGTTTGACACACATATTACTGAGTACAAATTTGTTCACCCCTCATCCATTGCAGTTAATTCCTTTCCAATCCCTCCCTCTAAACCCCCCAAAAGGCGCAAGCTGGATTTAATTCCTCCCCCATCCTCTAATACCACCCCTATTAATATTTTTTCCTTCTCTTCTTAATAAAAGTGCATTTTTTTCCGAAATCGGACCAGAACCGACTGGTCCGAATCAAATTTGACCAAAGAATAAATTAATTTTGAGATTTATTGGTGGGAAACGAGCGGTTCTAGTTCGGTTCCCAATTCTTTTTTCAGAACTGAAATTTAATTCGGTTATCTGGTTGGTTGTTTAATTTTTTTTGGTAAAATATTAAAAAATCACGATTCAGTGATTCACGTCTTCTGTCCAATTTAAGGTCTTGTTCAACAAATTCCTTCTTCTTCTTCTTAATTCCTTTAAATTATTTCTTAGTTTCTTATAATCAAATCAATTAACTTATTATCTATCAATTTCCAAATCAAGTCTGTCGACACTATCTAATTATTTATTTAATTACCAAATACCACTTTTTAAATTTCTTTAATTATTTCTTAGTTTATACATGCATAATTTTCTGTTTTAATTTTAATCTTTGTAGTCTAATATTTAGTACTAAAGAATATTTTATTTTTGTATATAAAAAAAAACAAAGAAAGAGATTTTATTTTAACATTTTCAATGTAAAAAAATAGGACCGAACCCAACCGAAATCAATTGGTTCGGTTCTGTTCGGAATCGTACCGAACCGGATCGCGTCCACTCCTACTTCTTTCTTCTTAAGTTTTTTAAATTCTATATTACAGATAATTTTTTTTTTTATTTCATATCATACGATTTAACGAGAACTTCACTAAGAGTATAATATCAATATATAAATTTTCACCATTTCAAAAATTAATATTTATCACGTACAAATTATCAGTTCAATTTAAGTATAAGTGTAGCGATAGAGAATTTTCCGTGACTTATTTAAATATTATTTAAAATATGTTGCTACGACCTTGTCCATTTATTTTTAAACACATTTTCGTCTAGCCATTTAAGTGAAAATTTAATTTATTTATTTTAATCATAGTCAAATTCCAAATAATATTAAGAATATTCCAAATGTCACCATTTTTAGAATCTTAAGTCCAAGCTTTAAATTATTTTTAAATCCAAATTTTAAATTTATTTTAGATCCAAACTATTTTGATCCAACACAAACTTTTAAGCCCAAATCTCAAATACATCTTGATCCATTTCAATTCTAAGTCCAAGTTCTTGAAGTCCAACTAATTCCACACGTTTTTTTTCCCAGAAGTCTGCCTTTCTAAACCTCAAGTTTTTCATCCATGAATCTTTACCAATTTCCAAAATAGTTCTTTCCTCTCTCACACCATAACAAATTGGTATATCCCTTCAATCATTCCCCAGCCCATAAACCATTCTTGCATTCCCAAATTCTCTCCTTCAACCCCTTCAATCAGCCCAAATCCCTTCAATCCTCCCCAAGTCATAGCTGCCAAAACTTACCAAAACGTGTACACAACTAGGCATATATTCTCCCCCTTCCGTCCCTTCATACTCACGAACACCAACAAGAAAATTGGGTAAGAAATTCTCGTCTCATCCACCAACCTCCTACCTCACTTCCACAACCCGGAACCATAATATGCAGCCCATCATTCACCACTCACAGTCACTGCCTACAATCCCACAGAAACTATTACTCACACATTGCAAACCAAGCTCAGCCACCCCTGTTGTTATCAATCCGCCATAGCCTACCAAATTGATCAGTCCACCAGCATCAAGCTATCCAAGACAGCCCCTGCCACTACCAAAAATCGGCTGCACCCAAGTTTCTACCATCATTTCCCAACAACCGGCACACCCCCACAATAACATCACCAATTCTGCACCCCCTCAACCCTTAGCCAAACCACATTTACACAATTTGCAAACATTTTCCATTCGACCACCATCAAGCCTCAGACTGCAACCACCATAGCCAAGTGCAAACCGAGCTCTGACATTTCCATTCGAACCCATTCACAGCCACCCACATAGGCTGGACCCGAACCTCCCACCATTACACTGCCACAACTGTCCCCAACCGAGCAGCTGATGCATCAAATCCAATCAACCCATCAACAACACGAGCCCCTTTCGAGTTCACCACTGCCCATTTCAAATGCCCCTCAATTCGATATCCCCAAAATCAAACAACTCCAAACTTCTATCACAAACCCTGCAAGAGCATCACCACCATCGCAAACCACCATCCCCAAACCGTCACTGCCCTTTCACCACTTCACCAAACGACCCCCACGACCGCCCCTTTCAAATCAAACCCAGTGACCGGAATAGTGCCGGAATCGCAACCCCAAATCATGACCCAGCAACTCAGTTTTTCGCCAAAATCTGTTCCAAACCCTTCATTTTCATCCACCCGCACACAGGGGTATCTCCAAGGTGGCGACGCCACCGCCATCAGGACAGACGGACGACGGCTGAAGTCGGAGGGGCACCCGTCGCCCCTTCTCTCCAGGCTCTCTCTCTCTCTCTCTCTAACGAGAGAGAGAGAGAGAGAGAGAGATATATATATATATATTGATATATTTTTCAAAATTTACCAATTAAGTCCCTTATGTTTTAAAATAGTTAATTTCAGTCCCAAGTTTTAAAAGTTAGTATTTTAAGCCCCTGCAGTTTTTAAAATATTTTAGCCAGCCCTGGTATTTTTGAAAAGTTATGAATCAGCCCTAATTCCAATTCCATTACTGCACGAACAGTCCCTAACTTATTCAATTTTCACAATTTAGTCCCTAAAGTTCTTAAAGCTCCATTTTCTTTTACACAAATATACTTTTGAAATTTTCCTTATCCAAAAGTCTAATATTAGCCATTTATTTATAGGGCTAGACGAGGCGCGAGAGAATTAAAAGTATTATTCTCGTTTGCTCGATACTCGAAAAATTAAGGTAGACTCTCATTTACAATTTTTTCTATTTTGAAAAGTGCCCATGAGACTATGTTACGAGAATTTACTTGCTTAAATGCATAAGACTTGAACTTGTATGTTATTTACTTGTTCATGAGAATACTGGTTATCGTCAGACACCTGAGACTTGAATATCATGATTATGTGTTTTAATTTATAATGTTTAATGATTATTTGGGCGAGTCTACTGAGTATTTTTACGAAATACTCACGTTTTCCAAAACAAATTTTGTTCCAAGTTTATTTTCAAATTATTTCAATATTCGAATTGTTGACCTTTTGGGTTAAACTTTATAAAATTATGTGAAATGAAATTTCAATTATTGTTTTATTTTTCGCTAAATCATTATTTTCAAATTTAATTTGAGATGATGAAGTGGCGTCCTGGGTGTTCAGAACCTGGGGCGTTACAATAAGTCTCTGTTTGGTAATATATATATAAAACAAAGAATAGTGTTTTTGAGATAAATATGTGGTTAAAAAATGATTTTAAAAATGTGTATCGTTAAAAAGTGTTTTGAAAAATATATAATTTGAAACGTTTGGTTCGAAAATGTTGACGGGTCCACATGGAACTGAAACAAAGGTTTCGATTCGGATTGTGGTCTGACGATTTTTTGTGCAGCCCTATGTAACATCTAGAGGTGAGCATTAACTGACCGACCCCCCCCCCTCAAACAGCTCAAACCGACCTGACCTCATCTGTTTGGATCAATTTTTCATGAAAATCGGTTGGGTTCGGGTTTTATTTTAAAAAAATTTATTGGATTGAGTCGGGTTGAGGTTGAATGAAAAACCCGACCTAACCCTAATGAAAAATCTTTTTTTATTTTTTAATTTTGATGAAACTTAACTTATTTAAATATTGATTGAACATATTTTAATTTTATTAGCAAGTGTTCAATTTATTGTATTTGTGGTTATTGTACTGTACATAATTGATTTGAGTTAATGATCGATTCATGGGCTTTTTATTTTCTTTTTCAAGATTTTTTACCAATTGGGTAAGCCCAAACCTTCCAACCCGACCGAACTTGGTTAGGTTGGGTTTAAACTCGTAGTTGGGTTGGGTTGGATTTTTATCAACCCGACCATAGTGGGTTCGGTTCAGGTTAGACAAAAAATCGACCCAACCCGACCCACGCCCACCTCTAGTAACATCTGAAATCTTATAGTTACAATTGTTTTGAACATATTCAATATGAGTATAGTATCAATATATATAAATTTTCACTATTTTTTTTATTTTTTTTAATAATAAATTTTCACAATTTCAAAAATAAATATTTATCACATACAAATAATCTTTGGTTATACCTCTTAATCGCGAAATTATTTTGAACATCTTCATAAATTTTTTTGAATATACAAACTTTTATAGATTTTTTTAATTAATATTTTTGAATATACAAATCTCTCTAGAGAAAATTCTAGAATCACTTTGCTTAATTATTATTTGTTTCGATACAATTTAATTATTATTTTCTGTAAAATCTTATAAAATTTTAGTTTGATTTATTTTCATAGAAAAATTGAAAAAAAGATGGAAAAGAAGAGAGTCAAAATATAAAGGGAAAATATATTACCACCACAATATTTAATTTCTACACCACATTATAACTACACAACATTTAAAATATGAATTTTATAAATACACTACAATAAACTTACCAATATGCCCCTGATATTTATATAACTAAAACAAAGGGAAGTTTTTATATCTCAGTACCTTCTCCAACCATCTCCCGGCCATCACCTTCCCCATCAACCCCACACACCAGCGAAAGGGAAATTATTACACCACAACAATTTCCTCCCCTTCTCCCAATCCTCCCAGCCATCACCTCCCCCCTCATCAACCTCACTCACCGGCGCCGAAACTTTCATCGAGGGCACAGCTAGGGCGTTGTCATTTTGACCCTAAAAGACCAAAAAAATTATTTCAATATGGTCTCTTTCTCTCTGGCTTTGTTTGTTTTTACTGTACATATGTATTTATTCTCTCTCTAATCTTTCTCTATAACTTTCTCTTTTGAGAGGAAGAATTGTTTATTTCCTTGTCGTAAATTAAATTTTGTGGTTGTATTGATTGAATTTGACGATTAGGCAAGGCAGAGGACTAGCTGAGGTGGCGGCAAGGCAAATGGCGGAGAGTCCAAGGGAAGGGATCTGGAGGATCTAAGGATATATATATATATATTTTCAAATGTACTTTGTGCAAATTTTCAACTGTACAAGACACAAATCGGCTTAAAAAAATTCTGAAAATATATGCAAGAGTGACCAATTCGTGTTAATGGCAAGAGATTATTTGAGAAATCATATAGAATTATTGTAATTGTGTCTATTCTAATTAACTTGGTATTGAAAAACGAAAATTATAAATAACAAGAAGAACAACATGATTTAAAAATTAAATATAAAGATGAAAAGGGAAGGAAATGATTTGAGAGATTGTGATGTGCATAAAAATTAGAGAGAGAAAATTAAAAGGTTATTTATGTAATTTTATGTATGCCCATTTTTGCAAATAAAGAAAAAAATTAATTTGTGGTGTAAGAAGTAATTTTAGTGGTGGCAATATAGTCACCCAAATATAAATAAAGAATATTAAAAAGAAAAAAAATATAACAAATTGAAGAGAAGAAATAATGATTTGTTTTAGTCATAGGTTTCTAAAAATAATATGAAATTAAATCATAAATTTAATGTTTCTAAAAATAACATAAAAGAAGGGAGAAAAATATAAAAGAAAACAAAATTTAAATTTAAAAGATTTTTTTTTTTTTAAAGTCTTTCAAAATCTTGAAGATTAATGAGAGACAAATTAAGAAATCTTGTGGTTGTACTTTCTTTTTAAAAGTTAGTACATTGAGAATTTCGTAGGAGTCTTTAAAAGTTGTTGACATTTTGAATAATACATGACTTTAAAAGACTTTAAAAAGTCTTTATATAATACACGATAACTTTTATATACTTTTAGAATGTCCATTTAAATCTATATTAAATACCTCTAGATTTTTATGATAAAGCGAATAATCACATCTACTAATCATCAACTGTGGAGATACCGAAAATGTCACTAACTTCTTCCTCGTCAAAGTTTATAAAAATGATTTCTTCCATGTTCACAGGTGGTCCTTCTTCGTCACCGGACTTGTTCAGATATGGAACTCCAAACAAAAGTTAGACTTCTTCCAAGGTGAAATCAATAGGCATATGGTGTGGTTCATCTTGATCTAGAAAATTAGGAAATAGAATGAGGTAAGTTGTTCATATTGATATCATTATCTTTAACGCTAAGACTAATTTACTGATACTGTTTTTGCAACAAATCTTAGAAATCATGTAAGTACTTATAGAGGGACATCTTCACCATTCAATCCTCACCACCAACTATTTATTCATTGCATTTAACTTTGTAGACATATGCTTTATACCCTAGATTTACTAAATCCATACTTTTTTATTATTTGTACTATATGGAAGGGAAATTATTGGAATAGATTTGGATGACTAATTATAATGTTCAATTAGAACAATATTAGCGTGTGTTCAGCCCCCATTTTTTGGAAAATTTTGTGGTTTTGAATAGTATTTTTTGGAAAATGCATAGTTAAAAAATGTTTGAAAAGTAAAAAATGGTAGCCTTGACTAAGATGGATGATTGAGATTGACTGATTGAGTGTTGAATAAATTTGATTTTAAAAAAAGTGGGCCAAATAGGGGCTTTGTTAAACTTGTATGAGTTGTTTGCATTGCTTAATTCGCTATCTCATCACCGATTCAAGCATCGAAGATAATATTACAACAAAATGAATTATAGATGTTTCATTTGTGTCTAAGAAAATCAATCTAGAACTAAAATCAAGCTTGTGTTCGGGTATAATGTAATAAATATATTTATAACGCATTACAATTTTCAATATCACTTTTTAAGTACACATATTTTTCAGAACCACTTTTAAACCACAAATTCTACCTAAAAACATAAATAACCAAAATAATAATAATAATAATAATAATTGCGGCGTTGGCCGTCGAATAGAGGCTAGTTTGATGTAAATGTAGGACAGCCAAGTTGATATAGAACTAGACATAATAATTTGTTAGAACTAAAATCTTGACATTTCGCACTTGATTATTCAACATTCATGATTATTCTTGACATTTTTACATGTCGTTCTCGACGTTTGAGAACTATTTTTTCAGACACTTGACACATAATGTAACAAGAATGACATAATATGTTCAATATCATGCTCCTACAATCATATTAACAAAACAAGTATTAGTTGTTATCAATATGGAAACCACCCTACACAGTTGATCCCTATATCCGATTTTTAAAAGAATTAGGCATTTAGACTCATTATTGCCAGAACTTAAAAAATTCTCAGAAGAGCATAAATGTTATTGTACCACAATGGTTTTTTTTTTTTTACGGAAACCAATAATTTATTAATCATTTAAACGAGTACAATCAAGGTCCGTAAATTTAGCAATGGAAGGTGGAACATATTCACAGTACATGTATTCAATTCTAGTATTCATAGCAAGAGACGCAAGCTCGTGGGCGACTTGGTTTGCATCCTATGCGATGTGATTAATACTGCAACTTCCCATTGAATCCAAAAGCACTTGACAATCCGAAATAATATTCAACAACAGTGATAACATGAGTGCCTGGATGATAGCTTGGACAGGGAGAAGTGAATACGTCTCAACATTTTGAACTTGCAATCCCAGCTCAAGAGTGAACTTGAGTCCTTCTCTAATTTCTTGTAATTCAGCTGCCAATGGAGAGAAAAAATACCTTGTGATATAACTTTGAGTTGAGAGGTACTCAACGAGATTCTTGAAAAAATACCTTGTGATATAACTTTAGGTTGTGAAATGCTATAGCCATTCCTGAAGAATAATGCAAAATTTTAAATGCACAAAACACTACTCTTGGTGATCCATTATATACAAAAGCAAACCGAAAAGACAATTTAGTAAAAGAAAAAAATTACAAATATCTAATTATCGCATGACAGGAGCTACCAATATAGATACCTTAATTCACTGCCAAATTGGACATTACATTTAAAAACACTGGATATGAAATTAAATTTATAGTTTGTTTCCTATTACAACTAGCATTAAACAAAGAAAGAATAGGAAACCAATAAAGAAAGGGAAAAATACATATCTCAGCCCATTATAGTATATCATATCATAAATAGAAAACAATTCATATTATTTCATTTTTCAAGTCATATATATATATGGAAACGACAATTCAAATATTCACGCTGAAATCAAGGAATCTGTTACACAAACTTACCATATTACACAGGTCTCTTACAATTCCCAATTTTGATTTCATTCCTCATTTACTAGTCCCTGAATTAATTACGAAAGCCACAATCACTTCAATTGTCACCGTAATCTTCCATTGTCGTCGACTGAAGAAATTACGGAGGTCACATAAAATCATCCCCAGGTATTAGCTATCGGACGTTGGATGGTATCTGACAGGTTGATAGAAAGAAGGAAGATCAATTTATATAGGTAATTTATTTATATTTGATAATGTATTGGTGACAGTATGTAATTTACGATAATTTCCTCGACAACGATGATATAATTTGTGATGTACCATATGTGACCTCATATATCATTAATGTATATGATGTATTCTTCGAAATGAGTGCGAATAAATTGAAATTAAGGATAATTCTTTTAACAAATTAAGTATTAAGTTACCTGTTAATGTCTTTCACCTAAACTCTTGACCTGAAATTGTTTTCAAAGACCAGATCTGGTCCACATTGTCCTGAATCAACATAATAAAACTGCATCTGTCCTTGTACAATTTGACCTGACGTTGTAATCTAATTCGATTATGTCATGATATTTGTGTTGAACTATGATCGTGTGACCTGAGGTAATTAGCACGTGTCCATGTGACCAGAGGTTTAATTGTTGTTGCTGAAATGGTTGGTGTAGTAATTATATGATACCCGAGTCATTTTAATTCTCCCATTGACAAGCTTCGTATGTGAAGAAGTATTCAAAATGTGGATGTAAAACTTTGTGACCTAATGAACTAATAATATTAGGATTGTTATGTATATGATTGACTAATGTGTCCAACATAATGTGCAGGCATGGGATACATCCACATTTGCATGCTGTATGGATCACATTCTGCGTTGGTGATCGTGAATGAAGACTGTGATTATTCGAGATTGTTGGAAGCAGCTATGACAGAATTTGGATTTGACCGTAAGAAGGTGGCAGTGTCAATGAGTTATGCATTGAATAGTGAAATACAACCGGTTAGAATTAAGAGTGACAACAATGTTATAACTTATATATCATTGAAATGCATTGATAACGACCCTTCCAAGTACCCCATAATGATCAAAGTTACAAACGTGGAAAATGGGCGGAACAATGATGTTTTCCCTTTTATGGAGCCTATTGCAATGGGCCACAGGTTCAATGATGAACAATTTTCATTACAAGAGATGGCTAACGAAATATGTAATGCAAAGGTGGAGGGATCGTGCGAGGTGGATGATAATCTGGTCACAATTGTGGTAAATGCTGATACTAGAGAGGTTGAAGAGCGAATGATTTTTAAGAATAAAGAGACTCTAAAAATGAGCTTGGCATTTTATGCGATACAACATACATTCGAATTCATGGTTGTTCGGTCGGACAAGAAGGAATACGTTGTTAGGTGTTCGCATAGTGTCTGTAACTGGTTGTGTAGGTCATCTAGGTTGGGGAAGACAGACTTATTTCAAATTAGATACATGCATGATGGACATACATGTCCATCAAATGTAGTTTTGGGGTCACATAGGCAAGTGTCCAGCTCCATTGTGTCCACTTGCATAAAGTACAAGTATAACTCCACAAGAACTATATACACTCCAAATGACATATGCAACGACATGTTGCATATATATGGAGTTTCACTGAATTACGTAAAAGCTTGGAGATCTAGAGAGAAGACATTGAAGATATTACGGGGGGGCCCAAAGGAATCATTTCAACAAGTGCCAAGTTTTTTGCATGTATTGGAAACTACAAATCCCGGCTCTGTCACGGGGATGAAGATTGACAGTCAAAATCGATTTGAGTACTGCTTTATGGCATTTGGTGCATCAATTCATGGATGGATGAATTGTAGGCCAGTTGTTGTTGTTGATGGCACATATCTTAACGGACACTATGGGGGTACTCTATTCACGGCATGTACTCAAGATGCCACAATAGAATTTTTTTGCTTGCCTTTGGTATTGGGGATAATGAGAATGACAAATCTTGGGGATGGTTCTTTGAACAGTTTAAGAGGGCGTACGACAGTATGGAAGGGTTGTGTTTTGTGTCAGATCGGCATGAAAGTATCAGGAATGCTATTGAAAAGATCTACCCTGGAACATGTCATGGTATATGTTCTTATCACCTCTAGCAGAACCTGAAGAAACATTATGGCAAATCAGGTCACAATATCACACAAACTTTCAATTCGGCAGTTCGCCCATACACCCTAGCTGAGTTTGAGTATCACATGCTCCACCTGGACTCAATTAGTAGATACATAAGGGGTTATTTGGTAAGTCCATAAACATTGTACAAATATTTGAACATGATCATGTCACAAGAGTATTGCACTGATGTTGTTTTATTTGTGTTATTTATTTAGAAGGACGTAGGATATGAAAGGTGGTCACGATACCACATGCCGGCGAACAGATTTTCGACAATGACGTCAAACATTGTAGAGTCGGTTAATGCAGTGACAAAATCAGCTAAGAACTATCCTATTGTGGCATTATTAGAATCTTTGAGGCAAATAGTCCAGGATTGGTTCTGCAAGAATAGGGACATTGCACATGGAACTCTCACAAAGCTATCGAACAAGTACGAAAATTTAATGAGGGAATGCAGCGTAGGAGTGCGGCGATTAAAGGTATGCAATAAAAATTTGACCATTTGCGTGACTTTGATAATTTCAAATGTTATGTGAAATCTGAGTAATGATAACTTGATGTAGGTATCATCAACAAATCATACACACTTTTCTGTTAGAGATGATAGCTCGTCATTTGCCGTTGACATTGAACAAAGGACATGTACATGTAGGATGTTTCAAGTTGACCTATTACTGTGTCCACATGCACTAGCTGTTATTGCTTTCACGAAAAGGGATCCTTACGAATACTGTTCGTACTATTACACAACCGTTGCACATAAGGCCGCATATCAGGAATCTGTATTCCCGGTTGGTAATCCGAATGAATGGAAAGTTCCATATGAATTAGAAGAAACTGTAGTATTACCTCCAAACCAAAAAAGAAGCTCGGGAAGACCAGCTGAGAAGAGAAAAAGATCAGTGTTGGAAAAGAGGCAATCAATGAAGTGTGGGCGTTGTGGAAGCACAGGTCACAATAGGCGTTCTTGCACAAGCTTTGCTCCCATCAGTAAATGAATTGATACCTTCATAATTTTAGAATCTGTAATTCCCATTTACTTGATGCCTTCATAGTTTTAGAATTTGTAATTCCCACTTGTGGATGTAATTGCAGGATCATTATTTTTTAATTGGTTTTACAATGAGTTACATAATGAACTTTTTATGTGATTTGAGTACTATGTGACCTGGCGTCAATTACATGTGACCCAGTGTTAATAACATGTGACCTAGTGTGAATAACAGGTAACATAGTGTGAATAACATGTGACCTGGTATGAAGCACACGTGACCTCAAATAGGTAATATGTACACTACTGTAAGAACAATGTTGCGTTGTATGAATATCAAGTGACATGTTATGAGTAATAATTACCAATTTTGTTATTGACTCGTTAGGTGATTTGAGTACGACGTGATCTGGCGTGAACAACATGTGACCTAGTCTTATCAACATGTGTCCTAGGATTCTTAACATATGACCTAGTGTGAATAACATGTGACCTGTTATGAAGAACATGCCCTCGAATGAGTTATATTTTCCCTACTTTAATAACTTGCGACCTAGTCTTAACATGTGTCCTAGTCTTATTAACATGTGACCTAGTGTGAATAACATGTTACCTATTCTTAACATGTGACCTAGTCTTGATAACATGTGACCTACTGTGAATAACATGTGACCTAGTGTTCACAACATGTGACCTGTTATGAAGCACATGTGCACTCGAATGAGTTATATTTGCCCTGCTCTAGTACCATATGTGACCTAGTCTTAACATGTGACCTAGCCTTAAGAATATGTGACCTAGGCTTAACATGTGACCTAGTTTTGATAACATGTGACCTAGTGTGAATAACATGTGACCTGATATGACTCATATGTAACATGTTGTCCAAACCTTGTTCTTTGTAGTAATAACACTGAACCTGGTATTAATATCATGTGACCTAATATGATTGCTGTGTGACCTGGTATGAATACGTTGTGACCTGGTATGAATAACATGGGACATGAAACACGATGTAATTTTGAACACGACGCATTAAGGAGAATGAATCATACTGAAAACATAGCGAAAATGTACATGACCCAAAAAGGAAAATAACAAAATATAACTAAAATGCATCCAGAGTAATTACATCACATTCCATCTGTTAATTTCAAAAAAGGGAAAAAAAGTGCTGCCTATATATACAATGTTGCACCAATTGAATAGAAAGAAAATCAGTCGTTCGCTATGACAATGCTGTCTCCTCTCCTTGTAGGACGTGATGTGTTAGTTTTTACTTGTTTGTGCTTCTAAAGTGTTGCGGCTATGTCCATCCGTGCACGTTTAGCGTCAAAATCCTTTGGCATTGACTTGATCTTGTTATGTAACACATACTGCGCATACTTAATCACAAATATGCCACAATCGTGCCTAAATAAAAACAAATAGAGATGTGTTATCAATAGAGATCTATATAGAAATTTACAGCATCTGGAATGTAACATCATGTCCATACCCATTTTGCTGCTGAGGGATATCCTGTGCTATAGATGCTTCCAACCACAAAAGATCCTTGTAAGGCAGGTCGGATGCACTGCTCCAAATGCCAATGTGTTTCATCAATTCAGGGATGAGCTTCAGGAAAGGTTGAATCCCTTCATACACCATGTTCGGCCTATAGGTTCTGGAGCATGAATTAAGTATCAATACCGAATGCTTCCTTATATTGAGCTTTGCGAGCATCCAGTGTGTACGGTTGGTGGGCAAGATCGGCATGAGCACAAAGTCAACGTCTTTCCATGGAGCATTCATGTCCAATCTTTCACCTCTCATAACGTCAGTTAGGTAAGGCTTGGACAATAGGGTGGATGAGTCTTTCAGAAAAAGTGGGTACACATCCTTGATCAATGACTGGAAAGTCGAGTCAGTTGTCGTGAATCTACGCTGTACGTTCGGACCATGTCGTGCTGTCTGGCGAATGTAATAGAAACACGCATCCATGTGCTGTAGCATAGAAACAATGCACATCTTGTAATGGAATCAAAGTGTCTTACTAAGTATTGTTCACTTGCAATGATTGGTTTGTGACGCGAGAAAATGAAACTGTGTAACGGTGCGAAGATTCTAACCGTGCTACAAAGCGATGAATCTGGATCTATAAGTTCATGCCACCACATTTTGTATCCAACATGGATTGGTCCAAACTGAAAAGGTGGAGAGATCTCATCATCTTCATTGTTGAATTTCTTCCTACAAAGCCAATGAAGTGAGGATATGGTCACAAGATCTGTCTTATATGGTTAAAAAACTGGATCTAGTACTTTCCAATTTATGTCTTACTTTGTCTTTGGTTTGTAACCTCTATTGAACCAATTCTTGAATGCCATGATGTCTGCATCATCCGCGTTCTGGTCACATTTCTCAAAGACAATTATAGTTACAGATTGCTTGTTGTGTTTTCCCTCCCCAGCGACAAATGGAGATTGTAATGCTCTAGTTGGTCTTGTTGCCCTCTTAACAGGAAGCCCTGACGTTGGAGCACTTGTGGGTGTTATCTGAAATGTGATGCAACAGTGAAAACGGTGACATAGGTTGGTAAACTTGGTAAAAATGGAAATGAGATATAACATTGTGACTTCGGTGTATTAAATATACCTGTTCATTGTCAATTTTGGATTCCTGAACCACAGCAGCTACTATTTTATCCAGATTTCCTTGTATTTCGTCATTTGGAACTACAAAATCAGGTCTACTAGATGGTGCAGGAGTTTGGGTGAATCCCATCCCTAAATCAAATGATGGAGTCTAACAATATTCAGGGATCTGTTCTTCAAGGAAACACTTTCCCTTCCCTTTGGCATCAGACTGTTGTTCTGGATTTTTTTCCTGCCAAAAAACATATCCTCAGAAATAGTGGAATGCATGTCTGGAACACAAAGTTATTTCATGGTCATGTAACCTCAGATAATAAATATACATGCATGTTAAATATTGAGAAAGAGGTTGAGATCCAAAACAAAAAAGAAGCATGAATTTGAAGTTACCTCGAACGCCATGCTATCATGTTTATCATGATCCCTGTGCATGTCACTCAATTTATCTTTAAATGCCTCAAGTGCACTTGATATCATTGCGGAAACAGAATCTGACATGAATGTAATATTTGTCTTTTACTCTGTCATCTCATTCTTCAGTACATTTTGTGTCTAAACAATTTCTTGCAGTTCTTGGCTCCTATCTGAATTTAGGACCGCAACTTGTGACTTTAGTTCATTCACAGCCAAACTCAGATCTTTGTTCTGTGACTTCACCTGAGCAATTTCATCTTTCAATTCTACCTTCCAACGCTGAAACACCTGTATACCACAGATTACATTTGTATTAGTTTTTGTTTCAAAGGTAAATAAATTGTTAGTCTAAACTAAATGAATTACGTTATCAGATGGACCATCCTCTGAATTTGTGTCGTCGCTAAGGATTATATCTTCAAAGGCGGGGCTCGGACTTTCCATGAAAGCATCCTCATCAAATTCTGCCACAGCTTGATCTGTTGGAGACTCAAACACACCTGATGACTTTTGTTGTGTAGGTGGGGGATCGACAAAGTCATCATCATCATCATTTATTTTATCTTTATGGGCTGATTTATCATATGTAATCATCAGTTGACCAGCAATAGGTTTTTGAGCTGAACCTACGTCATCACACGGTTGACGTGGCTTATGGTATTGGACACCAATCCTGTATGGTTGCATCATCTCCAGATCACTATGATCAAGGTCACACAATTCAATCTGTATCCAGAATGAAGGAAACAAAATTGTGTTGGATCAGATAATTACATAAACATGGCTGTAAAGTTCGTGTGGAAACCAAGACTGTGACCTGGTGAAGTATATGTGCTAAGGGTGTTAATAAAAAATAGTAAGACATTTTGACATTCCTATATCACTAATTGAAGCATGAAGTGTGAACTGAATTGCAACAAATGTGACCTCAGAAAACCAACATTGTGACCTGCTGAACTAGTATGTGCTAAGGGTGTTAAACTAATTGAATGACATTTTGACATTCCTATATCAATAATTGAAGCATGAATTGTGACCTAATTGACAATACATGTGACCTCAGAAAATATTTGGTTAGTGCCTAGGGTGACATATAATGTGACCTCCTACACACATAGATACTATAAAAGGTGATAAACTCTACTACCATTAGGACATTGAAACGTGCCACATCTAAAAAAGACCATAAGTTGATTGTCATAGTCTGCCCTATATGTTAAGAGGCTAACTAAAATTACTTTCAAAAACTTACGTTTGGTTCTGAGAATATCTTGTCATCGATGGTGGAGTAGACATGTATCTTATCGGCACGCCAATTAATAATTCGGGGTGACATGCTCCGAATCCTTGTGGTTACTCTGCCATTTAATATTGGTACGGTCTCATAGATCCATACTTGAAAGGAAAGTAAAAAACCCCTAGTCGGTAATGAGAATTCCTCTTCTTCAAGGCATCCTTCAACGAAGTAATTGATATTTCGAATATTTCCCTCCCCCATGGAAACATGTTCATTACATCAAAATCTTCAACCAAGGGAAACAGGTAATCATCAACCACTTTCTTGTATGATGTAGACAAAAAATATGATGTGATCAAATACAGAATTCCGAGCCTCACTACGTCATGATATGGTGCATCTGTGACTCCCAAATACACATCTCTGATGTCTTCATTCGTTACGGTGTTCAAATGGCCAAAGTATGTATCTTTTATCCTGGAAGGTAAATTCTCAAGAGTCCTCCGGTTGTCAACGCCTTCATATCTTAAACTTGTAACGAGCGTGAACTCGGGCAGAGCATATCTAACATATCTACCGGAAATAAGGAACCACATCTCCTGCCGGTTCAGTTGTTCAACCATTCTCAGCAGAAAAAAGTGTAATAATTGTGGCTGGAGCACTATCTCATGGCAGTCGACAAGATATGAGAAACATGTGTTAGCCAGTATCTCTTTTTGACTATCATTTAGTTTGGATTTGAAGTTGGTCAGAGCATTCTTTGTGACATTTGACGTAATTTTCCCTGGAAACCATTCTACCTCGGGAATAGTGTATTTCCATTTCTGTTGACGAATAGTATAAGTCAGGACAATAGTCCACCAGTATATGTGCATTCCAAATCAATAGAATCAGGGTCACATTAAGGTACATCAATAGAGAAAATTTTATTACACAAGCAATCTTCAGGTCACACATCAGTGTATTACACAATATGTGCCCCCCAAGTTCTACACTGCGGGATTCAATATGTCTTATAAGATGCAGTTTTATATATTAAAAATCTCTGCAGCATGCCTTTAGAATGCAAAATCAAACTTTGCCATCAAAATTAGATTAAGGTCACCACCATTAAATACCAATAAGCTTTCACGTCACATATTTGAAATACAGAGGTCACATAAAATAAATCATTACCCAAAGTTGGTTTCAGGTCACATACATGAGCATACTGAAATCACATACAATACACAGAGTTGTCTCGAGGTCAATGTCAGTAGACCATCTCCATATTAGTGACATAAACAAGTTCACATTCAATATCCTACGTCACATATGGTACCTAGGTCACAAAGAATAAATCAATACTCAAACAAGGAAACAATACCCAAAGTTGGTTTCAAGTCACATACATGAGAATACTGAAATCACATACAAAACTCAAAGTTGGTTCAAGGTCAATGTTAGTAGAAAATCTCTATACTGGTGAAATACCCAAATTCACAATCAATACCCTAGGTCACATATGATAGTACTTGAATGGAAATTTTCTCATACATTAGGTAACACATGATAGCTCCAAATTCACATTCAAAACTCTAGGTCACAAATGAAACCTAGGTCACAATGACTAAATCAGTACCCAAACAGTGAAATAATACCCAAACTTAGTTTCAGGTCACATCTTTAAACTGGTGAAATACCCAAATTCACAATCAATACCCTAGGTCACATTTGATGCCTAGGTCACAACGAATATATCACATACAATACCTTAGGTTACAAGTGATAGTTAGGTCACAGTTAATAAATTATCATCTACATTACCTTATTCCTCCAAAAATATAAGTTACATCCATCGAAGATTTCGAAATACCTGATTCGAATCATATGATTGACGAGTTCCAGGAGTCGTCGTGATATTCACCTTGCTCTTCCCCTTGCCGGATTCTCTTTTCCTTTTTTTGCTATCGGACTCATTCTGGTCAGCATTCATGCCTTTCACCATTATCAACCCGCTATTTTTCTTCAATGATGGTCGGGAATATGAGGTTACGGCGAGCGAGGGTTGCTGGAAATTCGGTTTTAGTAGTTCCGGGTTGCTACAATGTTGCTCGTGATTGAGTTTGGGTTTAGGGTTTTGGGATGTTGCCTCTAATTGAGCTGTTATTTGAGTATAAAATTGGATAATTTTGATTTGATGAACGTGTATATTTCAATTGCGGATATTTAGGGGAGTCAGTTACAAAAGTGGTGCTATAGATTTTAAGTTATAATATTGTATTAATTTAATATTATTTTAAATATGTATTTATAACCTGAAATGTGAATATATTTAACTTTGTTCTTATATTTGAATTTCAATCCTTTAAAACCGTTTTTCCTGTAATTTCCACATAAAGAAAAGAAACATATTTGGTCCAACTTTTTAAAAAGGTTGATAGTTTTTGGAGGAAAAGAAGCCCGACACTACACTTGGACTTTGGTCTCGACATTTAAAAAAAGGCCCATGTGGTGGACCATTTTATTGGGTAGTATCTCACAATAAAAAAAGGACAGCCACGTTTTTTGAAGAACCGAGGAGACCATTTTCCCAGGATGACACCTATAATTAGAAGACTAGAATTTGTTTCCGATTGGCTACAAAAAAATTTGTGGAAATTACACTCACCTCTACTTTTAAATATCCAAATTCATAAGCAAGATCAAACTTAAATAACTTCAAAAATTAGGTCATTGTTATAAATTTTAATAAAATATTATAAATTTTAGTAATTATTAAATTAAATTAATTCCTAATTATACATTCTCTTCCATATTCACCAAGTCGTCCCTCTCCTCCATTTCTCTTTCAGGTCAGACGCTCAGTGATGACGGTGACGGTGACATGGACGCTCAACGATGGCGGAAGCACCCACATCGCGCGCCTTGATGAGGTTCTGGCCACCAAGAACAAAATCTAAATCACGGATTTCGAGCTCTCCACCGTGTTTTTCAGCTTCCAATTCTCGTCTAGTAAAAGGTTTTTCTGCTTCAAATCACAGCGAAAAACGTCACGGGAGTGGTAGTAATCCACGACGGATATTAATTGCTGGAGGTGTCTACGTGCCGCTTCCTGTTCAAGTGGTAGAGAGTAACGGTCCCACCACGAACCCATCTATAACCTGTCCCTTCGGCCCATCCAGAGATATTTTGAAACCGTCGTCTGTAGCCAGAATATTTCCCGATAATACAGTAGAGGAAATCAATTTGTAGATGGTGATGGCGATTTTCTGGTGCTGATGGTGTTGTAGGTGGTGTGAGAGATTGTGATGTGAAATTGAGTTTTTTGATTTGTTATTGTGATGATGGTGGTCGATGGATTCGTGGAGGTGGTGGTATTGTGATGGTGGATCAGTGATGGTGGCTGCGGTGATTTGTTATAATGGTTCTCAAGTCACATCTTTGATTCTGTTAGCAGAGGTGTGGATGGATGCAAGGCTGTAACGTTTGGTTCTCAGGTGATGGTGAAATTGAAATTTTTTTATTTGTTGTCGTGATGATGGTGGATCGGTAGTGGTGGAGGAAAGTTGTTTTAGTGGTTCTCAGGTCGCTTTCTTGTTCTGTTAGTAGTGGTGTGAATGGAGTGCAAGTAGCGTCGTTTAGTTCTCAGTTGACATCCTTTGATTCTGTAATAGTGGTTCTTATGTCACAAGCCTTGATTTTGTTAGCAGTAATGCTGATGGTGTTAGAGGAGGAGGTGGCGGCGGCATTGACGTTAAACTAAAATTGTAGTCTATAATTTGTTTTTTCCCTATGACCTCAATATAAAAATGGTGGTTGTGATCAGAAATTATTGTGATTGTGACTTGTGCTCTTAATTAATAATTTGATTTTGACCTAATCGTGATTTGTGACTCAAAATAATTTGTGACCTGAAAGATTTTGTTTTGTGAACTAAAATTATAAGATATTGTGACAGTAATATATATAAAATAATTTGTGACCTGAAAGATTTTGTTTTATGACCTAAAATTATAAGATATTGTGACAGTAATATATATATATATATAATTAAATATATATATAATTAATTAATAATATTTTTAATTATTTAATTTAATTAAATATTCTAATTACAACTTAATTTTTGAAATAATACAAATTTAATCTTAATTTTAAAATTTATATTCTTAAATACTTTATTTATGTATTCTTCCCAAAAAATTGTCCAGCAGCCCACACATTAGAGAAAAGAAAGGCCCAGCATGACATGTTTGACCTATATTGGATTTGGAGGCAGAGTCGAGCACTATTTTTTTTAGGGGAAGAAGGGAGCTACGGTTGAATCATCATCTTTAATTTAGAGTTTGATTTTTATTATTTTTCTTTTATTTCTTATTTTTCAAATGTTGATGAATAGTTAAATTTATTATTTCAGTTCAAGGATAGTCAAAGTGTTGATTTTTCAAGAATTGTGAGATCTAATTAACTTCGTTGTTCTTTATTTGTTCTCTATTTATATATCTCTTGTTCGTGTATTAAGTTGTTATTTTGATTGATTAATATAAATTGCAATTTGTTTAATTTCCAAAATGATACTTAGCCAATTAGAATTCGTAATTCGTAATTGTTTAGAAGTTCTAATACAAGTGGCAAATAACATGATTGATTCTAGATAGATTTTCGACTTATGTTATGAAGATATATAATCTAACTTAAATGAATCACACGTGTGAATTTGTTGTTTAGAATTGATTGTCTCTTTATTATATTAATGTTATTGATAAATTAAATCATAAGATCGTATATAGGGTTGTTTATTGATTAGGAAAATGATCAATGAGCATCTCTTGATTATCGAGATAGTAAGGAGAGATATGTCTAATCAATTCCACGAATCAATTCTAAGATTATACACTGGGCTGGATACTTGTTTAAATTGATTTTCAATAATTTAATTTCATGCAATTATTTTATTCTCTGATACTCGAACTTCAAAAACCTCTCATATTTAATTTATTATTTTAATTTCTGAAGAATTAAATCTAAAAAATCTATGTGGATTCGACCTTACTCACCACTATCACAATTCATTTATTTTTGAGTAAGATATTATTATTTATTGGATACACCCACCAGAACCACACAGGGGTGGCTGCGGAGGAATTGCAACAAATGATGGACTAATATAGTCCGTGAGAAAGTTTCACTTGCCAGCGGAGCTTGAGAGACGTCGTCGGGCCGCTGGGCTAAGGGAGATGTCATGGAGGCTGTGGAGGCGATTTCAAGGCGAAGGTGGCTGTGCGAATGTGGTTGAGGCTGTTGAATCTGAGATCCGCTTGCTCTTTTAGGGCTATAAGATGCTCCAAACTCATCTTCTCCATCTCTAATCCTACGACTGCTCATGTCAATGCCATACCTGTGATTTTTTAAAGCCATTTCGTGGGAAAAAATTCGAAGAGCTTCTTGGCATTTGCATCCCTTCTGTGTGAGAGAAATCAAAAATGGGTCAGAATGAATAAGGTGGGAGGGCTAAGGGTACTTAGGTACAAAATTGAAGAACAAAGACATGACAAAAAAATTGGGACTTTTTGCAATGGGTAATTACATGGACACCGCCGTTTTTGTTATTCACACCATATTATATATACACATTTATTAAAATATCAATTTTTTAAGTACACCACATTGCATTTTACAAAAATTTCCTTCCTAAATCAAATGAAAAAGTCGGTACACAATCTTCATGTCTCCCCAACCTCGATCTCTTCAATACAGCAACCTCTCTTCTTACATGTTTTGAACTATGCTACTTACATGTTTATAAATCTTTGTATAATTTCGAGAATAATTATAATTGAAATAAAGTTTTATGAACAAAAAATCATGCCTTCTTCGTTACATCTATATGGTGTGTATAAAAATAATTAAAACATATTTCTAATCACGAGGATAAAAATCAAGCCTTCTCAATTAGGATTCCATTGTACTGACCAGCGAATAGTTTTCTTTTGGATCCACTGTGTGAGTTTTTTAAGAATAAAGAAAGAATAAAAGAGCACCAACAACTGCGTATTTCAGAGCAGGGCGCCAAACAGTTGGGTTGTGTTTAATTTAATGTAGAGATCCATTCATGAATGTAAACCGTAAGTCACTACCAAATCGACGAGGAAGATAGCAGAATTTACAGATCTATATTGCCATTGAAATCAGCATAACATCATATAAAGTTTAGGGTTTTTAATACTTGTGGTGTACATGAATGACAAATAAGAAAAACTAAAGAAAAGAAATAAACAGAAGATAAAAATGAAAGTGAGCCGAACTGTCCATGCAATCGCATGGGCCGAATAGTTGCGATCCCATGGGCAACAACGTTTGGTCTCAGGTTATTGCTTCGAGTGCTGACTTGAACCATGCGATCATTCATGTGAATATTGCATCAATGTCCCTTAGCTTTTGAAATTTTTTCAATTTTTATTACTTTTTTAATGTCAAATCACTCTCAACTAATAGAATATTATGTTCCTAAAATGAAATTATTTATAATGTTAACGTAATAGAAATGTGACATAATTACAAATAGACAACATTTTAAAAAAATCGACAATTCTTTGAATGCATTATGAATTCTTTATTTGTATTTGATAGAGAAAGTGACAACATGTGTATGCTAAATTTTCTTTAAAAAGTGACATTATGTTACTTTTTCTATATTTGTCGTTTTTCATAGAAAAATTACATCAAAATTTATGTAGCATTTTTTACTATTGGAACAACCTTAGTCCAAGAAAATAAGAGCTCCTTGATTTCTGGAATAATGATCAATTCGAATTATTATTGTATTTTAATTTCCTAGTTTTCTTGTAAATTTTGTTAAAGATAGTATTGTGTTGGGTAATTGCCTCAAATCTTCAAAGTTGGAGGACTTTAATTGTAATTGGAGAATAAGTTTTGTAGTTCAACTAGATTAGGATACGAATCCTAATGGAAAGTAAATTATGAAATTTGTTGCTATTGATTACGTGTCTTATGTGGATTAAATCTTGAGAAGAGCAATTAGTCAAGGAAATCAATTTCACAGTTCATGTCGAAGTGAAATACAGTCATGACGTGGTTTGTTCTATATAAATACACGTATTATTCTCCTTTGTTGTAGAGCACATTGATTAGAGAGTATTGTGAAGAAAAATGTAGTCTAATATCTTGATTTTCTTGGATTATTTGTGGATTGTACAAAGAAATAGAAATTGATACACTACAAGAAAAATGAGCGAAAAAGACGAAAAATTAGAGACGACATTATGGAGTCGTCTCAATTGGTTGCTAACTAATAGATACGATATTGTAATGTCGTCTCTATTGGTCGATCAATAGAGACGACAAAATGTCGTCTCTATTGATCGACCAATAGAGACGATATCTGTTTTTTTTTAAAAAATTATTCTTATTTTTTAAAATTTTGCTATTTTTTTGTTGACTTTTTTAATTATTTACATTTATATAATTAATATTAAAGTTAATTTTTTAAGAAAATATTATTAAGTTAACTAATATATATTATTTAAAACAAAATTTAACACAAGAATTCAATTGCCTTAGTGGTTGGGACATCACCACCCAACAGTTAGGTACCGAGTTCGAATCCTTGTCATGCACAATTATCATATGAATTAAAGAAAATTTGTGGGTCGACGGTTCAGATCGAGATTTGGGTTGGGTTAAAAAGGGATTGAATCGAGTCAAAATAAATAAATAGAAAATTAATTAAATATTTTCACAAATAGAGACGACATTGTCGTCTCTAAAGGTCGTCTCAATTGCCCCGGATGAAACAAACGACTTTGTCGTCTCTAATAACCAATAGAGACGACTTTAGGTCCTTTAGAGACTATTTTTTTCGTCTATGTTGGGCCGGATTCTTGTAGTGATAGATGTGATAAAGTTTGATTATTTTTCCTACAATACTTGGGGGTTTGGTGAATGTAAAGTCTGTATAATTATAACAATTTATTATATGGTGAAAAACTTTAACGGTCCGTAAATTTTGCGTTATTATTTTATTTTCTTGTTGGCTCAACTATTTCTTGAACATAAAAATTCCTATGAAATTAATTAGAGAGAGAATTTGTGTGTAATTCTCACTCACACTGAATCATTGAAGAATATAAAATCAGAAGTTAATTCTACGTTTACTTCTTATATACTTCTAAGGGTATTTCTTAAAAGATTCATAATTTTAAGGGTAGTTTTGTAAGTTCCAAAAAAGTGAAAATCACCATTTATTAGCATCAAAACTTGTCAATTTAACAGAGAAAAATCTTTCTTTGGGATCTTCTCATCTTCCTACGAGTTGCCAAAACATTCCAAAAATACAAGTAATAAATTTGGCCCACCTCACTTTGGGATCTGCCCACGAGTTGAAGAAAAACCAAAGGGCCAAGAGAAACGTGACAGACACTGCTAAACCTTGCACCAGCCACATGCAAGTGAGCCACTGTGCAGCCGGTCCTACCTGACCCGATTGACACCAGCCCCGGTCCAGAAGAGAGCAGTCCAAATTGGAATCATTTTTTATTTAGATTTCCTCACCATCTTATCCTTATAAATTATAACCAAACCAACACTTCTTGCATCATATCCTCCATTGAAGTTACTGTCAAGTTATGGACAAGAGAACATGTTCGGTCATTCTAATAATTTGTGCATTGGCAATTGCCCTCCAAGTTTTTGTCTTATTCCCATTATCACCAGATATTCTCCATCTTCCTCCAACCTCTTCCACTTTGCTTGTCTCATCAAACAGCAAGTTACAGGTAAAGAACTTAGCTGCACTTGTTTCTTTGTGTGGATTATCAATGGTTGATGCTGGTAAATTGTTAGGAAGTGGAGAAACTTGGAGAAGGGCTTTTGAAGAAACCAGAAGCCATTGCTGTGGACAAAATGGGAGTTCTTTATACAGCTACGAGAGATGGCTGGATCAGAAGATTGCACAGAAATGGAACATGGGACAATTGGAGGCATATTGATAGTGATACTTTACTTGGAATAACTACAACAGCAGCTGGTGATCTCGTCGTATGCGACGCAGAGAAGGTACGAGGAACATGATCATCTGTACATACCCATGGTTTTTTTTTTGGTTCAATGATCATTATTTATCTCCCCTCCCGTACAACCCGGAATTCATTTACAAATTTATTTATTTAAATTCTCTCTGACTGAGATTTATGATGCATAGGGCCTGTTTAAGGTTGGAGAAGATGGTGTAACAGTCCTTGCATCCCATGTTAATGGTGTCAAAATAAGGTAAGATCCCATGTGGTTTGTTATTAACTGTGAAATCTAATTCACCGCGCCTGTCACGGGCATTAGAAAGGGCCTCTAGGGGGTTAAGGATTCCTCTTGTAAATAATAAAAGTGAATTTTTCAATTTTAGTTGACAATTCCGTATCAAATTAGGTCTCAAATCGAGGTTCACGAGACTTTTGAGTTTGTACTTAAATCTCTAGCGAGCAACTGTGCAGAAATAGGATAGCTTGTCTCGAATAGCAGTAAATGTTGATATTGGTAAAATAAATCGAGAATTAAAAATCGATTAAAGTGACTTCGTGTCGACTTCGGCTAAATACTCAAAAGTTCGGCTCAATCCGTTTAGGCAAAATTGTTTGCCACTTCACCGCTTCGGTGCGCACAAACGGGGATCGAAAATCAGGTCAAAATATTTGACCGTGCGACCGCACGGTTGTCCGGCCACAAGGCACCTTTTCATAAAGGTGCATTGTTTGGAAATGATGCATGGTTTGGGCATCAACCATTTCATCCACACCCTTTCATGATCTATAAATAGAACCCTTTGGGTGTCCTATTCCTCACAATTTTGATATGCAAAACATCTCTCATCCCCTCTTCTCTCCAAAATCAAAATTATTTTATTTATTTTGATTTTCTTCATTTCATCCTTGGAGTACATAAGCCTAAATTTGGTTCGTTGTACTTGTATTTTGGAGTGCTACAAACACAAGTGAAGCCGTTGTATCTTGGGAGTCGATTGTCGAAATCCGTAGGCACCGTTGCGGGGCAAATTCGACTTAAGGACAAAGAGTCCAACTCTTGCCTCGGTTTTTCTTATTCTTCTTATTTGTGTTTTTCTTTGCCATTACTCTGTCCAATATTCGGCAAGGATTTATAAACCATCATTATACTTATTTTGGTATTACTATTCACAAAATTCCATCCAACAATCTTAAATCGAATTTTTTTTATATATTTTGTGAAAGTGATATTCCTGTTTGGTTAAACTTGTTAAGTTCAACTTCTATTTTGTTTTGGTTGATCTTCTGTTTTACGTAAACAGAAATGAATACGGTTCTTAATACCGATACTACTTCGAATGAAACTTCGAACATGGGAAATTCTGAAGGAAGTGTTCCTACTGATGTAATTCCTCCCGTTGTGAATACAACTACTACTAATGTGATTCCTCCGGTTGTGGGTGCCCCTATTATCGTACATTCAAACTCCGTTTCACATGGGGAAAATCCGGAGAAATTTGTTGGGGTTGATTTCAAAAGGTGGCAACAGAAAATGTTGTTTTATCTCACAACCCTCAACTTGGCGAAATTCTTGAATGAAGATCCTCCCGCCATACAAAAAGGGAAAAACAATAGGGCATCTTTGATTGCTTTGGATGCTTGGAAACATTCGGACTTCTTATGCAAGAATTATATTCTTAATGGCTTGGACAACGCCTTATACAATGTATATTGCTCCAAGAAATCTGCAAAATGAACTATGGGAGTCCTTGGAAAAGAAGTACAAGACCGAAGATGCCGGAACCAAGAAGTTCATTGTGGAAAAATTCTTGGACTACAAAATGGTAGATTCAAAGACCGTCATCAGTCAAGTGCAAGAATTGCAAGTCATACTCCATGACATTCATGCGGAAAATATGTCCGTGAGCGAATCATTTCAAGTGGCTGCAATTATCGAGAAACTTCCACCCATGTGGAAGGACTTCAAAAACTATCTCAAGTACAAGCGCAAGGAAATGAACATTGAAGAACTTGTGGTCCGATTGAGGATTGAAGAAGACATCCGAAGTTCGGAAAAACGAGTTGGGAATAGCATACCACAAGCAAAGGCAAATGTGGTGGAATCTAGCAACAACAAAGGAAAGAAGAGAAAGCATTCCGTTGAATCTACAAAGAAGAATGTAAAGAAGTTCAAGGGCAATTGCTACAATTGTGGAAAGGCTGGGCATCGTTCGGTTGATTGTCGCAAACCTAAGAAGCAATCCCAAGCTAACATTGTCGAATCTGATGCCATATCAAATGGCATGTCCGATATGAATTTATCGGCGGTTGTTTCTGAATGCAACTTTGTTGGAAATCCCATGGAATGGTCGGTTGATACGGGTGCAACCCGTCACATTTGTGCCAATAGAGGAATGTTCACATCATACACTCCAACCGAGGGAGAAAAATTGTTTATGGGGAACTCCTCAACATCCAAAGTGAAAGGACAAGGCAAAGTGTTCTTGAAGATGACGTCGGGAAAAGAACTTAGCCTCAATAATGTCCTTCACGTACCGGATATTCGCAAGAACCTTGTGTCGGGTTCTTTGTTAAGCAAGAATGGTTTTAAACTAGTCTTTGTATCGGATAAGTTTGTACTTACCAAAAATGATATGTATGTATGCAAAGGCTATGTAAAAGATGAACTATTCAAAATGAATGTCCTAACTGTTATACCAAATGCTACAATCAATAAAACGTCATCTTCAGTTTATATTCTTGAGTCATGTAATCTATGGCATCATAGATTAGGACATGCAAACTTTAATTCAATACGAAAGTTAATGAATTTAAGTTTACTTCCGAATATACATTTTAATAATGGAAAATGCGAAACATGTGTAGAGGCAAAAGCGGCCAAAACACCATTTCATTTGGTTGAACGAAACACCACACCATTAAAACTAATTCACACGGATGTGTGTGATTTGAAGTTCGTACAAACAAGGGGTGGTAAAAAGTACTTCATCACATTCATAGATGATTGTACAAGGTACTTTTATGTGTACTTATTGAAAAGCAAAGATAAAGCTTTGGAAGTGTTTAAATACTACAAAAATGAAGTTGAAAATCAACTTGGAAAACGAATTAAAATGATTCGTAGTGATAAAGGTGGAGAATATGTTGCACCGTTTGAAGAATTTTGTGCAGAATCTGGAATCATTCATCAAACAACGGCACCATATTCACCACAATCTAATGGAATTGCTGAACGCAAAAATCGAACGTTAAAAGAAATGATGAATGCAATGTTGATAAGTTCGGGCTTACCTCAAAACTCGTGGGGGGAAGCCATACTTTCTGCAAATCATATCCTTAATAAAATACCACACAAAGATAAGGTTGAATCGCCTTACGAATTGTGGAAAGGTCGGAAACCTTCCTACAAATATCTCAAAGTGTGGGGGTGCTTAGCGAAAGTACAAATACCCAAACCTAAACAAGTTATGATTGGACCAAAGACAATTGATTGTATCTTTATTGGATATGCCATCAATAGTAGTGCATATCGATTCTTGGTTCACAAATCCGAAGTACTTGATGTACACGTAGGTAAAATTATTGAATCAAGAAATGCAGTCTTCTTTGAAGACATCTTTCCGTGTAAAGAAAAGGAAGTATGTTCAAATAAACGAACGTATGATAACATACATGGAAAGAATGATGATCTTCAAGTAAATGAAGAACCGAGACGTAGTAAAAGGCAATGAATTCCAAAGACATTCGGTCCAGAGTTCGTAACCAATTTACTTGAAAATGATCCTAGGACATTTGATGAAGCAATGTCCTCTCCCGAAGTTCCTTTTTGGAAAGAAGCTGTACGCAATGAAATTGAATCCATCATGAGTAACCATACTTGGGAATTGGTTGAACTCCCTCCGAGAAACAAAGCTTTAGGCTGTAAATGGATCTTCAAAAAGAAATTGAAATCGGATGGATCAATTGATAAATACAAGGCTAGATTAGTAGCCAAAGGGTATAGACAAAAAGAAGGACTAGATTTCTTTGATACCTATTCACCCGTTACAAGAATTACGTCTATACGTGTCTTGATTGCAATCGTAGCATTGCATAATCTTGAAATACATCAAATGGATGTCAAAACCGCGTTTCTAAATGGTAAATTAGAAGAAGAAATCTACATGGAACAACCTGAAGGGTTTGTTGCACCAGGAAATGAAAAGAAGGTGTGTAGACTTGTAAAATCATTGTATGGATTGAAATAAGCACCGAAGCAATGGCATGAAAAGTTTGATAAAATTATGTTGTCAAATGGCTTCAAAATCAATGAATGTGACAAATGTGTCTACATTAAAAATACACCTAATGAATATGTAATCATATGCCTGTATGTTGACGATATGCTAATTATGGGAAATAACTCCAAAGTCATTTCCTCGACTAAGAAAATGTTAACAAAACATTTTGACATGAAGGATATGGGAGTGGCGGATGTAATATTAGGGATTAAAATCTCTAAGACATCCGATGGTTTGTCATTGTCTCAATCACGTTATGTTGAGACTATACTTAAGAAATTTAAGCCGTATGACGATAAACCGGTTAAGTCACCAGTTGACTTAGGTATTCACTTTGTCAAGAATACTGGTGAGCCCGTATCTCAATTGGAATATTCGCGTGTTATTGGTAGTTTAATGTATATTACCAACTGCACAAGACCGGATATAGCATACATAGTCAATAAGTTGAGTAGATTCACTAGTAATCCAAGTGTTGTACATTGGAAGGCATTAAACCGAGTTCTTAGATATTTAAGACATACTGTTGAATATGGATTACACTACTCAAAATATCATGCGGTGTTAGAAGGATATACTGATGCAAATTGGATATCTGACACTAAGGATTCAAAATCCACGAGTGGTTATGTATTTACCATTGGAGATGGAGCCGTGTCCTGGAAATCGTCTAAGCAAACGTGTATTGCTCGATCCACGATGGAATCTGAGTTTATTGCGTTAGACAAAGCCGATGAAGAAGCAGAATGGCTTCGTAATTTTCTTGAAGACATTCCATGTTGGGAAAAGTCGGTTTCTGCGATTTATATACATTACGATAATCAGTCGGCAATAGCAAGGGCACAAAATAGTATGTATAATGGTAAGTCTCGACATATCCGTCGAAGACATAATACCATTAAACAGTTAATGTCGAATGGTATAATCTCTATTAACTATGTGAAGTCAAAAGAAAATTTGGCTGATCATTTGACGAAAGGACTTGCAAGAGATCAAGTATACCATCTTTCGAGGGGAATGGGCCTAAAGCCTATTGAATAGAATTACTATGACGGAAACCCAACCTTGTAGATTGGAGATCCCAAGATCTTGGTTCAATGGGACAACTAAGTCATAAATGATTCGAAATAAAGCACTTATTCTCATCCCTAAAATTTAAAGTGCTATGTAAAATGTGTATAAGGAAACCTATATAAGTGTGAAATGGGGCTGCTTCTACGAGAATTCGAGGCTTAATTCTCTTAGAGCACTTATGAAACCAAGAGTTGTCCAGGGCCAAAATGGACTCAACCATGAGAACCGAATAGGTTAGATGAGTCATGGTGTTGGTACAGTTGTTTGGTTTTACACGAACGGTTGGATGGTTCAAGACATTGCGTTCACCAACTAGCCTAGTAAATCCAATTGTATTCAACTAAAGAAGGTTCAAGACCACAAGCTACCTATCTTGATGCTATGACTTGTCATGTGTACTCCATTTGTTAGAGTCTGCATTCCATTTGCATTGCATTCGCATTGTGTTGCGCATATCGAGAAATCTTCATTCATGTGGGGGATTGTTGGATATTGGTAAAAATAAATCGAGAATTGAAAATCGATCAAAGTGACTTCGTGTCGACTTCGGCTAAATACTCAAAAGTTCGGCTCAATCCGTTTAGGAAAAATTGTTTGCCACTTCGCCGCTTCGGGGCGCACAAAACCGTGCGACCGCACGGTTGTCCGGCCACAAGCACCTTTTCATAAAGGTGCATTGTTTGGAAATGGTGCATGGTTTGAGCCTCAACCATTTCGTCCAAACCCTTTCATGATCTATAAATAGGACCCTTTTGGTGTCTTATTCCTCACAATTTTGATATGCAAAATATCTCTCATCCTCTCTTCTCTCCAAAATCAAAATAATTTCATTTATATTGATTTTCTTCATTTCATCCTTGGAGTACATAAGCCTAAATTTGGTTCGTTGTACTTGTGTTTTGGAGTGCTACAAACACAAGCGAATCCGTTGTATCTTGGGAGTCGATTGTCGAAATCCGTAGGCACCGTTGCGGGGCAAATTCGACTTAAGGACATAGAGTCCAACTCTTGCCTCGACTTTTCTTCTTCTTTTTATTTGTATTTTTCTTTGCCGTTACTCTGTCCAATATTCGGCAAGGATTTACAAACCATCATTATACTTATTTTAGCATCACTATTCACAAAATTCCATCCAACAGTAAAGATATGGCGTCCATGTGAACACCATAACTCTTTTCCACATACATGGTAGAAACAATTTTTTTATGTCACATATCGGTCTCACATATATTGTGGGTAAGGATTATGGTGCCCATTGTGGGTACCATATCCGACCTGGCTCAGCTAGTAATCGAGATTACTTTCGAGGAAGAGTTGCGTGACAGCATGGAAGGCCCTAGACAAGTAATTGATTGATCGTCACACTTTTTAAGCCTTGCAGGAATGATATGTTCCCCACAGTGGGGAACATATTCCATTCTCACAAGCAATTTGATTGGTTGGTGGGGTGGGCCTCACTACCCACCCACCAATAGAGGGCCTTGTGGGAATTAAATATGTTCCCCCACTGTGGGGAACATATCATTTCCGTTAAACCTTGACCCACTTTCTTCCCTTAGTTCTTTCCAAGCTTTTATTTTCTCAAAAGTTTATTATGCCTTTGTTTGATACAAATTAAAATTAAAATTAAAATATTATTTTAGTCAAAATCAACAATTAATCTCAATCACATATTTTTTGACCCATACTTTTCCAACCATGCATTTCATCAATTTTTATTAAAATTTACAAAAAATTTAATTTTAATTTCTACCTAACAGTGGCTAAAGTTCAATTTGAACCACACATTTCGTTAATACACAACTTTTGTCCATTTTTGTACAACACATTTCACACGATCGATCGACTTTTATCAATTTTTAGCAATATCGTACAACCTCTTAAATGTTTTTTGCAACAAATCATCTCACATACGTGTCGAGTTCACACTGTATTAAAGAACTGAACTGTGTATAATTTCTATAATGAGTTACGTTGAAACTTGACCTTACAACGTGTTTGCTTTAATATTTTGTAAAATTAGCTTGTCTAAAGTTTAAAAATTAGGTTTCAACCCCCATTTAGGGCAAAGGAATCATCTCTTTGGGACCATTGGCCATGCATGATGGACAATACTTTGGCAGTTTATAAAAAAGAAATGAGGACTACATCAAGTCTCTAGCTAATCGATGTTTATTTGAACAATAGTCAATAACTGACCTTTCAATTGTCTCTATCGTAGCGCACTTATTTTCATGACAATTTTAGTACTCGATGATATTAAAGTACTAAAAGTCAAAATTTTACTTATTATATTGAACTCTCAAATTATCTCGACTTCTTGCCATCAAGAATGGCAACTATTTATAAGTAAACGAGGCTTCAATATAATTGCCTAAAGTCCTTTCGGACACCATAAAAATGCTCACTCGTTACTTGGTAGCAGAGTCGTACCTGTAATTTTGTAGACCTGCGACAAGTAGTTTATTTTTGGAGATATGGACCCGGGCTTTACGGTGAATATTTTTTTTTATTTTTTATTATTTTTTTTTGGAAAAAGGCAGAAAATAACGATAAAAATTCATATTCACACAAAATAAATCTGATAAATAATATACAAATTCACCATAAAATTGCAAAAAATAAAAATGTTCAAAAGTATTAACTAATATAAAACAACCAAGAAAATATGATATGCCAAATACTTATAGTTTTATATCAAATAATAAGGTATAAAATGTTCGAAACAACTACTTAAACAACTCATCTACTTATAGTTTTTCTGCCTCTGGTGAAATAAAAATTAACAACTAAATTAACAGAGAATAAAAGCTTTTCACTATGATATAATCAGTTGAGAATGGCATATGAAATTAAATAAAACAAGAACTATTATTGGAGAATTGAAAGCAAACAAACCTTCTCCCGAATTGGCCATATATACATTGGAAGGAACTTCATTTTAACAAAACTCAGAGACTAATATCTTCACCAGAATTGAGCTTCTTTTGAATTTTCTTTCCTTGGAGCCATATCTTCACCAGGTTTTAGGCCTGGGCTCATGTTTAAAAAATATAGGGATAATTGTATAGATTACTTACTTTAGATAATAAAAATGATTTTTACTACCCAAATAAAAAATTTTGAAAAATACTTCATTATTACTAAAAAAAAAAATGAAAAGTATCATAGGTATCATACTGTGATACTAACATATTTGAGAAGTATCAAAAGTATCAAATTGTGATACTTCACGTGATTATAAAGTATTTTTCAGTTTTTATGATTTTATTATAAGTAATTTTCAATTTTTATAAAATTCAAGTAAATTTCAACTTGATCCCTAAAAGTAGTGTAATTATGTGAATAGCCCAAAAATATACATATATGGGCCCCGAAAATAATTTAGGCCTGTGGGCCCTGAAACAGAGACCTCACATGCCTCTAGACAGGTCTGGCCCTGCTTGGTAGGTAAGCATTGGGTGTCAAGCAAGGCCCGATGAGCCCCCCACCTCACACCCTAATAGGGATAACATGTACCACAATGGACACCATAAGCAGTATATAATTTCCATAATTGTCTACACAGGGCCAATTTTACACCTTTATTGTAAAGTGCAAAAATAGGTGCGTGCTATGGTACGCTCTGTTCGATAACATTATTGCAATTATAAATTAATTTATTTATGTTTTAAGGTAAGATATGTGGTTGAAAAATTGAAAGAGGTAATATGTGCATGATTAAAAAGTGATATATAAAATTATATGATTTATAAATTATAATAATTACGTTAAATAATCAATGCTAAAATATTTTTATTTAAAAGGTTTGCAGACGATGTGATAGAGTCAGCAGATGGTAATTTGTACTTCAGCGTTGCAAGTACAAAATTTGGCCTCCATAATTGGCACCTTGATCTGCTTGAGGCAAAGCCTCACGGGCAGCTTTCAATGTACAATGCTTCATCAAAGGAGACTTATATTTTGCTTGACAATCTTACCTTTGCAAATGGTGTTGCGATCTCCGCAGATCAAGATTTCTTGATCATATGTGAATCATGGAAGTAAGTATTTATTTTCCAATAATAATTGGGTGACCAAATGTTTATTTTGGCTGTTGTTTGTTACTTTAATTTAAGTCGATCATTCTCTCATAAATTATTCTATTGGGATCGTCGTCTATCAAGATTGTGACACTTTAAAAAAAAAAAAAAAGGATCTCTTTAAATTTAAGCCAAACATGTCTTTAATCTATTTCCATTTGCGATTTTGTGGTCAGATTTAGGTGCTTAAAATATTGGCTAAAAGAGAAAAAGAAGGGACAAGTTGAGTTATTTATTGACAATCTTCCTGGTGGACCTGATAACATAAATCTTGCTCCAGATGGCTCTTTTTGGATTGCTTTGTTACAGGTAAAAATAATAATGATAATAATAATAATAAATAAATAAATAAATAAATAATCTATATAGATAGCTAGCTACATAGATAAATCATCTCATTTATCTGCAGAACCAATACTAAAAATAGATCTTTACATCATATTCACTACTTACTGAAGATTTTCTCTGCTACTGCAGCTGGTTCCTAATGGGCTGGAATTTGTGCACAGATCAAGAATGCTAAAACACATTTTAATGTGTTTCCCAAAACTAAGCAAATGGGTAATTGGTGTCAACAACAAAGCAACTGTTATCAATGTAGCAAGTGATGGCAAGATAGTAAGGAGCTTTGATGATCCAACAGGAAAGGTCATGTCCTTCGTAACATCTGCACTGGAGTTTGAGAATCATTTGTATTTGGGAACTCTTAATTGTGATTTCATAGGAAAACTTCAGTTAACACCATGAAAAAAACACACTTTAACTTGGGATTGCACATATCAATAATATATTGTAACAAGGGTCCTAATCTAGTTCTGTTCCCTTGTTGCCAGTAATAATATTTTGTTTTTGATGAAATTCGGGTTTTTGGGTTGGAAGAAGAGAAAGTACTAAGAGCATTTTCGCGCACAGTATTAAACAAGACAAAGTACAATGAACAAACTTCCACTTATCTAGATTAAAATGAGAAAAGTTGTATGTTGAATGAAATATGGTTATCAATAACACGAGGCTGAAGGCTCAGATGAAATTTGTGTTCAAGTGGCAATAATCATGGAGCACGATAAAAAGAGACGCTGCAACAGAGTTTGAATTACTAATCCAAACATATGCAAAACAAAGTAATATGTCTATCGTACCCACGATGAAATAAAGGAGAAGCTGAATTTTTTTATAGCAGAATATTATCAATCACGCTCACTAATTGCAGTCAGGTGCTCATCAATTTCCTCAGTCGTTAGAACTTTGAAGGCTGGATCTTCTTTCCTCACAACACCCACCTGGCAAAGACAAAATTTAATGCAGCAACAGTTACATCACTCAAAAAAGTGATCTCTTCATGCTAATATCAAAGTTGAGAATATCAAGGGCAAAAAGTTGTCATTAAAAGAAATACACAATTGATATCAAATGCCCGCCATTAGACATTAGAAACGTAAACTACATTTAACTTCATGGGAAGTAGTTATTGGGTTGTCTTTTGTATTTTCTCATTTGGTAGATTCAATTGTACAAGCCAAAAGTGTTGACTAGACTCCCAAAAAAAACCTTTGAAATTTGAGGAAATTTTGAGGGAAAAAATCATGGAGAACAATATCTTGAAGGCAATATACGAGGTAGAGACAAGTGCAGAACAACTATCGGTGGTTTAATAATGAACAGAGAAGGAAGTGATAATATCAGGTAAGTTGGCTACCTCAATCTCGCTGGCCTTGAAATCCTCCTGTAGAACGGATTGCAGAGCAGAAATTGCAGTCTATAAAAAAAGGAGTCAAACGTTAAATGTCATGTAAGAGTTCAAAAAAAAGGAAAGAGAGAGAGAAAGAAATCTGTACAGATGTGTTCGTATGAAAAATACTCAAGCTTAATACTCTAAGAAGAATTTCTATTACTGAAGAAGAAAGGATCATCTCTCTCGCTAGGTAGGATATAGAATACTGATCAGCATGATGGCATTCCAAGCAACGTCCCTAACTAAATCAAGAGCAGTTACATCCTTCCTTTATTTGCTTTTCCCACTGGCTTTTATCCAAACACTATACAGTATTGCACTCCTCACTTTTTTGGTGACATGCTATGATTATTAACTCCACATTTTGCAAAATGAAGTCTAGAAGACGACAAATTTCATGATAGAGAGCATACTCCTACACTATTTTTGAAAAATCCATGCATAAAAATAGGATGCAAAATCTGTTTGATTGAGAGCATACTCCTACACTAAAGGGGAGTGAGTCAAATCCTCTGGTATTTACAAATGTAAGGTCATCTCCAACCCAAAACTCTAAAATGCAGTAGACTTTACAATAAAATACAGTTTTTCTTACTCTATCTTTATAACTCATCTCCAACCCAAAACTTCAAATTTCGCACCAAATAAATATTTTTTATTTTGCCTTTTCCCCCAAACTTCAACTTCTACCACATTTTGCTCCCCCCTTTCCAACTCCTCTACCACTGAACTCCTCCCACCACCTTTGCCCCACCTCAGCAACCAAGCAAAGTTCAGTGAACTCTTCACCAAACCTCCAACAAACAATTCCCAGGCAAGACAACAAGCTTCTCCCATTATCAACTCCTCCACCACCACTCTCCACTGCTCTTCCCACCACCGCTGCCGCCCAACCATCCGAGCAAACCCACCCAAATCGTGTGGACTCCTCAACAACGAGTCTTTCTCTATTTGTGGAAGAAAATTGGCAAAGAATCAAATTTTGGTGCAAAATTGGCAAAACCAGATTCTGCCCCAAAAAATGAAGTTCTGTACAGTGCAACGCCATATATGTCAAGGTTGCCATCTGGGTTGGAGCTCATTTCAACTGCAAAATCCATTTTTTTACAGTTTTACAGTATGGTTGGAGTTGCCCTAAATATATATCAGGCAACATTGGAAAAAAGCTGTAACTACTGCTAGAAAGCCTTTTCCTTCTTTTTGGTTGGGGTGAGGATTATTATTCTATTGGTGCTACAAATCTTTGATTATCCGTGGAACCTACTTATATTCCAAACATGTCTAATCCTAATCATCTGCTGCCCATATGGGACCCGTGTGGAATAATTAAGCCTTCAACATTACACCAAGTATATTCATTTATTGCAGGACCCATGGGTAGAGCAATTAACATCTAGCAATTTTACTTTAAAAAAATAAAAATAAAAAAATAGAAGTAGAATTGCACTGTGTAGTCATTATCTTCAACGTGGTAACTAAAACACGGAGTTGAGAAGAATTTAATATATGCTTAAAGCAATATTGAATTCTGATCATAATTGCACACAACATGATCATGAGCATATCTTATCTTAATTTTTATCTTAATCTTAATCTTAATATATATAAAAGTAGAATAGCCGTCACAAAAATACACATGGTTTCCCGTCAAAAAAACTTTCTAAATTTAGAAGTTTTTTGCTACAAAATAGTATATTAAATATTTTAGCAATTATTATTTTACATGTGTCATTAATTGCATTAGTATCCGTGCTATGCTATTACTAACATCAAAATGTTATTTTTTTCTATTTTATTATTATTCTTTTAATAATTATTGTATTATTTTGAAATCGAAAAATATGTAAATATTTTAAAGATCACAACGAGAAGTTTAATGTAGGCAAACAAGTGAGAGCAAATTTGTAAATATATTGTCCGTAAAATCATATAAAAAATTAAAGGTACTGTTTTAGTTTATATTTTTTATTTTTCCTCAATATCTAATTCATTTTAAATTATATCATTTAAATCCTATAATATTATCTATCTTAAAAGGCATCCGTGCTAATGCTATTAATAACATCAAAATGTTGTTTTTTTTTTAATTTTATTATTATTCTTTTAATAATTATTGTATTATTTTAAAATCGAAAAATATGTAATATGGGTGTCAAATTAAAGATTACAGTGAGAAATTTATGCAAGCTAACAAGTGAGAGCAAATTGTAAATATATTGTCCGTAAAATCATATAAAAAATTAAAGGTAAAGTTTTATTTTATATTTTATACTTTTCCTCAATATCTAATTCATTTTAAATTATATCATTTAAGTCCTATAATATTATCTATAATTAGTTAACTAAATTAATTTTGAATCTTTTAATTGAAAGAAATAATAGATATTCGATCTTTCTAGATAAATTCAATTAAATCATTTAATTTTCTACAACTTTAGGTTCTGATAAACTCATTGGTTCAGTTTGTAAAATAGAAGGTGTTAGCAAACTCAACTATCTATCTATCCATATATAATAATAGGATAACCGTCACCATTTTATGCAAATAGTTTTCTGCCCATTTTCACCTATCATTTTAGAAAATTTCTTATTTTTATCAATTTATTTTAATACATGAATTATGAAAGTTTAATTAATGGATGTAGTAAATGAGTTATGGATTTGTGAAAAAAAATATACGACTGCGTATAAGTTTATAGCGTGAGTTTAACAAATTGCAACATTTAATTTAAGTTTTAGCAATTTTTTATTTTTTAAAATGTTTGGTAAATTTTGTTCGTAATGTATTTGTTTTTTTTACATGTAATGAAATGAAATATTTGTTTAATATATTTAAATATCAATTATATTACATTGAGATAGTTGTACAAATTCTTATAGTGCTATACGGGAAGTCGATTAATTAATTCTGTAAATATCTATTAACCTCTTTATTTCATTTTACAATTTTAAAATTGTAAACATTTCAACTTTTAGAAATCAAAAAACCGCAAGCTCAACTTCAGTCATCAAATCAAAATTGTAAAGTATAGAATTAGTCACATGTCCATATCTTAACTTTGCCTAACTAGAATAAGAAAACTAGAGAATGAACAATTAGGTGTTAAAAAATATGCAAGTCGCAATTTTATGTTTTACTTTTCTAAGTATTTTTCATTATATATGAATTCACAATTTATGTCGAATATTGTATTTTTACAACTTATTCAATAAATAATTGTCAAATATATCTTCCGTGCATCGCACGGGTGCGATTACTAGTTTATTAATAATGAACATAATTAGATTCCAAAAAATTTCAATTCAAACTAAAGTTTACTTTCTGGGAATTGTTAGGGTTCACATGTTTAAAATAAAAATAATGAGTGCAAGGAAAACTTTTTTATGCTCTCTAAGCCTGGTCATTCTACAAAGATAAAGAACTATACCTCTGCCAATTTTGTTCAATACAGTTGAGTCAGATTAGGTTTCAAACCATCACTCTTTTTATTCACCAGGTTAAAAATCAATGACTAATATCCAATATGCAAAACATCAATACAAAACATATCAATGATGTAACTTTTATTTACCTGTACAGTTTCCTCGTATGAAAATGTAACATCATTTTTCATCTTCTTTTCCAAAAAGTTAATTGCCTCTTGCTCTTTTGATCCGGCACTTGTTGCCTAAAAAATAAAGATGAATGTAAATGAAGATATAATCAATAAGAGCATAAGATTTTGGAGTCCAATAAAAGAAACTAAGGATATTTTAGTTGCATGGAAATGTTTGTGGAAATGAAGACCTTGTTTGATACCCATCATTTAGTCTTTGTTTGGTAAAAGTTGTTTGTTTATAAATAAAAAATGTAATGTTTTCGAGTTAAAATATATGGTTGAAAAATTGTTTGGGAAAATTTTGTATGGTTAAAAAAGTAGTTGGAGGGAATGTGTTGTTTATAAATTTGTTTATGAACAATTTACTAAAAGAAGAGTTAAAAAATCATTTTTTAAAAATTCATTTTCAACCACATATTCTACCAATAAAATAATCTATGTGTAAACCCAAAAAATCTCCCTACTACATTCCCCAAAATTCACTATTACAAAATGCATTTTTTTGTGAAAAATGGGGTTCAAACAAGGGCAAAGACAACTTAAAGCACACACTGCAACCTGGTTCTTGAATTAAACAGCAAAAACTAATTACTTTGAGTCTCAAACGTAAGAAGGTGGAAATGAAAACTATATACCTAGATATTAAAGATGAGGATATACCATGTATGGATCACTGCCAAGGATTGGCTATAAATTATTACTTGAATCATCTTACCCCCTTTCACCCAATCTCAAATTACAGTAACAAAACCTCCTTGCTACAACAGAAAAATGCTTATGAAAAGGAATCTAAGAAGTCCCCAGCCATATTAAAGCTGGCAGGTCTGCGCGGGGAAATTGGAAAACCAATTTTAATTGCATTGAAAGACAGAATTCATTAATATATATTATTTAGTACATTCTTTTCAGGTAATCAAGGCTTGGAAGCAAGCTATCAACCCCTGGCAAGAACTAGGCTTGGTTAATGGTTATCAATATTCAAATTATCATTTTGGATGTATCACAACCGCCTAGAGGAATAGCTTCTACAGACAAAGGGACTGAAGTTTCAGGGAAGTTATATGAAAAAAATCATCAGAAGCAACAACTATGCATCATTTTTTTAAAGAAATATTGCAATTACCTTGTGACCATAAAAATGGCCGGCAGGATCACACTTAAATAGCTGAGGTCCCTTCTCCTCGTCAATACCCAATATCATTGCAACTTTACATTGAAAACAAAAAATATGATGCACAAATAAATGATGTAAAGAAACAGAATATTGTGAAGATTCTTTCATTAAATTTGAAAATAACTAGCGACGAACCTATTCCAAGGGGTCTCATATAGGCATGCTGTGTATAAACCTGTGACTTGTCTGCGATCCTGTAATAATTAGACAAGCTTACCGTCAATAACAAAAAAAACACAAGCAACATCAAGAGCAAGTATACATGTCGAGTTGATTAACACAATGAGATTTTCCAAGCGTCTACCCCACGAATCCAAGAAATGGTATCATACGAGTAAAATGTGTGATACACGCAGAATCCTAGGACTACTGTCTAAGGTTCTAGACTTTTTGCAATTATGACAGTTTGCTAAATGAAAAACAGAAGCAAGGCATAAAACACGGGAAAAACAAAATATCTTGCATCAAGTTTCCAGCAGCAACATGAAATAAAGTTATTGTACCATTTGGCCAATATGTCAACTGGCATTTCATATCCATATTTAAAACGAAACTCAGCAGCTTCATTCCTGGCCTGTTGGACCAACGTCCTTGCATCAGCTGGAAAGCAGCGAAGGGAAATGGGGAAAAAATGACATATCAGAACCTAACAATTAATTCAAGCAAGTAATGAAGGAGAGTCTCAACCAAGCCACAAGTCTAAAATTGATTTCTTCTACCAAAATTGCATTCAAGCTAAAAAGAACATTCCACGAAAGCTAAAATGCATTATGTTATACCCCTGTTTGATGGAGATTAAAATCGAATTTTTAGCACATTTTGATAAAATTTAGGGTTGAAAAGTTGTGGGTCCCATGAAATATGTTTAAGATTGATTTTTGACTTTGACTTAAATTAAAATTTGTACCAAATAGGGGCTATGTGTTTCTAGGATTCATTCCGATGAAACTCTAAACTTCCATGTCTACATTTTTCTTAATACATTCATATACAGACATATTGGTAAATAATTGATTAGTATACAATCTATATGGTTCTTTTCTTTCTTTAGTAATTAGTAACAATGATATTGCATATAGTAGCACCTGTTAGTTAATAATCAATGCCCTATTCAATTATTCTTGAATTCAAAGTCTCCCTGCAATTGCTAGTAAACTAACTCCTCTTGCCAAAACAAAAGGCAAACAGTTACTTCATGAAGATCCCTTTACCTTGCCACTTGACAGAGGGGAAAATTGCAAAATAATTCAAACTTTTTTGAGATTATTTCATAACTTAGAACATACAAACAATTCTATAAACAAACAGAAAAACCAAAAAAAAAAAAAGGTCAAGGTACAAGTACCCGTCATTCCGGTAGCCAATAGCCCAAGATACTTAGTAATGGGAAACAAATGTGTCACGCTTGTCTGATCCAAAAGCTTGTCCTGCTCCGACATTTACACAAATCAAAAAGATAATTTCAGACCACCTACTTAATCTAATCCTCTCACCGCCCCCATCTGATTTAAGCCCATCATTTTTATGCAGCCAAATGGTCACTGTCAGAATCAATGACAATAGGCTTTTGGAAATAAAAAAGGTATTTATTTTGCAAACCCCAGATCAATCTATAAAAAAAAATAAAAATCAAAACTTTAAAAAATAAAAATATATAATATTGGTTAACTGTACCGACCGGGACTTTCTTCTGAGTAACAACACATACGGAGTCCTTTCCACGCACACCAATGGAAGTTATTCCAGCAGCCTTAACGGCCTTGAAAGCATACTCTGCAAATTTTAATTAAGCATAAATACTAAAACCCTAACAAATTATTACATGAAGAATAAACCCAGTAAAATAAATTTAGAATAAAGCTGAATCAAAAGCTATAGGTTAGAATTGGAGGGAAATTGCGTGACCAAAAGGCTTACCGACTTGAAAGAGACGACCTTCGGGAGAGAAGATCGTTATGTGACGATCGTACCCGCCTCCGCTTCCCCGACTCATATTTCGGATCCGGTTAAGTTTCGATAATGGGTTTTTGCGCCTGCTGAGCTTAATTGATTTGTGATTTTGAAGTGTGATGGGCAAATGATACAGATTGGGGGTTTAAACCGAGGAGATGTCACGAAGCTTTTTGTCCAAGACTCTGTGAGACGGAAAGAGGAGTTAATTGTTTTATTGGACACCGAACTTTATAAGTTGTCACGATTTAGTTATCCAACTTAAATGTAGTGGCCACTGAACTTTGAATCATTCATTCTCATATGCTGTCACGATTTAATCACTCAACTTCAATATGTTTTTAAGTGGTCATCAAACTTTATATATTGTCACGAGTTACCCATTCAACTTTAATATGCTTCTAACCGATCACTAAAATTTCGGAGAGGCGCGTTCAAGATCAATTTTGAGGTATCAAACAAGGTCGAAACATCAAGTTCTTAGTAACATTTTGAAGTACTCACGACGTACTTTTGCTTACAATTTACCACACAGGAAATGATAAACCGAGTAGGAAGTTATGGATTGCTAACTTAAGCCACTTAAAACTACTTTTTCGAAACTTTCAAAAAAGTGCAAACTTATAAAAATTCACTGGTGACTATTCTTTGTTACTCCTGAAGTAGCACAATAAATAATTAATATTCCAAAAAATATTAATCGTAAATCTGTCCATTATGAATAATTTGTTGTTGCTCCTGAAGTAACACAAGTTTATTTGTAATATTTTAGAAGAATGTTGCATTCTATTTCTCAAAGAAATGCAAATTTTTGAATAATCCAAAAGATTATTATGATGTAGAATAATATTTTATTGTGCTTCCTGAAGAAGCATAATTTATAGTGTATTTTAAACGAATATTGTGTTGATATTCTTGAAGAAACACAATACATATTATATAAATATTTCAGAAGAATATTTTATTGTTACTCATGTAGAACACAAATATTATTAGCTTGAAAGGTATAACGAATCGTTAATGTCAATATTCGAGAATAATATTTCAATTGAATATTTCATTTTTGCTCTCAAATAAGCAAGATTTTATTTTGCATTAAACATTTTTTTGCTCCTGAAGAAACACAATAATCATAAAAGAATATAATCTACTCTTTAAAAGTGATATTACAATTTAGAGTTTTTTTAGAAAATTATTGATTTATTGCTTCAAAAGAAACACATTTTTATTGAATATAGCGTATATATTCGATTATGTCAATGCTCCTGAGGAAGCATAATTGCAAATTTTACTATTAAACGAATATAGCGTTGATGCTCTTGAAAATATAAGACCAACATTATGTCAATATTCTAGAAGAATATTATTTTTATACTTTGGAATAGTTAATAATGCATTATGTTGAGTGTGAGACGATAAAATTTTACTATTGATAGTAATTTATCGTCTACTAAATTAAAAAGAAAAACATAAGAAGTTTCTACAGTGTGTGACATAATTATATTGGTACGATTAAAATAAAATATTGTATAGAAACAAAAGTTCAATAAGATTGACATGATCGATAAAGACCAAATCGGATCAAAAAGATGCATAAAAATTAAGAATTTGAAAATGCATTAAATGAAGAATCAAGAGATTCTAAAAATACAATAAATTTTCATATGGTGTTTGATCTCTTAGCGAAATGGTTATTAGACAATACTAGATAAAATTGGGATTGAATCCCAAAATTATCTAAAATGTATTTAGGGTGAACTATGAGCTCACTCCATGTGAACTATCTGACAATATTATGATTATGATTATATTGATCCATGGATAGTCACATGAGTGTTTATTGAAACTCGTAACATGAAGTTTATGAGATTATTTGCTTCAACTGATATAATATGAGCACAATTTTTAGATAAAATAATATTAACTTGATGTTAGTGATTTTAAGTACTAAATGTGATGATAGTTCAATTGCTCATAATTTAGCAGATTATTTGAAATCCTCCAATCAATTGCTAAACTGTTAATATTGAGAACAAAATGCTTCCCACTAGGTAATGCTAACTACATGTAGCAACACAGATATGCGTCTTTCCAATAATATAATCCCCTACTATTTGTATTTTAGAATGTCTAGAATGCTTATTTAGTTTGAAATCAGATGCTATGAAATTGTGCGAACATTAACTAGTAATACTTTATAGCATGATTCCTTAGCATTAGGGGGAGGGTTAGTATCTAAAAATTATACAAATGCATCATATTACGTTATCTATATCCTCGCGATTGATAATATGAACCAGAAGTTCGATTGAAAATACGAACTAAAATTTCAAAAGATAACATAATTACAAGAAGCAATATCTATAAGTGATTAATAAAATACCATACACTAACTACAAATGCTTTATTTCATGTTGATGTATGCCACGCCTGAAGTGTAGCGATATCTGATTTGAATAAAGATCCTCAAATAAATAAAAATAGAGCAAATGATTATAACGGTCTTATTGATAAGGCATATACTAGTGAGAAAGTATTTATTGAATTGACATAATTACTTGTAAGTCCCTTTAAAAAATTCAAGTACCTGAAAATATTGAAAATTGGGATATCTAAAGTTATGTCATAGTGGGAAAAGAAATCGAATTGAGATGATACTTGTGTCGACACACTTTATAAAGTACTTGTGCAAAAGTAAATTGCGAATCTGGCCGCATCACAGTGGGGATAATAAAAGAAAATATGTCGGAAAAAAATCGACATAAAAATAGTTGGCCAAAGTATACATCAAGGCTAAATTGAACTTATTACAAAACCTAAAGTTTTGGGTCATGAAGCCCAAACACTTAAATGTGTAAAGTCAATAAAATACCGATATGTATTCATAAAAATAAAATTGTATAGTCGTAATACACGACTTGCTGAACAACTAACGTTTCAAAGATCTTGTATTGCATATGAAACAATATGCAGCAGATATGATATATTATTTGTCTAACAACGCATCAAAAGTGCCAAATATTATTTACTCTAATTACTAGCTTACGCTCTTTGATGTACCATCAAAATGTATGATAATCGATTCGATATGTTGGTGTATTATTTGAAGTACTGATGAGGTAGATTAAAAATGGTAATCAATACCTCTTTACTTTGGGATTGTAGTAAAATGATTAGAGAAAATATATTTAAAATATAGGAATCGTTACCTATTTAAAGTTTCACGACTAAATTTGGTGATAACAATTTGAAAATTACAACGTGAAACATATACGATGCTTGAAGCACACAGTATAGTCCTTTAAGGATTAAATATGTCTTAAATATTTAGTTCAAGTTTTTAAGAAACTTATTTGATCAAAGTATAAACATACTTTGCGATCTATATATTTAATATGCATGGAATAGAATCACTTTATAATGAAATGTGATTGATCTATAAAATTAGATTACATGAAAAATGATAGAAACGATTCTATATGACAAAATGTTAAATCTGTGATGTACCATTATTGTGAATAATATTTGAAAATCGTGAAAGTTGATTTTCAAGATGCAAATTTATGGTTAATTATTCACCTGAAGTGAATAAGTTAATTGATTACTGAGTGAATAAATCATTTTCAGATTTGAGAACTGCATTAATGCATTGATGAATATTGATTGTAGAGCATGACTCAATGCATTATATTCAAATGATTGGAAATATTTTATAGTTCTTCAAGCTCATATGAATAATTGAATTTATATTCGAAGAACAAATAATATGAGATATGTGCAATTTATATATGTTTGGTGAACATATTCGATATTACACAGATTAACAATTGAAATAATTATATGCAATATTAATATAACTGCAATATTCCCATGAGGGGGAGCTAATATACGATATACTATTTTCCTTAGTTGAGGTTTTGTCCCACATGATTTTCCTAACAAGATTTTTAATGAAGTAATTGTTATGACGTATTGATGAAGAATGACCAATAATACTTATATGATACAAAATATTAATATTTGTATTTATTATCATAATTGATAATTTGAATATGGTTGGAAGTCTTGAAAAGATTTAAAAACACACATGAGAAATTGATAAACATTATATAAAAAAGCTCAAATAAATAATGAGGCTTATTCTTTGTACAATAATATTACATGGAGAATATTTTTTTTGATTTTTATGATCATTATAACATATAAGTTATAAATTCTCATATATCTATTGATATACTTTCATATACGAGACTCCTGAAGAGATCGAGATATGAATGATTCAATACAAATTGAATTAGGAAAAGTAGCTATATGAATGATTCAATACTGATTGAATTAGAAGGAGTAGCTGTACTATTTTTCTTTCGTTCAGGTTTTGTCCAACTGAGTTTTTTTGACAAGGTTTTAACGAGACAATATCAAAATACTCCAGACTTTTCAACAAATTCACTTAAGTGACAATGTAGCCGTTTTATCGACAAAAGTACCGTCAATATCTATATTCAAGAAATTTGTTTACAAGATTGAGATGCAGCGACTCAATAATTTACAGTAATCAACATCGGGGGAGTAGATGTACTTTTTTTCTTAGTCAAAGTTTTGTCCCACTGAATTTTTGTGGCTAGGTTTTAACAAGACAACATTTATCTTAACATTCCAAAAATAAATGTAATTTTTTTCCTTCGTCTGATATTTTTCTCCCATTGAATTTTTATCAAGCAAGATTTTAACGAGACAGATTTTTAATATGTCATTCAATGAAAAATGTTGTAAATATTATATTATATTAGTGAATGACAGTTATACTCTGTAACCATATGTATTATTACCTCACTAATGCTCCTTGTACAATTTATGTTGACAATGCAATTGACAATTTCGATATCTCGCGAGATTATGGAGTGAAAATATCGTGATATCACCTAAATAAAAATTTAATTTTTTCACTTTCCAATTCAAAGTTGACTTTCCTAACATAAAAAAGTTCCCCCTTTCCTTCCTCAAAAGAGGCAAGAACCAACCTAATCTCTGAAAATACTTCAACAACCCAATCCTCTGCAATAACTTCATCGCCACCAACCTGACCCACACCGTCGGAGCTAGTCAGATCTAGAGCGCCGGAGAAGACGAGAACGAATCTGTTCGTGTGCATTGTCAACCGTGTTGTTCCCCTGAAATTAGTCAAAGTTCGACCATCCATTGGTGAAAGTTCCAGAGAACCAAAATCAGCAACCTGGATTGTACGCTAAGAGCATCTCTAATGGTTTATGAGTATTTTGATCTATGCGGCACTTATGTAGATAATTATCTTACCCATATTGATAAAATAGATAGTGGATTTTGAAGCTTGTTCCCAATGGTATTTGTCTATAATTTGTTATGTATAATTGTCTAGCAAGTAATCTATATCTAGATATAGTATAAGATAATGTCCCTACAACGTCAGCGTCACATAAGTATGCAAACTAACAATTGGAGATAAATTTTCATATCATTATTTATTTTTCCTATATGGCAATCTATTTTTCCCCAATTAATATATCATTAGAGATGCTTTAAGGGATTAGAGATCGTCTACGTCGCTCAGATTTATAACTTTGTGTAGAAGGATAGAATAGGTAGTACCAGTTTTGGAAGAGCAACTTCTTTGTAATATTTTTGAGGCAAGTCAATTAGCTGTTGCATTGACTATCAATAACACAAGTGAAGGTTAGCATAAGCTCATTTTCATCAGCACCGGTATCAATCAGAGATTTCGTCAATTTTTTTCAGAGTTTTTTCCGCCTCTTCATTTACAAATTCTTCAACACTCTTTAAGTTCTCATAATGGATTTCTGTAATATTCTTGTCCAAATTCTTCTTTTTATTTTTAATGAATTTGAGCGGTGTTCCAAGTCCTTCAACTTTCATCTTATTTTTGGCTTTCTCACTAGATGGTTTCTTATCTTTTTTTGCTTATTTTTTTTCTGATCTTGTAAATGTTGTATCCAACACGCTCCAAGTTCCCATTTCACAAAAGTGTCCTCCTCAGTTTCCTCTATCTGAATCTTTATAAGGCTATTTTTTCTTTTTGCATCAAATCGAGCTACAATAACTGATGCAAAAGATATAACATTTTTAGCAATTGCAATACTGCACACACTGGTTTCTATTTCAATACCTAAAGTGACTGCGCAATTGCACCTTGAAATGACATTCACAACCAGGTAACACGAGTTTGTTGACGCCGTCTACGTCGCCTTCAACACCTTTGCACTATCAGCGGACTGGTAGATCTCTGAAAAAATCACACCATTTTTGCTTGCTTCGATTTCGTCGAGTATGGGAGCAGAGGATTTTATTTGAGTTTCTGTACAAAATGGACTCAATCGGGGTTTATCAATTTGAATTTGGGGGAATGTTGGTTTGAGTGAAAATTGGGGTTAAGTTAAAGGGCATTTTTGACATTTGTACAAGGAGCATTATTGTTATTACCTTGTGTCTCCCCTTTTCCCCTTATATATAAGGGACTTTAATTCATAATAATACAGATAAATTTATTAGAGTCTCTGTTCTTCTATCATTTATTTTTGGTTTATAAAAAGATCATAATTTGTGTCTTAAAGGACATCATAATGTGTATCCATCCAAGGCACTGGATCAATTCAAAATTGATAAATGAGAATGGTGGACAACACGACTACAACTAGACTATTCTTTTACGCAATAATTACAATTTATGATTAAATTTATAAATAACACAATTTTTCAAAATATTTTTCAATCACATAAATTTTCTCTCTCTAAATTTTAATCACACGTCTACTTAGAAAATACCAAAAAAAAAAAAAAAAAAAAAATCGGATGTAAAGCAGCCGAGCACTTTGATTAATTTGAAATAAACCGACAGATTATTTGATCAAGAATATTTTTAAGAGTAAACAATCAATAATATAAGTTTTAATATAATTAATTAAAAGACTTTAACAAGCTCAGATCTCGTAATATGAGTCAAAAATGAGTGGACCACTATAAATTTTCACTGATTCTTTCTCCGCCACAATCTCCACCGGCACCCACCGCCGTGGCATCAAACACAATTTTTTTCATCTATCTCTATTTAACTTATTCCTTGCTTTATAATTATTAGAATTATCGTGTGATAAGAAGCAAAAGGAGGAGAATAAGAAGAATAATTTAAATTTGCAGTGCTTTGTTGGAGATCCAGGCATTTTGGAGGATTCAAAATTGAGAATTATTTGTAAAAGGTATAAATTTTATGGGACATTGATATTCCATATGATTCAGTTGTGATTTGTATGTGAAAATGGTAATTTCATTTTTCTTCTTGGTCGATTTAACTCTAGAGTTCATTGATAATTACGTAAAAGTGACGATTCGTTGCAGATTCTAGCTTTTATGCTTGATTTTGATTTTTGCCTTGTATTCAGTTCTTCACGATTCGATTCATTTACTTTCTTTCTTTCTTTCCTTCCCCCCCCCCCCCCCCCCTCCTATTCTGAATAATTTCACGCTTTCTGTGCGAAAAATTGTAATGATCTTTTTATTTACTGTCATCCAATTAAAATGCAGTGAGAGCTGTGATATATTCGGGAAATGCGATGTGTGTTCTTTTGAATTTGACGTTTTTGTATGAACTACCTTGGTATTAAGTTCAATAGAGGAATACATGAGATGTGTTGGGAATTTCGACACGTCGATTCCCACTTTACTTTTCCCACAGGATCTTTCGATGTTCAAAATAAAATAAGCAAACAAGAAAATAAATACGAACACAGAAATTTACGTGGTTCAGCAAAATGCCTACGTCCACGGACACTCGCCAAAGCTTTTCACTATATATTAAATTGTTACAAATATATAGACTTTCACTCACCAACCCAATCCCACAGACCACAGAGAAAATACAACAAACGAGCTTTACCACATATAATTTCTACCCTTTGACTTACACTACAAAGAGTTACAAGAAACTTCACAATATGCTAGGCTCACAATTTTCTCTCTTTGATCACAATATGGCACTAATTAGCACTCTCTAATATGTTTGTGGTGGTGTATTTCTTCCATGAATTCCTTCACTATTTATAGAGAGGATTCTACATGAAATTCTCTTAACACCAAAACATCATGATTAGTCAAAACTAATCATCATTCCAAGATATCATGATTAGTCAAAACTAATTATCATTCAAAGACATCATAATTAGTCAAGACTAATTATCATTCAAAGACATCATAATTAGTCAAGACTAATTATCATTCAAATACCATAATTAGCTCCACCATCATTTGTTTCAACTAGGCACTCATTATGTTTCACTAGGCACTTGATTAATTTGGGTCAAATACCCAACAAGATGGTGGAGGAATATGTTCTCGTGGTGTGCAGGGATGGACGGAGCCAGACTTTTTTGGTCGAGATGTCACGTATTAAAATGTACGAAAATGTGAAAACAAAATGACGATGATGATTTTTTTTGTTTACAAGTGTTTTATTATGAGCTTTCCTTATAAGTTCTCATAACTTTGCTGATAGATTATATTAACACATTCCAAAACATGCAAAATTGGTCCTAAAAATTAAATAAAAAAAAACTAAAATGATAATAAAAAAATTCCAAAGAAAATTGGTCCAGGACCCCCCTTGGTTCTGTCCCTGGGTGTGTATCAAAGATGAATTTTATGTGCAAGTGGGACGAGAAGTTAGGTTTAAGGAATGAAATAATATTTCGTTCAGTTGAAACATTGGGTAAAAAAGAATCAAGGCTAAAGAAAGACAGTTAAATGAAGTAGTGGTTGAATTTTGAACATATGGCATTGGCAGCAATGATTGGTTCACGACTACAATTAGTTTGAGGCACCATGTTTTCCATCTCAATTGGTATTCTTTTTCCTTAGTTGTAAGTTAGGGTAGTAATTTTTTTTTTAATCTCTTCTAATATCAACATTGAAGACTTGAATTTGATTACTTTCAAGAAAATAATGTTGTAGCTTTCAAAATTTTGTTTAACCTGCCGTAAATATCTTTCACTTGGAATATCTAATACTTGCTTTTATTTCTGGTCTCGTATGTAATTTTGATCTTTTGTATGTTTCTCATTGCTTACTGCACTTATAAATTGAATATGGCGATTACTGATGTGTAGTTTTTGTACATTTGCCACGCTCCTTTATTGTATGATGGTTTAGAATGCTGATCTGATGGAAATGCCACGAGTATGACATTTAAATGATTTTGAGTCGGTGTAACTTGGGGTATCAAGGATGAAGGGAACCTTCTATGGGCTGAAGGTTACACAGGTCTCTCTCATCCTCATCAGTTTCATTTGTGCAACGGTGGTTATACTGGCATGGACGAAAACCACATTCCTCACTTCTTTAATCCTATCTCAGAGTAGTATTTTGCAGTTGAATCCAGGTTTGGCTTTCCATATGATCTTTATCTATCTGGTTTAGTGTTTCATTTTTCATTTTTTTGGAACTGATTGTCAACGTATAGATCTCAAGATTGGCTTCTTAAAAGTGATTAAGATGGTATATTTTTGGCTTGCATATGTGCACTGATGTTTGTAGTGTGCTTAAGCTTTATCATATGCTTGATTAGTCTGATAGCATTATGTTGCATGGTAAATGATAATTTTTTGTGGGATCCGTACCTGCTCTTGTATACATTGTTGTACGACAGTAATGTTAAAACTTGAAACATAGGAGAACTTTGCGAAAGAGGTGCAGATTTTTATAAAGCAAATAACATCCACGCACTCTAGCTCATTTGGGTGGAAATAAGTTTTCTTCAGGGCAAAATACAAGATACCTGGCCCACTCTGATTTTTTTCCTCCTGAGTATGAGTATTGCTTTGGTGAGATTATATGAACATTTTTAAAGTTCCTTTTATCTAGCATTTCTATCAGCTTAGAGGTGGTAATTTTAGGAAAAGTTTATTTGGATTGTTGTCTTTCATGATCACGTTTTAAAAATTTTCTAGCTTGAGTCTACCTATTCCAGTATATTTTTCTTTTATCAAGCTTTTCAAATAGTTATTTTTGTAAGAATGTGTTATGCAATCTGAATCATAAATTGTTGTAACTTGCCTCTACATAATATCTGATTGTAAAATTTTGAATTGTGATATATTTGGTGATGTTGCAGAAATCCCTCCTGCTGTTACAGATGGAGTAGGTTCAGAAAAAGATTTAGAAGCAAAGGAAAGTTCAAAAGAATCTGAAAAGGAGAAAGAAGCACCAGCAAGATTGTCTATCACCGACTCTACAATTAAAGAAGAACCTAGTAAAAATTTGTGGACAGCCGACAAAAAGAAAGGTGGAATGTTCATTTTGAGATTTATGTGCTAAATAATTTCATCATTCAATTGGAATGCTCAATAGTTTCCTTAGGCCTTGATGTTTCAAATTTTCAGTTATACATGATGTAACGTTTACTACTACTGCTTTGTTAGAAGCTGTGATTGATTTAATGTTTATGGCCTTTTTTCTTTCCTTTTTTCTATATTAAATTGGTTATATTTCTATTAAGAATCTTAAGTTATTGTCTCTTTAATTGTGTGCGTCTATAATGAGCTATTGAGTTGTTATATTCACACACTGTCAATTTGCTTGCTGATGCATAATTTTCTTGTGGAATCATCGTATTGATGCTTTTGATATGGAAAGTTCGAATATACTTTCATTGCATACATGGTTAAAATATTATCTAATATATAGTCCTTTAGATTTTAATATTGTACTTCTTGTGCAGAAATTACTCCAGGTGTTGCAGGATCAGAATCAGATAAGCCATCAGAAGCAAAAAATAGTTCAAAACAAGCAGAAAGGGTTGTAGTTGCAAAGACAAGTTCAAACCAAAATAAAAGTTTGTCAACTCTCACTGAAAAGAAAGGTTAGATATGAACTTTCAGTTTGATTGGTTTTGTTAAAAATGATTGCTGTGATTAAATTTGAAAAGCTCAATGAAGAGGATGTAGTTGCCCCAGGATTGTCTATACTTCCTTTCTTATGAAACAACCGCTAGTAAACGGTATTTGTAATAGACTGTCCATTCTTCCTTCTTTTCTGGAACAAGGTCTAATAAATGGGATTCGGAATAGAACCAACTTGATTTCATGGACTTCTACCCTTAACTATTTTAGCATCACATGCGAAAATCAAAGCAGTTGAAATAATCTTAGGATAAGTTTCTTTCATCACAAAGGTGAATATATTTGTGGGAGAAGAGAATAACACTATATGGAAAATTGTCTTTGGTCATCATTATCCTTGTATAACCTATCATCTGGGTTTTCCTATCTGCTACTATTCTTCGTTATATGGATCTATGATTCGCATATATTGTGACAAAAAAGCGGTTACAATATTTTCTGATCATCAATACATTTTTCAGGGTGTAATTATGCCAAAGGTAAATGGGTCATAGATGATAATCGACCCCTATATTCTGGCTTTGGTTGTAAGCAATGGTTATCACCAATGTGGGCTTGCCGCTTGACACAACGCACAGATTTTGAATACGAGAAACTACGTTGGAAACCCAAAGATTGTAGAATGGAAGAATTCACGGGATTTAAGTTCCTGACAAGGTATATATTTCATTTTCTTACAAAGTTCTATATTTGTTTAGGGAAACTTGAAATATCTCGGAGTTTGCAACGCAGTGGCACCAACCATTCTTATTCCCTATAAATAACATTTTTCTTATACTCATTCCCTATAGTATTGATATTTTTTATTATTATTTTTTTTAGTTATTTACGAATGATTGGTGCAGGATGCAGGGCAAAACTCTGGCCTTTATCGGGGATTCATTGGGTAGACAGCAGTTCCAGTCTCTAATGTGTATGGTAACGGCCGGTGAAGAAAGACCTGATGTTCTCGACGTAGGAAAGGAGTATGGCCTTGTCAAAGCTCGAGGTTCTGTAAGGCCTGATGGATGGGCTTATCGATTCCCAAGTACCAACACTACCATCCTTTACTACTGGTCTGCAAGTCTCTGTGACTTGGAGCCCATCGACCCCTCTAAAACAGCCACTGATTACGCCATGCACCTGGATCGCCCCCCAGCATTTTTGCACCGTTTCCTTCACAAATTTGATGTTCTTGTTCTGAACACGGGACACCACTGGAATAGAGGGAAACTTAATGCCAACCGGTGGATCATGTACGTTGGGGGTTTGCCTAATACCAATAAGAAGATTGCAGATATTGCAGGTGCAAAAAATTTTACAGTTTACAGTATTGTAGGATGGGTGAACTCACAGCTCCCGAAATATCCAGGCCTGAAAGCTTTTTTCAGGTCAATATCACCAAGGCATTTCTTCCATGGAGATTGGAACACCGGAGGTACTTGTGACAATACTACCCCTCTATCTGGTGGAAAGGAAGTTTTACAAGACGAGTCAAGTGATCATCTTGCTGCAGGGGCAGTGAACGGAACAGGCGTTAAGCTGTTGGACATTACGGCTCTCTCTGAGCTTAGAGACGAGGGTCACATTTCACGTTACAGCGTTAAAGCTACACCAGGAGTGCAGGATTGCTTGCATTGGTGTTTACCGGGTTTACCCGATACCTGGAATGAAATTTTGTTCGCGCAACTATAGTTCAGCATAGCTTAACAATTGATGAGAAACAGTTCCCACCTTCCTTCTCTGGAAAAGGAGCCACCAAATTCCCCATCCGATACATCCGCAGTTGAAGGATTCAGCTGTTTGTCAACTGATGATTACGTTATATAAATTGCTTTCCAAACTCGACAATACTTGGAAGAATAATTCTTTAGATACTAGAGGTAGCTGTTTTTCTCTTTCAATTAGGTGATTAGCATTTTTACCTTTAAATTCTTCTTTGGATTTCGTCTGAGCTTAAGTTACCTGTCGATTAGGAATCGGAAAATGGGGGAACTTGAAAAGAGTCCCTAAATTATAGTCTATCTGATTCATGTTCAATATTTACTACTTTTTGTACTTGTTCGTGGACATGCAAAAGAGAATTCAAATCTTTCTAATTACTTTTGATATTATTCACATGCCTCCCCCCTATTTGGAAGAGAGAGAGAGAGGGGGGTGGGGGTGTGTGTGTGTGACACAATGCCTACCCACCAAGTGGTGGTGGGCATCAGCCATCAGGGCATTTTTCATGGTGCCTTACACTTTGTTACTTTTGATACGTATATTGTATCGAATTGAGGCTTCTTATGAGATCAAGCCAAAGAACTTTTGAGTGTCTTATCTAATTCTGCTCAATCTATCATGCAACGAACGATCTACGGAGATTTATGCTCTCGTTATTGATAAAGATGGTCGAAAGTCAGAGTTTCAACAATGGGAATGAGAGGGTATTTTCTTCGTGTAGCAAACCCGTAAACTTTGTCCATGCTCATGCAGCTCAACTCTTCTACTTCCGTATCTTACGCCAACTTCCGCTCAAATCCATGCAACGTATTAGTCAAACTCAACTAAATCATCATCACTTCGTCCGATGACAAATACGAGGAGCGCCTTCAGTGAAACTAATTAAAGGCAGAGACAACGACTCGAGTTAAGGTTTAGGGTGCGACTCGAGTTCTTTCTTCTTGAATTGCTTCACTATGTTTAATGAATTCGTCTTAGTTAAAAATAAATTATTGTTGGATATTGGTTTAATAATACAATAAATTGGTTAAGTATTGAAATGTGACTTCGTGTCGACTTCGACCAAATACTCAAACCCGACTCAATCTGTTTAGGAAAACTTGATTGCCACTTCGCCGCTTCGAGGAGCACAAATGGGGATCGACGGTCGTAAATCCGTGCGGTCGCAAGGCTTATAAGCGTGCGGTCGCACGGTTGTACTTGTCTGGAAAAATGTGTCTTTTTGAAGAGTTGTATGATTTGGAAGAGTTGCATAGTTTGGTTTCCACCACTTCGTCCACAACTTTTCATATTCTATAAAAAGGACCATTGAGGTGTCCCAAAAACACACCAATGATATGCAATATATCACTCTCACTCTCCTCTCTTCCTAAATCAAATTCTTGCATTATTTTGATTTTCTTGGTCATTTCATCTTGGAGTACATAAGTCGAGATTCTGGTTCGTTATGCTTGTATTTTGGAGTGCTACAAACACAAGTTGAAGTCGTTGTATCTTGGGAGTCGATTGCCATAAATCGTTGTCACCTTTGTGGGGCAAATTCGACTTAAGGACAAAATGTTCAACACTTGCCTCGACTTTGTCCATTCCTACTTTCTTCTTGTTTTTCGTGTCGTTATTCCGTCCATTTGTCGCCTCGAATTTCATATATATAATATTCTATTTTTTTGGCGTCACTACATACAAAATATTCCAACAGTTATGAGTGATATTAGTGATCTTAATCCAAATTTATTGTAAGTCAAAGTCAATTAATTTTAACCACATATTTTCTAGGATCTATGTTTTTTAACCACACATTTCATTAATTTTTATAAAAAATTATTAAAATCTAATTTTAATATCTACTAAACACGGGTTATATTATGTAGTAAAATATCTTTAGGACAATTTCAAGAAGCAATATGGGCCCTATTTGGTCTTGGAGAAATTTCAACAACTTTTATATCAAATTATTTTTAATCATACATTTTTGTGAAACCCACCACTTTACACATTTTCAACAATTTTTCAATCACACATTCAAAAAAGTCTTCAATTTCTCTTACATCGAACAAGTTCATAATGTGATACATGGCCACTTTTAAAGCAAACTTTTTGTAGATGACAAAGTAGCCGCCAATGAACATATTCCAGTGGCAAAAGGGAGGGCTGGTAAGGCTCAGCGCAGCAGTGTGCAGGGTTCGAATCCTGAAATATTGAATTTGTGCATTATTGCAAGCGAGAGTTACCCAAATTTTGAGCTTACCATCAAGTTCTCCACCCTGACTCTGGAAGGTATAACTTGCGATTAACCTTCTTAACCAATGATTCAAGACAGGATAAGTTGAGGTCCTCAAGGTGTGGGCTACACCTTTTCAAAGTATCACTATACATACATTCTCTTGCCTTGAGGCCCCCGTACTAGGATATTCTCAGCCCCTTTTTTGCAATGTAGTATTTAAAATAGGGAAAATTACAAACAGCCCTACCATTCAATTTCCCAATTTAAAAATAAGGTTTAGAACTTTCTTATCTAAAAATCAAGTGTTAATTCAACTACATAATATTAAAATTTAATTCAAATAAATTAATTTAACATAAAATAACTCATTTCAAAGTTCGTATTGCTCTCTCATAACACCTTCGTATTCCACTGCTCCAAAATCCGTGAGATTGAAAACGAGAGATTGGAGCCTCGGAATGTTGGGGTTTGACCAAAAAATATCTTGAACAATTGGTTTCTTATTAAAGTGGTTGACTTGAAGATCAAGTTAAAGGTGAAAGGAAAATAAAAGAAAATAAAAGATAATTTTTTGGGAACTTTGGGCGCTATTTTCTTTCCTTATTCCGATTAGTCTACTTCAACAAGGAAATATTGTTGGACACAAACTCTACATGTTTTTATAAATGTTTTTACCTATAAATATGTGTGTTGAGGAGCCAAATAATTGTACATCAAGAGTGTCATATTGTAATCAAATAGATAGAAAATTTGTGAGCTTTGTCGTTGTAGTTTCTTGTAACTTCTTATGAGATAATTCAAGGGGTGAAAACTTGTGAATAGATAATAGCTCTTTATTAGTGTTATCTCAGTGGTCTGTCGGATTAGGTTGGTGAGTGAAAAATCTATATATTTGTAACAATTTAATATATAGTGAAAGGCTTTGTCGATCCGAAATTTCTGCATTGTTTTAATTATTTTCTCGTTTGCTTAATTTTACTTTGAACATCAAAAGATCATATGGGTTAAAGGAGAGGGAATTTGCGTTTAATTCCCAACATGAAATGCAGCTGGTGTAGTAGCCAGGACAGATCGAAATCTGTCATTTGAGAGTCAAAAGGATCATGGGTTTTGTAGTCAAAATTGAAATTGTTACTATTCCGGAATTGAAATCAGAAAAAATATGCCATTGATTGATGCGATTATGTAATGGAGAACATAAAAAGTAGGGATTTGGATTCACGATTATTGAGTCAGAACTGCGAGGTTGGGGTTTTAAGAGTGGAGAAAGAGAAATTACAATTACATGGGTGGTGTGTTGCAGTCACAGTGTGTTGTAGGTGGTGGTTTTTGTTGTGGTATTTGGTTTTTTCTTTGGTTGTCAATATGTGCAGATGTATGTTTGGAGATGGTGATTGATGTTATGTCATAGGTGATAGTGGTTTTGTGGTGTTGGTGTTGTTGGCGAGTGGTAATGGCAATGGTGGATGGTTTTATGTGGTGAAAATTTTGAGATGGTTGTTGTTTTTATGTTGCTGTGATTATGATTGTAGTGTGGTTGTGGTGTGTTTGGTTATTGCCTTGGTGGTGGTGGTGGTTGTGGTTGTATAGGTTGTGACGGTGATGGTGGTAAGGCTAGTCGCAGCGCGGCTGGACGATGGTAGCGGCTGGACGATGGTAGTGTATGGAAGTAATTAGTTTTGAAAAGTGATGGATTGGGATGAGGATGGTGGTGAAAGTGGGGTTGAGGGTGGGGTGGAGGATGGTGGTTGGGGTTGGGAGACTTGAATAGTATTTGTGATCAATTATTAGGTAATTGTTGTGACTAAAATGTCAACTAAATGTGACTTTGTACAATTTATGATGAGTACAAAATGTGACTATTATTAGGTAATTGTGGCAAAAAATATTGATTAATCGTGATCAATAAAACGAGTAAGTTGTGACAAATAAATAAATAATATGTGACAAATTATAAATGATTATGACCAATTAATAGGTAATCGTGACAAAAAGATATTGACTAACCCTGACCAATAAATATATAATATGTGATCAATTATGGATGATTGTGACTTTGCAGGTAGGTGGGGTGCGGTGGGTGGGGTGAGGTTAATTTTGTAACTAAATTTGTAATTGTAATAGAATGATGACTTTGTGTGACCAATTGTGACTTTGCTAGTGTGTCAGATGGGGTGGGGTGAAATTTGCGACTAAATTTATAATTTTGGCATAATTGTGATTTCATGTGACCAATTGTGACTTTGCGACTGTGGTGAGGTGAGGTGATGTGAAATTTGCGACTAAATTTATAATATTGAATTTGTGCGATTAAATGTGACTTTGCGAGTGGGGTTGGGTGGGGTGAATTTTGTGATTAAATTTGTAAATGTGACCGATCGAATTCTGGTTTTATGAGACCAACTGTGACTTTGACTTTGAGGTTGGGGTGGGATTGGATGGGATGGGATGGGATGGGATGATATTTGCGACTAAATTTGTAATTTTGATCGATAACTTTGTGTGACCCACTGTGACTTTGCGGGTGGGTGGTGTCGATGGGTGGATGGAGTGAGGTGAAATTTGCGACTAAATTGTAATTGTAACCAAAATGTGACTTTTGTGATCAAATGTGATTTTGCGGAGTGAGGTGGGGACGTGGGGTGAATTTTTGCGACTAAATTTGTAAATGTGATCGAACCATGACTTTGTGTGACCAACTATGACTTTGTGGGTGGGGTGGGGTGGGGTGGGGGTGAGATTTGAGACTAAATTTGTAATTTCGATGGAACTGTGACTTTGTGTGCCCAACTGTGACTTTGCGAGTGAGGTGGGGTGAGGTAAAATATGCGACTACATTTGTAATTGTGACCAAATTATGACTTTGTGTAAGCAACTGTGACATTGCAAGGTGGGTGAGGGTCGGGCCGGGCCGGGTGTGGTGGGGTTGGGATGGAATGGAGTGAGTGGGTGGGCGTGTAGTTGATTTTTGAGATTTTTATATTTAAAATTAAATTAATTTTAATTTAAAATACGAGATAGTTATTTTTATATTATATATTATATAATATTTATTTATATATTTATCACCTGATTTTTTTTTAAAAAAATTAAGATTGTTAGGCTTAAAAAATAATAGTTTTAGTTGTGTAGTTGTGTATTTTTTCCTTTAAAATAGTTCTTCCCCTCGTCTTACCAAGAAAATTCACATTCATGTATGACAATATCATGTGTGATTTTGTTTAAGGTTTTTTTTAAGAAGTAAACTAGTAATTGCACCTGTGCGATGCACGGAAGATATAAGTGACAATTATTTATTAAATAAGTTGTAAAAATACAATACCCGACATAAATTTTGCACTCATAAAGGTTTAGAAAATTAAATGATTTAATTGAATTTATTTAGAAAAATCAAATGAATAAGTTGTAAAAATACAATGTCCGACATAAATTGTGCATTCATAAAGTTTTAGAAAATTAAATGATTTAATTGAGTTTATTTAGAAAGACCGAATATTTATTATTTCTTTCAATTTAATAAGAAAAAGATTCAAAATTAATCATTTAGGTCAAATTGAATTTAGGTAAGAAGTGATAGATATCACTTTGGGACTTAAATGAGATAAATTAAAAAAGATTGGAAGCTGAAAAAAGTAATGTATAAGTAAAACATTTACATTTAGTGTTTAAGACAATTTTATGAATGATATGTTCAGAGTTTTCTCTCATTCTTAGCTTTTATTAAATTTCTCGTTGAGATCTTGGATTTGACACTCATGTTGCATTTTTTTCGACTTCAAAATAATGCAATAATTATTGAAAGAAAAAAAATTTATAATTTGACTTTTTATAGATTTTTTTTCAAAAATCCATAAATCATTTACTACATGTGTTGACGTTGCCCTACCCTTGGGGTGCTTACTGGGAGTCAACACAGTATATTGTCCACCGCGTAGTATGAATTTGTTCCACGCGAGGTGGATGCGTCCCCGAGGAATTTCGAACCTTGAACCTAGCTTAGTAGTACCAAGGAGGCTTTTGAAATTCTTAAGTTCCATAAGTCTAAGGTTCGAAACCCCCTGGGAACGAGTCCATAGGTAAAGACACGTGGCTAGAGTAATCACGGAATTCCAAGGGGCAATAATCAATAGTAAATGGACAACAACGAAGTGATTTCGAGATTTATCCTCAAGGATTTCGAATAGATCTCGAGGGGACATTTGTTGTATACTGAGCTGAGATGGAAGGTATATTCAACGGTCAAAAATTCAATGGTCAAAATACTACCCGATCCGCAAAAGACAATATCTAATGAATTCAAGACGGTCTAAAGAAAATGGACGACAACAATAGCTTCATATGTTGGTCGAGGTGACCATCATCTCCAAACTAATCACCACCACCGAGGTGAATTATGCACAAGGTGATTTTCGCCTGAGAGGTGATTTTACATGAACGAGGTGATATCGAACCAACCGACCTGGGTACCTCAAAACGAGGTGAAAATGGAGGCTCTGCAGAATGGTCAAATCAGCCGCATAATGTGTCAGTAATCATTATTATCTGTAAATATGTCAGTGATAAGTACTTTTTTCGTACTTATTTCGATCTCAAATTTACACAATTGTGAGTATTTTAGAGTTTGATATTGCTTAATTGTTTATTTATTTTGATTTTTTTAGGAAAAACTCGAATTTGGAAAAGATTGAAGCAAAACGAGGAAGTCATGTGCGGAGTATGTGAAGAAATCAGTGCACAACTTTCATTACAAATATATCCACGAAGCTCATAATATATCATTGGAAAGATAATTGAATTTATAGTCCAACACAACAAACGGTGCACAAATCGGAGTTGTAGATCAAAAGTTTGCGAGTTTGAAATTTGGCCGGCGGATCAAAATTTCAACTGCGGTTTGCAAACTGCGGCTGACCCGTGGTCCAGTCTTTTGGTCCTGTTTGTCGCGGCCCGCTGTAGGGTTTTTTGCGATTTTTTTGATTTTTTTCCTTGATCTTTTCAAGCCCAACAAGGATTAAACCACTTTCTTGACTTCTAAACTAAAAAAAAGACCTATTTTAAGCTAGAAAAAGGGGAGCCCGAATTCATTATTCATCTAGATTCTACAAGAAATCAAATCAAGGAGAAATTTTAAGAAGCCAAAGAAGAAATCAAAAACTTGAGTTGAAGATTGGATCTGGTGCATGAATCTCTTTATCTTCTCAAACTTATTTCATAGATTTGGTGATGTTCTTCTTTATTAATTCTTCTTGTATTTCTTTAATTATGCGTAACTAGTTTATTCGTTGGGGCGAACGACGTAATCTTAGTTTAATTATTCAATTTCAATTCTCATGTATTTATAATTTAATTTGATGTATTGAATTTATTTCCAATCTCAATGTATGAATTAATTGGCCACTAATTCATTGATTTTATGGGTTGTTTTCATAATCTGAGAGGTGAGTTAACATCCTAGATTACGTGATAAATTTCGGCAATTTCACAAAAGGGTAGAGATACATGGTTGTGGTTATTGTGATCTTTGTGAAATTTTGTGATTGAATGTGTTTAATTAAGGCTTATTCTGACATAACATAAAGATATGTGGTTGACCTAATTAAATAGAGCTAATTTAAACTCGAGAGGGGAATTTTAGATACAATTGTGAATTCGATCAAATACTACTTTAGAAAGAAAATATGAGATGAGAAATTGAGTGCAAAAACTTGGATGAATTCGTGAGTCCCAACACTTTTAATTCACAAAAACAAAAATCAAACTTTTCATTTGTTTTATTTTCATATTTCATTTCTTTAATCTTTAAAAAAAAATCAAAATTCAAAATCTTGACATTTATTTGTAGTTTAAGAACTGATTAATCAAAGCTAGTAACAAATAAATTAGCCCTCGTGGGATCGACATCCGAACTCAAAAAGTCCACTTTACTATTTGTTCGCAACATCGTGTACTTGCGATATTCACACAACAATCAGCATAGTCATTTGACATTAGTAAGTCATAAATGTCATTCAATATAATCAATCATGTCATGTAGACATGATGTATTGTAACAATTATATCCCATTTCCTAAACTACTATAAATATGAGGAGTAAATGTTTCATTTATGGGCAAGAAAAAAGGAAGAAAATTCTCTAAACTCTTGTCATTTAAATATCGTATCCCGACCTGACTAACAGATCAACACTGAACTAAATGTGAATTTATTTAATCATTATTTTAGTTTGTTATTGATCTGATATGATGTTTAAACGACATTGCTGTTTTGTTATCTCTAAAGTTTCATAATCCAAGGAGAACCTGTATTTTCGAAGTAATATTCTCCCTATCAAACACTTCTCACGCAAGAAGTCAAAGATATTACAACTCTATTTGTTGGCAAACTTTACAGCAGAAAGTGGCGTCAACAACATGCATTAATTTAACTTTCTTAATTCATGTATTAAAATAAATTGAGAAAAATAAGAAATTTTCTAAGCCTCTGTTTGTTAAATTTTTTTTGTTTAAAAACATGTTTTTTTTTTTTTAGGTCAAATGTGTGGTTGAAAAATGGAGAGAGAAAATGTATGTGGTTAAAAAGTGATTTGGGAAATTGTGTAGAAAAAATATGTTTAAAAATATGTTTTCCAAACACAACCTAAAATGGTAGTGAAAATGAGCGGGAAACTAAGTGCGTAAAATGCTGATGATTATTCTATTATTATATATGTATAGATTAGATTTAAAATTAAGTGTGCATATCGAATTTGGAGTGATAAGCAATGAAAATTAATTCGGTGCCCATCAGAAGAGGCTTGGATAAGCAATATGGGATTGGATATGGAAAGTGTGTTGGAAAATGTGAATGAGAATTTCAAGTCATGTAACTCCATTATTATTGCAATTGATTGATGTTTAAACGACCTGGTTAATTTGGGAGGTATGGTGTAACTCCATATTGCATCTATTTAGTCTCAATTTTGAAGACACACGAAAAAATACACTTGCTTAGGTCTAAGCATTGGTATATCCAATTTTTGTCCAATTATTTTATTTTGGTCCATTTTATTATGTTTTGTTTTTGGTGATTGTTCGTACATAAGTTCGGTTCGTCGGAGTGATAACTGTGTGCTGAATTAACTACTCAACATTCTTTGTATTTTGGGAGACAGACACTCAGAAAAACCTCAAGCACAGATTGGTGAGGGGGCGAATCTGTTTTAAGGAAACTGTGTTCACACAGACCTCGATTCCAGATTCTGCTCGAATTTACATTTAATTTTCATCAATATTTATATTATTGCATTGCATTTTATTTTATTGTTTGTTTTTTTGTTAATCAAATTCGACAACTATTTTTTGTACAAAGTGTAATAATGAAATTATTCCACATTTTGCACTAAAAGCATGGGATGCAAGTAAGAGTAGAGAACAAGGGATTATGTCGGGAACGCTTTTTTATACATTTATGGGGATCAGAACGAAGCTATGAACTTCCCAAGTTTGGAATATGAGTAATAAATTTACACGGCCCCTGTTTGTTTTATAAAAAAACTTCATTTAAAAAAAAATATCATTTTCAATAACCTATTCGACCAATAAAATAATTATCCTAAAAATTCATTACTTTTTAATTATATATTCTCCAAACATCTATTATTACAAATCAAATTATTAGGTCTCTGATGATGCTAAAAATCGCACCGGCATATTCCGAGCTTGAGCAATGAACTAGCACGAATTGGATCTCCGAATACCTACAATAAAGGCGAGGTGTATCATCGTCGCCGCTCCGATGCTTAAGTTAGTAAAGAGGAAGGAGAAAATTTATGTAAAAGACTATAAATTGTAGATATAATGGTGTACCTGAATTGTGATGAAGAGACGAGTATTTATAGAAATACAAAGTTGAGTTTTAGTAGAACTAGGGTGTTTGAGTTTAAGTACAACTTCTATTAGCTTCTATTAGATGTCATCCTACTTTTTAGGGATAACGTTGTTGGATGTTAGGATTAGGACACAATTCCTACTGTCTTTAGGAGAAGATTATTACACGCCAGAGAAGAGGTCCCCCGACCACGATTGAGGATTACCCCGAGCAGATGTTACCCCGAATAGGTTGTGGAGTTAAATGTGTGATTTACTCCTCGGGGATGAGGCACTGTCGGGACCATTGTACTCCTCGGGGATGAAATACGTGCATATGGGGTGGGGGTGATGGTCGGGCTTGTCTCAGTGGTCATGCTCGAGAGGAGCATTCATTGTTGCTCATCACTGGCCCTTGTACATCCATGTGCGAGATTAGGGAGGGCAGAATGCGCCTCGTGTGATGGATAGAAATGGTCGGGGTGATCTGATGGTTCTCCCAAGAGCCACGTCATTCTAAAAGAAAAGATGGTTTTCAGGCCACGTTGGCCCTAGATGTGCGACATGTGGCGTCAGTTAGTGGCCTAAATCACGCGACCTTTGGTTTTAGTGAGGTTTCCCCCTATAAATAGGGGTTTCTCCTCATTTTTCTTTAGCGAATACTTTGAGAGCTTGAGGCTTTGAGACCGTGCTCGGGAAATTAGAGGAGTGTTTGTGGTGTGCTGATATCTAAGGTAAGAGCTCGAACCCCTAAGTTAATCAATTTTCTAGTTTTTCCCTCAGAAAATGTCCAGTAACGGCAGTAGTTCGAGTAGTGATAGTAGCTCCAGTGACTCGAGTAGCGAGCATCGTGAGCCCGAGGAAGTAGGAAATTCCCTAATTACTATGGTCAACCCTGTAGATTTTTGGCCTCGGGCTCAGGGGGAGGAAGATACCCCATTGACTTACCCCGAGCTTAGGTGTGTATATAAGGAGCATAAGATCATTGAGGTAGCCAGAGAGTTCGGGTTAATGCCCAGATGTGATATTAGGGCTCCTACACTTGAGGATAAGGTAGTATCTGCTCGAGAAGGGGAGTTATTAGTGTATAGGGATGCTTTAAAGGCCGGGCTAAGGTGGCCATTACATCCATTTTTTGTGGAGTTCCTCGTGGATCACTCTACATGCCCGGGGCGATTAGTGCCCAATGGCTGGAGGATTTTGGTATATTTTTTTATTGCTTGTAGGGTAATGTCCATAGTCCCCCGATTAGACCTCTGTAGAATGGTGTTCGAGCTCAAACAGCTACCCTACTTTTCCTGTTTCGCTTATCTGTCTAGTCAGGGTAGGTTTAGGATGCCTAGGATGCTGAGCTCTCTTCGAGGTTGGTAGGAGTGGTTTTTTTATATAATTCCTCAGGAGCCGGGGCATCCATTCTAGTCGGAGTGGGTTATTCCGGACACTGTAAAGTTCAACGAGAGTCAAGCTTATTTTGAGGCTTTAGAGCGAGATAAACGGGTGCTCGAGGGTCTAGAGCCATTAGCAAGTAATTTGGATGAATTGATCGAAGATGATATCCTTGATCGTGCTGGAGTTGTTAACTTCGGGGGTAGGACACTGGCTCCTCCTCTCTCTCTCTCTCTTTTTTGTGGTCGATCATGCTCGATATAATGCCTTTGTCTTTATCTTTGCAGATAACATGATGTTCAATCCTTCCAACTTAAATAACTTTATAAGGGGAAAGGCCGTAGCCGGTGGTTGGCCCCCGATTACAAAGAAGGGTAAGAAGAGGCCCCGCGTGCCTAGTGGCCCCGGGGAAGGGTCGAACACATTACTTAGGGATGAGGACCATGTGAACGATCCCCCTCCTCCTCCTCCTCGTGATTCTAGGACAAATGCAACCCCCGATGTTCTGAACCTCGAGGATGAATCTTCGAAGGAAGCTTCCCAATCACCTGATATTGTGGAAAAATATAGGAGGGAAGTAAGCCCAAGCCTGAGCTTGAGACATCTGAAGGCTGTGCTGAACAGGGTAAGGATTTCCATTTGAGATTTTTATCTTTTATCCTCGACCTTATTCCTTCGTTTATCCTCTATTTGTTATATTTTTTGTACATGCTTTGAATATTGCCCAGGGCATATCTCTTTGGGCCATCAATGACGAGGAGCGTGCTGAAGGGCTTGAGAAGTCCATCACAATCCGCGAACTTAAGATTGAGCAGTTCGGGGGTGAAAACAAAGAGCTGAAGAAGGAACGCAAGGTTTTAAGGGAACAACTTAGGGACTCGAGGGACCAGGTGGAAGAACTGAGGCTCGAACTCGAACGTTCTCAGAAAGAAGTTGAGGAGAAGCTAGCCAATGCTCGAGCTTTGGCCATAGAAGATTTCAAGAAATCTGAGGAGTTTGGGCTTCTGAAGGGGGAGTATGCCTCGAGGTCCTATAACTATGCCTTTAAACAAGCTTGAGTGATGTTGCGAAAGGGGGTTATGACCGAGGATATACGAGGTGACCTTAAGGTCCTTGACCTTACTGAAGGCCTCGTTCTTTCGGAATCGAACGATGGTCCAGATGAAGGGAAAGAAGGTTCTGGAGACGAGCTCGAGGTTGTTGACCCTGGGAATGAGCGTTCTTAAGTCATTGTTATACCCCGACCCCAAACTTGATGTAATCTTTTTTAGATTTAATGAAATACTTTGTTCCAAGTGTTTGACACGAGCTGCTAATGTTTGATTATGCAATGTGTACGAACACCTAATGCACATGAGCACAATAAGTGAACTCTATTAATTTCACCGGGAGTTAGCCCTGAACAGTGCCAACATAAATAACATGTATCAACACGATCATGGTTTACGTAATAAATAAGTATAAACCCCGGACAGTATTAATGTAATGGATGATCACTGTTATCGTAATGAACATGTGCTAACCTCGGACAGTGTTATTGTGGTGAACATGTATTAACACAATCATGGTAAATGTAATGAACATGCACTAAACCTGAACAACGGTAATATAAATAATGATGTACCTCGAGCAATGCCAATGCACGAGTATGAATTAGCCTTGAGCAATGCCAATGCATGAGCTTGGGCCTCGAACAGTGGCAATGCGTGAGCAGCGACTATCCTGAACAAAATTAATAAGTATTAACCTCGAACACTGTAAATGTAATTCGAGCAGCCCATCCACCCCGATCAATTGTGAGCCCCGACCAGTACGGGCCGTAGTTATGATGAAAGAGTTATTGATGATACTCGGGGAAAGTTTTCGAGGAATGGTTCGGGGTAAGCCATTGAGGTGCTTGCACGTTGGCATGGCATTGAGTGCTTCTTCATGTGGAGGCCTTTCGAGTGCTTGCTCGTGGGCAAGGTTTTAAGTGCTTCCTCGTGGGGAAGGCTTTCGAGTGTTTGCTCTTGGGCAAGACTTTGAGTGCTTCCTCATGGGGGAAGGCTTTTGAGTGCTTGCTCGTGGGCAAGGCTTTGAGTGCTTCTTCGTGGGGAAGGCTTTTTTAGTTGAACATAATCGTTGGAGAACTTTTTCTTTTATTTACAATAACGTCTTTGAAAAATAAGAGTGGGCGTGCAAGCCAAAAATGAAATTGAACTGAAAATAAAGCGCAAGGAAAATTAAAAGGGGCGAACTACAAAGCTCGGTCCTTCTACTTGTAGTAGATTTTTAGGTTGTCTGCATTCCAAGGTCTCGGAAGTGGTGTTCTTGTAAGATCCCGAAGACTGTATGATCCTCCTCGGGTCTGTCGTATGACTTCATAAGGTCCTTCCCAAGCAGGATCAAGTTTCCCCGGGGATGACCAGCTGGTTCCGCTTTTCTCAGCACGAGGTCTCATGCTCTAAACTTTCTCGAGGCTATCCTTGTGCTAGCCTATTCACGAACTTCTTCTAGCAGGTCAAGGCGTTTTCCTGTACCTTCTCCCCCAACATTTTGGAAGAGGCGCCTGTAACTTGGTATGCCCACTTTGATGGGGATTGTCGCCTCTATCCCGAAGGCAAGCATGAGTGGAGTTTCCCCAGTAGCTGTGCGATGTGAGGTCTTGTAATACCAAAGTATGGCTGGAAGCTCGTCGGGCTAAGACCCTTGTACTTCTCCTATCCTCGTGCAGAGGTCTTGGAGTATTATTGTAAGACCGCTTTTCAATTTTACGTACAATTTTAAATTTCGCTCAATATTTATGTTAATGTGATTATAAATTATAAAATTGTGATATTTAATGTCTATAATTCGAATTATTTTGCAGTGGAAGGACTTGGGCGCCGTCTCGATCGATGTGCCAATTAAAAAGTTTATAAATTTTTTATGGACTCTGTATAATTAATTATTTTATTTGTTAAGCTTGTTAAATTCTATTTGTCATTGAGTAGTAAGTTGTTTAAATTTCATTTAAATTGAGATTGGGAAAAGGTTTAGGGCGAATTGAATTTTTTTTTTTGGGAGTTGTGGACTTAAATTTCTAAATTAGAGAGAATTGAGGGGCCAAGTTGCAAATTCCAAAAGATTATATCTAAACCTAATCTAACCTAAACCCTCGTACTCTCGTCTCTCACATCTCCCTCACGCAAAATCTAGCCCTCGGTCTCTCTCTCCCACGAACCCGTCTCTCACCTCTCCGCATCGCTGTCTCTCTCGCCTCACACACTACCCAGCCCCGGCGACTTCGACGCCCACCCACAGGCGACCACCACCACCACGGTAACTCCTCCCTCTTCCCTGCACGCGAAACACGCACACCTCCCCTTTCTTTCTTCCGCAGCAACACCCGCACACGCACCGTAGCTGCACACACACTGCAGGGCTCGATCTCGTGGTTCTACATACGCGAAATCACTATGTATATGTACATGTGGGTATATATGTGGAGTGTATGTATATATGTATTTTCTCATAATTTTCAGATTTAAGTCTTTGTTTAAATTTCGAATTTCAAGTTGTAAATTTGGGATGTTGGACAATGTGTGTGTGGGTATATATTGATAATTTTTTTAGCTTAGTTAAATGTTTGGTTAAGTTTGAATTATGAAGGCAATTTCTTCAGATTTCGAAAATGGAAGCACTAATTTGGTTAATTGATGCATTTTTAGTTTAATTCTTATATAATAACCGTAAATTCAGATTTTGGGAGTTATTTTCAGATTTTTATGCTAATTTCAACGGTAATGTGTATATATGTATGTATATATTGACTTTTGTGTGTGTAAGGAATCATGAATTACATAATTAGGTTAATTGAAATTTTTAGTTAATCTTCGAGTAATTCTGTAATTATCAAATTTTTGAGGAAAGTAATATAAATGAGTTTTTAACTTTCAGTTTTGGAAAAAACTTCTTGAATGGTTATAGTTGTTAGTAAGAATTTTGATAATTTTGGTTTGTGTTGAATATAAGGTGACATTGAGAGATGTGAATTTTGAATTTTTAGTTTTACATGGTTAGTTATAGATTTACCTTTAAATTTCAGTTGAAATTTTCGAATTTGGTAAAGGATTATGGAATTTGGGAATTTAGTTAACTTAATTGTGATTTTAGTGTGAACGTAGGTAATAATTATAATTCCTAAATTTTGGGAAAATTGTAAAGGCGGGTACATTTTTCAAACTTTGGTTTTGATTTAAGTACCTTAATGGTTAAGCTTAAAATGTGGTGTCGAATGGTTTAAATCTTTGCTTTCGAGTATTGTATGGAAGTATTTAATATATGTTAATACCTTGTTTGGAATAAATGATCACAAGGATGAAAAAGGGAAAGAAGATGTACTGTTTTAACTTGTTTAATGTAATGTTAAAAGAATGATGAATATATCAATTTGAACTGAAAGTATATTTTACTAAATGAATAGATGCAACTAAGATTTTGGTACATTGACGACACGGGCAGTCGAAGCTCCTCCACTTGCAAATTCAGATAACGGTAAATGCTAAGGACGTCAGGTAAGTAAACTTCCCCGTATTTTCATAGAAGTTGAATGTAAATGTGAAATTAATGTGCAAATGACTGTCTTGCAACTTACTTGCTTTGATGAATTTCATTTACTTTACGAAAGTATATGTTATTATGAAGAATGTTCAAGCATGCACATTATCGTGTCATTGCATCATCAAGCATGCATTGGCATCGAAATTGGGAAGTGAAATGTTTTTTAAATGAAAGAAATGTGTCAAGGTGCAAGTTTGTTCAAAAGTTATGTATCCCAAGTTTTTAAGAAAGAATGGGTGTACTTCTAGTTCATGAAAGATGCGAGTGGGAAATGGAGCGCGGGGGACCGGCGTACCCGAATGTGATGAGCCGCTTTGTGGTAGAATGAAGTGAATGAGCCGCTTTGCGGTGGAATGAATGTTAAACCGCTTTGCGGTGGAAATGTGAACGTGAATCTGGTTCCAAATAAGAATTGCCCACTGTTATCTGATTGACTAGAAGATACACCAAGTGAGCTCACGATGGAATGAAGTGAAAGTTTTGAAATGTCAAGTGAAAGCTTGAAAAGTTTGAAAGGTTGAAAGGTTGAAGTGAATGGGGATACATATTTTAAAGTTTAAAGCATTTCATGTCATAAGCATGCATTCATGCATAAATTTTACTTACTGAGCTTTAGCTCACCCCAATCCCTCCCCAACATTTCAGGTGATGAAAGTTAGGTGATCCGAGGAGAGCACTCGGCAGCTGACTCAGGCTATACCCGCTTCAACCCTTTTAAATAAAGTTAAATTAGAATTTATTTCAATTTCTCATTATTTATTTCTTAATTCATGTATTGTTGAGGTTAAATTACCTCTTATTTCATTTACTAAAGTTTATTTACTTAGAATTATATTGTTGAGGAGTTTGGGACTTATCGTAATGGTTGGATGATGTTTGGGATTGAATGAGCTGCGATGTGTATTTTAAAAATGGTTTTGATGTCCCTCTACAGGTTGGCTATGTCCAATTTACAGAGGAGACTCTGCCGAATTTTTTGTAAAATTTCATAATAGAAAATGAAAATGTTGAGGTTTTAAATGATTTCTTTTCCGCATTTAAGTAAAGTAAAGTTAACACGCCTAGGTTTAAGATTTTGAACTTGGGGTGTTACATTTTTGGTATCAGAGCTAAGAGTTTTAAAAGCGATTCTGTAGACTTTTAAAATTTATTTGAAAATGGTTCGGGTACTGAGTCACGCCTCAAGTGCTTCTCCCTCAATCATCTGGTAAGTTAAATTTCTGTTCAAGTTAGTAAATGCGTGGTAATATTTCCAGTATTGTAAATTTTTGCATGTTAATATGTAATGTTGTAAAGTTAAAGGTTAAGGATGTCGTTAATGAATATAGCGTGTATACTTTGATTTTGTAAAAGAGAAAATGAGATGGTAATGATTATTATAAAATTGGGTAATGTTTAAGTCCCTATGTGAAAGATATGAAGTGAATGCGAATATTGCTTTGAGTCATGGAGACTGCATCGGCAAGAATGTATATTGTATCCAAGTCGGAAGTTGAGAAGTCATCGAACTTAGTATTAAGCACTTATCGTGTTTGATATCGGGACTACCCACTCATTTGATAGTCCCACAATTATAGGAAAAATCGATTTACCCATCTCAGTAGCTGGAGACCAAGTTTATATTGTCAACGCCATTTGAAGAATTGTTGAACTAAAGTTATGTGTTGGGAAATGTCCAAATCATGGTGAATGGGAAGGAGTAGATGATGGATTCCATAACACTGAATACCCACAAACTTGATGTCATACTAGGAATGGAATGATTATTACGGTATAAGGTTTCAATCACTGGCTACGTTAAGGTGGTATTTAAACCTTCAAATGAAACCCTTTTCGCTTTGTTGAAGTAAATGTGAAACTTTCTATTTCGATACTATCAGTGATGAAGGCTCGTCAATTGATGAATAAGAGTTTTTAAGCCTACCTGGTTGCAATAATTGAAGCGTCTAAGGTGAATACTTCCCTCGAACAAATTTCCGTTATTCGAGAATGACTAAAGATGTTCTCAGAAGTTCTTTGTGATTTACCGCCTAAAAGGAGAACTTGAATTCGTCATCGATTAAGTGCGCAACTCTAGTATCCAAGGTATAATATCGGATGGCTCTTTCGTAACTTAAAAGAGCTCAAAGTGCAACTATAGAATCTCATGGATAAAGGTTTGTTTCGACCTAGCTTTTTGCCAAGGGGTGCTCGGGAGCTATACATGAAGAAGAAAGATGGTTTTATGATACTTTGCATAATTGATTTTAGACATGGCAAAACCAGTTTTATGAAGTTGTGATGAGATGTTGAGATTATGAGTGATATGATTTTATTGAGACTTCTATGAGAAAAATTATGAAATTTGAGATTTAAAGATTTGATTCTTAATTATTTGGAATTAAGGAATGGATATTGTGTTTGAGTAAGTGAATTATTCCTCTATTTTGAGAGAAATTTATAATGTTGTTTGGTCTTATAACTAAGAAATTTTGGGATTTTGATTTGTGTCATATATTTATAAGTATGACTAATGGGTGGTCATTTGAGCCAATTAATGTATTGAAGGAAGTGTGATATTGATATTGGAAACTAGGATTTGAAATTGTTATGTTGAGGAATTAAGAATTGATGTTCTGGGATATCAAGGTCTACATGAAGTTATGTGATGACTTGATGCGTATATTGGGAAATGTCAAGTCATATTTTGAAGAGATGAGTGAAGACAAATGTTATGGCATTATTGAAAAGAATTTTAATTATTCTTAGGAACTTATTGATTATTAGTGAGAAATGATCACTTATATTGGAGAATATTATAAATTATGATGGTAAGTGATAATACTGTTGATTTATTTTGGATGTTGATTGGTAGATGATGTGTTAAAGATTTGGTTATTTACATGCAATATGATTATTTGGGAAAGTCAGTTATCATTATTGGGAGATATTTAAAGTATTTTATAGTGAGATGCCTTAAAGGAGTAACCATTTATTCGAATGAGAATTTGGGGACATATGATTAAAGGTTTGAGATTATGTGAGATAATGATGATTGTCATAAGGTCATTTGAATATAAATAGTACAAGAGATAATTATAAGGAATAATGCGATTGCTCTTATGGTGAGAACTGAAGGTGACGATGTATTAAGACTGTGAAATAAGTTGACTTTCCATGAATAAGTTATGCTATATTTAGTTTTAAGTGGAATTCGAAGAAAGATGAATCTCAGTCATGGAAAATAAATCAGGTTTCATCGTAATTTGAATGATTCACTGATGTACGTTAAGTTTTCATTGATGATACTAAAATATCATATGAGAGATTGTTGGATGAAATTGATGAAATAAACTTTATCAGGTCCTAGATTTGTACAAGTATTGCATAAGTAATGCATCTGATCGGAGGGAAGTTTATGATAGTACATACCATGAAATTGTGGAGATTATTATTGATGGTATCTTGATTCAAAATTAAGAAATGAAATTTTAGGCAATTGTCCTCGTGAATAGGATTTGTGGAAAATGAGAATAAGACTTCACAATGATTATTTATTATGAAGTAGTGTGCAGAAAGAGTGACAATGGCAGAGTCCAAGATTTATTGAGTTTGAGAGATTGATATAAAATCTTAGTGAGTATATTGACATAAAAGGTTCGTGTGAAGAATATAATGGTTATTATGTTGTAATCTTAGAGAGATTGATATGATTATTTGAGGTCAGCTGTGTGACTTTTACTTATAATGGGATTGTATCTTTGAGTTAAGTAAACTTGATGAGGAATTCTATATGAATCACAAAAGTCTTATTCATTGGTGATAGGTCAATGATTTATTTATAAAATACTTGGTTAGAGTATTGTTGTTATGATGATTTTGAAAGCATAGATTTTTAAGTTAGTACCTTGGCTTTAGTTTTAAGATGAGTGTATGATGCTGAATACTTGATTACAATATATAAGTATGGATTTCAGGATTTAAGTTCGATCCTCCGATTTTAAAGGAAATGTCAGTATATTTAGAAAGGATTTCGTTTGTGAATCTTTCCAGAAAGATTCTGTTTAAGTTTTAGTATTTCTACTGTATATTTTGGTAGGGACGTCAAGTTTCACTAATTCTGGATTATTTTGGTCAATCTTCTTGATTTTAGTTTTAAGAATGTGATCAATCAATATATATATATATATATATATATATTAAGGTTTAGACGTTAGAATAGATCCCATGAAAGGCTGGAAATAGAAAGTTGGTGAATGAATTCATAAGTGGGACAATGTCTGTTGATGGTCTCCTACAACAATAACTATCAAATTTCGATCCGTATTGAGTACTATACAGGAAGAAGTATAAATCACCAGTTCATTGGGATGAGAAAGGAGAAATAAAATTGTTGGGTCTAGAAATAGTACAGCAGACAATATAAATTATAGAAGAGATCCGTCGATGGATGAAAACTGTTAAGAGTAGACAGAAGAACTATGCTGACAAAAGAAGGGAACCATTGGGATTCGCCGCATGTGATATGATCTTCTTGAAATTAACTCCTATAAAAAGGGTCATGAGATTCGAGAAGAAGGTTGAGCCTTTTTGTTGGCCCTTTGAGAGGCTACAAATGATGAGTGACCTAATTTATTTGATTGCATTGCTACCAAAACCATCTGGGATACAAATGGTGTTTTACGTCTTATTTGAGGAAGTATATTTCGGATTCCACCCATAGCCTCAGTTATGAGTTGACTCGATGTAAAATCTACCCTCCAAGTATAAAGGGGTCAGGTTATAGCCTAGCAATAATCCAGGGTCATTCTTCTTAGGGATTTTATTGGTATAATAATATTTGCTAAATTCAAGTTTTAAACTATGATTTCAATTTTTGCTAAAATGAATTTGGAGAGAATATAATTAAATTGCTATGAAAAGGAATTCGAGCGGAGTTATTCTTTCGCTATCAATTGGGCTTTTCAAATAAGATTAGTGTGAATTTTCTTGATATCGATAAGATTTAAACACATTAGCAGAAAATTAGTCAATTTATTTTGTGGCATTTAGTTGAGCATGTTGTGTGCATATTTAATACATACCATATCAACGACATTCATCCATGTAAAATAATTTGAAAACTTTAAACAATTTATAAACTCTTATCAATAACAACAATTCACCCATAAGAAATTAAAACACACCCATTGACGCTAAGAATAACTCCCCTCAAATATAACTTAGCCGAACATAATTAAATCAAACGAAATAAAATTCAAACAAACAATAACCATTACTAAAGAGTGAAATTCACGCTTTGAATTGAAAGTTCAATATCCAAAATATATATCTCAAACTCAACTAACAAAAATTAATCTAAATTCATTAAAACTAGTAATCGAAACAATTAAAAGTCTATGCAAAATAAGATTGTAAACTAGAACGAATCACCCGAAACAACCAATCGCAGCCTCTATTTTCGAACCACAAGAATATACTTCGTTTCTCCTCCTTCGCTGCTGCGTTGAAGTGAAAGCTGCTGGGAGTTGGTTGCCTGTGTGTAGAGAAAAGACAGTGAAAGTGCGTGCGTGAGAAGATGAAGGCAGACTGGTTGGGGCTGCTGAATGGTTGCTGTTGATGAGGACTGCTTGCGGCTGTTGTGCAGAGGCTGAGAAGACAGGGGGAGAGAGAAGAGAAAGCAGAGGAGAGTTGAGAGAAAGGTTGCGGCTGAAGGTGAGGCTGTGTTTTATGTAAAAAAGAGAGAGACGTGAGGGGGAGGTGTGGCTGGTTGGTCAGTGGCGAGAAGAAGGCAGCGGCTGGTTTGCTGAAGACAGCGGCTGAGGTACAGGCTGTAGGGCTGGTGAGGAAGAAGATAGCGAGAGAGAGAGACGTGAGGCAGAGGGTGGTTGGTTACGTGTGTGAGGAGTGCTGCTGGTGGGGAGTTGCGGCTGGAAGAACAGGTTGAGGGAGAAGACTGGCGGCTGCTGGTTGTTGATGGAAGTAGGCTGGTTTTGATGGAAGTAGGCTGATTTTGTGGGGAAGAAAAAATGGTTGAAGTAAGGTTGAAGGTTGCTGGTTTTTGTGAGGGAATGAATGGCTTGCGGCTGGTTGAGTTAGAAGAAGACAGAGGATGTGGGAAAACTGCAACTGGGGGATGGAGGCTGCTGGGAAGGTGCAGCGTGTAGAGAGAGGTCAGGCAGCTGTTGGTGGTTGCGGCTGATTTTTTTTTGTAGAGACAGACAGCGACAGAGAATGCGTGAGGGAAGACTGCCGCTGAATGGGTTGAAAGAATTGAGAGCAGAAGGGAGAGACGAGGCAAAAAGTAAGAGAAAGGAGAGAAGACAGCTGGGTTGATGCTGCTGAAGTTGGTAGAGGGTTGTGTGAGGGAGAGAAGACAGAGGTTAGAGAGAGACAGCTGTGAACAGGATGGCTGAGTTTTTTTAGAAGACAGCCCGGGAGAGATGCTGGGTGCTGAGTGGTGTGTAGGTTTTTTTCTCAATTTGGGCTTTTTCGGGTCCATTAAACTAGGGATTTTTGAGATAAATTGTCCAAAATGTACCTGCAGTTAAATAAATGAAATTATTAACAAATAAAATCAATTTAGAGTTTAACAAATAAAATTGAATCTTTTACCAGTTTTACTCTAAATGACAAAATTTATATCCCAAAATTGTATTTTTTTCATTTATTTACTTCTTTAAAACAAGTAAAATTGGACAATAATCATGAGTCATTAGATCTTTGTGAAGATCTGACTTATGAGGAGTCACTTGTGAAAATCCTAATGAAAGTAAATAAGGAATTTAGAAGAAAGAAGATTTCGTTAGTTAAGGTTCTTTGGAGGAATCATGCAGTAGAAGATGCTACTTGAAAATGCAAAGATGACATACGTGTCAAGTATCCACACCTTTTGGTAAGTTTTAATTTCGAGGACGAAATTTCTTTTTAGGGGGTAAGGAATTGTAAGACCGCTTTTCAATTTTACGTGCAATTTTAAATTTCGCTCAATATTTATGTTAATGTTATTATAAATTATAAAATTGTGATATTTAATGTCTATAATTCGAATTATTTTGCAGTGGAAGGACTTGGGCGCCGTCTCGATCGATGTGCCAATTAAAAAGTTTATAAATTCTTTATGCACTCTGTATAATTAATTATTTTATTTGTTAAGCTTGTTAAATCAGCTAGCAGTTCCACAAGGCAGCCAGGACAGTTACCGAGCAATACTAAAACAAACCCTCGTGAGCATGCTAATGCAATAACAACAAGGAGCGGGGTTCAGCTATCTGAAGTGACTGTAAAGGAATATGAGAAGCAGAAGAACCAAAAGAAAGATGTGGTGGAAGAACAAGAAAGTGAGAAAGAACAGAGGTCGACTCCTAAAATTCAAGAAAAAGCTGAAGAAGACGTTCGAGTTAGACCTCCAGTCAAGGCATATCTACCTCCAGTTCCATATCCACAAAGATTGATAAAGCATCAGTTGGAGCAGCAGTTTGGAAATTTTTTGGAAATATTCAAGAAACTGCACATAAATATCCCATTTGCAGAAGCTTTAGCTCAAAGGCCCCTCTACTTAAAGTTTATGAAGAAGATGCTGTCAAACAAAAGAAAGTTGGTTGATTTTGAGACAGTAGCACTGAGTGAGGAGTGCAGCGCCATACTTCAAAAGAAATTACCACAAAAATTGACTGATCCAGGGAGTTTCTCTATCCCTTGCACTATTGGTAATCTCACTTTTGATAATGTATTGTGTGACTTAGGGGCTAGTGTTAATCTAATGCCTTTGTCTGTATACAGGAAACTTGGTTTGGGGGAGCCTAAACCAACCAATATCACACTAAAGCTTGCTAACAGGTCTATACAGTATCCATATGGGATAGTGGAGAACGTGATTGTGAAAGTGGACAAGTTCTTCTTTCCAGTTGACTTTGTGATCCTTGATATGGAGGAGGACTCTCAGATGCTCCTAATATTTGGAAGACCATTTCTTGCTACAGGGCGAGCTCTCATAGACATCGAAAAAGGGGAAATCATCTTTAGGGTCGAGAAGGAACAAGTCACTTTCAGTATCAAGCCAAGGCAAGACCTTGAAGTTCTAAAAGAAAGTTGCTTCAAGGTGGAAGGAGTGATCCATAAACCCGAAGAAAATGTGGAGCAAGGGATAAAACTTGAGAATGCTTCGATTTTACAAAGATGGATTTTAGAAGCGAAGCAGGAGAGGAGTAACTTGAAGGAGAAAAAACCAAATTTTAGTCAACAAAATATGGAAAATGAAGTATTAGACTTCAAGAGAGTGAGGAAAAGGATTGAGAAGTGCAAGGCAGGTAATTGCAAGTTGTGCAGGGGCTCAAGCCTCCATGATAAAGAAGTGCAAAAAGTCGAGCTTTAGACTTAAAACGGAGCGCTTGTTGGGAGGCAACCCAACCTTTCTTCCCTTTTATTTATTATGCTTTCATAATTTATTTATTTATTTGCTGAATTTTAGATAAATGCATGATAGGTATCCTGTTTGAGGGTTTTACATGTTTACATGTTAAAACTCTATTGCTTGTTGCACTATCTTTGCATATTTAGGTATGTTTTTAATTTTGCATATTTTTGTTAAACTAAGCTTTTAATTGTCATCCCACACATTAAACACACTAGTTCAGATCATGAAGTTAAGGTTTGGAAAATCATTGCATCGATCACGAAGTGATTAGGGGGATAAAAACGATTTTAAAAACCTAAAAATGGGAAAAAATTTCATTACTGTCGTAAACTGCACGATCGCGTGCCACTAGGCTATGGCGATCATGAGTTTGCATTTAAAAATCAACAGATTCTTAAACCTTGAACCACACGATCGCTAACACTCCAGCCAGGCGACTGCGTGGCTGTACTGGGACCAAAATCGGTAGTTTAAGTGTTGTGCCCCATGTTTTCAATTTCAAACATTATAAACTCTTTTTCTCTCCCCTAATCACCTCATATTTGATCTTCCACTTTGTGTGCATGTCATCAACACCTAGTTGCCCCAAATTCATTGCTATTTTCACATCCAAATCAATGAAATGTATGAAATTCTTCTCTTAAATCCATGTTTACTCAAAATTTTGAAATTTTCTTTGAGTTTTTGGATTTTGAAATTGTGAATGGTGAAGAATGGGCTTAGGTTAGTGGTTGGAGATTGTGATTTGTGGTTTAGTAGAAATTTTTTTTGGGTTCATTCATGCCTCCAACCCTATGCATATCCATTGATTTTTGCAATGCCCATTAAGTGTTTGATGAAATGCCACAAAGACATTCTTGTGCTAATTTTAGAAATTCATTCGAGCATTTAACTTCATGACATGTTCATCATTGATTGTGTGTATTTAGTTCAAGAATTAGTTCACTACATTGCATGAAAATCATGAAAACCAACATTGCATCAAGGCAGCCCCATTGCAAGGCCACTGCAGACCATTGCACCCAGAAACTGTCTCATGTCACCTACTTCTCGACATTGTTTCATGACCCTATTGATTTTCAAATGAGCTGAATTTTTAATATATTGTCCATCATGCTGTGAACTTTAATGTATCAAAAGATGGCTCAGGAAAATTTATGTTTTTCTAGGCGATGTAAAGGCTTGACTGTGTGTGGTCGACTAATGTTGAAAATTCAAAATTTTTCCTTAACTTTAGTTTGGGGGTGTGGTACTGAATTTCCATTTCTTCTTATTGGTGTTTATGTATTCTAATGTTAATTATTTCTTATTTGCAGGGAAAACACCAGTCAAAACACGCCAACCCAATTTGAATATTACAAACGAAGGGTCGATTCATCCAATGCAGTTCTACAGGAAGCTTCAAAGAAATACATCCTCTACACTTGGGAAGTTCTCGTTCTCTTTTCTTTGTCTCGTTTTGCATTGTTGAATATTTTTGACAAACATTGAGGACAATGTTCATTTCAAGTTTGGGGGTGAAGATTCATTACATTCCTCATTCATTTTATATTCTTTCGATTTTATTGGGATAAAAAAAACATGTTTATTGCCTAGGATATAGTATGAATCAATTTGTGCTTCAGTTTGAAAATTGGACAACATGAAAGCATGAACTTATTTTTGAACTAGTTATGTTTTGTTATATTCATATTTGTTGACTCCGGGCCCAAAGAAAGGTACAGTGATCCGCCAGCGAAGGCCCAATAATGGCCCAATGGACCTTAACCCACAGCTGAGGCCTGGAATATCACCTTGAGATGAATGCCGAGGTGGTATGCTAAGCTAGCCTCTTTAACCGACCTGGTTAAACGCCCAGCCGATGTGCTTTATACTCAGCCGGGGCGCTTTTTGGCGTTGACCAGAAGAGAGAGATGGAGTCAGTGATGGGACACTGCCTTTACCCGGACGTGACAGGCGCCCATCCCCTACGAAGTGTAGCAATGATTACGATTGAAAAGCAAGAATGTCACATCCATAAGCTAGGGTGATGACAAGTGTAAAGTATGCCACGTGTCGCAATCCGAGACAAGAAGGTCCACTATAAATGAAGCACAATTGCCTCCAAGTAAGGGGTTGGCAATTTCTCACTCTTAAAACTATATTTCTCTCACTCCCTTTTCTCTCTTTTACACTTTTTTATTTCCCGCACCCAATATATATTTGCCTAAAATGAGCACTGACTTAGGCATCAGAGTGCAAACGGGAGCCACCTCGGCCCCCTTTGCAAGCTGATTGTTTGTCTTAGTGCGCAGGAGATCCACGTGTTCAAGAGGGAGGAGCTGAGACGTGTTGATCCAAGGTCCAGCCGGATTTTGTGGTCAACATTTTGGCGCCGTTTGTGGGAAACCATACTGCTAACCACGAAAACACATGATAAAAAGCCACACATAGAAAGGTAGTCCTGAAAAAAGGACGAATAACCTCTTACAATAGAGCGGATAACTGCAAAGAGCTTTGAAAGATAAGCTGGTTGGCCTTGAAAAAGGTAGGAGCTTTGAGAGATAAGCTGGGTGGCCTTGAAAAAGGTAGGAGCTTTAAGAGATAAGCTGGTTGGCTTTGAAAAAGGTAGGAGCTTTGAGAGATAAGCTGGTTGGCCTTGAAAAAGGTAGGAGCTTTGAAAGATAAGCTGGTTGGCCTTGAAAAAGGTTGGAGCTTTGAAAGATAAGCTGGTTGGCCTTGAAAAAGGTAGGAGCTTTGAAAGATAAGCTGGTTAACCTTGAAAAAGGTAAAGAACTTTGAAACATAAGTTTAAACACCCTTGAAAAAGGTAAAGAACTTTGAAACATAAATTTAACAACCTTGAAAAAGGTTTGAAGCAGTAACACTTATTTTCTGAAACATGAATGAAAGTGATGGTGATGTTAACCCCCGTAGGGGAAGAAGTGGCCGAAACAGCGAGGACGAAGCTCCTCAAGAACTCCATGAAAATGCCAACGAGGAAGTGGTACAACCTAATCCACCTCGCCGGCATCGAAATCGCCGCATGATGCGAGACATAACACTCATGGCGGCCCAAATGCTGGAGATGCAGAGGCAGCAAATAGAACAGACTGCTGCAATGAATGCCTTTATGGCCAGAGGGTATGCTGTGAACGAACCCGTGATGCCTCAGCAATACTCACAGCCACATTATTCACCATCCGAGGCGGCCACTGTATCTTATTATCAGGACCCGCAGGCATACGACGAAGTGGAATCCGAGCCCTTCTACGAGCGAGACCCAGAACATGTAACACATGGGGAACAAAACCCACCACCAGCTAGACGCAGGGAGGCTTCTCCCGCAAATTCCGGCAGTGTTTTTAGCCGAATAGGAGGGTTATTCAGGGGACAACGACGGGGACAAACGGACCCAGGACGGCACAATGCCGCAGAGCCTAGAAATAGGCGCGAGCGACGTGCTGAAGAAGCCCTATCGCAGGGTCAAATGTACAGGGACCAACAAGGTATGGGGGGAGAAAGGATGGCATCAGCACATGAGCCTAGGAATAGGCAGGAAAGAAGAGCCGGAGCAGTTCGGACTAATCCTCGCGACGAGTTGCAGAGCCATGAAAGGCCAAACTACGGCCACGTTCCACCACCACAAAGGCAGGAGTACGCTCCGCCGCTCCATGGCCAATACCGTGATCCGGAGTATTCCGGTCACGACGAGAATAACGAGCTGCCGTCATACGAGTTGGATGACGAAGAGGAAGTAAGTCCCTTCACGGAGGGCCTCCGTAGATGCCCCGTCCCCCATGACTTTGAGATGCCGGAAATAGCAAAATATTCTGGCCGAGGTGATCCTGATGATCACCTGTTAAATTACCGCGCCAGCATGGAAATAGCCGGGGCCACCCCAGCACTGAAAAGTAAAGCTTTTGCTTTAACCCTTGAGGGAAGTGCCATACGATGGTATAAAAAACTCCCTCCTGGCAGCATCCACAACTGGAGGGATATGAAAACTGCTTTTAAGAATGGTTTTGTTTCTTCCAGGCCTGGTCAACTCCCACTCCAGCGCCTTCAGGATCTGAGGCAAGGAAGGGACGAATCTCTGAAAAGCTACCTAGCCAGATTCACTGAAGAAATGCATATCTGCGAAAATATCACAGAAGCGGAGATGTTTTCCGCCCTGAAAGGAGGGCTAGATATGACCAGCATGTTTTGGAGGGATGTCCGGAGCAGGAAACCAAGGGATTACAATACCCTGGTAGACCTGATGAAGGAAGAGATTGTATCGGAGGAAATGGCTAGGGCCAGAGATAATCACCCCCAAGGGAGGTACAACCTTGGATATTCCAATGAAGTGGACCTCAAAAAGGGCGGAAACAAGGATAGGATCGGCGGTAGCCGAGGTGGCGCGCCACGTCCATTTCCGGGGACAGGATCTAGCTTTGCAGCAGAAATCACGGAAGCTATCCCTCACTTACACTCTAACACCCCTTCTCAAAATCCTCACACAGCTCAAGGGAGAGTGGAAAGCGGCCGAAGTGGAAAACAACCCATGATTGGGGCTTACTGTGCCTACCACAGATATTACGGTCACGCAACAGAGGATTGCAGAGAAATCCACATGCTAGCCGACCAAAAAGCACAGGGGAGAAGGGGAGGTGACTTCCCCCCTGACACAGGGCGGACACAAAAATCTGGTGGCCAGAAGTTCAATCGAGCTGATAGGAGAGCTCCGTGGAAGAACTCAACTAAGGAAAGAATTGATAATCGTCAAAGAGACAGGAATAAGGGCCAAGATACCGCCTCGGCACATGCCAAAGACACACGGGAACCGCCTATGCCTGTGACCGACCACCCCATCCGTGAAATCGACACAATACTGGGAGGCCCCCACCCAGGTGGGAGCACAAACAACTCCCAAAAGAGGTATATAAGAGAGGCCAAGCAGCCCGCCAACGTGAATTATCATATCCACTCCCATCCTGTGGGAATGCCTCGGACGGAACCTATCACCTTCACACAAAACGATGCCGTTGGGGTGCACTTCCCACAGAACGACGCATTGGTTATCAGGGTGGTGGTGGCTCGAAATGGGCAATCACGGATGATGGTGGACGATGGTGCCTCGGTAAATGTGATCTACGGGGTAACTTTTGATAAGATGGGGATCAGCACTCCTCTCATTCCAGTCCCTGATCCGATATACGGATTCACGGGGGACAGCATAACCCCCAGAGGGTCCATAACCCTTATGACTGAAGTAGGGCAAGCACCGACCCACTCCAGAATCCCTATGGAATTCCTGGTAGTTGACAAAATCTCCTCCTATCATAGCTCAATTGGGAGGCCTGGTCTCATTGACTTGGGGGCTGTAACGCATACCAAATACATTTGCATGAAGTTCCCTACGGAGCATGGTGTTGCAACTGTGAGGGAAAGCCAAACAGAATCCCGGGCTTGTTACACAAATGCAATTCGGAAGTTTCAAGATCGAAGCTTAAACATGATCAGTGATGTAGCCATGGCCGAGGCCGCTCCAGACCCTGAAAGATTGGGTGAAGGACCATCTGGAGATAAGGATGTCACGATGATCCTAGAAGAGGATTTAGCGGATCTGGACCCAAGGATGGCAGGCGACAATTGCCCCACCCCGGCCGAAAGGTTGGAGTGCTTCGGCGTAGACCCATTGAACCCAATCAAGGAGTTACAAGTCGGACTGGACTCACCAACCGAATACAAGAGTCAATTGAAGGACTTCCTACTTCAAAATCTCGATGTATTCGCATGGAAGCATGGCGACATGGTGGGGGTCGATCCTAAGGAGGCCTGTCACAGACTCCAGATTGACCCACGAAGCCCTGGGCATAGGCAGAAGAGAAGACCTATGAGTTCGGATAAGTATGAGGCCTTGAAAGACGAGGTCACGAAGCTATTGAAAAATGGCTTCATCAGAGAATCGCGCTATCCGAAGTGGGTATCAAACCCTGTTTTGGTACCAAAACACAATGGGAAGCTTAGAGTATGTATTGATTTTTCGAACTTGAACCAGGCATGTCCAAAAGATAGCTTCCCACTGCCCCGGATCGATCAATTGATCGACTCCACAGCAGGTCATGAGCTGCTAAGTTTCATGGATGCTTCCTCCGGATACAATCAGATCCCCATGTACGAATCGGACGAGGAGCATACCTCGTTTATAACGGATAGAGGACTCTATTGCTACAAAGCTATGCCGTTCGGTTTGAAAAACGCGGGAGCTACATATCAGAGGCTAGTAAATCGCATGTTTGCAAAACAATTGGGAAACACTATGGAGGTGTATGTTGATGACATGTTGGTCAAAAGCATGATCGCCGCGGATCATATCCGCCATTTGTCAGAGGCCTTCGATGTTTTGAGGAAATATCGAATGAAGCTCAACCCTGCGAAGTGTGCATTTGGAGTAGCATCTGGAAGATTTCTTGGGTTCATGGTGAATAAAAGAGGAATCGAAGCCAATCCCGACAAAATCAATGCTTTGCTAAACATGCAATCGCCTCGAAATCCAAAGGAGGTGCAAAGCTTAACGGGAAGAATTGCAGCCTTGAATCGGTTCGTCTCCAAATCCACAGACAAATGCTTGCCATTTTTCAAAATCCTAAAGGGGGGGAAGCGATTCCAGTGGACACCAGAGTGTGAGCAGGCCTTCTCCGACCTGAAAACATCCTTGGGACGACCCCCATTGCTATCAAAGCCAAAGGCTGGCGAGCCTCTCTACTTGTATTTGGCTGTGTCCAAGGAGGCTGTTAGCTCCGTATTGATCAGAGAAGACGAGGGAAGTCAATTTCCAGTATATTACGTGAGCAAAGCCATGCTAGATGCGGAGACACGCTACCCAGATATGGAGAAACTTACCCTCTCACTACTCATCGCTTCTCGCAAGCTTCGTCCCTACTTTCAGGCACACTCCATACACGTGCTCACCAACTTTCCCATGAGACAAGTGTTTCAAAAACCAAATGTATCTGGGAGATTACTGAAATGGGCAATAGAAGTCAGCCAGTTTGACATACACTATGTGCCTCGGACTGCGATAAAAGGCCAAGCTTTGGCTGACTTCGTAGTCGAATTCACACACCCCCCGGAGGTCGAAATGGTTGACAACACAGATGATAGCCAGGAGTGGAAATTATTTGTTGATGGGTCCTCGGCTAAGGAGTGATCCGGTGCGGGCATATTACTAATAAGCCCAGAAGGGTTTAAACTACATAGCGCAATCCGCTTTGAGTTCAAAGCTTCGAACAACGTTGCTGAGTACGAGGCGTTGTTAGCTGGGTTAAGACTTGCCAAAGCTTTGAAGATCAGGTCCATAGTGGCGAACAGCGATTCGCAGCTTGTTGTAAATCAATTTAATGGGCAATTTTCTGCCAAAGAACCCTCTATGATTGCTTACTTAAAGAAAGTAAGAGATTTGGCGGTACACTTTGAAGAAATGGAATTGCAGCACATCCCTAGGACAAAAAATTCCAATGCTGATACCCTGTCCAAACTAGCAAGCAGCAGTGATGCGGAGCTATATAATCTGATCCCGATTGAGCGCATGTTGACCTCCTCTATTAAGCCAGGACCAGAGATTTTGACAGTAGAAGAAGAGAGATCCTGGATGAACCCGCTAATTGCATATTTGAAGCACCAGACAGTGCCAAACGAGCCGGAAGCAGCTCGGAAATTGCAAAGGTATGCTGCAAATTTCGTACTTTTGGATGATCTACTCTATAAACGGAGTTTCACCTCCCCGTTGCTAAGATGTGTTGGGCCTGAGGAAGGGCGATATGTAATGAGAGAAATCCATGAAGGTATATGTGGCAACCATGCCGGGGCACTATCGCTGGCTCGGAAAGCCCTCAAACAGGGATATTTTTGGCCCACCATGCGAAAGGATTCTCATGACTTTGTGCGCAAGTGTGATAAATGCCAAAGACACGCAACCATACCGCATCAGCCACATCACAGGCTAACCGTGGTGACCAGCCCCTGGCCTTTTTCAAAATGAGGAGTTGACATTATAGGTCCTATGCCTAGGGGAGCCGGAAATAATTGCTTTGCTATAGTGGCAATTGACTACTTCACCAAGTGGGTCGAGGCTGAACCACTTATGAGAATCACCAAGGCCAACACCACCAAGTTCATTTGGAAGAATATCATATGCCGGTTTGGGGTACCCCATTCGCTGGTTAGCGACAATGCTAAACAGTTTAAAAACAGAAGCGTGGACGAGTTGTGTGGTGATTTGGGAATTAGAAAGCTGTTTTCATCTCCACATCACCCACAGGCCAATGGGCAAGTGGAAGCAGTGAACAAAACCATAAAAAACACCCTGAAAAGGAAGCTAGAGTCCAAGAAGGGCGCATGGGTAGATGAGCTCCCGCAAGTGCTATGGGCGCTTCGCACCACTTCTCACACCGCAACTGGTGAAACGCCATTTTCATTGGCATATGGAGCCGAGGCGGTATGTCCCGTCGAAATTGGGATACCCATACTTCGACAGATTAATTACGACGAAGTGAGAAATGAAGAAGCACAAAGGGCCAGTTTGGATTTCCTCATGGAGAAACGAAACGATTCTCAAGTAGTGATGGCCAGATACCAAGAAAAGATGGCTCGATACTACAATAAAAAGGTGAAAGGGCGACGCTTTAATATTGGAGACTTAGTCCTAAAAAAGGTCCTTCTTTCAACTCAAGAACCAGGAGTAGGGACTCTGGGTCCCAATTGGGAAGGCCCTTACAGGATCACAGCCGAGGTGGTGCCTGGTACTTACATAATTGAAGATTTGTCCGGGGTACCTTTGTATAATCCTTGGAACACAGATCACCTTCGTCGCTATTTTCAATAAGTCAAATTCCACTTCAACGAGGCACAGCGTTATCGCATGATTGCATGAGATCGCAGTTAACTATGATGAGGATTGCACCAAGTACTAATTGGTCATACATGAAATTGTTAAAAACAAGGGACTCTTATAAAAGTCCACATTTCGATCACTGTATCATTTCTGAAATCCTTGCAAACTCAGGCTTAAGTGCCTCGGACATTGTCACATGAACCAAAGTTCTAAAAACGGTAAATTAGTTCGCACCTACGGGGTGCTCTTTCGCACGAAATATCAAATGTTTACGCAAAGTGGTTGATACTTTCATGCATACACTTAAGCGAAATGCTCACAAGACATATGCGTACTAAATACTGTGGATTCAAACGTAAAAGTCCCTATATTATTTCTGTTATAAAAACATAAGCGCACGATGGCACGCCACAAACAGAAGTTAATGCAAATTTGTAAGAGGTGTTACTAAATGTAAGGTAAAAGTTGCTCTAAAGTAGGTCGACCTCAGATTTAACCCGCAAGCGTGAAACGCATTAAGCTCGTTAAACCTGAGGGACTAGACATTTACAGACAGACACAGTCAGACATTTACAATATCCCACATATCATCTTACAATTATGAAACTCGCACTTAGAAATAGACACAGTCAGACATTTACAATATCCCACATATCATCTTACAATTATGAAACTCGCACTTGGAAATACTCATGTACGTTGCTGCACCAAAATATGAATAAACTGCTCCATTCATAAAAACGAGGCATTGATAAAACAAATGAAGGTTATACTTACAATATTAGGTGTCGAGGCACTTACAAAAAGAGAGAGAAGAAGAAAACAAAAACTAAACTAACAAATGCAGAAAAGGATTATTGTGGAGGAGGGGCATCTTCCAAGTAGCCCTTCTCATATGCGTCCAGAGGATCCGCAGGAGCACCTTGAGGCTCGGGGTAAAAAGCTTCAATGGAGGACAGGTCCAATGTCGGAAAAGCTTCCTTCACGTCCCCCAAGGCCATTCTGGCCCCCAAGTTCCCAAAGACCCTCTGCATAGCCTCGTACTCTGGGGTCTGTTCAAAAGTGTCTTTGAAGTTCTGGACAGCCTCAGATACTCTGATACTTAAAGCATTCTCCACCCGTGTCAGGACGGTCTGCTCCAGAACCTCAGTGATCCTCGTTTGCATATGCTTCTCCAAAGAGGCAAGGTCCTCCTCCGCCTTAGCCTCCGGCTCCCTCCCCAACTTTTCATTAACTGCTGCCACTTCAGCTTCCAGACTGGACTTGGCTACATTAGCGACAGTCAGAGCCTCAGATGCGATGGACTGTGCACGGTTGGAATCATCTAATTTTTTGCACAGAACCGCCAAGTCTTATTCAGAGGACCGGAGGTCATGCTTCAGTTTATCATTGTCCTCCTGCAGGCGCTTCGCATTAGCCCTCTCTTCTGAGGAAGATTTACGGGCTATAGACAGCTGGGCCTTGAGGTCATTGATTTCCTTAAGCATATTGTCCGCATGCCGGAGCGCAGTCTCAGCATTTTTCTTGTCCCTCTGCGCCTCCTCCACAGACGATTCCACCTCGTCAATAAGGGCCAACGCCCTGGCATTCATTGCCTTGGCGGCGAGCAACTTCCGAGATGGGCTAGTACTAGAGGAGAAGGCGGACCAACCCTCCGTCCAAAATTGTTCAGTGATAAATGCAGCCCAGGCTGGAGGAGAACTGGGGGAATCAAACAATGAAGGGCTGAAAGTGACGTCTCTGGGAAGGATGCTGGTTTTAATATGCTTGAGCTCTTCTGCCCCCTCTGGTGTCACTTCATAAGCCAAGCCTGGGATGGGCACAGATGGCTCGTCCTCCAGTTCCTCGATCATTGGTGGCGGAGGTGCAGAAGTGGACTCCTTACCTTTGCCTCTTCTGAGCCTTTTTAAGGGGGCGGGCTCCTCCTCAGGTGCTTGCTCCGAAATGTCCTCGGACAAGAAAGGTGGTACTGAGACATCCTTAGTCTCCCTGCCCCTCTTGGATCCGCCTCTATCCGACCTCTTCCCTTTTCCTTTGGCAACGCCTTTTTCAGGATCTGCCTCCCCAGCAATGTTGGGCTGTTGGGGACCCACTGGCAGTAGAGTGGGCAGTGGCGGTAGAGCTGGAAAAGGGCCCTGAAGTTGGGCAGTAGACTTCTCAGACACTTCCTTTGCCACCCCAATTTGCAGGTCGGCCAAAACCGCTTTCTGCTTCCTTTCAACCTCGCTCCCGTGGCGCAGAGCTGGAGGGATTTTCGTGGCCATGAGGCCCTTCAAAGAAATCTTTGGGAATTCTTTGGAACCTAAAAAGGAAAAGAGGACAATGGGGTTATGAACAGAAAAGAATACAAGATGTAACAGCAATAAGGAGGAGAACTTACTCATGGCTCGCATAAGGCCGTGTTTCACAAATAACTTGTTCTGTTGGATGACCCCTTGGAAGGTGCCCCTGTAGGCAAATATACGCCTTACTGCCGCTAGATCTGCGTCAGGAAGGAGATGGGCAAAAGTGTCCCCTGCCATAAGAAATAATATGTTAAGAAGCAGTCAAGAAAAATAAGTATGGATGAAAGAGCAAAAGACGCATAACACTTAAAGACCCTAAAGTAAATACAAGACTCACTAGGTATGGAAAGAGTCCGGGGAACTGTAATTTCTGGACTAGGGTCCACAGGGGAATTCTGCCACTCCCCAGCAACCCAGAACCACTGGTTCCTCCAGTTCTTTATCGAGGTAGGGTGACCGGTAATAACGGGAGTATAAGAGCCTCTGGGGGACAGATAATACCAGTCTTTGACATCCGATCTCACGTCTCTCTCCCTCCTAACTGATTTCTTTAAAGTGTAGAGAGTGTGAATGATGTGCAGTGAGATGGGATGGTCAGGGTTGACCTCTTGCCACACCAACCAAGTCCCCACAGCCTGAGTCCAGAAATTGGGGGCCAGCTGGTAGGGGCACAAGTTATAGCTCCTAAGCAATGCCCTAAAGAAGGGATGCAGGGGAAGCCTCATCCCACAAGAAAGGGCGTCGTAGCATATAGCAGCCTGGCTTGGGGAAGGGCTGCAAGGTCGGCAGGAAGGGGTAGGATGCACCAAATGGACCCCTTCTGGCAATCTGAATTTTGCCGAAGCCGCAGCCAAATCGATCCTTCGGATTTCAGTAGCAACCTCACTGCTTTCCCATGACTCTGGGTTTGGATCGGGATCAACATGGTAGCCCGAAACTTTGTTGACCTGGTCAACCCAATCCTCTACCTGAGCAATTTCCTCCGTAGTCAAACCCAACTCTTCCCTGTGCGCCCTAAACGGTGCCCTAATAATCAAGCCGAGGTCCTGGTGACCCGAAGAGGAGCTCGCCACCTTTTCTTTTCCCAAATCCTTTTCTCGCTTGCTTCGGAGCTCTCTTAGCGCGGATTCCTCCTCGGATGATAGATGAGCCATATAGTTCTGGTGTTTTTCTTCTTCGCTGTCAGAATCACTCAAATAAATTATGCCACTGTTTTTCCTATTTCTCCTCTTAACCTGCTCCCTAAAGAAACGGGAGCTAAAAACCGATAAAGAGATGGGACAGAAACCTCTGATGGGAACCGCCATCGCTAACATTTCCTGTGAACCCGTTCCCCCAACTCTTTCCATTTTTCTTTTTTGTTTTAAAAAGAAAGTCAGACTCAACAAAAGAAAAACAAAATGCAAAAACAAAGTTTTCAAACCCACAATAAGAAACTAAAAATAAGAAAGTCTTGCATGTACAGGGGTCAAGAGATTTACCTTCAAAAGGCGAATGCTTGACACTGTGCACTTGGAACGAAGGGCTCGCCAAGAAAAACTGTGAAACGCTAAGAGTGGATGCTGTGTAGTGAACCCTTGAAGAAAAGACACGAGAATCACAAGGAAGAGAGAAACGGCGCAAGCTCTCGCGAAAGCACTGCTACAAAGGTTATGAGAAAATGGTAAAAAGTGAAGTGGTAAAATGAAGAAGGATTTATAGGAATCCCAACAATCTACATTCCTTGATTTTCGTGAACCGCGTGGTTAATATGGGTAACCCATACTCCTTGGAAAGTGAGTTAATCAAAGCGCCAGCCGTCAAAGGGAGGGACAAAACCGTTCAGCTACCATAGTGAACGCCACGCGCAGCGAAATAATGCCCCCCCTTCCATTTTATATGTATATATATATTCCTCTCGAAAATAAATATCGATAATTTCTGTGAGTTGACCGCGTCGCCTAGGGAATGCGCTGATATGATCCTAGCCATTAGGGAAAGAAAATCCGAGGCAGAAGGTCGATTATGATATGGATCCGAGCCTTACCTAAGAAATTTCATTATTGATTCCCTAGAAAGTTAATGCTGTGAAATCATGGCAAATCCTACACGACCATGAATGATCCCTTCGGATTTGAGGGACTAGTGTTGACTCCGGGCCCAAAGAAAGGTACAGTGATCCGCCCCGAAGGCCCAATAATGGCCCAATGGACCTTAACCCACAGCTGAGGCCTGGAATATCACCTTGAGATGAATGCCGAGGTGGTATGCCAAGCTAGCCTCTTTAACCGACCTGGTTAAACGCCCAGCCGATGTGCTTTATACTCAGTCAGGGCGCTTTTTGGCGTTGACCAGAAGAGAGAGATGGAGTCAGTGATGGGACACTGCCTTTACCCGGACGTGACAGGCGCCCATCCCCTACGAAGTGTAGCAATGATTACGATTGAAAAGCAAGAATGTCACATCCATAAGCTAGGGTGATGACAAGTGTAAAGTATGCCACGTGTCGCAATTCGAGACAAGAAGTTTTACTATAAATGAAGTACAATTGCCTCCAAGTAAGGGGTTGGCAATTTCTCACTCTTAAAACTATATTTCTCTCACTCCCTTTTCTCTCTTTTACACACTTTTATTTCCCGCACCCAATATATATTTGCCTAAAATGAGCACTGACTTAGGCATCGGAGTGCAAACGGGAGCCACCTCGGCCCCCTTTGCAAGCTGATTGTTTGTCTTAGTGCGCAGGAGATCCACGTGTTCAAGAGGGAGGAGCTGAGACGTGTTGATCCAAGGTCCAGCCGGATTTTGTGGTCAACAATATTTATTTCGCACATAGTCAGTGTTGGATAATTGCTTGTGTAAGAGATTTTGTTTAATACATGTGGGACAAGTTTATGCAATTTGAACTTAGAAATGATTTAAGAATCTCTAAACTTAGATCATAAGATATCCCACCCCTAAATTAGAACCAATCATGCTAAAAGGCAAGTTTGGGGGTAAAATGGTTGGAATTTGTGTGTATTGACGGGTTGGAGGTCTGTGGTTCTTGGTTTTTCACTTTAGTCATTACAGTTTGGTAAACGGATATAAACCATTTCCAGCATAAAAGCAGAAAAATGCTGAAGGTCTTATTCTGCTCTTCAAATGCCTTTTGACTCGAGTAAGTAAGTCCGAGAGGTCTTTCAAACCTGGTGCCCTAAAGCCAACTGGCTTGGGAGTCATCGACCTAAAGCTCGCTACAGGGGTCAATTAGAAAGCAAGTACGGAGAGTTGACTTACACATAAGACATTATAACATCTTTAACTTTTCTGTTTAAGCCTTTATGACTCGGGCAAGTACGTCTGAGGGGTTCTTTGAACCCGGTACCCTAAAGCCGTCTGGTTTGGGAGTTGCCAATCTGAAAGCTCGCTACAGGGGTCATACAGAAAGCCCGTATGAAAAGTTCTGTACAATGATGGTAAAAGACAAGGACAATTAAAAGAAAAAATCGTCCATAAAAAAAAAAAAAAATATATATATATATATATATATATATATATATATATATTATTGCATGGTATAAGCTTTGTTGACTGAGCTGTGGTGGCTGAGGTTGTAGAATTGGGGACTGCTTTCTTTTGATTTGTTGTGCATGCATATTTCTGATTTTGACTGCCTTGTGTGGAAAAAGCTAAGAATATTTTTAGAACCCACATAGATAAAAAACCGGGATGCGAGAGAAAAAACAGAAAGTGGTGATCATCCATGAGCGTTGAAAGGAATTTTATTAGAAGTCATAGATTGACCACATGAGATTCGGGCTGGATTATGCATAATGAACCACACAGTATTGAGTATATCTTTTGAATGAGTATGCGTTTGACATTGGCTATTCACACACACACTTATAAATCTGGCAGATATAACTATAAATTATTTTGCAGTGTTGTTCATAACTCTTACTGAAGGTTGAATTGATTTGGATTATTGAGGCATTTGGTAAATATGTTGACACAACAAAAACAATTGCATATGGTTATTTTAATTTATTAGTTTAGTTTACATTGTTCGAGGACGAACAATAGTTCTAGTTTGGGGGTATTTTATAAGTGTGTTTTATACACTTATTTGTATGTCTAAATTAGAATAAATTACTATCATTATAGAATATATGCTATTTAATTTGTGCTTATTTTTTTACTTTGCAGAAAATATCCCAAAAGATGAAGAATGAAGTAATTTAAGAGAAAAATGCATAATTGGGTGTTGATTGGAGCTAAATTGGATAATTGATAAGTTTGTGACGTCAACCGGAAAGATGCAATGTGCCAAAATGAACGAATCAGAGGTTGGATGACCTAATTGAATGAATTAAGAGCTTAAATGGGCAAATCGAGAAGAAGATAAAGTTTGGGGACTAAATTGCAATAATTGAAAGTTGAGAACTGAAGGTGCAATTAAAAGTCAGGGACTAACTTGTACAGCCGAGAAAAGAGCGAAGTCGCGATCGCTGGTTATGTACCAAGCGATCGCGAGATGGTGCAAAATCTTAACCCGAGAGTTTTAGGGTCAAGCACGCGATCGCTAGGGTGTTAACCACGCGATCGCGTGGCTTTCCGTCTGGGTCGCAGATCAGATTTTTCTCGCGATTTTTAATAGGCTTTGGGCTTTTTGACCTAGGGTTTCTCCAAAACCTATATATACAACATAAGAGGCACGAGATCTAGACCTTTGCCTCTCAAAAGAACGAGCCACAATCGAGAAATCAACATCAAATTCTTGGGGAATCAAGCATCGCAAATGGACGTGAATTGAAGATAATTGAAGAATAAAAACTTGGTGCAAGATTTCCATTCTTTATATTATTTTTAATGAACGTTAATTTTTATTGTTATTGTTCTTTATTGATGATGTGTAACTAAATTCTATGTTGGGATGAACGATATAGCCTAATCATATTATTTTAATTCCAAATTCCGTTGTTTTAATGTTTTGTTGCATGTATTGATTTATTATTGTTTTTAATGCTTGAATTGCTTGATCACCAGTTCATGATATATTGAATTATTTCCATAATCCGAGAGGTGAGTTAATAATTTAGAACCTGGTAATAAATCCGATAATTGAACGAGAGATAGAGATATACTCTTGTTATTATTGCAGTCGTGTGTGAATTCTTGTATTTATTGCATCTAGATAAGAAATATTCAGACCCGCTGTAGAGATACATGGTTGACTTATATATGTAGTATTGATTTAAACTCGAGAGAGAAATTTCAATATAAATTAGTGAATTCGACCGAGTACATAATTAGGAAATAAAATATGGAATTTGAGTTAATTTAATTGGTTAGGTGAAATCGTAAATCCCAACTATTTTACAATCGTTTTTAAAAATAAAACAAATTTAGCAATTTAATTCTTTAATTGATTTTTTTGTTTTAGATTTCAAATATCAAATTATTTCGTTCGTTCAAATAAAGTGTAGAACTAAAATATTTCGATAATTAATAGCAGTCCTCGTGGGACGATAATCTGAACTCTTAGGTCCACTTTATTATTTCTCACGACTCGTGCACTTGTGGGGATATTTCGCATCGCGAAATATCAGTGAACAATATTTAACTAATATATATGTGACAATTTTAAACACAATTTTTGTGATTAACATGAATATGGTCAATTCCCATCATGTATGTTTCTGTCATGTGACAGACCTATCTACTTACTATTCCTGTTTATCTAACATCACAATAATTAGACCTGTTTGTTTATTTAAAGAACACAGTGTTAGAATTTTCAAAAATGCCTCAATAACCTTTCCTTTGAATATGGTCATTTCCATCATGTATGTTTCTGCCATGTGACAGACCTCTCTACTTACTATTCCTGTTTACCTAACATCACAATATTTAGACCTGTTTGTTTATTTAAAGAACACAGTGTTAGAATTTTCAAAAATGCCTCAATAACCTTTCCTATGAATATGGTCATTTCCCATCATGTATGTTTCTGCCATGTGACAGACCTATCTACTTACTATTCCTGTTTATCTAACATCACAATATTTAGACATGTTTGGTAGAGATTAAAATTTAAATTAAATTTAATAATTAATTTTAATCATGTATTTCATATTTCCAATACATTCAATTAATCAAATTTTATCAAAATGTATTAAAATTTAGTCAATGTTTAATTTTAATTTAAGTCAAAGTGAACAATTAAGCCTCTGTTCAACGACTACAAGACGTCATTATTTTTGGAATCTTTTTGTTTTTCAGATAGAATTTGTGGTTAAAACGAGATTTCAAAAAATGTATGTGGTTAAAAAGTGGTATTGAAAACTGAAATATGTTATAAATATATTTTAAATACATTTATCCAACACAGACTAATTTTAACCACATATTTTATGAGATCCATAATTTTCCAATCCCATATTTCATCTAATTTTTTTAAAATCTACTAAAAGTCTAATTTTAGAGTCTGTTTGGTAATTTTAAAATTTCACTTTTTTTCTTAAATTTATTTTCAACCACATATTATTATGGGACTCACCATTTTCATAGTCTTCATGAATCACTTTTCAACCACGCATTCTCTAAAAATTCAAAATTCATTCAAAAATTTTTACACCAAACATGCTCTTGATCTCCACCTTTTATCCAACAAGGACATATTGATATTTTGGGTGCAACTACCTATTTTATGATCACTTTTTCAAATGGATTGGACTTTCTTAAAGATATTTGTGCAAGTTTAAGTTTTTATTCGACAACTATTATAAAAGTAATGATTGGTGTTCATTATATTTTCTAAGCAAGATATGTGGTTAAAAATTGGAGAGAGAAAAAATGTGTGATTAAAAAATGATGTTGAAAATTGTGTTGATCATGACAAAAGTTTACCGAACACACCCTAAGTCTATGACTCTATGCATAGGGTTAACGTATGAGGCATGAGTGCAAGGGCCCACGGATAAAGCTGCTTCGCCCGCGCGGTGTCCCGCGCGGGCACTGTAGCAGCGCCCAGGGCCCACACGTCATTCAATGGGGAAGTCATGCTACCTAGTGCGTGTTTGGGATTGTCTAAAAATGAATTTTTTTTTAAATGAATAGTGATTTTTAGAATAATAGATGGTTGAAATTTGATTGAAAAGTCAAATATTATGAACTTGACTTTTAGTCGATAGTTGAGATTGAGTATTGTAAAAAAAAATAAATTTTTTTAAAGGAAATCAAACAAGGACTTGTACTTAGATGTCGATATAATATATGAGAGATGATATGGTACATGTCCAGTACACTGTACCCGCACCCCCATGGGGGTGATTTTTTTTTTGCACATGGAAGTGCGCTAGCTCATTGGGGGTATAATTCATAATACATATATGACACAATGACATTGCTATTAGCATGTTCCATAAATACAAATACCATTAAAATATAGTGTGTGTTTGATATTGTTTTAAAAGAGATTTTTTGAAATGAATTTTTAGGAGAAAGAATGGTTGAAAAGTCAAATATTGTAGAATTGACTTTTAATCGAATGTTAATATTGAGTACTGTGAAAAAAAAAAAGAGAAAATTTTAAAGGAAACCAAATAAAAAATCCTAATTTGCCCTTTTATACTTTTGACCTGTTTGGTATTATTTACAAATAGTTTTCTGAAATTAATAGTGATTTTTAGAAGAATGAATGATTGAAATTTGAAAATAATTATTCTTGACTTGACTTTTAATAGATAGTTGAGATTAAACACCTGTTTAAGATCCATTATTTGTAGGAAATTATAAACAAATTAAAGGGAACCAAACAAGAACTAAAATGATTTTTTTTAGTGAATTTTGATAAATAATGATGAAATATGTGATTGAAAACCTATAAATACTATTAAAGAAGAAAAAAAAAATGATTAAAAGTTCTGAATTTTTTAATTTTCACCAAGCTTTATAAATAGGACTCCGCGTCTCATTTCTTTTTATTATAAACTCATTGCAATTCTTCCTGACGATCACCAATGGAGATTTTGTTAGGGATGCTCTTAGTTATGACATTTTACTTTCTTTCTAAATTAATATATTCCCTATTCGACTTTCGTCGCGCTAAAAACGTCCCTCCGGGTCCGAAACCTTGGCCGATAATCGGAGACCTTGACCTCATTAGTGCTCTCCCCCATCAATCCCTCCACAAGTTGTCCCAAAAATACGGCTCGATTATGCAACTCAAGTTTGGTTTGAAACGAGTGGTCATCGTCTCATCGGCCGATATGGCGAAGCTGTTCTTAAGAACACATGATCACATCTTTGCGTCTCGCCCTAAAACTGCTGCCGGAAAATACACAACTTATAACTATTGTAACATAACATGGGCACCTTATGGTCCATATTGGAGACAAGGGCGTAGAATTTACCTCAACGAGCTTTTTAGTTCAAAGCGTCTCGAGTCTTACGAATATATCCGAGTCGAAGAGAGACGCGCTTTCGTCTCGAGGCTATACGGAGTTTTGGGGAAACCAATTCGTATAAAGGAACATCTGTCCCGTCTCACTCTCAGCATTATAAGCAGAATTGTGTTGGGAAAGAAGTACTTCAGGGAATCAGAAGACGGGGATGAAATTTATACCCTGGAAGAATTTCAAGAAATGTTAGACGAACTGTTCTTGCTCAATGGGGTGCTGAACATTGGAGACTGGATTCCTTGGCTTGATTTCTTGGACTTGCAGGGGTATGTGAGAAGGATGAAGATTTTGAAAAAGAAATTTGATAAATTTCACGAACGTGTATTTGATGAACATAGGGCCAGGAGGGTGAATAAAGATTACGTGGCTAAAGATATGGTGGATTTGCTGTTGGAATTAGCAGATGATGCAAATCTTGAAGTCAAGCTTACCAGTGATGGTGTCAAGGGATTCACACAGGTAAAAATCCCTTCACTTTTTTTAAAAAAAAAAGAGAGATATGCGATTCTACTCATTTCATTCTATCACACTGGGTGTCACCCCCTCAAATGGAGGTTGGATTGTTCATTATGAGGTCAGTCCCACAGCCATCCATGTGAGAGTGGACGCCTAGTGTTGTAAAATGAGATGAGTAAAGTAATATAATTTTAGATTCTATTCACCTCATTCTATCATTACTAGGTACAATCCCCTCACATGGAAAGTGGAGTCGTTCAGTATGAGACGAAATAATCTACTTTACCCATCTCATTCTACTACATTGGGTGTCCTCTATCATATGGTGAGTGAGATCAGTCTCATAATTAGTGACCCCATCCTCACATTGAAGGGATGACACCCAATGTGGTAGAATAAAGTTGATAGAATAGCATGACTCTAATTATGAGGTCGATCTTAAACCTACCTACGTAGGATGGGGCACTTTATGTGGTAAAATGGATAGGATAAGGTAACATAATCTTGAATCATACTTTAAAAGATTTCAATAAGAAAATTAGCCTTTGTTTGGTACTTTTTAATTTTTTCCTTTTTTTCTACAACAATCAATCTCAACCATATATTAAAAGTCAAGCCAACAAAATTTGATTTTTCAATCAAACTTCAACAATTCATTCTCCTAAAAATAACTATTCATTTCAAAAAAAACTCTTTTTAAACAATACCTAACACACACAATAATATCTCGTGTTTGTATTTTTTTAAAAAATTGTGTTTCGACGTGTCTGACAAGTATACTAACACATAAACGTATTCGTGTCAGTATATCATAGACAAGGACGGATCCATCACATGGTGAGTGCCCGATCCGCCCGGGAAAAAAAAAAAAAAAAGATTAGATTAGTAGGAAGTTTTGGCCTTTTTTTGCTGTTACGACTTGAAAAATACAATTATTTTACTGAAGTTTGTCTTAGTTAGAATTTTTTTATCGATATTCGTCCGTGCTGATAAAAGTTTCTGGATCCCCACTAATCATAAATTAAGGGTATTGGATGAGAGTATTATGTTATGAACAAGATAAATCTAGTAATGTATACCAAACATGCGCTTGATTACTATTTTGCAGTGTTCTAAAATTTGAGAATAAACGCCGCCTAGGCGCGCATTAGCGCAATGCGTGAGGAAAACGCCTTGCATTACTCATATGCGAGGAATAATGCTTTTTACTGAGTATAAATCAAAAAAATTGGTGATTCATGATCAAGAACCAATAATAAATCGTTATTTTTCCAATCCAATCAGTTCGAAACCAATTGATCCAGTGTTATTTAAATAAACAAAAAAAAATATATATATATACTCAGGGGCTTCATATAAACAGATGCAATCCCTTTGTAAACTTAATTCTGCTTACCACTGAACAGCCCCTTTATAAGGGTAATAGGTGTTCCCAATCCACATCAACATCCAATGTAGATGGGAACTGATAGACTTTTTCTTTCTTGTTTTCTTTTTAAATTGGTTTGCTTACTTTTTTTTTTTTAATTGTTTTTACTTACCATTATTTGTTTGACTTTTCTCTCCAAACTATTATTCAAATATTATTTTTCTTATTTTATAAGGATTAAAATATTTTGACATTTTGAAATAAATAAAATTATCAACCATAAATCTCTATTTTTTTGAGTTAGTAATTCTAAAATTAAAGAAAATTATTTATATATTTTATATTATTTGTGTATTTAGTTTTTATGTAATAAAATCTATTTTTCATATAAAATTTTATTTAATGTCTTAACATTAATTAAAATATTATTAAAAGTACGAAACACATTATGACGACTATCCTTCGCATTGACATGTCTAAACTTGTTATTATTGATTCTTGACATCGACGCATCGCAACGCATTACGCATCTTAGAACCTAGCTATTTTGCATGCAGGATCTAATAGCTGGAGGTACTGATACCTCAGCAACTACAATAGAATGGGCAATGTCAGAACTCATCAAACACCCGAAAATAATGGCGAAGGCGACTCAAGAACTCGACACGGTAATCGGCAGAGAAAAATGGGTAGAGGAAAGTGAAATCCCGAATCTCCCATATTTGGACGCCATTGTTAAAGAAACTATGAGATTACACCCAGTTGCTGTATTACTTGCACCACACCTTTCCCTTCAAGACTGCAATATATTAGGGTTTCACATTAGCAAAGGAACTACAGTTTTCATAAACACTTGGAGCATTGGGAGGGATGGGGCAGTGTGGGATGAACCAGAAAAGTTTCGTCCAGAGAGGTTTCTGGGGCTGGAAATGGATGTTAAAGGGCAGAATTTTGAGTTGTTGCCATTCGGGTCGGGTCGGAGAATGTGCCCGGGTTATAGTTTAGGGTTGAAGATGATTAGGTCGACCTTGGCAAATATCTTGCATGGATTTAAATGGAAGTTGACTGGTGAAACAAAAGTGGAAGAGTTGAGCATGGACGAAGTTTACGGGCTGTCCACGCCTAGAAAATACCCACTTGTTGCCGTGGTTGAACCTCGACTTCCTGATCATCTTTATCAAATCGATATTTGATCATCAATAATGCTACAAGTTCCACGATACTGTCTCGCGAATTGTACCGTACACTCACATATGAAGAGAGGAATGAACTAGTCATTTCACTCCATGTATCTGCGCAATACACCTCGCGGTACATTTTGTGGTAACTTTAGCATTTTTCTTTGACCATTGATCCGTTAGTTTGTTCACACGGAATGATTATATGTATTTAAAAAAATAATATGGTATTGTATTTTGAAAATAAGATGTTATGTATTATAATATATATACTATAGTTGTGTATTCTGAAAGTTTTATGTACGTAATATTAATAAATAATTGTAAGTTTGTCTTTCTTTGCAAATTGTTTAAAAATATGTTTTTTAAAATAATAATTCTTCAAATCACTTTTAAAGCACACGCATTTTCACTCTTTACTTTTCGATCACATATTTATTTTTACCTCTGATCGGTACATTTTTACGTCGTCCTGATACAGGCCGTGGATCTGGAATGCACCGGGTCGGCCCATCTTGATAATATGATCGGCCTTGTTACCCGATCAATAGTGGTCTGACCTAGTTAAATTTTCAAATCTAGTTTTCCTTTAGGCCGGTATATAAGCCCGGGCTATCCTCCTACTAAGGTCGGGCACACCCGACCTCATCAGAACCTCATTCATCGAAATGTTATATGGTCGGCCCATCCCGACCACATTACACCTAGAAGTCCAAAACAAACGGGTTCAAAGCCTTGTTTATTTATGGGCTTTACCAATTGGCCACCTTCTTGGGCCTTTGAAATAAGACATAACTTATAAAGAAACGTTCTAAAAAAGGGAAGTACAATTCTTGTAAGGTTATAACTCCCCCGAAAAGGTAAGTTTATACTAAAATGACTCCTTCTTTAATTAGAAAAGGTTATGGACTTTTCAGCCTTATAAATACAGCTCTTTTAATCACATATAATTCATTCATTATTTTTTACGTTTTCCAGTTAAATATTCACTTTCTACTTTTTCCAGAAAACTAATTCTCACACCGGAGGGGCGACGGGGAGAATCCTCTTCGCCTTTTTTGCAGGTCATTCAAGGCGAATTCATTCTTCTTTTCCAGCAATTAAGTATCACCAGATCCTGTCACGTCAAAGTTATAATTTTTTACAGCATCAACCTCGAAAACGTAAAAACAAGTTTTTAAACATAAAACTTTTTAACAAATAGAGCCTACTCATCCAATTTGTGCCATAATTTCAAGAGAATTGTAAATTGTTGGACCTCAATGTACCACAATTAGATTGTTAAATTTATAATTTTATTTCGATTGAGTCATTTTTGTATAAATTTGAATGATATATTGATTAGCAAATAATGATTTGTTTAAATTAGTATTTTCAGGCATGGCCCTCATCGACTCGATCGAGAAACCAGGTTAATGGACGACTCAGACATTAAAATAATATTAAAATATATGAAAATCATTAAAAAAAAAAAAAAAAGAAGGGGAAATTTTTTTTTGAGTCAAACCTGAGTCCAAGTCGTTGATTGGATTTAATCTTTTCATTTTTAGTGGTCATTCAATCCGATATTTGTCTGAGTTGCAGGTTTCCCTGTGGAACCAGCCATCTAAAACATTGGTTTAAATCTATCTATTATTATATATATTATTTATTATTATTATTATTATTTTTTTTTATTATTATATATATATATATATATATATATATATATATATAAATCTTTATCTTTATCTTTATATATATAAAAATAGAAGTGAGGAGAGAGAGTCATTTTGAAGGGAAAATTGCATTTAATGACTCTCTCTCATCACTTCTATATTTATATATAAAAATAAATAAATAAAAGATAAAGATTTTGTGTACTTCTAGAAAAAAAATTTTAATTGACATTTTTAAGTAACATTGTGACATGATGCACATACATTGGGTGATGAAAAACTAAGTAGTGGGGTAGTTATTTATACCATCCAATATATTTTTGGCATGTCACAATGTCAATTAAAAACGTCCCTCTAGAATTATTCAAAGATTTTTGTAGGAAAAATTATTATTTATTACATATTTAGTAAGAATTGTAATAAATGTACTATGTGAAAATGTGTAACAATGAAAATTTGAAAAAATTAGATTAATATATTTGAACATAAATAAATGTGATATCTATTTAAATGTGTTACATAGGAAATAAAAAATTGTATTAATATATTTGAACATAAATAAATATCATATCTATGTAAATGTGTTCCATTGAAAATGAAAATATTGGATTAATATATATATGTAAATAAATAAATACATGATATATAAATTTATTTAAGTTTGAAATGAAAATTTTAAATCAATATATTTTAAAAATAAATAAATAAAATTATTGAAATTTTACTTTATAATATGTCAATAAATGAGTAGGTTCTTCAATAACCATATTACAAAAATAATTAATTATTTGCTCTCAACCTTTTACCACCAATAATAAATTGATAAAAAATTTAATCATTTCATCATTTTGACAAAAATTGGTATGTTTAAAAAATAAGGAAAAATAATAAAGTTAATTAAAAATTGTAACATATTAAAAGGAAAATAAGTGATAAGGTGGGCAAATTTTTTGAGAAAAAACGTAAATAAAAGTTAAAAGAAATTTTATATAAAAAATTAATTAAGTGCCAAATTTTGAATGGCGCGGTACACTGAGTGTACATGCAGAACTTTCTATTTTGATTAATTTTTTTTAAAAAGTTTCAAATTCAATAACATGTGTTATGTAGGAAATGAAAAAATTGGATTAATATATTTGAATATAAATAAATGTCATATCATTTCTATGTAAATGTGTTACATTGAAAATGAATAACTTGGATTAATATATTTTAAAATAAATAAATATATGATATATATAAATTTTTTAAGTTAGAAATGAAAAAAAATTGAATTAATATATTTTGAAAATAAATAAATAGAATTATTAAAATTTTACTTTCTATTATATCAATAAATGAGTAGGCTCTTCAATACGCATGTTAAAAAAATAATTAATTATTTTCTATTAACTTTTTAACCATACGTATTTTCTTTCTCCAATTTTTAGCAACTACTTTTTACCTCAAAATCATAAATAAACAAGTTTATAAACTAAAAATTACCAAACGGAGGCTTTATCATTTCACAATTTTGACAAAAATTGACAAGTTTAAAAAATAAGGAAAAATAAAATATATTAATTAATATATTGGATTTCAAATAAAATATATGTAAGCAACACATTAAAAAAATATAGTTAATAAAAAATTATAACATATTAAAGGAAAATAGGTGATGAGGTGGGCAAATTTTCAGAAAAAAACGTAATTAAAAGTAAAAAAAAATTTATATAAAAAATTTAAACGAGTATCAGTTTTTGAATGGCGTGGTATACTTAGTGTACAGGTATCATTTTTTATTTTGAATATTTTTGTTTTTTTAAAGTTTAAAATTGAATAACATTTTTTATTGAAATTATTTTAAATTATGTTTTTTATTTGATATGATTGAATCAAGATATTTTCAAACTTATGATTTAAAAATTATATATTCTGTGCATCGCACGGGTAATCAACTAGTATATATAAAAGTAGAAATGAGGAGAGAGAGTAATTTTGGAGGGAAATTTGCATTTAATGATTCTCTCTCCTCAATTCTACTTATATATATATATAAATAAATAAATAAAAGATAAAGATTTTTGTAGGAAAATTTATTATTTATTACATATTTAATAAGAGTTATAATAAATATATTATGTATAAATGTATTACATTGGAAATGAAAAAATTAGATTAATATATTTGAACATAAATAAATGTGATATCTATTTAATTGTGTTATGTAGGAAATGAAAAAATTGTATTAATATATTTGAACATAAATAAATGTCATATCTATATAAATGTGATATATTGAAAATGAAAATTTTGGATTAATATATTTTAAAATAAATAAATACATGCTATATAAATTTGCTAACATAGAAAATAAAAATTTGAATTAATATATTTTGAAAATAAATGAATAAAATAAATATAGAAAAGATAAAGATTTTGTAGGAAAATTTATTATTTATTACATATTTAGTAAGAGTTGTAGTAAATGTAATATTTGTAAATGTGTTACATTGGAAATGAAAAAAATTAGATTAATATATTTAAATATAAATAATGTGATATCTATGTAAATGTGTTATGTAGGAAATGAACATAAATAAATGTGATATCTATTTAAATGTGTTATATAGAAAATGAAAAAATTGTATTAATATATTTGAATATAAATAAATGTCATATCTATGTAAATGTGTTATATTGAAAATGAAAATTTTGGATTAATATATTTGAAAATAAATAAATAAATACGTGCTATATAAATTTGTTAAGTTAAAAATGAAAATTTGAATTAATATATTTTGAAAATAAATAAATAAAATCATTGAAATTTTACTTCCTAATATGTCAATAAATGAGTAGGTTCTTCAATAAGCATATTACAAAAATAATTAATTGTTTGCTATCAACCTTTTACAGCCAATGATAAGTTGGTAGAAAATTTAATCCTTTCATCATTTTGACAAAAATTGGTATGTTTAAAAAATAAGGAAAAATAAAATATATGTAAGCAACATATTAAAAAATAAATTTAATTAAAAATTATAACATATTAAAAGAAAAATAGGTAATAAGGTGGGCAAATTTTCAGAGAAAAACGTAAATAAAAGTCAAAAGAAATTTAATATAAAAAATTTAATTAAATGTCAAACTTTGAATGGTGCAGTACACTGTGTGTGCACCATTTTTTATTTTGATTAGTTTTGTTTTTTTTTTTTTTTTTAAATTTTAAACTCAATGACATGTGTTATGGAGGAAATGAAAAAAATTGGATGTATGTATTTTAAAATAAATAAATATATGCTATATAAATTTGTTAAGTTAGAAATTTAAAAATTGAATTAATATATTTTGAAAATAAATAAATAAAATCATTGAAATTTTACTTCCTAATATGTCAATAAATGAGTAGGATCTTCAATACGCATGTTACAAAAATAATTAATTATTTTCTATCAACTTTTTAACCACACATATTTTTCTCTCCAATTTTCAGCCATTATTTTTTACCTCAAAATCATTTATACAGGTTTATAAATCAAATAATATTACCAAACGGAGGCTTAATCTTTACATCATTTTGACAAAAATCGACATGTTTAAAAAATAAGAAAAAATAAAATATATTAATTAATATATTGGATTTCAAATAAAATATATGTGAGTAACACATTAAAAAAATATAGTTAATAAAAAATTATAACATATTAAAAAGGAAATAGGTGATGAGGTGGAAAAATTTTAAGAGAAAAATGTAATTAAAAATCAAAAGAATTTTATATAAAAAATTTATAAGTGCCGAATTTTGAGTGGTGCGGTATACTTAGTATACATGTAACATTTTTTTATTTTGATTAGTTTTGTCTTTTTTAAAGTTTCAAATTCAACAATATTTTGTATTGAAATTTTATTTGATTTATGTTTTTTTTTTATTTGATATGATTATATAATCAAGATATTTTCAAAATTATGATATAAAAATTATATATTCCGTGCATCGCACGGGTAGACAACTAGATTAATATATTTGAACATAATTAATGTGATATTTATGTAAATGTGTTATGTAGGAAATGAAAAAATTGAGTTAATATATTTTAACATAAATAAATATAATATCTATGTAAATATGTTATTTTATTTATGAAATCAAAAAATTGTATTAATATATTTGAACATAAATAAATGTCATATCTATGTAAATATGTTAAATTGAAATTGAAAATTTCGGATTAATATATTTGAAAATAAAAAATCCATGCAATATAAATTTGTTAAGTTAAAAATGAAGATTTTGAATCAATATATTTTGAAAATAAATAAATAAATTATAAGTTATTAAAACGGAAATAGATGAAGTGGGCAAATTTTCAGAGAAAAATGTAAATAAAAGTTTTAAAAAATATATATATAAAAAATTTAAATGAATGTCAAATTTTGAGTGGCGCGGTATACTAAATGTACATGTAACATTTTTTTATTTTGAATAGTTTTGTCTTTTTTAAAGTTTCAAATTCAATAACATTTTGTATTGAAATTTCATTTAAATTATGTTTTTTATTTGATATGATTGAATCAAAATGTTTTTAAAATTATGATTTAAAAATTATATATTCCGTGCATCGCACGGGTAGACAACTAGTAAATATATAATAACAACTCAGCTTGGACCCTACTTTTTCCCGCCTAAATGAAAATCTCATTTTCATCCTTTTTTTTATAGGTTTTTGGAACATAGTCAAATATATAATTAATACTACTTGAGAATCTACATCATGGCCCACTGCCAACTTTCATGTTAAATTTTTTTTTTTAAAATTGAATTATCCACATTAATTTCACACATATTTTTCATTATTTTCGAATAATCTCCAATTCAATTAAACGCAAACCATTTTTTTTCAACTGCGTTTTTTTCATTTTTTAACCACACATTTCCGCTATCAAATTTTTAACCACACATCTTACCTTAAAAATAAAAAAAATTCAAATAAATCAAGATTATAAATTGGTCCGACCGCTGAACAAAGCTTTAATTTAATACTAATTTTACAAATTTTTCAAGGAATATGGCAATTTTTTTTAACATTTTTCAACTTTGCAAATATATGATTACAAAAAATTTTCTTGGAAAATATTTTTCAACTTCAATAAATATTGTCTCATTTTTCTTCTTTTTATTGCAAATGAGTTTTTCAACTTTTGGAAGGAAAATATTTTCACACTATTTTGCACAATTTTTAATAATCCCCAATGCAATTAAACACAAACTTTTTTTTCAAACGCATTTTTTTTTTCACTTTTTGGTAATTATTACAAATTATAATTTACATAATTTCTCAAACCACTTTTAACCACACACATTTTCTCTGTCCAATTTTTAATCACATATCTTATCTTAAAAAATTAAAAAATTCAAATAAACCAAGATTATAAATTGGTCTGGTCGCCGAACAAAGTCTTTATTTAATACTAATTTTGCACATTTTTCAAGGAAGATGACAATTTTTTTGACGATTTTCAATTTTGCCATATTTGATTGCAAAAAATTTCCTTAGAAAATATTTTCCAACTTCAATTAACAGGGTCTCATTTTCCATCTTTTCATTGCAAATGAATTCTTCAACTTTTGGAAGAAAAAAATTTTAACAGGTATTTTGCACATTTTTTAATAATTTTCAATGCAATTAAACGCATACAACTTTTTTTTCAACTGCATTTTTTTTTAAATTTTTTTTGGTAATGATTACAAATTATAATTTACATAATTTCTCAAATCAATTTTCACCACACACATTTTTTCTGTCCAATTTTTCATCAAGCATCTTACCTTAAAAAAAAAGTCAAATAAACCAAGATTATAAACTGGTCAGGTCGTCGAACAAAGCCTTAATTTAACACTTGTTGAATCCAAGCCCAAAGAGAGGTACAGTGATCCACTAGCAAGGGCTCAACTAAGGCCCAACGGATCTTGACCCATAGCTAAGGTCCGAAATATCACATTGGGTCCGATTCCGAGGTGGTTTGTCAAGCGAACCTTTCTAGCCGAACTGGTTTACGCCTGGCTGATGTGCTTTATACTCAGCCGAGGCTCTCTGCAGCAGTGACCAGAAAAGGGATGGAGTCAGAGATGTGACACTGCCTTTACCAAGACGTGACATGCGCCCATCCCCTACGAAATGTAGAAATGATTACGGTCAAAAAGCAAGGTTGTCACCTCAAAGAGCTAGGGTAAAGACAAGTGTAAAGCATGTCACGTGTAATGATCCGAGACAATAAGTTCCTCTATAAATGGAGCACGATTGTCTTCAAGAAAGGGGTTAGCAATTTAATACACTTATCAATATATTTCTCTCACTCCCTTTTCTCTCTTTTACACACACTTATATTTCCTGCACTCAAATTATATTTGTTAAACATGGCCGCTGACTTTGGCATCGGAGTGCAAATGGGAGCCGCCTCGGCCCCATTTGCAAGCTGATTGTTTGTCACAGTGTGCAGGAGATCCACGTGTTCAAGAGGGAGGAGCTGAGACGTGTTGGTTCAAGGTCCAACCGAATTTGTGGTCAACAACACTTATTTTCACATTTTTCACGAATATGGCAATTTTTTTAACATTTTTCAACTTTGGCATATTTGATTGCAAAAAATTTCATTGGAAAATATTTTCCAACTTTAATGAACAGTGTCTCATTTTTCCTATTTTCATGGCAAATGAATTCAACTTTTGGAAGGAAAATATTTTTCAAGGAATTTTGCACATTTTTCAATAATCCTCAATGCAATCAAACGCAAACAACTTTTTTTTTTTCAATTGCATTTTTTTTCATTTTTTTGTAATGATTACAAATTATAATTTACATAATTTCTCAAACCACTTTTAACCACATACATTTTCTGTGTCCAATTTTAACCATTCATCTTACCTTAAAAAAATAAAAATAAAAAGTCAAATAAATCAAGATTATAATTTGGTCTGGCCGCCGAATAAAGCCTTAATTTAACACTTATTTTGCACATTTTTTCAAAGTAGGTGACAATTTTTTTAACATTTTCCAACTTTGCCATATTTGATTGCAAAAAATTTTTTTGGAAAATATTTTCCAACCTTAATAAACATTGTTTCATTTTTCCTCTTTTCACGGCAAATGAATTCTTCAACTTCTGGAAGGAAAATATTTTCACACGTATTTTACACATTGTTCAATAATATCCAATGTAATTAAGCGCAAACTACTTTTTTTTTCAACTGCATTTTTTTTTTCATTTTTTGGTAATAATAACAAATTATAATTTACATAATTTCTCAAACCACTTTTACGTTTTAACTACACACATTTTCTCTATCCAATTTTTACCTTAAAAAAATAAAAAATGTCAAATAAACCAAGATTCTAAATTGGCCTGGCCGCCGAACAAAACCTTAATTTAACAAGTATTTTGTACATTTTTGAAGGAAGATGGCAAATTTTTGTTCATTTTCCAACTTTTCCAGGTTTGAATACTAAAATTTTCCTTGGAAGATATTTTTCAACTTTAATTAACAGTGTCTCATTTTTCCTATTTTCACAGCAAATGAAATTTTCAACTTTTGGAAGGAAAATATTTTTTATATATACGTCCATGATTGAACGCTGTGTTAGCCCAAGAGTAAACTAACCAAGAGGGGGTGAATTGGTTTATAAAACTTTTTCGATAATAATCTCAAACTTAAAAACCAATGGGTACAAATATGAGCAATTAGCGTTACAAGTAACTAAACTATCAATGTAGTGTGCTATATATGTGTAAACTTAATTGATAAGGCGAGTATAGCACTTAGATAAAGTGTTGCACAATATAAATTGATAGAATACAGTAAGTGCAATGTAAGTAAGTAAAAGGGATGAGAGAGTGCAAACGCGATTTATGGAGGTTCAATCAACCAACGTGATCTACATCCCCCATTACCGAGCTCTCCGTCACGAGCAAGGCCAAATACACTATTTTGGTAACTTACAACAAGGAGTACCAAATCCTTAGGCGACTTACAACAAGGAGCGCCTATCCTTTACAATCGAGTTTTCACACTGCTCTCGAAACCAACAATTGAGTTTTGACAAGGCTCTCGAAACCAATAATCGAGTTTTCACAAGGCTCTCGAAACCACAAGATATAATGAATTGAATTTACAATTGAAATAACTCTCATGACAAATGATATACTCAAATTAAGTACCGAGAGAGTTAGGCTAACACTTCAATAGATAGCAATGAATTAAGCTCGAGTGTTAGAGAAAAACTTTGATGCAAATGATAATAAAAAGTTCAATGCAATCAAACAAAGTTTTTCAAATAATCTCTTGTTAAAAATATTGAATCAAATTACGTACCAAGAGATGCCACACTTGAATAATTAACAATAAGTTAAGCTCAAAGTGTTTAGGCAATGGAACTTTGATGAATCAAATGATAATGAAAAATGTAGTACAAATAATCAAAGTTCCTTAATTGGAATTTCTCTCTTTTAAAAGATTAAAACAAGTTTAGAACAAAGAGAGACTTACACTTCAATTCCAATATAATGTGAAGATGTTGAAGAAGTTTAAACAATGTAAAACCAAGAATCTTCACAAAACTTTCTTCCAAAAACTTTGATGAATTTGATAAAACAAAGTTTAGATCAATCAAAGTTTTATGAAAATAAAAGATGAATATAAACAAAGTAATAACAATGAATTTTCATAAGAAAGTTTGTATAAAATCTTTTCTAAGTTGTTCAATTTGAATGCAAATGAGATGGCTATTTATAGATGAAAAAATTCAAGTTCAGCCATGTTTCGGTCGACCGATTCCATACTTTCGGTCGACCGAAAGTTATAAACTAGCTGTTGCATTATAGCCGTTTGACTTTCGGTTGATCAGGCTATTTCGGTCGACCAGACTTTCGGTCGATCAAGTATACTTTCGGTCGACCGAAAGTATAAAAACATGAATTTTTATTTTAATGTCAAAAAGTTTATTTTTCCAAAAACTATTTCATGATATGATTTGAAAAATCATTTTTATGCAATTGATGAATTTTCAAATAAGTTTCTTGATGCATAAAAATCATTTTCGAGCTCGTTGAATTTCATCGCTAAAGATTGAGAGTGTTATACCTTTACATATGTTAAATCAACTCTAATCTTGTATGCTTGAATTCTTGATCTTCATGTCATGCTTTTCAACCTCAATTATGATCTTTGAATTCTTTCATGATCTTCTTTGCGTCTCATGTGCTTGATCACATAATTTTGATTTATATCCTTGAGAGACGATTTGAACATTGAGTGCTTTGAATATTTATCATTACATGAAACACTTGAAGCACACTTGTTAGCAACACAATAAATTCTTGTTTGTTATGATCAAAACAATAAGGTCAAATTGACCATAGGTCAACACGCTGGCTCCTTCAGGAAGAGTCCTACATTCGACAACGATTGGCCTTAACTTTTGTTGATAGTAATAGCATTCAACACTACTAATGGAAATTGTCTTCTCTAGAACTTGAAAGACAACCTCATATCGTATGGAGTCAATGATGTTCTTATGATAAATATTTTTTCGTTTGACATTGTCCCTATCATTATTTATAGACAAAATTTTACCTTTTAGAACATGATGCTCAAACTTTTAATGATTAGCATTGGTCCATTTTCGATTAAGCTTTTAAAGTGATAGAGATGGGAAGCCAACAAATAAAACAACAAATGTTGTGTATAAGGAAATTATTCAGAATTTGTAATATTATCAACTTAAGAATGATTTTTTTTTTAATTGGTGCCTGCAACATTACTTTTTCTTTCTTTTTTTTATTTTCTTTTTTCGAACTTCATTTATTTATGTATAATCTATTTGAAAAAGAAATATGTCCGTGCAACTAGTTTTTGTATAAATTCGAATGATATATTGATTAGTAAATAATGATGTATTTTCTGGCCTGGCCCTCATCGACCCGATTGAGAAACGAGGTCAATGGTCGACTCAGAAATTAAAATAATATTAAAATATATGAAAATCATAAAAAAAAAAAAGAAGGAAACAAAATTTGAGTCAAACCTGGTCCGAGTCGTTGATTGGATTTAATCTTTTCTTTTTTAGTGGGCATTTGATAAGTGTTATATTAACGTTTATTTTATATACTTATATCCTTGAATATGCCATAATGTGATTCTATCTAAGTATTATTAATGCATTTTATGTTTTATATTGTATAGGATCATAAGAGAAGAGAAAAGAAGAAAAAATGATCAAATTGCACTAAAAATTGAAGTTTGGGGACTTAGGTGCAAATAAGGTTACGGCCGTAAGGAAATAAAGTCACGGCCGTAAAAGTATGATGAATCAAGAAGAAAATAAGCAGAAACACGTTTACGGCCGTAAAGGAGGATTTAGGACCGTAACCTTCAAAGGGTGAAAAATGTGCAGAAACACAGTTACGGCCGTAAAGGGACATGTCAAGGCCGTAACCTCAATTTAAGGAAAATATGCAGAAACCGTGTTACGGCCGTAAAGTAAAAGTCACGGCCGTAACTTTCCAATAAAAAATTTCCTTATTTTAATTCTTTCCATAATTTTGGGATTTCTTGAGCCTAAAGCTAGGGCACGAAATTGAGGCTATAAAAAGGGAATTTCATGACAAGAAAAAGAGACTTTGATTATTTTTGAAAGAGGCTACACATTGAGGAAAATTGAGAGAAAAATATAGATCATTCTTTGGAGATTTTCAAGCGCAAGAATATCAACAACAATGGAATTCATAAAGCAACTTGAAGAATCTACCACAATCATGCTAGGCTAAATTTCATATCTTGTTCAAAGGGGAAGTTGTGTTAACTTGATTATGTTATTTTCTTTTCCTACAAATTAGTAGCGTGAATTTATTCCTTTATTTCAATTGTTGGATTATTATGTTTTGAATGTTCAATTGAGTTTATTTGATTAATAGTTTAATTTGGCCAATTGGAATATTGATCTTTGGATTCATGAATATGCTATGTTTAGATTCTTGATCCGTAATTGTCATTGAATCTTTACTTTAAAAGCAAATAAATCTCGTGCAGGTTTAGTAATAATTCAACTTGGATTGATTAATTCGAGCTTGTGTAATTAACGATCCAATTCAATCTATTCTTCTAAATTTTCATACTAGTCGTGCATTAAATCCTAAGAGCTTGTTTAGGATTGTTCATGGCTAGAATTGGTTCAAAGAGCTTATTTTGAATCAATACACATAAGGAATAATTTAGATAATCAGAGCTTGTTGATTATTTATGATTGATAATTGAATTAGGAATAGAAACACGTTACAAGGAAAAGTATAACAATAATTGAGGGCACAACCGAACCTGAGAACAAGATTTCTTCTCATATTATTTCTCTAGTCATATTGAATTGTTTATTTTATGCATAGTTTTCATTCAAGAAAATTCAAACAACCAAACCCCCCCATTCCATTCTAATTGATCGAACAACTAAAATTAGTTTCCGTTCCTCGTGGGATCGACTCTTACTCTCGCTACTACATTATTAATTAATATTTGGCGAGTAAGGAATTATTTATTATAATTGGAAACAACTTTTGCCAATTATATCATCCTTTCATACAAGAAATAGAATCCATAAGCTTTACTTTCAATGGGAAAAGACTTTGGATACCAAAACAAAGAAAATCAATTGCTATGAATTTTCTTCAAGAAAAATTCTTAGACACAAAAAGATTGACAATAAAAGAATAACTTTCACAAAACTTCAGGGAGAAAATATTACCCCAAAGAGGAATATTTTTATCACAACTGAAGAACAAAAAACCTTTAAGATAAATTCAAAAAGAGAAGAAATCCTAAAACTTCTTGACCAATGTTGTTCAGAAAATCCTTTAAATCCAACAAAGAATAAAGGAAATATGACTGCAACAATTGAATTACTGGAAGAACAAACAAATAAAATCATAAGAGCAAAAGTTATGGCTTATTGCCCAAAAGATAGGGAAGAATTCTCTAAACAAATCAAAGAATTACTTGAACTCCAAGTAATTGAACCAAGTACTTCACAATTCTCTTCACCAGCCTTTATGGTTAGGAAAGAAGCAGAAAAAAGAATAGGGCTAGGATGGTAGTTGACTATTCTTAGCTCAATAAAGTAACAAAGGCAGATGGATATTTAATCCCAAATATGCAAAGCTTTCTACAATTAATCAAAGGAAAGAAAATATTTTCTGCTTTTGATTGCAAATCAGGATTTTGGCAAGTCATACTTGACCAAAATTCAAGACACCTTACGTCATTCATCTGGTATTTTGTATCATTAGCTTAAAACAAGCACCTGGTATTTTCCAAAGACACATGGATAATATCTTCAAAATACACGAAACTTTTTGCTGTGTATATATTGATGATATTCTGGTCTTTTCAGACAATGAAGAAGATCATGAAAAACATGTTATATCAGTACTTCAAACTACGTGTAATTTAGGCATTATATTTCCAAAAGGAAAGCAGAAATGTTTAAAGAAAGAATTGGGTACCTTGGAATGGATATTACATATGGCTATAAGCAATTGAAGCCTCATGTACTTAACCATATCCATGAATTTCCAAATGAAATACAAGACCAAACACAACTGATGAGATTTCGTGGATGTCTTACATATGCAGAATCTTTCATTAAAGATCTTGCAAAAATGAGAGTACCACTCCAAAAGAAACTCAAAAAAGATGTTAAATGGAATTGGAACAAAGAAGACATGCTTTATGTACAACAAAATTAAATCAAAAATCTTCCATCATTGTATCATCCAAAAACAAATGATAAAATGATAATTGAAACTGATGCATCTCAAGAACATTGGGGAGCAGTTTTAAAAGCAAAAAAATGAAAATGAACAAAATGAACAACTTTGTGGATATGCTTCAGGCACATTCACTAATTCAGAAAAGAATTACCACATCAATGAAACAGAAATTTTAGCCACGAAAAAGGCAATTACAAAATTCATAATTTATATCATTACTGAAAATTTTCTTGTTAGAATTGATTCAACTACATGTAAATCATTTCTGAAGAATCAGGTACATCCAGATTACAAACAAGGAAGACTGATCAGATGGAAATTTGGTTCAGTCACTACAACTTTGATATTGAAATTATCAAAGGAACAAATAATTCATTAGCTGATTCACTCACAAGAGAATTTGCTTTTACAGGTAAAAATGGCTGACATCAAAGAACAAATTGAAGACATTGAAATAGAAAATGAAACAAAAGAAATTGAAATTTCTGTCAAAAACAATGAAATTACAATGCTGCAGCAAAGCATTAAAGTCCTAAAAAGAAGTTGGCAAGACTTCAAAAACAAGAAGAGGCAAGTGAAAGTAGCAAGACTACTGGAACAGAAAGTACATTCTTGGGAAAGACACCCATTATCGAAAGCAGCAAGACTACTTGAAAGACATTTACAGTACTTGCAGAAAATGTTACTGCAACTGGCTCGCAAGAGCTCAAGGGAATTCCAAACCCGCAACTTGGACCACAAATCCAATTACATACAGGAGATTCTTCGGAAACTCAGTGTTCGCAAGAACATAAGGTTATTAAAAAACCAATTGAAATGTCTCAGACACAACTTGAAACCACACCACTGGTGGGGATAAACACTTCAATTGCAGGTATAAAATTCTATACAATCTTTGACGGACCTTACAGAGGATTCTACACGAGTTGGGCAGAAGTCAAACTCATTGTCAAAAGAAAACCATACAAACACAAAAGATTTAACACCTATTCAAAAGCCCATCAAGCCTATTTGGACTTCAGCACCAAAAGCGGAAACAACCAATTACCATACAAAAACATTTTTGAACCAAATAGTATAAATCTGAGACCAAACTATTGTCAGCAAGACATTAGGTTCAGGCCCAGAATGCCCACATTCATACCACCATCTGAAAATCAAAGGATAAAATTCATTTCATATAGTGAAGCAGCCCAATCCAGTAAAATTGAACAAATCCTAGCTAGATTCAAAAAGCTTGGAAAAATCCCGGCCCAAAAGGAAGAAACCACCTTCCCAGGAATCAAGCTACAAGACTTCCTTTTACTTGAAGAAGAAGCACGTACAATAGGAACCTCTGCACCAGAAGGAGGGTACTATGGAACAATTGAGAAAAAATTTGGACAATTCATCTTCTTTGCAGGAGCTAAGCCCAATATGGTACAAACTGCATTCCACTGTGGTTTAAGTAAAAAAAATTATTCCAAGAAATGATTTTGAAGAAATCAAGCTACTTGATGAAAATTTAGTAAAAACAATCAAAGATTTTGCTAAATTTCTTATCAAAGACAAAAACCTCAAAATCAATCAACAGTATAATTTCGTTTTGGAATGAAGAAAATATCCTCGTTAAAGGATATCACCATGTTCAAATCAAGACAGTTCAGGAAGTGGAAATCAACACTCCAATTGCCGGACAAATCACAGAAGTAAATGAAGACATTTTACAAGACTGGAGAGCTCTTTCATTTCAAAGGGTAATCACAGGATTTAAAAATGTTGACGAAAACTAAAAAATTAAAGTAAACTATTCTTAAAAGTTTATTCTGATTACGAGTAAGACAAGCTTTATAATAAATGTAATGGATACTAGAAAAGTTTGCAAATTTGAGCAAAATTTCTACTATCTTCCAAACACTCCAAACAGCTACAAAGGACATCTATGTAAAGCACTCAGATCAAGTCTGGGAAAAAACCACCTTTGTCAATGGTGTAAAGTGGATGAAAATCAACAGGAAAAAGTATCAGACAACAGTACAACTGACAGCGTCAGCAGCAACCAATCAGAATAAAAGGTTGAAAACTTTTTGACCAAAAGTTTCCCGGTGAAATGCGTCAAAAATTTTGCAAACTTTTCAACAAGATGGGTACAGAAAAGGACAAAAGGAAGAAAAAGGGGAAACAAGAGGACAAAAGAAAGGACAGAAGGAAGAAAAAGGAGCAAAGAGAAAAAGAAAAAGAAGAAGATGTTAAAAAATATGAACTTACCTCGAGAGGTTGGAGACAAAATCATCGAATGCCACTTGAAGAATCACAAATCAAAACACATGGAAACATCTACTTGAAATCATGATATGAATGAAATAACGCCGAATTATGGAATCAAACGAGAGGCTTGAACACGTGATTACACGTTGTCCTAAAAGTACATTTGCTCCCTCTCATTCGAGATGCTTTTTAGCGGATTAATCAAGCCTTCAAACCATGTATTTATTAAGCACTAATAATCCATGGAAAACGAACAAAAAACAATTGAAAAAATGAGTATCGATTTTGGTGGAAAATGGCTTCTATATTTTTATGGATGTTCTCACTCTTATTTCATATATTGAATTGATCAATATAACATCCTTTATATAGATATTAATCCACATTTTATGAAAGTACACACCTCTTAGACAAAATGGCACCTTTTGGTGCAAAAAACCAACTTAGACACCAAAAGGTGCCTTTCGGAAACCACCACGCGATCGCGCGGTACAAGGCTCACTCGATCGCGTGAAGCCTCTTTATTTTGAACAGATTCAAATCCGTTGAACCACGTGATCGTTGGACCATGAACCACGCGATCGCGTGGTTCATATTTTGGCCTCTTATGTTCCTGTTTTTCTCATTCTTTTGTCTTCCTTATCAATACTTCTTTGTATTGATTTAATTGTGTACTTCATTTTATCATCTTTAAATATTTGAACAACCATTTGGAAACACAATTTTCCAACAATCCCCCACTTGTTCAAATATTTTCACCAACTCATTTTATAACGGTGTTATGCATAAAGTAAGGTATCTTTCGATTTAAACATTACCTTAGTGTAAACGTCGCAAAGTATTATCGAAATCCCGGGTAGCCTTAGCTTTGAACCCGTTATTCCATGTGGCAATACCGGCAACATCACACACACAACACTCAAAGTCTTTTGTTCCACACAAGTTTTTGCTTTAGTGCGTTAATGGCCTTGCGCCTATCCGATTCGTGAACTTTTCAGAAAGTAACTCCAAACTTTCCTTGAAGCGACACCACTTCTAAGTTCATATAGGTGAAGTTCTTCCAGTATCTTTGTTACATTTAGAGATACTTGTAATTCTGAACTTCATTAAGAGTTTTAAAACTCAGCCCTCCAATTGTAACAACCAACACTTTTAATCTAGAATGCGGTATGTTTTGATAAAGTGTTGAAACTATCCACATATCGAATGACTTGTTGTTACCCTTTGAACCCGTGAATTACTCATTTCGTAATGACAGGTAGGGTTTCCGTCATTGCCGGATCTTTTATAAATGAGTTTCACCTCATCCTACTCGATTATGTTATTATGATTTTACATAAGATATAAAGTCAAGTTTTAACTTAACTTTTTCACAAGTTATTGAATCACTCTTTGATTCAATTTATGTCTAGACTTCTTTAGAATATTTAAACGTGATCACTTCTCAATTATTTGACAACACTTGTCAAATATTTCACAATATTTTGTAGTCTATTTTGTGCACTTTATAGACTTCAAAATAATATCACTTAAAACTTTATTTAAAGTTTAGTTGTACTACTCCCACACTTATAGGGTAGACTCAAAAATTATTCTTTCACTCAATGAAAGAATCTAACTTTAGATTACAATTTATTTACTTCATAAAATAAATTGTTTTTTGCAATTCTTTCACTCAATTGAAAGAAATAGAATCGTCATTCCATGAACACAATTGTTCTACCAATAATTTAATTGTCTCCTCAATGAGTACAATAAATATTTTACAATATTTGTTTGAGTGTTAACCCCACACTTTGGGATAATCTTCAAATTTCTCAATTTCATTTAAGTGAATGATTCTCTTTGTGAACCACAATGTTCAACAATAATTCATATTCACTTGTATGTTTCATATTATTACTCTCCATTAGTAATAATGCTTTTCACATATACATGATATCAACCATTGATATCAATATCAATTAGATAGACTCATTCTATCTTATCATCTTGCATACTTTCTCAAATTATATAATAATCAAACTGGATTATACACAATAGTATGAAATAAGATGATAACAAATTTGAACAAAGATTTTATAAAATGTATTTATGTATGGTACATAAACTTCTATTTGTTCAAATTTCTCAAATAAGACAAATTTATAATAAATATTTTACATAAGTATTTGCAAATGATTCACATGTTTTAGGACAAAAATATTGTATTGTCGCGGGATAAATATTTGTCAATTGCCTCATATTAATTCCTTATAATTATCTCATATACCAAATCCATTTAGTATGTAGCAATTTATATTATGAATAAATGTAGCATATATTTATTCCTCAAGGAGTCCAAGCAAATGAAATTTACATGATTCAACATTTATATCACGTTGTTATAAAGAGTAACATACTAATCATAATGAGAATTTTAAGAAAACCACTAAGGTTATTAAAATCTCATGCATTCATGAAACTCTACTTTCATAAATTTTAAAGCTTGAAAATCATATACTTCATAATTTTCAAATAAATAAGCAATATGCTATAATCAAGTTAGATTATCACATAATCAATGCACCAATAATATTATTAAATATGGTATTTAATAACTAAATTCAATTTCAATGATATGTTATATGTCAAAATAAGGTATAACAATATAGTATTCTATATTGCAAATTTGACATGCATTTCATGCATAGAATATATTATATAAATTTATAATGCATAACAACTTACTTACCTTTGTCACCGCACTCCATGATTTTTCTTCCTCCACTGCTTGTATCCATCCATTCGCAACTTTTAAAAGTCTCTTTCAAGACTTAATCATATTACCCCCACATTTGCGGTATAACAAAATTAATTTCAATATTCTTTTTCGCAAAAAGAATGAATTTACAATACATTTTGTCAAATGTATTTTAGTGATTACACTTAATCACTTCTTCAATTGACAACAATATTGTCAAATGCATAAAGTGACTCAATCACTTTATTAATTCATACTTCTATCTTTTAGAAGTATAGATAATTTTGTTTATGTGATCCAACTTAATCACTTGTTTGCATTTTAATATCCTTTAAACTTGTTAAAGTTTCTGCTAGGATATTTGATCACAATCACAATATAATTTCACTAATTTCGAAAATTATAATTTGAATCTTTTGCCAAAATGTCACTCCACATTTTAGGCTAAATTCAACTTTTATGTATAATCTTTCAACTCAATTTGAAAGAAACAATTTATAATAAAACCTCAATTGTTTTATTGATATTTGCAAAAGATTATTGTCTCCACTATGAGCACAATATAATTTTCTTTTGTAACACGCCTTATCCCCACATGTTTGGAATAAGCACAAGTTTCATAATTCTTTCACTTCATTTGAAAGAAATAAATTTGTAATTCTTTCACTCATTGAAAGACTAATATGAGCAAATTTGTTTTACAAAACAAATATCAATGTTAATCAATGGTCGTGATAAAATCATATTTGTGATCTCATCATCCAATTGTGTAAATATTTGTCACTTTTCACATGACCATTGTAATAATCACAATAAGTATAGACAAATCCAATCTCATGTATTCTCAATTAAAATTCACAAATTTTCAATAATTGTTATGCATCTCTATGCATTAATAAAAAATACTTCATTTAAGTATTTTATTTCAAAAGAGATAAACAATATGATAAATCTCAATATTCATCAATGATCTTAGTTTGATCTTCACCCCCATAATAACATTGCTTTCACAAGCAAAATATGACATCTCCATAATTCGATGTATAGTCATTTCACATTTCTTAATACAACAATAAGTATCAAGATTTTCACTACCACATTTAAGCCAACAATGGGCATTTTCAATACAAGTGGTAGTCTCCAATTTACCATTGAAAATGGTCACTTTATTAATACTAATAACATTATTAGCAAACATATCATGAGATAATTGAAGTAAACTATCATATTTACTTTCTCCACAATATTTGATTAAATATTGTTAAAGCAACTTGTGCAAATACTCATACTTGCATGCCTCAATATTTTAGGAACTCTATTTTCCATAAAATAAAATGGTATCACAAATAAGCATAATTTTATTCACCAATTTATAAAATTCTCATGTCATTTTCAAAAGTCCAGTTGATTCAGATATCAATCAATGTACTTGCATAATGTAAAAGAGAAATACACTTCTCATAAATGAATCAAATGGAAACAATATTATTGAAAGAGCATATACTTTCGAATTTTCACGAAAATTCCCACTATAATGAAAATTCCACAATGAATGATCACATAGTTAAAATAATTTATCCAACAGGTCTCATGTGTTGAATAAATATCTAACATGTATAATTAATCATCTAAAATGTCATGTCAATCCATTACTTGTCACGAGAATTAGGATTAAAACAAACATAACAATTCCCTTGAGTTTTTTTACACACTTTCATGAAACATTACATGCGATTATGATAAAATTTAAAAACATAAACATTTTCAAGTTCACACCTTTTCATTTTATCATGCCTTTTGAAATCAATTTAAATTGAAAGGGCACAAATTAATTGTAATAGTGCCTTCTCTTCAAGAATAGACACATCATTTGTAAAATAAATGTAATGAAAGATTAAACTCTTACTTCTTTCACTAATCACCATCATCATGCCACAAACATGATTACATATATTATGGCACAGTAACGTTAATCAAGCACCATCTTTAATTTCTTGTGCATTGAAGAAAAATTTTCTTAATACTTCTATGGATACATGCAAAATATGCATGTTATAACCAAACATAAAGAAGCCTTCAAGAAACAATCACGCTACAAAATTTGTTTTATGATTTATTGAACACACACAATATCATGATTCAAGATCCTCAAAATCTCGACTCCATTAGCGAAAATGTACTTTTAGATTGTTATAAAATATGAACTTACCTCGAGAGGTTAGAGACGAAATCATCGAATGCCACTTGAAGAATCACAAATCAAAACACATGGAAACATCTACTTGAAATCATGATATGAATGGAATAACGTCGAATTATGGAATCAAACGAGAGGCTTGAACACGTGATTACATGTTGTCCTAAAAGTACATTTGCTCCCTCTCGTTCGAGATGCTTAAAGGGTTAGATAGCAAATGCTTTAGCGGATTAATCAAGCCTTCAAACCATGTATTTATTAAGCACTAATAATCCATGGAAAACGAACAAAAAACAATTGAAAAAATGAGTATCGATTTTGGTGGAAAATGGCTTCTATATTTTTATGGATGTTCTCACGCTTATTTCATATATTGAATTGATCAATATAACATCCTTTATATAGATATTAATCCACATTTTATGAAAGTACACACCTCTTAGACAAAATGGCACCTTTTGGTGCAAAAAACCAACTTAGGCACCAAAAGGTGCCTTTCGGAAACCACCACGCGATCGTGCGGTACAAGGCTCACGCGATCGCGTGAATCCTCTTTATTTTGAACAGATTCAAATCCGTTGAACCACGCGATCGCTGGACCATGAACCACGCGATCGCGTGGTTCATATTTTGGCCTCTTATGTTCCTGTTTTTCTCATTCTTTTGTCTTCCTTATCAATACCTCTTTGTATTGATTTAATTGTGTACTTCATCTTATCATCTTTGAATATTTGAACAACCATTTGGAAACACAATTTTCCAACAGAAGAACCCGTGACTAAATGGAGTACAAAAGTCAAAAAAGAAAAAGAAATCAAATGCTTGTACACAAATAATGAAAGCGAATGGATGGAAGCAAGGTACAACAGGCAGCAACTCAATGCTATAAAAAAGGAGCAAAGACAGAAGAGAGGAGGAGGAAAAATTCTAACTTCAAATTTCTTTCTGAATTTTCTCTACAAAATGTATCAAGGCTAAACACCTTCAAGACAGTGATCCATTCTTCGATGAAAACTATGTAATTAAATAAGTTTAAGAGTTTTTCTCTTAAATCTTCTTGCTTTCAATAAAATTCCAATGCTTTCTTCACTTTTCTTACTACGTACGGATCTATACAAGTCCAGGCACTAGGAGTACCGAAAGGCAGGAGGCCAAAGGGAAACGCATCCAGAGGATTTTACATAGTGAGGCGTAGACCAAAGCAGAAACGTAAAAAGCAGCAAACAATAAAGTACAATAAAAAGGTTTATTTTGAATGCTCTTATTTATTTATTTATTTTACATGTTTATCCAAACTATGAGATCACATGTCTTGATTTCTACACTAATTTACACTTCTGCACACTAATCATTTTGTGATCGAAATATTGGAATTCCATTTGGGACTAGTATGAGATTAATCTCATTTCTAGAATTGAATGGGTATTTGATGTATCATACAGTAACTATTCTGAATAGATTTTCTCATTCTAGACATTTGAAATGTCAAGTGTCTAGAAAAATAGGTCTCAAATGTCAAGAATGGCATGTGGAAATGTCGAGAACTGTAATGAATGTCATGAAACATTTGATGAATGTCCAGATTTTATTTCTCTTTCACATTGTCTAGCCAAACATTCTTAGTTGCAATATTATGTTTAATTATTGGCTTATCCTAGATGTAACAATTGCAGTTGTTCAAAACATAAGGTATGTCTAAACAAAATTAATGTATATTTTAACCTTAAACCTTCATGGTTCAATACTAGGTAATTAATTTTTGATTGACATAATATTACATTTCAAAAATAAAAAATAAAAAATAGACTTAGTAAATTTGAAATGTAAAGTATATGTCAATCATGGTTTAATGTATTGAATAAAGAGTTGGTAGTTAACATTGACTAATGCTCATTTTCCTCTATAAGTACTGCAGATTTTTGTTTGAATTCTTGGAAAAACAGTGCAATCAAATACTTTGAGATCATGTTTTATTGATATAAGTATGAACAACTCCACACCTAGGTCTCCTACTCACAATAGAAATGATGTTGAAGGCCAATGGGAATTCGAACAAACTCCGTCACCGCGAGACAATGTGAACGACGGATTACACTACACTCCTATGGGGTCTTTCGCTGAAAATCCAATAATCATCGAGTCCCATGATGAAGCGGACGTTCACTTCGAGCAACAATGGATGTTGTCCGATTGCCAAGTCACTTCCAATTATCATCAATGTTGAGAAACATTCCACTGTGTGAGACAACGAACCTCATTATATCTGCCATACCTAGATGTCAGGAACAATACTATAATGAGCTAACACAAGATAAACGGATACAAAAAAGCTATTTAGAAGAAGGCGTTTCAAACAATTAACATTTGTGAGTTCATTACCTACAATCTCGACATTTTAAAATTGTCAACAACAACATTTTAAATGTCATTCTCGATATTATAAATGTCGAGAATGACGTATCGGGATTCCTTTAACACTTGCATATCTCATCTTCTTCAACTACCATTTTTTTAGAATCATTTCATATCTACCATTAATGACATATTCAATACACAACAACCTCATATTACTAACATAAATGAGATATAAAAATAAAAAAAAGGTGACATGATTTGAGAATAACACAACACAATGATCATAATATTGACAACAATACTTTGATAATCTTAAAAATTAGTTTAACTAATTATCTAGTATTTCTTTCTATTTTTTTTAAGATAATGCAAAAAACATGTTCTCAATGGAAACAAAAATTTGATAATAATACCTTATAATGAAATTTCTTGTATGCCAATGGATTTCACAATATGTTGGTAAATTTTTTCTTAAAATTTGTTCAAGCACGAAATATTCAAAAAATTGGTAATACGAGTTCAAAATATTTGCCTCATATAATTATGGTGGTTATTATTCAAGGTTTGAATGGTAGTAATGGATATTTAACTAATATATATGTGACAATTTTAAACACAATTTTTGTGATTAACATGAATATGGTCAATTCCCATCATGTATGTTTCTGTCATGTGACATACCTATCTACTTACTATTCCTGTTTATCTAACATCACAATAATTAGACTTGTTTGTTTATTTAAAGAACACAGTGTTAGAATTTTCAAAAATGCCTCAATAACCTTTCCTTTGAATATGGTCATTTCCATCATGTATGTTTCTGCCATGTGACAAACCTGTCTACTTACTATTCCTGTTTACCTAACATCACAATATTTAGACCTGTTTGTTTATTTAAAGAACACAGTGTTAGAATTTTCAAAAATGCCTCAATAACCTTTCCTATGAATATGGTCATTTCCCATCATGTATGTTTCTGCCATGTGACAGACGTATCTACTTACTATTCCTGTTTATCTAACATCACAATATTTAGACCTGTTTGGTAGAGATTAAAATTAAAATTAAATTTAATAATTAATTTTAATCATATATTTCATATTTCCAATACATTCAATTAATCAAATTTTATCAAAATGTATTAAAATTTAGTCAATATTTAATTTTAATTTAAGTCAAAGTGAACAATTAAGCATCTGTTCAACGACTACAAGACGTCATTATTTTTGGAATCTTTTTGTTTTTTAGATAGAATTTGTGGTTAAAACGAGATTTCAAAAAATGTATGTGGTTAAAAAGTGGTATTGAAAATTGAAATATGTTATAAATATATTTTAAATACATTTATCCAACACAGACTAATTTTAACCACATATTTTATGAGATCCATAATTTTCCAACCCCATATTTCATCTAATTTTTTTAAAATCTACTAAAAGTCTAATTTTAGAACATGTTTGGTAATTTTAAAATTTTCACTTTTTTTCTTAAATTTATTTTCAACAACATATTCTTACGAGACTCACCATTTTCATAGTCTTCATGAATTACTTTTCAACCACGAATTCTCTAAAAATTCAAAATTCATTCAAAAATTTCTACACCAAACATGCTCTTAATCTCCACCTTTTATCAAACAAGGACATATTGATATTTTGGGTGCAACTACCTATTTTATGATCACTTTTTCAAATGGATTGGACTTTCTTAAAGATATTTGTGCAAGTTTAAGTTTTTATTCGACAACTATTATAAAACTAATGATTGGTGTTCTTTGTATTTTTTAAGTAAGATATGTGGTTAAAAATTGGAGAGAGAAAAAATGTGTGATTAAAAATTGATGTTGAAAATTGTGTTGATCATGACAAAAGTTTACCGAACACACCCTAAGTCTATGACTCTATGCATAGGGTTAACGTATGAGGCATGAGTGCAAGGGCCCACACGTCATTCAATGGGGAAGTCATGCTACCTAGTGCGTGTTTGGGATTGTCTAAAAATGAATTTTTTTTGAAATGAGTAGTGATTTTTAGAATAGTAGATGGTTGAAATTTGATTGAAAAGTCAAATATTATGAACTTGACTTTTAGTCGATAGTTGAGATTGAATATTGTAGAAAAAATAATTTTTTTTAAAAGAAATCAAACAAGGACTTGTACTTAGATGTTGATATAATATATGAGAGATGATATGGTACACGTCCAGTACACTGTCCCCCCACCCCCATGGGGGTGAATTTTTTTTTTTTTTTTTTTGCACATGGAAGTGCGCTAGCTCATTGGGGGTATAATTCATAATACATATATGACACAATGACATTGCTATTAGCATGTTCCATAAATAGTAATATCAAATACCATTAAAATATAGTGTGTGTTTGATATTGTTTTAAAAGAGATTTTATGAAATGAATTTTTAGGAAAAAGAATGGTTGAAAAGTCAAATATTGTAGAATTGACTTTTAATCGAATGTTAATATTGAGTACTGTGAAAAAAAAAAGAAATTTTTAAAGGAAACCAAATAAAAAATCCTAATTTGCCCTTTTATACTTTTGACATGTTTGGTATTATTTACAAATAGTTTTCTGAAATTAATAGTGATTTTTAGAAGAATGAATGATTGAAATTTGGTTAAAAAATAATTATTCTTGACTTGACTTATAATAGATAGTTGAGATTATACACCTGTTTAAGATCCATTATTTGTAGGAAATTATGGTTCAGAATAGTATTTTTGGATGAATGTATGGTTAAAAAATATTTGAAAATAAAAAATGATAGACTTGACTAAAATAGATGATTGAGATTGAGTATTAAATAAATTTGGTTTAAAAAAAAAAAAAAAAAGAGGGCCAAACAGGGCTAAGTACTATAGAAAAAAAATTAAAGGGAACCAAACAAGAACTAAAATGATTTTTTTTAGTGAATTTTGATAAATAATGATGAAATATGTGATTGAAAAACTATAAATACTATTAAAGAAGAAAAAAAAATGATTAAAAGTTCTGAATTTTTTAATTTTCACCAAGCTTTATAAATAGGACTCCGCGTCTCATTTCTTTTTATTATAAACTCATTGCAATTCTTCCTGACGATCACCAATGGAGATTTTGTTAGGGATGCTCTTAGTTATGACATTTTACTTTCTTTCTAAATTAATATATTCCCTATTCGACTTTCGTCGCGCTAAAAACGTCCCTCCGGGTCCGAAACCTTGGCCGATAATCGGAGACCTTGACCTCATTAGTGCTCTCCCCCATCAATCCCTCCACAAGTTGTCCCAAAAATACGGCTCGATTATGCAACTCAAGTTTGGTTTGAAACGAGTGGTCATCGTCTCATCGGCCGATATGGCGAAGCTGTTCTTAAGAACACATGATCACATCTTTGCGTCTCGCCCTAAAACTGCTGCCGGAAAATACACAACTTATAACTATTGTAACATAACATGGGCACCTTATGGTCCATATTGGAGACAAGGGCGTAGAATTTACCTCAATGAGCTTTTTAGTTCAAAGCGTCTCGAGTCTTACGAATATATCCGAGTCGAAGAGAGACGCGCTTTCGTCTCGAGGCTATACGGAGTTTTGGGGAAACCAATTCGTATAAAGGAACATCTGTCCCGTCTCACTCTCAGCATTATAAGCAGAATTGTGTTGGGAAAGAAGTACTTCAGGGAATCAGAAGACGGGGATGAAATTTATACCCTGGAAGAATTTCAAGAAATGTTAGACGAACTGTTCTTGCTCAATGGGGTGCTGAACATTGGAGACTGGATTCCTTGGCTTGATTTCTTGGACTTGCAGGGGTATGTGAGAAGGATGAAGATTTTGAAAAAGAAATTTGATAAATTTCACGAACGTGTATTTGATGAACATAGGGCCAGGAGGGTGAATAAAGATTACGTGGCTAAAGATATGGTGGATTTGCTGTTGGAATTAGCAGATGATGCAAATCTTGAAGTCAAGCTTACCAGTGATGGTGTCAAGGGATTCACACAGGTAAAAATCCCTTCACTTTTTTTTAAAAAAAAAGAGAGATATGCGATTCTACTCATTTCATTCTATCACACTGGGTGTCACCCCCTCAAATGGAGGTTGGATTGTTCATTATGAGGTCAGTCCCACAGCCATCCATGTGAGAGTGGACGCCTAGTGTTGTAAAATGAGATGAGTAAAGTAATATAATTTTAGATTCTATTCACCTCATTCTATCATTACTAGGTACAATCCCCTCACATGGAAAGTGGAGTCGTTCAGTATGAGACGAAATAATCTACTTTACCCATCTCATTCTACTACATTGGGTGTCCTCTATCATATGGTGAGTGAGATCAGTCTCATAATTAGTGACCCCATCCTCACATTGAAGGGATGACACCCAATGTGGTAGAATAAAGTTGATAGAATAGCATGACTCTAATTATGAGGTCGATCTTAAACCTACCTACGTAGGATGGGGCACTTTATGTGGTAAAATGGATAGGATAAGGTAACATAATCTTGAATCATACTTTAAAAGATTTCAATAAGAAAATTAGCCTTTGTTTGGTACTTTTTAATTTTTTCCTTTTTTTCTACAACAATCAATCTCAACCATATATTAAAAGTCAAGCCAACAAAATTTGATTTTTCAATCAAACTTCAACAATTCATTCTCCTAAAAATAACTATTCATTTCAAAAAAAACTCTTTTTAAACAATACCTAACACACACAATAATATCTCGTGTTTGTATTTTTTTAAAAAATTGTGTTTCGACGTGTCTGACAAGTATACTAACACATAAACGTATTCGTGTCAGTATATCATAGACAAGGACGGATCCATCACATGGTGAGTGCCCGATCCGCCCGGGAAAAAAAAAAAAAAAGATTAGATTAGTAGGAAGTTTTGGCCTTTTTTTGCTGTTACGACTTGAAAAATACAATTATTTTACTGAAGTTTGTCTTAGTTAGAATTTTTTTATCGATATTCGTCCGTGCTGATAAAAGTTTCTGGATCCCCACTAATCATAAATTAAGGGTATTGGATGAGAGTATTATGTTATGAACAAGATAAATCTAGTAATGTATACCAAACATGCGCTTGATTACTATTTTGCAGTGTTCTAAAATTTGAGAATAAACGCCGCCTAGGCGCGCATTAGCGCAATGCGTGAGGAAAACGCCTTGCATTACTCATATGCGAGGAATAATGCTTTTTACTGAGTATAAATCAAAAAAATTGGTGATTCATGATCAAGAACCAATAATAAATCGTTATTTTTCCAATCCAATCAGTTCGAAACCAATTGATCCAGTGTTATTTAAATAAACAAAAAAATATATATATATATACTCAGGGGCTTCATATAAACAGATGCAATCCCTTTGTAAACTTAATTCTGCTTACCACTGAACAGCCCCTTTATAAGGGTAATAGGTGTTCCCAATCCACATCAACATCCAATGTAGATGGGAACTGATAGACTTTTTCTTTCTTGTTTTCTTTTTAAATTGGTTTGCTTACTTTTTTTTTTTTAATTGTTTTTACTTACCATTATTTGTTTGACTTTTCTCTCCAAACTATTATTCAAATATTATTTTTCTTATTTTATAAGGATTAAAATATTTTGACATTTTGAAATAAATAAAATTATCAACCATAAATCTCTATTTTTTTGAGTTAGTAATTCTAAAATTAAAGAAAATTATTTATATATTTTATATTATTTGTGTATTTAGTTTTTATGTAATAAAATCTATTTTTCATATAAAATTTTATTTAATGTCTTAACATTAATTAAAATATTATTAAAAGTACGAAACACATTATGACGACTATCCTTCGCATTGACATGTCTAAACTTGTTATTATTGATTCTTGACATCGACGCATCGCAACGCATTACGCATCTTAGAACCTAGCTATTTTGCATGCAGGATCTAATAGCTGGAGGTACTGATACCTCAGCAACTACAATAGAATGGGCAATGTCAGAACTCATCAAACACCCGAAAATAATGGCGAAGGCGACTCAAGAACTCGACACGGTAATCGGCAGAGAAAAATGGGTAGAGGAAAGTGAAATCCCGAATCTCCCATATTTGGACGCAATTGTTAAAGAAACTATGAGATTACACCCAGTTGCTGTATTACTTGCACCACACCTTTCCCTTCAAGACTGCAATATATTAGGGTTTCACATTAGCAAAGGAACTACAGTTTTCATAAACACTTGGAGCATTGGGAGGGATGGGGCAGTGTGGGATGAACCAGAAAAGTTTCGTCCAGAGAGGTTTCTGGGGCTGGAAATGGATGTTAAAGGGCAGAATTTTGAGTTGTTGCCATTCGGGTCGGGTCGGAGAATGTGCCCGGGTTATAGTTTAGGGTTGAAGATGATTAGGTCGACCTTGGCAAATATCTTGCATGGATTTAAATGGAAGTTGACTGGTGAAACAAAAGTGGAAGAGTTGAGCATGGACGAAGTTTACGGGCTGTCCACGCCTAGAAAATACCCACTTGTTGCCGTGGTTGAACCTCGACTTCCTGATCATCTTTATCAAATCGATATTTGATCATCAATAATGCTACAAGTTCCACGATACTGTCTCGCGAATTGTACCGTACACTCACATATGAAGAGAGGAATGAACTAGTCATTTCACTCCATGTATCTGCGCAATACACCTCGCGGTACATTTTGTGGTAACTTTAGCATTTTTCTTTGACCATTGATCCGTTAGTTTGTTCACACGGAATGATTATATGTATTTAAAAAAATAATATGGTATTGTATTTTGAAAATAAGATGTTATGTATTATAATATATATACTATAGTTGTGTATTCTGAAAGTTTTATGTACGTAATATTAATAAATAATTGTAAGTTTGTCTTTCTTTGCAAATTGTTTAAAAATATGTTTTTTAAAATAATAATTCTTCAAATCACTTTTAAAGCACACGCATTTTCACTCTTTACTTTTCGATCACATATTTATTTTTACCTCTGATCGGTACATTTTTACGTCGTCCTGATACAGGCCGTGGATCTGGAATGCACCGGGTCGGCCCATCTTGATAATATGATCGGCCTTGTTAACCGATCAATAGTGGTCTGACCTAGTTAAATTTTCAAATCTGGTTTTCCTTTAGGCCGGTATATAAGCCCGGGCTATCCTCCTACTAAGGTCGGGCACACCCGACCTCATCAGAACCTCATTCATCGAAATGTTATATGGTCGGCCCATCCCGGCCACATTACACCTAGAAGTCCAAAACAAACGGGTTAAAAGCCTTTTTTATTTATGGGCTTTACCAATTGGCCACCTTCTTGGGCCTTTGAAATAAGACATAACTTATAAAGAAACGTTCTAAAAAAGGGAAGTACAATTCTTGTAAGGTTAGAACTCCCCCGAAAAGGTAAGTTTATACTAAAATGACTCCTTCTTTAATTAGAAAATGTTATGGGCTTTTCAGCCTTATAAATACAGCTCCTTTAATCACATATAATTCATTCATTATTCTTTACGTTTTCCAGTTAAATATTCCCTTTCTACTTTTTCCAGAAAACAAATTCTCACACCGGAGGAGCGATGGGGAGAATCCTCTTCGCCTTTTTTGCAGGTCATTCAAGGCGAATTCATTCTTCTTTTCCAGCAATTAAGTATCACCAGATCCTGTCACGTCAAAGTTAGAATTTTTTACAGCATCAACCTCGAAAACGTAAAAACAAGTTTTTAAACATAAAACTTTTTAGCAAATAGAGCCTACTCATCCAATTTGGGGGGCCCCCACCCAGGTGGGAGCACAAATAACTCCCAAAAGAGGTATATCAGGGAGGCGAAGCAGCCCGCCAACGTGAATTACCATATCCATTCGCACCCCGTTGGGGTGCCTCGAACAGAATCCATCACATTTACCCAAGACGATGCCATTGGGGTACACTTCCCACACAATGATGCGTTGGTTATCAGGGTAGTGGTGGCCCGGAATGGGTTGTCACGAACGATGGTGGATGGTGGTGCCTCGGTAAATGTAATTTACGGGGTAACTTTCAATAAAATAGGGATCAGCTCTCCACTCATCCCAGTCCCGGACCCGGACCCAATATATGAATTCACGGGGGACAGCATAACCCCCAGGGGGTCTATAACCCTTATGATCGAAGTAGGGCAAGCACCAACTCTTTCCAGAATCTCCATGGAATTTTTGGTTGTGGACAAAATCTCCTCCTATCATGGCTCAATTGGGAGGCCCGGTCTCGTTGACTTGGGGGCTGTAACACATACGAAATACATTTGCATGAAGTTCCCCACAGAACATGGCGTTGCAACTGTAAGGGGAAGCCAAACTGAATCACGGGCCTGCTACACAAATGCAATCCGAAAATTTCAAGATCGAAGCTTGAATATGATCAGTGACGTAGCCATGACCGAGGCTGCTCCAGACCCTGAAAGATTGGGTGAAGGGCCTCCTGTAAATAAGGATGTTACAATGACATTGGAAGAGGATTTGGTAGATCTAGACCCAAGAATGGCAGGTGACAATTACTCCACCCCGGCCGAAAGGTTAGAATGCTTCGGTATAGACCCATTTGATCCAATCAAAGAATTGCAGATCGGATTAGATTCACCAATTGAATACAAAAATCAATTGAAGAGCTTCTTACTCGAAAATCTTGATGTATTCGCATGGAAGCATGGTGACATGGTCGGGATCGATCCTAAAGAGGCCTGTCACAAACTCCAGATTGATCCCCAAAGCTCTAGGCATAGGCAAAAAAGAAGACCTATGAGTTCCGATGAGTATGAGGCCTTGAAAGACGAGGTCACGAAGCTATTGAAAAATGGCTTCATCAGAGAGTCCCGCTATCCGAAGTGGGTATCAAACCCTGTTTTGGTACCAAAACACAATGGGAAACTGAGGGTATGTATTGATTTTTCAAACTTGAACCAGGCATGTCCCAAAGACAATTTTCCACTACCCCGGATTGATCAGTCGGTTGACTCCACAGCAGGGCATGAACTGCTGAGCTTCATGGACGCCTACTCCGTATACAATCAGATCCCCATGTGCGAGTCGGACGAGGAGCATACTTTGTTTATTACGGATAGAAGACTCTATTGCTACAAAGCTATGCCATTCGGCTTGAAAAATGCGGGAGCTACCTATCAGAGGCTGGTAAATCGCATGTTTTTAGAACAATTAGGAAACACCATGGAGGTATACGTTGACGACATACTGGTCAAAAGCATGGTCTCCATGGATCATATCCACCATTTGTCAGAGGCCTTCGATGTTTTGAGGAAATATCGAATGAAGCTCAACCCGAAAAAGTGCACTTTTGGGGTAGCATCTGGAAAATTTCTTGGATTCATGGTAAATAAGAGGGGAATCGAAGCTAATCCCGATAAAATCAATGCTTTGTTAAGCATGCAATCGCCTCGGAATCCAAAAGAAGTGCAAAGCTAAACGGGGAGAATTGCGGACTTGAATCGATTCGTCTCCAAATCCACTGACAAATGCTTGCCATTTTTCAAGGTCCTAAAGGGGGGAAATCGATTCCAATGGACACCGGAATGTGAGCGGGCTTTCGCCGGCCTGAAAGCATCCTTGGGGCAACCCCATTGCTATCGAAACCGAATGCTGGCGAGCCTCTCTACCTATATTTGGCTGTATCCAGAGAGGATGTTAGCTCGGTGTTAGTCAAAGAGGAGGATGGAAATCAGTTACTAGTGTATTATGTAAGCAAAGCCATGCTAGATGCCGAGACGCGCTACCCAGATATGGAGAAGCTTGGTCTCTCGTTAATTACAGCCTCTGGAAAACTTCGTCCCTACTTTCAGTCACACTCCATACACGTACTCACCAACTTTCTCATGAGACAAGTGTTGCAAAAACCAGACGTCTCTGGGAGGTTATTGAAATGGGCGATAGAAATCAGCCAGTTCGACCTACATTATACGCCTCGGACCGCAGTAAAGGGTCAAGCGTTGGCGGATTTCGTAGTCGAATTCACACATCCACCGGAGGTCGAGATGGTTGATAGCATGGATGACAGACGAGAGTGGAAATTGTTCATTGATGGGTCCTCGACTGAAGGACGATCTGGTACGGGAATATTGCTAATAACCCCAGAAGGATTTAAACTACACAGTGCGATCCGCTTCGAATTCAAATCCTAAAACAATATTGCTGAGTACGAGGCGTTATTAGCTGGGCTAAGACTTGCAAAAGCTTTGAAGATTAAGTCCGTAGTGGCGAATAGCGATTCGCAGCTCGTTGTGAGTCAATTCAATGGGCAATTTTCTGCCAAAGAACCTTCCATGGTCGCTTACTTGAAGAAAGTGAGAAATTTGGCTGTGCACTTCGGAAAAATGGAGTTACGGCACATCCCCAGAACAGAAAATACCAACGCCGATGCTTTGTTCAAACTAGCAAGCAGCAGTGATTCAGAATTCCACAATCTGATCCCAGTTGAGCACATGCTGACTTCTTCTATTGAGCCGGGACCGGAGATTTTGGCGATAAAAGAGGAGGAATCCTGGATGAATCCCTTGATAGTGTATTTGAAATATCAGACAGTACCAAACGAGCCGGAGGCAGCTCGGAAGTTGCCAAGATACGCTGCAAAATTCGTACTCTTGGACGACCTACTGTATAAACGAAGTTACACCTCCCCTTTACTGAGATGTCTGGGGCCAGAGGAATGACAGTATGTAATGGGAGAAATCCATGAGGGCGTATGTGGCAATCATGCCAGGGCGTTATCACTAGCTCGGAAAGCCCTCAAACAGGGATATTTTTGGCCTACTATGCAAAAGGACTCCCATGACTTCGTGCGCAAGTGTGATAAATGCCAAAGATACGCAACCATACCGCATCAGCCACATCACAAGCTAACTGTGGTGACTAGCCCTTGGCCTTTTGCAAAGTGGGGGGTTGATATCATCGGACCTATGCCTAGGGGCGCTCGTAACAACTGTTTTGAGATAGTGGCAATTGATTACTTCACCAAGTGGGTCGAAGCGGAACCTCTGATGAGAATCACTGAGGCCAACACCACCAAGTTCATCTGGAAGAATATCATATGCAGGTTTGGAATACCCCACTCGTTGGTAAGTGATAATGCGAAATAGTTCAAAAACAAAAGTGTAGATGAACTGTGCGACGATCTGGGAATCAAGAAATTATTTTCATCTCCATATCACCCTCAAGCCAACGGACAGGTCGAGGCTGTAAACAAGACCATAAAAAATACCCTGAAGAGGAAGCTGGAGTCCAAAAAGGGAGCATGGGTAGATAAACTCCCACAAGTACTATGGGCACTTCGAACCACCTCGTACACTGCCACTGGTGAAACGCTTTTCTCATTGGCATATGGAGCCGAGGAGGTATGCCCCGTTGAAATTGGGATCCCTTCGCTTTGTCATATCCATTACGACGAAGTGAGAAATGAAGAAGCACAAAGGGCCGGTTTAGACTTCCTTGTGGAGAAGCGGAGCGATTCCCAAGTGGTGATGGCCAGGTACCACAAAAAGATGGCCCGATACTACAACAAAAGGGTGAAGGGTCGACGCTTTAATGTTGGGGACTTAGTCCTAAAGAAGGTTATTCCTTCAACTCAAGAACCAGGAGTAGGGACTTTAGGTCCTAACTGGGAAGGCCCTTACAAAGTCTTTGCCGAGGTGGTACCCGGAACTTACATGATTGAGTACTTATCCGGGGCACCTTTATGTAATCCTTGGAACACGGATCATCTTCGTCGTTATTTTGAATAAATCATATTCCTCTTCAATGGTTGCGGCATTATCGTATAATTTTATGAAATCGCAAGTGAGTTACGTAGAGGATTACACCAGTTATTAATTAGATAAACATAATGGATGAACAAAAATTCCAAGATTACTCTGGTTATAACACCATACGTATACGCCATGCATGAAGTTTATTAAGAACAAGGGACTCTTATAAGATTAAACTACGATCACTACGTAAGGATTGGGAGTTTCAGTACGATCAAAGGGAGTTTATACAAAATTGTGTATACAGATCTTATAAAGTATGACTTAGATACGTTCAAATGTTTGTCACAATCAGATCTCACTGGTAAACATGAATGCCTCAAACCACCCAGATCTGAGGGACTACACTCATTAACCCTGCAATACGCGATATGTTTAAAAGGCATTTTCTTAAGGCATTTGTTTGAAAATAATCGGCAAACGTGGATATATTAAATCAGTTCATACATACAGAGTGCTCTCTTGTGCGAAGTGTTAAACGTTTCCGCAAAATGATTGACATTTTTATACATACATTCAGATAAAGCGTTTGCAAGACATATGTATACTAAGTGTTGTGTGAATAAGCGTAAAAAACAAACGTAAAAATTCTTATATTATTTTGGTTGCAAAAACGAAGGACTCCGGTGATATTACACTATGACCACCGCGTAAAGATTGAAAATGATCACGCCAGCAGCAAGAGTTCACACAAGTTTGTAAATGTAGATGTTGCAAGGTATAGGGTAAAACTGCTCAAAAGTTGGTCAAAATCAGAACTAACCAGCAAACATGAATGCATTAAGGTAGTTAGTTCTGAGGGACTAGACATTTATAGTTTCCCACATATCATCATACAATTACGAGTCATACAATTACGAGGCATCCGCGCCTGGAAGCATCCATGCGTAAACAGTTCGAAATGTTACATTTACAGGCAAAATATGAGTAAGTCATTTCATTCATAAAATCAAGACATTTACAATATAAAAGGTTATAATATAAAATGTTACAGTTACAGTATAAAACGCCGTTGGCGCCACAAAAAAAAACAAAACAAAACAAAACAAAACAAAACAAAACAATCAACAATCAACAATCAAGCAAAGCAGAAGAGGATTATTGCTGAGGAGGGACATCTTCTAAAGAGCCCTTTCCAGATGCATCCAGAGGATTCGCAGGAGCATCTTGAGGCTCAGGATATAAGGCTTCAATGGAGGACAGGTCTAAGGTCGGAAAAGCTTCCTTCACGTCCCCCAAAACCATCCTAGCCCCTAAGTTCCCAAAGACCCTCTACATAGCCTCGTACTCTGGGGTCTCTTCAAAAGTGTCTTTGAAGTTCTGGACAGCCTCAGACACCTTGGTACTTAAAGCATTCTCCACCCGTGTCGTGACAGTCTGCTCCAGAACTTCAGTGGTCCTATTTTGCATGTGCTTCTCCATAGAGGCAAGGTTCTCCTCCGCCTTTGTCTTAGCCTCCAGCTCCCTCCCCAATTTTTCATTAGTTGCTGCCACCTCAGCTTCCAGCCTGGACTTTGCTGCATTAGCGGCAATCAGGGCCTCAGAGGTGATAGACTGTGCACGGTTGGAATCATCTAGTTTTTTGCACAGAACTGCCAAGTCTGATTCAGAGGACCGGAGGTCATGCTTTAGCTTATCATTGTCCTCCTGGAGGCGCTTCGCATTAGCCCTCTCTTCTGAGGAAGACTTCCGGGCTATGGCCAGCTGGATCTTTAAATCATTGATCTCCTTTAGCATGTTGTCCGCATGTCGGAGAATAGTTTCAGCATTTTTCTTGTCCCACTGCGCGTCATCCATGGACGATTCCACCTCGTCGATGAAGGCCAGGGCCCTGGCATTCATGGCCTTGGCGGCGAGCAGCTTTCGAGATGGACTGGAACTAGAAGAGAAGGCGGACCAGCCCTCCGTCCAAAATTGTTCAGTTATGAATGCGGCCCGGGCTGGAGGAGAACTGGTGGAGTCAAAAATGAAGGGCTGAAAATGACGTCTCTGGGGAGAATGCTGGTTTTAATATGCTTGAGCTCTTCCGCCCCCTCCAGTGTCACTTCATAAGCCAAGCCCGGAATGGGCACAGATGGCTCGTCCTCCAAGTTTTCAACCATTGGTGGCGAAGATGCGGAAGTGGACTCCTTGCCTTTACCTCTTCTGAGCCTCTTCAAGGGGGCGGGCTCCTCCTCAGGAGCATGCTCAGATATGTCCTCGGACAGGGAAGGTGGCACCAAGGCATCCTTAGTCTCCCTGCCCCTCTTGGATCCACCTCTATCCGACCTTTTCCCCTTCCCTTTGGCAATGCCTCTTTCAGGATCTGCCTCCCTATCAATGCTGGGCTGTTGGGGACCCACTGGTAGCAGAGTGGGTGGTGGAAGTAGGGCTGGGAGAGGGCCCTGAAGTTGGGCTGTAGACTTCTCGGATGCTTCGTTTGCCACCCCAACTTACAGGTTGGCCAAGACCGTTTTCTGCCTGATTTCAATCTCGCAGCCGTGGCGCAGGGCAGGAGGGATTTTCTTAGCCATGAGACCTTTTAAAGAGATCTTCGGAAATTCCTTAGAACCTAGAAAGAAAGGGGAAAATGAGGTTACGAACAGAAAAATCGTAAGGTAAAACAGTATTAGGAAAACGATCTTACTCATGGCTCGCATAACACCGTGTTTAACAAATAGCTTTTTTTGCTGAATGACCCCTTGAAAAGTGCCTTTATAAGCAAACAAACGCTTCACTGCTGCTAGATCTGCATCGGGGAGGAGGCGAGCAAAAGTGTCCCCTGCCATAAACTGATGACATGTTAGTAAGCAGCCAAGAAAAGTAAATGGGAGTTGAAAGAGCGAAAGACGCGTGACACTTGAAGACTCTAAAACAAGTGCAAGACTCACTAGGTAGGGAAAGGGTTCGGGGAACTGTAATTTCTGGACTGGGGTCCACAGGAGAACTCTGCTACTCCCCAGTGACCCAGAACCACTGGTTCCTCCAGTTCTTTATTGAGGTGGGGTGACCGATGATAACGGGAGGATAAGAGCCCCTGGGAGATAAGTAATACCAATCCTTGACGTCCGACCTCACGTCTCTCTCCCTTCTAACTGATTTCTTCAAATTATAGAGAGTGTGAATGATGTACAGTGAGATCGGATGATCAGGATTGACCTCTTGCCACACCAACCAAGTGCCCACAGCTTGTGTCCAGAAATTGGGGGCCAGCTAGTAGGGGCACAGGTTATAGCTCCTAAGCAACGCCTTGAAGAAAGGGTGCAGGGGAAGCCTCATCCCACAAGAAAGGGCGTCGTAACATATGGCCGCTTGGCCTGGAGGAGGGCTGCAAGGTCGGCAGGAAGGTGTAGGGTACACCAATTGGACGCCTTCTGGCAGCCTGAATTTGGCCGAAGCCCCCGGCCAAATCAACCCTTCGGATTTCAGTAGCAATCTCACTGCTCTCCCATGACTCTGGGTTTGGATCATGATCAACGTGGTAGCCTGAAACTTTGTTAACCTGGTCAACCCAATCCTCTACTTGGGCGATCTCCTCCGCAGTCAAACCCAGTTCCTCCCTATGTACCCTAAACGGGGCCCTAACGATTAAGCCGAGGTCCTAGTGACCAGAAGAAGAGCCTGCCGCCTCTTCTCTCCTCAGATCCCTGTCTCGTTCGCTCCGAAGTTCTGTCAAAGATGCCTCCTCCTCGGATGACAGGTGAGCCATGTAGTTCTGATGTTTTTCTTCTTCGCTGTCAGAATCACTCAAATAAATTATGCCATTGTTTTTCCTATTTCTCCTCTTAATCTGCTCCCTAAAGAAGCGGGAACTAAAAACCGATAAAGAGATGGGGCAGAAACCTCTGACGGGAACTGCCATTGCTAACATTTCATGTGAACCCGTTCCCCCAACTCTTTCCATTTTTTCTTTTGTTTTAAAGGTGGGTCAGACTGATGTGATCCGGGATAGGAGCTCAAAGGAGAAGTCAAGTCACGGACGATGCAACAACATTCGACATAGGAAAATGAACAATTTCCATGTTGGAAGCTAGTCGAGACGACGAGTGGATCAACCTCATTCAAGCCGTCGAAGAAAATTATGGAATTTCAAAGTTTACGGCCGTAACACCTATTCGTCACGGCCGTAACCATACCACTGAAGAAAACAGAGAATTTGAAGAAATTGACTTACGGCCGTAACCTACGTCTCACGGCCGTAATGGTTGAGCAGAAAACGTCTTACGGCCGAAAAGACGTTAGTCACGGCCGTAAATGAGTAATTGCGTGATTTTAGGAATTTTAATTGTTTCCTTATGTTTAGCAATTTCTTTCCTTGTTTAATTAGAACTCTATTTTGAGTCCATTAGCGACTATGGTTTTATTTTCCTTATTTTTAGCAATTTGTTTCCTTGTATAATTAAAACTCTTTATTCAGGTTTTGACCTTATTTATAGGGATGTAATTTTCATTATTCAACACACAACTTTGATATTATAATTGAGAGGCTATTCTGCTTTCACAATCTTATTCTTCATTGAATAAATCCCGAACTTGCGAGTTATTCTTGTTTGTTCAAATCTCGGTGAGAATTATCATTGCTTGTGATCAAGAGGTCAATATATCCCAGTGATTGTATTGGTTGCTTGATTCAATTAATTTTAATTGGATCCATAAATCGTGGTTCTTGGGTCGATTTCAGTATTTTGTGGGTTGCGTAGCTACAATTGCTACGTGGTTTGCAGCATTTGGTATCAGAACTTAGGCTCCAAAAATCAAGGTAATATCTTTATTTTGTTTTCTTGAGTTTTCTATCCAGTTTGATTTTTATGTTTATCATCGAGTCCCATAAAAATCATCCATATCTTGTTGAGTGTTTTGTTTTTCAGTTTTTTGCGTTCTTCTTGTTCTTGAGTTTGTTGAGTCTTTAATCCAGAAAATCGTTCCAAAAAATTTCAAAAGTGTTTGTTTTTCTTAATTCTTACTCGAATTAAGTTCCGTTTGTTTTGTCGTGTTCGTTGTCGAATTTTCGGATTTATAAAAAAAGAAAAATTATTTTATTTATTTATTCCGAAAATTCACCCAAATTTCAAAAAAAAAAAAAAAAAAATTATTTCCATTCAAGAACCACTTTCTTGAATTTCTACAATATTCTTGATATTCTTTCCTTTCGAGTCAAATTCAAGAACCACTTTCTTGAATTTCCTTAAATTCTTGACATTCTTGAAATTTCTTTCTTCCGTTTATTTTTCAAGCAAGAAAATAAATTCCTTCTTGCTAATTGGTGTCTAGATCATCTATTCTTGAGTTTTCTTTAATTACAACATAAGGGATGGATTATGATCCGAGTTCGTTGTTCCAAACTAGATGTTATGTGGGTCAGAAGGTATGCAGTTTGGCAATTGATAGAGAGTGCTTCACTAATTTTGCTAATATCACCATGGTTGAAAGATTGGGATTATCTCTAATACCGCACAATAGACCTTATTGTGTGACGTGGATGAGGGAATTTGGAGAATTCCATGTAACCAAGCAAGTTTTAGTGACTATCACCCGTGGAAAATATATTGACGACGTATTTTGTGATGTAGTGCCTTTAAGGTCTTGTCATATTTTATTGGGAAAATCATGGAGTCGTATGAGGGAAGCAATTTATTATAAGAGTATGCACATATACAGGATTCTTACGAGAGGGAAAACATTCACACTGTATGGGTTAACACTCGAGGAAGCACTAGACGATTCGAGGAAGGTAAAAAAAGAGAGTCAGAGGAAAGTTGTAGTGGGATTACAAGTGGAACCTCGAGATAGGGATGTTGAGAAGAAGGAGGGGAAGCTGAAACTAGAAACGGTGGATCAAATTCCAAAATTTAATGTAGGAGATGTGGAATTGGGTAATAAAGAGGTGGATGAACAAGATGTTAAAATTATTGATGAGGATATGCATGAATTGAAAGTTGAAGGGGTAGAGAATGAAAATATGAAAGAATTGGTTGAGGCAAAAAATTTAGAAGAGGTGGTTAAGCTTGAAAATGTGGAGTTAGAAGAGGTAGACGAGCTTGAGAGAAAAGAAATAGAAGAGATTGAGCAAGAAGTTACAACAAAAGAAGGAAGTGAAGAGAAGGACCTCGTTGTTAGGGAAGAGGATTTGGAGATGATATACCATGAGTACAATGATCCATATCTTGTACTTTGTGAAACTAACATTTCCCACCCTATTTTGCTTAAATCTTTCTTGCATGTTGAATATACTTGGAGGTTTGAGTCACACCACATTTGGCCAAGGAATTTCTTATTTCGACTCGTCCTTCCAATCCAAGTATTCGATTATTGGTTGATCCTATGTAATGGAGGCAAAAATTTTCCTTTTGATCCAGGCGGTGCGCTGAAACACCATGAACCAAGCTATGATTCGGGACGAATCATCTTGAAGAAGGGGAGAATGATGTGATCCGGGATAGGAGCTCAAAGGAGAAGTCAAGTCACAGACGACGCAACAACATTCGACATAGGAAAATGAACAATTTCCATGTTGGAAGTTAGTCGAGACGACGAGTGGATCAACCTCATTCAAGTCGTCGAAGAAAATTATGGAATTTCAAAGTTTACGGCCGTAACACCTATTCGTCACGGCCGTAACCATACCACTGAAGAAAATAGAGAATTTGAAGAAATTGACTTACGGCCGTAACCTGCGTCTCACGGCCGTAATGATTAAGCAGAAAACGTCTTACGGCCGTAAAGACATTAGTCACGGCCGTAAATGAGTAATTGCGTGATTTTAGGAATTTTAATTGTTTCCTTATGTTTAGCAATTTCTTTCCTTGTTTAATTAGAACTCTATTTTGAGTCCATTAGCGACTATGGTTTTATTTTCCTTATTTTTAGCAATTTGTTTCCTTGTATAATTAAAACTCTTTAGTCAGGTTTTGACCCTATTTATAGGGATGTAATTTTCATTATTCAACACACAACTTTGATATTATAATTGAGAGGCTATTCTGCTTTCACAATCTTATTCTTCATTGAATAAATCCCGAACTTGCGAGTTATTCTTGTTTGTTCAAATCTCGGTGAGAATTATCATTGCTTGTGATCAAGAGGTCAATATATCCCAGTGATTGTATTGGTTGCTTGATTCAATTAATTTTAATTGGATCCATAAATCGGCATTCTTGGGTCGATTTCAATATTTTGTGGGTTGCGTAGCTACAATTGCTACGTGGTTTGCATCACAGACTCAACAAAAGAAAAACAAGGTGCAAAAAAAAACAAAAAGAAACAAAATTTTCAAACCCACAATGAGAGACTAAAAATAGAAAAGTCTTGCGTATACAAAAACCAAGAGGTTTACCTTCAAATGAAGAATGCTTGAAACTGTGCACTGGGAATGAAGAACTCGCCGGAAAAAGCTGTGGAACGTTAAGGGCAGATGCTGGGTAGAAAACCCTTAAAGAGAAGACTCGAAACTCGCAGGAAAGAGAGAAACGGTACAAGCTTTTGTCAGAGTATTGCTGCAGAGACTCTTAGAAAATGGTAAAAGGGGAAATAATAAAATGAAGGAGGATTTATAGGGATCCCAATGATATGGATTCCTTGATTTTTGTGAGCCGTATGATTAATGCGGTTAACCCATGCTTCTTGGAAAATGGGCTAATCAAAGCGCCAGCCGTCAAAGGGAGTGGCAAAACCGTTCGGCTACCACAGTGAGTACCACGCGCTGTGAAATGCCACTCACATCACCTTTTGTATATATATTTATTGGGAACCAATGACAATAGCCCCCCCCCCCCCCCCTTGTTTTTTCATTAATTAAGCCGCCTAAGATACGCGCTAGTGCATCCTAAACCTTCACTAAAGAGAGAAAAGCCGAAGTAGCAGGTCGGCTTCACACCAAATCCAAACCTCCAATAAGGAAGGTCATCCTAAGCACCAGGTCCGCGTCATCATACGAAAAGCCACCATAACAAAGTTAGTGCCTCGGGCGTACAAAAAATCTTACACGTCCATGAATGATCGCTTCGGATTTGAGGGACTAGTGTTGAATCCAAGCCCAAAGAGAGGTACAGTGATCCACTAGTAAGGGCTCAACTAAGGCCCAACGGACCTTGACCCATAACTAAGGTCCGAAATATCACCTTGGGTCCGATTCCGAGGTGGTTTTTCAAGCGAACCTTTCTATCCGAACTAGTTTACACCTGCCCGATGTGCTTTATACTCAGCCGAGGCTCTCTGCGGCAGTGACCAGAAAAGGGATGGAGTCAGAGATGTGACACTGCCTTTACCAAGACGTGACATGCGCCCATCGCCTACGAAATGTAGCAATGATTACGGTCAAAAAGCAAGGTTGTCACCTCCAAGAGCTAGGGTAAAGACAAGTGTAAAGTATGCCACGTGTAATGATCCGAGACAACAAGTTCCTCTATAAATGGAGCACGATTGTCTTCAAGAAAGGGGTTAGCAATTTAATACACTTATCAATATATTTCTCTCACTCCCTTTTCTCTCTTTTACACACACTTATATTTCCCGCACTCAAATTATATTTGTTGAACATGGTCGCTGACTTTGGCATCGGAGTGCAAACGGGAGCCGCCTCGGCCCTATTTGCGGGCTGATTGTTTGTCACAGTGCGCAGGAGATCCATGTGTTCAAGCGGGAGGAGCTGAGACGTGTTGGTTCAAGGTCCAACCGAATTTTGTGGTCAACAACACTTATTTTCACATTTTTCACGGAATATGGCAATTTTTTTAACATTTTTCAACTTTGGCATATTTGATTGCAAAAAATTTCATTGGAAAATATTTTCCAACTTTAATGAACAGTGTCTCATTTTTCCTATTTTCATGGCAAATGAATTCAACTTTTGGAAGGAAAATATTTTTCAAGGAATTTTGCACATTTTTCAATAATCCTCAATGCATTCAAACGCAAACAACTTTTTTTTTTCAATTGCATTTTTTTCATTTTTTTTGTAATGATTACAAATTATAATTTACATAATTTCTCAAACCACTTTTAACCACATACATTTTCTGTGTCCAATTTTAACCATTCATCTTACCTTAAAAAAATAAAAATAAAAAGTCAAATAAACCAAGATTATAAATTGGTCTGGCCGCCGAATAAAGCCTTAATTTAACCCTTATTTTGCACATTTTTTCAAAGTATGTGACAATTTTTTTAACATTTTCCAACTTTGCCATATTTGATTGCAAAAAAAAAAATTTGGAAAATATTTTCCAACTTTAATAAACATTGTTTCATTTTTCCTTTTTTCACGGAAAATGAATTCTTTAACTTTTAGAAGGAAAATATTTTCACACGTATTTTACACATTGTTCAATAATATCCAATGTAATTAAGCGCAAACTACTTTTTTTTTCAACTGCATTTTTTTTTTTTTTTGGTAATAATAACAAATTATAATTTACATAATTTCTCAAACCACTTTTACGTTTTAACCACACACATTTTCTCTATCCAATTTTTACCTTAAAAAAATAAAAAAGGTCAAATAAATTGGCCTGGCCGCCGAACAAAACCTTAATTTAACACGTATTTTGTACATTTTACAAGGATGATAGCAAATTTTTGTTCATTTTCCAACTTTTCCAGGCTTGAATACTAAAATTTTCCTTGGAAGATATTTTTCAACTTTAATTAACAGTGTCTCATTTTTCCTATTTTCACAGCAAATGAAATTTTCAACTTTGGAAGGAAAATATTTTTTATATATACGTCCATGATTGAACGCTGGCTCCTTCAGGAAGAGTCCTACATTCGACAACGATTGGCCTTAACTTTTGTTGATAGTAATAGCATTCAACACTACTAATGGAAATTATCTTTTCTAGAACTTGAAAGACAACCTCATATCGTATGGAGTCAATGACGTTCTTATGATAAATATTTTGTCGTTTGACATTGTCCCTATCATTATTTATAGACAAAATTTTACCTTTTAGAACATGATGCTCAAACTTTTAATGATTAGTATTGGTCTATTTTCGATTAAGCTTTTAAAGTGATAGAGATGGGAAGCCAACAAATAAAACAACAAATGTTGTGTATAAGGAAATTATTCAGAATTTGTAATATTATCAACTTAAGAATATTTTTTTTTTTTTTAATTGGTGCCTGCAACATTACTTTTTCTTTCTTTTTTTTATTTTCTTTTTTCGATCTTCATTTATTTATGTATAATCTATTTGAAAAAGAAATATGTCCGTGCAACTAGTTTTTGTATAAATTCGAATGATATATTGATTAGTAAATAATGATGTATTTTCTGGCTTGGCCCTCATCGACCCGATTGAGAAACGAGGTTAATGGTCGACTCAGAAATTAAACTAATATTAAAATATATGAAAATCATAAAAAAAGAAGGAAAAAAAATTGAGTCAAACCTGGTCCGAGTCGTTGATTGGATTTAATCTTTTCTTTTTTAGTGGGCATTCGATTCGAATTTTTTTGTCTGAGTTGCTGGTTTCCCTGTGGAACCAGCCATTTAAAACATTGGTTTAAATTGGTTTTATCTACTACTCTATTTGGTAACATTATAGCAATTTTAATTTGATTTATTTAGAGTGCGTTAGATATTGTTTAAAAATAGTTTTTTTTTAAATGAATAGTGATTTTTAAGGGCATAGATGATTGAAATATGGTTAAAAAGTCAAATATTGTGGGCTTGACTTTTAATGAATGTTTGAGATTTAGTACTGTAGAAAAAAGATAAAATTTTAAAGTGTATCAAACAAGGGCATAAGTTTTTTAAGTAAAATGTGTGGTTGTAAAGTGGTGAGAGAAAATATGTGTTTTTAAAAAGTAATTTATAAAATTGTATTATTAATAAATTAATTTATAAATTATAATGATTATTTAAAAAACATATACTCGTGTTTTTTTTTTTTTTTAATGCATATATTGTTCGCTTGTGCAAGTGAAACGTAGGTAATTGATTGTGCGCGTGCGCACAATGTGATCTTGATTACTTCACAAAATCCATCCCCGTTTGTTAAAAGAATATAGCTTATAAATTGATTTACAATTCGTTTGATAAATCGTATAAACTAGTTTATAATTCATATAAATTAGTTTATAAATTACATAATTTTTCAAACTAGTTTTTAATTACACATATTTTCTTTATCTACTTTTTGACAATGCATTTTACCTTAAAATCATAAATAAACCAATTTATAAATCGCTACAGTTAGGGGTGAACACCGTTTGATTAGGGCGGTTTGTAGCGAAATTTCAAATCAAATCGTTTAAAACGGTTTAAAAATTTTCCAAACCATACAATTTCATTTTCTAAACCAAACCAAACTAAACCTTGTTTTGCAGTTTGGTGCGGTTTAAAATGGAGGTTTGTAATCAAAATTAATTAGTAGATCCTAAACTAAGGCACATTTTTATACGATAATGGAATAATGAATGAATGATTAATTTACCAATAATAAAGATCACAAATTTCGCAATTGATACATAACATTAAGTAAATAATCAATACCAACTTTATGATCGATAACTAAGAAATACCAAGTGACCATTACCGCATTACGTAGATTACGTTAAAAGATGTTATTAAATTTTTTTTGTGTTGCAACTCATATTAACAAGGGGATTACTCCGGCGGGTTGCAACTATAATGAGATTTATTTGTTCAAAATCATTGTATAAATAAAAGACAATACATTATTTCTTCTATTTAGTATGCTATAAATATGTGTCCTGATGAATTCTCTTCTAATTTGTTTATAAAGTTCTTCAATGGAAAATGCAAGCCTCATTTAAACTTTTTTATGATTTTCAATAGATATAGTTGGAAATAAAGTTGGATTTTTTTATGAGGGATCAATCGTGCATAGATTAAAACAAAGCTTTATTCCTAAAAAATTTCCACATTTTTTGAAATTGACAGAGTCTAGAAATCTTTCAAGAATACATTCAAATTTTGATATAAGTTATTCTATAACTCATTTTTACTAGAAAAGAAATCAAAACAGCACTCAAAATGATTTAAAGATTTCAATGATAATTTGAATTTGATAAGTTATTTCTGCACTCATTTTATTTTATAATTTGTTTAAAACTTAGCGCGTTGCGGTTTGAGACCGCGGGTTCGAGAATTGAAACCTAAACCAAACCGTTTGAAGCGGTTTGAAATTTTTTCAAATCAAACAAAATAATTTCACATTGGAAACCGAACCGAACCAAATCGAACAATTTGTTGCGGTTTGATTCGGTTTAGCGGGTCGGATGTTTATTTGTTCACCCCTAGCTACAGTGTTATCAAACTGAAGCTTAATTATCTTTTTTGGGTAAAATGTGTGACTGAAAATTTGATAGAGAAAATGTATGTGATTAAAAAGTTGTTTGAGAAATTTTGTAAATGAAATTTGATTTTTAATGTATATTATTTGAGTTTTCTATGTAAGATGTGTGGTTAAAAATTAAAGAGAGAAAATATGTGTGATTAAAAAGTCGTTTGAAAACATGTTTCTTCTTATATAATTTTTTAAATTATTTTTTAACTATTTATATTTTCTCTCTCAACTTTTTAATTACATATTTTACCTAAAAATATATTAAAAAATATATATTTTTAAACTTGTTTTTTTTCTTCAAACAAAAGCAATTATAATATGCCATTATAATATGCAATAATGAGGTAGCCGAAATAAAAATAAGGGCCGGTTACCGAACACTTGCCCATTATCAAGAAAAAATGTTACTTGAACGACATTATTGAACAACACTCTCACATAGAGATGATTAATGGTGTTCAACTTATTGTTCAATAATATTGTTCAACTAGCATTTCTCTTATCGAGACATGCATCCGAATTCTGAAAAATCAATCCATTATCTACAATAAAGAAAGAATTATTCATATGCCAAATCATTTCTGCTGAAAACTGCATTGACAATAAAAATGTCTTGTCAAAACAAAAACAAAAAAACACATTCTACTACGAAAATATTACATTCTCAAAAAAAAAAAAAAAAAACACCAAACTGAGGCTAAATTAGTGCATGTTTGTAATGCTAAGTAAAAAAAATTAATAGAAAATCAACTGTAAGGAACGAGCAAGCAAATGAAATAAACTTTTTGAAGTGAGGTTTACATATTTATTTGTTTAGGAAAAATCACATGATCTCCTATATTTAAAGATCACTTTTTATAAATAAGATGATGAAGTTTGTTTTATAAAAATCAGTTCTCTCTCTCTCACCCAAAAGGAGTCCTCTCTCTCTACCGCTCATTCCACCGAATCCACCCATCATTTCGGCTCCACCCAAATTTCCTCACCACTGGAGGTTGCGATACAGGTAGCAGTAGCGGCTCGTAAGGCCGCCGTGTAGTGACAGCGCCGCCAACGATCAACAAGCAAATTGCAGCGAAGCGCCTATGTAGCTATCACAACAGCATCTCTACGTTGCCACCATCAACGGTGCATCACAGCAGTCACTGCACGGAGGTGTGTTGTCTCTGTTTGACTCTCAGACTTGTTTATTTGTGTATTTGGTGGTGGTTGTGGAGTGGTAGTTTGTCGGTTGTGTTTGGTGGTGGTGGTGGTCCGGTCGTCTTCCTCCTCCTCCTCCTCCTGTTTTCAATTTGATTTTCAGCGTTGTTTGATGTTGTGTCGTGGTAGTGGCAGTATGTAACTGACGACAGTGTGTAGTAGTGTGTGGTGGCGATGGTGGTGAGTTGACTGTGGAGGTGAGGCGGTGTTGGTGCAATGTGGTGGTATTCGATTTAGGGGACAGGGACCTTAGTCTGTAAATTGGTTATTTCAGGGACTTGAAGTGCAATTTATCATATTTTGGTTTATTGCTCTTTATGTCCTCAAAGTTAATGAAGAAATTAAAGTTGATCCCTTATAATATGAAACTCATAATTAAACCCACTAATGTTATATAATTTGATATCCGACTATGTGACCTACAATTTGTGTTAGTGTGACTGATTGCGACTTGTTATGAGTACGAGATGTGATCATTTTGATCAATTATGAGTGTCTGTGACTAGTTTGTTTGATAATTGTAATTAAAATATTGATTAATTGTGACTTCATGTGACTTGAGACGAGTACGGAATGTTCAGTTTGATTTGCGTCAACTGTAACTTTGTGTGACCCTTCATAGCAAAAATGTGATCAATTATATGGATGATTGTGACCAATTGTGACAATTGGACGTGACACGTTCAATTAATTTATACGTTACAAAATTTTATATGTTACAAATGTGGCCAATTATTAGGTAACTGTGATCAAAATATTGAGTAATTGTGACTCTATGTGACTTGTAATGAGTACGAAATGTGATCGTTTGATTTGCGTAAACCGTGACTTTATGTGACCTTTATAGTCATAAATGTGATTAATTATATGAGAGATTGTGACTAACTTTGACTTTGAGTGACCATTGGACGTGACTCGTTGAATTAATTTATATGTTATAAAATTTTATCGGTCACAAATATGACCAATAATTAGGTAATTGTGATCAAAATATTGACCAGTTGTGACCAAGGAAACTAATAAATGTGACCAATAAATAATATGCGACAAAAAATGTTTGATTGCGATTATATTTGTAATTTTGACCAAAAATTGTGTCGATTGTGACTTTGTACAACTTGTGAGTTGTGATGATTATGGAATGTGACTCATTTAATTAAATTATCGATCACAAAATTTGCTTTGTGACAAAAATTTTAATTGTGATAATCCGTTTAATAACACTGTTTGGTTTATAAACTGGTTTATTTTTTATTTTGAGGTAAAAAATAGAGATTGAAAATTGGAGAGAGAAAATGTATGTGTAGTTAAAAAGTGATTTAAAATTTGTGTAGTTTATAAACATGTTTATAAATCAGAATTTGGCTTTTACTAAACACGGTGTAGTGGGTTGTGGGTGAATGTTGTAACTATATTTGAAATTATCTGAGTTGGGACTTTGTATGATCGAATTGTGACTTTGCGAGTTGGGTGAGAGGGTAGAGTAGGGTAAGGTAGGATGGGGTGAGGTGAGGTGAGGTGAGGTGGGGGTGAATGTTAAGACTAAATATGTAATTATGATCGAAATGTAAGTTTGTGTGATGAATTGTGACTTGGCTTTACGGGCGGGGAGATTCCAAAAACACATGATGCCTTAACCTCTATTAATCTTCAAAGCGGCTTCTGAAATAAATTTACAGAGGTAATCAATTAATTGCAACAATCTTCTAAACTCATGAAATGAACTCACGTTGATGATATTTATTGGAAAATCCTACCAGTTTACACCAACAAAATGGATTAGGTAATTTTCTTCTTCTTTATGGTTGGATATTAACCATCCGTGATGTATTATCGCACTCTTTGATCCTCAAATCTCGAGCCATTGCAACCCCTGTTCAATGAGGCCTTGGTTATAATCTTCATCTACCGGAAAACAGACACCAACCCCCAAAACAAAGGAAAAAGCTACTGGAATGACTATGTCTCCGTTTTGTAAACATGTTTTTTCATACCTAATTCCTCAAATCTCTTTTTAATCATGTACATTTTCTCTCTTCATTTATCATCCAAACATTTAATTAGGAAATATATATATAAAAAAATGTTTTTAAATGAATTTTTCGACAGGATATTGGAGAAATTCACATCGAAAAGGCAGAAATCGCCATGGACAAATTTAGATATGAAAAAATGAGTTATTTAGCAAAAAAAGTTGAACGCAACAACAAAAGAGAACGGTGCTGGATGCCATCGCCTCCATTAGTACACAATTAGGCTTCGCCACTCACCATTTCGTCGATAATGGCTGAGCGCCCACCTTTTCTGAAGAAATCATCAACAAATACCTACCATGGATAATAAATTTGTTCACCCCCTTTAACGAGGGTGAAGATAACCTCCTTCAATAACTAACGGAGACATACATTTCTCACACTTCAATCATAAAAGTTGGCACAACAAATTTTCTCCAAATTTTGGTATCTTGCTTCCGTCCAAAAATTTATTAATAAAATAATAAAAAAATGATACATTTTCTTTAAGTAGTGATAACTCGAGTTTTACTAGTTGAAAAACATTTTTTTCGAGCCTAACATACTTTAATTAATGCGATCTTCAAAATGATACTAATATCAATATACTTTTGACAACTTTTACTAGATGACATTTTTTTAAAAATACCTTATCGAGTTTTACTAGATGACATTTTTTTAAAGAAAAAGCCTATGTTTGGTAAATATATTAGAAACATGTTTTTGAATATCTCAATTTCTCAAACCACTTTTTAATTACACAAATTTTCTCTCCTTATTTTTAACCACATATTTACCTAAAAAAATAAAAAATAAAACATGTTTTTAAATACAAAAACTTTTATAAATGGCAAAATTTAAAAAATATGTTTTTAAACAATACAATTTTCCAAATCACTTTTTAACCACGCACATTTTCTATGATACCCCGACTAAGAAAGTTAAAAAAAAAAAATAGGTACTACTCATACCAATAAAGTGCACCTTCTCTTTCGAAGTTCATTATTAGAAACTCCACAGTTAAGCGTGCTTAACTTGGAGATATTCTATGATGGGTGACCTCCTGGAAAGTTTTATCGATGAGTGTGCGAGTAAGGACAAAGCATTCTGAAAAGACTCGTGTGGTACAATGGGAAAAATACGCCGTCATCTAATGGCCAGGACAATCCGTTAAGTGGGACCCAGGTCATTACATTTTCTCTCTTCACTTTTAACTACGTATTTTACCTCGAAAATCATAAAAACATGTTTTTAAACATAAAACTTTTAACAAATTTCTAACTTTAAAATAGGCACCCAAAACGTGATTTTCTAAGCTTCTATTTAGTAAATTGTTTATAAATACTAGTTATCTAAACGTGTTTTGTATGTCAATTGTTCAAAAAATGATTTAAGAAATTATGTTGTTTAAAAACATATCTTTTTAAAGTTTTCCATTTGTTAAACTTTTTGTATTTAAAAATATCTTTTTTTATATTTTCTAGATAAAATATGCAGTTAAAAATAATAAGAGAAAATATCTTATCTTAATATCTTAATCTATATTATATATTAAAGCAGAACAGCCGTCAAAATTTTTCCCGCCCATTTTCAGTTTCTATTTTTGGAATTTTTTTTTTTTTTTTTTTCAATTGAATTTCCGGAATTGGAAAATGAGTTGTTGACAATTAATGAGACATTTAATGTGGGAAAGTGTGTAATGCATTGTAAATAAGCACTTGACTACATGTATTGAATGCTAATAGTTTGTCTATATATATATATATATATATATATATATATATATATTATTTTAGGGAACTATATTCATACAACACATTTTTTAAAATTTACACCATAGTTTAATTGCGAGATAGATCTTCGGTGTTTGTTTAGTTTTGCTTTTATATCCTTAACTTTTTTTAATCGCATTGTTATTTATAACATTCAATTAATTATAAAATTTATTTCTAATCGCAAATTCCATTCAAATATTCTGCTAATTTGCATTGAAAGGATGTGCAAGTATTTTTTTTAACTTTTGTATTAATTATTTATTTTGATTATTTAAAAATATGAGAGATAAATAAGTGTTTTTTTTTTTTCAATTGAATTTCCTGAATTGGGAAATGAGTTGTTGACAATTAATGAGACATTTAATGTGGGAAAGTGTGTAATGCATTGTAAATAGGCACTTGATTACATGTATTGAATGCTAATAGGTTGTCTATATATATATAATATATATATATATATATAATATAATATATTATTTTAGGGAACTATATTCATACAACACATTTTTTAAAATTTGCACCATAGTTTAATTGCAAGATAGATCTTCGGTGTTTGTTTAGTTTTGCTTTTATATCCTTAACTTTTTTTAATCGCATTGTTATTTATAACATTCAATTAATTAATAAATTTTATTTCTAATCGCAATTTCTATTCAAATATTCTTCTAATTTGCATTGAAAGGATGTGCAAATATTTTTTTTAACTTTTGTATTAATTATTTATTTTGATTATTTAAAAATATGAGAAATAAATAAGTGTTTTTCGCCAACAAAACAAATATATTGAACAAAAATCGTATCAAAAGACAAGATGTAGAAATTAATAAAGAGTTGATGATAAAAAAATTATAAAATTTTTTAATATAACTATTATAATTTGAAGTAGTTTTATTGTTTGTAAAATTTTAATAATTATTTTAATATAATATTATTTTTTATGCATTTTGTATACTGGATAAATTATGTATAAGTATTAAAAATTAACAAGCACTTATCAAAATTCATATTGTTAAATTGCAATTTCCGTACATCATTTTTGTTTTCCGGTCTAAAATACTTTCCAAAAATTGAAATGCATTAATATTCATCATTAATTGCTTTATAAAAAATAAATTTTATAAAGAAATTAATACATTTGGAAAACTAGACATTAACTTTGAAAAACAAAAATAGCTTTACTTTTTCTTACATTATTTGTGCATTAATATTAAAGCAGAACAGCCGTCAAAATTTTTCCCGCCCATTTTCAGTTTCTATTTTTGGAATTTTTTTTTTTTTTTTCAATTGAATTTCCGGAATTGGAAAATGAGTTGTTGACAATTAATGAGACATTTAATGTGGGAAAGTGTGTAATGCATTGTAAATAAGCACTTGACTACATGTATTGAATGCTAATAGTTTGTCTATATATATATATATATATATATATATATATATATATATATATATATATATATATATATTATTTTAGGGAACTATATTCATACAACACATTTTTTAAAATTTACACCATAGTTTAATTGCGAGATAGATCTTCGGTGTTTGTTTAGTTTTGCTTTTATATCCTTAACTTTTTTTAATCGCATTGTTATTTATAACATTCAATTAATTATAAAATTTATTTCTAATCGCAATTTCCATTCAAATATTATGCTAATTTGCATTGAAAGGATGTGCAAGTATTTTTTTTAACTTTTGTATTAATTATTTATTTTGATTATTTAAAAATATGAGAGATAAATAAGTGTTTTTTTTTTTTTTCAATTGAATTTCTGGAATTGGGAAATGAGTTGTTGACAATTAATGAGACATTTAATGTGGGAAAGTGTGTAATGCATTGTAAATAGGCACTTGATTACATGTATTGAATGCTAATAGGTTGTCTATATATATAATATAATATATTATTTTAGGGAACTATATTCATACAACACATTTTTTAAAATTTACACCATAGTTTAATTGCAAGATAGATCTTCGGTGTTTGTTTAGTTTTGCTTTTATATCCTTAACTTTTTTTAATCGCATTGTTATTTATAACATTCAATTAATTAATAAATTTTATTTCTAATCGCAATTTCTATTCAAATATTCTTCTAATTTGCATTGAAAGGATGTGCAAATATTTTTTTTAACTTTTGTATTAATTATTTATTTTGATTATTTAAAAATATGAGAAATAAATAAGTGTTTTTCGCCAACAAAACAAATATATTGAACAAAAATCGTATCAAAAGACAAGATGTAGAAATTAATAAAGAGTTGATGATAAAAAAATTATAAAATTTTTTAATATAACTATTATAATTTGAAGTAGTTTTATTGTTTGTAAAATTTTAATAATTATTTTAATATAATATTATTTTTTATGCATTTTGTATACTGGATAAATTATGTATAAGTATTAAAAATTAACAAGCACTTATCAAAATTCATATTGTTAAATTGCAATTTCCGTACATCATTTTTGTTTTCCGGTCTAAAATACTTTCCAAAAATTGAAATGCATTAATATTCATCATTAATTGCTTTATAAAAAATAAATTTTATAAAGAAATTAATACATTTGGAAAACTAGACATTAACTTTGAAAAACAAAAATAGCTTTACTTTTTCTTACATTATTTGTGCATTAATATTAAAGCAGAACAGCCGTCAAAATTTTTCCCGCCCATTTTCAGTTTCTATTTTTGGAATTTTTTTTTTTTTTCAATTGAATTTCCGGAATTGGAAAATGAGTTGTTGACAATTAATGAGACATTTAATGTGGGAAAGTGTGTAATGCATTGTAAATAAGCACTTGACTACATGTATTGAATGCTAATAGTTTGTCTATATATATATATATATATATATATATATATATATATATATATATATATATATATATATATTATTTTAGGGAACTATATTCATACAACACATTTTTTAAAATTTACACCATAGTTTAATTGCGAGATAGATCTTCGGTGTTTGTTTAGTTTTGCTTTTATATCCTTAACTTTTTTTAATCGCATTGTTATTTATAACATTCAATTAATTATAAAATTTATTTCTAATCGCAATTTCCATTCAAATATTATGCTAATTTGCATTGAAAGGATGTGCAAGTATTTTTTTTAACTTTTGTATTAATTATTTATTTTGATTATTTAAAAATATGAGAGATAAATAAGTGTTTTTTTTTTCAATTGAATTTCCGGAATTGGGAAATGAGTTGTTGACAATTAATGAGACATTTAATGTGGGAAAGTGTGTAATGCATTGTAAATAGGCACTTGATTACATGTATTGAATGCTAATAGGTTGTCTATATATATAATATAATATATTATTTTAGGGAACTATATTCATACAACACATTTTTTAAAATTTACACCATAGTTTAATTGCAAGATAGATCTTCGGTGTTTGTTTAGTTTTGCTTTTATATCCTTAACTTTTTTTAATCGCATTGTTATTTATAACATTCAATTAATTAATAAATTTTATTTCTAATCGCAATTTCTATTCAAATATTCTTCTAATTTGCATTGAAAGGATGTGCAAATATTTTTTTTAACTTTTGTATTAATTATTTATTTTGATTATTTAAAAATATGAGAAATAAATAAGTGTTTTTCGCCAACAAAACAAATATATTGAACAAAAATCGTATCAAAAGACAAGATGTAGAAATTAATAAAGAGTTGATGATAAAAAAATTATAAAATTTTTTAATATAACTATTATAATTTGAAGTAGTTTTATTGTTTGTAAAATTTTAATAATTATTTTAATATAATATTATTTTTTATGCATTTTGTATACTGGATAAATTATGTATAAGTATTAAAAATTAACAAGCACTTATCAAAATTCATATTGTTAAATTGCAATTTCCGTACATCATTTTTGTTTTCCGGTCTAAAATACTTTCCAAAAATTGAAATGCATTAATATTCATCATTAATTGCTTTATAAAAAATAAATTTTATAAAGAAATTAATACATTTGGAAAACTAGACATTAACTTTGAAAAACAAAAATAGCTTTACTTTTTCTTACATTATTTGTGCATTAATATTAAAGCAGAACAGCCGTCAAAATTTTTCCCGCCCATTTTCAGTTTCTATTTTTGGAATTTTTTTTTTTTTTCAATTGAATTTCCGGAATTGGAAAATGAGTTGTTGACAATTAATGAGACATTTAATGTGGGAAAGTGTGTAATGCATTGTAAATAAGCACTTGACTACATGTATTGAATGCTAATAGTTTGTCTATATATATATATATATATATATATATATATATATATATATATATATATATATATATTATTTTAGGGAACTATATTCATACAACACATTTTTTAAAATTTACACCATAGTTTAATTGCGAGATAGATCTTCGGTGTTTGTTTAGTTTTGCTTTTATATCCTTAACTTTTTTTAATCGCATTGTTATTTATAACATTCAATTAATTATAAAATTTATTTCTAATCGCAATTTCCATTCAAATATTATGCTAATTTGCATTGAAAGGATGTGCAAGTATTTTTTTTAACTTTTGTATTAATTATTTATTTTGATTATTTAAAAATATGAGAGATAAATAAGTGTTTTTTTTTTCAATTGAATTTCCGGAATTGGGAAATGAGTTGTTGACAATTAATGAGACATTTAATGTGGGAAAGTGTGTAATGCATTGTAAATAGGCACTTGATTACATGTATTGAATGCTAATAGGTTGTCTATATATATAATATAATATATTATTTTAGGGAACTATATTCATACAACACATTTTTTAAAATTTACACCATAGTTTAATTGCAAGATAGATCTTCGGTGTTTGTTTAGTTTTGCTTTTATATCCTTAACTTTTTTTAATCGCATTGTTATTTATAACATTCAATTAATTAATAAATTTTATTTCTAATCGCAATTTCTATTCAAATATTCTTCTAATTTGCATTGAAAGGATGTGCAAATATTTTTTTTAACTTTTGTATTAATTATTTATTTTGATTATTTAAAAATATGAGAAATAAATAAGTGTTTTTCGCCAACAAAACAAATATATTGAACAAAAATCGTATCAAAAGACAAGATGTAGAAATTAATAAAGAGTTGATGATAAAAAAATTATAAAATTTTTTAATATAACTATTATAATTTGAAGTAGTTTTATTGTTTGTAAAATTTTAATAATTATTTTAATATAATATTATTTTTTATGCATTTTGTATACTGGATAAATTATGTATAAGTATTAAAAATTAACAAGCACTTATCAAAATTCATATTGTTAAATTGCAACTTTCGTACATCATTTTTGTTTTCCGGTCTAAAATACTTTCCAAAAATTGAAATGCATTAATATTCATCATTAATTGCTTTATAAAAAATAAATTTTATAAAGAAATTAATACATTTGGAAAACTAGACATTAACTTTGAAAAACAAAAATAGCTTTACTTTTTCTTACATTATTTGTGCATTAATTAGATTAATATTTTATTAAACTTTAATATTTGTTCTTTTTTATAGGTGAAAATATAATTTTATTGGTCAAATGCAAATATTTGTGGGTTAAGATTCAGCACGCTTTTATAATTATTATGATTCTTATTTTTGAGTGAAAAATTTAAAGCTTAAATACGAGAGGAGAATGCATAAACCATTAGAAATATATTAATACATTCCACACAATCAATATTGTATCCATAATATTAAATAAAAAACAAGATACACCATTAAATAAACTACTAAATTTGGATTTTCTTTGAAGTTGAGAATAACTCATAAAAATTATTGAAATTAACAATCATTTTTATTGGTCAAATACAAATATTTGCTCTTAAGATTAAACAAAAGCTTATAATTACTGTGATTGATGTTTCTGAAAGAAATTTAGATAAAATGTTAAATACGTGAGGAAATTGCAAAAATTGTGGTTAAAAGCGAATAATATTCTTTTAATCATTCTTAATTTTAATAGTTGTGTGAAGATTATATGGTATACCATTTTCGTTATAATTTTTTTGTCACCAACGTAGCATTTTGTCATATCATGATAATTGCTAAATTTATATAATTATTATTTTGACTACTTGATTTTATAATTAAAAATATATTTTTATTGGTTAAATACAAATATTTGTGGGTTTAAGATTAAGCACACATTTATAATTATTGTGATTTATATTTTTGAATCAAAATTGGAAAAACATAAATACGAGAGGCATAAATCATGAGAAATAATTGATACATTCCACAATATATTTATATTTGGCGAATACTTTAGTATTATTTACCAATGTATTAAGTAAAATACTAAAGTATTCGACAAACATAGCATCCTCAATATCTCACTTATTTTTATTTATGGATTAAAATGGTGTAGTATTGAATTTATAATGCTTATACTAAACTTAAAAGAAAAGTGTTAACATATTTTATTACAAATCAAATTTGTATTTTCAATTGAAAAATTGCATTCGTACAGGGCCTGTACCTGTAGGATTACTCTTTTCAATATACCAAAATTATTCACTAATTTTACAATATATTTTGTACGATACAATATCCGTGCATCGCACGGGTGATGCACTAGTATATATAATAATAGTATAGCCGTCAAAAAAACCCACACATAGTTTCCCGCCATTTTTCCCTGCTATATTAGGAAACTTTGTAATTTTATTAATTATTTTAATAATTGAATTAGGAAACTTCAATTAATGCAAAATTAATTATAAGTGACATGTAATAAATGACTTATTGATTGTAAAAAATAAAAAATCTATAAAAAGATCAAATTGTATATTATTTTTATTCTTTTGATAATTATTGTAATATTTTTTCGTCAAAAAATATGCAATATAGGTGTCAAATTCATGATCTTAACGAGAAGTTCAATACAAGTTAACAAATGAGAGCAAACTCTAAATATATCATTCTTAAAATTGCCTCAAATAATAAAGGTAAAAGTTTTACTTATACTTTTTACTTTTTTCAATATCTAATCTTTTTAATTTATCTCATCTAAGACATAAAATGATATTTATCATTTCTTACCTAACTTCAATTTGACATAAATGATTAATTTCAAATCTTTTTTCTTATCAAATTAAAAGAAATAATGATATCCGATATTTCTAAGTAAATTCAATTGAATCATTTTAATTTCTACAACTTCAGGTTTCGATAAACTCTTTGGTAATTTTGAAATTAATTTTATAAATTTACTCATTTTGTTCATTTATCTATTTTTTAATTTTTATAAATTTAAAATAACTTCAATTTGTAAAATATATACTACAGACTTTAACAATTAATTCATTAAATTATATAGAAAATAAAAATATAAGGTTTTATCAAACTTATTCTATTTAAAAATAAAATATAGTCCATACATTTATTTAACATGCACAAAAAATAGTTTTTTGTGTGTGTGGTTACCATGGCCATTTTCAATAGTTGATGAAAAATAAAATGTCACATTGTATTTGAAATCATTGAATATGAGTAAGTTTGATATAAATTATAGAAATTGTGTTAAATGTGTGATTGAAAGTGAAAGAAGGTAGTATAAAAAATAAAATAATTGTCAAATCAATCAATTGAGTGGTTAAAAATTGATTTTTTTTTTTTTTAAATGTGTGGTTAAAAAGTAGCATGTGCAATTGTGAAAAATTAGTTTTTAAATAATATGTGGTTGTGAATGAACATTAAAAAAAAATTATTTTTGAAAAATCAATTCTATATGAATAAATAAACTAAGGAAACTAGATAATGAACAATTAACTGTTAAACAAAATGCAATTCATAACTTTTCTTTTCTTTTCTTTTCTTTTTTTATATTTTGATTGTATATTGAATATACAATTTATGCATTAAAGTAAGAAATCTTATAGGGAGAAATGAAATTACAAATTATTCACAATTTGTGTATGCAAGTTATTATTATTATTTTTTTATTGTGTTGTTTTTATCGGGCATTGTATTTTTACAACTTATTCAATAAATATTATTTATTCCGTGCATCGCACGGGTGCGATTACTAGTATATATAATAATAGTATAGCCGCCAAAAAAACCCACATATAGTTTCCCGCCATTTTTCCCTGCTATTTTAGGAAACTTTGTAATTTTATTAATTATTTTAATAATTGAATTAGGAAACTTCAATTAATGCAAAATTAATTATAAATGACCTATTGATTGTAAAAAATAAAAAATCTATAAAAAGATCAAATTGTATATTATTTTTATTCTTTTGAAAATTATTGTAATATTTAGAAGTCAAAAAAATATGCAATGTAACGCCCCGAATTCCGCGAAACCAGGGACGCCACTTCGTCCTTTAAAATTGACTTTATTGCGGAAAATAAATTTAATTCAAAGCCTCACATTCATCATTTGAAAATTTCAGCGGAAAATTTATTAATTTAAATATAGAACAATTCATAAAAATTTAATCCCAATTATTTAAACGAAATTAGCGATAAATAATTTAAAGAGTAACATTCATAAAATTTTCTAATAACATCATCATTTATTCAATTTGCCAACGCTGCCCCTTTCATTCGCCACCATCTCCGAGATCTGCAAAAGCTGTTAAAAATGGAATTAGCATTTCGAAAGAAATACTCAGTATACTCATCGCCAATAATTAATTTACAGAATAATTTAACACGTAATTATGCAAATCATATAGTGACATCATCATCATCATCATAGGCTATTTTAATAAAATCAAAGGCTCTTTAAAATTATAGGGTGTGGGTAGTCTCGTCTCATACATTTAAAGCATGTAAGTTATGCATAACATCATTTCTCATTCTTATCTCATAAGAGATATTTCTTTTCTCGTCTCATGCATCAAAGCATATAAATCACGTAATTTCACATAAGCCATGTAAATTATAATTTAAACTAATTAGTGGAGACGAGTCTACCTCAAATCACGAGTTTGAAAGTTGAGCGAGAAAATCACGTTGTTCTTCTAAATGTCCAAACGCCTCGTCTAGCCAATAATAAATGAACCTTAAAGTGGTATTTGGAAATCAAACGTTTCAATTAAAACAAAAGAGTTTTAAAATAAGAAAATAAAAGTTTGAGGATTAAATTAAAAATCAAACATAGTTGGGATTGGAAATGAGTTGATACTAAAATAAAATATTTTAAAACCAAAAGATCAAAATAATACTTTTAAAAACTAAAAGGGGACTGACAAGGAGTATTTTTGAAATTTAATAGAGCCGAAATAAGAAACTTTAAAACTGAAGGGCTGAAATAAATATTTTCAAAACTTGGGGCTCAAACTTATAACTTTCAAAATTGAGCATTAAAATGGGCTTTTCGAAAAATTAGTGACTGACTTATAAGATTTTAAATCTGCAGGGATTGAATTAAATAATTTTAAAAACTAAAGGGACTAAATGGGCAAATTTGAATAAACACAACATTTATAAAAAAAAAATCATTTCTCTCTCTCTCTCTCTCTGTAATCGACCAAAACAGAGGAAAGGTGAGAGAGAGAGCGACGGGCGAATCGCCCCTTGTTCCGGAAACCATTGCCGGAGATTTGCCGGTGAAACGTCGCGGTCGAGCGGCGGTGGGCAAGGTAGCAGTGGGGTGGTGGCTGGAGGAAGATTTTTGAGTGGAAATTTTGTGCGAAATCGAGGCTTGGAGATTCGGGATTGGAGCTGCGATTTCCGGTGGAACTCCGGTCGAAACTTCAAGGTAAGGATCAGGTTACTTTGTTTCTTGGTTATGGGTTTTAAATCTAGCTTGGGCAGTGGCGATTTTGGGTGTGGTTTGGCGGTGGAGGTAGTGGATGGCGGCTGTGGTGGTTCGATGTGGGTGGTTGTGAAATTGGGTTCGTGGTTGTTGTGGGGGTGAGGGTGAAGTGGTTGTGCAGTGATGTCCAATTGGGAGTGATGTAGGTGGATATGGTGTTTTGAAGTTGATTAGTGGTGGTAGGGGTTGGTGATTACGGGGTTCGATTCTGATGATGGTGGTGATGTTCATGATTCAATTGGCGTTGAAGGTGGCAGCTTGGTGTTGTTGATGGTGGATTGGCCATGGTTGATGTTGCATATTGGTTTGATCTATTTTGGTGAACGGCGGTGACTACTTTGGTTTCGACAATGAGGTGCTGCAATGATTGTTCAACGATGGTGGATCGGAAATTTAGGAGTCAAGATTTGGAGGTGATGGTTGTCGATGAAATGTGACTGTGGTTGTTCGGCTGTGGAGGTTGTGAATTTTTCAAATGAGGCAGTGGTGGTGAAGGTGTAGTGTGATTTCAGTAGTTGTCTATGGTGTTGATAATGTTGAATTGGTTCGGGAATGTAGTGATGATGGTTGTGGTTATGGAGTTGGGATTATTGGTTTGCTGAAGTTGATTGGGATTTGCAAGAAAATGAATTTTGTAAATGGGAGAAAAATGTTACCAGAATATTGCTTGCAAATTTCTTGCTGAGTGAGTTGTGAGAAGATGGAATGATATGAAATAGAGGAAATATTGTGGAGAATTAGGTAGGAAAGTAAGTTGTGGGAGAGAAACGTGTGGGGAATTGATGTTTGATTAGTTATGATTTGATTATGGAATATGAATGTATTATTGGGGAAAGACGTGTGGAAGTTGGAAACTGGAGAGGGATTTGAGAATTAATTTAAGTAGCATAGCTAATTGAGAGGGATTTGGGATTAATTCAAAGTGGATGGCTATTTGAGTGGGATTAAGGAGTGATGATGGGGAAGGGAAAAAATGTGCTGAATATGCAAAAATTGAAGTTGGGGAGGAAGTTTTGGGATTTAAATTGAAATGGAACATGAATTGGGGATTTAAAACATTTTGGACTTAAATAAATTTGAATCTAAATAAATTGAAAGTTTGACTACAAATAATTAAAATTTGGATTTTAAAATAATGAAAACGAGACACTTTAAATTGAACTAAGATAAATTTAAATAAATTAGATTTTCACTTAAAATAGTTAGGCGAAAATGTGTTTAAAATAATTGGGTCAAAGTTGTAGCAACATATTTTTAAATAATATTTAAATAAGTCACGGAAAATTTCTCGGTCGCTACATGCAATATAGGTGTCAAATTCATGATCTTAACGAGAAATTCAATACAAGTTAATAAATGAGAGCAAACTCTAAATATATCATTCTTAAAATTGCCTCAAATAACAAAGGTAAAAGTTTTACTTATACTTTTTACTTTTTTTAATATTCAAATTCAATCTTTTTAATTTATCTCATCTAAGTCACAAAATGATATTTATCATTTCTTACCTAACTTCATTTTGACATAAATGATTAATTTCAAATCTTTTTTCTTATCAAATTAAAAGAAATAATGATATCCGATCTTTTTAAGTAAATTCAATTAAATCATTTTAATTTCTACAACTTCAGGTTTCGATAAACTCTTTGGTAATTTTGAAATTAATTTTATAAATTTACTCATTTTGTTCATTTATCTATTTTTAAATTTTTATAAATTTAAAATAAAATCAATTTGTAAAATATATATTACAGACTTTAACAATTAATTCATTGAATTCTATAGAAAATAAAAATATAAGGTTTTATCAAACTTATTCTATTTAAAAATAAAATATAGTCCATACATTTATTTAACATGCACAAAAAATAGTTTTTTGTGTGTGTGGGTAACATAGCCATTTTCAATTCTTGGTGAAAAATAAAATGTTACATTGTATTTGAACCATTGAATAAGAGTAAGTTTGATATAAACTATAGAAATGATTTTAAATGTGTGATTGAAAGTGAAAGAATGTAGTATAAAAAATAAAATAATTGTCAAATCAATCAATTGAGTGGTTAAAAATTGATTTTCTTTTTTTAGAATGTGTGGTTAAAAAGTAGTATGTGCAATTGTGAAAAATTAGTTTTAAAATAATATGTGGTTATTAATCAACATTAAAAAAAAATTATTTTTGAATAATCAATTTTATATAAATAAATAAACTAAGGAAACTAGATAATGAACAATTAACTGTTAAAAAAATGCAATTCATAACTTTTTTTTTTTTTTTTGATATTTTGATTGTATATTGAATATACAATTTATGCATTAAAATAAGAAATCTTATAGGGAGAAATGAAATTACAAATTATTCACAATTTGTGTATACGAGTTATTATTATTATTATTATTATTATTTTATTGTATTATTTTTATCGAACATTGTATTTTTACAACTTATTCAATAAATATTATTTATTCCGTGCATCGCACGGGTGCGATTACTAGTGTAATTAAAAAGTAGTTAAGAAATTTGGAGGTTAAAAAACATATTTACCAAACAGAGACTTTTTAAAAAAGAAAATATATCGTCTACTCTATTTAAGTCGAATATTTAATTATTTCAAATTTTGTCAAAAATATACCGATATTGGTCTCATTTTGAAGCTTACATTAAATAAAGTATGTTAGGCTTGAAAAAAATATTTTTGGACTAGTGAAACTTGAGATATCATTATTTAAAGAAATGCACCATTTTCTTTATTTATTATTTTATTAGGGAAATGATCTAGTGCCCATGATGGACAAGTGTCCATGATGGGCACTAGTTATAAAACACATCCGTCATGTGACGGATGGGGGGTTGGATAATGGTGGGCGAGCCCCACTGCCCACCCACCATAGGGGGCTGGGGTGTGGATTTCATAAGAAACCCACAATGAGTTTTAGATCAAAACCCTATTTTATTAATAAACTTTTGGATTGAATCAGAATATCAAAATTTGGAGAAAATATGTGGGCCAGCTGTCATGATTGAAGGGCGAGAATGCGGACTCTGTTGGATCATTTACGGGGGTTATCTTCACACCCTCGTTAACGAGAGGGTGAACAAATTTGTTCTCCCCACCATGTGAAGACCCCAAAAGTTCACTGAAATTTGACAGGAATATGTCGATATATGGAAAAAAGAATTGCTCGGAGAAGAATAAATTCTCAAGTGCCGGCGACCCATGGGTACAAAAAGGCATTCAAGTGGCCACTCAGTTCAGCTGGGATCTGGTGTGACGCGCTAATGTGCCACACAAGGAGTTTACATTGGGGAAGGAGTTTCAAAATTGAGATTAGCAACTTGTTGGAGACTGCAGTTAAGTTTATTTTTCCATTTACTGAAATTTGGTAAAGCCTTGCTGTAAAATTTTGCAGTTCCAGGTGAACACTTTTTAGATACTCATCGAGATACTTGAGGTTGCATTCTCTTTATGTTTCAGTTTCCTATTTTCATTTTCGAAAATGTTTTCTATTTTCCATTTTTTGTGACTTTTTTCGAAATTGCTGAAAACGCGTTTGGTTTGTTATTTCTGAAAACTGTTTTCGAAAATCAAAAGCTGAAAAACGTGTTCTGTTTAAAATTTTGAAGAAAATTATTTCATATTATTTGTGAATATAAATGAAATAAAGATTTCATATTTTGAGTTACACAACAAAAATAAATGAAATAACCCCTATCACACAATTTGGTTATACCAAAAAAGTTCAAAAATTCATGTTGCCCTTCTAAAGTAATCGTTCCACATTTGATTAGTAATTTTCCCTTCTAAAGTAATCGTTCAATTTAATATTTTATATAGATACATCCTTCTAGTAAGCACTCATAACGTTTAAAATTTAAGTTTCAATAAAATTTGCAAAAATCAATTTACGTTAATTAATTATGCCCTTACAAAATAAGTGTCTACAATACAAAAGTAAAAAAGAAATGCTTAATAATTAAGTACATGATACATCATCAGAAAGATGGTTGAATTTGGAGTTCTACGCAAAAAACAGAGTGCAATTCGGAGTTGTACATCAAAAGTTATACATGTTTGAAGACAATGACATATAAAGCAAATACAAAAAGGACTAAATTGAAAGAAAAGTAAAATTTGTGAACTAATGTGCAACAAAATCTGAAGTTGAGGGACCTAAGTTGCAAATAAATTAGGATATTTTAGAAAGAAATTTCAAAATTTGAGGATTAAAATGACAAGTTTTGAAAATCAGGGACCAATAATGTAATTAAAAATGATAAATTTTGACAAATTTCAAATTTTTTTGATTATTTAAATTTTTTTTTAAGTGAAAAACCCGTGTTTTCCACTTACAAGGCAAAAATTTCGAAAAACGCAGAAAACGTTATTTTCACGTTTTCCATTTCCTTTACAAATTTTGAAAACGTTTTCGAATTTTTTTTTCGAAAACGGCGCAAGAGAACGCGTTTTCGAAAATGAAAAACGGAAAACGGCTGGAAAACGCCAAAGAGAACGCAGACTTTTCTGGGTGAACACTTCGAAGACCTAAAAAAATATGGGGAATATATCATTTTAGACAATTTTCGACATATTTACTTTCAGGATAGGTACTTAGAGACCTGAAAAATATGCGAATTATATCATTTTAGGCTCTATTTGAGTTGATTTAAATAGAATGAAATTATTTGTTTGATTTATTTGTATTTTATAGGTAAAATATGGAATTAAAAATTAGAGAGAGAAAATGAGAATGTCTAAAAAGTTGTATGAAAAATTATGTAAATTAAATTTTGTTTTTTTTTTGTTTTTTTTTTTACTTTTAGCAAATTAATTGATGGCAGCCGAATAGCCCCATAGATATACTCTCCGATAGATTTACTTTTTAGGATGGACACTTGAAAGACTTCCAAAACAATATCTAGAATATATCTTTCTAAATACTCCCAGAAGATTTTTCTTAATTTTACAAAAATCATTTTAGATTTAAAAAAAAAAACATATTCTCTTAGCTAATTTTTTTCCCCAAGGATGCAAAACCAAATTTCAAAAACAAGGAGAATTTGAAGTCAGATGGAGTTAAGGAAATTTATGATCCCGCGCGACGATGTCAAATTCTTTGTTTTCCCAAGCCTATCATGAAGTTCCAAACAGCTTAACGGGAGACTTTAAGTTTACCATCCATAAGTCAATGACGTACCTCCTTCCTCCATGTGATTCTTTTGAAGGAGATGTAAATGCATATTCTGCGTTTGATAGTAAGGGTGGAATTTGGGTGGAAAGAAAATGAATTCCAGGGAATTGAATTCCTGGGAATTGGAAGTTTAATATGTTTGATTGATTTAATTTTCTAGGTGAAAAAAGTAGGAAATTTTTCAACTTTTGTTGTTTGATTTACATTATTTTCCATGGAAAATAAAGTAAAATTAATCTATTTTAATAAAAAAAAATTATTTTTTCACACATTTGTACTTGATAATAATAATGTTCATTTTTAGAAAAAATAAATAAAATAAATTAACAACATAAAAAATGATCAAATGTAACAAAAATGGTATAAGATTTTTCATGGAAAATAAAACCTCCTCCCCCCATGAGAAAATGAATTCATTCAAAACAAGGGAAATACCGAATTTCGAGGCAAGTGGAAAAATGAATTCCATGGAAAATTTAGGCAACCAAACAGCGCAAAGTTGGAAAATCACATGGAAAATCATATTTTCCATGGAAAAAAGGGCTATCAAACGCACCCTTAGTGTCATTTAGAGGAATTAGATGGCACTAGAAATCCTCATTTATTTCCTCCTCCCACCACCCCCCAGACGTAACGTTCATTCCAAGAGCAGTCATTTGAAAGAGAATTGATCAAAAAGAGATAAGATGGGAAACACACTCCACTATCTCGGAGAAATTTCTTACTTATTGAAGTTCTGATAATGGTCCCTCTGAATTCATAAGCTTCTTATCAAGAAAAATCTTTTTGAGTTGACTTATGTGATTTACTCTGCCACTATGGGGACTACTCTCGTCCTGATTGTATTTGTCGAGCTCTTTGTGAAATTTGGTGTCTGGAGACAAATACTTTTGTAAGTGCCAGTAGAGAGATCATCATTTCATTTGGGATATTTTAGAGATTATTGGACTTTACGTCGAGGTGATTATTACAATGAGGTAGTGCCAAGTCTTTGGGAACTAACAAACTCTCTCCCAAATTCTAATATATGTATATAAAATAGGGATTTTGATGTAATTAATAGTTACTATTTAATGCAGTTAAATACTCATAAAAAATAAATACTATAATAAGGAGAGAAAAAGCCCCATTCAGGATTCGAGGGTTGTCCAAATTGGAAAGACGCACTAGTGCGTCTACACTCGATCACTGGTTGTTAGGGGTGGACGTGGTTCGATTTGGTTTGGTTTGATTCTAGTTCTAGAATAATCAAATCAATCCATAAACCGGTGATTTTTTACTAATAGAACAAATTGGTTTTTTTTTTTAAAGATATGGAACCAAACCACTCGGTTCTGGTTTGGTCTGATTTGGTTTGATTCTGGGACCATTACTTGAATTTTTAAATAATAAATACAAATTAAAACCTATTTATATCCGCTTCTTCATTAGAATCCATCTACATCATTACTAAATAGAAAATGAAATTTTTAGTTAACAAAACTAAAATTTAGAAAAAGTAATATGTTATTCTAAGTCAAAGAAGAAGAAACTCGCCTGAAGGAAGCTCGTCTACTCGTCGAAACTTAGAGAATCGAACATAAAGGTAGTTTAGACTTATAGTTATGATAAAGTTATGTCTCCCATTCTACCGTGATGTCGTGTGAGTTAGGGATGGAATTTGCAATTTGAGTTTGGGTTAACCCTTGAGAATTGACGAATTGAGTTGAGGTTTATATATACATAAATTTTAAAAAATAAACATCAATGTCGTCGATGGTGACTAAGGAGTGCAACGATTGCTGTGTTATAAGAGTGCAAGTAAAGCAGTGTGAATGCATGTTTATAATTGAAAAGAAGAGAAATAAATTAGAATTAGAATTTAGATTTATGATTTAAAATCTTTGTCTAATAGGAAATGAGATAAAATGTATGGTAAATAACATTTCTGTACACATTTATAATTTCAAATTTGAATTTTTTGGTGAGATGAATACCCACTAATTTGTAAAAATATATATATATATATATATATATATTTAAAAACTGAGTTTGGTTCTTGGTTCTAATTATGATTCTGGAAAGAGAACCAGAACCGGAACCATATGGTTCTTGATTCTAAGAATAAAACAATTATTATTATTTTTTTTATGTAAAATCGAACCAAACAGCTTGGTATGGTTTGGTCGGTGCGATTATTTTGTCCACCCCTACTGGTTGTAAACGCCAATGGAGAGATAGCATTGCATTTGGGATATCTTATAGATTATTGGACTTTCCATTAGATGTGATTATAACGAAGAGGTAGTACTAAGTCTTTTGGAACTAACAAACTCCCTCCCCAATTCTTAAAAATATTATAAAATAGGGAATTTGATGTAATTATTAGTTACTATTTAATGTAGTTAAATACTCATAAAAAATAAACACTATAATATGGAGAAATAAGCCTTATTCAGGATTCGAGGGTTGTCTAAATTCGTAAGATGAACTAGTGTGTCCACACCCGATCGGTTCGAATCCTACCACTCCTCACCTATTATCCCTCCCCTCCTATGTTTCCCTTTATAAACAAAGAAAAGAAAAGGTAAAAAAAAAAGCCTCATGGCACTCTGCAACACTTGGAGTTAGCTACAGGCATGGAGGAAATCACACACACACACTACTTTTAAATATTCAAATTCATAAATGAGACCAAACTTATATAACTTTAAAATTCGGGTCTTAATTTTAATTTTAATTAATTAAAAAATTTACATAATAATATTCTATTAATTATCCTACCCTATATTCAATCTATTCTCCACGACGTCTATATAGCTGAAGAATAACTAGGAGAAGATGAAACAACTGGATATGGGTAGGAGAGAGACCACTGCTTCTCAGCACTATAGCATTGGTGGAGCTTCTCCATCTTGTAGCAGTGTTCGCTAAACCGCAAGTGTACGGGTCGCGCAAATAATATGGTGGACGTGAATCCAAGTATTGATCTCACAGAGATTGTTGTAAATTGTATTTTAGACTACTACCTTAATCGGAACAAGAAATTTGATTGAGTTGAAAATTTTGATTTTAAACTTAACTAAAAAAAAAAAAAAAAATTGTTTTATAAAATCCATAAATGAATATGGTAGAATTGAGAATCCACATTAGTTTCATCAATTATGCATTACTCCAATTATCTAATGATAATTAAAGTGGTTTCGAAAATTAATATTCCTAGTGTTATTAAAACTTCCTTTCGGACAAGCATTAATGCATATTCCTATGCACGACCCAACTATATTTCTAAGTTGAATACGAATGTGCAAGAAAGCATTAAAGAATTGTGAATACTATTGTAGATAACACAAATATAAGGATATATTTATATCCTCTATCGGACTTTGTGGCAATTGAAGCTAGTCTAATCAATTCCTAATCTTTCGAACTTAAGAAAACATAACCTAAAATCATACAATTAGTGATCAAGTAATTGCACAATAAGAAAAACACGCATCAATTGCTCAAACCCTTGAATTAACTAAATTAAACAATAAAGTAACACATAAAATCCGGAATTTAATTCTTCATCACAATTCTAACATTTAAAACTCAGCCTAGATACATAATAGAAAATAAATAACAAGAGATATGAAAAAGATGTAACACAATTAATCTCCTTGCAATTGTATCTTCAATCTTGATCTTGGTGTGGTTTGGATCCCCTTGGCAATTCGATAGCTTTTGGCATCAATTTCACAAGTTGGGAACGCCTAATTTTATACCCCAACTCTGGTATTTATAGATATGCTCGAAGTCTTGGTTAAAGAGATGAAAATTCAGTTGAAATCTGAGCAAAAAGCCCATCAGTTGGCCCAGCCGGACAACCATGCGACCGCACGATACAAATTGGCGCGACAGCACGGTTATAATAATTTCGACTTTGTTCCTTTTTTTATGCGGTCATGCGACAGCATGGATTTTACAACATGCGACCATTTTATGCGGTCGTGCGACATCATGAATTTTACACCATAATATATATAATTACTAAAATATTTTAATTATTTTATTTATTTAATTAATTAATCCTAATTACAATCTGATTTTGAAATTATACAAATTTAGTCTCATTTTTTAAATATGTATTTTTAAACCCCTTAATTATGTACTGTTCCCGCGGGCATATAGACTTGGCCCACAAAGGCCAATTGGTTGGAGAGGAAATTACACGACTGCTACCTTTTTTGTTCCTAATTCACACATCAAATTTACAAAATATATATTCAAAAGTAATGTTGCATTCATATTTTTAAACCCAATAACAATAATATTAAATTTATTTAACCTTCCTTGCCTTCCCCAACCCACCGCCTTAACGTCCCAACCAATTTAAACCTAGTTTCTTTCCTTTCCAATCTACTTGAATACAATTCACATATGACGGAGGTGGCGGAAGGAGAAGCATCTGTAGAGGTGGTAGCTGATTGTGGAGGTGATTTTGAGACGCAGGGATGGAGGTCTGACATATTATAGAAGTAAAGTAGCGACTGTGTGCAATTGATGCTTGCGTGCTGAGCCTGGGTGAATAGGAGGTGGCCACTATGCGGGTGGCGGTGGCGGATCCAGACTCCCTCCCAGCTATAGCGATCGACGATCGTTGACCGTTGACTTTCGACAATCAACGATCACAATACGAGATTGTTTATTATTATTATTATTATTATGATCATCATCATCCTCTAAAATTAGTAAAATTAGTTAATTAATTAATTAATATCATTATTAATAAAGGGGTATTCAAAATAACAAATTTATTTTAATTCTCCAAATTATAGTTGAACTCTCATTTTGAGTATTAAATATTATAGGAACAAAATTAAAATCTATATAAAGTAAAAGTAAAAGTGAGAATTCAATTCAATAAAAAAATTCAACTTATTCAGAATCCAAATTTTCTGTCAAAATATTTTAAACAAAGTTGAAAATTGGACCAAATTTAGAATCCAAATTTTCTGTCAAAATATTTTAAACAAAGTTAAAAATTGGACCAAATTTAAATTTCCAAAGATTTACCAATTTTTGTAAGAATTAAAATTGCAACTAAGATCCACAATAACTCTTTAAAAAAGTTTGGATCTCTTATGTTCAATCATAAATTTGAGGTGGCAATTCAAAGGAGATATGTTAGGCCATGAGCAACATCAATGGATATTTCAAATCGCTGACAGAAATTCAATATCTTTCCCTTCCGTCATGCAAACGAAATCAGCTAAAATATAGCAATTATACTTGCCTGACAAGAATACGTGGCATACCATAAAAATGGCCACATGAAAATGGCTTTTTGGGAAAATAATCAAAAATTTTATCAATTCATCAAAATAGCCTTAAATACTATAAACTACCTCAAATACCCTTAAATATCATATTTCAACCAAGCCTCTTAGAATTTAGAAAAGTTACAACTTAGTCCTTAAAACTTTACATTTATATACTTTCATTTACTTAATTTGTTTATATGATTTTATTTGATTTTTGTTCGCTCATAGTAGCACTCCCTCACATGGTATCAGAGCCATATGGCAGATCTAAAAGATAAATATTATATAACACAAATTAAAAATAAATATATAATATACACATCAAGATTTATGATTATGCATACATTAATACTACCCGATAATTATAAAATAGAAATCTTGAGAACTTTAAAAGACTTAGACGAAGATATAAGAAAATACATTTATGATCTAATAAATTTCGATATAATAAAAGAATATTTCATTATAAACGAAATATTAGATTTAATCCACAAAGATATACTAGAAGAATTATACAAAGATTATAGAAATTGACTATCATAGAGGAGAACCCTTATTAATCAAATATCTAGATATGAAAACAAATGAGAAATTAGATTCAATAATCGAACAAAGAGGAAATCTATTAGACCAAATGATAGAAGAAAGAAATATAAAAAGAAAAGGATTTCTAAGACTAAAATCATTAGAAAGTAAAAGAAAATATTTTAATACAATTCTAAAACAATTACCTAATATACTTATGATCATAAATAACAAAGAAAAAATTAATATGGAAAAATATGATATAACTGGAGAAATAAAATATTACATAAAAAGTTATAAAGCACAACAAAGAAAAAAGATGTTAAGATCAATTGAAGAATTTTGTAAATATAATATAATGATATGTAAAGAAGTAAAATATGATACGGAATTAAGATTAGAAGTTGAGCATATCAAAAGAAAAATTTAATGACAGAATTTTCAGAAATAAAATTTGAAAAACAAATAATAGAAAATATTAATCTACCAATATGATCTTACCAAATAAAAGGAGTTAATACAACTATGTTTCAACCACTAAGCTCATGGGGAGAATCGGATGGATTTCTTAATATGCAATTAAATTGGATAAGTGTATTTTTATGGCAAACATATAAAAACATAAATTCACAAGATAAACTTGCCATTGAAGAATTATAACAATTAAATATACAGGATATGAATATCAAAGAAAAATTACAAAATATTCAAAATAAACTAACAATACAATTCAAAGAATTAAAAGAAATGATAGGAGATGTTAAAAATATAGATGAAGAAATCTTAAAAGAATTCCAAAGAAAATCAGGAGAATTAATTAATCAAGATAAAATTGGAATAATTATAGAAAAAATAGATAAATTAAATGAGAAAATCAGAAAGAATGAAAACGAAAAAATTATATCAATAGAAGAAAGAATCAAAAATATAGAAATAAAAATAGACGATATGTATGACAGACTATTTAAGGTACAAAAAACTCAAAAACCAAGAGTATAAAATGTCAATAAGCGAATATATTGAAAATCTAAAAATATTAATAAAATCATTAATAAGTGATGTTCAATAAGTAAAAAATGAATTAAAAAAAGTAAGAAATGATATAAATATACTAAAGCTAGAGATTAGAGAATTCAAAGAAAATAATAAAACCAAAGATAAAAAAATAGACAAAAAAACTCATAGAAAAAGAAATACATAGAATAGGAAAGAAGCATTTCGAAAAAAAAAAAATTATAATAGAAGCAGGAAGTATGGATGATGAATTTAAAAGAAACATATTACCAAAAATACTAGAGGAAGAATTAGAATTACAAAAATCTATAGAAAAAACTTTAGGAAAATTAAAAGCTGAAGAAAAAATTGAAGAAGAACAAGACAAAAATGAATGAAGAATTAGATTTGCTTATAGAAAATTTTGACCAGTTAAGTATAGAAAATTTTAATGAATACTGGAGGAGCACCTAATCCTGCTCCTATAGGAACTTATAAACAAGATTACCAGATCCAGATGAAAGTTATGCACCCTTATATAGTAAACCACACCGACAATATTATGATAGAATCAGAGATAGACAACTACCTAGAGGAAATAAATATAAAGATAGATTTGAACCAAATAATAATTATGATAAACCTATTAATCATGGAGGAACAAAATTAGATTTAGATTGTAAAATAGATACCTGGGCAGATTCAATGATACTATTCTTTTTATACAATAAAGATGATACATGGGAAAATACTGATAGAATGATAAATTTTTTAGTAGCATCTTTTGAAGGACATGTTAGAAATTGGTGGGAAGGAATAAGTAGTTATACGAAATCATTAATAAGAAGAAATGTACAGACGGAACTAATAAAATCAGATAGAAAGGGAATAGAAAAGTTAGTAGATTATATTGCAGATGAATTTTTAGGAGAAAACTGGATAAGTAATTCTGAAACAGAATCAATAAGAGAAAAAGATAATGCAAGAGTAAGATTAATAAATTTAACAATATGTGATATGTGTAAAATCAAAGAATATACTTGTGAGCTTAAAGAATACTATTATGTCCAATTCTATAGTAATGAAAATCAAGAAGTATATTGAGATATGTATTACAATAAATTACCAGGTTCATGGGGAATATACTTTAAAATAGAATTTGAAAAATTTATTAGAGATAACCCTGGAACACCTAGAACATTAGGATCAAGAATAAAATTTATATTTGAAAGATTAGCAAATATATGTCAACAAAGACAACTATTAAAGAAATTAGGAAAATTAACCAGAATATGTTGCGAAGATATGGAAAAACCTACTCAATTGGGATGTAACCCTGAAAGGAGAAAAAATAATAATAAAAGAAAATATAAAAATAGAAAGTTTAAAAAATTCAGAAACTTCAGGAAAAAATATATAAAACATAAGAGAAGATATTACAAAAGAAGATATAATCCAAATAAGAGACAGAAAAATAAAACTTATAAGAAAGACAAAAGCCAATGTAAATGTTGGAATTGTGGAGAAATGGAACATATAAGTCCTGATTGTAATAAAAAGAAAGTTAAAATATTACAAAAAGAATATCTAGAAATAGAAAGTGAACTAAGTGAAATATCAGATATTGAAGAATACTATGATCAAGAAGTTTATATAAGTGAAACAGATTCAGAAAGTAATGAATCATAATCATAATAAAGAAATAGAAGCAAATAGAAGCAAATAAGAACATAGATAAACAAGAATATGAAGGAATGGAAGGTTATGAATTAAAGGTAACTTTTGATAATAATAAGTTCAGGAAGATACAAAAATTATCTTTAGATTTGAAAATAGGAAAATGGGAAATATTAGACAAAATATGGAAAAGGGAAAAAGTAGCAATAAATGAATATCATAAAGTTGAAATAGCAATAGACGTTAGAACCACTCAAGGAACACACAAATTAAATCTTTTAACAAAAAATACAGTTGCAGAATTATTAACAAAGATCAATAGAAAACAGAGTGAAAAGATTCAATATGTTTACTTAGCAGGTATCCAAATAATGTTCAAATCCTTATTTAGAGAAGGATTAGATTCGCCTTTAACTGTAAGTTTACATGATGGAAGAATTATAAATTTAAAAGACAATCATTTAGGAACAGTAGAAGGAAATCTAGCATATAAGAAACTAATATTTACATGTTACCAAAAATATTGTATATCATTAAAAGACAGAGATTTTAATGAAGTTTTAGGATTACATTTCAAATTACATAAAGATGATATAATGGAACCAGGAGATAAAATTATGACTATAGAATACAGTGCATTATACACATTTACTAATTCTAATTATGGAAACATTTATTCTAAAAAACCATATATTGAAATTCATAAAGAATGTAAAGATTTTGGTAAAGCTGTAGAACCAGATAAACAAATAAGCTTAGTTCCAAGAAACTATGAACTTACTATAACAAAAAATAAACCAGAAATCATAGAGTTACGAGAAGAAGAATACCCTAATAATAACATAACATTTGAAGATGGCAGATTAATTAGGAGATCGGCAAGTTTACCTAATAGAAAACAATTAGGAGAAATTAGTAATACAAAAGAAATAAAACTTAATAGAAATGCTGGAAATATGAAAATAGAAGGTGAATATTTTAATGGAATAGAACATATAAAAGGATCAAATATATTAATTGACACAGGAGCTAGTGAATGTCATATAGCTTCAAATAAAAATAAAGGACTAATATCTCATAGAACTGATCCATATAGATATATAAATTTTGATGGACAAGTATATATGACTGAACTTGAAGTAAAAGTACCAATAAAAATAGGAGAAATAAATCTCCTAGTACCATGTCATGTAAATAGTAGTATGGTAAATCCTCATGTATTATTAGGAATGAACTTTCTAGATGGACTAGAAGATTATAGTATAAAACGTGAAGGATTATATATAACTCATAATGGTCAAACTATACTATGCAGAAAAGCTGAATAAATGAATAACCAAATAAGTTTTCCATTAGCCGTTTATATACAAGTTACAATTGTTGAAACAAATATAACATGTGCATTAATTGACACAGGAAGTGATATAACATTATTCAAAAGTTTCTTAATAAAATCATGGAATACTAATGGAAAGATAAAAATTACAGGAGTAACAGGAGAAAGTACTCATATAATTAATAGTGCTGATAAAATTGATATAATACTTGTGAGTCAACAAATAGTTGTAAATAAAATATATAATTATAACAAATTAGAATGTGATATATTACTAGGAAATGACTTTATACAACAATTTCAATATTATAAACAAAATAATTACATGGTAATGTTACAAACACCTTGTGCACATTTACTAAAAATACCAAGAGAATTTAGACCTTACAGAGTTCAGCCAACACAGCGTAGTGATAAATGGGAGAAAAAACTAATTACACAAAATGAAATAAAAAATAAAAGAATAATGTATAAAAAAGTCTTAAAAACGAACATACAAAATAAACATGGAAAAAATCATTGATCAACTAAAAAAAATTTGTGGAGAAAATTCATTATTATTTTGGAAATCACATCATCCAAAAGCTAAAATAGAATTAACAGAAAATGTTATTATAAGAGTTAGACCAATGATGTATACCATACAAGATACACAAGAATTTAAAACTCAGATAAAAGAATTACTTAACCAAAAATTAATCAGACCTAGTAATGGACCCCATAGTAGTCCAGTTTTTATGGTCATGAAACATTCTGAACAAAAAAGAGGAAAAGCTAGAATGGTAATAAATTATAAAGAGTTAAACAAATATACTAAATTTGATGGATACTTTTTACCAAATAAAGAGGTACTAATAAATTTTGCAAAAGGAAAATAATATTATTCTAAATTTGATTGCAAGTCAGGATTTTGGCAAGTAAAAATGGAAGAAGATAGTATTCAATACACAACATTTAGTACACCACAAGGTAAGTATGAATGGATGGTTATGCCATTTGGTTAAAAAATGCACCACAAATATATCAAAGAAAAATGGATAACATATTTAGAAAATTTAATGAATTCTTAATTGTCTATGTCGATGATATATTAATATGTTCTAATAATAGAGAAGAACATAGAAACCATTTAATTAAATTTATAACTGAATGTAAAAAAGAAGGAATTGTTCTTTCAAAAAATAAAGCTATAATAGAAAAACAAGAAATTGATTTTCTTGGATTATCAATAGATAAAAGAGGGATAAAATTACAAACTCATATATCTAAAAAGATAGAAAGTTTTCCAGACAAATTAGAATCAAAAGAATAAATACAAAAATTTTTAGGATGTTTAAATTATGTAGAAGGATTTATTGAAAATCTATCAAAAAAGAGACATAAAATTCAAATTTTACTCAGAAAAACAAATACCAAAGGATGGAGTGATGAACACACAGAAATTGTTAAATCACTAAAAGAAGAATGTAAAAATTTGACAAAATTAAGATTATCAGATGAAATAGATAATCTGATAGTTAATACTGATGCCTCGGATAAATATTGGGCAGCAATATTAAAAAAGATCTTAATGAAATTTGTAGATACTCAAGTGGAACGTTTAATCAAGCAGAAATAAATTATACTACTCATGAGAAAGAACTGTTAGCAATCATCAGAGGAATAAAGAAGTTTTCATTGTTTTTATTATCTAAGAAATTCATTGTTGAAACAGATAATTCACAAATTGCAAGTTTAGTAAAAAATAAATTACCACCAGAACCTCAATATAGAAGACTTCATAGATGGCAAGCCTATTTGGCATTTTATAATTTTGATATAGTTCATATTAAAGATGTTAATAATTATCTTGCGGACTTTTTAAGCAGGAATATTGAATTTGCAGATGGATAATATCAAAAGTTCCCTGATAGACGCCAAAAAGCGAATGAACTTCCTCATGGAGGAAGATGAAGATATAAAACTTGGAATTGAACAACTTGCAGAAACTCTCCAAGGAAGTTTCAAGCAATTGATGGAAATCTCAACATTTCATTACAATTATACCAAAGAATTGAGCGATAACATAATTGAGATTGAATCTCAGTTAGAATCGTTGATTACCAAACAGGCTGATACCAAACAGGTTATTTCAAAAATACAAACAGGTACATCTTCTGGAAGCAGTGGTGGACCAACAATTAAAAGAGATGAACCAAGTCCCAAAAAAGTTGTTATAAATGAAGCCAGTCCTCGAAAAATCAATGCCAAAGAAGAACATACAAGGGTAGTCAGAATTCGTACTGAAGAGGAAGATGATTCCCCTTTTTTACCAAAAGAAAACGAATATAAAACTACTGTTGAAGTTATTTATGAACTTCAAGAATGTGGTTGCTATTACATCTCTTCTGGAGACCATGTATACCCACGATTGATCGTTACTCAGGGAGGAGATCCCGTCATGAAAAAAATGGCAGCTGATTATGGATTCTTGGATCTTATCTATCCAGGAAAAGATCTGAAAGAAATCGAAAAATTTGATAATTTACTAAAAGGAGAAATCTCAAAGTTTGCTCAAGGAAGATCCATATATTTAAAATTTTATTCGATTAGTCCTGAAATTGATGGAAGTATATATTATCTTGCTGAGCATATTATCACGATTGGGTATGTTGCTCGAAATTTTCAAATTGAAGTTGGGAAAAATACCAAGCCAGTACCAAACATTACAAGATCATGGTTTAGATCCCGAAGGGTGTTGGGAATTAAAGTTCTCTACAACATTGCCAAAAACCTGTATGAGAAAAAATTCAAATGCATATGCCAGTACAATGGATGGACCCTACTCACTAATGGAGGAAAAGAAAAGTCAACAATCTTGCAAGAATACATCAATAAATTTGACACTCATCAAATCCATGGAAGCTTTGCCACTTTGCAAGAGGCGTGCATAGCCAGGAACTGTCCCACATGCCAAAGGAATTGATGGACAGGTGGAAGCCACTTGATGGATCTGCTCTACATGCCAACAGAATTGATGGACAAGTGGAAGTTGTTTAATAGATCTACTTTAATTCAATGCAAAACAATGTAGTGGCTATATCAAGACCAAAAAATAGAAGGACAAGCGTCCCTATAATGTAAAGAGTCATGTGATGTAATAAATAATAGACGGACAGGTGTGTCCTTAGGTAAAAAAGCTGTGAAATTATTAAACCGATGATGTAAGCAATGATGTAATTGTAGTATTATAAATAGAGGCCTCTGGGCTAGTTGAAAGACAGAACACTCTTGAGCACTCAGTTTGTGAGAAAGCCAAAAATCTTCTGTCTTTGAAAAAATTCTCATACCAATCCTTTGTCAATCTTCATATTATCAATAAAATTCCAATTTACTTATCATATTATGATGAGTTTCTAAATTCTAGTCTTCTAAATCCTATTTCCAAAAAAAAGATATATTATTAAGAAAACTCCATACACTCTGTCCTAAAATATTTTCCATCTGGAGATTTATACAGTGAAGGCATCCAGGTTTAGCTAATAACCCGTGAAGGCAGGAAGCCATTAGAGGGTGTGGAGTAGAAACCTATAAGCCTGAAGGTCACTAACAATAGAAGGAAAATACAAAGGTACTGAGAACAGGAAAAGATGTTAGTATTCTTAATATATCTATCTTTACGGAATTAGGAGGAATAAAAGCTTTTAACATGACAAAATTCAGGATTATTGAGTTTAATTATCAAAACAGTCCTTATAATGATGAATACCATAGCATAATTGAACATTTATTCATGCATAAACAGTTTACTAGACCTAATAATGAAATAAAAAAGTTATATCATGTGTATATGCCATGTTTGTTAGTTATCTTTCCAACATTAAAAAGAATATTAGGATTAGAAATTACAAAATCAATTATTTATTTTTGGCTTGATAGTGATAATACTGAAATAAATAATGAATTATATTTAGGATATGTGTTTAGTAGTGATAATGATTATGATCCTGTAATAGATTATGACAGTGATGGAAGAGATGAATCTTTCTTTACCAGTTTCTGAAAATCTTAATATCATGAATAATAGTAATTATATCATGAAAAAACTCAGAACTAAAAGAGGTCCATATAAAGTTCAAAAGCATATCAAAAGTAAAAAATGTATTGAATATGAAAATGAAATTGATAAAATAGGATATCAAGAGCAACTCTACGCATCACAAGAGATATTAAAAAGTTTTAAAGAAAATCTGATAGAAAACTTTGCTAGAGGTACTGTAAGATCTATAATGATACAAGATATTCAAAATATAATTGATAAAATAGAAAAGAAAAAAAAAAGTATTTCGAAATATAATATATCATTTGAACCAAGCATAGATATTATGGCTGATATAGATATTATCAATTCCCAAACACTGATAGAGTTTGAAAAATTACTTGAAATTTTATAAATTATTTATCTTTGTGTTTATAATGCCTGGATATACTATTGAAAGATTAGACAATTTGTTAGATAGGATAATGGGAAAAATAGATAACATTATATCTCATATAATAGATATGGATGAATCATCTGAACAATATTATATACTTTCAGAAAATCATGATCAGTATATTATGGACTATTCTGATATATTACAGCTAAAAATGGAATTAGAAAATAAAATTACGACAAATACATTCCAAACTTAAATGCCAGGATATACAATTGAAGGACTTGATAACATTTTAGAAAAATTGAAAGATAAAATGGAAGATATTAAACATCAAATAGAAAATGAAAACATACCTTCTGAAGAATATAATAAACTCTTAGAAAAAATACGAACAATATATTGCAGATTATTGTATTGTACTAGATAGGTATGTCAACGAGTCGAGCCGAGCAGAGCCTCGAGCCGAACATTAAAGCTCGAGCTTTGCTCGAACTTTTTAGGACCGAACTTTTTTTGGCCCGAGCCGGGCCGACCCGTTTTTTTTTTTTTTTTACGGCGAATGAATATGTATTGTATTTGTAATTACTTAAATGAATAATATTATAGTGTAGAATGTAGTTAGTTTCAAATTTGAAAGTTGAAACTGAGAGAAATATTATCACAATAATTGAAGAATATAGAGAAATAGATAATTGAATAGAAATTATAGCAAACAAATGACTATTATGACGAAATGAAAAAATTTGTAAGTGAATTGTGAATTAACAAACAAAATGCGACCTATTTATAGAAAAAAAAAATGTGGGAAAACAAAAAAAAATTCAAATTTCAAATTTAAAAAAAAAAATCTGCATATTTCAAATTAGATAAAAAATGTACCAACCCGTGTTGCAGGCAGCTGCCTGCAAATTTGCAGGCAGCAGAGACACGGGCCAATTCTTGCCCGTGTGGCTCGGCGGGCCACACGGGCCGGCCCCGGCTCGAGCCCAGTGGGTATTTTTGGGCTCAGCCCGAGCTTCGGGTCGTTCCTACGAGCCTCGAGCCGAGTTTAGCCCGAGCTTTTAACGAGCCGAGCCCGAGCTGACGAGCCGTTTTGACACGCCTAGTACTAGATCAAAGAATGGATTTATACCAGAAAATTTTGTATAATAATCTACCAACCCAATAATCTATGAATACTTCACAAATATCAACATCTAATAACTGTGATCATAAACTATATTTAAATAATAAAGAAATTTCATTTTTATTAACTATCGTTGAAAAATCTAAAAATATACACTTTGTTGGACAATATAAACTAAAAGAAATATACGAAGATATTGATTATGCTATCCTAAATAAAATAGAATTTAATTCTGTTGAAACAACAAAGAATATAAATACAGTTCATAAAATTATAGAAGAATACGAGGATATAAAAGAAGAAGTTTCAGAAGGAATAACATTAGGATATATAAGTAAAAAAGATCATCCTAAATCTTTTGAGAAATTATCACAATATAGAACATTTTTAGAAGAACTTAAAAGATTAAAAAATATGGATATAACAAGAAGTAATTAAATGAACCAAATTAAATTCAAGAATATAACTTGCAAAGTAAATAACCAACTTCATTAAGGGTAATTTAGTCAATTTTCAAAAGATGGCCATTCTTAAAGATTGCATGTTTCACATGGCTAAACCAATAAATCCCCCCCAGAATACTTGTGATGTCTCAAGAGACTAAGAGGTTTACCATCTAAATGTTCTGAGATACAAGTTTTAAGCTCATGTCTATTAGACAGAAGACTGTTCTGTTGTAAGAAATAAGAATTTTGAGTTTTTAACTGTAAGTGTAAACTGTAAATAACAAATCAGAAAAAAATTCTATGATTTTATAATTGAAAATTTAATTTTTTTTTTTTTTTTGACGGTTTGAAACAAATTTTCAAAATTGCAAGCTAAACCAAATCATTTTAAAGAGGTTCGGTGTGGATCAAAACCAAAACGTTAACGGGCCGCATAGATCCAAACCAACGGTTTCGAAATTGAGGATTCATTTTGGTTTAGTGGTTTGACGATTTCGTTGTACAACCCTAATATAGTGTATCAAACAGACTTGGTGGAAAAATAGATGAAAAATTACCATTTTTCATGGAAAACATGGGCTATTAAACACAACTTAGTCGAGTTCTCACGAACTGGAAAACGGTTGGTACTCGTTGCAATGATGATGATGATTGACCTCATAATTTGTTCAATGTGATTTCGTAAAATGTATGACATAATAATTGATAAGTTGTGACTCAAAAATCAAATAATTGTTATCTAATAATTTGGTAATCGTCACTTAAAATATTTGTGATCTAATAATTTGATAAATTGTGACAAAAAATATCTCATGTTCTATTAATTTGACATTTATGACATATTGATTTTGTAATCCATGACATTAAAATCAAATTTGTGACCTAAAAAATTGTTTTTGTGACATAATATTTTGATAATTTGTGACATTTTTTTGACTTCAAATATATAGTGTTTTGACCTTAATATATATATATATATATATATATATATATATATATATATATATATATATATATAATAAAATATTTTAATTATTTAATTTAATTAATTAATCCTACATAATTTTTGAAATTATACCAGTTTAGTCTCATTTTTTAAATATGTATTTTTAAATGGGAAAAATACAAAAATAAGGTATTAACAAATACAAATTTCAAAAATAAAATCAAATTTGTATAATTTCAAAAATCAGGTTATAATTAAGATAATTAATTTAAAAAATAAATAATTAATTTTTTTTTTATTAATTACATATATTAAGGTCACAATATCATATTTCAGGTTACAAAATAAAATCTTTCATGTCACAAATCATGTTTAGGTTACAATTATTTAGTATCACAAAGTCACAACCACAATAATTTCAAAGTCATGTGTTGTGAAATTAGGTTACAAAATGTCAAATAACTTAATTCCGATTTATTTTTAAGTCACAAGTTATTAAATTAATATTAGGTCATGACAACAACATAATTTCTTGTCACAAGTTTTTAAAATAACTGATCAAAGGTCACAAATTTTTAGGTCACACACATGCACGACCACCACCACCTTCTCACTGTGCCGCCACTACCCCCACCAACATCGTCAGTTCACCGTTATCTGCCCTACAAATACCACCACTGACCCCCACACACTGCCAAAGCCGTCGCCGCCACCACAAAAAAAAAACCACCACCAACCACACACATACCACTGCCGCCTCACCGTGTCACCACCACCCCACCCACATCACCACTATCTGCCCTACCAATACCACCACCAACCCCCACATGCACCGTCAAAGCCGTCGTCGCCATCACCACCACCAACCACAAACACCACTGTCGCAGCCACACCGCGCACTCACAGTCGCTACCCTACTGCAAAACAGAAATCACCACACTGAACATGATGCACATACCACCACTAACATTCTGCACACAAAAAACGCCAACACCAACCATACACACAAACACCATCACCATCGTCATCTACCTTCGAATCAACTCCACAACCGCAGGACCACCACGGACCACCACAAATTGACAAAGCTCGACATATCGAAACACCACAACATATGTGGGCTGCTGTGTATCCTCTCCGGTGCATGCCTTTGTTGTTTTTGACGCCTCCTCAGGCGGCGGTTGCTAAAGTGCCTACCCCGTTGTCAAGGAGGAAGGAGAGGTGGGTTCGCCTCGTCGCCGTCGGAGAGAAGATGAAGTTTCACCGATTTTGGATGGTACGTAGTCGGTGGAAATTGGCTTGAGCTTGGACACTAGAGGCGTTAGAAATGGAGGAGAGAGAAAGAGAGTAGTTTGAGGTTATAATTAGGATTTAGATAGTTTAATTTAATTTAATAATTATTAAAATTTATAATATTTTATTAGAATTAAAATTTATAATAATGACCTGATTTATGAAGTTATTTAAGTTTGATCTTATTTATGAATTTAGATATTTAAAAGTAGGGTTGTGTGTAATTTCCACTTTTTAAATGGGAAAAATACATAATTAAGGGATTTACAAATATAGATTTCAAAAATAAGACAAAACCTATATATATTCAAAAATCAGGTTTTAATTAATATTAATTAATTATGTTAAATAATTAAATATTTTTTTTAATTATGCATATTAAGGTCACAACATTGCATAATTTTCATGTCACAAACACAAAATCTTTTAGGTCACAAGTTTCACAATTGATTTTAAGGTCACAAATTACAAAATCATTTGGTCAAATCAAATGTCAAATTAGTCAATCCCGATTTTTTTAGGTCACAACATATTTATTTATTAGGTCAGAAGTTTCATAACTAATTTCAATGTCACAAAAATAATAAATAAATATTTATTTAATAATTAATTTAAAAATCTCAAGTCACAAAATACAAATTTTTGAAGTTACAATTATCATATTCAAAGCCACAAATTAATTTATGTCACATTTATTCTATATCACAAATTACAACCACCACTTTAAGGTCACAGTAAGAAACTTATATTACGATTTTACAAATTATCAAAGTCACATGAATGCCGGCCACCACCTCCGACTCCGTTGACGCACAGAACCACCGTCGTTGCCGACATATCACCATTACCACCAAAACCACCACTTCACAAAACCGTCACTTCACAGAACCACCACCAAAACCACCACTTCACAGAACCACCGTCGTCGCCGGCATTACCACAATTTGCAACCGCCACGGCGCACCCACACATCACAACCCCACCCCACCCCTCACTTTTCAACCTAGCCCCTTTCGCCACCATCACCATCGATCGGGAAACCACACCACCATCGCTAGAGAACACCATCATCGCCTGAAATGCACTACAACTATTCTGTAACAACACCGCCTCCAATCAGACCAGCAACAACACCACCATCAGCCGCAGATCACCACTATCACCGCCACCACAACGCCACGTCAAACGAAGCACCAACACCACACCCACCAACACCAACCATAAACATCGCACCACATATATCAACAAACTCCAACAGCCGTTAGCAAAAAAGATGATGAGAAATCAGATGTGGTGCTCGACAGTTGCTTATAATCCACCGCCGTCGTTGCTGAATGAGCTGTTTCCGGGCGACATCGTTTCTTCATCGCCGGTCATTGTTGCGCATCGACCTGCGCTTCTCCTTCGCACCCACCGTTGTGCATCTCCCATCAACACCGCTTGAGCGTCGCTTCCCGTGGTGGTAAATTCTCAGATTTAAAATGAGGGGGCTGGGGGCGTCGCTGGGGAGAGAAAAGGGAGAGAAAGCCAGAAACCCTAATTAGTTATGTAGGGTAGGGGTGGGGTGGGGTGGGGTGGGGGTGGAGGATAATTATAAATTTATTTTGTAATATTTATTACTGATATTAAAATTAAATTATGTCCTGATTTTTGTATAAATAACACTTAGACTTGATTTTTGAAATTGAAAGTTAAAAAACCTTAAATGGTGTAATTTCCTCTTTTTAAATCCCTTAATTATGTACGGTTCCTGCTGGCTACATGGTCCACATAGGCCCATTGGTTGGATTGTATAGTGAGTACAAAGGCCCGTTGCATAAAGCCCACAAGTGAAGGACCTTGTACTCGGTTCAACTGGCCAAGCTAAAATTCGCGTTTGACACTTAACTCAACTTTAGGTTCCTTCAAATGCAAGTGTACTGCCTATTAGTCGAGTTCTCACAAACCGGCAAACGGTTGGAACTCGTTGCAATTGACGATGATGATCATAATAATAAGAATAATAATAAATCCTAGAAGACATCTTATCGAAAAATAAAGATATGGAATCATGGATACAACAATTTATGATTTGTGTTCAGCTCAATTTAATATGTTGTATCGATATCAACTTTATTTATTTATACATTTATTTTTTCCATTTTACAACATAAGCATAGTCATACCGTATTTTGTGACAAAATGAAGCTTGAAGGTATTTATGGTTTTTATGCCGATTACGATTATTCCAAATATGGTAAAAGGAAAAATCTAGTTACTTTTTACTTGAAGATTTTTGATGGGACAAGAATAAGAATAATTTTAGAGAAAGATTTTTAAGTGACATTGTGACATGACGTATATATATTTGATGTTGTAAATAAGTACAAGATTTGGAATAAATCTGTTACTACTCTATATTAAAAAAAATTAAAAAAATACAGGATTCGGCATACTAAATTCATAATAAAAAAAGTTTGAGGATTGGCTCGTGTTTATAAACTGTTATAATATTTAAATATTTTTTTATTGTTATATTTCGAGGAACCCACAGCCACAAATATTATCTCACTTAATTACACTTATTTTTATTATTTATAATTTTAACATTTGTAAATACTTCTCAAATATTTTCTTAAGGGTGACGTATTATGATTACAATAATTTTAGAATGCATAAATAATACATAAAATATCACTAGTGATTAGATTATGTATACATAAAAATCAAGTTAATGAAAAAGAACAAATTGAGATCATGCTTCACGAAAAAATTAAGTCAAATGACAATAACGAATTGAACTTCAGACCTTTTAAATATAAAATAAAATGATATTTTTCTCTTATTAACTAATCGCATCGGTTTCCTCTTTCGAGAATTTGAAATCTATAATAATAATAATAATAATAATAGGATAACCGTCATCATTTTATACACATAGTTTCCCGCCTATTTTCGCCTACCATTTTAGAAAATTTCTTATTGTTATCAATTTATAATTAATACATGAATTACAAAAGCTCAATTAATGTATGTAATAAATGCTTTATGAATTTATAAACGATTAGAAATATGCAAGTTTCAATTTTATGTTTTATTTTTTTTATTTTTCATTATATATAAATGTACAATTTATGAATTTATGTCGAACTTTGTATTTTTAGAATTTATTCAATAAATAATTATTAATTACATCTTCTTTGCATCGCACGAGTTCGATTACTAGTAAAACATAAAAATCACAAATATCCCCAAAATTTCAAAAATCTTATGTACCCATAAAGTTCATTGTCCTCTAATGAACTTTCGCAACCTACGCTAATGCTACGGATCATGACTCAAGAAACGTGAAGCATGGGAAGAAAGTATAAAAGCTTGACTAATTCAAGCATGTGACCTAAGAAATTTCTAGACATATATAAATTATTAATAAATTATTTTTCAAAAGCTACGACTTAATATATTTATTTATTTATTATTATTGTCTGCCACTAAAACCTCGAAATTATTTGCACGTTATAATTTTCTGAATTTATTATTGCCATTGCCGTCCATATTCGTTTTTTTAAGTTTAATGGTATTGGTCTACCAGCATTGCACGTGTTCCTCTTTTTTTTTGGAATCTTAACTCTTAGATCTTGTTTGGCTAAACTTAAAAAATTTGCTTACTTAATAATAACAAGTGATAAATATATTGAGATTATTGTTAAAGTTAAAAATAAGTAATTTTTTTAAAAATTATTTATACTTAAAAGTAATGTATGGACTGATTTCATGAAGTAAAGGCTAAAATACGTTACCATTGTCCCATCATTATGTGTAATTTATACAAAAATCAATTATAATTATTACAAACACATAAAAAGCATACAAAGGAAAAGGGCAACTTCCCTAGTATGGAGGACAATCTTACCGCGCGGAGACCCGAGTTCGAGTCCTACCCCTCCTCTCTGTTCCAAAAACTTAGACTAAAAAAAATACAGGTATTGTTGGAGGAAAATAGTGAATTGAATAATATTATTAGAATATCTGTCAATTAATTGATCGAACATTTTAAAATATGATTCATATTTTAATTTAAAATTTCTAATTATTTAAACACGCTTAAAGAGAAAAGTTAGACAGATGCTTAACATCAGTAAAATTTAAATAAAATTATTATTACTCCAATAATATTGGCCATTCAAGAAATATTGGGATGAAAGGGGTTAAAGGTAGCATGAACTTGATTTATATTAAGAACCCCTTTGGACACTCCATTTACGATGAAATCCATACTAGTCACAAAAACTTCATTTTGCTTCTAGTTAATCCTTCAATTCCAGAATTTGATTCAAATTTATCATTGAACTTAAATGGTAGTTATGGAAGGCAAATCGTCTTCTACTGTCCCGTCCTGACACTTAATTTTCACTAAATTGTCATACTTTTATAGTTAACTCAAAATAAGAATATAAAAAGTAAATGAAACGGTAAACGATAATGTTTCATTAACACCTTCCACTGTTTTCCAAAGATCCCCGACTGGTCGAGATGAACAAATACGTCATAATCCCGATATCATACCTATCGTTGTCCGTGTTCATCAGTTTGGTTTCCGAAAACACCAAAATGACCTATAATTTAAATATTAGTTGGCGACAATTACACGGTAACATCATTTCATTGATCATTAACATATATTGATAGAACAATCAACTTGAAACAAAATTTAAGTTCAGCAACTAAATTTAAAGATAATAAATTGTAATGACAAGCATTTTTTATTTTTTATTTTTGGACCAAAAAAGGAGCCAATATTTCACTACTAACAAAATTAAATACGACTATTTACATTTTAATATCGACAAAATCAAATTCATTTTTCTTCATACTTTTCAATACCAACCTTTTCTTACTTCTACCAAACACACCTTTTCTAGCTCACATTAATCATGGACGCAACAAATAAAAAAATCTAATTATTTTCTTAATAAATAAACAACACTAAAAATAGCCCTAATAAATTAATCATCCAAAATTAAAATCAACATCACGAGGAAAAAACAATCACGACATCAGCCAATAATATTCAGCCACGTTAAGAGTGAGTTATTTTGCTGTACCAAGATCATGTGCATCCCACCAACTGCTCTTTACGCGTAAAAGGAAAAACGTGTTAATTTCTGGTTGGTTAACCGGACGTTCACTTGCCGTTTGTTTAATAAACGGTTATGTGTGTGGCCCACCTTTTGACCGTTTTCTAACGCCGTTGTCTCATCAACTTTTTTCTGTTACTAGTTCAAATTAATTTATTAATATTAGTTTCCACGAAAATTCTATGGAACCAAGTAATTGATTCTTTATGAAATTAGATAATGAGATGACTGTCTAATCAATTATCAATTAAACATAATTTATGGATTTCAATTTTGATTTTAAAAATTCTAATTAAACTGACTAGGCAGTCATCTCAATAATCTCATCACTTGATTTTATAGAAATTTCGTTAATTTAGATGAATTAGAATATTTAAATAGTGGAATTTACATTAAATTAAATAGCGTATTCAACACTTTTAGCTAATGAACTGTAATGCACTAATATTAAGATCAAAACATGTGACATATGGTTAGCACAGAAAATAAGATGTTGAATAAACGATTGACGAGATTAATGATTAACATATGAGAAAAACAAAAATATATATATATATATATATATTTTTAATTCTCCGACCAGTCCATACTTACAAGGTCGGCCAAAGAGGATATGTATTTTCAATCGGTAAAGGTCCATCTACTTACTTTAAGAGCATATCTGAGACCCGACACAATATATGAATTGAGAGAAATTGGATGACATGTTACCAAATAAATGAAATTTGTTAAAAATGTTTTTCTAATGCACTACACGAATTACAACGTTAAGCTGAATTAACGTAAAAATTGATATTGTACGGTGTTCCGTCTACATTTAGATGTTCCGAGAGACATGATGACTTATCATTTTTTTTAAAATTTCACAATTATTTAGACTAATAGTTGTTTCGGATTAAAATCTGATTTTAATCTCTAGTCAGAGTCAACAAAGAATTTTAATCATATATTTTATGGAATTCACAATTTTTCAACCACACATCTCATCAACTTTTTTATCAAAATCTACTAAAAATCTAATTTCAATATATACCAAAGAGTGGCTTAATTATTTTGTGAATTAGTTATTAAATTTATTTTTAAAAAAGTACTAATCCCTTTCATCAAATTTTTTATAAAAAAAAATGTCACGCCCACATCAATTTTTTAATTTTTTAAAATAGTTTGTGAATTAATTATTAATTTTAAATTTAAAAAATTCCAATCACTTTCATCAAATTTGTAAAATATATGCAAATCCACGTGTGCACATCTATTTTTTTATTTTTTTAATTATTTGTTGAATGGGGGTATTAATGTTAATTATTTTGTGAATGCGTTATTAATTATTAATTGGTACCATAAACTTCCAATGACATTTTCCTTTATTTGGTAAAAGTTTTCTCTATAAAAAATGAATTTGTAATTTTTTAAATAAAATATTCGATTTAAAAATATGTGTGGTTAAAAAATTATTTTAAAAAATTATTGTTTATAAACAAAAAAAAAATCAACAAACTGACTATAATTTATTAGAGTCAAATTATTAATTTCAATTATTATTATTATTATTATTATTATGTGGATGAGTTGTTAATTGTAAATTTAACAAAAAAAAGTCACATAATCAATATTTTTTAAGTGTAGATGGAACCGTTGAAGAGTAAATTTTATATACCTCGATTTATCTATTCACGTTCTCTAAAAATTTGTGTATTGTATTGTCACGTCACTCTTCATCTACGTAGTGCATTGGAGATGCTCTAACATATGCTACTTGGAGTAGGGTGATCAAGGTAAATTTTGTAGCTTTCTGTAAATTTTAATGAGTTTATAGTTTCGTTTTATCATGTGTTTGATACATTAAATTAGAAATTCCAAAAAGTCACATTGAGTGTCTATTTGATATATAGAATAAAGTGGAGAAACTTTTGAGTGTGTCAATGTGTGATTGAAAATTGTGTAAAGCAATGAGTACATAAAAATGTGTGGTTGAAAATAAATTTTAAGAAAAAATCAACCAAACGAGTGCATGTTTGGTATATAGGATAATTTGGAGAAATTTTTGAATATGTGGTTGAAAAATTGTTGCAAATCATGTAAAGTGGTGCTCAATGTGTAGTTGAAAATTCATTTGAAGAAAAAATCAAACTTTCTCCTAAACCAAACAAGTCTTGAATTTAGTATAACTCGAAAGATGTAGGATGAACTTATTCTACATACAATGATGAAATCGAACTGAATTAGAATCGATTAGCTTGCTTTAATTCATTAATCTAACTTGTATAATTTAGGCGACAAAAGTTGGCATTGAATACACTAGTGTTATATCCGTACGATGTACGATCATTTGTTACTTACATACATCGAATTTATATGTTAAGATATGAAATAAATATTTAATTAAAAATAAGAAACGAGGGAAAACAATTAATCACAAAAAAGGTACAAATCACACATACTTTAATTATTTTTTATCTTTAGTATGTTTACCGTTTCAGAAAATTTCTTTAGATATAGTTATTTAAATTAATTTAAAGTTAAAAATAAGAAAATAAAATTACATTGAAACAAAATTTGTAATACGTGAAAAAATAGATATATCTGTGATATATGCTCAGAATTTTATTAAAAAGAAAAAAATAAAAATAAAAAATAGATCGATGAATGTTCTTATTTCATCCTCTTTCATTTTTTTTGTTTTTAAAGAAAAATATTTATGTGATATTAACAAAGTTTTTTTTTTATGAATTTAAAAAAAAAATGTAATGATTCTCAAGAGCAGAAAGCAAACCAAGAAACTTATGAACTTGGAAAAAGTGAATATTTAAAAATTTGCATTTAACTGAACTGTTTTAAATCTAAAATTTGTCCAAAATGAATAATATATAGTTAATTAATACTACTTTCCATTTTAGGAAATATATTTTGGCGACAAATGGGTACTTGTTCGTGCTCTCCCTTTATGTATTTCATTTTTCTCTTGTGAACGTATTTAGTCATTGTTTAAGCCCTCATTTTATACAAAGTTGGTATTTGAATAGTGATTTTTTGTAGAATATGTACTTAAGCCCCTGTTTAAGACTCATTATTTTAAATAATGTTGTTTGTAAATATAAATTTTTGAAGAATGAGTTTTTAAAAAGTATGAATTATTTTGAAGTTATACGTAGATTATTTTATTAATAGAATAGAATATTAGCTGAAAATGGGTTTTAGAAAAATGAGGTTTTGAAAATGAATTTCATAATGAATTTAATAAAGTCCAAGTGAAGTTATTTATCAAGCTTACGATGTCTGGATTGATGGAGTGATGGTTTACAGTTTACTCAGTGTAGTTTCTCCTTTCTGGGACGGTGAGAATTTCAAAAATTCTCAGTAAAATTGCATCAACATCTCATTTCCATCGCATGGCTCACGGAAAGTCAATGATATTAAAATCCACAGCTCCAGTCTAGGTAAAAATGATTTCGTTTCTAATTTTTTTAATTAATTATGAAGAGCGTACTAACATAGCTTGAAACATTTTTTGGCAGTCCAATTTTTAAAATAATGAATTTTGTTATGACCATGCTTGAATAAGCTTAACAGGTCATTAATAAGGGCTCACATAAGATTCGTAGGCCACCACCTGAACCTCTTGATAAACAATATACTATTGATCGAGTTGTCACATTGTCCGAAGCATCATGCAGCCGAATCCATATTGCGGAGTCGCATCTATCAAGGGCACTTACCCCGGACTAGTGACAAGATCAGTCATTGCGCAGATCAGACGTTGTGTCCAAAGGATGTAACATTTCTTTTGTTTGCGGTTGGATGTGACAAACAATTTCACAAGATGTGCTGTTTACGTTAATTGTGATGATTATAACCAAATATATGGTTTATCTTTATAATGGATTTCGAGTCTGGCATGTGGAAAAGTATAACACGTGTCATGATCTAAGAAAGTAATTTCAACTATAAATACAGCACAATTGCCTTAAAGTAAAAGGTTAGCAACTCAATGCTTTAACTCAATATAATACTCTCACTCCATTTTCTCTTTTTTACACATTTATATTTCCTACATCCAATATTTATTCACTCAAAATGGATACTGACTTGAACGTCGGTGTAACGACCCAAAAATTCGTCATATTATTATATTAAATTATTCACATTTAACGGGATCCATTTGAAAGTCAAATAAATTTTTTAATTTATTTGACTTATTTAAAGGGACCTATTCGATATTAAATCAGACTTTAAATTTAGTTGACGTAATATACACGAAAAATAAATAAGAATATTAAATATTACTTTAAGTAATTTTATCTATTTAATAAATTGACTATCAATTTCATAATTGGGAAAATATGGATTGAAGTGTATGGAATATACTTCAAAGTGGAACTAAGAATTCGTCTCAACGTTGAAAAATAATAGAACAAAACTAATCCGTAAACTTATTGGTCGAAATAAAAATAATTAAATTAATATATAATTATTTATATGTGTGTGTGACGTGAAAAAAAAACACACACACACACACATGTATATTATATATTAATTAACGATGAATTACGCGTTAGGTTTCGAGACGCGTAAATTCTTAGTTTTATTATCTGTCTTGACAATTCAAGAATATCATCATGTAGAAAATTGAATGATATTCAAAATGCCATATTGTAGACATGTATTCGGTTGACTTACGTGTCTCGAAAACTTTAATAAAGAACGTTGGCATTCGAAAGTTTAGTTTTAAATGACCTATTTTGACAAGCCACAACTTTTATTATAGTTGACCATATTGCGTTTCGGTAAGGATACGGGAAACTAGATCATGGATATTTTAGAATGATACATTGAAAATTCAATTTTGATGATAATAAGAGTACCGAAAATTAAAACGAAAGTAGCCACTTGAAAAGAAATCGAAATAAAATAGTCTTGAGGGGCTAACTTTGACAAGCGATAACTTTTACTTCGGTTATCGATTTCATGATCCAAAAATATCGTTATATTGTATTCCTTGAGAACTTCATATTGACCCAAGAACTCTTTATTTCGACTTCATATAACCTAATTACTTTTAAAGTCATTTTGAAAGTTTTGTTTAATTTTTGGGATTAAAATATAAATCTTGTATTTTTTTGGGACTAAAAGAGCAAATAAAATAATTGCAGCTTAATCCCCAATAAAAATTATAAATAGGGACAATCGATTGTCCAAAAAATGGAGAAAAAAAGAAAGAAAGAAGGGAACTTCGTTCCAGTTTTTAACTGGGGGGTCGACCCCCGTTTAAAATAAGGGGGATCGACCCCCCCCCCCCTTCTGAAGGTAATTTTTGTTTTTTTTTATTTTTTTTAATTTCTTTTACTATTATATATATATATATATATATATATATATATATATATATATATATATATATATATATATATATATATATATATAATATAATAAGATATATATTATTAATGTTATGATTATATTTTAGATATGAGGATTAGATTAAATGCCTTATGTGGTATAATAAAGTAAATCAACCCCTTTTAATGAGGACAATCCTAATAATTATTTCAGTTAAATATTTTGTAGGAAAATGGTTCACTTTAATTTATTTGGACCCTAATTAACATTTTGTAGTTTAAATATAATATAATATAATATTACGTGACTAAATTATAGTTTATAAATATATGATAGACAATGAGTGATTTGTCTCCAAGCGGATTTGTGGTACCAAATATTATTTGTGTTTTGTCAATCACATTGCTAAATTGTGTTCCTAGCATCATATCCCACATAAATATTGTTCCTTTTGAGTTTAGAAAGTACATAAATTTTACTTGCTATTTGTATCTACTTGTTATAAATTCCTTCTTTCTTTGTTTGTGATTTCCTTGACTTCACAAGAATTATACTTTGTTGTTTAGTTGATTACCTTCCTTGGAGAACTTGAGAAATGAGATTTTGAGTGAAAAAGGCAAAAGTGGTGAGCTCATTAGAGGGTAAAAGCCTAAATTGAGTGAAACACGAGTGAAAATTATTCTTGTGAGAACACTTTCACACTTGCACACCATGTCAAATTCCAATGCTCAAACTCAAGATTTGAAGTACTTGTTACAAAATCTTTCAACCACCATGGCTAGACAAATGGAGAAGATTGGGGGTGAGTTGGAAAATTTAGGAATAAGAGAGGAGAGTACATCAACTAGTATGTGTGAAGAAAATAGGGATGGTAGGAGAAGGTTGAGGAATAAATTTGGGAACATTGTGTATGGGGATGGAAGTAGAAAACCAAATGGGAAGTTGAATAGGAAAATTAGAATAAATGTTTGGGATGATGAAGGGGATGGTGAACAAAATGGGAGCTTGTATAGGAAAATAGGAGAATTGGTAGACATGAGTGAAGATGAAATTGATGATAATATTGATAGAACAAAAATAAAAAGTCCATCATTCCATAGGAGGAATGATAATGAAGGAGAAGTTGAAGGAGATGGGAGAATGGGTAGAAGAAGAAGAGAATGGATAGATAGGAGTGGAGATGGAATTGATGATATTATTGATAGGACAAAAATGAAGAGTCAATCATTACATAGGAGGGGTGATAATGAGAATGGAATATTGGAGATGAATGCTAGGCCACCAACATCTTTTACCCATGATAATGTGAATGAGAAGGATGGAGAAAATATTTTCTACACTAGATGTCTTGTGGGGGATAGGGCATGTAGTCTCATTATAGATGGGGAGAGTGACATGAATTTGGTGAGTGCTAGTAGGGTGGAGAAATTGAGGTTACCGGTTAAGAGGCATCATAATCCCTATGTATTGCGAAGGTTGGGTGATGATGAGGGAGTGAGTGTGAGTGAACAAGTTCTTCTTGCTTTCAACATTGGAACATATTGTGACCAAGTGATATGTGATGTAGTTCCCATGCACACTACACACATAATTTTGGGGAGACATTGGCAAAGTTTTAGGAGTTTGACACATGACAAGAGGAAGAACCGGTGTAGCTTCCAAATGGATGAAAAAAAGGTTGTGATCCTATCATTGAGTCCGGAAGAAGTATGCAAAGACCAAATGAAGCTCAAGAAGGAATTCGAGGAAGAAAAGGAGAAGGAGAAGGAAAAAGAAGGGAAAGAAAAGGAGGATAGGAAAACAAAAGAACCTTCAATTGATAAAATTGAAGAAAATAAAAATGAGAGTATGAGAGTTGGGGCCACGTCCCTAGAAAAAGGAGAGGCAATGAGGGTTGGAGCCACGATTCCAGAAAAATGAGAGGTAAGAGAAGAACCGAGAGTTGAGGATCCTACCTCAGAAAAAAGTGAGGAAGTGATGAGTGCCCCCAAGAAGATTGAGAGAAAAGATCACCCCAAAATGTTCTTTACTTTTGAATATTCTAACACTTCCCTCCCTAATTTGGTTATTTCTTTGTTGCAGGAAATTGTGAGGCCAACTTATCAAGGCAACAAAGAACTCAAAAGCATGTCTTATGGAAGAAATTCATGAAAACATTTTCCTACAACAACGAGTACAATCGAGGTAAAGAAAATGACATAACCGATGCAACATCTAGGAGGTATTCTCCTAACATTTTCTTGAATGCAAGGTTATTGTGTCTTGAATATATTAGAGGGTTGTATGATCTTGATATAGATTTAACAAGTGTGTTGTTGACTTGTGAAAATGTAACATGTGGTAAGGATCATTGTCATGATGAGTGCTTAATTTGTAAATGCAACTTTTTGCGTGTGCCAAATTGCATAAGTACCAAATGCTTTTGTGAAAATGTTGCATATAGTACATTTCATGGGCATGTTGAATCCTTATCTTGTAAAAATATGCTTGACTTGCATATTGTCTCTCTAAAGGAATTACTAGTTAGGGGAGTCCAAGGGAAAGATTTATTGGGATGTCTTCATGGTAAAAAGACTTCGCTTCTAACATTTCTAGATGCTCCCTCATTTCGTGTTGAACATAGTAACAACATGCATGTTAAATATCCGAATTTGTTAAAAATTTATGAACCATGTTGTGAGCAATATTTTGATGGATTATATGGGCATGATGATTATTTGTTTTGGAAAATTGGATTGTTTCCTTGTAAATGTGTCATGCGTGAATTGCTAGTGGGAGGAGCACATGATGATTGTTTGATGGGGCGATTTAAAATCAATGGGATTTTAGGGGTGTTATGTGATCAATTTTATTGGCCTATTTTGAAGATTGGTGTTGAACATGTTTGCACTTGTAGTAAATGCCAAACTTGTAAAATGGCTAAACTCAAGTTTTTCCTTCAAGGATTCCATGCATATTTTCCCATCATGAGTAAACATTGGACTACTACTTCTATGAATTTTAAAGTGGGTTTACTTGGAACAAAGAAAGAAAATGATGCTATCTTTGTGATTGTTGGTAGGAGTATTAAAATGTCACGTTTGATTGCATGTCATGAAACCAACAAGGTCATCAACCTAGCTAATCATTTCTTTCGGGAGGTCGTGCATTTGCACGAAGTTGGTGCTAATTTTATGGTTGTTCAATTTGCTTGCACTTTAATTGCTCATCATATTAGCAAGTTTTCTTCACTTAAAATTGCTTGTGACTTTAACCTATTAACTCTGTTGAACTTTATGCATATATTTATTGGAGAAAGAGTTGGTTTAGGTGGGCACGAGAATGCACTTTTGGTTAAGCCCCTTTGCAGGAGGCTCGGGCTTCCATTTGAAAGAATTGGTATACAATGTATTTCCAATGCCAACCATGGTAGGAAGTATATTCCATTTGATCCGGGCGGCCGGATATGTTCCCATTCGTGGAAGGAGCGACCCCCTGATCAAATAAAATCCAAATTGCTACTCTGCGGTGTTTGCACATCTCAAACTTTTGGCAACGCCTACAAATTGATTTTGCATGGTGAGTATGAAATTTCATTTACATTTATTGTGTTAGAATTTTCTATTTTTATTGTAGGTGTCGATTCGTGGTCGAATCTCTTTCGAGATGGAGGAGATGATGAGAATCACGAAGGTCCAACTTCATTGCACGAAATTGTGATCCACAATATTCCAAGATAAAAGTTCAAGGAGTTTCACGACAGTGCATTCAAGCAAGATTCGAGGTCGAATCCTTTTCAAGAGGGAGGGGATGATGAGAACCGAGAAAGTCGAACCCGATGCGCGTGCCCTGGGACCCATGACAAGATCCGACGTCGAAGAGGTTCAAGATTCGAGATTAAATAATGTGAATAAGTCAAGAAAACAAGTTGAGAATCAAGTTGGAGCCAAAAAGAAGAACAAATTGGACTCAACCAATTTCAGTCGACCGAAAATCATGCCGGTCGACCAAAACTCTGCAGATGATTTTTTAAGGAAGCCTCAGTCGCGTTCGGCAGAGGGTTGGTCGATCGAAAGTCCCATTTCGGTCGACCATGTGATCGACCGAAAATGGTTCGGTCGACCATGTCGTTTGACCAAAACACTCCGTTTCACAAAAATGGGGTTTTGTTGCAATTTCCGAAATTTGCACATTTTGCTTAATTTTGTACTTATATACACTTTCTTTTTCATTTGTAAAGAATAACTTGGATGTTCAATGTGAAATGCTCTCTTGAGAGGCTTTTTGAGGTAAGGATAAAAACCTCCTTTTATCTTTTATTATTCTTGGAAGTTAATCAACTTTATTTGAGTATTATTATTCTTGTGTTGTTGTTTATTTAAAGTCACCTTGAAATTTGTTTGATTGATACCCATTGAGTTAGGGTTTGTTAATCCTTCGATTTTGGGTTAGATTTAAACTTTGGTTAAGGTGTTTATCGCTTTATTTACCACTTTAGCCTTCTTGGGTTTTGTATTAAATTGTTGTGAAAATTTTCAGTCAATACACCGAGTGGTTCGCATCAATGAGTCTCTCACCAGGGAAACCCCAAAAAGGTCCAAATACTTTTAAATAATTTTATTTCGTTTCAAAATAGTTAAATATTTTAAATAGTAAATTCTCAGCTATCTTCCGCTATCCGCTCTCTGTTTCTTGTTTTAAACAGATATTTTTATATCAACAACTAACTATTAAGTTTTTATACTATAGTTAGTTTATTTTTTATTTTTTAAAAACTAAATTATGAATGATATTTCAGAGAAGAATATTTATTTTTAATAATATCCAATTATGCATTAAAAATAAATGTTCAAATTTATATTTAGAACGGGTGGATAAAATATTATTTTATTCGTTTGAAAAATCAAAATATGGTGGGAAAATAAATAAATGCATAAAAATAAGAAATGAATTTGGGCCCCCACAGCCGGAGTGCAAACGTCCCAGGTCCCACTTTAAGGGTTGTACCGATCGTTAGATCGACGATGTAATGTCCCACTGTACCAACGTGGATTTTTTCAGCATGCTTTGTCCTTACTCGCAACTCTCCCCGAGAAAACTTTCAGGAGGTCACCCATTATAAAATTACTCCTAATCAAGCACGCATAACTGTGAAATTTCTAACGACGGATTTTCGAAAAAGAAAGTACACATTGTTGGTAAGATTAGTACCTATCAAATCTATTAAGCTTTCTTTGTCTGGATGTTACACTCTCAACTGGCAATATTTATTCAATTTCAATTAAACACTATTCATCCAATTAAAATTAAATATTATTTATCCAATTTAGGCACTATTAATCTAATTAAAATTAAACACTAGTCATGGCAATATTCATCCAATTGCATTAAACATTATTCATCAAACTACAATTAAACATTATTAATTCAATTTAGGTATTATTCATCCAATTAAACAATATGCGGGCAAATTGTCTAGATTTCTCATCAATTTAGGCAATATTCATTCAATTAAACACGTGTATGGGTATATTAAGTAAAATGTACGCAAATTTGTAGTTGCAACATATAATAATTATGTTTTGTTAATCTGTGCAAAATTATAAATGAGTCTATTTTTATGGGATAGGGAGGTATCAAACAAGAAATCATTATTCGAAATTTCTCCGATAAAAAAATATTGACAATATGCATACAACGTACGCACCAAAATTAGTAAATATAAATTTTGATAAAACGTGTGATTGAAATTAATTAGGAACTTTGATTTCTATTTTAATCAACTTTCTTAGCGGAGCCAAATACAAATTAAATCTTAACTTAAACTAATTGAATAAAATATTTTTAACCAATTACTATTCAGTATTCAGATTAGTTGTTTCTATATGAATAACCTTGTTTAATTATAAATTTTTCAAAATTACTTTTTAACCACATTTTATCTAATAAAAACTCAAATTCTTCATTTAGGGTGCATTTGACAGTGTTTCTTTTTCATTAAAAATGAAACTTTTCCACCCAAATTCCAACTTTTGCTCGTTTGATAGTGTTTTTTTCTTGAGAATAGAATTCCATGTTTCATCCCCACGTGACTTCTTTTTCACCAAAACAAGGAATTTGATTTCTTGGGTGGGAAGAGAATTTATTTTCTTGACAACTTGTTTAACCAATTTCGTCACGTTTGATCATTTTTGTTATTGTTAATTGATTTATTTTTTTTCCAGAAATTAACATTATTATTATCAAGAACAAATGCGTTAAAAAATAAAATAAAAATTGATTAAAATATATAAATTTTACTTTATTTGTCATGAAAAATAGTATCAATCAAACAACAAAAGTTGAAAAATTCTCACTTTTTCCACGTAAAAAATTAAATCAGTCAAACACATTAAACTTTAAATTTCTAGGAATTCAATTACCTAGAATTCAATTTATTGTATTTCAATATTCATGTTATTTATTCCCAAATTCTACTATCGCTATCAAAATAACCTTATAACAAAAAATAGTCGCCAAACAGAGGCAAAAAAAACTCTTCCCATATTAAATGCGTCTTGAATTGATATTAGCCCATGTTCGGTGTCTGTCAATTAGAATTTTGTAGTTTTCAGAGTAAAGTATATAATTGAAAAATAATTTTAAAAAAATGTGTATGATTAAAAAGTGATCTGAGAAATTATATTTTTATAAATAAGTTTATAAACAAGTATCCGGACATAATCATAGTACTACTGAACATTTAATTTGCTAGACAAAATATTTCAGAAAATAATATATTTTACTAATATACTAGAAAAACAAAAGCTGTAATTCAGTTGCAATAATGAAGGAATTCACGAGGGTAACAGATTTGTAAAATGAGAACTGTGTATTATACAGTTTCCTTAAAACAGATTCACTCATTTATTGTGAGTGCTTGAAATTTTAGTTGAGCGTCTACATCTTACGATGGACCATGCACTCCAATTTCCACATCCATGTGAGAGGGAGAGTAACCTGGAGTGAAAATCAGTAAGTAACACTATATTAATCTTCTTACGATATAATGGAGAACTAGTAGAATTCAAGCACCTCAGGTTCTACTCTTGCGAACTAAATTTATACCAAAACTACAAAACCAAGACTTGGACAGAAACCTGAGGAATTCTGTAAGGAAGAAGACAAGAAAATGCGTGTGCAGAATTCGTGATTGGAGGAGAGGAAAATTGCCAGCTTACTTGTAGGCTAAGCCTCGTGAATGGTGAATGAAATTCAGCAATTAACTTGTCATTAACATCACAATAAATAAAATGACTATTACTAATGGGGATTCAGAGTTGAAAAGATTGTTGGAAGTAGGTCTGGGCAAAAATCGACGAACTAAATCGATCCGACCCAACTCAACCCGATCCAACCCGACCCGACCCAACCCAATCCAACCCAAATCAATCGGATTGGGTCGATTTTTTAGGTGATTGGGTTGGTCTGGGGGTTGGAAAATTTAAATTTAGTTCGGTTCAATTTTGTTTTGTTTAAGTAAAAAATCAGAACTAACCCAAACCAGACCGACCTAGTTGTTTAAAAAGTATAAAAACGTAAAAGTTAAAAAAAGTATATGGTTGAAACTTAAAGGAATCAATCCCATGAGAAGAATGAATAACATCAATGCAGGAAAACAATACATGGTTACCGACTAACATAGAAGCCATAAAATGGAATGACTAAATTTATTTTATTTTCTTATTCTGATTTTTTGTTTTTTTGTTTATTGCATTGCTAGAATACATATTTCTTTTCTTTGCTTCTCTAGTCATTTGAACATTGAATTTCTTTTTCAGCTTGTAAGTCTTTACAGCAATAACGCATATATGACAACAAATTAGGCTGAAAAATTAATAAATTTAAATAGTTCAACCTAACACCCAAAATGGTGGCTCAATCTACAATCCTAATCGATCAATGTTGGGTTGAGTTGATTTGGTTTACTAAGCCATCATCGGTGTGGTTGGTTTCATTTTTGGCCAAACCGGCTATATCAGTTTGGGCTCGAGTTGGCCTTCGAACCGACTCCAACCAACCCACGCACAACCCTAGTTGGAAGGGAAAAAATTAAAACAATGTATCGGAAATAAAACCAAAACGCGAACCATCTTTAGGGGCCAACTTCAATCGTTCTTTTATATATTCATATGTGCAGGTCACACTCGCAAACAAGTTCAAGGTTTGAAGGTCAATTCGAATAGTGACTTGCACCCCTTTGCACTCACGTGGAGAGCATCTATATTACTCACGAGTACACAATTTCAAAGTGTAGTCATATATAAAGTAGTCGTTATTTTGATCATTTTTTTATGTGGGACGGATATCACTTGTTTTCCCTTCAAATATATAAACATCTTCAAATGAGCACCTTCAAGCTCCAAATTCTTATTCATTCGATCATCAATTTTGACACAGAGAAAATATAAATTCACTTTGATTTTTTTACAAACAAGAAGTAGGTCTCTTGTCATCCAATAAGCCAATTTTCCGAACAATATTAGGGAGATACATTACTTGAAAATACGTGTGAACATTATTGAAAAGACATCTTTACTAATTGATAAATCTGTCTGTGTAAGAGGAATCAACCCTGAAATAAATGGAGCGGGTCATATTCAATCAATTTTTTCTTTGATTAATATGATTAATGATTAATTAATTGAATTTAATTAATAAAGAATCAGGTAGTGGTTAGTGAAGGAATCACCGAATCACATGACGAGCTGGTCTTTCACTATTATAATTAATCATTTTTTCCTTTGACTTTAGAAATAGTTTGACAAGATTTTGCTTCCCGTAAAAGGATTTCTCAAAAAAATTATCTTAATATATGTTTGAAAATTAGGCCATGTTCTCTTTGCTATTTTAAGATCGTTTGCTGTTTTTATTTTTGAAAACATTAAAAACGCGTTCTCTTTACCATTTTAAAAAACGCATTTTGGAAAAAAAAAAAAAAAAAATTGTATACAAAACGCAAAATGCCCAAAACCTCGTTTTGGGCTTTTTGTGAGTATTTCAGCAAAAAAGTTCAAAACGGGGAAAACCCGTTTTGGGATTTTTTTTTTTTTTTTTTTTAAGAATTATCCTAATTTGGAATTAAGCTTAATATAAATTTTTTATTATTTTTATTTTTTTAGAATTATCTTAACTTAAAACTAAGCCTATATATATATATATATATATATATATATATATATATATATATATATATATTTTGGAGAATTATCCTAACTTAGAAATAAGCTTAAATAAAGTTTTATTGAATTCAATATCAACATTACAAAAAAAAATTAAGTAAAAATTCTTGTTGTTATATTTCAAAAAATACCTTGATAAATAGACTCTGATGGTTTTGAAAGAACTTGAAATTTCTGAATTTTAATAAAATTAGAGCTTCCTCAAATCCCGAACATAATCAAGCTATGTTAATATAAACTCTTAATGCTCACATTAGTATGTTGCTGTAACCATGTTTTCAGTGTATTGTGAAAAGAAATTTAAGTTTAAGTCAGTAGTATTTTACAACAAATTAATTAAAAATAGTTTGAGTAGTATTCTGCAAAATTTCAAACATAACGTGTTTTCCAGCTTCTCATTTTCAAAAACAGTTTTCAGAAATGACAAACTAAATTTGTTTTCAGCAGATTTGAAAACAAAAATAAAAACAGAAAATACAAAACATTTTCGAAAATGAAAATACAAAATAAAATACAAACTTCGCCACCTTAAGTTCTAAAAGTATTTTATACTCATGAATTGCTTTTGTAGTCACACTAGACCATCTTCCTCTAAAAGTTCTCATGAGTAATGAAACCACTTCATAAATAAATAAAAAAATTGTTAAATTGGTCAAAAATAACTTTTGACTTCTCAAAAATCATCCAGGATTTAGGGTTCATATGAAAATGCTTTTAAAAAATCAAAAAATTAATTTTTAATCCACATGTTCCCTTATGATCTTCCCCTATTACATAGGTGGGGAAATGTCATTTTTTAGCTTCCGTTTGTAAATTTATATCTATTTATGTACATATATAAAATTAAAAGTGAGGAGAGAGAAGTATTAAATACAATTTTTCCTCCAAAATGTAATTACAATTTTAGAAAAATAAAATAAAATAAAATAAAAATTTGTGTAGATTAATGTCAATTTAAATTTGTGTTGATTAATACAATTTTCATTTGAATCAATGTCGTATTTAAATTCGTGTTGATAAATATGGATGAAAAATGTGTTGTGTATAAATAAATTTATAGAAAATACTTAAACCTCAATTAGAAAGTTATGTTTTTGTTTATAAACAAAAATATTGATGTTTCGTTTTCGAGATACATGATTGAAAAGTAGTTTTTAAAAATATATAAAGTTAAAAAGTGGTTTCAAAAATTATGTTGTCTGTAAATAAATTTATAGACAAAATTATCGAACGGATACTAATATTTTTAATCATTCATAATTTTAATAATCTTCCATACATATACATATATAAAAGTAGAAGTGAAGAGAGAGAAGTATTAAATGCAATTTTCCTTCCAAAATGTAATTACAATTTTAGAAACTAAAAACTAAATAAAATAAAAATTGGTGTAGATTAATGTCTATTTAAATTTGTGTTGATTGATACATTTTTCATTTGAATCAATGTCTATTTAAATTTGTGTTGATTAATACATTTTTCATTTGAATCAATGTCATATTTAAATTCGTGTAGATAAATATGAATGAAAAATGTGTTGTTTATAAATAAATTATAGAAAATACTTAAACCTCAATTAGAAACTTATGTTTTTGTTTATGAACAAAAATATTGATATTTCATTTTCAAGATGCATGATTGAAAAGTGGTTTTGAAAAATGTATATAGTTAAAAAGTGATTTCGAAAAATGTTTTGTTTGTAAATAAATTTATAAACAAAATTATCGAATGGATACTAATATTTTTAATCATTCATAATTTTAATAATTGTGTAAAGATTATATGGTATAAGATTTTCAATATAATTTTTTGATCTCTCACGTTGCCTGATTGTCGTACATGATAATTGGAGATTTTCGTAAATTTTATTTTAATTTTGTAAATAAAAGTATAATTTTATTGAATGAAAATTGAAAAAAAAATGTTAAATAAAAGAATCAAATGCAAAAATTATGTAAATTTGAATTTTCAATTAAATGTTAAATACTTATTGAAATATATATTTGGGAAAGCAACTTATATGCATCGCACGGTGTAAATACTAGTTTGTTTATAAACTTGAAAAGTGTATAAGCAATACATTTTTTCAAAACATTTTTTAATCATACACATTTCTCAAAAATAATTTTTATCCACATATTTTACATTGAAAATGTCACATTATTTATTTATAAACAATTTTTTATGCCACACAGAGGCAATCTCTATATATCAAGGACCTACATGCACAATGGTGAAATCTGAGGTGCTTGAATGTAATTAAAATTTCATTTAGCCTTTGTTAATTTATTTTGGTTTATCTATGTTTTTAGGTAAAATGCGTGATTAAAAGATGATTTTGAAAAAATTGTATTTAAAAATTGATTTGTGAAATTGTGTTGTTTATAAATTGATTTATAACCTGTTTGTTAAAAGTAAAGTTTTGTATTTAAAAATATGTTTTGAGGTAAAATATGTGGTTGTAAAGTGGAGAAAAAAAATATGTTTAATAAAAAAATAATTTGAAGAAGTTACTAAAAAAAAATTGAAAAATTGTGTTGTTCAAAAATATTTTTTAAACATTTTGCCAAGCAGAGGCTAAACGTTTAAAAAACGGAGGGTTATTAGGTTGATGTAAAACAGGAAACAAGTCGTTGACGGCACGTAACTGTGGCAAACGGCGTAAATTTGCAGAGAAAGCGGGGGCATCAACAAGATCAAATGACCCGTAAATTCTTTTTAAGAGCCCCATATGTTCCTCGTGCTCTTTTCTAATGTTCTCTAAACCGCTTTAAATCCTCCAATTGCATTTCATTTCAACTACTTGTTCACGCATACAGAGTCAAATAACCATTGAATTTATCGATAATTTTCATAGTGCAAGTTCAGTCTTTAAGAACATAATATAGGTTTTTCAGATGGGTTCATCGGGAATTATGGATTCCGGCAGGATTTCCGGCCAGAGGTCCAACTTTTCCCAGAAATGTAGCTTGTTTAGTCAGTACTTGAAAGAGAAGGGTAGCTTCGGAGATCTAACTCTTGGACTTGCTCATAATTTTGAACCAAAAGGTTTGAGTTAAGCCCATATGGCTACATAATCCCCCACCCCACCTCCATGAAGAACAAGCAATCAAATCTATTATCTATGTGCTCCTAGATCTGTTTTTGCTTTTTCTTTTTGGGGTTTCTGTTTGAGTGAATTTCCTAACATTTTTTTTTTTTTTTTACACCTAAAAAACAGGAGCTCCAGCAGTATCTGGGACCATGAATTTCTTCCCTGTAATGGAGAAATCCGGAGGGCCGACCCATAATTTGTCTGCTGCAGAACTCAACATGCCCATTATGCACCAGAAGAAGACCGATCTCAGGTATAATTTGTTGCATATTGAATTTATGGCTTCATTATTTAAATTTTTCAGCTTATAATTGTTAGATTTGATTTAATGCAGCGACACAAAATCTGGACCAGAAGCTGCACAAATGACTATATTCTACAACGGCCAAGTCATAGTTTACAATGATTTCCCGGTGGAAAAAGTGAAGGAAATCATGCTTTTGGCTAGCAAGTCAAGTGCAGAAAACAACCCCGCCGCCGCCTTTACTCCGCCGAGTATGGTCCAAAGCCCAGCTGAATCCGCCACCAACATCCCAGTCGCTGCCCCTGTTTCTAAGGCTGTTCCCACTTTGGTCCACAACCCTCCTCAGCCCTCCCTTGCCTCTGGTAACTAGTCTGCTCAAAACTTAATTCTAATCTCTTAATATTTATGTTCTTGATTTATCTTGAATGGGATTCGTATGTAAAATTTGTTTCTACTCGCAGATTTACCAATTGCAAGGAAAAATTCGCTAGCCCGATTCCTGGAGAAGAGAAAAGATAGGTTGGTAGTCGAAATTAAACACGTTTACTTTGTAGTAATTTGATTGATCTTAACAAATTCATATAATAATAATAATAAAGTCTAAATTTCTTCATTCTATGGCTAAAATTGATAATGATAAAATGATAATTCATTTCAGGATCACATCAAAATCACCGTACCAAGCAATGGCACCTCCAAGGGCAGTTAAAACTGAAGAATGGCTGGGATTGGCTCCTCAATATTCAACTTCGAACTGAGTTTTAATTAATTATAAGTTGTATTTTTAGATCTATTAAATTTACTTGTCTTTAATGACTTGATTAAAAGCCAACGTGGCTTCATTATTATTATTTCGTTAAGTGAATTTCTAACTAATTAATCCGTGTAATTAAATAGAGAATATTTCCTTTCAGTCTATAGTTTTAGATTATATTCTTTTTAATCTCTGTTGCTATATATCCTATATCGGTATTGTCTTTAAATGGATGTTTGCTGTGTCTATTTTTATCTATTTTAATTTTTTTTTTTAAATTATTGTTATTAATTTTCATGGATTTATATTGTTATTTAAATAATAAAAATATTAATTTTTGTGATTTTTTTGAAAATAAAACTTTGAAATGTAATATCAGTATGATATTAGAGTTTAAAATTTTTCAATCAAGTTGAATAAAAAGTCATTGATTAAATATAAAAACAAATAATGAAATAAAGGTTTAGATTACTCATCTTTATCTTTATATTAATAAAAGTAGAAGTTTCATTTTGTCATAGAAGTTATTGTTTACCCGCCTAAAGTGCATATTCCTTATATGGTTTGGTTAGTGTAAATGAAAAATTTATATATATATATATATATATATATATATATATTTATATATATATATATAAATTTACTATTATGGTAAATAATGGTTAATATTTTCTAATCATTTTTAATTTTAATAATTGTGCAAAAGATTATATGATATAATAGTTTCTTGATCTTCAACGTTGTTCAATTGTCGTATATTAAGATTAAATACATATTTTTAATTATTGTATTGGTGTTTTTGAAAGAAAATTGAGAAAAATGTTAAATATGTGATGAGAATAGAGAAATTATTTTTATATCTTTTGCATTTGTGTTGATTATGCATAATCATTAAATTTTAATGAATGCTTATCGATATTACGTATAGCAATTTTAGTTCATTGCACTGGTGAAAATCTATATTATATATGAAAGTAGGATAGTTTGACAGAATTAATTCTTAAATTCTTTATGTTTTAGTATTATAATAAAATGTGTGATTGAGAAAATTTTTGGAGAAATATATGTAATTAAAAAATGGGTTGAAAAAATGTATTACTTATAAATAATTTATGGAAAAAGTTATTGAACGAAGGTTAATATTGAAGAGTTAATACTTTAATTTCTTTTAAGTTAATAATATTAATACAATGATTAATATTTTTTTAATCATATTTATTTTTTATATTTTTTTAAAGGTTACATGGTATAAGATTTTCGATATAATTTTGTGATTTCTAACTTTACTTGATTGTCGTATCATGATAATTGCGAGATTTTCATAATTATTATTTTGACTGCTTATTTTTGTAAATAAAATTTTATTCATTAAATTCAAATATTTAAATATATAAATTGACGTTTACTATTCAAAGATGTTTTTAATAATTTGAATTAGGTATATTATTTTATAAACTCTAATAATTATTGAAATAGAAAATTATTTTTTATACATTTATATATGTGTTGATTATGTATAAACATTAAAATTTTATAAATACTTATTAAAATCGATATTTTGGATAACAACTTCCGTAAATCACACGAGTGAAATACTAGTTAATAAAAAGGTAGAAGAGAGAAGGAAAGAGAAAAGCGAAAGATGAGTAGGCGTAGAAATCTCATGTCTGAGCTCACAGCCGTTGGATGTTAGTTTGAATCCTACTTTTGATATGAAAGAAATTTCTTGTAAACGCAGTTCAATAGTAAGCTCTCAACTTTATTCCACTAAAACACATCTCACAATTTATATCTTCTATAAATCTTCTAAGGTTAGGTTAGGGTTCAACATTTTTAGAAATAAAATTAGTTAAACTTGATATTTACGGGTTGTAAAATAAGACGTAGATTAACCAATGAGACGTAGATTAACCACCTAATATTTAAAGATAAAAGTTTTTTAGTCACAAAGAGAAAAAGAATGTATCGTTAATTCTAAAGGGAACATGGATTATTTTACAAATTGGAAATAATAATAATAATAATAATAATAATAATAATAATAATAATAATGATTTTCACCAACTAAACATAAAGAAAAGGTAAATGGAGCCACAAACATGACTAGAGACTCGCTCCACCTCCGATCCTTCACTAATTCCTAACCTACCTTATTGGGATATGGGACAGGGACGAGAATGATTGTTCCAACCCGACCCGGTCCATCTAGCTACCATCCATTAAGATGATTATGATTTTGTTATTTAATTTATTTAAACAGGATGAAATATTCGTCATTTTAGGTCAATTAAGGGGAAAAAAAAAGGACGGAAAGACGTTAATCAAAGATTGAGATGTCTAGTCCTACCTATATAATAAGACTATAAGAGTGACTGGAGGACGTAACTATTCATTTGTGCGCATTCCCTGTTGAATATTGGTTAATAAAATCGATTAAAGTTTCGAGAGTTTAAAATCGATTAAAGTGACTTCGTGTCGACTTCGGCTAAATACTCAAAATCCGACCCAATCCGTTTAGGCAAAATTATGTTTGCCGCTTCGCCACTTCGGGACGCACAAACGGGGTTCGACCTGCCCGGTCAGGTCGCGGGGGTCGAGAGGGCAACGCCCCCGAAAGAGAATTTTGATTTCTCTACATGTATTGAAGGGTATATTTGGCATCTCGAAAACCAATATCGGATGAATGAGAAATTGCGGAAACGGACAAAATATAATTCGGATTTTTGCCCGTGCGGTCGCACGGTGTTAAGAACCGTGCGACCACACGTCGTTTTTAATTTCCGGTTTTCGCTAAAGCCGTGCGGCCGCACGGATTATAACCGTGCGATCGCACGGTTGTTCGAGAAAAGGTACCTTTTGGAATTGGTGCATCTTTTGGAAGGGTTGCATGGTTTGGCTTGAACCATTCCGTCCACAACCCTTCATACTCTATAAATAGGACCCTTTGGGTGTCCTATTTAAAAAATAATTGATATGCAATACATATACTATACTCATTTCTCTCCCAATCAAATTCATAAACATTGTTTTTTGGATTATTTTTCATTCATTTCATATTTGGAGTACAATAACCAATATTCGGTTCGTCGAACTTGTGTTTTGGAGTGCTACTAACACAAGGGAAGCCGTTGTATCTTGGGAGTCGATTGTCGGATTTCGTCGGCACCGTTGCGGGGCAATTTCGACTTAAGGACAAAGAGTCCAACTCTTGCCTCGGCTTATCACTTTTCTCCTTTTCTTTTCTCTTGTTTATTTGCATTTGTCTTGCCGTTATTCTGTCCAAATTTTGGCACGGATTTATAATATATTTTGGCGTCACTATTCACAAATTCCACCAACATTCCCCATTTTATCTTTTTTTTTTATTTTCTCCTTTTTATTCATTTGGTTAGTTTTGAGGGCTCAAATAAAATCGTAATAGCAATATTTTAATATCAATATCAATGTGAAACTTTTCGTACAATACTTTACTATATTATTTCCAAATTACTAATCTTTAGCATAAATTATAGCCATTAAAATGATCAATTAATAATGTGTTTCATATTTCAATGATTTTTTACCCATTAACAATTTGATTAACTCATTGTTATCAGGGGTGATATCGATGTGCTTTTCATTAAGCTTTAAAATCTAGATTAATTGAATATGTTATCACTCGATCTTGCAAATTAAAAATAACAATAAAGGTGGCATGAAAATCTCAAATCTCGACGTTATTTTATACACAATTATCTGCACTAATCTTAAAAAATGAAGGTAACATTAGTTAGTAATAGATTAAAAAACCAATGACGAAAAGTATAATCCAATCAAGTATTTTTGCTTATTGAATAATTCACGTGTTTTTAACTTTTGCATTATATTTCAAATAAAATAGTAACCATGGACAAAGACATGGCAAGTGGGTAGGAAAACGTTTGGTGGCCACTCACATCCTCACCCTTTTGATATTGTGTATTATATTGTAGAAGATTTTATATTGTCACATTGTTCACGTCTTGTCTTTTGGCCATTATCAATTGATGGAACAATATTAAGGAGGTGGGTTGGGTAGGGTGGGGGGTATTTGTGAATATTTTATTTATATTTTTGGTAATCACATGGTGTGTTTGAATTTTTAGAGTGGATAGTTTCACAAGTACTTTTTCTAGTGGGTAAGGGTCACCTTTATTGACCCATTCTCCTTCATGTGAATTGCATATATGCAACGCACACGAGTGGAGTGGGTGGCATTGGGTGGGGGTGGGGTAGTTAATCATTAATTCAAAAAAAAATTAAATTAAAAGGTTGGATTTAAGTTGCCCACATTTCGTGTTAATGTAAGAGCTTTGAAGTAGAGAAAATTCTATCAAATGACAACTAGGGTCGAGCAAAACCAAACATTCATTTGGTAAATAAAATAAACTGATTTATAACATCTGTTTGATAATACTGTAGTTGTTTATAAATTAATTTATTTATGATTTTGATGTAAGATATAAGCGGTTAAAGTGGATAGAGAAAATATGTGTGGTTAAAAAGTAATTTATAAATTAAACAATTTCCTAAATTAATTTTTAACTATACACATTTTCTCTCTCTAATTTTCAAATTCTACTTTTTACCTCTAAATCATAATTAAATCAGTTTATAAATTAGTGTTACCAAACAAAGGCTTGAAAACTTGGATTGACTTATTATTAAACCCTATTTTCACTTTGTCAATCCAAATGCGCATATGTTCGACAAGTTACTTTTTTTGAATTATAAATCAATTTATAATCTGTACAATTTTTTTACTGTATACATTTTCTCTATTCATTTTGCAATTACATATTTTACCTAAAAAATATAAATAAATCAAATTATAATCACTACTTTTTTATCTGAAGAGAGGCTAAATTTTAACTAATTATTACTTATATATTTAATGGACTTATACAATAAAATAATAAAAATTAAAATCCTCGATAATTGTGTATACTCGTTTTTTTGTTAGTTAAAATCGCTATCAGCAATAGGCAAATATCCGCCAAAAGCGTGTATGACAATTCAGCTCAAATTTAATAGGGGAATTGCACTAGAATTAAGTGTTTAACGATTTTAACATTTTTGGACCGACATGCTTATCGACATACAACTAACTTTAACTCCGAAAACATTATTTGTCACAACTGCCTAAAATTGCGTGGATTGAGACTTTGAGGCCCTACTCCCCTTCGATATTATAAATTTATTTATTTATATTTTGAAATAAAACGTATTATTAAAAAATAAAGGAAAAAAATGTACGTCATTAAAAATAAGTTTGAAAATTTGTGTTATTTACAATTTGATTTATAATGAAAATATTATATTGTATTAGTGAATGACAATTGTACCCTTATAATCCTCGACGTTATTACTTTGCATATCTCTATTCTCCCTATATATATGGGGTTCTGGTTTATAATAAAACACACAATTCTTTTGTCTTTATCCAAATGAGTTAAAAAAAAAAATTCTAAAAATATCACATGTCAAAATATTAGTTAGAAACACCTTGGTGGTTCAGATTGAAAATAGTTTCTCATTATTGGAGGAGATAATATGTCAGTATCAATGAACATTTATACAACCTCGAGGGTTCAGATTCCAGTCGGGAGGATGTAAAAGATTTTGTGGCCGTATTTATTTATTATTATATTACGTTGTTGCTCCTGAACTAGCACAATTAAATATTAATATTTCAGAAAAATATTAATCATTAATATGATATTTGATAGTACGCTAAAAGCATAATGATATTCGATTCTAATCTCCAAATGAAAATGAAGCAATTAGCAAAGATGATCTCATTAAGGAGGCATATACTCATGTGAGAAAGTATATATGGACATAACTAATTACAAATCTCCAGAAGAGATTCAAGTACTTGAAATATTAAAAAATTGAGATCTCTATAATTATGTCTTGTTGGGAAAGAAATCGAATCGAGATGATAAATTGTGTCGACACGCTTTATAAAGCACTTTTGCAAAAACAAACTATGAAGCTGACCGCATCTTAATATGAGTGATAGCGAGGATAATAAAAGAAAATATAATGAAGAAAATCGACATAAAAAATAGTTGTCCAAAGTATACATCTAAGCGAAATTAAACTTACTACAAAACATAAAGTTTTAGGGACCTGAAGTCAAAAAACTAAAAAGTATAAAGTCAATAAAATACCTATACAAATAAAAACAAAATTGTATAGTCGTAATATAAGACTTGTTGAGCAACGAATGTTTCAAAATTCTGATATTACATATGAAATGATACGCAGTAGATAATATTTTATTTCTTGGAAATGCATCAAAAGTGCAAAAGATGATTGACTCTAATTACTAACTTGCGCTATTTGATGTACCAATGAGTGATATCAAAATGTATGATCATCAACTCGATACGTTGGGAGTATTCTTTGAAGCGCCAATGAATGGGATTAGAAAGGGTAATTAATACCTCGTTACTTTGGGATTGCAGTGAAATGATTAGAGAAAATATATTTAAAATATAGGAATCGTTACTTGCCTAGAGCTTCACAACTTAAATTTGGTGGTAGCAATTTCACAATTGTAATGTGAGACATATACTATTCCTGAAGCATACATTATAATCCTTGAATGATTAAATATATAGTTCGAGTTTTTAAGAAACTTGTTTGATCAAAGTATAAAGATACTTTGAGATTTGAATATTTAATATGCCTTGAAAAGATTCATTTTGTAATCGAATGTGAATAGTAATATAAAATTAGATTACATGAAGAATAGTACAAATGACTCTATATAACAAAGTGTTGAAATTGAGACCTACCATTACTGTAAATAATATTTAAAAATCGTGACAATTGATTTTCAATATTCAAATTCATGGTTAATTATTCACCTAAAGTGAATAAATCAATTGTCCATTGAAGTGAATAAGTCATTTCCATATTTGAGAATTGCATTAAATGCATTGATGAATATTAATTATAGAACATGGCTCAATGTAGCATGTTCAAATGATTAGAAATATTTTATAGTTCTTCAAGTTCAAATGAATAATTGAATTTATATTCGAAGAACAAATAATATGAGATATGTACTATTTATATACGCTTGATGAACATATATTTGATATTGCACCGATTAATAGTTGAAATAATTATATCCAATATCAATATAATTGTAATGTTCCCATGAGGAGGAGCTAATATGCGTTACACTCTTTTTATATCAATGTCTATTGATATAATCTTCTATACGAGACTCCCAAAGAAATAAAGATATGGAGTATTCAATAGAGATTGAATCAGGATGAGTAGCTATATCGATGATTCAATACAGATTGAATCAGGGAGACTAGATGTACTCTTTTTCCTTCGTTCATGTTTTGTCCCACTGAGTTTTCTGATAAGGTTTTAACGAGGATCATTAAAATAATCCAGAATTTTCAACAAATTCACTAGAGTGACAATGTAGCTGATTTATCCACAAAAGCACTGCTAACATTTACATTCAATAAATCAGTTCACAAGATTGGATACATCGACTCAATGATTTAAAGTGATCAACACTAGGGGGAGTAGATGTACTATTTTTCCTTAGTCAAGGTTGGTCCCATTGAGTTTTCCCGACGAGGTTTTAAAGAGACAACATTCATCTAACACTCCAAAAATAACTGTTGTTGAAACCTAAAAAATTACCTAAGTCAAATGCTCAATATAAAAGACCCAAAATATGATAGCCCATTGTGGATGGAAGGGCGATGTGAGGGGAACTGGGCGACTGAGTGATCACCAAGGTGCTTTGACGATAGGACAAATGAAAGGGCGATTGGGTGACCAAATTAGATAAGGTTGAAGAAGTGATTTTGGAGGTTCATCCCATGATTCATCTGGTCATTAAGTAGCAGTTTTCACTTTCTGAGTAGTTGTAAAGGATCATGGAAGTTACTTGAAGCATGGTAGCGGACGTCAATTGTATAGGGAAGTGGGCAACGATTGTGATATTGCCCTTGATACAAAGAAGGGCAAGAAGGATCGACACTTATTGCATACAAAATGAAAATGTAATAGATTGGAAAAAATAAATAGAAAGGTTTTTGAAAAAACCCGACCAAGGGACTGATAAGAAAATGAAGTCGTGTTCCTTAAATTATGCATTGATAGATGAAGAATTATAAAAGAAATGCTCAGATGGAGTACTATTAAAATGCATAAGTTTTCAGGAAGTTAAAATGGCAATGACTGAAGAGCATGAAGGAGTATGTGGGGGCCCATCAGGCAGCCCAAAGAATGAAATTGTTGATTATTAGAAGGGCTTAAAATGGGCGAGTAATGTATTCAGTATGCTAAAAGTTGTATAACATATAAAAAACATATCCCAATCCAAAGAGTGTCAGCAAGGAAGATGACACCTATCACTATACCCTGGCCATTTAAAGGTTGGACGGTAGATCTCATTGGGAAAATTTATCCCTCATCGTTCAAGCAACATACATTCATAATGGTTGCAACAGATTTCTTTACTAAATGGGTGGAAGCCGTGCCCTTCAAAGAAATCTCTCAGAAGAATGTCATGGAGTTTATTCATGATCTTATCATCTATAGATTCGGCATACTACAAACTTTAATAGTGGATCATGGATCCTCTTTGAACAAAGATCAGGTGAAGGAATTTTTGAGCGAATTGGGAGTCAAATTAGTAAACTCCACACCCTATTACTCTCAATCTAATGGACAAGCAGAATTTTCTAATAAGATTCTGAAAAAACATCATTAGAAAAATGATAGATGAAAATGCCCGAAATTGGCACAAATGTTTGAATAAGACTTTATGGGCTTATAGGATGTCACCACAATCAAGTACTAAAGTAAGTCCTTACCAACTTGCTTATGGTCAATAGACAGTACTGCCTATGGAGATTATTCTGCAATCAATTAGAGTGAGATTGCAAAATAATTGAAGTGATGATGAATATGCATAGTCATTAGTACAAAATTTGTTAGAGTTAGACGAATTGAAGTTGGACGTCCTAGATATACTGCAAGTCCAAAAGTGAAAAAATGGATAAGTACTATAACAAGAGAGTTATAGCCAAGTTCTTTAGTATGGACGATTTAGTATGGAAAACTATACTCCCCTTGGATAGCAAAGATCCAAAATATCGAAAATGGTCACCCAACTGGGAAGGACCATACAGGGTAAACAACGTGTTACCTAATGAGGCTTATCATTTGTAAGATTTAGACAACACAAAACATTTGATATATATTAATGGCAAGTATTTGAAGAAGTATATTCCTTCTAAATGGGAAAGCGAACAAATATAAAGAAGTACTATGCCTAAACAAAATAAAGATGTCAGACACGCACCATGATGTTAGAAAAAACTTGGACGATCATGTTCGAAAATAAAATAAGAATAAAATACGTTCAAATATAATCTTTATTATTATCAAATGTCCTTACAAGTTGGGAGATACAAGTACAAAAGATTCTAGCCGCAGTTGGAAGCAGACTACTATTGTTCTCCTACCAATTATTACAGAAGGGATAAGTCAGTCTTCACCAATCTCGCTGCAAAGATAGGGAGACGGCCTAAGAAACGTCTTTAGCAAGCATTTGACATCACATTCCTAAATGCATCGCTGCAAAGGCAAACCTTAGAGGCACTCCCAACAGGCAAGTGGCCAAAGAAGAACTCTCAACAAACCATTCCGTTGCATCAAGAACTCCCATTAGAGATCATAAATGGAATGGGTGCTGAGAAGACATTTATAGACCAATGAGCCAAGAATTGTTGGTGAAGCACTCTCAACAGGCCATTCCTCTACATTAATGACCCCTATTAGGGATCACAAGGGGAAGAGGCGCTGAGAAGATTTTCATCGGCTAAAAAACATTTCCTATATCGTCCATACCAAAGAAAGAATCAAGACAAAAGGTGAAATTGGAAAAAGGTTAAAAGATTTATTTCTGTGAAGAAGGGAAACAATTGATCTTTTGAACATGGAAGATCAATCATTCGTATGCTAGAAGATAGTGACATGTGAGATCAGTGGAGAATAGGAGATAAGAGATGTGAATGTATAATAGAAGCTGCAATTTTATAGAAGGACAGAAGGCAAAGGGACGGAATGCGAGTAGATAGGTACATGCATGACAGACTTGAAGATCTAAATCTAGGAAAAGAGAGAAGTCAGAATGCTAAAAAGTCCTATAAAAAATGAACGTAATTGAATATGTCAGAATTAATAGTTACACATTAATTCAACCATATTGGAGAGTAATTGTTGACACCTAAAAAATACCCAAGTCAGAGGCCCAACATAAAAGACCCAAAATATGATAGTTTATTATGGATGGAAGGGCGATGTGCCCTGGGTGACTGGGCAATCAACATGGTGCTTGGACGATAGAACGAATGCAAGGGAAATTGGGCGATCGAGCTAGATAAGGGTGACAAAACGATTTTGGGGGTTCATCCCACGATTTATCTGGTCATTAAGCATTAATTTTCACATTCTGGGCAGTTGGAAATGATCATGAAAGTTACTTGAAGTATGGTAGTGGACGTCAGTTATATATGGATGTGGGCGACGGTTGTGCAATATGATGGGCAACAGTTATTTCATGCAAGTTATAAGTCAAGGCAACAAAATCAAGAATTCAAATGTTAGGAAGCAGTTGTAGATGGTAGAAACTTAAGCGTTTAGAGGGACCAATCAATCAACTCTCAAGAGTCAAGCAAAGATATGTAATTTTCTTTTATCTTTACTTTTCCTGTCAAATCCTAATTTAGTTTGTGTGCTTGCACCCATTGCAAGGCCAACTTCGCTTTCGTTGTAATCTTCGTAAATAAAGCACTCCTCGTTGGGAGTTGAGACTTTATCTCGAGAAGTTGTTGTTCCTTACACATCGTCTGAATCAATTTAATTGTCAGCGGAATTCCATTCGCGCAAAACAACTGTACTATTTTTCCTTTGTTTGATATTTTTGTCCCATTGGCGTTTTAACTGGCAAGGTTTTAATTAGACATATATTTTGTAATATATCATTCAAGGGAGAGAGTTTTAAATATTATATTAGTGAATGATAATTGTACCCTTGTAACCGTAAACATTATTACTTGTATATCTTTGTTCTCACCTATATATATGGGGTTCTGATACATAATAAAATAGACAAGTTTATTGACATCTTTATTTCTTCTCTCTTTTCTCTCTAATTTATAACAATTTATAAATTGTAATAATTGTATTAAGGAATAGAGGCTCAAGCATTAATTATTTTATTTTACTCTTCACAGGTTGATTTTTTTCTTCAAAAATTGAAAATTTATGTTTGGCAGCTTGGAAAATATTTATAACAATGTCACCGAATGAACGGACTATTAAAAGTTCAACTTGAGTATCTCTCTATTATTATACAGTAAACGATAGTTAGAAATCATTATCATGCAATGAATATGACGGCCATAATAAAGAATGGTTCAAATTTTCATTCACGTAACATCTTCCCAGCAAAAGCGTGTTGAATTCGGTTCGAATTTAATTAGGTACATTCAGCGATTTTTGCCATTTTTTTCTAAGACTATCTGGCCGACACGTTTCTCTAGAAAAATTCATTCAACATAGAACAAAGTTTGAATGGGAATATTAAGGGGGTTTATTCAATCTAGATTTTAAAGAATTTGAAAAATTTGGACTTATTTCACTGTAGAAACTTTCCAAAAGTCTCGAGATATTTAACATAGAATTTAATGGACTTTTTAAAAGTCCATAAAAGTAATAGTGTATTATATAAAGTTTTTTAAAAGTTTTGTGTTATTTAAAATCTGAACGACTTTTAAATTTTTTTTCGAACTTCTCTATGTACTAACTTCTAAACAGAAAGTTCAATCACAAAATATCTTAAATCTTTTATTAACGTTCAAGATTTTGTAAGACTTTTTTTTCACCAAGGAAAAAAATCTTTCAAATTGTAATATTGTTTCATCTACATTTTCTTCATTCTTTCGTGTTTATTTTTAGAAAATTTAGATCTACGACTAAACAACTTGTTATATTTTAATATTCTTCTTTTCTTTTTCATCATTTTTTTCTTCAATTTTTTATGAAAATAGATCCAGAAATACTTGTATATCCAAATTTTTTTAATTAAAAGTCAATCAAAATCTTTAAATAAAAGTTTGTAAAAGTTTAAGAAATTTTATCACAAATGCTAATCTCTCTTGAAACTTATTTCTCTTCCGTCATATTTTTTGGTGATTAACTTGACATATAATTATTATTAAAGATTATTATTCACAACATATGAAAATTAGTCTATTGATATTCAATTTTTTCAATTGAAAAAATAAGAGTATATAAAAGTTTTTGAAAGCCCATGAAAGCCTTTAAATAAAAATCTAAATAAATCTTTGAAAGTATATACAAATCCATAAAAGTAGATAAAATTTAATGAAATTCATTAAAAAAAGGCCTTTAAAAAAAATCTTTAAATGTCTTTCAAAATCTAGATTGAATAAATCCCCTAAATCACACCTACCTAAATTTGTGCAAATTGAGAATTTGAATTTTGAAGCTCTGCTAATACTTTTTATCTTCATTTCTATATATTTTTTGAATGTTGAAGTTTTTTTTTTTAAAATTCTGAGTTGATAATTTATGAGGGTGTCCGAAAGTCGAGGTTCTTTTCCCCAACTCCGGAACTCATTTATTTATTTTTACTTTTTTCGTAAATCTTAGTCAGGTTCTTATTTTAAACCCCAATTGAGATGATTGAACCTTAGGACAAAGATTTTTTTCTTAGTTAATTTTTTTTTTTTTTTTTTTTTTTTTTTTGTAGTTCGATAATCTATTATTTAGAAGTGAAATACAAGATTTTGAGATGAGCCCCACGACATGATTTGAGACACAATCGTTGCATCAATACTCTCTCGGCATATCCAAAATCAATCATGCTAGTTAAATCAACTTCTCTTCTTGTTACAGATTGAGATGAGACATACAATGAATTTAATTAGAGGTAACTAGTTAAAAGTTTATTAAACATAAAACTTGGACTTGGAGTTAAGTTTCATTAATTCAATCAATTAATAATTTCTCGTGATTTAAAAATTAATGTTTATATATATATTTAACAAAAAGGAAAAAGAAAAAAAGAATACAAAAAAATAAAAATTAACTTGAAATATTTAAAAATTAAAGGTGAAATATATTAGCAAAATAATAATAAATTTACAAAACGAGGTCAGTTTCACTAATTCGATCGAATTAATAATCAGCGGTAATTTTAAAAGTAATGCTAGTATATATAAAAAATAAGGAAAAATAAGAAAACACGATAATATCAAGGGAAATTGGCGCATTTAATCCCTAAAAGTTTGACTCTTTGTGCAATGGATTCTTAACCTTTCATTTTTGGCGTTGAAATTCTTAAACGTTGCATTCTTTGGTACACGAGGTCCTTTTGGATGATTTTCTTCTATTTCAATGTTATAAAGTTAAAGAAATACCAAAACGTCCGTATACATAATTGACGCAATTAGTCCATGAATTTCAGATTTGGTGCTTAAGTCCCTAAACTTTCAATTTGATGCAAGTAATTCCTAAATTTAGACATTATTAAGCGCAATAAGTCCTTAATCTTTCAATTTGATGTTTAAGTCCTTAACGTTGCATTATTTAGCACTACGTATCCTTTAAGATAGTATTCCACCGTTCCACCTTTAAAAATTCAATTTTATTTTTATCAAAAATTTTAAAATGTTCTTATATTAATAAATAAACTAGTGTTACACCCGTGCAATGAACGATCAATTGTTACTCACGTATATTAAATTTATTTGTTAACATATGAAATAAATATTAATTAAAAATGAGAAATAAAGGAAGACAATTAATTACAAAAAAGGTACATTACACATACATTAATTTTTTTTGGTTTTTTTTGGTTTTTTTTTTTTAACGGTTCGTATGTTTGTCGTTCTAAGAATTTCTTTAAATATCGTAATTTGAATTGATTTAAAACGTAAAAAGGAAAAGAAAAATTACATTTAAGTAGAATTTGTAACAAATAAAAAAATAGATATATCTGTGATATACACTCAGGATTTTATTAAAACGAAAAGAAAAAATCAAAATCAAATCGTTAAATTCGGTATAACCGGTCTACAACGTGAAATCGCCATCAATGACAACATTTCAAAAAATTAAAAAATTATAGATATGAACTATCAAAATATTCAAAACTTATTCAATAATTTTCAATAGAACATAACTTTTCATTTTCCACCCAACAGTCAAAGTGTTATGTTACCGAAAAAATTATTTTTATACATTTTAAATAAATATATTTAACTACACTCTATTTTGAAACATTATAAGTTTGCTAACATGCCTTTATTTTTATCTTGATAAAACTAATTGTTAAAGTCATTAATATGTATTTTGCATTTTTTTATTTAAAACTTTTACAGTTGACTCTCACTCGTAAGTTCTTATTAAAGTTTTCATTGAGATATTCGGTTTTATACCAACATTGCATATTTTTTACTTCAAAATATTAGTATAATTATAAAAAAAATATTCGGTTCACTGAAATGCTTCTATTTTTGAAAAGACATTTTAGGTGGGAAAAGTTCAAAAACCTGTTTTTGGGAAGTACTCTCTCTTTATATATAGCTAGTATTCTAGTCGTGCGATGCACGAAAGTTGTATCCACAATATCGATTTCAATAATAATCAATAAGTATTCGTAAAATTTTAATATTTATACATAATCAACATATGTATAAATATATAAAAAATAATTTTCTATTACAATAATTATTAGAATTTAAAAAACAACATAACTAATTCAAATTATTAAAAACTTCTTTAAATAATAAACATCAATTTATATATTTAAATGATAAATGACTATTGATTTCAATAATTTTTATGAATTATTATTAACTTCATTAAAAATGCAAATTTAGTAGTTTTTTTTTAATGATGTATCATGTTTGATGTAATATTATGTGTATAAATATTGATGCATGCGAAATATATTCATAACTTCTACATTTGACTCTTATATTTATTATACTTTTCAATTTCATTTAAAAATATCAATCACAATAATTAGAAAATAAGTAAACAAAATATTTGAATTTAACAAATAAAACTTTATTTACTAAAATAAGTAGTCAAAATAATAATTTGAAAATCTCGCAATTATCATGATACTACAACCGAGTAAATTTGGAGATTACGAAATTATACCGAAAATCTTAAAAAATTTATTAATATTAAGAATGATTATAAAATATTTATCATTCGATTGATATTATTAACTAAAAAGAAATCAAAGTATTAATTATTCAATATTAGTCTTCATTCAATAACTTTTTCCATAAATTATTTATAAGCCATACATTTTTTCAACCACATATCTATTTCAGAAAATATGATTTTTAATATTAAAGATTACAAATGATTTAATCATTAATAATTAAAACACAATTTTTATATTGATGGCTACACATATAATTTATAATATTAAGAACAACAAATAAATAATAATTAAATGATAATTTTAATATTGATAACTAAAAATATTAATTGAACTTATTCAGTATTAGTGTTAATAATAAATTAAAAAAAAAAAACATATCAACAATTTACCATAATATTAGTACTTATATATATACTAGTTTTTTCTCACGTCCATCTCACGTCTTATGTACACGATAAAATAAAAAATCTTATATTTTTGTGCCTTCTATGTAATGTAGAATAAAATAAAAATCACTCAAATTATCATATAGTCATTGATTATAAAGTATAATAAGTAATATATTATTATTTATGATAGATGGAATTAATGTAGTTTAAGGAGTATTATTACTCATGTTAGGCACAATCTTTTTTAACTCTTGTGAATGTAACAAGTAGTATCAGTAATTTTAGCTATAATAGTGAAAATAGTTATTTATATGAATATTATGCATTTACTTACTTATTCATTTATTAACTTGTGAGTAAATTTATAATCGGCATTTTATTTTTTCTCAATTTATTGTAAGTAAGGACATTTTATAAAATAAAATGCAAATAGGGAATGAAAATTCGAAAAGACATTGAAATTATGTTTCAACCGTAAATATATTTTTATTTTTTGGTCAGATTTGAACAACTCGGGATTTTATTTTTTATTTAACTACGTTCATCATATAAGTAAAGATTGAATAGTTATTTATCTATAAACATGTTATAAAATTTTACCTCTTATTGCGCTTGAGTAAATAGTAGATCATTTTCTTCAAAGTGACTCTCATGTTAGCATTCAAATAAATAAGTCACTATTTTTTAATTTAATTATTCAAAAAATTATTGGTTTTAAAATGTATTTATTTTAACTCAACTCATATTTTACCAATTATTCATCATGTTGATTATTTTAATCTAATCCGTACTATTTTTTTTTTTTTTTTTTGAGATTATCTTAATTCTGTTATAATATTATCTCGTATTGGATAAAAAAAATATGTTTGATTTAACGTTGTAATGATTCAATTTATGAATTGTATGAACAGATGTATTGAATTAGAATGTGCTAAAAGATTGAAAAATATTATCAACAAACATGTTTTATAAGTTATGTGATTGAATATAAGGATTTAATATTGGAAGTTTAATTTATTGTTTAATTAAACCAAAGTCATTTGAAAAGTCACTCTATATATTTATTTATATGGATATACTTTAATCAATGATGAGGGTATTATAGATAAAAGAAAAATAGAAGTAAGGACATAATTGGTAATTAAAAAATTTCTACACATCCACACTTTTATAAATTAGTGATGATAGTGATTGGAACTTACTATTTATAGAAACAGAAAATGGGCTGGAAAATGATTAAGAATTGTATTTAGAAAGTGTCTAACTTTTATATATTATAAATGCTAGTATTTCACCCGTGCGATGCACGACATCATGTCCAAACATATAATTGCGACTTCAATATTTTCTATTTTTTTTAATTATATGTCAAACATGTGTATAATAAAATAGATAGAAAAATTATAAAATGATACTGTAATTAATAGAGTTGCAATGTTTTCACTATAAATTTTGAAAAACTTCTATATAAACTACATTCGTAGTTGAGTTTGTTCTATTTCCATCTTTGTCGTAAATTATCATCTTCAAACCATTGAGATTCGTCACTCTAGAAATTGCAAAGTATAACTGTCCGTAACTGAAAACTGACTTCTTTAAATAAAGACCAACCTTGAAAAGTGATTTCCATTGACTCTTATTGATATTCATAGCATACGAAGCTGCCAATTTAAATTGTCGCCTCTTAAACTTAAAAGACAGTCTTGCATGTGTTTGATTGAAAAAATGGAAAATTGATGGTAAGAAAATATGATCTAGGAATTGATTTTCCCTGAAATAGTAATCTAACGTGACGAAAATATGTTTGATTATTTTCACTCATTTGTACTTGATGATAGTAATCAAACGTGAAGAAAATATGTTTTCCACCTGAGGAAAATGTTCTCACCAAATTGGTGAGAAAATATTTTCAAGGCAAATGAATTAAGTGTGTTTTAATTGATTATACCTTGAAAAATATTTTTCAAGGTAAACTAATCAAACACTAAACAAATACGTAATGGGAAATTTTTTTTTCCATAATTTGATATTTTTCAGGCAAATGATAGTGAATCAAACACATCCTAATTGTGTTAATGCATCATCGAAATAAAAAATTTGTACCTTGCAAGATTGCTATAGAGAAATTTTGCTTTAACAATGTGATTTCCAAGTTTTTGTAACAACTAATCTCGTACCATTATACATCCCTACAAAGTGATCAATATTCCGCAACAATGTAAAGATATAATCATTACATAATAAAATCCAAAATATTTTTTATTTATGTTCATAAAAAAGGAGAAAACTTTTGCAACAAAAATTACATGAACTATTTAATTTAAAAACAAATAATAAAAAAATATTTTAAAAAGTAAAAGAATTAATAAGTCTAGGTAAATATAGCAGTGGTTCGAATATAATCCAAATGTAAACTTAAATAGTCAACACATGAATTAACCAAATAGTTATCATATTGTAATCAAACATTTATTAAACAAATAAATATTAATCGAATAGTTAATAACATTGTATTAACACACTGTGTTCATATTAAACAACTAAATATTAACAAAATAGTTAATTGTATTGTAATCAAACATTTATTAACCAAATATAGTTAACATAAAGATTTAATCATTACTTAATAAGCCCTTGTTTGATATTCATTAAAAAGAAAAAATATATATTTTTGTTATAGTATTCAATTTTAATCACACATTTCAATATTAATGTATTCTACACATAAATCCATTTTTTTTTTCATTTTAACCACACAAAATCACATCAATAACTATTCAATTCAAAAAAATTTAAATAATGTACATCAAGTTTGGAAATAATTTTTGTTTTTACTTAAAAAAATAAAATGACGAATAATTTTAAAAATATACATTTAGAAATGTGTTGTTACAGAAATTACTTTAACTATTTAATTTAAAAATTTAATAAACTTAGGTAAATATAGTAGTGATTTGAAAATTATCCAAATGCAAACTTAAATAGTCAAGCATTCATTAACCAAATAAATATTTATCAAATAATTAATCATATTGCAGTCAAACATTAATTAACCAAATAGTTAACCAAATTGTGTTCACACTTAACCACTGCTTTACTTTTATATATATATATATATATATATATATATAAATAAAGATAAAGATAAGCTTATTTTGGCAATTTAAGATTTTTGTTTCTTGCTTTGTTAGGATTTGTTCTATCGTGTCAAGTGGGCTTTCAATAAAGGTTTTTACTATGCTAACACATATTCCTTAATTTATCACCTTTAAAAATTTATTTTTCTTTTTATCAAAACCTATATATATATATATATATACTCAAAAAAAAAAAAAAAAAATTTGAACCATGAATCCAAGTAAACGTTAAACTAATGGTCAAGTATAAGGATACATCGAAAAAAGAGTCATTGGTTGGATTGATCTGGAATGCCAGCGACAGCTACTTCAACTTCTCCACGTTCTCCAGGACCTTTTCATGTAAATCCTAACGCCTCCTAGCCCCCCCTATTGCAAACAAAATATTAAATCGAGGATTTGGCAGTGAACAAACTCTAACAAATTTTAGTTTTTCAATTCTCAATTTTTTAAGGTTTACACAATTTTAAAACAGAAAAAACTATAGATCAAAGTGAACATATTTCTCAATTTGCATAATTGCTTTCAGAATTATGAGGAAACGTTTGGAAAGAAAATTGATTTCAGATAAATTTCATCTTTTAAATAAGCCTTAAACAAATGAATAAAATTTCTTTTTGTTTCTCTTTTTTCTTTGATAGAAAGAAAATTAATTTTTTAATGGTGGTAAATTGGAGAATTTGTGTTAACATAGTAAAAACTTTTATATGAAACCCAATTGTCAAGGTAAAACTATGATAAAGCAATAAATAAAATTTTTAAGTTGCCAAAAAGATGCTTATTTATTTATTTAATAATTAATATAAGAGCGTTTTAATATTTTTGATAAAAATAAAATTGAATTCTTAAAGGTGGAATGAAGGGAAACTATCTAAAAGGATACATGGCGCTAAATAATGCAACGTTTAGAGACTTAAGCACCAAATTGAGAGGTTAAGAACTTATTGGGCCAAATAATTCCTAAGTTTAGGTATTACTTGCACCAAATTGAAAGGTTAGAGACTTAAGAACCAAATCCGAAGTCCAAGAACTAATTTCGCCAATTATGTATGAGGGCATTTAAGTCTTTCCATAATTTTTTAACATTGAAATGGAAGGAAATCATCTAAAAGGACCTCTTGCACCAAAGAATGCAACGTTTAAGGATTTCAGTGCCGAAAATGAAAAGTTAGAGGCCAATTACGAAAAGAGACAAACGTTTAAGAACTAAATTCGCCAATTTCCCTAATATAAATAAGATAATTTCTTGATCCATGGCCTGGACTCAGCTGGAGCCTTGGAGGCTATTTTTGGACTAGGTTCAATGGTTTTTATCGATGGTTTTTATCTGGGTTAAATATAAAAATACACACATTTGGGCTTTAATTTTTTTGTAATCAGGTAATTTGTAACTAATTACACAAATATCAAAATAATTTTTAAAATCAGGTATTTTTTTAAAATCAGAATCAGGTTCTGTAATTAAATACAACAATTGTAACTTTATTTCAATTAATTACCATCACTGCCACCACCATCGATCACCATCTAATTTGTAATCTGCTACCGTCACAACTATCTTCGAAGATACAATTGTAATTTTATTTCAATTTTGTGATTAATTATAATTGTAACTTATGAATTAATAAAACATTAGTGTAATTCTTAATTTGTAATTAATTACATTAGTTTAATTGTAATCACCCGTTGTCACAATTGTCGTTGTCGGACCACCGTCGAAAATATAATTTAAATTACAATTGTAACTTTATTTTAATTTGTAAAGTTACAATTTTAATTTTCTTTGTTCCACCTCTTCCTCCACCACCTCGACCACTAATACCACCACCATCGGTATCAACACACCAACCACCAGTACACCACTATACTTCCAAAAAGCCGCCGCCACCAACACCAACTTACAAACAAAAAAAAAAAAAAAAACCCACCACTGCCTCATAGTGAGGCTGCACCAACACCACAACTACCACATCCACCATTTGGAGGTGTCAATCAATCCGGGTCGGCCTGCCAACATAAAAGCCTAGTAACGACCCGTTTGAAAAAAAGTCTGCCCGCTGCGGGTTACGGACGAGTTAAGGGTTAGCCTACAAATTTTGAATTACAAACCAGGCCCGCCCGCTGGCCCATGCGGGTCGAGCCCATGCGGGTCGCGGTTCATTCTGATTTGACCTGTATGAATAAAAATATAGATTTTTTCATATTTATAGTAAATTTTTTGTCAAGTTTATAAATACAAAATGATTAAAACGATAAATTCATATTTATACCATAAAACATTTACATAGAATTTAAAATTATATTTTATGTTATATGAATTACTTTTAAATTTGCAAATTTAAATAAAATATAAACAAATAACAATTAAATGCTAAATGTATTTCTAATTACTATTATCAAAGAACATTACGTTTTTTAGCTATTAGGGAGAAAAAAAATAAGATTTTGCTTTAAAAGTTGTATTAGAGTTTGTAGAAGAAGAGAAATTTTCAATGTTACCATATTTAATAAAAACAGTTTGTTTGTTTGTTTTTTTTTTTTTACCGGCCAGCGGGTTAACCGCGACTCGCGAAGGTTTAACCCGCAAAACCCGCGGTTCACAATTTCTTGACCCGTGAACCGCCTGCACGGGTCTACCCGCGGTCCCGGGTCGATCTGGGCCGATTTTCGCGGATCTGGTCGGCCCGTCCATCTTGACATCTCTACCACCATTTGCATTACATCCACTACAACCTCACCTCCTCCACACCAGAAACTACCACAATCGTCGCCTCTCAGCAAGTCGTCGCTGTGCAAGGAGTACCTCCTAGTCAATGTGTAATCCTCCACCCCAATTTGCCTCTTTTGCAACCTAGGGCAAACCAAGACAAACAATTAAGCCTACTGTGGAACCCTTGGCATCAACGAGTAGGCTTCAACTTACCTGACTCACCCTGCATCGACGAGGTGCCCGCACGCGACGACGATGTGTGCACACATGTAGTCGTTGTGCTTGTCGTGTAGGCAGAAAATCACTGATGCAAGTGTAGGAATAAGGTTAGACTTCAAAACTACTCCATCAAGGGATGCTGCTGCATTAAATAATTCGTGGAATCGATAGTGCAGGAATAGAATTACTTCAATGGAACGTATGTCATTGGAGGGACTTCTGCATCGTCGTGGAAAATTGGAGTAGAGAGATAATAAGAAAGAAATGGGAAAGGACTGATTAGAATTTAGTATTTATATACCTAATTTTATAAAATAGTTTAGATTTACCTTATTTTAAAATTAATTAATTAAAGGTATTAATGGGCCTAATTAACCCTTTTTTTCCCGACATAGCTCTTCAACTTTTTTAGTTGAACACGGCGGTGTTGCCCGTTCTACAACTTGATTATATTTGCAAAAAGAGATGGATGCTATTTTTCACGTTTGACCTCAGACATAAAAAAGTAAGTAGATGAAAAAGAAAAGGCGATTTAAATGTAAAAGACTGTTGCGAAAGTGAAAATGCCGACAAAAAAGTCATTAGCCATACTTGACACCATTTGGGTGGCATTAGTGCAGATTTGTTGGGCTTTTATTGCCAAAAAACCTTTGACAAATTATGCATCTTTTCGGTAGACTTCAGGGCATTTGACCCAAAATCAAAGAGTTTGTAAGACCCAAATAATTTACGGTTAATTGCACCATGCACTTCATTTTTTGGCTCAATTGACAAATTACCATCCAAAGGAAAAAAACTGAAAATTACGTTGTCTTCTTCTCCAAAGTGAAATCATCGTTGCTGCATCAACTTCATCCGCCCCACTAACCGCACAACCACAAGCCACCACCTGCACTGAACCACCACCACCACTTCATCAAATAAACCCGCTGTACCACCATAGGAGAAGGGGGCGAAAACTGCGACTGTGAAGGCGAGGGAAGATGACCAGGAATCAGGCTTTCCTCACGCAATCTTCTGTAACTTCTACTACTGCCCGATTTTAAGCCTTCTCGTCTCTGAACGATTGGCGCCTGTAGTGCAAGTGGTGTGGTGGTGGTGGTGGTAGTGAGTTGTGGTGGTGATGCTTGTGTATGGTGCGGTGGTTGCCGGCTGTGGCAGAGAGGGGTTGTGGTAACGTTGTGGTGATGTGCTGGTGGAGTTGATGATGATGGTGGTGGTTGGTGTTGGGGTGGCAGCGTCAGTGAGGTGGGTAGTGGGCCTGGTAGTGTCGTCGGTGGAGTCCTTCACCACCATATTAGAGACAAAGTATCATAATCAAAGTATAAAGTTTCAAGTTGTGATACTACAATTTCGTCCAAAGTATCATAAAAAATTAATAAAGTTTCATATTTTGATACTAAAAATTTGAAGTCATGTTGTGATACTTTACAAGTATCTTATGATACTTTAAGTATGGTGTTGTGAAACTTGTAAAGTATCATAGGATACTTTCAAAATATCATGTTGTGATACTTGTGAAAAATGTATTTTTCCAAAAAAAAAAAAAAAAAAAAGAAGTATTTTTTAGTTTTTTTAAAAATGAAGTAAATTTCAATTATGATACAAAAATATGGGTATTTTTGCAAATGTCCCAATATTTTACACAATAATTGACCCGTTAATTTGGTCCAAGAGGAAGAATGCCATTTAGACCAAATGACCCATTTCAAGCTTGAGGATTAATTGTGGGGAAAATTACACACATACGTGTTTTATTAACTTCACAGTTCGAAAATAAAATTTTAAAATTATTCATGCACAAATCAGGTCATGATAAATTAATTTAAATCTGCCCAAACCCCCATCCACCCTACACACAATTCATGGACCATAATTCTACATACAACCTAGATTCAGTTGAACATCAAACTCATTGTCGCAACAACAGAGTTCGGCATCACAACCTCACAACAACGAAATTTTGGGCGTTTTAAGTGTATTTCAACAAAAAATGTTCAAAACACGGAAAACGAGTTTTGACATTTTTTTTTTAAAGAATTATCCTAACTTAAAACTAAGCTTAAAATAAGTTTTTTTTTTCTTTTTTTTTTTTGGTGAGAGAATTGTCCTAGTTTGGATTAAGCCTAAAATAAAGTTTTATTGAATTCAACATCAACATTACAAAAAAAAAACTAAGTGGGAATTCTTATTGTTATATTTCAAAAAATGCATTGATAAATGGACTCTGGTGATTTTGAAAGAACTTGCATTTTCTGGATTTTAATAGAATCAGAGCTTTCTCAAATCTCAAACACGACCAAGCTGTCTTAATATACATTCTTAGGCGATCTCGAACAGTTTACCCCAAATTTGGGGTAATCTTTATCCCAAATTTGGGGTAGACTTAAATTATTCTCCAACAGCTTGACCCCAAGGGAATAGTATCCATTTTTCTTATAATTTCTTAATATTTTTACCTTAATTAATTTTTTTTTTAATTAATGACTTTAATTTAAATTAATAGCTAACGCGTAGAATAGACCAAATTAAATTATTGTGAACAAAAATAATTTTTTTTAGAAAAAATTAAATTAACAATTATCGAATTATAGCGTTTCAAATTAAATAATAATTATTATAATATTTACAAATACGATTATTACTATAACAACAATTTATTGGAGAGGAAATTATACCCATCCCTACATTTAAGTTTCCTAATTCAAAAATCAGATTTAATACATTTTTATTCAAAATTCAGGTGATAATTAAATAATAATTGATATTATAACTATATTATTAATGAAAATAAATATTTTATCTCTCACACCTCAAACCCTACTACTTCTTTTTACCTCATTTCTCGTTCTCTCTCTACAACCCACAAATTCGCAACCCACAAATTCGTAACCTCTGGTGATGGCACTCCACCACATCGACGCCGAGCAACCTCCGGTTTCAGTGCCACATCGATGACAACCGTCGATCGCAGTAACACCACAATGAACAATCGTTGATAGCGATGAAACCGTGGTGCGCTGGCCCGATCTGTGACGAGATCACATCGAATGCTTGATGTGCAAATTGCCACGATTTCATGGCCGACGAGGGCAATTGCTACACATCTTTAGCGATGATGCTGCACCACTGCCTCTTTTCTCAGATCTTTCTCTTTTTTTTTTTTTTTTTTTTTTTGAATATTTCTCCGATCTGTTATTTAGTTCGTTTATTGGAAAAGTTTTGTTGGTGGAGGTGATGGTGAGGTTATGGCGTGTTGGAGTGGAGTTCCTGCTGGTTGTGTTGTGGTGGAGGAAATCGGGGTTGTGTTGCAGGTAGTGGCGGTACGATTTTTTTTTCTTTTGGTTGTGGCGTTGATCGTGTTGGCTGTGTTGAGATGGTGAAGGTGGCGAAGACGGGTTGAGACAGTGATGGTTGTGGGGGTGCTGGATGAGAAGCGACGGCAGCGGCTTGGGTAGGTTACGTGGTGCCACCAACGTGAAGTGGTGACGACGATGACGATGGTGAGAAGGGAGTTGAATTTTGGTTTTGGTATTTTGACATGGTGTGCAGTTGACAAGAGGCCATGGTGGCGGAGGCGACGGTGATAGTCGTGGTGGTGGTGGTGGTGTTGAGACGCTAGCGGCAGTAGGGGCATCTGTAGGTGATGTGTTGATTGTACGAGATAATGTAACCTGAGGAGTGGGGCTATGTTGTAGGTTTGTGAGTGTAACTTACGGTGGTGGTTCGTTTCTGTGACCTCATAATTTCATACGTTGTGATCTAATAATTTAATACGTTATGACCTAGTAATTTAGTACGTTGTGACCTAAAAAAAATCGGGATTGACTAATTTGGCATTTGTGTGACCTAATGATTTAGTAATTTGTGATCTTGAAATCAGTTGTGAAATTTGTGACCTAATAATTTAATACATTGTGACTTGTGATCTAAAAAACGTCGAGATTGACTAATTTGACATATATGTGACCTAATGATTTAGTAATTTGTGACATTGAAATTAGTTGTGAAACTTGTGACCTAACAATTTAATACGTTGTGACCTAAAAAAAAGTCCGGATTGACTAATTCGACATTTGTGTAACCTAATGATTTAGTAATTTGTGACATTGAAATTAGTTGGGAAACTTGTAACCTAAAAGATTTGTGTTTGTGACATGAAATTATGCAATGTTGTAACCTTAATATGTATAATTAATAAAATATTTTTAATTATTTAACATAATTAATTAATATTAACTAAAACCTGATTTTTGAATATATATAGGTTTGGTCTTATTTTTGAAATCTATATTTGTAAATCCCTTAATTATGTATTTTTCCTTTTATTGGATAAATTATGAATGTTTGACATTTAAATTAAATATGAAAATGACAATTTGGTAATTAAAAATTGTCAACCCCAAATTTGGGACCCCACTATTCACAATCCCAAATAGTACAACCCCAAATTACCCCAAATTTAGGGTGTAATTTGGGGTACCATTAGAGATGATTTTACCTCAAATTTGGGATTTTACCCCAAATATGCGGTATGGTTGGAGATGGCCTTAGTGCTCACATTAGTGTGTTGTAGGTAATCATGTTTTCAGTGTATTGTGAAAGGAAATTTGAGTTTGAGCCAGTAGTATTCTATAAGCAAATTAATTAAAAATAATTTAAATAGTATTCTGCAAAATTTTAAATAGAACATATTTTTCCAACTTTTTATTTTTAAAAACGGTTTTCAAAAATGACAAATCAAATACGTTTTCAGTAAATTTGAAAACAAAAATAAAAACATAAAACATTTTTGAAAATTAAAATACAAAATAAAATACAAACAGAACGCCACCTAAATATCTTGATTCTACTAGTAGCCAAGGCCATGACGATGGGCAATCCCGCATCACCTTCGACGATTATGTCCGCCCGAAGCTTGGAGGTGATGATGATAAGATGGTTAAATTTGAGTTTTGAAGTTAGTGTGAGGTGGTGCACCGAGCTTAGATTTTGGTTGAATTAGGAATTTTTTAACCATAGGGAAGGTTGTAGGTTAAGATGATGGTTGTGGATTTGAGGTGGTGGTGGTAGTGGTAGTGGCGACGACGAAGATTTGGGTGGTACTGACTGGTTTTATGGTGGTTATGCAGTGTGCAGGCGGTGCGATGGTGGTTTTGGTAGTGCTGGCTATGGCGATGGTGACAATGACGGTGAGAGTGATGATGGTGGTGCAGGTGGGTGTGTTGTGGGCGATGGTTGGGGTGGGATACGATGAAACATGTTTGTGAATAATTATTTGAGTGGTTGTGACTAATGAATTTGTAATTATGACTCACTATTTGATAAGTTGTGATCGATTAATCTAAAATTCTTGATTAAAAAAAAAGTTGTGACTAATTAATCAAAATTCATGGTTGAGAAATAAGTTGCCACCTACAATTTTTTTGAATTGTGACAAAAAGAAAGTCATGACATATATAATTGAGATTTGTGACTAACAAATAAGACGTGACTTGATAAATTCATAAATTGTGACCGAAAAATAAGTCGCGACTGTTTATTTTCATAATTTGTGATAAAGAAAGAAATTGTGACTTATAAAATTTATGATTTGTGATCAAGAAATAAGTCATGACCTATATTATTTTGTGATTTGTGATAAAAAAAAAAAGAAGCCATGACCTATAAATTTGTAATTGGTAACCAAAAATAAGTTGTGATCAAATGCCTATATCCCTATATAATAAAAGAGTCTCTTTTGAGCCACTAAAATTCTTGACAGCTTGACATATTTAAGTTATTATGCACACACTGTTCTTTTATGCAATTATTACAATTTATAAACCAATTTATAAACAACACAATTTTTCAAAACTACTTTTTAATCACACACATTTTCTCTTTCCAATTTTCAACCACACATCTTACCTAGAAAAAAAATAAAAAAATCAGCCAAATAGCCGCTTTACGGTCCGATAATAAAGTTATATATTTTCTTGACGTTCCTGAATTAATTTTTTTATGTGTTTGATTGATATGTGTTGAATTGATCAATTATGTAGTGATGGAGGTGTCGAATCGAAGTTGATAATGGGTGTGGAAATAGAGTACGTGGACATATTCCCTTACCATTGCTCAACACGGTTCTTGAGGTAGATGGTTCGTGGAGGCTGTTGGACATAAAATTCTCGCTATTTATATATATAAAAAAAAGGTGAAGCCCTCACCTTGAGGGCCCTACCTATCATGCTCTGAACTTGATGGACGATGTAAATCGTGGGATATACCTCAATTGGCTCGAGACTGAGAATTTGGTCACTGATCAAATCAAAAAAGAAGTCAAAGTCCAAAGCGCTACTGTTAAAACTCAAACTCCCCACCCAATGAATTGTCAGTTGTTGGTTCACAAGAATACAATTACTTCTGATCAATGGTGAATATTTAATTTCTCTCAATAAACTTCTCCCCTTTAATGGAGAGGAGAGATTGACCTTGTAGCAATTTTTTATTTTATTTTTTAAGAAAATTCAATAGATATTGAAATCTGACTTGCTTCTCAATTATCTATTCAAAATTTTACTACCTAGGTTTCCTAGAGCTTTATTTATTTATTTTTCCTGAAATGAGATTATATTGTGGATCCATATGACCTTGATGTTGTCAAAAGAATCCAACGTAAAAAAAGGTTGAATCTCAATCCTGAAGACCCTTACATGTTCCGTCATTGGCCTTGGTGAGAATGTAAATCGCAGGATGTGCTTTCAGTGGTACAGGATTGAGGGCTTACCCTTTGACTCCGCTTGCCAATGGCCTCTTCCATTCTCGATAGCTGTGAGCGAGGCCGTATTTTTCCACCCTCACATTTCATCACTTGAGCTATGCCCTGGGGACAATAATCCGACAAAGAAATAGCAAGAATATGTAGTAATTTAGGTTGGAACTATTTTTTTAGACCTTGACTATATTGTTGAAATTTCTTTCTGGGTTATTAATCTTCTAGTCGCAGTGCTATTAGAGTAACCACACTTTATTGTGCCTTCATTTTACAGATGTATCATAGATATGAAGCAATGCATCATGATCTCAAATTTTGAACTAGAAAAATTTGTTTCTGCATATAAGAAACAAACAGTTGCGGTGAAAGCAAATGACTTTGGTGTCTAAACCTAGTACGAAATATTTTACTTGAACGTCTTTGAAGTTCCAAATTTGATTTATATTTCTTCCTTTTTTTGGTTTTGCCCTTAGCAGTCAAAAGTAAGGATTGTTGTAGTAAAGCTTTAGAATTTCTTCGTTGGCGTGAAGATGTCAAAATAAACACTTATGGAACTTCTGTTTCTCCGTAGAATAATTGGGTATTTTGTTGGGAATTACACGTTGATTCTCCCTTCTTTAACCCACAGATCTTTTGATGTTCAAGAATTAATTGAGCAACAAGAAAATAATAACAACAACGTACAATTTTTGGATCGCCAAAGCCTTTTTACCTATAAATATGTATGTTAGGGAGCCATAATATTGTGAATCTTATGTGAGACTAATTAGAGAGAATTGAAGAGCTTTATCTTTATAGTTTCTTGTGAACTCTTTGTGAGATAATTCAAATGGTAGAAATTTGGGTTAGATAGAAGTTTATTATTAGTATTTTCTCTGTATTCTATGGGATTGGGTTGGTGAGTGAAATTCTATATAATTGTAACAATTTATTATATAGTGAAAGGCTTTGGCGATCCGAAAATTGTACGTTGTTGTTATTATTTTCTTGTTGCTCAATTAATTCTTGAACATCAAAAGATCCTGTGGGTTAAAGAAGGGGGAATCAACGTGTAATTCCCAACAAGTGGTATCAGAGAGTCAGGTGGTTCGAAGATTTTATTGGAGCAAAAGAAAATATGTCTGTCAAGTACGACGTGGAGAAATTTGATGGAAGAATTAATTTTGACTTGTGGCAAGTACAAGTGAAGGATATTTTAATTCAGGCGGGTCTGCACAAAGCTTTGAAAGGAAAACCAACCGAGAGTTTTGACAAAGGAAAAGAAAAAGAAACTGAATCCAGCAAGATTGATGAAGATTGGGAAGATTTGGATTTGAGAGCTGCTAGTACAATACGACTTTGTTTGGCCAAGAATGTTCTTGCAAATATTCATGGGATATCTGTTGCTAAGGAACTTTGGGAAAAACTGGAAGAGTTGTATCAGACGAAAAACTTGTCAAATCGCTTGTATCTGAAGGAACAGTTTCATTCGTTGAGAATGAGCGCAGGTACAAAAATCTCCGACCATCTTAGTGTTCTTAACGAGATTGTTTCTGAACTGGAATCTATTGGAGTCAAAGTTGAAGATGAGGATAAAGCGTTGAGGCTCATCTGGTCTCTTCCATCCACGTTTGAGCACATCAAGCCGATTTTGATGTACGGGAAGGAAACAGTGGACTTTGCAGAAGTTACAAGTAAGTTGATCTCTGAAGAATGGAGATTGGGTGGAGGTGATAATTCATCTGGAAATAATTTGCTTGTTACTGAAAAGTGGAAGAGGGGTAACTCCATGAAGAAGAAAGTTGTATGTTGGAACTGTGGACAATCCGGTCACGTAAGAAGAAATTGTCCAAAAGGTGGAGCAGACTCGGCTGACTGCTCAAAGGTGGACAATACGACTCTCCTGGTGGAGGGCGGTGACGATGTACTCTGAGTAGGATGTGACGTCCTCATGGCATGATGCCAGTTGCCATGATAGAGGATGTGTTCTTATTGGCGGGTGCATGTGTTCGCACACAGCATTGGTTAGACTTGGATGCAAGGTGTGTGGTTGAATTGATGTCGATGGCTGATGAGCTTCCATGGAAAATCAAACAATGGGAGTTGCACCATAATTTTTCAGCAATTTTGTTTTCGACATGAGCCGGTGAAAAGCTCGGAGTTCGTTGATAATTCTGAGTGATTATACTTATATGGTGGAGTATGAGATCGTCAAAGTGGAAAAAGCTTGTCTGTTTACCCAATGATTAATTTTTGAATATTTTGGCTCATATGAATTTGTGTCAAGGTGGAGATTGTTGGGATATTTGACCCAAATTAAGAATGAGAATATCTTGGACAATTTCTTTCCATATTAAAGTGGTTAACTTGGAGACCAAGTTAAAGATGAAAAGGAAAATAAAAAACTTTATTTTGGTATTCTACTTCAATAAGGAAACTTACTTGGACACGAATTCTACATATTCTAGGGGTTGTTTTTACCGATTGTTGGGATGCAAACAATCCCACATCGGTTGTGAGGAAGGAAATAAACCACCATATAACCCAAGTGAGCTACTCCACCCATTACCAATTGGTTTTGGGTTGGAACCTCACTTGGGCCTGAGGTTTGGGCTTGGGATTGGGCAAAATTAAAATATCCATGGTCCCAACAGTGGTATCAGAGCCGGAAAGATTGTCTGGTGGACGCACGATCGAGTGGATGTGATTTCCTAACAATGGCAGATGAATCGAGATGATGAACCTCAAGATGAAGAATTCCAGTGGTTTCTCAGGAGATGGAAAGATCCATGGTAACATAGTATGCAGCGGCTATGGTGGATTATCTCGGTGAATGGTGATCTTTTTGGGCATGATGAGATTTGACGGGATTTATCTTGAGGGAGGGCCAGATGGACCAGGTGTACCTCGTGTGTCTTGTTTGAGGGAGGGATTGTTGCGATGCAAACAATCCCACATCGGTTGTGAGGAAGGAAATAAACCACCATATAACCCAAGTGAGCTACTCCAACCATTACCAATTGGTTTTGGGTTGGAACCTCACTTGGGGTTGGGGTTTGGGTTTGGGATTGGGCAAAATTAAAATATCCATGGTCCCAACTTATTTTGGTATTGTTCTATTTGATTTTTTTTTCATCTTGTTAATTTCATTGTCACTTGTAAAGTTTTTGGGATTAATTCGATATATTTTTCGTTACGTTGTCTAAAAATATTTTTTCTTATATTTACAAGAATTGAAATCAATCTTTTTATTACAAACTATTGTATTGAGGAAAAAGCAAAAAATTGCATTGGAGAATGAAAAGGTGCATGTTTGAGAATTCTTTTTTCTTTATTTTTGTTTAGCACGTGATAAAACTGTAATTTTTATTGTTGTTGCTCCATTCATTTCTTCAATAATTGTCTTTTCTTGGGAATAACATGATTTGCTTTTGAAGAATATATGGGTTTGCGTGGAAAATTTCTTCAATGTTGGTAACATGTTAATTCTTCAGCATTTGATATGCATCTTCAATTTTCTTTGTTGTTTTCATTGTTCAAAAAATATGATTTTTTTTTTTCCAAGATTTAGATTGATTTCTGGGGACTTGTATTATCCGTCGTATAGCTTAAGTCCATAGTTTTAACCATATCCACATTTCCATATTCCTTAAGACTCATGATACAAAAACATAGTGATACTAAATTGCAAGGGAATTAGATAATTGAGTACATGCTCATTACAGATATTTCAAGCCACAAATCATTACATGAAGAAAGAAAAATGATTCATTGGCCCTTAATAAATTAAAATTGTGATTCAAACTATGTAAACCATAATTATTAAGCAATTGATACAAAAAGCTTACTGATAAATAAAAAAAAAAGGCACTTATGATCTTAAGTAGAGTCACAGTACACAACGGTTTCCATTTCTAGTAATGGCAAAGGGGCGAGTTTCGGGTGCCCCCGACCCGTGTTCCGCCCCGCGAGTTTTTTTGTTTTGCCAAACCCGCGCCCCCCATTTAATTATTATTATTATTATTATTTTAGCATTTTTTTTAAATTTTTTAATTTTTGTTTTTTCATTTTTCCCTGTTTATATATTTTTAATTAATTATTCGGGACAGGTTCAAGTCAAAGCGACAAAAACCCGCCCTGCGACCCGCTCGGGTCTCTTGAACTTGCCCCAAACCTGCCCCGTCGACTCGTGGAGTGGGGTTTTTTCGCCCCATTCGGGCCGGGTACCGATTTGATTCTGATCAAATTGGATTTTTTTGCCATCTATACTCATTTCTCCTCCCTCCAACCCACCCTTAGGGAACAAAAAAACTTTTAGACCCTCTAGAATTTTTTTAAAACTAGAGTCTTAATTAAGTACAATGAACTGAAACATTTTCTCTTGCATGCGTTGCTTGAAATCGTCTCATTCCTTAAATTATAAACATCTTACCCAATATTCTTTCATGAAATACCTATTCAAACACAAATCAAATGAAGGTAAATCCTTAAACAAAAGATTAATGTATTGGTAAAGAGTGTTACTTGGAACATCGCTATACCATAATCACAAATGTTCTCGTGCCTTGTTATTAGTCCTTTTCCTAAAAAAATAATTAATTTCATTTTCATTGTTTAGTAGTTATTTAATTAAGTGATTTTAGTTTCATGTAACTTAATAAATTCTCAAGTGTTTTAGTGAATTGCATTTCCAATTTTCAATATACAAGTGTGTTCATGCCAAAAATTTGCACCACTAATTTCCCGAACTTGAATAACAAACAAGTACGATCTGGATCTCCAAATACCTGCAACAAAAGCGAGGAGGTGTGTCCTTGTCGCCCATCCAATGCTTAAGTCAGTAAAGAGGAGGAAAAATATTTATGCAATAGACTATAAATTGTAGATATAATTGTGTACCTCAATAATGGTTGAAGAACCTGTATTTATAGGGGTAAGTAGTACATTTCAAGTAGGATTAGGTTGCTTGGATGGTTTGGAGATTTAGGAGTTCCATTAGATGTAGTAATCTTGATGGCAGAATTATGATAAGGTTGTATGATCTCATGTGACCATGTTGAAGTAGGACTTTAGAGAATCAAGAGTCATGCTTACGTTAGGATGTTAATTATTGTTTGAGGAGAATAACTCTAACCTATGTTGGACAAATGAGTCCGAGCTTGAGGACCCTCGAGCATCGAAGTTTTATGTGTGCGTACTAAGTTGGTGTTCAGGGTTATTTTCTCATTGGAGTTGTTCATGTCCTCGAGGTTCTCAATATGGTGTATGGTGTAATGTTTAAGTGCTTAGCCTTGAGATTCATTTGTTGCTCGGAGGTACCAAGATATGACGTGGCTAAATATTCAAGTGCCCGGGGATGAGAACAAAGGATATGTTCAAGATATAAATGATTGTCGGGGCTGAGGACATCCTCGGGGGTATCAAGATGTAATATGGGATAATATTCATGTGTTCGGGCTCGGGATCATCCTCGAGTTTATAGTGGTCGAGATTGAGGTCCTCCTCGGGGATATAAAATATAATATGAGGTGATATTCATGTGGTCGGAGTTGAGATCTTCCTCGGGTTAATGGTGGTCCTCGAGGTTACACATTTGATTAGTAGATTATGTTTATCAAAGAGCTCGAACTTGAGGCTTTTGTGAAGGCTCGGGTATGAATAAAATTTGAAAATTTAAAGTTGTCTAATTCTTAACTAAGACACAACTGATTGTCGCAGATTTTTCTAGGCAGTTATGGATTAACAGTGAAACATGAAGTTTTGTTTTAGCGCAGGACCAAATGAATCTTGCTAGCGTTGATTCATCTGGATTATAAAACGTGAACATAACAGTATAAGTGATGCAGAATTGTAAAGAGACAGGAACACAATATTTGAGCTTTACATGGAAAAAATCCTAACAGGAAAAACCCACACGCCCGCACCCTGCGAACAAAAATCAATCACTATATAAGAAAAGTTTTTTACACAGATCAATCTAAGCTACAGGATAAATCTACGTATAGACTTATCAAACACCCAAGAAATAAATCACTCCCTGATTCTTCTATGACGTGTAATATGAGCTGGCGTCCCACCACTCTTCAGTAGCTTTTTTTGAAACTGCAACAATCTTCAGAAAATCCGAACTCCCGTTCGATCTCAATCCAAACCTCCAATTTGATCTTCTGGCTTAAAAACATTTCTTTTCCTAGTGATTGAAAATCTCGTCCCAGAGAAACGAAGTCAAGATGTTGAAGAAGCCGTGTTTAATTAGTACCACACGAAAATATTAGCTTCAAGACTTAAGAGAAAAACGTATCGTCTTTCTCCATTTATATAGCACACGAGTTGCTAGTCTTCCAAGACTCCTAATTGTGCAAGATCTCTATTACCCGTAATAAATCAATGATAATTACAAGTTAATAGAGATAATGTAAGATAATCATAAATTAAAGATTCTTACCATAAGTGAAGATAAGGTAAGATAATCAAGATTATTTATGAAACAAAAGGATCTTACCATAAGTGAAACACTTACCAATCAAGTGATAAACACAAACTTGGACACCAAGAATTAATCCAAGATTTTCGGCCAATAGGAATATTTTAACAAAGCTAAAATATTATCAACATACTTATAAAAAAAATAAAAGTGATAAAGATAGAATTTTAAGCCAAGTAAAACATTATCACAATTCTTGATCTTTATCATAAAAGATAAGTAACAAATATTATCTCCAAATATTAAATCATTATTACAAACATAGAGGAGATAACTATCAAGAATAATAAATAACAAACATTATCTCAAAATATTAAATCATTATCACAAACATATAGGAGATAAAAATAATATTACGTCCAAGAAATAATTAAGTAATTTAATTAAACTTAACAAATTACTAAATACACGTATTTAGTAATTAACTTAAATTTACTTAAATTACAAACATGTAGAAAAATAGAAAGTGTCAACTTAAATAAGTTAACAATCTCCCCTTTTGGCTTTTTCTATTTTTTCAAAACCTAATCATCTTTTACAAACATAGAAGTAACATGCAACTATCAAACTCTCCCTATAAAAATTCTCCCCATCAAGTTATGCATTATAATATGCTCACATCAATCAATTTATGCATGTAAAGCGAAAAGAATAATAAGCGCACATAAGGAGCATTTAAATAAACTAAAAGTTACTTCAACAATCAATTAATCCAGAAAAGATGAGAAAAATACTACTCCCCCTTTTTGGAAGAAATAGGGGAAGTCTTCCACGTCTTGTAACCTGTCAATATAAGTATGAGTAGACAAAAATAGGAAAAAGTCAGTTACAGAACATATAAACTGGAAATAAAAGTTGAGTTTTAGAAAATTCAGAAAACACAAAAAAATGCTCCCCATTACTGCAACGCTTAGAAATTTAATGCAGTATGATATAATATCTATGTCTCTCTCCCGACGACCCCTCAAACATAGAATTCATACAAATATGCAAAATAGATTTTTCTTCCAGTTAGAAAATATTTTTGAACTTGATCTTCTTCTTTTCAGTAGAAGCCTTTGAGATCTCATCTCTGGAAGAACCTGTAAAAAACATATTTATCTTCAAACCTTTTGACAGTGGTTTTAAGTTCAACTACTTCTGCTTTTAGAACGATAACTTCTGCTTCCAGTTGCCAATTATGTCATCTTGTCCAGACGAATCATGCTGGCCAGATCCATTTTTAGGTCTCCTAGCACCCTAATCAGCCAAAAATTGTGAAAAAAATCCAGGGGTAAACAAGAAAATATGTGTTCCCTTGTTGAGGACCACTTCCTGAAACACAATCAACAATAGATTTCCAAATACGAGTAGCCAAATCAATATTCCTCTTAATATCGAGGAGAAAAAGAGTCCCAGCATAAAGCTGGTCAAAATTTGCCTTAACAATCTTGTGCAAAATTTGATACACGAGACTCATAGAGCAATCCCTTACAAAGCACCAGTCGACCAAAATTTAAAACTGAAAGGTGTACGCGTACCTTTGGTAGTCTGTATAGGGATGCTAACAGATGATACCTAGATCTATCTGGTGAAGTAGATTCATCTGCCCTAGTACTCGGTTTCTTTTTATTTGTGGTCACTGTTTCGTTCACCACCTTTTTTCTGTCTGGCCTAACTTCTCTTCTTCTTCAAATTCTTATGTTTCATCAGATACATCCTCACTTATAGATTCATTTGTTTCATCTTCTTCATCCTCTGACTCTGACTCGACAGATTCGCCCGTGTCCTGGTCAGATCCCTCTACGTCTTCTGCCGATTTGTTTCCAGATTTATCTTCTTCCACGTCTTTATCATCTTTTAGCATTTCCCCCTTTGTTTCAGACTGTTTGCCTAAAACTTCTCATGCACCCATCAACTCACTTCGAATATCTAAGGGAGAAAAGTGACTGGTAGGAAGATTACCCATGACTTGCTATTTCTGACGGGTTCGGCAGAGATGTACCCTCACAATAATTGATTTTATTCCTCCTTTTGTAGGTACTTGCTCGATTCTATCCATAGTCGAATATCAAAATGGTTTGAGAGGATCTTTTGTGAATTTAGGTTTTTCAAGCATGGAAGAGAAAGAGAGAGAGAGGAAATCGAGATTTGAGGAGAGATTTTTGAGGAATTTGAGTACAAATAGAATTCAAGAGATTTTGTTTTAATTGCATTCCTTGTAGATAATGATATCTCTTGAGAATCCTAGTTCTTGCTAATTTTCTTTCCTTTAAAAAATATGATAAGTATGGAAATAGAATAATTCAAGAATTAGGTAACAAATAAATTACCAAAATTGGGATCCACAAATAACTGACTTATTCTGCAAGATTCGTGCACATTAACCCACAATATAATGCCTTAAATAAAGATTTATTTTTTATATGTTATGATAATTTTTCAGTTTTATTTTTTCTATATGTTATGATAATTCATTTATTTGAGTATTCTAGGTTATATATGTTGATTGATATAATTGCAATAGATGTAAAGTTTTCCTTTTTCAGCTTCTTTTATACTAGCAAATGATGTTTTCAAACTGTCTTGGCTTTTAGTAATGCTGATTTACATGTACAGGTTCACTTCCTCATGTAATTGAATTCTTAGAACTTTGTATAGAAAATTCTATGGTTGTGATAAGATATAATTATTTTATTTTTCTATTGTTCAATATGTTTTGTTGTTTCATTAGTTTAATGCCTTTGCATGTTGTTAATTTTCTTGTGTTGTAATTGTGAGTTATTTTTCCCTTTTATGCTTTTTAGGAGATGGGTCTTTTTGAGGTTGGTTAATTAGTGCTGCTCTTGTCTGAAATTTTGAAGTGTTTTAAGGTTTTGAGCTCTTGATTTTTTTATTTTTATTTTTTGGTTTATGGGCTGTATTAAATAATGTGGAGTAAATTTGTCAATGTTATCAAGCCTGCTTTTTTCAAAAAATTTAGCATGAGTTCGGTAAACATTTGTTTATAAACCAATTTATAAAATACACAATTTTCTAAATTATTTTTTTAACTACACACATTTTCTCTCTCCACTTTTCAACCATACATCTTACCTAAAAAAACATAAATAAACTAGTTTATAAACTACATTTTTTTTACCGAACAAAAATTTATATTTTTCAGCGTCTACGAATTGAAAATTTAAAGGACATAAGATTACTCTATTTGTTACTTGCATATATGTTTGCATTGAACATGCACAGCTATTATGCCCTTAACGATAGTACGACACGTGTGCGTCATACTAGTATTAAAAGAGTTGATTTGAAAACCAATATTAAAAAAAAAAAATTGTGTAACCCACACCTTAAGGGCTCGAACCGATCATGCCTTGGCCATTGGTTCGAGAGGTAAATCGCAGATTATGCCTCCCAGAGTCAGGGTGGATGACACTCAGTAACGCCTCGCTGAGCAAGGTAACTCTCGCTTGCCACATGGCACAAATCTATTATTCAGCCGTCAGGATTCGAACCCTGCACCCAACCGTCCTGAGCATGTTATCGACCAATCTTTTTGCAACTGGGAGATGTGCCCTGGGAGCGATTTGAAAACCAATATTCATAAGTTGTATAATTCGTGAATGACCCGTTTAAAAATTGAATTGTGTCATCACTTTTCTTTCCCACTAAACCTACCACTATCATACTGATCCAGACTTTTCACTACCACATTGTTATTCATCTTTTTCTCTCACTCAACCATCGTCTTCTTCTCATTCTTCCACCGTTTCCCTCTATTTCTATTCTTTCACTTCATATTCTCTCTCTCCGAGCAAAATCCCACGACCCATGTCTCTCTGAATTGCCATCATCGATGTTGAACACGACGACAACGAGGAGACACGATCTATCATCACCACCAAAATAAACATTTTCTAAAACATATCTTTTGGTAAGTATTTTTATCATCACCATTTTTTAAAGTATTTTTGTTAAGTATAATCAGCAGGGGCGGACCCAGCTAGGGGCCCGTCGGGGCACGTGTCCCAGTAAAATTTCGACTTCCTTTTTTTTTTTTTTTTTTTAATAAAAAAAAATCAGTTGATTCTTGAACATGGTTATTACCTGATTTCCTAAAATTATATTGGAATATTTGAGATTTAAGGGTTAATATGTGTTTACAATTATTTATTTGTTTGTTTGTATCAGTTTTGAAAAAATATTTTAAGCGTAAGTCCATGTTTTTTTTCTGATAAGTAAAGTAATGAAAATGAAGTTAGAATGAAAGGGTTGATGAACTTGGTGAAGAAACTAATGTTGAAATTGAAGATACGTCTCAACGTCGGGGATAATGTTGGGGATGTTAGGAGTGACACTCTTAAATTTGATGTAGCAAATATTGAAAATGATGTGTACTTAATATTGACAATGATGTAATGAAATGTTATCAAAGTATGAAAATGCATAGAGAACAATTTTAATAAAATTTCAAGTACTTTTTCATTTTCGGTCTTCTTCCTAAAAAAAAAAATTTTCGGGGGCAACTCCCGTACAAACCGTCGGCAAAAACATAAATCGTGTCCCAATAAGACGAAAAGTTTGCGTCCGCCACTGATAATCAGTACAACAGAAGCCCATTTGTTCTAAGCAGTACATTTCCCTTCATTTACAAAGAAAAACACAAATCTATATATATTTGTCTTGTTTGATTTTTGGTTTCTTTCTTCTTGTGCAAAAATTACTTCTCCTTGAGTACTTTAATTTTTTGGTGAAATCCTAGGTAGCGAAGGAGAAGCTGCAGTTGCTGGACGTGCTTTAAGGTTTTCAAGCTAACTAATTTTGAGGTGTCAGTTGGTTTAGTTTTTTCAGTTTCTTTAGCTTCTGTTTTTGTCGTAAACTTTATGGCTTCTTGCATTATATTTAAATGTGTGGTATATATTTTTTTTACATTTTTTACTTGAGGGAGGCTGAGTGATTACAAGTTTTGGATGTGTTTTTTCCAGTGCTTTCAATAGATTGTTTAACTTGGGTCTTACAGACTGAAATTCAATATGCTTTTTTCATGCTTCAGATATTTCTTTGAATTGTTCGATAATATATTGAATATTGATCTTCTAATATTGGTTATAATTACGCAGTTACATATTTGTCTGTGTTCGTAATAGTTTTGAATGACTAACAATTTCTTTTACCTTTCACTGAAGTTTAATATGGAGAAATTGTTTAGTTCTTTCTTGCTTTAGTACGCATGGCATGGAGTGTATAATTGATGAATACAGAGTGTTAGGCAATTATTATCACTTGAGCTCAGATGAAAAAAATGAAGAGGAAAATTTTGTTTCTCACTGCAACTCTCGTGTCAAAATTTTACCCAGACATTTCAACTTAATTCGTGCTATGAAAAAGGTCAAAAGTCTGACAAAATGTTGGTAAATATTGTTGTTTATGTATTTTTTTTTTTTAACTTCAGCGACGTTTATGAACTTGGAAATTATTTATTTATATTGCTTTCTTAATTTTCAAAAATGGTTTTGTTGAAAAAATTGGATATATTTGGTTGTGCAACAATTTTATTTTTAGATTGGTTATTCATATTGTTTATGGCATGAAAAAGATGAGAACTTTAATTGTCATCGCATGCCCCAATTTCATAGGTTTTGCCTCTCACTTTATATTTCTCGTCATCCAAAGACTTGCAAGATCAAGCTTTGGGATCTATGGCCGATATTCTAAATTTTTTTTTTTTTTTTTTTTTTTTTTTTTTTTTTTATAATGTAGGAAAATGCCATAAATGAAGCTTTCACTTTTGTAATAAGAGGTGATAGAAATACTAAATGATGATAAGCTACAGAAGTTTTGTACCATCATGTACGTACATCTTGTTTTTTCATTGGGAGACCAAATTTATTGAAGGATGCTTATGCTACAAAGTTTTCGAGATTGTGAATTTTTGGGAAAATATAAATTTGCTTTATAAATCTATACTTTGTTTTAGAAATGTCATGTTGATTAATGTTCTCGAGAATAATACTCATATTTTTTTCATTTGAGAGCAAAGCTATTGAGCATTTATGTCTCCATGGTACTTGGGCTAGAATTTGAGACCCATGAAGTTTGTGGTTTGTGACCAAAGAATAACTTGTTACGTATAAAACTTGTAATTCGTGACCAATAAATAATTCGTGACATATGAAGTGTGTGGTTTGTGATCGAAGAATTATTTGTGACCTCTAGAATTTTTGATTTGTGATTGTTAAAAAAGTTGTGACCTATAAAACTTGTAAATTGTGACTTGTTTGGATGGCAAATTTAATGATTTATAAACCAATTTTCACTAAAACCCAAGTGCGTTCACATCTGAGGTTTTAGTGACGTTCTGCATTGTCCCCTACAAAATGGTCAATTCATAGGGGTGCAGACATGTACTGACCTCATAAATACAAGTAACAGTGCAAAAATATCATGATTTTTCCTTTCACGTGGGTCAACACTGGAAGTCATGCAAATGGTTTATAAACCAAATTTTACTTAAAAATAAGTTGTGATCTTCGAGATTTACGATCGAGAAATAAATTGAATCTATAAAATATGTTATTTGTGATTGAGAAATAATCCTTGAACGATTATTCTTATAATTTGTGATCAAGAAAAAAGTTGTGAACTATAAAAGTTCGTGATTTGTGATCGATGAATAAGTCATGTGTTAGAAAATTTTATTACAGATAATAATTTATCTATAATCTGAATAATCATCATGTTGAAATTATCAAGAATTAAATAACTTAAGCGGAAGCGTACCTTAATCAAACGTGATTCACAATAAACGATTCGGCGTTTGGATCTTCTAAATCGATACGTGGTCCGTATTTTCTCTCTGATGATGGGATGTCAGACAAGATGAACAGTACGTAGGATTCAGGGACCATAACCGACTTTATATACTGAATTGCCAATTAACCTAATCCGGCCCATCATGAATTAGGTAATGGCCTGGTATCTACACATAAAAGCCCATACATTTAATTAGATGCATTAAAGCCTGATATTTATTAAATCTTTATTAGATCACTTTAAATGGGCTTAACCAAAATTGATAGCCTTTTATTCAATACACAATAATTCACATATAAGCCCACACGATTGATTAAAATCCTTACAATCTCCCACTTGGGCTATATGTGTAACCTTACAATTGTGTATCAATCATAACCTTATGAGTACTCAGAATTTTGCTATCATTACTGAATGCATCCCTAAACAATCCGGTCCATCAATTATATCAACATAGGATCAAAGCGGCTTTTGCTACATTAATCGTAACTAAACCTTCAATGGTCACGTATATCGACATAACTGAATGACATGGATCAAGTATGGATGTGTAGCATGGAAATTACATGTAATGTGATCTTCAACATGCCTATTTCCAACTGGTCCGACTTTAGTGAGATCATCCTCAAACGAGTTCAGAGATAATAAATGTTCGCTCAAAATAGTGTACCGCAAGCGCACGGTCGCGTACAAGTAATAAAGTGGACTTTTTGAGTCCGGATTGTCGATCCCACGAGGAATGTTTACTTTAGATTATACAACTTTAGTTAATTTAATCTTAACAAATAAAATACACAATTAAAAAGATGGATTTTTGGAAATTCTAAATTAAAGAAAATAATTGTTAAACTAAATTAAAATAAGGAAATTGAAAGATAAAACGTGGTTGGGATTCATGATTTTATTTAACCGTCGCCTAATTAATTTCTTAACATGCAAATTAACAAATTACTCATTTACAATGTTAGACCCGATTTTCCAAGCTTAGCCAATTACCTCTCTCGAGTGAAATCAACCCTAATCAATTGGTCTAACCTACTATATCTCTATGTCGATTAAGGCCCAATCAATTGCATTAACTCTTTGTGAAAATAGCTCAATGGATCATCTAGGGTTTAAGGTATATCTCTATCCTTAACAAGAACCTAGAGCATTTGTTATTTGGTCTAAAATGCATAATATCTCTCGATTATCATACACTTCACAAAACACATATTTGGTGATCAAGCAAACACATGTAATAATCTCAATAACAAACACACATGAAATAAGCATTTAATCAAATAGCAAATATTAAAATTAATCCAAACTAGGTTAAATTCCATCAATCATCCCAACGTGCAAAAGTTAGCTAAACATGCGTTCGGAAATTAATAATAACATAAGGCAGTAAAATAAAACCCGGAATTAGAAATTGTGGAAATTGCATCAAGGTCCTCCAACTTTTGGTTAAAGTGCAAATCAGTCCCTGCACTTTCAATCATTTGCAATTCAGTCCCTAGCAATAATTCTGTCTGAAATCAGCACTTCCAGCCTGTAGATCTCCTTCTTCAGCTGCAGGCAGCAACACCCTTTGTTCCAGCAATTTCCAGTCAGCATTGCAGCTTCTGTCCAGCGGCAGCAGCAAGATCTTCTTCTTCCAGCTTCAGTCAGCATCCAGCAGTCCAGCAGATCACTTTGTGCTCACAGACAGCTTCCAGTTCCAGCGATAGCACAGGCAGCAGCATCCAGTATTCCCTTCTTCAGCTTCTGCAGCAGCAGCAGCAGCAGTTAAGCAGTTGCAGTCACCAGCAGCAGCAGGCAGCAGCTCAACAGCAACAGCAGCACAGTTTAGTTCACTTTTCTGTATCAGCCTGCACTTCACCTCCAGAAATCAGCCCAATTACTAGCTGCTGTTCCACCAATTCACCACCCGGCTGCTTTGGTTTTACAGCAGCAGTGGCAGCATCAGCATGTATCTCCAGCAGCTGCACCCTAGTTTCCAATCAGCAGCAGCAACCAATCAACCTCCTGTGTCCTCCCCGGTTTCTCAACCCTGCAGGCTGTCACCCTGCTAAGCTTCACCCGGTCTGCCTTCTCAGGTTTTTTGTTTACTGTCTATATGTATATGTATCTATCCCTATCTAATGATTTGAACCAGCAATTTCAGGCTGTCACCCTGAATTTGAACCCCCCGGTTCTCCTCTGCCTGGCTCTCTCCTTCAGGCTGCTTGTGTATGTATATATGTATATCTTTTTCCAGCAGCCCATCCAGCAGTACAACACGTTCCAGCCTTTCTCCCATACTCTTCATCATTTGCCCATGCTTCCCTGTCCTTTTCTTTCTAAAATTGCACATTTGGTCCTTGAGTTTTGGAAGTTGAGCAAAATGGTCCCCAAACTCTATTTTTTGTGTGCGATTGATCCATTTTCACTCAAATTCATCAATTAAGCAATCATTTCGCTTTCTATTGTGATTTTCCCCTTGAATTTGAGTAGTAAACATTGGTCCTCAACTTTTTGGGATGTTGCAATTAAGTCCCTGAACTTTTGATTTCTTTCAATTAGGTCCTTGGACATCAAATTTGCTTATCTTTTAGCTCAATTTCTCTCCAATCTTGTCTATTTGCTTTCCAATTGAGTTTGTACCTAATTGTACAAGATAAACACAATTTATAAGTAGATATTTGCTCAATTTGTCAATTAAAGTGCTAATTTAGGAACTAAATAAGTGTGTAAAAACACACTTATCACACCCCCAAACTTGAGCTTTTGCTCGTCTCGAGCAAAATTACCTACTAGTGCAATCAAGTAACGTGAAATATAGATCAACAAAGTTGGATAACTTGCAAATTACTCATGAGTGTAAAATTGTATGATCAATTCAAAAGTATGATTCCAAACAATGCTACCAAAAAGAAGTTTAGCTTATCCGATATTCGATCGGTGTGTATGTGTGCATAGTCACTTTCAATTGTCAATTAAGTTTCGAGAATATTGATGAGTAAAGAGGTTTCAAGTCAAAACTACCCACCGTTAGTGGTCAATTCTTTTTCTTTCCCACTCGTGACATTCATCCCCCTATAAATTTTTTTCTTTCCTCTCCCGGGATGCAATTCTAGAGGGTACTCTTAAATCACTCTTTTCTTTTTCCACTCTAGTTTGGGTGTGTTTACCGACAATCTCGACAACCTAGAAATGCGGTGACTCTCCACTAATGAGTGCTTCGACATTCAAGTTTATACTAAGCAATTCAAACCCACTATTCATCTAAAAGCCCTTATGCAAGTACAAATGCATGATTTCTAAAAACTAACGTGATGAATGCTCGTGTCTTCCCCACTCCCTTAAGCTTTCTAATTGACCCATGTAGCGAGCTTTAGGTCGGCAACTCCCCGATTGTTTTAAGATCAAAGGGTACCAGGTTTCAAAATACCCCTACGGACTTATTAACTCGAGTAAAAAAGGCTACGAAGTGGGGTAGACTTATTAAGTGAATGCAATGATAATGTACTTTTTTTTTTTTTTAAGTGTGTGTGTGAGTACCCTACTCATTAAGCTTTCTAATTGACCCATGTAGCGAGCTTTCGGCCGATGACTCCCAAGTTTCAAACTTAAGGCACCAAGTTTCAAGATACTCCTACGGGCTTAATTACTCAAGTCAAAAAGGCTTCGAGATAGGGCAATGCAATGCAAAAAATTAAAATGGGCTTAGAACTTTAGCATACGGTCATTACTTAGCTTATACTTGGCGAAATACACTCCACACAAAATTTATTTCCAACATGCATGGAATCACACACACTTTAAATTTAGTTAAACATGCGTTCGAAAATTACAAATAACATGAAGCAATAAAATATAAAACCCGGAATGAGAATGTTGAAGTCAGAATTGCATCGCCGCCTGCATTGCGTCCAGCCGCAGCCCACAAACACCAGCCATCCAGTTCAGCAAACAAAGTAATCACCAGCAGTCTATAGCAGTAGCAACTTCACAGGCACCAGTTGTCTTCAGCATAAAATCAGCACCAGCTCCAAATCTGCACCAGCATCCTTAGTTTCGGCTGCTACCTTTCCCTCAGCAGCATCCTAGCACTCAGCATCAGCAATCCCCCAGCAGCAGGTTCAGATCAGCAACATCATCAGCAATTCCAGATCAGCAACAGCATCAGCAGCAACAACCTATCTGGAATCAGCAACAGCAGCCTTCAGTCCCTGTTCCAAGTGCACCAGCATCAGCAACAGTAAAGTCCAGCACAGGCAACTCCTTAGCAGTCCAGGCAGCAGCCTTCCTTCTCCAGCTTTTGCAGCAGCAGTATGTTGCCTTTATCTCAGTAGCAGCAGCCGCAGTGATCTCCAATTTTCAGTTCTTGAACAATACCCTCAAGGCAGTAGACCAGTTGCTCCAATTAACCAGCAACTCCCAGGTGCTTCCAAGAGCAGGATGTCACTCCCTCTCTTTTCAGCAATTCTCCAGCAGTGCAGCCAGTCGTCCCTCGTCACAGGTTGGATCAGCCACCAGCATGCAGTGGCTCCTTCCTTCTGGTTTCATGCACAGATAAGCAATTTCACACAGCAGCAATCCCGGTAGTAGGAATATTTGCTGCTGTCACCAGCAATTTCTCCTAGTTTTCCTCCTGACTATAACTCAATTTCAGATAGATTTCCACTGCTGCTGTCACCAGCAGTGATGATCTCCCCTTTCTCCGCCTCTCTATCTCTCTTCCAGCCAGAAATCAGCAGCCTGTTACCTGCTTCTTCTCCCCCCTCGTTGCTTCTGTCACCAGCAGTGATTCCTCTCCTTTTTCTCTGTTTTTCTAGCCAAAAAGATGTAGAGAGCTCCCCTTGTTTTCTCTCTCCGTCTCTCCCGTCTCTGTGTCTGGTTGTGCGTAAATATATCCTCCAGCAGCTGCAGCTTCACATGCTTTTGCCCATCCTTCTCTGTCTCTTGGTTTTCTTTTTCCCATACCACAGCTGCCCATGCTCAACTTTCTCCATCATCCGCCCATCATGACTTGTCTTATTTATTTCACATGCTTTTCCAGTTTTTCAGATTCCCAGCCATGCTCTCCTATCAAATTGCCCTTTTGGTCCCTCAAGTTTTGAGATCTTTCAATTTGGTCCCTTGATTAATTGCATGGCTTGTTCAAAACTTCCCAAAAATGACAAAATGGTCCCCGAACTTCCAATTTCAGCATGATTTGCACTTCTTTAGTGGTTTGTTTGGCCTCAACTCGAATATTAACCTATTAATCACAAAATATGCATAAATTAGTAGATATTTGCTCAAGATATTCCAAAATATACTAATTTAAAGGTATAAAAAGTGTATAAAAATGCACTTAACAATAAACCTGAAACCTTACAGCTGTAAATAACTTTAACTTTAAACTGTATCCAAAAGGACAATAAATGTGTCTAATGCACCCAAAATACAAACTCCCACTGAAACCGAATATCCTTAAAAAAATACCACACCCATATGAGTAATGTACTCATGAAAGACCTTGAGTTTTAATACTTTAGTAAGCGGATCCGCAATTATGGAGTTTGTCCCAATGTGCTCTTATTGACACATGTCTACTCTGAACTGTATCCTACACAACCATGAACTTATGTCAATGTATTTTGACTTAGTTGAGCTCCTGTTGTTACTGGAATATAAATCTGCTGAGTTATTGTCACAATATAACTTTAGTGGTCTTTCTATACCATATAGAATAGCAGCCTTGTGACAAAATTTCGCAGCTATATTCCATAATTAGATGCCCCCAAAATTGCTACAACTGTGCTACCAAGTGAAAGAAGCTAAAGTGTCTGTTAAGCACTCCATCCGGAAATAGCTCCTCCAGCCAGCAGATAAATGTAGCCTTATGTGGATCTTTTACTTTCTTGGCATCTAGAAAAAATCGGAATCATAATACCATATGATCTCCAACTGATCCGATTTTCTGTATGTGAGCATGTAATCTTTTGTTCTCTTTAAATACCTTATAACCCATGTTTGGCTGCTTTCCAAATGATCCATCCCAGGGTTACTTAAATATCTCCTTAGTATCCCAATAATGTATGCAATATCCGAACGCATACAAATTCGAGCATACATCAGATTCCCTATAGCTTAACTATATGGGAGCCTCTGCATTTCTTTAACTTCAAGATAACTTTTCGGGCATTAGTCGAGACTAAATTTATCTCCCTTAGAGATAGGGTTGTCCACTGATTTACTGTCTTGCATGCCAAACCTCTTAAATACTTTATCGATATAGCCCTTTTGTGACAATCCAAGAATACCCCGAGAACAATCCCGGTGTATCTGAATTCCTAATACAAAAGAGACGTCACCAAGATTTTTAATCTTAAAATTCCTTGACAAAAATCTCATAATTTTATGTGACATGCCTATATCATTAGTGGCAAGCAATATGTTATCAACATATAAAATCAGGAAAATATACTTACTCCCACTGAACTTGTAATACAACCAACCATCAACAACATTAATCTCAAGACCAAATGAGATAATTACTTGATGAAATTTGTATTACCCTTAACGGGAAGCCGGCTTGAGTACATAAATGGATTTCTTTAATTTGCAAAGCATATCGTCCCATCAATGTCACCATTGAGAAACGCCACCTTAGTATCCATTTGATGTAACTCGAGGTCAAAATGTGCAACAACCTAACTTTCCTGAAAGAGTCTTTCATTGAAACCGAAGAGAAAGTCTCTTTATAATTAATGCCATCATTCTGTGTAAAGCCCTTAGATACAAGACGAACCTTATATCTTTCCACATTACCTTTCAAATACCTCTTGGTTTAAAAAATCATTTAAGACCAATGGGCTTCGCACCTTCTGGTAATAGGACAAGATCCCAAAACTTTATTGTCTTGCATATGCTTATACTCTTTATTTATGACATCAATCCAATTTTGAGAGTTAGAACCCTGCATGGCCTGATGGAATTGATTGGACCATCTTCCACCATTCCATCATTTTCCTTATGTTCTTGGAGAAATGCTATTTAATTATCCGGAATAGCATTTTTCCCTTTCTCTCGTGGATTTCCTTAATGGCTTTAGTTATTGAGGTTGTTGAGTTTGTACTTCTGAAATTTACTTTATTTTGGATGGGAGGTTCTTCAACATTGTCTAGTTGAGGTTCCGAATATGCTTCTTGATCAATGACATGCATAAAAACTTGCACGTTGTCAAAAGCAATAATAGGAATCGAAACCGATCCTTCCTCAACTTCTTCCTTAAAGACAATATCTCTAACCTTATTTCTCCCCCCAAACTCAACTTCCTCAAAAAATGTTGCAGTTCCCGTTTCAAAAATTGACTTAAGTGTGGGATTATAAAATTTAATAGCCCCTTAAACGCTCAGAATAACCAATAAAGCAGATGCTAACTGTTTTGGAGTCCAATTTCTTTATGTGGCCTATAAAGCCTAGCCTTAGCTGGACATCCCCAAATGTAGAAATGCTTTGGACTAAGCTTTAAGCCTGTCAAAAAGCTCATAAGGTGTTTTAGTAGCTGCTTTAGTTGGTATTATGTATGATCTTTATTTGTTTTCTTGCCCTTATCTTTAGAGGTGTTTGCCAAGTAAAGAAAATTTTCAGTTCTGTCCTGCTTCAACTTTTCTTCCTCTTGCACACAAAATAGAATGAGCTCATTTAGAGTTCATTTCTCCCTTTTAACAGTTATAACTGACCTTAAATTGACTGAATTGTGCAAGAAGCTTGCACACTATGAAATGGGCTCATTGAGAGTTCATTTCTATTTTGACAGTTATAACTAACCTTAAATTAACTGTATTGTGCAGGAAGCGATATCAATACCAAATGCACGAGCAAGTCATTAGACAAGTCGAGTTTTAGTTCCTTAAGTTTTGAAGCAGTGTGAGACATCTCTATGATGTACTCCCTTATTTTCCCATTGCCTTTATACTTTATTGAAATCAAGCTTTGCATAAGCGTGCTTGTTTCAGCCTTATCGTTTTTCACAAAACATTTCTTAATTTCAGCAAGGAATTCATTGGCATCATTTACCTCCTCAAATACTGTGCCACTAAAGGCTTCCGGAATGCCGCACTTAATGATCATGAGACTCACATAATTTTAAGCAATCCCACTTCTCAAAGTTCCTCATTTAATTAGATGAACTTTCATCCGTAAGAGGAGTAGGTTGCTCAATCCTTAGTACACGATCTAGATCGATGCAGCCAACGAAAAGTTAATGTTCTTGTTTTGATCCTTGAAGTTTATTCCATAAATACAGGGATTAAATTTGAGCTTGTAGATTTACTACTAGCAGAATTTGAAACCGAATAGAGAACACTTAAATAAAATTGCTCACATAAATACCTTATTATGCAAATCATACTTTCAAATAATGGTAGGGCCCATCACAAGATACCTAGCACAACATCAATATTTAGTCTTTGGACAGAAATATTGACTTGTAAGTGGTACTCTTGGCGTAGTAATCAAACACTGACAGTAAGACATGTCAACCAACAAATTTTTCTTTGGACCGATTTATTGATCACACGTAAAACCAAATAACCGTCACGTATTTATCACCACAAGTTCATGTGAAATTCGGGCCAAATATTGACCTTCCTTTGGGCCGATCAATATCCGCATGAGATAACACACAAACACCTAATTTTCCCTTAGTGTAGTGATCAAACACTGGCAATAAGACATGTTAACCAATAAACCTTTCTTTGGACCGATTTATTGGTCACACGTTAAACCAAATAATTGCCACGTGTTTATCACAACGGGTGCATGTGAAATTCGAGCCAAATATTGACCTTCCTTTGGGCCGATCAATATTCGCAATGAATAACACACACAAATACCTTCTAATATTCAAAGTTAATTAATATCCACAAGAGAGGTTGCTTTGGAAACATGTTGCTTCAACTAACTTACTTTCGAATATTATATCTCTCAAAAGATTCCGATGTACCAAGATTTGAAACTGAAATCCATTGATTTGCATCTATGTTTGACTTTAGGATTTGAATTATAGAATTCAAAACTTTAGAATAAAGCAATCCTTAAGTTGCGAGAGTCTAATTGCAATATTCTTAAACTTTTGGTGGCCAATTCTGTAAAATTTTAAGCTTTAAGGGCTTAAATTACAATTTTCTCAAAACTTTATTGGCCAATTTAAAGAAATTCCAAGCATTAGGTCCCAATTTGAAAGAAAATTAAACTTTAGAGGTCCAAAATAGGAAACTCTCAATCTTTAAAGGTTGATTTTGAAAATTTTCAATCTTTAGGAGCCAATTTAGCAAATTCCCAAACTTTAGGGACTTAATTTTTTAAAAAAATCAAACTTTAAGGACCAATTTTGAAAATTTCCAAACTTTAGTGACTGAATTAGAAAATTTTCAAACTTTAGGGACCAAATTAAAGAATTTCAGAACTTTAGGTGCTGTATTAGAAAATTTTCAAACTTTAGGGACTAAAAATGAAAATTTTCAAACTTTAAGGGACCAAATTAGAGAATTTTCAAGCTTTAGGGACCAATTTTGAAAATTCTCAAACATTAGGGGCTGGATTGAAAAATTTTCAAACTTCAGGGGCTGAATCATAAAATTCCATAACTTGAAGGTCCTTACTTAACTAAATTATAACTTTAGGGGCTCAATTTATAAATTTCAAAACTTTAAGGGCCAACTTAAATAATTTCATAACTTTATGGGGCGTAATTTTAAATTCCATATTTTCAGGGATTAAAATCAATATCTTTTTAATCTTTAAGGACCGGAAGAGCAATAAACCGAAATATGAAAAATTGCACAAAGGTCCCTGTGTTCATCAAATTTTCGGTGGAAGCCCCCTGCCCAAAAAAAATTGAAAAATCTAGGGTTTGCAAGCAAACCCTAGCCGCAGCTGCATCCAGCCAAGAACGCGGCGCCATCGTCGGCGCCGCACATCACCTGCAGCGCCATCACCAGCGCTGCAGCCCAAAAATTGCGTCGCTGCGCGCACCGCAATCACCATCGCGCGCAGCCAATCCAGGCCCTGCGTGCCTGGACCATCCAAGCCGGCTGCGTCTGTGGTTCCTTCCGGCCACAGTGAAACCGACTATACCTCAACCAAAACCCAACTTAATCATACAACCACAAACCGAATCATAATTCATAAATTCCACATATTCAATTCCCAAACTTAATCACAATACACAAAACCCTGATTTTCGACCGCAATACAGAGTCCCATACTTCAACAGAAATCAATACCTTATTTCGAAAAATATATACATATAGATTCTGTATATCATACCACAAAATAAATCAAAACCCAAATGTTTCAACAACCAAAATTTCACAAATTCATCGCATCTGTATACGCACGGCACTAAAGCAGTAAGCATTTTGAAACATTTACCATAAAATTCTTGATTTCAGTAGGCATGAATTTATATACATATAATACTCAAGCAATGGCAGTCAAATGTGTATGTATGTATATGTACTTTCAATTCTTCTGCAGTGACCTTAATTTTGTATATACATGGGCAGAGAAAGTTTTTTACATATATACTTTCGAAATTGATCTGATAATTCAACACGATGTTGGCTCTGATACCACTTGTTAGAAAATTTTATTACAGATAATTTATCTATAATCTGAATAATCATCATGTTGAAATTATCAAGAATTAAATAACTTAAGCGGAAGCGTACCTTAATCAAACGTGATTCACAATAAACGATTCGACGTTTGGATCTTCTAAATCGATACGTAGTCCGTATTTTCTCTCTGATGATGGGATGTCAGACAAGATGAACAGTACGTAGGATTCAGGGACCATAACCGACTTTATATACTGAATTGCCAATTAACCTAATCCGGCCCATCATGAATTAGGTAATGGCCTGGTATCTACACATAAAAGCCCATACATTTAATTAGATGCATTAAAGCCCGATATTTATTAAATCCTTATTAGATCACTTTAAATGGGCTTAACCAAAATTGATAGCCTTTTATTCAATACACAATAATTCACATATAAGCCCACACGATTGATTAAAATCCTTACATCATGACCTATAAGATTTATTAAATAATTGTGTAGTGAATCGAAATTTTAGTTTTAATAGATTTTGTAGCATATTAAAATAAATATTATTAAGCCCTTGTTTGTTTCTCAACTTAAAAGAGTTTTTTAGGGAAAAAAATTATTTTTTTAATAGTGATTTTTAAGAAAATATATAGTTAAAAAGTAGAGAATAATTTTAGTATGAGGAAAAAAAAAGTCATACATAATGTGTACCAAACATGATGATAAATGTGCTTTACACACTTATTTAGTTCCTAAATTAGCACTTTAATTGAAAAATTGAGCAAATATCTACTTATATATTGTGTTTATCTTGTACAATTAGGTACAAACTCAATTGAAAAGAAAATGGACAAGATTAAAGAGCAATTGAGCTAAAAGAAGAACAAATTTGATGTCCAATGACCTAATTGAAAGAAATCAAAAGTTTGGGGACTCAATCGCAACATCTCAAAAGGTTGGAGGACCCACAGTGCAAATATTTCAGGGTCAAAATCACAAAATGAAAGAGAATTTGTTAAAAGGGAGTGAACAGAGCCCAAAGGTGAAGTTGGGGACCAAAGTGCACAAGTGTCAAAAGTTGAGGACATGGGTTGCAAAATCAAAGTTGAGGGACTTGGAAACATTTTAAAATCCGTTTTATCACTTTTCCACATATTTTTTCTGCTTGGACACATCAATTAAGAGAAAAAACAAGTATTTGAGACTATTTTGCTCAACTTTCAAACCTTCAAGGACCAAGGGTGCAATTTCTCTTAACTATGTCATAAAAATCAGATTTTGGCACAGCTAGGACTTCTTCTTCTTTCTGCTGAGGTTTGCTGCCATTTCTTTTATTTTTTCCGTTTTTTTTTTTTCAACTAGTTGATAATCTTTTGAGGAACAAATCAAGAGTATAAGGAGAATACATTTAAGGTGGAGAAATATTTGGGAAAATCATAGCAAAGCTTCAAAAGGGGTTTCATCTATAACTTTGTATTTTCTCATTTATTTTGCCATATTTGTGATGTATTGTTATAAATATTCTCATTTCTATTATTTATATAACATGAGCTAATTTATTTGTCCGGATTTATGGTAGTAGTTTAACCTAACTTGGATTAGTTTTAATATTTGCTATTTGATGATTAAATACTTATTTCATGTGTGTTTGTTATTGAGATTATTTCATGTGTTTGATTGATCACCAAATACATGTTTTGTTAAGTGTATGATAATCGAAAGATATTGTGCATTTTAGACCAAATAACAAATGCTCTAGGTTCTTGTTAAGGATAGAATTATACTTTAAACCCTAGATGGTCCATTGAACTATTTTCACAAAGAGTTAATGCAATTGATTGAGTTTTAATAGATATAGTAGGTTAAACCAATTGATTAGGGTTAATTTCATTCGAGATAGATAATTAGCTAAACTTGGAAAATCGGGTCTAACATTGTAAATGAGTAATTTGTTAATTTACATGTTGAGAAATTAATTAGGCGACGGTTAAATGAAACCATGAATCTCAACCACGTTTTCCTCAAAGATTTCAAGTAATTTTTTATATTTCACTCTTTAGTAGACTTTTAATTATTTTCCAAAATCTATCTTTAATTGTATGTTTTATTTGTTAAGAATAAATTAACTAGAGTATACATTTCTCGTAGGATCGACAACCCGGACTCAAAAAGTCTACTTTATTAACTCTTTGTGAAAACAGTTCAATTGATCATCTAGGGTTTAAAGTATATCTCTATCGTTAACAAGAATCTAGAGCCTTTTTCATTTGGTCTAATATGCACAATATCTCTTGATTATCATACATTTAACAAAACATATATTTGATGATCAATCAAACACATAGAATAATTTCAATAATAAACACTCATGAAATAAGCATTTAATCATCAAATAGCAAATATTAAAACTAATCCAAGTTAGGTTAAACTACTTCCATAAATCCCAACAAATAAATTAGCCCATGTTATATAAATAATAGAAAGGAGAATATTTATAACAATACATCACAAATATGAAAAATGAGAAAATACAAAGTTATAGATGAAACCTCTTTTGAAGCTTTGCTATGATTTTCGCAAATATTTCTCCACCTTAAATGTATTCTCCTTGTGCTCTTGATTTATTCCTCAAAAGATTATCAACTAGTTGAATAAGGAAAGAAAAAGAAAAAAAACGAAAATTAAAAAAAAAAAGAAAAAGAAAGAAATGGCAGCAAGCCTCGGCAGAAAGAAGAAGAAGTCCCAGTTGTGCCAAAATCTGATTTTTATACCAAAGTTAAGAGAAATTGCACCCTTGGTCCTTGGGGTTTGAAAGTTGAGCAAAATAGTCCCAAATACTTGTTTTTCTCTTAATTGATGTGTCCAAGCACAAAAAATCTGTGGAAAAGTGATAAAACGGATTTTAAAATGTTTCCAAGTCCCTCAACTTTGATTTTGCAGCCCATGTCTTTAACTTTTGACACTTGTGCACTTTGGTCCCCAACTTCACCACCTTTGGGCTCTGTTTACTCCATTTTAATAAATTCTCTTTCATTTTGTGATTTTGACCCTAAAATATTTGCACTGTGGGTCCTCCGACCTTTTGAGATATTGCGATTGAGTCCCCAAACTTTTGATTTCTTTCAATTAGGTCATTGGGCATCAAATTTGTTCTTCTTTTAGCTCAATTGCTCTTTAATCTTGTCCGTTTTCTTTACAATTGAGTTTGTACCTAATTGTACAATATAAACACAATATATAAGTAGATATTTGCTCAATTTGTCAATTAAAGTGCTAATTTAGGAACTAAATAAGTGTGTAAAACACACTTATCACAACCCCAACTCGAGCTTTTGCTCGTCTCGAGCAAAATTATCTACTAGTGCACTCAAGTAACATGGAATATAGATTAACAATGTTAGATAACTTGCAAATTACTCATGAGTGTAAAATTGTATAATCAATTCAAAAGTATGCTTCCAAATAATGCTACCAAAAAAAAGTTTAGCTTATCTAATATTCAATCGGTGTGTGTGTGTGTATAACCACTTTCAATTGTCAATTAAGTTTCGAGAATATTGATGAGTAAAGAGGTTTCAAGTCAAAACTACCTATCATTAGTGCTCAATTCTTTCCTTTCCAGCTTGTGACATTCGTCCCCCAATAGATATTTCTTTTCTCTCCCAAGATGCAATTCTAGAGAGTAATCTCAATTCACTCTTTTCTTTTTCCACTCTAGTTTGGTTGTGTTTTTTCGGTAATTTAAACAATCTAGAAATGCACTGACTCTCTATTAAATGAGTGCTTTGACATTCAAGCTTATACTAAGCAATTCAAACCCACTATTAATCTAAGCTCTTATGCAAATACAAATGCATGATTTCTAAAAACTAACGTGATGAATGCTCGTGTCTTCCCCACTTCCTTAAGCTTTCTAATTGATCTATGTAGCGAGTTTTAGGTCGACAACTCCCCGATTGTTTTAAGTAAATGCAATGATGAAGTGCTCTCTCTCTCTCTCTCTCTCTCTCTCTCTCTCTCTCTCTTCAAGTGTGTGTGTGAGTACCCTACTCATTAAGCTTTCTAATTGACCTATGTAGCGAGCTTTAGGCCGGTGACTCCCAAATCTCAAACTTAAGGCCCCAAGTTTCAAGATACTCCTACGAGCTTAATCACTCAAGTAAAAAAGGCTTCGAGATAGGGAAATGCAATGCAAAAATTAAAATGGGCTTAGAACTCCGGCATAGGTCATTACTTAGCTTATACTTAGCGAACTACCCTCCAAACTTGTCTTACATTAGGATCAAGAGATTTAGAGTTTTTAGGAAATATTGGATAGGTTGACAAAAATTAAAATATAAGCTCACAACCTAGTTCTTCTACTCCATTAACCTCTTCACCCTTCAACAATTTCCAAATTTTAACAACAATCAATTATGACTATTGTGCTCAAGATAAATATGATCTTGCATGGATAGGGATGACAATAATACACACGTACCCAAAACCCGTTGGGTACCCGACACAAATTGGCGAAAATTACCCTACCCAATGGGTTGTGGGTAGGGTATGGGTATAGATTTAAAACCCTGACATGAGTATGGGTAGGGTATGTGTATTCTAGAAAAACCCATACCCAACTCATATACCTATTAATTTTTTCAAAAAATTATTATATTTAAATTTTAACAGTATATAATTTTGGACAAGTAGACTATTTGATATTTGCTTATTTTTGGACAATTGGAGTCTATTTATTTTTGGACAATTGATGTTGTTATATTTTTACTTCATTATCGATGCCAGAAAAATAAAAATTAAAAAAAAATTAAAATTAAAATACGTAACAGGTTATAAATGGGTATAAAAGTATACCCGCACCCTACCCGTATCCTACCTGCACCCGACCCGCAACTCTTAAGTGGGTATATGTGTAGAGTATGAGTATTATAAATCTCTAGTGAGTAGGGTATGAATTTTCCAAACCCGCCACATAACCTATCCATTGCCATCTCTATGCATGGATAAGCATTTTGTAAAAATAGGCACAAGTAGCACATTTGATCATAAATTATGAATCAATAACAATTTTAAACATCAAGTAATCCTGGCCGACAATGCTATTTAACATGTCAATACACAATACATGGACTTATTAAAAACAATTATGAGATATAAAAAAATAATTTATTATTATATTATTATGAACAATCATGAGATATTGTTGTGTTTGAAATCGCAAGTGTACGATATCGCAATCAAGTAATAAAGTGGACCTTAGAGTCCGGATTATCGTTCCCACGAGGACTGCTATTAATTATCGAAATATTTTAGTTCTACACTTTATTTGAACGAACAAATGAATTTGACGTTTTAAATTAAAACTGAAGAATTTAAAATTAAAGAATTGTTAATTTGTTTTGTTTTCAAATAAGATTGTAAAGTAGTTGGGATTCACGAATTCACCTAACTAATTAAATCAATTCCAATTCCAGTTTTATTTCCTATTTGTGTGTTCGATTGAATTCACTAATTTAAATTGAGATTCCTCTCTTGAGTTTAAATCAATCCTACCTAAATAAGTCAACCTTGTATCTCTACAGCGGGTCCGAATATTCCTTAACTAGATGCATCACACACAAGAATTCACACACGACCGCAATAATTACAAGAGTATATCTCTATCTCTCGTTCAATTACCGGATTTATTACCTAGATCTATGTTATTAACTCACCTCTCGGATTATGGAAATAACACATGAGATCATGAATAAGTGGTCAGTTCATTCACGCATTAAACGCAATAATAAATCAACACATGCATTAAAGCGTTAAAACAAGGAATATGACATTAAAATAATTAACTAGGCTACATCGTTCATCCCAACGTTAAAATTAGTTACACATCATCATGAAATAACAAAAACAGTAAAAATAAACGTTCATTGAAAAACAATATAAAGAATGGAAAGATTGCACCAATTATCAATTCTTCAATTGTTTTCAATTCACGCCCCTCTGCGATGTTGGAATCTCCAAGGATTTGATGTTGAATTCTCAGTTGTGGCTTGTTCTATGGAGAGGCAAAGGTCTCAATTTCGTGCCTCATGATTTGTATTTATAGGTTTTGGAGAAAACCTATGTCAAAAAGCCCAAAGCCTGTTAAAAATCGCGAGAAAAATCTGATCTGTGGCCCAGTCGGACAAGCACGCGATCGCGCAGGCTTATGGCCGACGATCGCGTGGAAGACCCTTTTACTCTTGGGTTATATTTTCGCACCATCCCGCGATCGCGTGGCACGTATCCAGCGATCGAGACTTCCATCTTTTCTCGGCTGTGTAAGTTAGTCCCTGACTTTTAATTGCACCTTCAGTCCTCAACTTCCAATTATTGCAATTTAGTCCACAAACTTTATCTTCTTCTCGATTTGCCCATTTAAGCTCTTAATTCATTCAATTAGGTCCTCCAACCTCTGATTCGTTCATTTTGGCACATTGCTCTTTCCGGTTGACGTCACGAACTTATCAATTATCCAATTTAGCTCCAATCAACATCCAATTATGCATTTTTCTCTTAAATTACTTCATTCTTCATCTTTTGGGATATTTTCTGCAAAGTAAACAAATAAGCACAAATTAAATAGCATATATTTTATAATGATAGTAATTTATTCTAATTTAGACATACAAATAAGTGTATAAAATACACTTATCAGATATATATATAAAAATAATTATGTAGATATATGTATTTTATATATATAAAAAAAATTTGTGCCTACATAATTTTGTCACGTGTAAAATTATTTTATCGAGCTACTTTATTTTTATTTTTTTTGATTATACATGGGGGAGTAAAGTAGGAGGGAGAGATTATAGGAAAGGAAAATGAGATTCAAATCCTGAACAAGATAGGAATAGGGGATCCTTGAACATCCTAAACAGTTAGGATAACCCCGAATCTCGACTTTGTTTTTAAAAATGGGTTTTAAGTTTAAAAAAGAAAATTTGAAAAAAATCAAAACCAAACGAGGACCAACTGGCCAAGGGTTGAAAGTGAATCAACAGACTACGGTCAATGTTTTCTTTCACAAGAGTAATTTTAAAGAAATATTTTTTTGAGACATTTTTAAATGACATTATAATATGTATGTTCATTGAGTGGTGAAAAAGTAAGTGACGGGTAGTTATTTTTACAATCTATTAAAAATGTGCATGAAGAATGTTATCCTAATATTAATGTTTCTTCCAATTAGTGCTATTTGTAAAACTTATTCGACAAAACATAAAGCCCAACAGATAAATCCCAACTACGAAAATAACACTGTCCAAGAGAAGATATTCTAGAACCACCTCTATTCATTTCAGAACTTTCTAGGGTTTTGTTATCCCTTTAATTACGCTCGCCTACCAAATTGTCTCGCACCTCACACTGCACTCATTTACCCTGTAAGGTACTTTCAGCATTTTTTTCCCATTTCAGCTACTCTATTTTGCATTACATTTTTGATTTTTGATTTTTGATTAATTGATTAATTTGATCGATTTTTTTTCTTGATTTTTGAAAGAAATGGCAGCAACACAGCTGACAGCATCTACACTCTCACTGAAAGGGTTTGCATCATTTGAAGGGCTGAGGCAAAATTCTGTAAAAATCTCATCCTTTTCACATCTTAAACAAAATGGGCTTCCTCTCAGGTCATTCCGTGGACTTGTTGTTAAGGCTGCCACCGTTGTTGCCCCTAAGGTTTGTGTTCTACTTGTAGTCAAATTCTCCTCTCTAATTCTTGGGGAAAAAAAATTCCTTAATTTTGATTTCATGTTTGCTGCTAGTCAATTTCTTACCGATTCAAGGAAAAAAAATCTTTTTTATTGTTAGTTTTGGATTAGCTATAGCCCGGTAGTGTTCGATGGCCGCTTTTAATCGCAGAAGTTGTAATTCTTAATAAGAAATCTGTATTATTGTGCTGATAATGAATTGGTAGGAAGTTAACAAGTGATGAATATTTCTTGCTCTGTTCGTATTCCATTGGTTTAGGCCACGACTACTTGCTTTTTGTTCTTTATGATTTTTCACATAGTTTTAAATCTGAAATTAGAACATATGAATTAATATTATTATTGTGCTGATAATGAATTGGTAGGAAGTTAACAAGTGATGAATATTTCTTGCTCTGTTCGTATTCCATTGGTTTAGGCCACGACTACTTGCTTTTTGTTCTTTATGATTTTTCATATAGTTTTAAATCTGAAATTAGAACATATGAATTAATATTATTGTTTTCAAGCGAAGTTAGATTTAGATTGTCGTGTATGTAACTCTCATCTTTCTTGTTTACTATATTTTCTTTCTGATTCCATAGTACACTACACTGAAACCCTTGGGGGATAGAGTTTTAGTGAAGATTAAGAGTGCAGAGGAGAAGACAGCAGGTGGTATCTTGCTACCAACGAAATCACAAACAAAACCACAGGAAGGTGAAGTGGTCGCCATTGGAGAGGGTCGTACAATTGGACAAAACAAGGTGGATATTAGTGTAAAGGTAATAACAGTCTAATGATGTCCAGGTGTTATCTCCTTTAAAAGATTGCATTTACTTACTGATTGATATCCTCTCTAGAGTGGCACCCAAGTGGTTTACTCCAAGTATGCGGGGACGGAAGTCGAGTTCAATGGATCGAATCACCTCATTTTGAAGGAGGACGATATTGTTGGAATTCTTGATACTGATGACGTCAAGGACTTGAAGCCCTTGAATGACAGAGTTCTCATTAAGGTTTGTTAATGGTCTAGTTACTTATCTTTAAGCTTTGTGCATTGTGTTGGGACTCTGATCGTTAGACTAATTATCATAGGAATGAAGTGTGCAAATTACATTTAAGCTTTGATGACTAAAAATTTGCTAAAAGTGAACTTGGAGAGGCCGTATTCTTCATGTAGATGTGATATAAAAATACCTAATGTGTCTATGATGCATTTACATGGACACGTATATCCGACCCGATATGTGTTGGACACGTCGGCATGCAATTTTTCAAAAAAAAAAAAAAAAACCGAAATACCGACATGACACATTGACATGTTAATCTTATTTACAACTGATTGGTTTTGATTAAAAATTAGATTTTTATTGAAGTCAAAGTCAACAATTAATCATAACCACATATTTCGTGTGTCCTATGACCTTTTAACCATGCATCTTATCAATTTTTATCAAAATCTGCTAAAAACTCCTTTTAATATCCACCATCAAACAAGGATTTAATAATAATGATGGTTATAATAGAGTGTTGGATGAGTGTGTTATCCAATACGAGTTGGATATTGGACACACAACCATATTTGAAGGGTTCATGCAACAGAGAGGTTGCTATATCAATGAAGTTGTGCGGAACCCTAATAGATTATGAACTTGTCCATGAATTCAATTCATTTATGCTTTCTTTCCACATTACTCTTGACGTCTAGAGGGCCTAAACATAAACGAGCTGTGTCTTATGCAATAATTCTTATTCAGGTAGCTGAGGCCGAAGAGATAACTTCTGGTGGCTTGTTGCTGACAGATGCAAGGAAGGAGAAGCCCTCAATTGGCACGGTAAGTAATATCTCTAGTTAACAAGTATTTCTGGTTGGAGAATCTCAGTGTGCAAACCATAGCAGTTTCCTCACCTTTCTTCAATTATCACTTTAGAATGATATAAACTGGTGATGTCCTCATTATTTGCCATCTTCAATTACAGGTGATTGCAGTCGGGCCTGGCCTCCTTGACGCGGAAGGAAACAGAAAGCCATTGACAGTTAACCCAGGGAACACGGTTTTGTACTCGAAATATGCTGGCAACGATTTCGAGGGCAGTGATGGTTCAAACTACATAGCACTGCGGGCTTCAGATGTCATAGCTATCCTTTCTTAGTTGTTTCAGAAAAAATCGAAACTTGAGGATATTGTTGTAATCCGGATCTATATTACAACTTTTTGCGGCATAATGAGTGAAATCCAAGTGCATTGATTTTTCATTAAGGGTCAGTTTGATGTCGTCGGTGAAATTTGGGTGAATAGAAAATGAATTTCAGGAAATTGAAAGTTTAATGCTTGTGATTGGTTTAACATTCGTTTGGTAAATCAAATAAAATGATTTATAAATCAGTTTTTAAACTACATAATTTTTTAATATTATTTTTTAACCAAACATTATTTGTCCCCAATTTCAACTAATATTTTTACTTTAAAAATATAAATGAATTAATTTATAAATCGAATAATGTTTCCAGGAGGAGGTTTAATTTTTTTTAGATGAATAGTGATTTTGAAGATTTGTTGTTTCGTTGGCCATTAAAATAAAATTTAACTATTTTAAGGATAAAAGATATTTTTTTCACACATTTGTATTTGATATTATTAATGTTATTTTTGAAAAGAATAAATAAATTAGAGTAATTCTAGAAAAATATTCATTAAAGATATTTTTAAGTTACATTATGACATGTCAAACGTTCCCAACACTTTTTTCCCAATTAATATATGTGAACAATTTCAAAATGTGATCCTAAAATTATTGAATAAATTAAGCAGCAAACATGATCAAAAGACACAGTTTTTTGACTTCTTGCTCACTTACGGATCTTCGTAATGGATACCTTTGTTATGCAAAGTGGCAAACTAATTTCCACCGTGACAAGAATTCATTTGAAAATACCAATTTCTAAGGCGAATATGCAAATCAATTATCAAACAAACAAAAAACCAATTTCAAGGCAAACGTTTTCCAACTTCCTACACAATGCCTATCAAACAGATCCTAAGCTTCCTGGATTTTGCTGCAACAATGCATAAATACATCAAAAAAATCGATTTGATCTTCGATGATACAAGAAATTTACATCTACCTTCTTATATTTCCTGCTAATAAAAGGTTAGTCTTTAGATGCCACCTATTACATGAATCAAATATTTCAGCTCAAATTTGCACTACCAGTGCCTGTACTCAACCAGGCAATCTGAATAGGTCTTGATCTTTGCTTGTTCAAAGGTGATCAGCAATTTTAAGTGATCCATTTTATGGAGAACAAGTTAAGCTTCTGTATTTAAAATGCTTTCACCGATTAAAAGAGTTGGCAGAATTATTATCATACTGTCCTCTCCAGGCATTGCCACTGTCTGTTCCACTGAATGCTTGGTTTGGGGCGGGGAGCTGAGCTAAATCTCCATCTAAACTCATTTGCTGCACCTCCGCAGAGGACAGTATCTTTACACTCTGAACGCAGCTCACGAATTCCCTGAGAAAAGTTCACAAAATTATTTCTGTGTTCTTTCAACGACTATGATAACAAGGACAGCTGCCAAACACTACTTACTCCCAAGGGTCATCGCCAACAAGTAACATGTCGTGTTCATGGTCTAAGTAGACAAGTTTCCATTCAGATCTTTGTGGATCTTCGAGTAGTCCCTTGATTCCAAACATACGGGCGAGATCATGCCTAAGTTCATCGTACCCCTTGTAACGAGTTACATCAATAGTTCTACCCACAGAGCCACGTTTTTGAACCTGCATGTGGATGCTATTATCTGTTAGCTATTTTCTTTTTCCTATTTTTGTGTCAGAGAGAGAGAGAGAGACCTTTGTGTATGTTCGCATGCGCTGAGTCTGGTTGGGCCACGACCCGCTATTTAAGACACCGGCCTCATTGATTGCAGCATCATTTGAACAACCCACGTTAAATGACATATCTGGCACCCCAAATGTTTGAGAATTGATTCCAGCAGAGGAAAATTCTGTTTCATTATCCCTTAGATTACCACTGTAATTAGAGAGCAAGTTTTGGATATCCTTTCCAGAATCACAACCCCTTGACAACAAATCATCAGGTGTCAAACCATCAATATTGCTTGTGAAAGGAAGACTGCTCCGGGGATGTGATTGAATGTCACCATCCAAGACAGGAATTGAAAAGCTCTGCTGTCCACTAGCATCCAAGCAATACGACGTTGCAGATGAAACTGCGTCCAAGTGATCATAAGTTGTATTTCTGTGTTTAGGCTGCTTTGGTCCTTTATAACTCGGCAATTCGCTTTTTACTTGAATATCAGATTTGTCTGAAGCTAAATTAGGCACAGGATGAATGACCGAATTATCCAGTAATGTGGCCGATCCTGATTGATTTCTGTTCAGAAAGTTCAACGGTGAAACTTGCATATTATTTGTACAAGGCGAGGTTGAACATGACGGGCCAGCTCCATCAGCAGGTTCGGAATGTGATTTGACTGTGAATGTAGACTTTTGCTGGCCATAGAGCTGATTGACGGGAAATTGTGGTGATTGCATAACGGCCGACGCTGAGAAGCCGGTGCTGCTGAATTGCTGAGCTTGCTGGTTTTGTTGAAGAGCCTGTTGTTGGGAAAACAGAGGCTCCAAATAGGAACTTACAGGGGACAATAGCTGTTGCTGCTGCTGCTGAAGTTTCTGGAGAATCTGCATTTGCAGCTGATGTTCAGAAATACTCTGTTCTGATGTCTGTTGCACTTGTGGCTTCATTGTTGAGACCGGCTGCAGAATTTGTGGCTGAGTTTGTTGCATTTGTGTCTGCCGTTGCTCGGGCCTCTGCATAAGGCTAGATGGTTGCTGAATATGTTGCTGAAACTGTGTGTCCAGAGGTAAAGATGTCACGGGAACTGTATTTTTGTTAGCCGAGGGAACATTCTGCTGCATTTGTGTATTGCCTGTTAGTAACTGTTGTTGCTGAAGTTGTTGGGAGTACATTGCTGCTTGCTGTGAATTTTGATAGGGAACCTGTTTCTGGGCTACACCAGTATTTACAGGGTTTATAGTAGTCGGTAACATTTGCTGCGGCGGCTGATGTTGGGGCCACACAGAAGATGGCTGCTGCTGGAGTTGTCCAATTTGTTGATTCCTTTTGCTGAATTGGAGATTTTGTGAAGCGAAGGTCGGGGATTGGAAGTTCAACAGCTTGGAGCGATCATCGGTTCCAGGGTTACCGTGTAGGTTAGTTGAAGAGAGCATGTTCGGGAAAAGTCCCGACGGATTAGTCGTGATCTGCTGATTCTGCTGCAAGTTCATCCACTGGACTAAACTCAGACCGGGGAATATGGAGCTCGAGGCATCTTTTAAACCAAGGTCGTCTCCAATCCAAGGCATGCCTCTCTTGAAAATATTCTCTATATCTGAATCATCGTCTACAAAAACACAAGTTTGGGGAAAATGTGTAAACGTTTGCAACAAGTTATCGCAATTTCAACAAATATTTATGGACTCATTTAGTCTCCCAACATACCAAGCCTCTGTTTGGTTCTCATTATTCAAAACTTCATTTTCTTCAAAATTCATTTTCAACCCACATTATACCAATAAAATAATCCTAAAAAGATTTCCTACTTTTTAACCACACTTCTCTGAAAATTTATTATTACAAACCACATTATTTAAAATAATGGGACAAATGGAGCTCGTGATACAAAGTTTGTATCTTATGGCTGTTCAACATCCCAGAATAATAAAAGACAGCAATGTGGTCAACTTCGATTACCTGGGAAACCTGGTTGTTTCAAAAACTTGGGTCTGAAAAATTGTGGCGGACAAATATAGAATGGAGTCACAACAGGTTCGATTTCCCAAATTGATACTCGACTAGGACGTTCCCCAGCTGTAGATTCATCCCATCCAACCTAACAAAAGGAATGATAATTGATAATGAGCTCTAGTACAGAGATTTTTCGAGGAAAAGACACTTGTAATAGAGAATATAAAGAGGATAAATCTTTTAGATCCATCTAGACCATGATTACAAATTAACGAAGGTCAATATAATGCACATGTTTGGATTGAAGATCCAAAACCAAAAACGAGGATGCAGCTTTTAGCAAGGTAAAATGAGAGAAGCTAGCCCGAAAACTGAATTATACAGACAACATAAATTGCGAATATGAGTTTTATCCTAGGTGGGAAATGTAAGAATTTAGTTTCCAAGTTTCTAAATGCTCATGAACATAAGATAAATGTTGAAGCGTTTCAGGAATATGAAAAGAGAAAACCAGTACCTGAAGGTTACGCCACTGTGAGTTTTTCCATCGCACTGGATCCAAATCACCAATACCAGTAATGGTACCCATGTACCTGCGGACTCCGGATTCCTCAGTCTCAAACATCATCCTGAATCGCATACCTAGTGAAACTTGGGTATACATTGCTTTGTTATACTTCGCTAGAGGAATCACAAATTCAGAAGGGCTAGCCCTGTAAAATTGAAGTTTCATAGGGGGATAAAAAAATTTCACAAAATTTATCCAGCATAATTTAACAGTTGAAAAGGTATTAATTCCACTACCTTGGGTTGTAGAATATTGTAAATGAGCTGTTGTTTGCAGCCGCGTGAGCTGCAGCTGCAAGAATTCCTATGTGCATGCTATTGCTAGATAACACCGACGAGGAGATAGCAGTCTGCTGTCTGGTAGCATGTCTTATACCCAAGAGAAGCTGTGACTTCTCGTCTCTACATCAAACTTTAAAGTTCAGTGATAAGGATAATGCAAAGCACAAAAAGAGAGAATGTTTGGCTACCTTATGAAAAGGACAGAATCGCCTGCTGCAAGCCTTTTAGAGCTAACAAATACACTCCATCCAGATGTCAATAGGTGCCTTTTGGGTTGACCTGAAATCAAGCACGAGTAGTCTTTAACTTTATGTTCCAAAATGCTATAGAAGATCAAGAATGGGTCAGAATTAAAACAACAAACTAAGCTTTACTCCCAATAATAAAGAAAAATTATTTCTCAATAGCTTCATTATCAAAAAACAGGGTGTTGCCAAAGAGACTGCATCCTCATTTGATATGCCTGGCATCCTAGTCTTATGTAAAGTGGGCAAAACAGAAAAAAGGAACCAAATTCTAGAGATTGACATGCAGAAAGGGTACAAATCTAACTGTAACCATCAAATGAACTCGAAATATTTATACAGTTATGATGTGATCCGGACCCTCGACAATAGGAGTCATAGCAGGCTTGACGGGAAAATTTAAATATTCAAGCCAAAACAAGAATTCAACAGGTTCGACGAGCTTTGAAGATCAAACAGTGTCAAAAAGAACCGGAAAACTAAGCAGCTGACCTTTTACGGCCGTAAAAGTTGGAATCACGGCCGTAACGCAGCTATCGCAATTTTGGCAGAATTTGACTTACGGCCGTAACAAATTCTTCACGGCCGTAACTTCGGTATCAGAAGGGCTTACGGCCGTAAGCCTGGTATTTACGGCCATAACGTATTAACGGATCAGATTTTTCCAAGATTTTCGTATATTTTATTTCTTTTTCCTATTTTAGCTATTTTAGGTTATTTAGAATTCTATTTTGAATAAATTTGCGATTAGGGTTTTATTTTGCTTATTTATACGCCTTTTTTGATTCATTGTAAATTAAGACTTTGATGATTAAATAAAAGAGATTGAATGTTTTTCAATTGTTTAATGTGTGGATTCACATTACAAATCAAAACTTATCAAGATTGATTATCTTGTGGCGTTCATCCAGAACTTATCAAATATTTGCTAGAATATTTGTGGCGTTCAAATCAGAGACTTATCAAGGAGATTGGGCAAATCCTTGTGGCGTTTCGAAAGTCGTGGTTCTTTATTCCGCATCGTCGAGCCATCGCGTCGTGAATATCGGGTCATGATTCATCCGTCCAACCACAACCTGAGTTCGGAACTTTCCGGCGTTTCTTCCGCACTTCGAATCTCATCATCTGGTATCAGAGCTGGACTCTGAATTCAGGTTTTTCTATCCAGTTTGATTTTTATGTTTATCATCGAGTCCCATAAAAATCATCCATATCTTGTTGTTGAGTCTTTCTTTTCTTGTTCTTCATGCCAGTAAATGTTTTCTTTGTTTGATCCATATAAAAATCCAACAAAATTCAAAAGTGTTTGTTTTGCTTAATTCTTATCCGAATTAAGTTCCGTTTGTTTTGTCGTGTTCGTTGTCGAATTTTCGGATTTATAAAAAAAAAAAATTATTTTTTTTTATTATTTTATTTATTCCGAAAATTCATCCTAAAATTCAAAAAAAAAAAAAAAAAAAAAAGTCCATTCAAGAACCACTTTCTTGAATTTCTTGATCCTTTGTTTTCATTATTCTTTTTCTGTGTCCTTCAACAAAAAAAATTTCGCAATGTCCAATTCCCATGAAAACGCCAAAGATCGTATGTGAAGATTTTTGAATGAAGCTTTGGTTAGGTTGGATAAATTAAATGAAAGGGAAGGGAAATTGAAAAAGGGGCGATCTCAAGCAAATCGTAGTGATTATAGGCGTGATCCCAAACCTAGGGATGAAATCGGGATTAAGAGAGGAGCTGAGATTGATCCAAAAGCAATTTTGAAAATTCAAAAAGAAATTTATGAGGAAAGATTGAGGTGTGAACGGGAGGCAGAAAAAAAAAATATTTGGCTAAATTGCGAAAAAAGGAGGAAAAACGAAAGGCGGTGATTAAATGGTTAAAGGAGAGTGAAATACATGTTATGGTTGAGCCTCGGGATATGAATGTTGAAAAGAAGGAGGGAGGCTTGAGACTTGATTTAGTTGAAGAGACCCCGAACTTTGTGATAGGAGTTGAAAACGTGGAGTTATGTGAACAAACTCCAAAATATGATGAGTAATTAGAAGTTGGGGTAGAAGTTCAAATTTTGAGCTTTGAATTGGTAGATCCACATTTGAATACCGTTGGGGGAGTGCATGAAATTAGTGATAAAAATCTGGAGGTAGAAGATGTGGTCGAATTTGAAAGTAAAAATTTTGAAAAGGTTGTTGAAATTGCAAAGGAAGAACGAGGTGAAGAGGAGGGCCTCGTGGTTCTTAAAAATGAAGTGGAGATGGTGGTTTATCATGAATACAAGGATCCATACCTTGTACCTCAAGAAGCTAACATGTCCCTCCCTATTCTATTTAATTCTTTCTTGCAGATTTCTTACACTTGGGAGCTTGAGTCACACCAATCATGGCAATTCAAGCTCGAGCTTCAATCCATTCATGTAACCCAAGTTACAAAATACTATTGGGCATCCCACTGGCATGGAAGCAATAATTTTCCGTTTGATCCAGGGGGAACAGTTGCATTCATGAACAAAGCTATGATTCGGGACGAATCATCCTAAAGAAGGAGGATATGATGTGATCCGGACCCTCGACAATAGGAGTCATAGCAGGCTTGACGGGAAAATTTAAATATTCAAGCCAAAACAAGAATTCAACAGGTTCGACAAGCTTTGAAGATCAAACAGTGTCAAAAAGAACCGGAAAACTAAGCAGCTGACCTTTTACGGCCGTAAAAGCTGGAATCACGGCCGTAACGCAGCTATCGCAATTTTGGCAGAATTTGACTTACGGCCGTAACAAATTCTTCACGGCCGTAACTTCGGTATCAGAAGGGCTTACGACCGTAAGCCTGGTATTTACGGCCGTAACGTATTAACGGATCAGATTTTTCCAAGATTTTCGTATATTTTATTTCCTTTTCCTATTTTAGCTATTTTAGGTTAGTTAGAATTCTATTTTGAGTAAATTTGCGATTAGGGTTTTATTTTGCTTATTTATACGCCTTTTTTGATTCATTGTAAATTAAGACTTTGATGATTAAATAAAAGAGATTGAATGTTTTTCAATTGTTTAATGTGTGAATTCACATTACAAATCAAAACTTATCAAGATTGATTATCTTGTGGCGTTCATCCAGAACTTATCAAATATTTGCTAGAATATTTGTGGCGTTCAAATCAGAGACTTATCAAGGAGATTGGGCAAATCCTTGTGGCGTTTCGAAAGTCGTGGTTCTTTATTCCGCATCGTCGAGCCATCGCGTCGTGAATATCGGGTCATGATTCATCCGTCCAACCACAACCTGAGTTCGGAACTTTCCGACGTTTCTTCCGCGCTTCGAATCTCATCAAGTTATGTATATTTGTATACGGAATATACATTTATGTGTATTTATACAGTTATGTTATTTATATTTGCACATAAAAAACAGTAATTTACATAAATTGGGATATATATATATCCCAATTTATGTAAATTACTGTTTTTTAGTACATCGTTGAAATTTTTTAAAACAAATGAAATACCCAAGGAGATACATTCTAGATAAAATACCCCTATATATATGTCTGAAAGTCCATGATTGGTCTTGCAAATCTTTAGCCACTAGCTCCTGAGCAGGAGGTTGCATTGAAAAATCCTACAAGACAGCTTCCGGGATTAGTAGCAGAATGAGCTGAATTCGAGCATTTTTGGCTGTAAAGAAATCAGGTTTTAAGCTCCTGTTTTAGAAAAGTAGGTCTAGACTAAATACTTCCGAGAAAGTAAAAGCACATCCAGACATGCTATCTATTTTACCATCTCAATTTTACATAGGAAATGTCAAATGCTTAGCACAAACCAGAGGTGGAAAGATCTTCTCGGCTGCTCGACGAGGTACGGAGAAACCACCATGTGTACTCGTATCACTTGCTGTAAGAGTTTTGCAGAAAAACTCAGAAGGTTGCCTGCTTTGCTTAAGTCCTATCTCAGATAAAAGTAATGCTTCCTGTTTGTACTGTAGGATAAATAAATTTAATGCTTCTTCAGGTAAGATGTTACGCCGAACCACATATTTTCTATAAAGTACTTTAATGTTAATAAATTCTCAAGTGAAATTCCTGACTCACATTGGTTACAGGTTGAAGAGTCATCTGAGCATAGACTTCTTCGGTTTCAGCATCAGCCTGATCAAAATAAATAGATTAATAGAACTTAATAAAGAAAATTAATTTTAACATGTTGAGGTTTGGCTAGCATTCAAGCACCTATAGCTTTTTCTCATGTTTGGCTATGCTTAACAAAATTCAAATTTACTTATTTGTTTAACTCACTTTTTATTTCAAATATGCATGTTTGGCTTAAAAGTAAACTAAACTTAATTTTCAATACTTATTTACCAATAGGAATTTCGAAGTTACTGTTCTTTTACTAACAAAACTTGCTAAACTAACTTTCTAGACAACTATAAGTACCTTTTAAGCACAACCAAACATGCTCTGCATATGTTACTTTTAAGTAAATAAGTTACTTATTTTGAAAGAAACTCTTGCTTATTTCAAATATGACCAAACAAAAAAAAAATCATTTATTTTGAATTTAGTCATTTACGTATAAGTAAACCTTTCAAAGTTGGCCAAACATGATTTAGTTATACTTGCACCAATATCCCCCGCAACTTCATCAACATTACTGATACTGATTTATGGCGTGGGTAGAACAAATTGAACATCATCAAGTACTTATAACAGTTTTATCAGAGAAGCATAATGTTTAAAAGTTTTCTGTACAACTACGGAAGCGGATGTACATGTAAGGTGACATTATGCAGCATGCAAATCAACTTCGAAGGAAGGTTCGGATAACTTGGGATACTCTCAGCCTCCTTTTGCATTGATGCTGCCACCTGCGAATAGTAAATATGCATCTATCAGATATCCAGCGTTAACAGTTGCAAATTTCTCGAAATTGAGAGAAAGGACATACTTGTTCACTATGACCTTGAGGAAAATAGACCACGAGACTTTCAACAGGAGGCAAAGAAACTAATGGTCCGGCACAAGCATGCCATAACTCTGAATTAATCACATTTTCCCTTCCTGTTCCAATTAGCAGAACTTTTATTACACGAAACTTGAAGCTTTAAAGGTGACATAAGATTATGAAACATGCAATTTCAAATGGCTATAAAAGGAACTTCTATCATATAATTTGAGATTTGCAATAAAAGGATTTTCATTGATATTTGAAAATATATTCTCTAAATTTTGAGCATTTACATCCTGAGCCAACTGCTAGATGTATATTTTCCAATATCGAGGCTGGTCCACTAATTTATTTTCTCTTTCAATAAATTTAGAAATATCATAAACTGCAAAATAGGAGTGGAAGAGAAGAATCTATGCTGAAGTAAAGTTAAGGCAGAGAACTAGCAATTTAGCTACAGGAAAAACAGTCACGTAATCAGAATTGCCGGGAGGTAAAAATTGATGCCAGACAAGAGGATAATGATAGTTGGACAGTATATTTAAGCTGGTGGGCTTATGATGAAGATCATTAGAAGGTACAAAGTGCCTGATATTAGTGCTGCAATTGATTTAGTGCCGGATATTAAATTGATTTAGACAAAACAAATGGATCCTACTTCCCACTGGATCACTGGATATTAAGTACTAGTTTCCAATTTATATTTCCAAATATGCCATTTGATCAAGCAAATGGTATTAAAAAAATAATAATAATAAAAATAAAAAAAATCCTAAAACTAAAAGAGCACCAATCCAAAAAAAAAAAAAAAAATGACGCTTAGATAACCTATTCAAGGGAAATAAAATTTGAAACTGATTAGGGAACTGGATATCTGCAATCCACATTGAAAACTGATAAATTTGTATGGTTAGAATACTGTAAGGATCTAAAGTGGGGCAAAAGGGAGCATGATTAAAAAAACTTAAGAATGACAGAGTTGGGTTCACATCCTGACATCAATGGTTAAGGACCATTCATTAAAGGAAGCATTGAATTGCATGAGAAAATCACATACAGAATTGAATGCAAAGCTCGTACAAATTTCTGTCTTTAGGATCTCAAAGAAAGTCTGTTAATCTACAAACAAGATTTACCATCTATTACTAACTCTCCAAACAGCTTAAAATACAAAAATCACACAGAATAAAAGTTAGATCTCTACAGACAGACCAAGAAAATGTATTTAAATGAACGAATAACTGAACAACCATATATTCAAAATTTCCATCTTTAGCGTCCCTTTCCTGAATATTCAAAACATATGGATGAGTATGCAAGTTTATCCTCATACTTTATTGAGAACATCACAACTTCAAGCTCCTGAACTTATCCCAATTTATGAATTGACAGAGAATAAAAGCTTTTCACTATAATACAAACAGTTGAGAAATGGCATCTGAAATCAAATAAAAGCAGAGAACAAGAACTATAATTGGACAATTGAAAGTAAACGAACCTTCTCCCGAATTGGCCATATATGCATTGGAAGGAACCTTCATTTTAGCAAAACTCATAGACTAATATCTTCACCAGAATTGAACTTCTTTTGAATTTTCTTTCCTTGGAGCCACATAAACTAATTATTCATCAATCAAATATTTGCATTTGAAAAATGTTCATCATTAATTCCTCAAAAAATCCCAGAAAAAAATTCCTTAATTTCCTCCCAGAACCCAATTCATGAATATCATTTAAAGTCAATCCCCATGCGGTATTCCTCAATGAACCTAAATAGAAAGTTTGTTTCATTACTATCCCACAAATTTCCCAACTTGGAAAACTGATCTTTATTCTGGAGACTTCACCTTTAAAAAACAGTGAAAGATCTTAACTCAGTTTCTCTATCAAATCCCAATATTGAATCTTTTTCAACTATTTTGAAAAAAGAAACCAAATCTTCCATACCCAAAAGTTTCACAACGAAAACTCCATATATATCACAAGACTCGAGAAGAAACACAGACCTATAATGCAAGCAGACCCCACAAATTCAGCTTCTTCAGGTAATGATCATACAATTGCGCCGTCTGAAAACTCTGAAGCTGAATATGAAAACGAAAACCAGATTACTACAAATGGAAGCTTGTAGCGGCCTATATAATAGAAAAGGGGTTGCAACAAAAATCTCAAGCTCGGCGTAGAAGCCAAAACCAAGGTTGGGGTGGGGAGGAATCTTAGAACTCGCCGGAAAATCTGATGCAAATGAAAGTGGAGCTTCTTTTTGGTATATAAAAATATATTCCAGAGGACGTAGATTTCAATTTTCAATTGCACACATAAATATATCATTATTTATAAGTTTTTACAACAGTAATAACAAAGCATTATTTAAAGAATTTACTGTTTATGGAAAATGTTGAAAAGTTGAATTATTGTGGGTTTTTGTGTAATGCTCGAACACGACGACATAAGATGAACTTGACGTAGACAAAGGGAGAAATGTTCTGGCGTGTGATTATGTCTTGTTTTATAATCCTTAATCCTTAATTGGAGGTAAAAGTGATCAGTGAATTATTACTACTTAACCATTGGTTTTAAAAAGTTTTTGATCATCCACCCAATTTTTCATGAAGTTATTCATTTATCATTCAGCGTCTAACGGTCTCAAATTCTTGACGTTTACGTTCTATATGATTAGAAAATTTCAATCATAACATGTGATGACGCTAATTCTCGTACTCGTATAGCCATCAAGTTGCACTCGATTCGAGAAAATGGATTATAAACCATTTATAATCACTCAAATTTTTAACCCTACATCTACCTCGAGATTCGCAAAATAAACCAAGTTTGTTAAAAGTTGTATGTTTAAAAAACATGTTTTTTTATGTTTTCGAGATAAAATATGTGGTTAAAAAGTGGAAAGAGAAAATATGTGTGATTAAAAAGTGATTTGAGGAATTGTGTTGTTTAAAAACATAAAAAAAAAAAAAAAAAAAAACCTATTTTGCCAAACAGAGGCTTAACCTCCAAACAGTCAAATCATTACTTAAGTCATTGCATGTGATACAATTTGATATGACGGTGTTAATTCACGTCCAATCATCAAATTTCAGCTGTGACATGTGATGTAATTTGATGAATGGACGAGCATTAACACTATCACATGCTACTGGTGAAATTTTCTAGTCACGCATGATGTTCTATTAAGAATTTGAGAACTTTAACATTGTGTGATGGACGGGTAACTTTGTGAAAAATTGGGTGAATGTTAAAAAAACCTTTTAAAATTGGATGATTTTAACCCTCTGTTTGTTAAAAGTTTTTTATTTAAAAACATGTTTTTTTATGTTTTTTAGATAAAATATGTTGTTAAAAAATGAAAAGAGAAAATATGTAGGAAAAAACATGTTTGTCAAATGGAGGCTAAGTTATAACTTGTTCAAAGTTTAATGGTAACTAGTTGATTTTACTCTCCTTTCACACCTCTATAACCTGTTTAATTCTTGATTAACTCGAATTGATGATAAAAAAAATTTAAAAAATAAATTTTTTTAAGTGCAACGATTTATTTGTAATGATTTTAATTTTTTGGTTATTTAGGCATAATTAGGCCAGTTTCTGAATCAGTTTTCCTTTCTCAATTTCTGGTCGATCATCTTGAGTCCACATTTACCATCTAGTACTAATTTAGGCTAAAAAAATGTGTACAACAACAATAATTCAAAATGGAGAAATAATTTGACAGTTTTCTCGGTGGAATTTTCTTAATTTTGTGAGATTGTTTCCTTAACAATTTGATTACGCAATTCATCCCGAGTTAGTACTTTTATAGTTACTAGCGAATAGTAAGTACGTACTTTACAGTCTTATGTATATGGTGAATGTTAAAATAACTTTTTAAGTACTAGAGCATCTCCAATAAGTTCTCTAAACTTGAGATGTTCTTTATTTTGAAGAGTCAACCTTTAAAATTTTAATCCAATAGACTCTCTACTTTAATATTTTAATTTAGAGAGTGAGTTTGACTCTTCAAATTTAGAGAGTCAAATTCACTCTCTATTATTAAATGCATTCAAAAAGTTTAGATGGTGTTCTATTTGTATTTTATTTTGTATTTTCATTTTCGAAAATATTTTGTATTTCTTGTTTTTATTTTTATTTTCAAATTTGCTGAAAATGCATTTGGTTTGTCATTTCTGAAAACTGATTTTGAAAATGAAAAACTGGAAAATACGTTCTATTTGAAATTTTGCAGAATACTATTTAAACTATTTTTAATTAATTTACTTACAGAATACTAATGGCCCGAATTGAAATTTTCTTTCACAATACACTGAAAACATGGTTACATATATACAATACACTAATGTGAGCATTAAGACTCTATATTAACGCAGCTTGGTTATGTTCGTGATTTGATAAAGCTCTAATTCTATTAAAATTCAGAAAATGCAAGTTCTTTCAAAACCACCATAGTCCATTTATCAATGTATTTTTTGAAATATAACGACAATAATTCTCACTTAATTTTTTTTTTCTAATGTTGATATTGAATTCAATAAAACTTTATTTAAATTTAGTTACAAGTTAGGATAATTCTCAAAAAAAAATATTTATTTAGGCTTAATTCCAAATTAGGATAATTCTATAAAAAAAAATAAAAATTTTATATTAAACATAGTTCCAAGTTAAGATAATTCTTAAAAAAAAAAAAAAAAAAAAAAATTCCCAAAACGCGTTTTTCACGTTTTGAACATTTTTTGTTGAAATACACACAAAACGTCCAAAACGAGGTTTCGGGCGTTTTCCGTTTTGTGTACAATTTTTTTTTTTATTTTCCAAAATGCATTTTCGAAAATGGTTAAGAGAACGCATTTTTAGTATTTTTGAAAATAAAAACGGAAAACAATCTCAAAACAACAAAGAGAACAGGACCTTAAATTTTCAATGTTCTGACATTAGTCTTCTTTATTACATTTTTTTTTATCATTGGTTATTCACTTTTAAGAAAATAAATATTAACTAAAAATAAAGAAAGACAATAAATATTTTTATGAAAAAGTAAAATAAAGAGTTTGTTGGAGCTTATAAAAAGTTTTGCTCTTTAATTTTAAATATGCTATCTATTATGTAGAATATGCTCTTTAAATATAAAGAGTCTATTGTAAATGCTCTAATATTGTTTTTTAAAGTAATTGACGTAATTGATATTGTTAGAGGAAAATTGTAAATAGTAAATTGACTTCAATTTTTAATATATTGATATTTTATTGAGAATTTTCGTCTGGTTCTTCGAAATATATGTTAGAAAATTATTTAAAATGTCAACTTGATAAATAAATCGAGTCTGATATATAAGAAGTAATCTTATATCATAAAATATTAGGCAAATCAATAATTGCTTTATAAAATATTTATGATAAGTCACGAAAAATGTGAAAACCTGTGCATAGATAAATTAAATTAAATTGATTCGTAAGAATTTTTTTATAATAATTTTTTTTTAATATTATGCTCCTGTTTGGGAGAAATTAAAATAAGATTTTAATTCAAATCAAAGTTAATAATTAATTTTAACCAACATTCCATCGCATCTACAACTTTTCGACAACATTTTATTACTTTATATCAAAATTTATTAAAAATCTTATTTTAATCATCACCAAACGGTGGCTATATAAATTTAAACTAAAATCACAGTTTTGAATTTCTTTCTCAAAGAGTTTTGAAATTATTTATTTATATTCTTAATTAGAAAATAATTCATTTTTTTTCTTTTTATATAAATTAATTAATGATTTTGATAAGAGTTTATGTGGTTTTAAAAATAAAAAGTTTCAAACTAACCCTACTTTGAAAATTAAAAAAAAAATTATTTTATCGATAACTAAAATATAATTGTTTGAATTAAAAATAAAAAAAATTCATTAAAAGCATAAATATGTTCTTTGAATTGTTCAAAAAGTGTATTTATAAACAAAATAGTATATTAGTATTGGCCAACGAAGGGTTAAAATATAATTGTTTGAATTAAAAATAGAAAAAAATCTATTAAGTGCACAATCGCACTCTTTAAATTGTTCAATAGAATTATCACGAGAAATGAAATTTGATTGGACAATATTCTAGAGTAAATTAAAAAGTAATGAGACTAAATTAATATTAATTGAATAATCAATTTCGATTTAGTCAATGTGGATAAATTAATATTTTTGAAATAAGAATTAAAATAAATGTAAATAAGTTTCACACGCATCCACACTTTTAATTTTAAGATATCGTTTTTTTAATATCAAGAACCTTCATGCAATATGTCCATAATTTTTCTACATGATGTTTCTTAAAGTTTTATAAACATTAATTTCATTATCATATGATTTTGGTCCTATCATAAAATTGAGGAAAGATTATGAGGTTACATCAATATTTGGTAGCATGCATCAATTAGGTTAGCCTTATCAAGAGGCCTTTGGAGGAAAAGGGCATAGCATAGTTTTTAAGACTTGACAAAATTTGTTGATAGATCCCTATCAATAAATTAATTCTAAATCATTCTTTTTTATTAGCATTTGATGAAAACATGAAAGTTTTTCCCAACACCCTATCAAGATATGGAATCTAGTATCCTTGCTTATCAGGCTCAATCATCAATTTTTAACAACAATAAAAATGTTGTACATTACAATAATCATAAGACGACTATCAAATCTGGAGAGACGGTTTACCACATTCGAGTCATTCCGTCACTCCCTTTTAAATCAATCTCGTCTTGATGGGAGTTTTTAGGCTCCTATCTACACCAAGATGGAGGGTTAGATTTTGCATATTACTTTGTGATGTAGCACAAGTGTAAGAAGTGAAGAAGATTGATGAATGGTTGATTCCCTTGCATCTTCGCCGAATCTATTCGTCACTCTATTTTTAGTTCACAAAAAAAAAAAAAAAAAAAAAAAAAAAGGGGATATTCTTACTTAAAAATCCTTGAATTAATGCCTCTTTAAAAGTATTCGTCAACTTTCCAAATCTCTATTTATAATGTTAGCAAATGGACAGAGCCGCTCGCCGACTCATCAACTCGGCTCATCAAGACATGAGTCACAAGCCGCTCGCAATTTATTTTTTTAAAACAAAATGTCATTTTTTGAATAAACATGTTATATATATATAGTGGCTAGTGGGCCAATTTCGGCTCGGTCTGCTCAAAGGGCCTAGTCGACTTGGCTTGGTCCATTGCCAAATGGCAAATCTATCTATTTACTGTCTAGTCTAGTTTGCTTTTACTTTTTACCATGAATACACGATATTAAGAGAATAAGATGATTTACACCGTCGAAAGGGTATCATTAGAATCTAAAGATCCCGCACAAATTAGTCCATCCCAAGGTACATTGACGGAGGTGCCTCTTTCAAATACTTTCGATCGAACTTGTTCAAAACATGCTATCTCGAACTCAAACTAGATCGACATAGTCAGATTTACATGTGTAAATGTTTGGTTTGTGTGTGAAAGTAAATTGAATCCAGCATATGTTGCACTAGCAACTATATCATGAAAGTAACACGCCAATCATAAAGCAAGATTACAGCACTATCGAGCTAATTAAGGAAAAGGAGACAAGACATGACTAATCCATGAGATTTTGTGCTGTTAAGACTGCTTTTAATTAATTGTTCAAATATTTTAAGTTTGAAAATTTCGAAAAAAGAGTAAGAAATCTTAAAGTTAAAAGTTAAAACTATAGTTGATTCTTCCCAATTCAATTTTTAACTAATATAGATTTTTTATTTTTTATTTTTTATTTTTTTTTGTAAAAGAAATTGAAAAAATGAATTCTATTATTGAAATCTCATAAAATAATTCAGGGAAAAAATTAAATTATTGTATTTAGTTTCATATGCTTTTAAGCGAAAATATTTTGTATGTTCCACTCTAATTTTGTCGAGGTGGTGATTATACCTTGATGGCGTATTCATTAACTTGAAACATATTAATTAAATAGTATTTGTCGAGGGGGCAAAAAGAATGATTATGGTTAAACAAATGTTGCTTTGTGTTAAGACATGCACATGCACATGCTCATCAATATTATTGTATTCTTTAATTAATTAATATGAATTTGATGTGAGACCTCCTCCATGATTAACAAGTTAATCATAAATTTATTCCTTTCTTAACAACCTTAAATCATGATTATGATAGTAATAAAAGTTGGTTGATGCCATTTGCTTGAATCCATTAGATACTTTATACACTTGCACAATATGAAAATTGGAAAGTATAGTTTTTTTTTTTTTTTAAAGAAAGCATGATTAAGTAAATTTATTTTCATTTAAAAATATATAAAGTGTGCGACTTTATCATAACTTTTGGATGAGATGATTCTCATACAAAAGCTGAAATTGTTAGAATAACGTATATATTCATTATTAGTTTCAACATGTCCCTCCACGTACGAGATGAATTAATTATCTCGATGTTAAAACGAACTATTTTTTGTCTCTTTTTACTTGGTTTTCTAAACTCAAATATTTTATTAATTCTAAGATCATATTAAAAATCACATCTAGAAACTTGTACCGCAAGAGAATGATCGTGTCGCACGAGTGTTTGGACACACTCTAAAAGAAAAGCAAGGTGACTTTGACAAGGGAACCACCAAGGTCAAGAACATCTCTTAGCATGGGATGTAGAAAGTTAATGTGTGGTATCCACCAAGGAAAGATAACAAAGAAAAAAGCCCCATTGTGTTTGATTGTGGGTCTTCCATTTTATTGCACCATTATAAGGTGGGGTTGGGTTCAATCAATCATCTTTCACTACTCCTTCAACTTGAAGATGGAAAGATTGGCCTAGCTCTAGCTAGGACTTATTCTTATTCGACTCCCATTGTGATTTGTTTTAATTTTCTGCAAAATATCATTTGAAACTTGATTTAATTCTTCATGTCAAATCATCAAAAAATATAAAATAATAATTTGAGAGAATAACCACTTTTTTTTTTTTTAAAAAAAAAAGGTAGTCGAGGTTTGTTTAATATCCAGAAACTACTAGTAGCAATCGAACAAGTGGATAATTTTATAGTGAATAAAAAAAGTTTGGATAGAGAGCCAGATCTAAGAATTGGATATGTGTTTCTCTTGTAGTAAGAAGAGCAGTAGAAATTTGTGAATTCTATAATTAATTAATTTATTTATTTTTATATATATACTTTTTAAACAATCGACAGTATCGATAAACTTTTAATAATTTTTTTTTTCTTTCAAATTAAGCAAATAACTAGTCTTAATTTTTATTTTGATGAAAAAAAAAATTCCACTTCTATTAGAATCACAAAATAGCTCTAAACTATTAAAAATAAGAAAGATAGTATTAATTATACCAAAATATATATATATATATAATAAAAAGGAAATAAAAGTTGTAACATTTTCGTCACCCTTAATAGCCTCGTCTAGTGAAGGTATGTTTGATACTCGTTACCAATCAAAATTGAATAATATAATAAACTAAATTTTAATTTTGGGTTAATTAGGCCCATTAAGACATTAAATCTGTTTATTTTTTAAATCCGGTTTTGTTGAAATATTTAACGAAATCAGGTATATAAATACATTACAATTACCATTTCACGTTTATTCCTTATCTCTAACCTAACTGAATCCTTTTTTTCCTCTGATTCGTATCTAACCCTAACCCTAACCCTAACAGAATCCGATCGATATCTTCTTCTTCGATTTGTCGAACAGTAACCGTATTTGTTGCTATGACTATTACCCGCTCAACTCCAAATCAGACGTCGAGAGAAGCTATCGATTTATCGTCGGGAAAAACGATGGGTTCGAAGAAGAGGCGTAGGTTGAATGCCGATGTCATTGACATCTCTTCTTCAAAATCAAAAGCATCGAAGAAGAGCAGCAAAAAAAATCTGTTGAAGAAATCAAAGAACATTTCGGTAATTTTGTGTATTCAACATTATATTATTTATTGGGGGATTTACGGTAACATTCTTCGATATTGAAGTCCGCATTTTCTTAATAATATGTAGTTTGAAATTGAAGTATGGGTATTCATGTTGAAACTGAAGTTTGGTATTCATTTTTGAAACATGACCTTTTCATTTTGGAAACTGTAATTAATTACACACACGGTAGTACATTTAAAGTGATGTAATTGTTTAATAGCAATTATAAACTTCTTCTATTTTGATAAATGTGAACCTTTATCATGTATTTTGGATTACAAGTTGTTAGTAATAGTAAATAATTAAACATTGGATTTCAGTTTATATATATAAATAAAACACTCTTTACCAGCATATATTTTTTGTGAGTAGAAAAATGGATTGGGAATCAGGGGAATTATAGTAATTGATTATTATCTCTCTTTTTTGTGATGAGAACGAAAAACAGAGTGTGAAGTCCACATTTTCTTAATACTAGGTAGTTTGAAACTGAAGTTTGGGCATTCATATTGGAACTGAAGTTTGGTATTCATTTTTGAAACATGACATTTTTTTTGGAACTGTAATTAATTACACACACATTAGTGCATGTAAAATTGACTTAATTGTTAAATAGCAATTATAAATTTCTTCCATTTTGATTAATGTGCACCTTTATCATGCATTTTTTCGGTTTCAGATTACAAGTTGTTACTAATAGTAAATAATTAAACATTGTTTTTATTTTATCACAGGATTGGGATTTTATATTACAACCAGAACATTGGTTTCGTTCTAGTATGGTGGTGGCTAGTTATAACGATATTGTTGGGAATTTAAATGCTCGATTGACCAATGCTCAGAAGAATCTCTTCCAGTCCACATGTTTTGGAAGATATCTTCACATGAAGGATATAATTCTTCAACCTCAGCTTATTCATGCGGTGTTGCTTAGGGAAGTAAAGCAACCAAATAAAGACGAAATGTGGTTTGATCTGGGATAAAAAAGAGTGAAGTTTGGCATCGAGGAATTTTGTATAATATTAGGGTTGAGATGTTCAGGTGAGTTTGACAAGTCTATGTACAAATCTGGGAGTTGTAGGATCAAAGAAGCTTACTTCAATGGAATGGACAGTGTGACAAAGGAAGACATTGAATATAGATTTCGGTATCTTCCCATAAGACTCTCCAGGATCCCCCATTATAGCACAGAAGGCATGTTCTTTAGCTTTCCATGCCTTTTGATAACTCAAATCCAGACCATATGTGTTCAACATATCATGTATTATGTCAGCTGGTCTGTATATGGTCTTCGTAGATGTGTATTTATGCATAATTACATCACCTATTACTAAGCTTGTTGTCTGTCTATGATTTCCCAACATTACATTCAATCCACATGTATGACCCTTGTGCATCTCTCTTATCTTGAACATATCCGTTCTACAAACTTTTGATGCCCTAAAAATCCACTCACAATCAACACAAACACATTTAAGAACGTACTCTTTTTTGTCTGATCTTTTCACTATGAATTGGAATTTTTTGTTTATAGCATATAGTGCCATACTCTTCTTTAACACACTCTTATTGCGGAAAACATGTCCCTTTGCAATTGCATCACTTTTCGGATCTGTAATTACCTCCTCATCTACAGCAATAGGGGTAATTTTTGTAGTTTCTACCATTTCACAAAGTTCTTGAGAAACCTCATCTACTGTTGGTATTATTGTTGCTGGAATCTCAATTGCATCAGTTTGATGTAGATGTACACCAAGTATGGTTGACACTCCACAGGTAGTCAGTGTATAGTCAGATTCTTCAAGAGCTGGGGTTAAAAGTAATGTGTCATCATGAAGTTGCTCAACCTCTATACACAATGGGAAACTTGTTAGATTTTTGTCCTTCCTTTTCAACTCTAAATAGAAAGCCATAGAACTGTCATCTTCAATAGTCATTGGCACAATGTTTTTGTCCACAGTATAGTTGATTTTCAATCTATTTACCATTGGATCCAAATTCAATCTTGTGAAAATAATATTCAGCATGCTGCAGTAGGTAGTTTTAGTTGGTAGGAGGATCCCTGCAACCTTCTGACCTGTGTAGTTATTGAGCCCATCCCAAAATCCACCATAACGTATGAACACATTCAGTGAATCTATAGCTGCACATAAAAAGTGTACATACTGTAATTAATTACACGATGTAATTGATTTTTCAATTGCAATTACAGAACGAAATTTTTTATTACAATACGTAATTAAAGTACATATTGCAATTACATAATGAAAGTTTCAACTGCAATTACAGAATGAAATTGTAACTAATTACAAATTGTAAATAATGGAAAAAATTGTAAATACAGAGTGCAATTGCAATTGTAATCATTTGTAAATGTAACTAATTACAAATTTTAACTAATTACAAATTTGGAAACCAATGAAGCTACAATCTGGTAGAGTTTAGTTACAAATTAATTTGCAATTTTACTCATTGTAACTAATTACATAACTTATAAAGTATTACAAATTGCAATTACAGAATGAAATTTTCAATTGCAATTACAGAATGAATTTTTTAATTACAATACATAATTAAAGTAAATGTAACTAATTACAACTTATAAATAATGTAAAATTCAATCATTGTAAATGCAACTAATTACAAATCTAGAAACCAATATAGCTACAATCTGGTAGAGTTTAATTACAAATTAATTTCAGCAATTAAAAGTTTAATGATCTACAGAAAGTAACGTAATGCAACAATAAAAACTGTAATGCTCTGCAAAAATTACAGTAACGCATATCACAATGTTAAAATCTAATTATAGTAGAAGAAACTATTGTAATTACATCCGATACCTAAATATGATGTAATTACACTATTGTAATTAGTGTAACTGGAAGCTGCCCCTCGAATTGAAAAAATTCGGTCAGATCAGATATAAGCTTGAATTTCGTGGATCAGTGTAAAGAAAATCGGCACAGCAATTAAGCGACGCAATTACAGGATGAACGAAATCAAAATTGGTATGAACGCAACTACAGGATGAACGAGATTTGTGTGAATTTGGTATGAAATCGTGTCTTCAATTTTTTTTTTGCTGTAATTGGTAGAATCGTTTGAGAGGAAACGGTAGAATCGTTCTTAATTCCGAAATACCTGACTTTGGAATTTTTTTTTTATAGTTATAATATATATTAGAATATCTGATATTTATAATATAGGTCATTGTAGTTGTTTATTTGTGTACTTAACCCTTTAATTTTTGTACCACAAAAATTGTAGAGTCCAACACGAAAAGAGTTTCCCCTTATTTTCAAAAAAAAAAAAGTGGAGAAGATAACAAGAACACTCTCTGGAAGAAGCGTGTCTGATAATTTTGCCTCACTTTAATTCAAGCATCCAAGTTTTCCATCTCATGTTAAATTAAATGCTTTTCATACTCACTATGCATTGTATCTACAATGTAATGTTTGGTTGTGTTATCATGGTTTGCTTAAAAGTTGCTTATTTTTCTTAATGAAACTTACTTTTTAAAGCATGATAAAAGATATAAAATAACTCGAACACAAGCTATATCGACGTGTTAGATAAAATAAATTGATTGTGAAAATAATATTAAAGAAAAATAAATTAAACTTACACTATTAAACTATACTAGTTAATCACCCGTGCGATGCACGGGAAGAAACGTTTAGATAAATATAATTCAATATGAAATTAGATAAATTCTTTTCATAAAATAAATAAATTTCACAAATAAGATATAATATCATCATTTATTGATTTCATATGACTACAAATTCTGGAATACTTCTTTGTACACAACGTTGTTTGTTGATTTTGTTGTTCTTCCTTTCTTATCACAAATCAATATCTTTAATTTGGAACGATTTGTCACCCTAGAAATCGCAATATAAAGTTATCCATGTGTAAGTACCAGTCGTTTAAGAAGAAGTTTCACATGCAAGAATGATTGTCCCTGACTCTTATTGATAGTCATGACATATGACACTATCAATAGAAATTGTCTTCTTTGAAATCTAATAAGTATCCTAGAATCAGAAGGGTTCAACGATAACATTGGAATAAAGAACTTGTGTCTTGCATTGATGTTGAAAAAATTTGACCTTCTAGAACATGGTCGCCAAGTTTTGTAACTATCAACCTTGTTCCATTACTCAATCCCTGTGTATGATCAATATTTCTCAGAAAGAACTTGTATCCTCACTTATTTGTTGCAAAGGTCTACCACGTGGCGCAATAGTGATATCCATGTGTCCAGGTAGTGTGTCAAAATCCACCGACAATCAATTCGGCAATTTCATCGACAATAGAAAAATCATATTGGCCATCATTGGTCGTCTACCAACCAATAAGTATAAGTTTTAAATTTGAAGTGTTTCCTTAATCATCTTTTCTCAAACCGACCTAAATTGCCTTAACAATTTGTTGTATTTATCTAGCATATCCTTCGAATCAGAAACTATTAAATCATGCAACATAGAATCGCATGATTCACTCCTACCCGGGGACATTAAAAGACATAAATTAAATTTTAGAATATCACAACAAAATTATCCGTAAACAATATATATATAAAAACAATAAATACATAATACGTACCTCAAGACCCTTTTTTTGCTTTCAACCTCATTCACATTGTCAACAATGTAAAGCGAGCAAATTGCAGAGTTGAACCGTCATCAGGCAATAGACTCTCAATCTTATGACAATTTTGATCGTGTAATCTGAAGAGGGGATGCCCTCTACAATCATTTAGCTCATTATCTATTCCCCCATATAAGTGAATCAAAATATCATATTATATGTCCGAATGTTCTCAATGAAATTTTTAATCATGCCTCCCTGTCATATAACAAATCTTTCAAAATTAGAGGATGATCTTCCATAAGAGAAATATTCACTTTCTCTTGTATACAACAAAGTAGGGGTGACCAAATAAACCGCAAAATCGAATTAAACTGCAACAAAGAATTAAATGTAACTTTCTATAAAAATACTAATTAAGTTAATAGAACGCAATACAAAGGAGCTCAAATTTTTAGATGTACTAAATAACTAAAAAAATAAGATTGTTTATAAAAAATTTTATACAATAAGATTTATTTAGTATTAGATGCGTGATACAATTTCGATATAATTTTGAACTGAAAATTTTGCATTGAATTTGTATGACTGCACACAAATACTTATTTGCAAAATTCAAAACATTAAAAGATAAAAAAAAAATTATGAAAAGAGAGGTTTAAATACAAATAATCAAATATAAATAAGTAAAAAAAAAAATCTCCACAAAAATATTTAAGTGTAAGTAGCAGTGTGAACACAATAAAAGTTGAGTTTTGGTCTTTGGAGTGTGAAAGCAATAAAAGTTGAGTGTGAAAATAAATGAAATATATAATATATAATATTGTATAAAAAAAATTACAAAAAGTTGTGTCAAATTGGCAGGAGGAGTCGATATTAGATTTGTATGACAGAACGAAATTATTCATCCATAAGATTGATACCAATAAAATATCACAATTATTGAAAAAAGTTATTTACGTATTAAATGTAACTTTCTATAAAAATACTAATTAAGTTAATAGAACGCAATACAAATGAGCTCAAATTTTTAGATGTGCTAAATTACTAAAAAAATAAATTTATTTATAAAAAGTTTTATACAATAAGATTTATTTAGTATTAGATGCGTGATACAACTTCGATATAATTTTGAACTGAAAATTTTGCATTGAATTTGTATGCCTACACACAAATATTGCATAATTCAAAACATTAAAAGATAAAAAAAAATTATGAAAAGAGAGGTTTAAACACAAATAATCAAATATAAATAAGTAAAAAAAAATATCTCCATAAAAATATTTAAGTGGAAGTAGCAGTGTGAACATAATAAAAGTTAAGTTTTGGTCTTTGGAGTGCGAAAGTAATAAAAGTTGAGTATGAAAATAAATGAAATATATAATATTGTATTAAAAAAATCACAAAAAATTGTGTCAAATTGGTGGGAAATTCTCCTAAATTGATTAAATATTCGATATAAATATAAATGAAAATTCGATATTAGATTTGTATGACAAAACGAAATTATTCATCCATAAGATTGATACCAATAAAATATCACAATTATTGAAAAAAATTATTTACGTATTAAATGTAACTTTCTATAAAAATATTAATTAAGTTAATAGAACGCAATATAAAGGAGCTCAAATTTTTAGATGTACTAAATAACTTAAAAAATAAAATTATTTATAAAAAGTTTTATACAATAAGATTTATTTAGTATTAGATGCGTGATATAACTTCGATATAATTCTGAACTGAAAATTTTGCATTGAATGCATATGACTGCACACAAATACTTATTTGCAAAATTCAAAATATTAGAAGATAAAAAAAATTGTGAAAAGAGAGGTTTAAACACAAATAATCAAATATAAATAAGTAAAAAAAAAAAAATCTCCATAAAAATATTTAAGTGAAAGTAGCAGTGTGAACACAACAAAAGTTGAGTTTTGGTCTTTGCAGTGTGATAGCAATAAAAGTTGAGTGTGAAAATAAATGAAATATATAATATATAATATTGTATTAAAAAAAAATTACAAAAAATTGTGTCAAATTAACGGGAAATTCTCCTCCTTTAATATTAAGTAAGATAAGATATTTGTTTTCGTCTAATATTACACTAACAACGTACACAAAATACAAGTTTCCAGCACAAAAGAAGGGCCAAGGGAAACCGTACATTATTAGGGAATCCCAATTATTAGGTTAGCAATTATGAGCTTGTTTGGTAAAGCAAAAAATTTTATCACAATTTTTCAAACTTAATCTCAATCATTCATTTTTAGTCAAATTCATAATTTTTTACTTTTTAAACATTTTTAAACCACGCATCCATAAAAAAAAAATCACAAAAACTAAAAATTTTCACATTAACAAACAGACATATTTAGTACCAACATAAAGATGACAAAGTTATTTTTCTATCCTTAAACCTGTTTTTATGTCAATGAAATGAAACCTAAGTTTGCTTTTCAAATAAATATGTACTTGTGATTTTTCAAGAAAAACAATTAAATATATGTATTTTTGTTGGTGTTTGTTCCATTATATTGAAGATTGTGGATGATAAAACAGAAAATGTGACGCAGTATTTGGACACATTTTATTTCTCTTAAAGATAAGGGACGTCAATCATGAAATGGATCTAAATGAATATTTATTTAGAAAACTATCGTTTTAACATTTAATAATATGAATATTGAATGTTTTGCTTTTAAGAAAGAACTATTTGAGAATACTATAATAGTAGATAATATAAAAGCTAAAATATTTAAATATGCATTGTTCAATGTTAGAAAAAGTATTCATATCCAACAAGTGAATATTCTAGTAATGGAAATGACCTTTTTTATGGGTTATCCATTGTTACAAATAAAAAAATCAAGTAGATTTTACTTAGGGATTTATTTCTTATAATATCTTTTGCTCCATCAAACAAGATAAATTAAAGTCAAATAATTTCAAAATTTACAAAATGTTTTTAAAAAATAAAAGCTTGCAAAGAGTTTTGATTTTCAAATAAAATTAAAAATGAAAAACTTCCTTTCGAAAGTTAATTTCGGATAATTTCAGGTTGCAATTCCTTCTTGATGTTGTTCCGACACGGCTAAGACTATTTTTGAAACGTCGTGTGCACATACACATGTGCACGTCGGATGATTCATAGTTCCAAACCCTAAATTACTAAGAAATTTTCTTCGTTAAGCTTATTAGTCTTTTCTCATATTGTGCACAAACTTGCCTTCGTTTATCCCCATTAATTTTTTTTTCCTAAGATACTCAATTTTAACCACAAATTAAAGCCCCTATAAATTTTTACACACTTTTCTCTCTTTTTTAGTCATAATATTACACATAAACTCAAAAAAATTTCATACTTTTTAACTACACATTTTTCTAAAAATCATTATTCATTTTAAACTTTTTTAAATAACATCAAACATGTACTTTATAATAAAATATTCTATACATAAACTCAAAGCTTTTCATTCATTTTCAACCGTACAATATCACATCAATTAATATTCAAAACATTTTTCTACAAATAATGTACTGTTGGGATTTTTTGGTCCCAATCAAACCTCGGCGGCAATGATGATACACAGTGTCGGATTAATTAAGTTTCGTAGGCCCTTGGCCCATAATTGAAGATTATAGTATTGCCCAATCTCCAAAATTAGGCAGCACACGTGCTAAGAGATTAACTGCCCACCTCGAGGTTTTAATTGGGTCTCGACTCTATTACTCGATGGGTAGGCTTCGGAGACGACCCATTTAATTAGGGCTTCCCTAATTATGTGTCAAAAACCTATATCTACCCACCCCCCCTTTTTGGCAAAATAGAACACTCATTTCACGATCCCTCCCTACTCTCTCTGTGAAGAAGCGGCGCCCTCTCTCTCTGTTTGAGAGGCCGATCTTTTCTCTGTGAAAACCAACTACCTTACCTCTCAGCCTCTTACTTGCACGCTGCCTTCCTCTTCATGAGTTTGGCCCTTGCCCCTATTCCTCTATTGCGGTGTAAACCGCGACTTTCATGGCTTCCTGTTTGGGGAGGCTGTGTTCGGTTCTTGCTGGCTTTGGTCCTTGTTGTGGCCGAGTCTTGTTGAGTCTACTTTGTGCAGTCCCTTGTTCGACCTTATTGTGGTTCCTTTGTGTAGCCCTGTTCGTTGTTGGTTGTAGGTGTGTTGGAAGGGGTTTTGGCCGGGCTTGGGGTTGTCTTGGAGTGCTCTCTAGCCGTGTGTAGTGGTGTTACCATTGTGGGATTGGGCAGAATCTGAGCCCTCGTTTTTCACCCTTTTCAGTCGGCTACTTTGGTGCAATAGAGGATTTTACTTGCCTTTTTATTGCTTCAATATTGATTCAACTATTTTTGCCAATCTATATTGTGTTTTCTTCCGCTGTATTGTGACTAACTCGTTTTACTTTGTGTTTTGCGAGGTTGGATTTCTCAACAATTGGTATCAGAGCCTTGGTGGCTTGATGGCTGAATTGAATCAATATTGGAACTCATTGAGTTTTCTAGTTCCCTGCTTTAATTTTCATTAACTGAAAATTAATTGTGTTTTTTGTTGTTCGAAATTATTCGGTTCCAATTATATTTTTCAAACTCTTTGTGATTGAAAATTATCGTTTAATTGGTGTTTTATCGTTTTTGTTGGTTAGGCACTATTTTGGAGGTTCTCGAGCTTGGTGCTAATTTACACTTCAAAATTGGTTAATTGCAAAACATAAAACGATAAATAATTTCCCATATCTCCATATTACGGACTCAGAAAAGGCCGCTCTGGTAAATTGGCTTGATCACTTTTAAATTACAGCAATAGCAGGTCATCGTGTGGGATGACCATTAGGATTGTGGTTGCCTGTTGCTAGTTATAGGAATTATTTGTCATTACCTGTGTTTTTCATAGCTGTTTGTCTTGTAATATCTTTTGTGATTATTTTTCATATTGCGTTATTATTAGAACTATCACCTAGACACCCGTGTCGAAAATTCCCTTGACCTGAGACCCTTGAGTCTCACGAAATCTTGGGAATTTAGAACGGAGTATATTGCAACCTTTAGGATCTTCTGTGTGACTTTCCGTGTGGTGCTTATATTGTGTTGTATGCTTCTTATTTGTTAAGATGTCTGCACACCGTTTTGAATTGAATATCTTCAATGGTAAATGTGATTTTTCTATATGGCAACAGAAAATGAAAGGTATTTTGGTACAACAAAAGATTTCAAAAGCTATTGACAATTCTTTCCCAAATACTGTGACTGCTGATGAGAAAAAGGATTTTGATGAACTCGCATACACTTCTATCATTTTGCATCTATCTGACTCTGTTCTGCGTAAAGTTGGTAAACATGATACCACTAAAGAACTTTGGGACAAATTGGAAGAGCTTTATGTGTCAAAGTCTACTCCTAATAAGCTTTACTTGCTTGAAAGTTTTTTCAATTTCAAAATTGATCTCTCTAAGGACTTACATGACAACTTGGATGTCTTTAATAAACTTGTGCAAGACATCACTAACTGTGGTGAAAAAGTACCTGAAGAATATAAAGTTGTTATATTGTTAAATGCTATTCCTGACACTTATAAAGAGGTTAAGAATGCTATAAAATATGGGAGGGATACTCTTACACCTAAAATTGTCATTGATTCCTTGAAAAGTAGGCAGAGGGAGGTGAAAACTGAAAGAGATGAGAGGGGTAGTGGTGAGATCCACATGATGCGAGGTGGGCGTGGTAAAAACAGAGGTGACTCAAACAATGAGGGTGATAGATGGAAGGGTGGAAGTAGTTTTAAGTCACAGGGTAAGATGAAGGGAAGAAAGTGCTATGGTTGTGGCAGGTCTGGTCATTATAAGAGAGACTGCCCTGGAGAGAAAAAAAAAGTAGGAGATGGGGATAGAAATGGGGTCAATGTAGTTACTTACTCGGAAGGTGATCCGAGTGGAGTTTATTGATGCTTTTATCTCACTAGTAGTTACTACTGAATAATTGTGTTCATCTAATTGATTTTTTACCCTTTTGCATGTGTGTGGTCACTTTATTCGGTTGCATTCTTTATGTTGCATTTCATTTGCGTTGATTCAACATTTGCATGAATTTGAGTGTGATATGTTATTTTGTGTATAACATGGTTACATACATGGTAGTTTGGGGTTGGTGTGAGGTTTGACACTTGGTGTGTTCTCACACTTTAGATGGTATATGTGTGTTCATTTGTGGGATGTCGTTTCCTTGGTGGGGACTATTCAGTAGTTGTGTTAGAAGAGGGCTAGCTGGTAAGGTTGGACTAGATGCCTAAGAGTGTATTTGGTGACATACTAGGGGATGTGTGTTTTTTGACATGTAGATCACGAGAGGTGAGGTTGTCAAATGTCTTGTTAAACTCTATCTGTGAGGATCTCGATTAGGTGGAAGACGCTCCCATTATCTCTAGGTGAGGTGGTGATTCGAGTTTTATCTTCTTTTGGTAAGAAGTGAGGTTGTGATATAGGTACATCCATTGTCTTAGGATCTTTAGTGGTTTACCAGTTAGGTATGATTGTCGAGTAATCTAGTGAGCATAGATGGCGATGAGAGGAGAGCTACATCGGTTTTGGAATGGAGTAATTGTAATTATATCTTTTCTTGGGGTCATTTGCATATGTTGCTTGTATTGACCATGTTTGATTAACTTGGTGTTATGTTCTTTATGTGAACTTGGTGAAAAGATTTGTGGTTTGCCTTTGATGTGCTCTCATCGCATTTGTAGAGTCACTTATAACTTTTTGTTATTAAATGATCTTGATTGACTAATGTGGAAATGTAATTTGTTTACATTTTTCTTTAGAAAGCATATGTTGTTTGTCTAAAGTTGTATTACTTGCTAATGTGATATAAATGCATAGTTTGGCTCGTTATGATCTAGTGTATTCTTGGGTTTTACCTTGGCCCTTTGGTGAGTACTGTTAGCAGGTATGAGATATGTTTCTAACTTGAAACATTGGAAAAGGTATGTTGAGTTCTAATTCGTTTGGAACTGTTTTGTGCAACTAATAAACTAGGTGTTTTGGTGTTGCAGGTTCGATTGGAACCAAGGTGGAGGTTTGTTGGGATTTTTTGGTCCCAATCAAACCTCGGGGGCAATGACGATACACAGTGTCGGATTAATTAAGCTTCGTAGGCCCTCGGCCCATGATCGAAGATTATAGTATTGCCCAATCTCCACAATTAGGCAGTCCACGTGCTAAGAGATTAACTGCCCACCTCGAGGTTTTAATTGGGTCTCGACCCTGTTGCTCGATGGGTAGGCTTCGGAGACGACCCATTTAATTAGGGCTTCCCTAATTATGTGCCAAAAACCTATATCTACCCACCCCCCCCCCCTTTGGAAAAATAGAACACTCATTTCACAATCCCTCTCTACTCTCTCTGTGAAGAAGCGGCGCCCTCTCTCTCTCTCTCTGTTTAAGAGACCGATCTTTTCTCTGTGAAAACCAACTACCTTACCTCTCAGCCTGTTGCTTGCACGCTGCCTTCCTCTTCGTGAGTTTAGCCCTTGCCCCTGTTCCTCTATTGCGGTGTAAACCGCGACTTTCGTGGCTTCCTGTTTGGGGAGGCTGTGTTCGGTTCTTGCTGGCTTTGGTCCTTGTTGTGGCCGAGTCTTGTTGGGTCTACTTTGTGCAGTCCCTTGTTTAGCCTTATTGTGGTTCCTTTGTGCAGCCCTGTTCGTTGTTGGTTGTAGGTGTGTTGGTAGGGGTTTTGGCAGGGCTCGGGGTTGTCTTGGAGTGTTCTCTAATCATGTGTAGTAGTGTTACCATTGTGGAATTGGGCAGAATCTGAGCCCTCGTTTTTCACCCTTTTCAGTCAGCTACTTCGGTGCAATAGAGGGAGTTTTACTTGCCTTTTTATTGCTTCAATATTGATTCAACTATTTTTGCCAATCTATATTGTGTTTTCTTCCGCTGTATTGTGACTAACTCGTTTTACTTTGTGTTTTGCGAGGTTGGATTTCTCAACATGTACATCATGATCAAACAGAGGCTTAGTCCTATTTAGTATAAATTAAAATCTAAATTCATAATTTAAATCAAAATCAACAATCAATATCAACTACATATTTTATGAATTTACAAATTTTCAACTACGTATATATCTTATTAACTTTTATCAAAATTTACTAAAAATCTAATTTTAATATCCGCCAAACTGGGGAGCATCTATCAATCATGAAAATCATTTTCTAGACGTGTCAAATGTGTGAAATTCTTGACTTAATGAAAATTAATTGGAATTTATTTTTACGAACATTTCGACCGGTAAATCGTTAACACAAAATGTTGGGATTAGAAGGCTCAAGATCGCACCACAAAGAACAAAAATCCAAACGTTTAAACAAAAAAAAAATACTTTATTTTAATAAACGTAAAAGTACAGAATCTCAGTATTAAAACTCAAGATTACACAAAACTTCTCGGAAAATAAAAATCGCACAAACAGAAAACCACCAAGAACAAGAGTTGCAGAAATACTCTGCCAAAACTCAACAAATTGTATACTGATCTACACAAAATCAGTATCTAACAGTACCACTAAGAAATAATAAGGCAAATTTACAGTTTTCTTGGAAGAAATCACGAAGGAGACGAAAGAGGCGATGAATCGCCTTTTACAGAGAGAAAAGAGTCTGGATGAAAATGAGAAGCGTCTGAATGACGCTTGAGAGGATCAGGTGTGTCCTTATCTCTTGATTCAGCGGTTGAGATCAAATCTTGATAAAACCGTATTGATCCAATGGTTGAGATGAGGCCGGACCGGGTAATAGAATGGTCCGGCTGAAGGAAGATTCCAGACTTGGGCCTCAGTTCTTTTTTTGGGATATGGACTCAGCTTCAAACATTGGGCTCCTATAAAATTGGTCCAAAACAGAAAGTTTCAGGCTTCCATTAACAGATCAATTGGTCCAACAATCTCCACCTCAATTGAGCTGCTTCTAGCACCTGCAAAAAATAAAACAAAGCAGTATCAAAATTCTACCAAGTTTAAAAAAACTCAAAGCATCTTTAAATTTGTTAATAGGAATGATTTTAGTTCCTGCATTTGCAAGATTAATCTGTGTAGGGATCTTAATAAGTTTCACAATGCCTTTTTCAATAATGTCCCTTATGAAATGAAATTTAACATCAATGTGTTTAGATCTATTGTGAAAAACATGATTTTTACACAAATGTAAAGCACTTAAACTATCAGTACATAATTCAACTTCAGAATAATCAATGCAGCAAATTTCAGATAATAAACCCTTTAGCCACATACATTCCTTAACAGCATCTGTGGTAGCAATGTATTCTGCCTCAGTTGATGATAAGGCAACCAATTTTTGCAGCTTGGATTTCCAGCTAATACAGGAAGAGTTTAAAGTAAAAAAGTAAGAAGATGTTGATTTCCTATTATCAACATTTCCTGCAAAATCATAGTCTACAAAACCTTTAAGTTTGAAATCATTTTTGGTTTTAGAAAATACTAGACTAAGTCTAGCAGACCATTTCAGGTATTTTAAAAGACATTTCATGGCTTCCCAATGCAATTCACCAGGATTGCTCATAAACCTGCTCAAAACACTTACTGCAAAAGCAATATCAGGTCTGGAACAGACCATCAAATACATAACAGATCCAACTGCATTAGAATAGGGCACATTTCTCATTCTAGACACCTCATCATCAGATTTAGGACAGTGTTCAACAGATAGTTTAAAGTGTGCAGGCAAAGGCAAAGACACAGATTTGGATTTAGATAAACAAAATCTATTTAAAACCTATTCAATGTAATGTTTTTTATTCAAAAACAATTTTCCAGATTGTCTATCTCTAAAAATATCCATGCCAAGTATCCTTTTAGCATTTCCTATGTCTTTCATCTCAAACTCAGAATGCAGTTTAGTTTTAAGAACATTTATATCATGCATATTAGGCCCAGCAATAAGCATGTCATCAACATATAAAAGCAAGTAAATAAAATCAGTTTTACCAAGTTTAAAGTAAAAACAGGAATCATATTGGCTTTTCTGAAAATTGAGGCTTTGGATATAAGAATCAAATCTCTTATACCACTGCCTAGGGGCTTGTTTCAAGCCATACAAGGATTTTTTCAACAAACAAATCAAGTCAGAATTTCTGCCCTTTTCAAAACCTTTAGGTTGATGCATATAAATTGTTTCATCCAAAGAACCATAAAGGAAATCAGTTTTCACATCCATTTGCTCAAGTTCTAAATCAAATTGTGCAACTAAAGCAAATAGAATTCTGATAGAAGTATATTTAACCACAGGAGAAAAAATTTCATTGTAATCAATCCCTTCATTTTGAGAAAAACCTTTGGCTACAAGTCTAACCTTGTACCTTGGTTTTATGTCCTTATACTCACTTTTTTTTATTTTAAAAATTCATTTACAGTCAATTATCCTTTTATTTACAGGTCTATTGACTAAAATCTAAGTACCATTTTTCAGAAGTGAGTCCATCTCTTCTTGCATAGCTGCAAGCCAGAGTTTGGATTCTTTTGAAGAAACAACTTCTTCAAAAGATTCAGGTTAAAAAACTAAAGGGTCAGAATAGGTAAATGCAGACACAAAATCAGGATCCTCAAACCTAGGTGGAGGTCTAATCTCTCTTCTAGGTCTATCCCTAACTAGTTGATAATTTTCTAAGTCTGGTTCAGCTTCAGGGATGTTACCAGGCAATGGCACAGTATTAGCTAGTTCAGGTTCAAAATTAACATTAGGAGACTGTGGGGGTTGCTCCACCTGAAACTGAGTATTGGGTAGACCATTTTCATCACCTAAATGGTCTGCACTCAGCTCAGAGGTAAGGAAATCTTTTTCATTAACAGGATCAAGCAGTTTTTCATCTTTACATGAAAAACATTTTCATTAAAAATCACAGACCTACTCAGAATGACCCTATAACCTCCATGTTCCCTGACCCACAATCTATAACCCTTGACCCCCTCTCCATACCCAAGAAAAATACATTTTAAAGATATGGAGTCAAATTTAGATTCAGACTGGTGTGAGTAGGCAGCACATCCAAAAATTTTTAACTTTAAAAAGTCAGGAAGATAATTATTCCAGATTTGATCAGGAATTTTAAAATCAATGGCACTGCAGGGAGAAAGATTTATCAGATAAGAAGCAATTTTTACTGCTTCACCCCAAATTTTTTTTAGCAAATTGGAATCAAGTAAAAGACACCTAGTTCTTTCTACGAGTGCCCTATTCATCATTTCAGCAACCCCATTTTGCTGTGAACTGTAGGCTACAGTCTTGTGCCTAAGAATACCTAAGGTGCCACAGAAAGAATCAAAATCTTGGTTACAAAATTCTAGACCATTATCAGTCCTAATAGTTTTGACTCTCTTTTCTTTCAGATTTTGAATTAAGGTGATCCAATTTTTGAAAACAAACACAGTAGCATCCTTAGTTTTTAACAAATGTACCCATATTTTCCTAGAAAAATCATCAACTATTAGAAGAAAGTACCTAAAACCTGAAACAGAACTCACAGGAGCAGGACCCCATAAATCAACATGCAAGTATTCAAGCACATCAGAAGATTTATGAACACCTTTACCAAAAGAATTTCTTTTCTGTTTATCTAATACACATTTTTCACAGAAATCAAATTTGTACAACACATCATTACCAAATACACCTTTGGCTTCAAGTAATTTAAGTCCTTTTTTACCTATGTGTCCTAATCTCTTATGCCATAACACAGTCTTATTCAAATCAGACACAACATTAAAGGACTTAGCATAAACATGCAAGGTATTCAGCACATATATCCCATTAATTTTGGGAGTACAAGTAATCAAACAGTTATTTTTGAAAATACTCAAATAACCATTATGCATTCTAATCTCAAAAGATTCAGAATCTAAAACACCAAGTGAAATCAAGTTCCTTTTCAAATCAGGAACATATCTGGTTTGATTTAAAATAAGAGTTTTGTTATTCTCAAGTTGTATCAAAACTTTTCCAGCGCATTTCACATCACATGTAATATTATTGCCAAGTTTCACAGAACCAAAGCAATTATCACTGAAATTAACAAACATATCATTTTCAGGACACATATGAAAGGTGCATCCAGAATCAAGAATCCATTCATTCTTATTATCAGGTTCAGTAGTAAAATAAACCACCCCATTATTATTATCTTGCACTGCAGCCTCAGTTTGGTTACTAGTACCCTAGTCATTTTTCCTTTTAAAACAATATTTAATATGATGTCCATGTTGGCCACAATAAAAGCAAATTCTAGGAGGTTTATCTACATCTGAAGTTCCAGCATTATTATCTTGTGTTCTATAATTGTTCTGGTTTCTGAAACTATTTTGATTTCTAAAATTATTGTCTTGATTTCTGAAACCAGACTGACCTCTAAAGTTATTATTTTTAGACCTATTGAAATTGCCCTTTTTCTGAAAATTACCCTTTGTAGGCTTGTTATTCCAATCCCTATTGTTGTTAGAAGTATTCCAATTTTTATTGAAATTAGTTCCAGACTTATTATGCTTAAAAGAGTTATTCTTCCTAGAGGTTCCTACAACATTATAGGCTTCCTTAGGAATACTTTTAAATTCTAACTCTTTATTCTTAAAGTAAGTATGGACAATTTCAGTGGTCAATTTCTGCCCCCATACTCTAAGGCATTCCTCAAATCCTTAAATTTATCCCCCGTGGCATTCGGTAAACAAACAACCTTTTGTTCATCAGTAAGTTTTTCATCACAATTTAAAAGACTCCGTGTGATCTTAGTAAACCTACTCATGTTCTCATCCACATCCTTAGATAGATCAAACTTAAAAGAGAAGTATTGTTTTCACAGAAAACACTTATCAGGCAGAGACATAGTATCATAAATTTCTTCCAATTTATCCTACAATTCCATAGTAATTTTAGTCTTGCCTACTTGTCTAATGACATTATCAGATAAGTGTAAAAACAAAGTACTCCATGCAATTTCATCCATTTCAAGTTGTCTGTCCTAAGGGGTATTAAGGGGCCAGGACTTATCTATAGCCTTAACATATTTCATTTGAAGTAGTAAAGCTCGCATTTTCTGACTCCAGATGTTGAAATCCCCTTTGCCATTCCATACTTCAACATCTACTTTAACAGCCATTGAAATAATGACCAAGATTGAAATTTTTTTAAGTAATGGAGCTTTATTAATTCAAGAAGCAATCAATCAAGCAGAAGATCAACAGTGCGGATCACAATCACTAATCAAAACAGTTAAAGCAGGGGCAAGTGATTATGTTCAAGAATTATCACTCAGATTCATAACACAGTAGTCATATAACAAAGTAATCAAGGTGATCACTAATCAACAAAATTAATTACTCAATCAAAAACACATAGAACAGTATACTAAGAAAACTGTTCTTCCAGTATATCCCTCAACCTATACTGGATATTCCCAAACTCTCTCAGATTCTCAATGAAATCCTGGACAAAGGAAAGAAATGGGGTCCAAGATATAGGCTTCAACGGAGAGATTAGGGAGAGAACAAAAAATTTGAAAACAACTTTACAGTATATAAGATTGCAGTAATTAAAAGATATCACCTGATTGCAATTTTAATAAGCTACAGAAGCTTCCACAAAGAATCAATTTCCTAAAAGTTCAGGGCCACCAAGAAACAGTACCAATATTCACCACGAAGAACAACCACCAAGGAACAATGTAGGATTCTTTTCAAGAATCAGTATATTTTATAAAAAAAATATACCGAATTTCAAAATCCTCAAAATATGGACTCAAATTCAGAGATCCAGATACTCAAAAATACAGAAACCCTAATTTTGAAAATAGGTTTCAAAGGAAAAATATCCACAAAGTCAATATCAAAAAAGATTTATACAAAAATCTTCAAAAAAATTCGAATCTGAAAAGATTTCTCTCAAAATATTTTCAGAAAACACAAAACGATTTAAAGTGAGGGTTTAAAACAACTTAAGAAAAAATATTTTCTTCAAAGTTTAATACAAGAACTAGAAAACCCTAAAAAGCTTTTTTTTTAAAAAAAACTCATCAACTTTCAGAAAACCCTAGATCCAACAAGAACAGATCTGAGTCTAAACCACAGAGTTTTCGAAGAACCCCAAGGCTCCGATACCACTGTTGGGATTAGAAAGCTCAAGATCGCACCACAAAGAACAAAAATCCAAACGTTTAAACAAAACAAAACACTTTATTTTAATAAACTTAAAAGTACAAAATCTCAGTATTAAAACTCAAAATTACACAAAACTTCTCAGAAAATAAAAATCGCACAAACAGAAAACCACCAAGAACAAGAGTTGCAGAAATACTCTGCCAAAACTCAACAAATTGTATACTGGTCTACACAAAATCAGTATCTAACAGTACCACTAAGAAATAATAAGGCAATTTTACAGTTTTCTTGGAAGAAATCACGAAGGAGACGAAAGAGGCGATGAATCGCCTTTTACAGAGAGAGAAGAGTCTGGATGAAAATGAGAAGCGTCTGAATGATGCTTGAGAGGATCAGGTGTGTCCTTATCTCTTGATCCAGTGACTGAGATCAAATCTTGATAAAACCGTTTTGATCCAATGGTTGAGATGAGGCCGGACCGGGTAATAGAATGGTCCGGCTGAAGGAAGATGGAGACTTGGGCCTCAGTTCCGGGTTGTGGGATATGGACTCAGCTTCAAACATTGGGCTCCTATAAAATTGGTCCAAAACAGAAAGTTGCAGACTTCCCTTAACAGATCAATTGGTCCAACACAAAAAATATTAGATCAATGTTTAGTACAGATTAAAGTCAAATTTTTATTTGATTTTGATAAAAATTGAGAGATGTGTGGCTGAAAATATGTAGATTTTAAGAAATATGTGGTTGGAATTGATTATTGTGGAAATTACACCTATCCCTATTTTTTAGGAATCAAATTCAAAAACAAGGTAAAATCCATATTTATTCAAATCTCAGGTTATAATTCAATCTTTTTAATATTATAATTAAATTAAATTATTAATTATTTAGATATAGATAATTCAAGCCATAGAACATGGCCACATCCCAAAAATATTCAACCCTAATTTTGCAAACCCCTCAATTCCATCAACGGCCACAGAACATGGCCACATCCAAAAACATTTGACCCTAATTTTCCAAACCATTCGATCTCACCAAATCCAAGCCCTCGAGATCTGACTCCATTCGATCTCTCCAAGTCTTTTTGCTTTAACTACATTCAATCCTTTATTTCTTTTATTGTTTATTTTTTATTTATTAAACGAGGGGGTGTTTGGAATTTAATTAACGATGGCGTCAAACGCAATGAAGAAGCCAAGAGAGGTGGAAAGGCAACCACGGCCTCCTCCTCATCGAAGATGAGTGAGAATGAAAATAAAGTTGATAATTTGGAGAATGAGGTATGTAGTTTTGTTGTTGGAGATAGTGGAATTTTGGTTTTGAGATTTTGGATGTGGTATGCAGTTTTGCTGTTGGTGGTGGTGGTGGAGGGCGCGGTGGAGAGGCGGTGGTGATATTCATAGGCACCGCGGCTTTGGTGGTGGTGAGACGCTAGTGGTGGTTGCAGTTGATGTGACTTGGGCGGTGGTAATGCAGATGACAAGAAGTGGAGGCGATGATATTCATGTGGCACGGTGGTGGTGATGGTGGTGGTGAGACGCTGGCGGCGACAGGTGGCAGCCGCAGATGTTGAATGTTTGGGACGTTGAAGGCTTGGAATGTGACCTCTCACATAATATCTGACATAAAGAAATCACTAAAGAACTCAGATAACCGTGACTTTTGTGACCTAAAGGAATTAGATAACCGTGACTAAATATTTTGACCTAATAATCTCATAAATGAGGATTAATTTAACATTTTGTGATCTACTGATTTGATAAGTTGTGAACTTGAAATTAATCTTGACTTATAAAATTGTATATGTGATCTAAAAATAAGTTCAATTTGTGATCTAATATTTTGACAATTTGTGATCTTAAAATAATATGTGACCTAAAAATTGGTGATTGTGACATTAAAATTAATGATTGTGACTTAAAGATTTTGGTGGTTGTGGCCTTAAAAACGAATGAAAATGATGGTTGTGATTTAAAAGATCTGTATCTTGTGTCCTGAAATTTTACAATATTGTGATCTTAATATTAATTTAATTTAATTAATTAATCTTAATTACAATATGATTTTTGAAATTATACAAGTTTCATCTTAATTTTGAAATTTGTATTTATAATTATCTTAATTATGTATTTTTCCCTTGATTATTGACTTTAAGATTTTAATTAATACGGGATAGAATAAAATTTTAAAAATGGGTATACTGAAAGCCGAAAGGTATGCATAGCGTAGAGGACATAAGGTGGGCTAAATCATGAGCCCATGGCCTGCGTATTAATAGATATGAGGCCCACACTTGGAATCATTACATATGTCGTTGTCTACTATTGAAAAGTGTTATAACACGTAATTATTAGTGTTATTTGTATTTTCGAGGTACAATTTAAAATTAAAATTTGAAGAAAGAAAATTTGTGTGGTTAAAAAATTAGTTTGGAACTCGTGTTGATTATAACATTGAGTTGCCGAACGGTCACTTTATTGTGGTCACATTCTGAACTCAATTAGGATATTGCTAAATTCACCTAACGTGTCTGATTATACACCTCAACATTTATTATGGAGGAAGACATTAACCTGACCTCTCATATGAAAATGAAAACAAAATTACAAAAGGACAACAAGGTCTAAATTGAATTCTAGCGATGGTTTTATAATGTGATTTCTATTTCAGTATGATTGGTGAGAGTGAGACCTTTTGAGTATTGTAAAGATCGTATATTAAAATCCTCATTATCCCGTTAAAGATTGCAAAATATATAAAAGTTTGTTCGGCTACCTTTTTATGATTTTCTGAGGTAAAATATGAGACTAAAAATTGGATATAGAAAATATGTATGATTAAAAAATAGTTTGAGAAATTATGTAATTTAAAAAATAATTTATAAACCATTTCTAAGCAACCGTCAAACACTGTAAAAGTTAGTGAATTATTGTACGAGTAATAGTGCACTAAAATTCCCGTTATCCCTTTAAGGATTGTGAAATGAAAAATGCTGGAGGAATCAAAATCCATTACCGAAAGTTGCACTGGAAATTTATGGGCAATTGATTTTGTAGTTGATGTGATGGGTAAATTAAAAGATATCTGTCTTTGTATGTGTAAAACTTATGTTAAAAATTTGGTTCTTAGAGCATGATTGTTGTGAAATATATAAATGAATAGTGAATTGACTTACTAGTACTAGTGCACTAAAATTTGCGAAGTTGGGGAAGGATTAGATTTGATGTTGACTGATCCTTAAAAGATATCTGTCATGTTTGTATGTATAAAACTTATGTTAAAAATTTGGTTCATAGAGCATGATTGTTGTGAAATATATAAATGAATAGTGAATTGACTTACGAGTACTAGTGCACTAAAATTTGCGAAGTTGGGCAAGGATTAGATTTGATGTTGACTGATCCTTAATGACAATTTTGGGCTGTTACAGTGGATTCCTTGTGTTGATTTGAATTAAAAAAATTAAATATCTAAAAATCAAAACTTTTTATTGAAGTTATGCATGTGCCGTTGCTTTTAAAAAAAGGTGTAACTCACACTTTAAAGACTTGAATCAATCCTGAATCATTGATTCAAAAGGTATATCGCAGGTTGTGTCTCTCAGAATCAGGATGGAGGACATTGATAATTTCAACGTATGATGGTGACTCTCGCTTGCCACAGATTACAAATCCATTTTTTCAGGATTCAAACTCAACACTCGACAGCACAAATCCATGCTTTTAAATTGTTGAGTAGTTGTTGTTAGTGTTCTAACTAACGCGCTAGACGCAAGATGTGAGAGAGGCGCTTCATTTTGGATATAAGCATGAATTAAGCGGTCCACTCTCTAGTTTGACCGCCTAATACGTGATTAGATGCGCTTTATTAACAATAAGAACCTTTCTTTTTACGTCTAGACGAGCGTATGGGTTGAAGCTTGACCTCAACGTCTAAACATGTCTTATATTTTAAGAAAACTGATTGTAACCTATAACTCTTCGTATTTGACATTCTTTGTTTGCTTTGATCCTCGTACAGTTGAATCATGTGAGTAGCCTTAGTTGTGACCTTTTGTTCTTTCAGCCATGATAATTTCTGAATATTTGACACCATTTTTCCTTTCCATTTGAAGTTTTTTAGCATATACTTGTGACCGTCGATTATATTTTGAATGTGAGATTCGATCAAATAAATTTTGAATCGTTAAATAATCGAGGCCGTAAGTAATAGCCTTTTCTGATGTCAAATTGACCGCAATGTCACAATCATCTTGCTTTATATAGATCGTTGACCAGCATCTTTATTTCATTCATTCAATCGTCAACACGTCTTAGGAGTAAGCACTTTTCAATTAGTTGATAATATTTATAAATTCGTTTTTCTAGACAAATGCACAAGGCATCACAATATAATTCGTGTGAATTTGTGTTAAGTTGTTGTCACCTTCAGTTCTCGTATATATGATCCTTAATTTTCATTATAATGCCTTTAAAGCTACCGGAAAAGGGTACGAACATTTTAAGTTGTTAAAGTAATTGTGATTATGTGTGTGGCAGAGGGCAGTTGAGGCATCGAACAAAGATGTTTGAGTATGGATCGTAATTGAGCGTAACATTTGCTTTACAGGGAGTGAGTGCACTACGAGTACTACGGCAATAGAATGCTTTTCTTTCGAATAGATAGAAGAGGCTTGCTCTAGTGCTCTTGAAGGGCACAAATTATAGCGTCCTTCAAGACACAAGAGCTGAACCCCCACCAAATAGTGGGTCCCACATCCTGTGTCTTGAAGGGCAAGGACATTAGAGCATTCTTGTTCGATGGAATCTCGTCCTTACTTTTAATTTCCTTGCACGTGACACGTGAACTTAGTTGTGAGCATTCAGTTGGAAAAGTGTAGAGAAAGTTAATTGCAAATTTGCAATTAAGATCTAATATTATTTTCAAATATAAAAACTAGTTAAGAGCATTTATTAATAAAATTTAGAAAGGATACATGACTCCAATTTTTAAAGATCATTTTGTAATAATAAGGTGATGACTTTTACATTTGTAAAAATCAGGTGTTAATTATTAATTAATATTTATTAATTAAGAATTTTATCATTAAAAATTAAATTACAGCATCTTAACTCATTCCATCCCAATTCAAACCCTAAATATATAATTTCTAACAAATTCAAATTCAAATTCAACCTTACCCACCTCTCTCTACCATCCGACGACATAACAACAACAACAACAAAGGTGAGCGCGTGTGGTAGCAACAGTGTCGCGCAGCAGTGCTGCTCCATTGCTAGATGGCGGTTTAATTCTCTTCATGTGTCTATGGTAGTGGTTTGTGGTGGTAGATATGAGATTTGTGGTTTATGTGTAGATCTTGGTGTATGTTGTGTAGATTTGCGATTTGTGGTGGTAACATTTTTGAGAAGGTGGTGCAGGCGGTGTTGAGGTGATGGTGGTGGATACTGGATAGTGCCGACGGCACGGGCGACGCTAGTTGTGGTAGCGATGGAAGGGACGGGTGACTTGAATAGTGCTCGTGATCAATTATGGGTGACTGTGCCCAATTATTGGGTAATTGTAACCAATATGAGTGATTGTGACCAATAATTAAGTAATTGTAACCAAATTATTGATTAAATGTGACAAGTACAGAATATGATCAGTTTATTAGGTAATTGTGACAAAAATACTGACTAATGGTGACGTTGTGCGATTGTGATCATTACGGAATGTGACCGTTTGATTTGCATCAACCGTAACTTTATATGACCCATCTAGTACGGGACATGACTCGTTTAGTTAATTTATATGTTAAAAAAATTTATACATCGCAAATGTGACCAAATATATGGGTGATTGTGATAAATTCTTAGATAATTGTGATCAAAATATTGACTAATTGTGACTTTGTGCTATTTGTGATAAATACGAAATGTGACCAGTTTAATTAAATTATCGATGACAAAATTTGATTTGTGAGTAAATGTGTAATTGTGACTTACAATTTGTGTTAATTGTGACTTTGTGTGATAATTGGATGTGATCTGTTTGATTAATTTATATGTTACAAAATTTTATCGATCACAAATGTGATCAATTTTTAGGTAATTGTAAATAAAATATTGGTTAATTATGACCAAGAAAATGAGTAAGTTGTGACCAATAACTAATATGCAACTAAAAATGTTTAATTGCAACTTTATTTGTAATGTGACCAAAATTTGTGTCGATTATGACTTTGTGCGACGTGATGATTATGAGATGTGCCTCATTTAATTAAATTATAGGTTACAAAATTTGGTTTGCTACTAAATTTATAATTATGACTGAGCCTCTGTTCGGCGGCTCCCCAGTCGTCGTTTTTTTTTTGTTTATTTATTTTTTCGAGGTGAAATTTGTGGTTAAAAAGTAATTTCGAAAAATTTTTATAGTTAAAAAGTGGGTTGAGAAAACGTATTGATTATAATATGTGTTATAATTAAAGTACCAAAACGCATCATGAATTGTAACTTTGTGTAACCGAACAGTGACTTTGTAAGTGAAGTGGGGTGCAGTGTGATGATTTTTGCTTGTGATTGAATTGTGACTTTGTGTGACATAATTGTTAATTTCACGATTAAATTTGTAAGAGATAATTATTTTTATATTATATATAATATAATATTGTATTTATTTATTATTATAAAAAACTGATTATTCTTTTAAAAAAAAAATATTAAGTTTATTTTTTAATAGTTATAGTGTTATAGTTGTCTACTTAGGGTACTCAGCCTACATTTCTCTGTACAGAATTGAGGCCCAAAGTTTATGGATCAATCACATACATATTGAAACCAGCAACACAAAATTATGGCAAATATTACTGTTCTTCATAATACCTCTTCTATGTGTCGAACTATTTTTGTAGATTCTATTAATGAAAAAGACGCCCCCATGGCACATCTCCAAGAGGTGAAGTGATGCAAACCACGTAGCAATTGTAGCTACGCAACTCACAAAATATTGAAATTGACCCAAGAACGCCAAGAAATCACGATTTATGAATCCAATTAAAATTAATTGAACCAAGTAACCAATACAATCACAAGGATATATTGACCTCTTGATCACAAGCAATATTAATTATCACCGAGATTTGAACAAACAAGAATAACTCGCAAGTTCGATTTTTATTCAATGAAGAATAAGGTTGTGAAAGCAAAATAGCCTCTCAATAATAATATCAAAGTTGTGTGTGGAATAATGAAAATTACATCCCTATAAATAGGGTTAAAACCTGACTAAAGAGTTTTAATTATACTAGGTAAGAAATACCTAAAAATAAGGAAATAAATAAAAACCCTAAAATTACGGATTTTGACTTTTACGGCCGTGACTCCTTCCTTTACGGCCGTAAGAAGCTTTCTGATTCATAGTTACGGCCGTGAGACTTTATTTACGGCCGTAAGTCCCTTTTTCCTGAAATTCATAATTTTAACAGAGGCTGCATTACGGCCATGACACTGTAATTTACGACCGTAAATCTAATTCTTCAAAATTTCAGTTCTTTTGCAGTAGACTCGTTACGGCCGTGAGTAGTGTATGTTACAGCCATAAATTTGAGATTTCACAATTTTCTTCAATGCATTGAATGATGTTGATCCACTCGTCGTTTTAGTTCGGTCCCAACATGGTACTTGCTTCTTTTGATTACACGAACAATGTTTTGGCCATTGTTTCTTGTACTAGCTTGTCCATTGCTTCGTTGGCCTTCTTTGTTTGCAATCGAGTCATTGGTCCTCCTTTGATCATCAACGGATCTTTGTGAAGGGCTTGTATTCGTGGTCTGGATCACATCATGAAGGGGGAGGTAGAAAGCCTCCAACCTAACCTGCAGCTGCCGTGACGATGGTTCGAATATTGAAAAGTGGATGAAGCCCTTAATAAGTGAAGTTAAAAGGCAAGAGTCTCACCCTGCACCCTTAGATGTATATTCTGGAATTTACTTTCTTCACTAAAACTCAGGACAAAGCAGGTAAAGGCCCTGCTATACCTTTATTAATAAAAAAGACGCCCCCAGGGCACATCTCCAAGTGATGAAAGGGGGAGGTAGAAAGTCTCTAGCCTAGTTTATAGCTGCTGTGGCGAGGGTTCGAATCCTGAAATATGGATAAGGTCCTTGGTAAGCGAAGTCAAAAGGCAAGTCTCCCACCCTGTACACTTGAAGGCATATCCTGTGATTTACCTTCTTCACCAAGGCTCAGGGCAAGACGGGTGAGGGCCCCCTAGGTGTGAGCTACACCTTTTATTAATGAAAAGACTGAGCATGCTGTTCTTTCTAGAATTAATTTCTACAAGTTGACAAGAAGTAACCTGACCAAATAAGGATACTAAGAGCCTGTTTGACGTAGGAAAATTTGAAAAAAAAATAGAAATTTAAAGTTGTGGTTGAAAAATTATTGTAAAGTGGTGGATCCCATAAAAATGTGTTGTTGAAAATGAATTTAAGGAGAAAATTGAAAAAAAAATCCAAGACCAAACAGAGCCTAAGGATTAAGCCAATATGACTGAGGGCGTCTGTCATAGTGGTAAAGGTACCCCTTGCTGGACATTAGGTCCTTGTTCGTCTTCAACCCACCACCCCTGCCCTAAGTTCAAAAAAAAAAAAAGAGATCAAGTCTTTAATAAAGACAATTTGATCGTGTAGGAAGTTGTAAGGATTTAAGTCACCAGAAATCAGCCACAAATTGATAATCATAAACAATAATTACAAGAACACACAGATTTTTACCCAAAGGGTCTGGAGGTTCGGCGACCGCTTTTAACGCCTACATCCTCCGTTGAGTCTCCACCAAATGTGGATCTGACTCAAGAAATTTTATTGATCACCCCAAAATTACATATTACAAAACTGCCAGATAGTTCTTCCACTTTCAACCCTAAATCACGCTATTAACAAGAGACTTTCAGAACTGAAGACTACACATCACAGTACAAATGCCTCACAATAGAGACTCCAAAAGACAAACGGAATTATATCAAGAAGGTCACCACAACTGGTTAAAGAGAAGACAGAAAAATGAAGACCCAAGCTTCGGTTCAGAATGCAGAGGATGAAGACGAAGAGGCGTATCAAGGAAGGATCTGAATGAGACCCTAATCCAGTGTCAAGCCTTTTATAAGGCTCAGCCAATAGTCCGTTCAGATTGCACCACGTGGACGGTGTTGATGTGAGGAGGTGTTATACAAATTAAAAACACGCCTTTGCTTTACTGAAAATATTGGCACACGACTTCACAAACTCCACCTTGCCAAATTTAAAGTTCACCTAATAGTTCTTGAATCAGCCAAAAACAGTATCATTGACTCCTTTCAATGCCTATAAAGGAAACATAAAAACATAATAGAACATATTCAAATATTTACACGTATATATATATATATATGTGTGTGTGTGTGTGTGTGTGTGTGTGTGTGTGATCAGTTCCTGCACAAATCAATTATCAGTGATATTCAATATATCCAGACAACTTTTAAACTTGTTCAAAGGTAAGACTTTTGTACCAAAATCAGAAGGATTAAATTGAGTAGGAATTTTAACCAATTTAACAACCCCCTTTTCAACCATATCCTGAACAAAATGAAATTTTATATCAACATGTTTGGTTCTATCATGATGCACGGGATTTTTACCAAGATGTATAGCACTTTGATTATTAGTATAAAGAGTAAGTTCAACATTTTCAAAGCCCATTTCACTTAATAAACCTTTAATCCATATTTCTTCTGTAACAGCATTACAAGCAGATATATATTCAGCTTGAGTGGATGATAATGCAACCAATTTCTGTAACTGGGATTTCCAACTTATGCAAGCATTACAGAGAGTAAAATTATATGAAGAAGTAGATCTTCTTTTATCTAAGTCTCCTGCAAAGTCAGAATCATAGTACCCTTTTAACACAACACCTTCAGAACATTTCCTGAATTTTAAACCAAATTTAAAAGATCCACAGAGATATCTAAATACCCATTTAACAGCAGTCCAGTGTGACTCACCTAGGTTTGCCATAAATCTGCTTAGAACACTTATGTAGTGAGCCAGATCAGGTCTAGTACAGACCATCATATATATAATAGACTCAATAGCATTTGAATAAGGCACATTTGACATTATTTCAAATTCAACTTCACAATTAGGAGATAAGGCAGATGACAGTTTGAAATAGTTTGCCAGAGGCAGTATCACAGGTTTTGCCTTGGACATAGAAATTTTTTCTAACACTTTTTCAATATATGCAGATTGATTTAAAAATAAAGAACGGTCATTTTTATTTCTACAAATTTCCATTCCAAGAATTTTCCTAACATTTCCAAGGTCTTTCATTTCAAATTCAGCACTCAATTTATTTTTCACAGATTCAATTTCATTTTTACTTTTGCATGCAAGTAACATATCATCTACATACAATAACAAATAGACCGAATCTGGACCTTCAGTACCTTTTGCAGAATAAACAGGAATCATATTTATTTTTATGAAAACCAAGACTTTGGATAAAGGTATCAAACCTTTTATACCATTGCCTTGGGGCTTGTTTGAGTCCATGTAAGGATTTTTTCAATAAGCACACATGGTCAGATTTATCTTTCTCAATGAAACCAATTGGTTAATGCATATAAATGGTTTCTTCTAAATCTCCATGTAAAAAGGAAGTTTTAACATCAAGCTGGTCAAGTTCCCAATCAAATTGAGCAGTCAAGGCAAGTAAAATTCTAATTGAGGTATATTTAGCAACAGGTGAAAAAACCTCATTATAATCAATGCCTTCTTTTTGGAAAAAAAACCTTTTGCTATAAGTCTAGCTTTAAATTTCTTTTCAGTCCCATTCTGCCCTATGTCTTTGATCTTACAGATCCATTTACAATCAATAACATTTTTATTTTCAGGTTTTGGAACAAGTAACCAAGTGTTATTTTTATACAGAGATAGCATTTCATCTTCCATAGCATCAATCCAAAGTTTAGAATTAGAACAATTAACAGCTTCATCAAAAGATTCAGGTTCAGCATTTAAACAATTTTGAACAGCACAAAATGTCACAAAATCATCATGATTATATCTAGTAGAAGGAGTTCTATGTCTTCTACCTCTATCTTTAACAAGTATATAATCATTTAAAGGATTCTGTTCTAAATCAAATTCAGGGATGTCATTTTGATTTTCAGTTTCAGAATCAGAGTTACCTGCAATGTGCTCATCTGTAACCTGAGGATGCTCCACCTCAATTTGAGTATCATTTGGTAAACCAAAATCAGTTTGTACTTCAGAAATAATTTTCCCCTTTTCAGATGTATTAGATTTATTGAAAGGTTTTTGAAGATAAGGCATAATATTTTCATTAAAATGACATTTCTATTTATTATGACTTCAAAACATTTTATATCAAATAACCAGAGCCTATAACCTTTAGTGCCTTCACCATAACCCAGAAAAATACACTTTTGAGCTCTAGGCTCAAGTTTTCCTTCACTTTGATGTACATAAGCAGCACAATCAAAGATCCTTAGGTGTGAATAATTAATAGGAAGATTAGACCAGACAGATTCAGGGGTTATAAACTTTAAAACACTTGAAGGACTTATGTTTATAAGATAGGAAGCAGTTTTGACAGCTTATCCCCAGAAAATTTTTGGCAGTCTAGAACTGATTAGCATACATCTCACCTTGTTTAAAATAGTTATGTTCATCATTTCAGCCACTCCATTTTGTTGAGGAGTGTAGGTAACAGTTTTATGTCTGAGTATGCCACAGTTCTTACAAAATTTATCAAACTCCAGATTGCAGAACTCAAAACCATTATCAGTCATGAGTGCCTTAATCCTTTTGTTTGTTTGATTTTCTATAAAAATTTTCCAAAGTTTAAACTGTTGAAAAGTATCAGACTTGGCTTTTAATAAAATGATCCAAACTTTTCTGGAGAAGTCATCAACAATAGACAAATAGTATCTAAAACCACAAAGAGTACAAACAAGAGAGGGTCCCCACAAATCTGAATGTAGATAATCAAGGATTGATTCAGTTTTGTAAGTACCCTTCTCAAAAGAGGATTTACTTTGTTTACCCAACACACATTCTTCACAAAAACCAATGTTTTTGATAAGATCTTTACCAAATGCTCCTGTATGTTGAAGATGCTGCAGAGATTTTATATTTATATGGCCTAGTTTTTTATGCCATAGAATAGCTTTGTCAGAGTCATTGTCAGCATGAGCAGCCAAGTTTTTAATAACAGGAGAGGCCTTAAATAGATATAGGCCATTTTTTTTTGGTACTTCAAACAAAATGTTTGAATCATGCATAATCATGCAGCAATTCTTAACAAACAATATATCATAGACTGAATTCAATTCACCAATAGAAATTAAGTTTCTTCTGAGATTAGGAATGTATCTAACATATTTCAAATTGATCACATTATTATTATTAATTATGAGGTCAATATTACCAATGCCTTTAATATCACAAGACATGTTGTTACCAAGATGTACTTTTCCTTCATTTATATAAGTAAAGTCAGTAAACCAATTCAGGTTAGGACACATATGAAAAGAGCAGCCAGAGTCTAATATCCATTCACAAACAGTATTATCAGAAGTAGTAGCAAACACTAAACCATTTGCTTCAGTATTATTAGTCTTGTTTGTGGCTATCATAGCAGTTATTTCATTATTGGATGCCTCTTTCATATCATTTATCCTTTTGAAACAATTTTTCATTAGGTATCCAGTTTTCTTGCAATAGAAACATTCTTTGGTTTTGGATTTAGATTTCACCTTTCCTCTACCCTTCCATTTTGTTTTATCCTTTTCTTTTGACTTAAAGATATCTCCATTATTACCATACTTAGTGTATCCCCTCCCTTTAGTAAACAGGCCTACTCCTGACTTGGAATCTCTCATATCAGATTTTATTTCCAGTTCTCTAGTTCTAAGGGCACTAGTGACATCATCAACAGTAAGACTCTCCCTACCATATTCAAGAGCAGTCCTAAGTTCTTGATACTTATCCCCAAGTGAATTTAGAAGAGCAACAACTTGTTGATTTGCAGAGATGGTTTCATCACAGGATTCTAAGTCTTATACCAGTTTAGTAAATCTATCTATATTCTCTTCTAAACTTAAGGTATTGTCAAACCTAAAATTATAAAAGAGTCTCAGCAGATAGCATTTATTGGGCATGGATACATCTACGTATAGATTCTCAAGTTTGGTCCATAATCCAGCAGCAGTAGTTGTATCACCTACCTTTCTTATTACACTATCAGATAGATGTAAGAAAATCGAACTCCAAGCAATTTCATCAAGTTCAACTCTCCTAAAAGCACTAATTTCTGCAGCATAAGTATGTGTTATTGCACCTGCACATCTTTGTTGTAAAAGTAAGGCCCTCATTTTCCGGCGCCAGAGACCAAAGTCTCTAACAACGCTCCGCAAGTGTACGGGTCACGCAAGTAATAAAGTGGATTTTAAGTCCGAATATCGTTCCCACAGAGATTGTTTTAAATCGTATTTTAGACTACTACCTTAACCGGAACTAGAGAAACCTAGGATTTGGAAATTTTGAATTAAAATTAAACTAGAAAGAACGAGGAAATTTGATTTAGAGAAAATATGAGAAAAACATGCTAGAATTGAGAATCCGCATTTATTCCATTAATTATGCATTAAATTAAACATCTAACAATAATTCATGAGGTTTTGAAAATCCATATTCCTAATATTGTCAAGACTCCCTTTCGGACAAGAATCAACACCTATTTCTATACACAATCCGACTATATTTCTATGACGAATCTAAATGTATAGAAAAGCATTACAAGTTTTGTGAATACTATAGCAGATAACACAAAGCATAAGGGTATATTTCTATCCCCTATCGGACTTTGTGACAATTGACACAAGTTTAATGAAATCTCAATCTTTCGAGCTTAAGAAATCACAACCTAAATTCATACAACTAGTGATCAAGTAATTTCATGATAAAAAAGTATAAATCAATTGCTCAAACCCATGAATTATGAAATTAAATGATAATCAATACATAAAATCCAGAAATAAATGCTTCATCACAATTCTAACATTTAAGAACCTAGCCTAGATACATAATTGAATATAAATCACAAAAGGAATGGATAGATGTCACCCTATTCATGCCCTTGATCTTCGTTCTTCAATTGTGTCTTGGCTTGGAGTGGATCCCTCCGCAATCCGACAGCGTTTTGGCCTCTCTTCAATGAATTCGCAACCCCTAATCTCGTGCCCTTGGTCTGGTATTTATAGATTTTCCCGAGATTTAGGTTAAGTGAAGAGAAAACTGCTTAATTACGCGCAAAAGGCCCAGCTGCGGCCCAGTCGGGACTACCGTGCGGCCGCACGGTTCAAAAATGCGCGATCGCATGACTCTGCAGGTAAACTTCAGTCGCTGAATTTTTTGACCGTGCGACCGCACACCTTATTCAACCGTGCGGCCGCACGGTTGTAATTCCGGCTGCAATTTTTATCTTTTAAATTATGAAACTTGGTCCATGTCTTTTAATTGCACAGCAAGTCCTCCAACTTCTGATTGTTACAATTTAACCCCTGAACTTCTGATTTCTTCCAAATTCGATTTTTTCTTCAAATTAGCTATTTGATTGACTGCATCAATTCTTGATTTGCTCACTTTGACACTTTTTACATCCAATTGCTCAATTTTAGCTTCAATTCCTTTGTTTTCTCGAATTTGGGATTATTTCTGAAATGTAAACAAATAACGCAAAATAAATAGCAAATATTCCAAAACAAACATATAAAATCCTACTTTTAGGATAGAAATAAGTGTATAAAATACACTTATCAGTCTCCAACCCCAGTCCACTGTTCTACCTCAAATTTTTGTACGGTAGTCATTTAAAAAAAAATTTAAGCAAACTTTTGCTGCAGAAAGTGGAGCAAACAGATATAATACAAGATATCACAAAGATTTCAAGAATGTTCAAGAAATCAAGTATACACGCATATGCTCAAAACAGAGTAGTAAAATACAGAATTTGAAAATATAACAGAGTACAAAATCAAAAGAAACAAAGATAAAAATAAAAGGATAAAAAACCACACAAGATTTGTCTAAGGGCCGAAGGGTCTTTTAGTCCCTTACCCCTCAGATTCCCGGGTCCTCGCAGGAGACCCTGGACAAAGGAAATAAGGGGACCCTATTACCTTAATGACGAAAGAGGAAGGAGTTTCACACAGAAGGAGAAGAAATTTTTACCGTATGTGAAACCCCATGTTTCACAAAATTTTACCAAAGATGAATATATGTCGTTTCCAACTAGAAAGGTTTTCAGATCGGTTGAAAAAACAGATCGTGAACAGAGAACCACCAACTAGTTTCACGTATCATTTTGAGAAAGACTTTGATACCACTTGTAAGGATTTAAGTCACCAGAAATCAACCACAAATTGATAATCAGAAACAATAATCGCAAGAACACACAGATTTTTACACAAAGGGTTCGGAGGTTCTGCTACCGCTTTTAACGCCACATCCCCCGTTGAGTCTCCACCAAATGTGGATCTGACTTAAGAACTTTTATTGATCACGCCAAAATTACAAATTACACAACTGCCAGATAGTTCTTCCTCTTTCAACCCTAAATCACGCTATTAACAAGAAACTTTCATAACTGAAGACTACACATCACAATACAAATGCCTCACAATAGAGACTCTGAAAGACAAACGGAATTATATCAAGAAGGGCACCACAACTGGTTAAAGAGAAGACAGAAAAATGAAGACCCAAGCTTCGGTTCAGAATGCAGAGGATGAAGACGAAGAGGCGTATCAAGGAAGGATCTGAATGAGACCCTAATCCAGTGTCAAGCTTTTTATAAGGCCCAGCCAATAGTCCGTTCAGATTGCACCACGTGGACGGTGCTGATGTGAGGAGGTGTTATACAAATAAAAAACACGCCTTTGCTTTACTAAAAATATTGGCACACGACTTCACAGAAGTGAATATATATATATATATATATATATATATATATATATATATATATATATATATATTTGAAGAGTGTTTTTGTATCTTCTTCAAGTCACGTGATGCAATGAGAATTGTCAATTGAGTAATGCTGAATGATAATAGAAGTCGTCATTTTCAGTTAATTTAAAAGATAATAGGAGCTACAAGAAAGTTGGTAGCTGTTATATTCTTCATTTGTTAATAAATTTGGGAGAAAATGGAAAACATGCTAGAGCCCTCATATATCCACAATATGAAAGACGGGTCATAGAACACAGCTAATATATATAGGTTCACCACCCCAACTTTAATGGTTAGATTATTCATAGACTTTTGCACTTAGATACTTTATTATTCTCAGTATTCAATATTATTCTCCTACTGATTCACGTGAAATAGAAAAGCCTGATCACCTTTTTCTTGGTTCTTGTTATCAGTATCGCTATATATGGAAGAGGGGTATTCAATATTATTCTCCTACTGATTCACGTGAAATAGAAAAGCCTGATCACCTTTTTCTTGGTTCTTGTTATCAGTATCGCTATATATGGAAGAGGGGAGGCAGTGTCGATCCTATGATTGTGAGAGCTTGAGTCGAACTTTTATAAATTTGGCCTTCTTGGACGAATATATGAAAATATGGAGGGGAAGATTGAAATGACGATTTTACGTCCTACATTTATTACAAGGATAGTCATAAATAGGTCGAAATGGTCCCATTTCGACATTCAAAAAAGAAGAATTACTTTTGGATCTTGTATATGATTATATGTACTTGAGTTTTTAGCACTTTGAAAGAAAATTTAAAAACTTGTAGAAGAAATTGAAATATTGAAAGTATCGTGTGGATAACATATTTGTATTTGGACCTACTTATCAAGAAGGATTGAGCCTAAAATAAAGATTAATGGGCTCCAATTTCTTTTTTCATTTTTTTTTTCAACATGAAAGCAAAATTTTTGGGCTTCAATTTTGGGTTCACATAAAATTCAAATTCTCAATTCCCAATTATTTTTTTTCTGACCTTTCCTTTTGAATAAAAAAAGGGCTTCAAAAAGAGGAAATTACACCTAAACAGGTTTCTTAAATTTCAACTTCATTAATCAGGGATAAAGCTTATTTATTCACAAATCAGGCTGTGATTCATTTATAGTAGCATAATTTAAGATAATAATATAACTTCTAATTATGACTAATTATCAGTTATTAAGGAAGAGAGAGAATTTATTCAAAATAAATTAAAACTTATCTCTTCATCTACGATTCATCCTCATACATAACCGTTCATCCACCATTCGAAACAGAAAGTTGTACTCAGAATATTTGTACGTATTATTTTAGGTCACGTGTTAAATAATCCAAGTCACGTGTTACTACATGTAATATAATTTTATAATTTATCATCTGTAATATGTATCTTTAGTCCAGGTTACATTCTTTAGAAACCGGATCACAGATTTTTTTTTTAGTAATAGACTTGATTTATTTAGGTCATGATTTATAGATGTAATAGGCATGATTTATCCAGGTCACATGTTAAATAATATAGTTGACATGCTAATAAATGTGGAATGATATATTTAGGTCACAGTATTTGTCATGTTAAATTATTCAGGTCACATGTGTTATTCATTTCACATGTAAACAATTCATGTCACATGTAAATAACCCATGACACATGTTAAACATAACACTTTTGCTTGTATTTTCTTTAGAAATGTTTGGTTCTGAACTCTTCATTTCTTCCAAGTACATCTCCTTAACCATAGATTTCCATAGCCGAGCACAAGCATTTATGAACCAGTTAGACACCTGCAATAGTATATTCTTATATAATTCTCTCTCAAGTTGCTTTTCTCTCATGAAACAAATTTATTTCAGTGAAGACTTGATGTTGAATGATTTATTCTAATCACAATACCTTTCGTGTTAAATAATCCAAGTCAAGTGTTTTATTCATTTCACATGTAAACAATTTAGGTCACATGTAAATAACTCAAACCACATGTTATACATAACGAGCATTGTTTATCCAGGTCACATGTTAAATAATACAATTCACGTGTTAATAGATGTTGAATGACTTATTCAGGTCACATACTTTGCCGTGTTAAATAATACAGGTCACATGATTTATTCATGTGACATGTAAACAATTCAGGTCACACGTACTTAATACATGTCACATGTTAAACATAAAAGGCATGATTTATTCAGGGCACATGTTAAATAATACACCTTACATAAAAATAACCTCCCAATGGAGGTATTGTAGAAACCTCTTGATCGATGTAGGCACATTTAAGATAGTAGAAAATAAAAATTTCACCTTCAATCAGATTACATCTCTCCAATAATTTCAAATCACTCTTTAGCAAGTACGAGGAAGAAAGTTGAAATAGTCTAATCATCATCAAGAAATCTCGAATGCCTTTGACTTGTTACTTTTGTTTGTTTAATATTTTGGGTATTGATTTATTCAAGTAGTGATATTTAACTCTTGCTCATGCTTAACTACCTGGGTCAAAGTTACACAGGTCACATATACAAATTTCAGGTCACAATAACCAAATTACAATGGCACCCAATAGCACACATATACATCACACACCGATCTCATCACACACAACACACCGATCTCAGCATTTGACTCATGTTTAAATTACATAAAAGAACTTGGGTTAGATTAAGTGCATAAAGATACAAAATAAAATTCAACGACAATACCCGATCGATTTCGATCTTGAATGGAGGTCACATAATGGATTATTTATTGTGATCGTGGCGAGGTGTATGTGTCATTACAATAGCTACACAAGGACTTGTGACCAAAGAATCTACAAGAAATTAAAATATACTTGCAAAATAATTTACTCCTGAATGTGGGACTCCACTTCGTCAGGAAACTTTAATGAAAAATGTGACCTCTGATTTTCTGAAGTAATAGAATCGTGATCTGTATGTGTTCGATATTGAATTGATGAAAATCAGGCAACGGGGATTGTTTCTATGCTCTCTTGCCAATGTCTGCAATATATATTTTGCAGCTCCTCAACAAAAGATTAATTGAAGAAACCAGTTTCATTTGGAAAGTTGAAGTAACAGACAGCGTAATTACAGGATCATATATTGATATTCTTGTTTAAATATATATATTACCACCTGATTAATGAAAAAAAATCAAAGTTGTTTTCTAATTATGAAATGTTAATCTATAAAGACCTGATATGTGTATTTTTCCCATTGACTCTTTGGCCTCAAATATGGACCGGATTTTCGGGAAGGCGAGCAACTATAACCAGGGACGGATCCCATTAAGGCCCAGGTGGGTCCTACAACCCACCTGAGATTTTTAAAAAAAATTAAGTTTTTACACTTTTTTCTTCAAAATCTTATTTTCAATTAGGATTTCTGTAATCAGGTTTCTTGATTTCTTGGTTTAATTCACATTTGCTATAATCACGTAATACTTAATATCTCGTTGTAAGTGATTTTCTTTGGGTTCTTTTCACTAGCTTTTCTGCTGTCAAGAATTTAACAAGTTTCTTTGATTCTTACTTTGCTCCACATTTATTTATTTTTCATCTAATAGTTAATACCTCATTATAAATAATTTTTCTGGTTTAGTTTAATTCTCCTTAAAAAAAAAAAAAAAATCGGGGGAACCCCCGTTGTCTCCCCCCCCCCCCCCCCCCCCCCACACAAAACATCTTTTAATTTCCGCTCCCACTGATCAAACATCTTGGCTCCGTCCCTGACCATAACTGAAGATATTCTAGAATTACTAAAATATTGGAAAAAAATGGACAATGGGGACTTTAGGCACAATTTTGGGTGAGATCGGTTTTCTCTTTGTGAAATATCAATGTTGAATACTGTTATCCTATGTGAAAAACAACAAAATAATATATTCATTTGCCAAAATTAATGATCAAATGACTCAAAAATCGGAGCTCGAAGGGGACAATGTGGAAGATGTTTACGTATTTTGGTGGGAAAAGAATACACATTTACTTTATATATGTATCTACAAGAACCAACTTGAAACCGAGGAGTATCTTTCAATTGTCTGGCCTCACTAATCCATGCAATAAAGCCATTTCCCCAACCCCCCCACCTACTGCCATTATGATCAGCTCCTGAAATTTAGATGTCATTAATTAAGATCAAAAGTGTCTAGTATATGGCAGCAAGAGCAAGGTACTAGAATTGTAGTAGCATTTTGATCGAGTTTGAATTTGTTCACCCTCGTAAAAGATGGTTATGGTGACCCTATTTTTGTGAGGGTAAAATATACGTGTAAAAAATAGATAAATGTGAAAATTTTCTGTTTAATAGACTATACTTTCAAATTGCTTACTGTTCGCCTGTTCGGTGGCAATGAGCCGCCATTTATTTTATTTATTTGTTTTCTAGATAGAACATATAGTTAAAAAGTGATTTCGAGGGTTCACGTGATGATTTCTCTAGAGATTTTAGGTGAAGTCACATTGAAACCAACTTTCTCTAAAAATTCTTCTATTTAGAAAAAAACACTTTCATATAACTAGCTATGGATCCAAAAATAACTTTTTGATCTCAAAATCTCCTTCTACTTCTAGCTTATCAAAAAGTCACACCAATGGCCCTTGGAAATTTTTTGACTAAAGGAGTCTTGCTGTCTACTTTCTTAGTATGATCAGAAATCAATGTTACATTAGAAAATTGTTTTAGTTTGTTGTGTATTTATTGTGTCCTGACACACTACATTGCACACGACATGTTCAATTATATATGTGCATATATGTGTATGGTGAATGACCCCATAAGTATTATTGTTTCCAATTTAGATGAGATATCCTTATCTCTATATGATCACGCTATGATGAGAAATTCACAACCAGTAAACTATTAAAATCAAAGAAGTAACACTAGATGTGTTTCCTAAATTCCTTTTTCGTCAAATTACTGTCATACCTTCCCTCAACGAATATTTGCAGCTCTTATAATTGGAAGGATGTGAAGGAAGGTATTTGTAATGTCTTTGTTGTATAATAGAAATTGGCTTACCAATTTTGACTTATATTTGATCAAGATAAGTACTGTGTCCAAGTTTTTCTATAGTGGTTCAGTTGGTAGATAAACAAATCCATGGATTTTAAGCAACAACTTTATAAATATGAATATCGTATTTTGTATATTGTGTGACATATATCCAACTGTGGGTTCTTTATGTAGCTAGGTCTATCAATAAAAGAAAGTATGACTAATATGATAAGAAATGTAAATATATGTTAACAAGAGAATGTTACATGGGATTTACGATAAATAAGAGAATGAAAGCTATAAAAGTCGGCATAAGTATTGAATAAACATAAAAATTTTGAACTGAAGAGAGATGCGATTTTAGAGAAGTTTATTAGAAGATAGATGGATGGATTGAGTTGTAGTGATGAAATAACATTTCTCCTCTCATTTACGAAATTGTAGAGAGACGCAACTCTCTACGAGTAGTCGATCGAACAATTTGAGTTGTCATGATGATACTTTTCTTTGCCATTCATATTTTAAAGAATTATGTCCACAGTGAGATGGGGAATATTATTCCTTTATTTCGACTTTCATGTTGTTCATCTTTTTGAACGAAGATTTGACCCTACTTGTATCATTTTAATAATCAATAGAGAATAACTAAGGTTGCTTTTGATAACTCTCTTTTTTCATGGAAAATGTTCTTTTTTCAACCAAATTCCAAATTTATCTTGTTTGATTTGCAAAAATTTTCCCAGAATTCGATTTCCAGCTTTGTGATTCACGCGCTGCTTTTCCCTGTTTTCAAGGAATTGGTTTTCCCAAGTAGATAGGAGAATTTATTTTTCTAAACCCTAAAATTTTGTACCATTTTTCGTCACGTTTGATCATTTTATTATTGTTAATTGATCTATTTTTTTTCCAAAAATTAACATTATTATTAACAATTACAAATGTGTTAAAAAATGATTTTTTTATATAATTAAAATAACTAAATTTTGCTTTATTTTTCATGAAAAATAATGTCAATTAAACAACAAAAGTTGGAATTTTTTTACTTTTTTCACTTAAAAAATTAAACCAATTAAATACATTGAACTTCCAATTCTCAGGAATTCAATTCCCTGGAATTCATTTTCTTTCCACCCAAATTCCATCATCACTATCAAACGTTGCCAATGTGTAATTCTAGCATGAATTCTCACCGTACGTGCCGTCCATGTTAATATTACCTAACAACATATCTCTTCTATAATATTATTTTATTTATATTTTTGAGGTAAAGCGTATAGTTAAAAAGTAAAGAAAAAAAATGTGTCTTAAAAAGTAGTTTTAAAAATTGTGTTTTTATAAATTGATTTATAAATTGTAATGATTGTGTTAAAGAACGAATGATGTTAAAATCATATGTAAATAATCCTTTGGTAATTTTTTTTTTTTTTTAATTTATAAACAAAGAATGTGATGTTTTCTATGTAATATAAATTGTTGAAATTAAATTGATTTGGAAAAATATTTGTTATTAAAATGAGATTTTAAGAAATATATTAAACAAGCTTACCAAAGTGAGGCTAAGACACGAGCTTGTTGTAATATTGCTAAAACTACACGAACATATCTATCTTTATGGTCGAGGGAATAACTTTCGTGAAAGCATGATTTCAAGACTTTTATAAGTCCCATGTGTATATGGCATGCTTCATTTATGTTTGGGACTTGGGAGTAATGGAATAGTCAAACTTTTGTTTCATTTTAGGCTGGAAAAAATGGATGGAACATTATTTTCGAGTCTATTGAGGAACAGTAGTTACTGTACTGAAATAGTGGTCCCACTTTATAGAATTTATTTACTAATTTAATTTGATAATAATAACCTGCACCCGGATTTCGTAATTTTAATTTCCTCCTTTTTATTCCAAAAAAGCTTACTTATATTCGATATAGAATCTTAAACTCTTCATAAAGAAAATAAAAATAGATTTATTTGTTTAAACTTTATTTCGTGTAAAAGTTAAATTTCATATTTTATTAAAGACTTTGACTTGTTATCGAAGTGATGACATTTTATTAGATCGGATTGTTTGTTGGCTCATTCAGATGGTGAGTTATTACGGTCTAATTAGAACTGAATTAAACTGTCATTTTTTAGTTTATTACACTAAATATAAGTTTAATTCTTCAATGTTTTAGATTTTAGAGAATTCAGATAAAATAAAACTATGGCTTGAAGAGTGTCGAGACATAATTAAATTTTTGTTTAGTTTAGCTAAAAATCATATTCTTAATAAATTTTAACAAAAGGTGTGATTGAAAAGTTGACGGGAGTCGTAAATCATATAAAATGTATTATTAAAAATGAGTTTAAAAATAAATAAAGTTTAAAAAAAATGAAGATCAAATGGAGACAAATTCTACCTTTAAATATGAGGAATATGTCTCAGATACACTTTAAAAAATATCACAAAGGTCGAGGTTTAATTAATTAGTAAAAAAAAATAAAAATTGTTTGAATTAAAATTTTTTAAAAATTCAACATGTTCTGTATTGTCAATTTTAAATAATGTTAAATGATCCACATACAATACATGTCAACGTCACACAAACAATAAAGATGAAATCCACCCAAGAAAAATGAAATTTTATTTTTATTTGAGTTGAGGATTTGTCTAGAAAAACAAAATCAAGAGAAGCAAAGCGAACAAAATCTGCTTTGGAGTGAATTCCCGCCCCTGAAGTTGGAGTTAAGTGAGTGTATGTCACTCGTCTTAAAATATTTTCTTTTAAAAATCACATACAGTATAAACACGTGGTCATTCATTATTTTTAACATTGAAGTCGGTATGTTTCACTAGTTAAAGCTGACGACAAAGTGATCAGGCTGCCAGCAACTCTATTTGATAAGACTGTTTGATTTATAAATTAATTATTTATAATTTTGAGATAAAAAATAATTGTTGAAAATTGAAAAGAGTATTAGATAATTACCTCAAATTGTCAAAGTTGGAGGACTGTAATTGTAATTGAAGAATAAATTTTATAGTTCAACTGGATTAGGATACGAATCTTAATGGAAAGTAAATTATGAAATTTATTACTATTGATTACGTGTCCTAAGTGTACTAAATGTTAAGAATTGTAATTGATCAAGGAAATCAATTCCACATTCCATGTCAAAGTGAAATACAGCCATGACGTGATTTGTTCTATATAAATACACGTATTATCTCCTTTGTTGTAGAGCACATTGACTAGAGAGTATTGTGAGGAAAAATTTAGTCTAGCATCTTAATTTTTCTTGGATTTTTTGTGGGTTGTACAAAGAAGTAGAAATTGATAAATGTGGTAAAACTTGGTTATTTTTCCAATAATACTTGGGGGATTTGGTGAGTACAAATTCTATATAATTATAACAATTTATTATAAGTGAAAAGTTTTGGCGATGATTCATGAACGTAGGCAAGTTGTCGAACCAAGTAAATTTATGTGTTCTTACTTATTTTCTGGTTTGCTTATTATTTCTTTAACATCAAAATTCCTGTGAGGTTAATTAGAGAGGGAATTTGGGTGTAATTTTCAACAGAGAGAAAATGTGTATAGTTAAAAAATTGTTTTAAAAATTATTTAATTTATAAATTGATTTATAAAAAAAAAAATATGATTATCAAACGGAGGCCTAAGTTGAGTGAGTTGATTACATCAAATTGAATACGAGTGACTGATCTATAACTAAATTGAAATTGGAATGCCATCGGAAGTCTGAATTTAAAGCAATCAATTTCATAATTGGCCAAAATTCACTATACTAAATCAAGTATTTGGTAAACATGTTTAAGCCTCTGTTCCGCAACTGCAGTTTAAATAAAAAATTTAATTATACAATTTTTCAAATCATTTTTTAATTATATATATTTTTCCTCTTCAATTTTTAACCATATATTTTACATAAAAAAAACTCAAATAATCAATTGAAACTCATTATAATAGCCGCCAAACAAAGCCAAAGTTTTTCTTTACAATTTTCAAATTATTTTTTGAAATTATTTTTCAATTATACATATTATCTTAAAAAATTCAATTATATATTATTACAAGTAAATGGCCAAGGTACTTGTGTAAATTCCTCTAAAAAAGTCTGCAGCCAAATATATATTATTTTATTTTTTATATTAAATTAAAAAAATGATTATAGTAATACTTCACGTAGAGAAATTTGGATCATACTATTCGTACAGATAAGTGTACAGATAGCCTAATAAGGCCAAAATTGTAAATAGTTGTTGACGATTTTATCCTTTTATCAAGCATTATGTGATTGGTCCTTCTATTTTTGGTTATTTTTATATTGTAACTCTTTGTTTTATGTTTTGTAATCAATTTTTTAATAGATGTATTTTTTCTTGTATTTCCATAATATTCTCCCGATTTATTTTATCATTTTTAATGAGATAAATTATTTCATCCATTCTTATATCAATGATTTCAATTTCTTTTTTAATAGTTAATCCTGGCATCTATTTTTGTTATTATTTTGAATTGTTTTGTATAAATCCATTTTTCGATCTATAATATTAGAATAGTCTATCATAAGTTGATCATAATTTTCTAAGAGTATGTAATATTCTTCAGATGATTCATCTATATTCCTTAAGTGAGATACAATTATATCCATTTTTTCTAATATTTTTTCTAAAAGTTTGTTTAATCTTTTAATAGTATATCCTGGCATTTTTTTGAATAAAACTGTTCAGTTTGGTTTTATAAAGTTTCAAGTAATTTTTCAAATTCAATTAATGTCTGAGAGTTGATAATATCAATATCATTTATAATATCTATACTTGGTTCAAGTGGTATGTTATACTTTGACGTATTATATTTTTTCCTTTTTTTCTAATTTATCTATTATGTTTTGAATATCTTGTATAACTATAGATCTTATAGTTCCTATAGCAAAGTTTTCCATCATATTATTTTTAAAACTTTTAAGTATTTCTTGTGATGCATAAAGTTGTTCTTGATATCCTACTTTATTAATTTCATTTTTTTATCCAACTTTATATGTTCCTCTTTTATATCTGAGTTTTTTCATAATATAATTTCTTTTATTCATGATATCAAAATTTTCAAATATTGGTAAAGAATAATTCATCTCTCCCATCACTATCATAATCTATTACTGGATCATAATCATTGTCACTGCTAAATACATATTCTAAATACAATTCATTATTTATTTCAGTATTATCACTATCAAGTCAAAAATAAATGATTGACTTAGTAATTTCTATTCCAAATAATTCTTTAAATTTAGGATAAACAGCTAATAAACATGACATATAAATATGGTATAACTTTTTTATTTCATTGTTAGGTCTAGTAAATTGTTTATGCGTGAATAAAAGTTCGATTATGTTATGATATTCATCTATGTATGGACTATTTTGATAATTAAATTTAATAATCTTATGTTCTCTCATGATAATTTTCTTTTTCAAAAATTCTTCTTCCACCTAATTCCATAAGACAGATATATTAAGAATACTAATCTTTTTTTCGTTTCTTTGTACCTTTGTACCTTCCTTCTTTTGCTAGTGACCTTCAGGCTTGCAGGTATTTGGTATCACACCCTTCAACAGCCTCTTGCCTTCACGGATAACTAGCCTTTCCTGACTCCATGCCTTCACTGTTTAACAACTTAATGAAAAATATTTCTAGACAAAGTGTAGGGAGTTTTCATAATAATATATCTTCTTCTAGGAAATAGGATTCAGAAGACAGAAATTTAGAAACTCATATTTTTTTATAAAACGTTTGAAGTTTTATTGATATCAAAAGTTTGGTACACAGATTGGTATGAGAATTTTCAAAGACAGAGATTTGGCTTTCTCACAGACTGAGTGCTCAATCAACGTTCTTTGACTCTTTTCCCCTCTTTCTTATCCTAGCCTTAAAGTCTCTATTTATAATATTTACATGAGACTCAATTATTTTCTTCTTACATCATTGCATACGTTACATAAATAATTGAAAACTTTATATCACATTACAAAGGACACCTGTCCCTCTATCCTATCTACTTTTTAAAAGTGATCACATGGTGTTGTCTTGGCTTGTTGTAAAAAGTAGATTCCATTCTATTTTTATTGTCAGCATCCTCTTTGTTGATTCCAGTTGTCCATCATCTTTTTTGTTGGCATGTGGGGCAATTCCTGGCTATACACGCTTCTTGTAAAGTCAAAAAGCTTACATGGATTTGATGAATATCAAATTTGTTGATGTAATCCTTCAGAATGATTGATTTTTCATATCCTCCATTTGTAACAAGGGTCCATCCTTCATATTGACATATGCATTTGAATTTTTTATCATACAAATTTTTGGCAATATTGTAAAGGACTTTAATTCTCAAAACTCTTCAGGATCTAAACCATGATCTGGTAATGTTTGGTACTGGTCTGGTATTTTTTCCAATTTCAATCTGAAAATTTCTTGCAACATATCCAATTATAATAATGTGTTCAGCAAGATAATACATCCTTCCATCAATTTCAGGGCTGATTGAGTAAAATTTTAAATAAATAGGTTTTCCTTGAGCAAATTTTGATATTTCACCTTTTAATAGATTGCCAAATTCATCAATTTCCTTTAAATCTTTGTCTGGGTAAATAAGATCCAAAAATCCATAATCAGCTGCCATTTTTGTCATAACTGGATCTCCTCCTTTGGTAACAATTAATCGTGGGTAAACGTGATCTCCTGAAGAAATGTAATAGAAATCACTTTCTTGGAGTTCATAAATGATTCTGGCAGTTTGCTTATATTCGTCTTCTTTTGGTAAAAAAGGAGAGTCATCTTCCTCCTCAGCACGGATTTTTATAGCTCTTGTATGTTCATCTTTAGTATTGATTGTCAATTTCCTTGGACTGGGTTCATTTATAGTAACCTTCTTTGGACTTTCATCTCTTTTGATCAATGGTCCACCACTGCTTCCATATGAAGTACATGGTTGTATTGTACCTATTTGTATTGTTGGTAAAATCTGTTTGGTAAATAACGATTCAAACTGAGATTCAATCTCAATTATATTATCGTTCAATTCTTTGGCATAATTGTAATGAAAAGTTGATATTTCCATCAGTTGTTTAAAACTTTCTTGGAGAGTTTCTCCAAGTTGTTCGATTCCCATCTTTATTTCTTCAGCTTCTTCATATAAGAATTTGATTCACTCATTGGTGTCTATCAATGATTTCTTGATATTATCCATCTGCAAATTCAATATTCCTGCTTAAAAAATCTGCAAGATAGTTATTAATACCCTTAATATGAATTATATCAAAATTGTAAAATGCCAAATAAGCTTGTCATCTGTGTAGTCTCCTATATTGAGGTTCTGGTGACAATTTATTTTTGATTAATCCTGCAACTTGAGAGTTATCAGTTTTAACGATGAATTTTTTAGATAATAAGAATAATGAAAACTTTTTTATTCATCTGATAATTGCTAGTAATTCTTTTTCATGAGTGGTATAATTTATTTCTGTTTGGTTAAATGTTCCACTAGAATATCTGCAAATTTCATTTAAATTTGTTTTTAATATTGCTGCCCAATATTTATCTGAGGCATCAGTATTAACAATCATATTATCTTTTTTCATCGGTAATCTTAGTTTTGATAAATTTTTGCATTCGTCTTTAAGTGATTTAACCATTTCTGTATGTTCATCACTCCATCATTTAGTATTTGTTTTCCTGAGTAAAATTTGAATTTTATGTCTCTTTTTTGAAAGGTTTTCAATAAATCATTCTGCATAATTTAAATATACTAAGAATTTTTGTATCTATTCCTTTGATTCTAATTTATTTGGAAAATTTATTATCTTTTTAGATATGTGGAGTTGTAGTTTTATTCCTTTTTAATCTATTGATAACCCAAGAAAATCAATTTCTTGTTTTTATATTATAGCTTTGTTTTTTGAAAGAACAATTTCTTCCTTTTTGCATTCATTTATAAATTTTATTAAATGATTTCTATGTTCTTTTTTGTCATTGGAACATATTAATATATCATCAATATGGACAATTAAAAATTCATTAAAATTTCTAAATATATTATTCATTTTTCTTTGGTATATTTGTGGTGCATTTTTCAATCCAAAAGGCATAACCATCCATTCGTACTTACCTTGAGGTGTATTGAATGTTGTATATTGTATGCTATCTTCTTCCATCTTGACATGGTAAAATCCTGATTTACAATCAAATTTGGAGTAATATTGTTTCCCTTTTACAAGGTTTATTAGTATTTCTTTGTTTGGTAAAGAGTATCCATCAAATTTGGTATATTTATTTAATTCTTTATAATTTATTACAATTCTTGATTTTCCTCTAACCTGTTCAGGATGTTTCATAACATTAACGGCTGGACTGCTATGAGGTCCATTACTAGGTCTGATTAGTTTTTGATCAAGTAATTCTTTAATTTGGGTTTTGAATTCTTGTGTATCTGGTAAAGTATACATCATAGGTCTAACTCTTATGATAACATTTTCTGTTAATTCTATTTTGGCTTTAGGATGATATGGCTTCCAAAATGATAATGGACTTTCTCCATAAATTTTTTCTAATTGTTCAATGATTCTTTCCATACTAATTTCTATTTTTGTTTTTAAAACATTTTTGTATATAATTTTGTTATTTTTTATTTTATTTTGTATGATTGGTGTTTTTTCCTATTTATCACCACGTTGGGCCGACTGAACTCTGTATGGTCTAAATTTTTTTGGTATTTTTAGTAAATGTGCACAAGGTGTTCGTAACATTATCATATAATTATTTCGCTTATAATATTTAAATTGTTATATAAAGTCATTTCCTAGTAATATATCACATTCTAGGTTATTATAATTATATACTTTATTTATTATGATTTGTTTGATTCCAAGTATTATATTAATTTTATCAGCACTCTGTATTGTTTGAGTAGTTTTTCCTGTTATTCCAGTTATTTTTATCTTATTTGTATCATTCCATGATTTTATTAAGAAACTTTTGAATATTGATATATCACTTCCTGTATCAATTAATGCACAAGTTGTTATATTTGTTTCAACAATAGTAATTTATATATATATAGCTAATGGAAAGCTTATCTGATTATTAATCCTATTTGTTACATAGTATTGTTTTTCCATCTTGAGTTATATACAATCCTTCTCTTTTTATACTGTACTCTTCCAATCCATTTAGGAAACTCATTCCTAATAATATATGAGGTCTTATATCCATACTGTTATCTATATAACATGGTACTAAAAGGCTAATTCCTCAAATTTTTATTAATACTTTAACTTCAAATTCACTAGTATGTTCTTGTCCATCAAAATTAATGTATCTATATGATTTGGTTTTATAGGCTATTAACCATTTATTTTTATTTGCAGCTATGTGACATTTACTAGCTCCTGTATCTCTTAATATGTTTGGTCCTTTTATATTTTCTTTTCCATTAAAATATTCTCCTTCTATTTTCATATTTCCAGCATTTCTATGAAGTTTTATTTCTTTTGTATTACTAGTTTCTCATAAATATTTCCTATTATGTAGACCAAGACTCCGTGATCTTCTAATTATTCTTTCATTTTCAAATGTTATTTTATCAAGATAATCTTCTTCTATTAATTCTATAATTTCAGGTTTGTTTTTTGTTATATTAAGTTCATAGTTTTCTGGCATTAAAGTTATTGGTTTTTCTGGTCTTATAATTTTATTAAAATCTTTACATTCTTTATGAACTTCTATAAATGATTTTTTAGAATAAATGTTTCCATAGTTTGAATTAGTAAATGTATATAATGTGACGACCCGAATTCTCGACCATTCGAGTGCCACTAAAAGTGACTCATATCATATTATCGAGACTTAAATAGAAATGTAAAATTATTCAAAAGAATAATTAGAATCCCATAATTTTATTTGTGAATAAAAATAGAACATAATTTTCTTACATAAAGTTCAACATAATTATCTCATCAATCTTAACCACTTTTGCCACTTCCATGTTGACCGCCTCGAACCTTCAATTATCTGAAAATGGTAAATATCGTGGAGTGAGATTTATAAAATCTCAGTAAGTATACCAAGCATAAATTTTCTTTTGAAAGCATATGGATCATTTTCATCATAACATAGGATAGGATCGAAATACTCATAAACATAGGGAGACACAAGAATTTTACCGAACTTAAATGGCAAGAATTCTTATGTGTAGCGCTACTAAACTCCGGTCCCCTTAGCATAATCATAAACATATCATATGGAACCCATAACAATCTTGTGAGATTGATTTCATAGCAATGATCCAAACATTTTCATAAAAACATAAGATATACTTACTTTTCATAAAAACATAAGGTGTATTTACCTTTCATAAAAACATACTTACTTTTCATAAAAACATAAGATATATTTACTTGTCATAAAAACATACTTACTTTTCATAAAAACATAAGGTGTATTTACCTTTCATAAAAACATACTTACTTTTCATAAAAACATAAGATATACTTACTTGTCATAAAAACATAAGGTGTATTTACCTTTCATAAAAACATACTTACTTTTCATAAAAACATAAGATATACTTACATTTCATAACAACATACTTAATTTTCATAAAAACATAAGATATACTTACATTTCATAACAACATACTTAATTTTCATAAAAACATAAGATATACTTACATTTCATAACAACATACTTAATTTTCATAAAAACATAAGATATACTTACATTTCATAACAACATACTTAATTTTCATAAAAACATAAGATATACTTACATTTCATAACAACATACTTAATTTTCATAAAAACATAAGATATACTTACATTTCATAACAACATACTTAATTTTCATAAAAACATAAGATATACTTACCTTTTAAAAGATTAAAATGAAGTGTAGTAGTAAATGGACCAAAACTTTCTTGACCACCTTGAATTTCTCTTACTTGTGGATTTTGTCAAGAGATTGGAAATAAGTGTATATGTGTAGAGTTGTGTGTAAAAGAGATGGGTTTAAATAGATGTATAAAGTTGGCATATTGTAAACATAATCATTCAATTCTATTAATTTTAACACATCCTTTTCTTAAAGTAAAGCACCATTCATATACTTTTCCATATTTATACAAATATTATGCTCTTCATGATTACATATGATGGAGTCTTATCAACCATTCATATACTTTTCCATATTTATACAAATATTATGCTCTTCATGATTACATATGATGGAGTCTTATCAACCATTCATATACTTTTCCATATTTATACAAATATTATGCTCTTCATGATTACATATGATGGAGTCTTATCAACCATTCATATACTTTTCCATATTTATACAAATATTATGCTCTTCATGATTACATATAATGGAGTCTATAATTCATTCATATACTTTTCCATATTTATACAAATATTATGCTCTTCATGATTACATATAATGGAGTATATAATTCATTCATATACTTTTCCATATTTATACAAATATTATGCTCTTCATGATTACATATAATGGAGTATATAATTCATTCATATACTTTTCCATATTTATTAAATTAAGATTCTCATAATTATTATATATAATGGAACCTCTCATGCTTGCATATATTTTCTTAATTTCAATAAAAAAAATAATTTTTGTATAAATAAATATTGGGATAACATTGAATTAAGTACTTGGACTTAATATACTTTAAATCAAGAGAATGGAGATATTTTTAGAAATTCGGAATTTAATTTAAAATCGAACGATCTCGATTATTTCTTGACTTGGCTATACGAATACGTCGTGGCGTTAACTTAATAAAAATGGGTGAAATAGTAGCGACACGATTTTCTATTAAAATAATTATTAATCGCGTAAAAATTCTTGGTCGCTACATATAAGGCTCTATATTCAATAGTCATGATTTTATCTCCTGTTTCCATTATATCATTTCTATGTAATTTGAAATGTAATCCTAAAATTTCATTAAAGTTTTTATCTGTTAATGATACACAGTATTTTGGATAGCATGTAAATATTAATTTTTTATATGCGAGATTTCTTTTTACCATTCTTAAATGACTATCTTTTAAATTTAGTATTCTTCCATCATGTAAACTTACTGTTAGCGGTGAATCTATCACTTCTCTAAATAGAGATTTGAACTTTATTTGTATTCCTGCCAAATAAGCATATTGAATATTTTCACTATATTTTTTATTAATTTTTGTTAATAATTCCATGACTGTGTTTTTTGTTAATAGATTAAATTTATGTGTTCCATGGATTGTTCTAACATCTATTGCTTTTTCTATTTTATGGTATTCATTTATTGCTATTCTTTCTCTTCTCCATATTTTATCAAAAATTTCCCATCTGCCAATCTTTAAATCTAATGATAATTTTTGTATTTTCTTATACTTATTGTTATCAAATGTTATTTTTAATACATAACATTCTATTCATTCATATTCTTGTTTATTAATATTATTATCTTCTATTTCTTTTATCTCTTTATTCTGATTCTGATCCATTACTTTCTGAATCTGTTTCACTTATATAAACTTTTTGATTGTAATATTCATCAATATCAGATATTTCACTTAGTTCATTTTCTATTTCTAAGTAATCTTTTTGTAATAATCTAACTTTTTTCTTGGTACAATCTGGGCTTATATGTCCTATTTCTCCGCAATTCCAACATTTGCATTTACTTTTATCTGTTTTATATTGTTTATTTCTCTGTTTTTGATTTGAACTATATTTTCTCTTGATATTTTTTATTTCATTATGACATCCTCATTGTGTAGGTTTTTCCATATCTTTACAGCATATTTTGGTTAACTTTCTTGATTTTTTCAATAATTGTCTTTGTTGACATATATATATGCTAATATTTCAAATAAGAATTTTATTCTTGATCCTAATGTCCTTGGTATTCCATCATTATCTCTGTAATATTTTTCAAATTCTATCTTAAAATATATTTTCCATGTGCCTGGTAATTTATTATAGTACATGTCTTGGTACACTTCTTGATTTTCATTACTGTAGAATTGGATATAGTAGTATTTTTTAAATTCACAAGTGTATTATTTGATTTTGCACATATCACAAATTGTTAAGTTTATTAGTTTGACTCTTGCATCATATTTTTCTCTTATTGATTCTCTTTCAACATTATTTATCCAATTTTCTCCTAAGAATTCATCTCCTATATATCCTGCTAATCTTTCTATACCTTCTTTATCTGATTTTATTATTTCAGTTTAAACGTTTCTTCTTATTAATGCTTTAGTATCATTATTAATTCCTTCCCACCAATTATAAACATCTCCTTCAAAAGATGTAATTAGGTAGTCTACTCTTCTTTCAGTACTTTCCCATGTATCATCTTTATTATATAAAAAGAATAATATTATAGATTCTGCCCAAACTAATAAGACTTTCTTAATATCTATCTTACAATCTAAATCTAATTTTGTTCCTCCATAATTTATGGATTTATTATAATCATCATTTGGTATAAATCTATCACTATATCTAATATTTCCTTTTGGTGTTTGTCTTTCTTTTATTCTTTCATAATATTGGTTTTGTGGTTTACTATATAAATGTGCATAACTTTCATCTGGATCTGGTAATTCTGATTTAGCTCCAGAAGTTCCTATTGGGGCTGGATTTGGTGTTCATCCAGTATTCATTAAAATTTGGTATTCTTTTAAATTATCTATATTTAATTGGTCAAAGTTTTCTATTAGTAAATCTATCTCTTCATTCATCTTTCTTTTGATCTTGTTCTTCTTTAGTATTTTTATCTACCTTTAATTTTCCTATGGTTTTTCTATAGATTTTTGTAATTCAATTTCTTCTTCTAATATTTTTGGTAATATGTTTTTTCTGAATTCATAATCCATGCTTCCTGTTTCTATTACAATTTGTTCTTGTTCGATATGTTTCTTTCCTATCCTTACCATTTCTTTTTCTATAAGTTTTTTATCTATTTTCTTATCTTTGCTTTTATTATTTTCTTTTAACTCTCTTATTTCAAGTTTTAATATATTTATATCATTTCTTGCTTCTGTTAGTTCATTTTTAACTTCTTTAATATTACTGATTAATGATTTTATTAATGTTTTTAAGTCTTCAAAATGTCTATCCATATTAAAATCTTCCTTTAATACTCTCTATTTCAAGTATGAGTTCTGATTGGTACTTATCATTTTTGCATGTTGTTATCATATATTCGCAGGATTTTCTATCTGATTCTAACATTTCCTTTCGTCTTTGAATTCTCCAATATTTTCTTAGTGTATTTTGATTTTTGGTTTTATCATATAATTCTGAATAAATTTTTTCTTTGTTATTTAGAATTTCTTGTATTTTAGGTATTTGTTTTAGTATTGTATTAAAATATTCTCTTTTCTTTTCTATAGATTTTAATCTTAGGATTTCTTCTCTTTTTATTTTTCTTTCTTCATTAATCATTTCATATAAGTTCATTATTTGTTTACATATTATGTCTAATTTTTCATTTATTTTTATATCTAAATATTTTTCTAATATGGGGTCTGCTCTATGAAAATTCATATATCCAATTTATTTCTTCTTTATATAATTCTTTTGCTATGTTATAATTTAGTAAATCTAATATTTCTTCTATTATATATTCTTCTTTTATAATATCGAAATTTATTAGATCATATATTTGCATTCTTATGTTTTCATCTAAATCTTTTAAAACTCTTAAGATTTCTATTTTATAATTAATGGGTAATATTAATCTTCTTATAATTATAAATTCTGGTGTATGTATTATATAATTATTTTCATTTTTTGTCATATAATATTTGTTCTTAAGATCTGCCATATGGTTCTGATACCATTTTGTTGGGGGTGTTACTAAGAGCGAACAAAAATCATATAAATTAAATATCATAATTAATAAGGGTTATATAAATTGTTAATTAAAAGGTAATTTGGTAAATTTTTTTATCTGTATGCTAATTTATAGAATTCTTTTGTACAAGAAGCTTTTTCCTAGAAATTAGTCGAAGCCTGATTGGTTGAAATTTTGAAATAAGCCTATGTTTGGTGTAATTTTTTTTTTTTTTTTTTAAGAAATGAATATACTGTTTTCGAATTTAAGACGCGGTTGAAAAACGATTCGAGAAAAAAGATTAAAAATTGATTTAGAAAAATGTGCTATTTATAAGTCTATGTTCTGCAAAGGTGTTATAATACTTATTTATAATTAACACAATTTTTAAATACCATTTTCTTACCACACACATTTTTCGAAACAAGTTTTTAACCATAAATTCTACCTAAAAAACATAAATAACACCCAAAATATCGACGGCTCAAGTTGCCGAATACGGGCAAAATAAGTTTACCAAGCAGAGGATGAGTTAAAAGTTAGTTTAATTTAATTATTGTCTTCTATGTTTTTGGAATTATTTTTTACTGTAAAATAACTAATAATTATACTGAAGTGATTATGCATAGAGGTGGCAAACGGGCCAAGCGTCTCAAAGAAGATATTTTTGAAGCGCTAATGTGCATCAAAGATTGGCAGGTTGTCCATTTCGCTTACAAAATAAATATGCCCAAATTGTATGTAGTCTGGTAAATGATCTTTAGCCCCCGTTTGACCCTCATTTTTTGTAAACCAAATTTATTCAACACTCAATCTCAACCATCTATTTTAGTCAAGCCTATCATTTTTGACTTTTCAAACATATTTTAATCACACATCCTCTCAAAAATACTATTTCAAATCATAATTTTTTTCAAATAATGGGTCTCAAACAAGGGCTTAGTTTGAATCTCTTTACTTTACATATTCATATTTCTCTAAAATCTAAATTATCAGAGTGTTTGGTATTGTTTAAAAGAGTTTTTTTTTTTTTTAAAACGAATAGTGATTTTTAGGAGAATGGATGAATAAGGATGATTGAAATTTGGTTAAAAAATCAAATATTGTGAACTTGACTTTTAATGGAAGGTTGATATTGAGTACTGTAGAAAAAAAAGAAGATTTTAATAAATACCAAACAGGGGCCAAAACAAAATTGTACCCAAAACAAGTTGTTTGTGTACAATTTTCAATTACACATTTTTATCTTTTCTTTGTATAATAATAATAAAAAATAATAAAATTGAAGGCTCGTCTGCCAAGCCAAGCTTGGCCCAAGAAAAATGAGGTTCGGCTCGTTTTTCAAGAGCCACGAGTTGGGCTCGTCTGTTTTGACGACGAGCCGAGCACCACGTCAATCTAGTTGTTACTTTCAAAATATTATTTTTTTGTTAAATAATTATGGTATTTTCAACATTTTTCCATTTGTCACTTTGTCCCATTCCGTTTGAAATCAACGATTTTAACGATATGATAAATTATATTTCTAAAATTTTTCAAAATGATTCAATGGACGAGGGAACTACATAAAAAGTACAATATCGGTTAAGAAACAACTTTGAATGTAAATTATTCGGAAAAAATTCTAAACTAACTGACAGTTGAAAAGTGTGATTTTTTATCGGCTAGGCCTAGGTGACTTATTTCAAAGATGAAGGATGATATTGGAAAATAAAAAAGTTCAAGGACTATTTACGAACTAAAGTAAAAGCTGAGGGACCGAACATATAAATCTCTCGTGGGTGGGTTAGGTGGGTGAAGACTGTGGATTCTGGGTGAAGACTGTGGGATACAGATTTCAGACTCAGATTTTCTGCTTAAGCAAATATAAAAACAAAAACTTGCGTCTTCAATCGCACAAAAATCCAAAGACACGACACCAATTTGATTCTTTCGATTCAATTAACCCAGAAAATGGCCTTCTCGTCAATTTCACCACCCTAGCTTATTTCGATACTCCAGTCTCCATAGCCACTCTCCAGTTTGTTGTTCCTCCCGAATGCTACAGTAATACAAAAAATATATACAGATACACACACATATAGATACAACTTTGAGCAGTAGTGTTTTGGGGATTGGAAATGGCTACATCTCTCGTTTATTCGTGGTTAACGGCGGCATGCATGTCAATTTCTTGTGACAAGGACTCTTCCATTTCCATGCTCAGCCACCGCTCTATGACGTCGTCGTCGAGTCGCCGCCGGAAAAGGGCTTTTTTGAAATGTAATTTGTCGGAATTATCCAGTATTGGGAACCTTGTGAACTCTTGCTTAGCATTCGAGCCTTGCGATCGGTTTTGTAAAATATCTTCTAATGGAATTCTTTTTTCTGAATTTTTATTTGGAGACGGATCCGGGAATGTTCCTTTGCATCACGGGCGGAGGAAACTCCCTCGCGCTCCCCGTTCTGGTAATTTTGTCCTCTGTTTCGTCATTAATGTGTAAATGATTAAGTGATTGAGCTCTTGGGCATGTTACATTTACATTAAGAGTAGAAATAAATTTTATTGATTTTTGTATCTTAATTTATCATACGATGTGGAACGCAAGATTTTAGCCTCAGATTTCGATATCTAGTGCACTCCATTTACTGAAATCAAAGCTCATGTCTCTTTTGAATGGGTAATGATTGAGGAATATATTGTTCATTGTTTATGCATGACGTACTTTTTTATTGTTTCTGTTGGACTGGAGGGAAAATTTGGAAAAATAGCACCGACAAACTTCAGACAAGTGGTGCCCCTTCTTATCTCTGTAATATGAGTATGTTTATGAGAGCGAGGAGTGCAATTACCTTTTAAATCTATGTTTCCGTGTGGGTTAGGTTAGGTTAGGTTTGTTCATCTTCAATGGTAGTTGCCAATTTTCTTGCTTATACAACAGCCTTTGTTAGCTTGCGAAAGAGAGACTTGGAACAAATGTAAGTCATACACCTTATTAATACATACTTAACTGACTGCACGGGAAATTTACAATTATTTGACATGGACACATGGTAACTTGTCTTTTGGAACCATGAGATTTGACCAAGTGTTATTAATATATTAAATTTGATTTTGATTTACTATAGGAATTCTGAACATGCTTTATAATGGTCTTTTTAATGGGTTGTTATCAATGCCCTTGGCTCCCATCTGAATTATAGGTGAAGCAATGGCTATGGTGGTGCAACCTGCCATGGAAGCTGAGGTGAAAAAGAAACCTCCAACCAAGCAAAGGCGAGTGGTTGTCACAGGTATGGGTGTGGAGACGCCAATTGGTCACGATCCAGATGTGTTTTACAATAACCTGCTTGAAGGTGTTAGTGGCATTACTGAGATAGAGGCGTTTGATTGTTCCCAGTATCCAACAGTATGTCATCACAGTCCCCCCTTGTATTGTTTTGGAGCAATTAGTTTTAATTTTGACAACAGGGGTTTTGATTTGCAGAGAATTGCTGGAGAGATCAAGTCATTCTTGACAGATGGTTGGGTTGCTCCCAAACTTTCTAAAAGAATGGACAGATTCATGCTTTACATGCTGACAGCGGGAAAGAAGGCTCTGGCCGATAGTGGAATTACAGATGAAGTGATGAATGAATTAGATAAAACTAGATGTGGAGTCCTGATTGGCTCAGCCATGGGTGGGATGAAGGTAACTTCAGAATATTTAAAGATTAGGATGTGCTTTAGCTAAAATAATAATAATAATAATAATAATAATAATAATAATAATAATAATAATAATAATAATAATAATAATAATAATAATAATTGAAAAAAGGAAAAAATATTGATGTATAAATCAATGGTTGGCTTTTCACTTTTGAAGTCCTAAATGTGAAGTGCCACCTGTTCTGCAATTTGGTTTGTTAACGTGTTTTGAAATGTTAACATGGAGCATAGAGGCTGGATAGGCACTTTTTGTTTCAGGATCACATTAACACATTACACTAAAATATGGTATTTTCCCTGCACTTGAAGTATTTTATTTTAATCATCACATGATAGATCTTTTTGGATTGCGTTTGCGGGTTTGAGCATCACCCCCACACAAGAGTTTAAATGCCTGCGAAAGGAAAAGTGAAAGGATCTTTCTAATTGTTTACAGATATTTTTGTGCTTATGATATCACCTTATGGATAGACATGCTTATTCTCTTCCTCATTTTCACTTTTCCTCCTCTAAGTTGCTTTATGACTTTGGCAGGTCTTCAATGATGCCATAGAAGCGTTACGGATATCATACAGGAAGATGAATCCATTTTGTGTACCTTTTGCAACAACAAACATGGGTTCGGCTATGCTCGCCATGGATCTGGTTAATAAATCATGTTCTGAGCTTAGCATCTTGTGATCTCAATAACCTATCAACATCTCATAAGATTTAATTAATTCTATACCCCAGGGATGGATGGGCCCGAACTATTCAATATCTACTGCATGTGCAACAAGCAACTTCTGTATACTGAATGCTGCTAACCACATTATCAGAGGTGAAGCTGTAAGTACTTTCAGTTTCTTTAAGCTCTAGAGTGGAGCTTCCCATTGTATGTTGATTCTGTTTCATGTTCTTCAAAGAATCAACTTGAAATTTCCCAAATGTAAGCGACCATTTTTAGTGATACTAGTTGGGAATTTGCAGGACATGATGCTTTGTGGTGGCTCAGATGCAGCAATCATTCCAATTGGTATCTGTTTAATTCTTAGTTTCCAATTTTTATAAAATCCACAATTTTCGGTTCCCTAATCATAACTCTTGTTTGAAGGATTGGGTGGCTTTGTGGCATGCAGAGCACTTTCTCAGAGAAATAGTGATCCTACTAAAGCTTCCCGTCCCTGGGATACTGTAATGTTCTGTATCTTTCCACGAATAATTGCTAGGTTCAAGGAAACATAAAACAGGGATGGTAGACATTTTATTTGAATATATGAGAATCAGAATGCTATTTCTAAAATTATATGTAATTTCAGTTCACATAATAGACATATATTGTCCTTGCGATTGACTCTTTAACTAACTGAATGGATCTTCAATGTCAAATTGCTGTGTTTCTATCATTACAGTAGATTTTCAGTGAGCGAAGTGGCCTTCATATTCATAGTTGTGAAATCTGGATTCACATTTCTGGATAATTGAAATATTTGATGTAGCTTAGAATTAGGAATCTAGCACTTAAAAAACATTAATTTCATGGTTGATAATGATGCAAGTAATTCCTTGATTCAGCGGAGCAATATTTCTTTACTTCATTTTTTTGTTCTTTGACAGAACCGTGATGGTTTTGTTATGGGAGAAGGGGCCGGAGTATTGCTTCTGGAAGAACTTGAACACGCAAAGGTAGTATAAAAGCATTGTCAGTATAAGAATATTTTATTCGGCATTTTATTATTTCCTGTTGCCTAGTAGGTTTGAATTTTCCTTCTGTGTTAAAATAAATAAATTTCATGGTGACTGATCTATTCTTCAAATATATTGCCAATCATATTTTGCAGAAAAGGGGCGCAAATATATATGCTGAATTTCTTGGTGGAAGCTTCACTTGTGATGCTTATCACATGACAGAGCCTCATCCAGAAGGTAATATACCTTATTTTTCTTACGGATTAGGAATTCGATTATTAGGTAAACCCAAGTTGATATTCCCATTTTAAGTTAATAGCTCTCAAGTATTTAAGTCTTCTGGGCTAATATCTGGTTAAAGTGCTCAATATTGATAATTTAGATAAAATACGGCACCCTAGATTAAGTAGATACTCTACCTAACCTAGTTTCTTGACTAAATTAATGATCCTTTTAATCTAGCAAAATTTTCAAAATTATGTAATCAATCATATAGTAATATAGAGTCAAATATATTAATGGATCAAACCTCTAGAGTACAGTTGACCTAGATACTCACATTTTATATATGAATATCTCACATAGAGCTTATGACTTGTACATAACATTATTGTGGACGGAATTAATTTCCTTTTCAAATGAGTTGGAGCAGAATGTGTCAGTTGGACTAAGTTTTTCGTTTTAGCATTGAAACATTTGAGATGTAGAAGTTACTTACACTTGAACCAAGCAGAGAATACAGGCATTACCACCCCCCTCCCTCAAAAAAGGGAAAAAAAAGGAAAAAAACTATAATAGAAAAGAAAATTTAAGTCAGAAGTTATTTGTATTAATGGTAAATCCAGGGGAAGAGGTTGACATAAAATTACATGGAATGGAATGTGGTAATTATAAATGATTTAATTTGATTTACCTAGGAAAGAGTCTCAGAAGAAGAAAATCCATGTAGTCAAGCCCTAGTAAATGAGACAACGCTTCATCAAGTTCAGCTGTGTAAACTGTTTATTTTCAAAATAAATATTTTTGAGGTGGATAGTTTAACCTGTCGTGATGTTTGTCAGAGTATAGATTAGTATTTTTTGCAATTCATCTATCATTGTAAATAAATAAACTGTATCAGAAAACTCTCCTGTAAAATTTCAGTGAACATTTTATGGTTCTCTACAGCAGCCCTTAGTGTGATCAGTTGCTGAACTTTTCATTTGATTTGTGCCTGTCAACTAAGTGCTAGTTTGGTAGTGCTTTCAAGTACTTCTAAGCTGGTCAAACATCATTTTTAACCACACATTCCTTGTGACCAATTGCTTTAAGCACCTAGAAGATTAACCAATCAAGTCCAAAGAAAGGTGATCTTATGTTTCATTAATATTTTGTCTTTAGTACTGGGGCCACATCAAACTGAATATGAGGTTTAACGATGCAATTATCTTCTTTTGATGTATGCGATTCATTCCTTGAGTGTAGGATGACTAATCAACTCCATGAAAATATTTCAACGATGAACCTGTAAATCGGTGTTTTTCTCACTTTACTCGAAATGAAACTTTAACTCATTCATGCCTAAAAGCAGGAACTGGCATCATTCTATGCATTGAGAAAGCTCTAGCTCAGTCAGGAGTACCCAGGGAAGATGTGAACTATATAAATGCACATGCAACATCTACTCCTGCTGGTGATCTTAAGGAGTATCAAGCTCTTGTTCGTTGTTTTGGACAGAATTCAGAGGTTTCTTAGTAAATACAATTTTTTTTTTTTTTAATTAGTTGCATGGTATCATCAATGACTAACTCTTCTTGTTTGCAGTTACGAGTGAACTCCACAAAATCTATGATAGGTCACCTCTTAGGAGCAGCTGGTGCTGTGGAGGCTGTTGCTACTGTGCAGGTTCCTTGCATCTTATTTAGTTTGCAGAAGTAACTTAGAAATCATAGCAACTCTTCAACTTAGTCTCATTTCTCTCTCTACATGGCACTAGCTAATATATCAGATAATTGTGCATTGCATCACGATGCTGTTGATACCACAAGTTGAATGAAAACTACAGCACGCTTTATCCATTTGATGTTGGAAAATTTGACTTGCGCCTGCTGAGGCTGATAGGCTTACATTACAGACACTCATAAGAGAATCAGCCAGTTTTTTCTTGATGACATTTTCATCAGTACTCATTGTGGTTACTTTAGGTCTGGTTCAGTTGTCCCGATTCATGATTGGAGGATGAGAAATTCCGTTACTGGATAGAGGAATGGAGCTTTTAGTGAACAACCCAGTAGCCTACCTAAGCTTAGTGGCTCAGAGCTTCAGACCGAGGGAAAAGTGCTTAAAAAATGTTAGTGAAGAACCATATCACCTTGTTTATCATGGAACGGAAGGAGAGATAAAAGTTGTGAGGGTACCCTACCCTTCCTAACTCATTTTTTCTTTCCTTCCAAATTAGAGCATTTGGCGAGGTAAAGTATTGAAAGATAATATTGAGAAATAAGATGAAAAGAATATTGAAGTACAAAAGAAACAGTTTATGTCTTCCCTGTCAATCTCTGATCTTTCTACCTTTCCCTACCTTGTACCAATCTAGGTGTAGAAAAGCATCTGTACTCCCGTGGGGAAAGTATTTCAATCCCTACCTATAGCTTTCATAAACCAACTAATTTCATAGAGCTAATTGGAGGGCTTTGTAGTTAGCTCCAATTTGCTAAAGCTTATCTTGTTGTCCCAGGTACTCCAAAATCCAAAGAGTACCATGTTCAAGTAAATATTTATCAACTTCAAACAAGGTTAGATAATGATACATGTTTTGAGGATGGAATATGCCATAGAATATAAGCCTCAATTACCTTCTTGGTGGCTTAATTTTGCTGGATTCTGCTTGTTAATCCATGTTTTTGCTGGACGCGTTCATTTGGAGTCCTTCAATGCATAATAATCCTGAATACCAGGCTAGACAATTTATTTTTGGGCGAACACATCTTTTATAATTCTCTCTTCATCTCTTTCTTTTGCTCACTTATTGAAGCCCTTTGCCATCCATTTGCTGGAATCATTTTAGGGTTGTTTGTAACTCGAAAGTCGAAATATGTTTTGATGCGGACATCCTTTTGTTTATTTCTGGGCTTTAGTTATGTTTTATGTTAATTGGGCATATATTTGGGCTGGCCCAAACTCATTGACATTTAGGTTTATTTTACTATTTATATGGTTGTAATTGGTAGTGAAAAGCTAGATGATGAATGAATGAAAACATTGAGGTTGCTGCCCTTTTCTTTCCCTCCCCTGTTTCTTCTATCTCTTCCCCTTCTCCCTCTTCTCACCTTCTCTTCTTCTCTCTTGATTTCTTCTTCTCACTAATGCTACATCATGTTTCCTCCATTAATTGTCTAAGATTTTAGTTCACTAATGGTGTATATTTCTTGTGTCTTTGATTTAATATATTTAAAGATCATGTAGATTTTCTAGTCATTTCACTGCAAATGAGGCCTCTCTGTTGATACTCTCTGTTTGTTTTCCTTATCTGTGAAATTTATCTCCAACTTGGAACTGTGTTCTTAATTGATAACATGGACTTTGTCTCCTTGCAGGCAATACGAACAGGCTGGGTTCATCCAAATATCAATCTTGAAAATCCAGACAATGATGTGGTATGTTCTTCTATGCCATTATTACTTACATTGTTTCATCTGCAAAAGTTGTAGTGTTACAGTAGACATGCTTAGTTTTCAATTGTCAAAAGAGACTGATGTTTGCCAATCTTAGAGATTCTTTTACAGTTACAAGTTAAGAAGATATTTATTTTTAGAACAGGAAAAATTAGGATAAACTGTAATGTTTTTAGTTTGTATAACTAGTCAGATTGTCAAACAGCCTCCATTTTAAATGCCATTTCTCACTTTCAATTGGCCTCTTAGTTTAGCTACTGTATGTATAGTTAGTGTAGTTGGAACTTTAATAGCATAAATGACGATCAAACATCAATTCAGGATATAAACATGCTGGTTGGACCAAAGAAAGAAAAACTGGATATCAAGGTGGCATTGTCCAACTCATTTGGATTTGGAGGTCACAACTCATCAATCTTATTCGCTCCATACAAGTAGGTCATTTTTGTGTGCTTGAGTTGGCCAAGAATTTCTGCAGAAGGTATGTTGTGGTGTTCATATCGATTTGAAGTGGAATATACTAATAACTAGCAGTTGTGTTTTGTCATGTAAATTGTGATGTTGAGCATCTTGTAATCTTTTGTGTGCACAAAAGCTCAAAATTGAACCTTTATGTTATCAATGTGGTTCTTTTGGCTAATATAAGTGCCTTTTTTACATTACTATTGATTTTGCAATTCTTCTCCGACCCTTGTTTGGTCGTGCTTCGTGGAAATCATAGTTACCTCCGTCACATATAATTGAATAAATTTGTTGCTTCTGCAGTTTCTTTGTGCGTTTCACAATGTTAAATCTTGTGCTCAATGAGATGATTGGTTGAGCCAAAGGGAAATTTTCCTTGAAAAGAAGTGGGACGAAAACTCGGTATTTCCTCTTGGATTGTTGATATATCTTACTGCCTGCTCTTTGACCGCATGCATTGTGACCATAGGGATTCTGAAGCGATCTACTCTGTGATCATTTGAATCAATTAGCTGTTTCTAATGTACAATGTACTAATACAGTGATGATTCTTGTTCTGTGATACTGAATTTTGACTTGTATTTTACTTTACATGAACTGCATTTCTATCCCAATTCTCTTGTTAAAATTGCTCCTTCAGTGAGCATTTTCAATATTATGCCTCAAGGAGGTCTCATATTTTCATGTTCTGTCTGTTTTTGTACATTTTTCTTCTACATATATTCTTGCAATATTGTCCTCAACCACTCGGCTTTTGAATCTGATACCCGAGGATTAGTGACTGTGGTTAACTATTTAACCATGTGAGTTGCGCATGTCATATATGTTTGATAAATTGTTTATAAACATCATATTTTCTCAAATTAATTTTTAATCACATTTTTCAAAATCAGTTTTCAACGATACATTACCTCAAAAATATCAAATTCCTTATTCATAAACAAGGGACAGCCGGCAAACAGTGATAATTAGGACATGAACTTATTTCTTTTTGATTTTTGAAAGTTTTGTTAATACTGAATTAAATGTATATTTATCGTCGCCCCCCCACCCCCCAAAAAAAATCTTCAATAACCACTCATAATTTGCATAAATGACTAAATGAGTGACAGAAAAACTTTAAAATGTGCGTATACCATTAAAAGTTAATTATTTTCATCTCAATAGGCCCTTGTTTGAGCTCTTTTTCAAAAATAAATAAATAATAATAATAATAATAAAAAATAAAAAATAAAAAAATCTCCAAAATTCATTTTTAACCACTCTCGGAAATTAATTTTATACATAAACTCAAAACTTTTTCTTACTTTTTAACATTACATTTGCCTAAAAATCAATATTACAAAACTCATTTACTCCAAAAATGGGGGTCAAACATTGGCAAGATATGAATTTTACCCTCGAATTCAAATGCCAAGTTTACATAATTATAGATAAATTTTCTTTAACGTGATATGATTTTTGGGTTGTAAAATGTGTAATGAAAGAAGAATACAAAGAATGGTTGAACGTTGGATTTAGAACATGAGACTTCATGTCACGTCTCTTGGTTGCGCGCTTTTGGGCATTTTCAATTTTATGCAATTTTTTTGAAGCACGTCTTTGTGTAAACAACTAAACATCACAAAAAAGTTGTGCAAAATTCCCAGAGATTTCGTGTTCCATAACAAAATGTTACCAATAGATGTAGTCAAATTCTTCCATACATTAATTATTTACAATATTCCCTCACATATTATAAACGTTAATCAATTTGTTCATCGATCCTTCTCAAAAAATGAGAATATTAAGACTCTTCTCTTTTATCGTATTGATGGCACATCTTGATAATCTTGGATTGGAAGAAGCCTTGAATGGAAGTGAGGCTTCAAATTAGGCGACACCTTGAAGAAGCCAAGAAATACCATCATCCTTAGTTTCTCTGATACAGTTCTAAGGAAGGTAATCAAGGTGATGGGTGTCGAATCCAACAAATAATAATTTCCTGCTCTCATAAAAATAAATTGTAATAGTGGTGAGTAATGTCGAATACACAGGGATTAGTTAGATTTAATTCTTCGAGAAATCAAAACAGTAAATTAAAAACAAGGGAGTTTGAATTTTGAATGTAAAATCAATTTGTAAATAAACAATTGCGAAATTAAAGTGATGAGAATATCAAATTAAATAAATAACCAGCCTAAGGTATAATCTCAATATTGATTCATAGAATTGATCATGAATGCAAAAATAAAATCATTTACTCATCTTCTAAATTGGTTATGGTTGTTGATACGATCTAACATATCTCTCCTTACTGTCTTGATAATTAAGGGACGCTCGTTGATTATTTCCCTAATCGATAAACAACCTTAGAAACGATCTTAGGATTTAATTTACCAATAACATTAACCTCTAGAGAGACTATCAATTTTAACCAACAAATTCATACGTGTGATTCATTTAGGCTATGTTATATATCTCCATAACATAAATCGAAAATCAATCTATAATCAACTATATTATTTGCCACTTGTATTAGAAAACCTAAACAATTACGGATTTAGATTTCTAATTGGCTAAGTATCATTTTGACAATTAACACAACGTGTACTTTGTATTAATAAATCAAAACAACAACTTCAATACAAACAAAAGATATATAAATAGAAAAGAGATAAAAGAACAATAAAATTAATTAGATTTCACAAGTCTTGAAGAATCAAAACTTCGATTATCCTTGAACTGGAATAATAAATTAACTATCCATAAAAATTGAGAAGGAAAAAGAAAATTAAAAGAAAAGAGAATGATGGAAAACTTAAAAGACCCTGAAGAAGAAAAAGGGATAGAGAGTTCTTGTATGGAAAGATTCCTAGAGATAAGGAAGGATATAGTTTTCTTCCTTTTATCAAAATCTAATTATTCCCTAAAATAATAAAAATATATTATTTATATAAATAATCTCTCTAAATATTCATATCCCCTTAGAAAATAATTGTCGGTCCAATATTAATATTTTCCCCATCCAAAAACCGCCCATATAAGTCAAGTCTTCATAAAACAGTAAGGCGTGCCCACGCCTTATGCGAAGTCCACTGTTGCATTTGTATATTTTTGAGTTCCAAATTTCTTCTTTTAATTTGTGATATTGAATCCACTTTGATCCGACCCCTTCATCTAATCCAAAAAACATAAAATATGATTAATATCCATGACTTAAGCATTTAAAATCAATGGAGTAAGATGAAATATCACAAATTAAGTAACAATTACGCGCTCTATCACAAGGAGAAGACAGCCTCTGAAATGTGGAACAAACTGGAAGAACTTTACTTGACCAAAGCTTTGTCAAACCGGATCTACTTGAAGCACAAGTTCAACAGCTTCAAGCTGGATGAATCAAAATCAAATGATGAGAATGTTGATGAGTTTACAAAGCTGGTTTCAGATCTAGAGAATCTGGAAATCAAGATTGATGTAGAAGATCAAGCCATTTTCTTGTTAAATTCTTTGCCCCCGGCCTATGATCATCTAAGAGACACCATCAAATAAAGTAAGAAATCCTTGACCCTTAAAGAAGTTGCTGCAACAACCTATTCAAAGGAATAAGATTTGAAGTTGAATGGAAATCTTGCCAAGAGGAATGGAGAAGTGCTGAATATGGAAGGAAGAAAGGAAAAGAAAGTGTGCTGGATTTGTCATCAAGAAGGACACTTTAAGAAGAATTGTCCACAAAGAAATAAGAGGTGGATGAAGCAAGGAATCAAAAAGCAAGATGGAGAGTGTGCAAATTCTGAAGGCTATGAAGTTGGTGAAGTGCTTGCTGTAACAAATGCAAGCCAGACCAATGTGTGGATTATGGACACAGGTTGTTCATTTCATATGACACCAAGAAAGGAATTTTTCATGGAGTACAAACTGGTTGCTGAAAGTGAAGTACTGATGGCAAATGATAACACCTATGAAGTGGTTGGTGTTGGTTCTGTCAAGCTGAAATTGTGGGTGGTTCATCAAAGGTCCTAGGTGGAGTGATGCATGTATCGTGCCTTGAAAGAAATATGATCTCATTGGGAGCACTTGACAAATTTGGTTGTGTGTACAAAGCTCAAGGTGGAGTGTAAAAGGTGATGGAAAATTCGGTGGTAGTCATGAAAGGAGTATTACAACAAGGCATCTATGTTTTGCAAGGAAATGAAGTTGAAGGTTCCAGTTGCATCTATAAATTCACTTTAAGGAATCAAGGTGGAGATTGTAAGAAAATGATTCCTTAAAGTTTGTTTCTTGATTCCTCAAACAAATCAGAACTGCTATTGAACTGGAGCCTCATTTCTGGTTTATTTTGCAACTGATTTTGGTTGAAATCTTCAACTATATGGAGCCTTAGTTTGTTAGGTTGTTAATAACCATTTTTGATACTCTTTCGCGCCTATAAATACTTGTATTAGGTTTGTAGACAGAAAGGAACTCGAGAGTGGAAGAAAGAGAAAGAAAGATTAGAAAGAGTGGTAAAACTTTTGTAAATCTGGGTAAGGAAATCTTTCTAATGATTTCTAGTTTGTAAATCAGTTTTGACACTATTCTACTCACTATTCTATCCTCATTCTATCAATATTTTATCCTCATTCAATTTGGATATAAGTGTTTTCATTGAATTTTGCTCTTCTTTATTTTTCTTCCAGTATTGACCTTCTTGATAGCAGATTGGAGAAGCCAAGTCACAACATTATTCATATCATTTCGAAAGTTTAATGCATACTAATAATAATATAATAGCAGCCAACAAGGTGTTTGAGCTTAAAAAGTTGGACAAAATCTCAATGAAAGTTAAAGTAAATTGATCTATCATCCTATAAACTGTGGAGCTTATCCCATCCTAGAGAGAAAACTAAGAAGAGTAAAGTCAAAAGTCTTTACCATATTTTATAGCCTCCGTTTGATAAAGTGATTATAAATCAATTTATAATCTACACAATTTCTCAAATCACATTTTAATCACATATTTTCTCTCTTCAATTTGTAACCACATATCTTATCTCGAAAAATCAAATAAATTAGTTTATAATCACTAAACTTTATCTGAACAGAGGCCTAGTCTTTCACATTGATTCACAAATCCCACCACACTATTTGATGGCCCCATCTTTACAAAAACGTCCTAATTATTATATTACCAAATGAAAGAGAAATTTCTTTATTCAATGATCAAAGTTGAGACTCGGAGCTTTGTATCTCTTAATCAGTCATAGCATCTGTTTGGTTGTTGAGTGACAAGAAAATCGAAAAAAAAAAAAAAATCAATGACAAAAGCTGAAAATCAGACAAGGCACCATGCATGCAACTTGTTGAAGGGACCCTTCTGAAAGAAGTTGTATGTTTTGGTCCTACTTTGGCTACTTACACGTGACCTCGTCTACCAATCCTATGAATGCTTTAGCCATTGTTTGAATCTTCTTAATTTTTTCTCTTTTTTTTTTTTTCGCAGTATTCGATCTCAACCATCTATCAAAAGTCAAACTCACAATATTTGACTTTTCAATCAAATCTTAACCATATATTCTCTTAAAAATTACTATTCATTTATAAAAACTCTTTTTAAACAATATCTAATACACACTTAATAAATATATTTATTTTCTAGTAAACTAGATATCCGTTCTTAGGATATCTATCATCGATCACGATATAGGGACCAGACTATCTATCATTTTTAACCTCGTTATTATAGGCTCGTTCATAAATTTACGTTCGATAACTCCATGTAGGGGCGGATTTACAGTACTGGGGGCAATGCAGTCATCTGCCCCTACCCAACTTTGATTTTTTTGTTTTTTAGTGCAATTTTTTTTGTTGTTGTTTTATCCCACTATATTGACTCTTTACTAATTTTCCTTCACAATCTTTTCATTCTATCTCTGCCCCTATCTCCAGGGACTTCTACTTCAACGTGTCTTCATTGGTGAGCGCTTAGATGCCATCTCCCATCAATAGGTACTCCCATCACTTAGACTACACCCAAGCATAGCCTTTCAAAAAATTCGAGTATTTTGGGAAAAAAGGCAGAACCATTTTCATTTCTTAGGATATAATTGTAAGGTGAAGAGCTTGTATTAAAATTGAGAAAGGAGAAGGTAGGATCAAACTTGAAAATTAAGCCCCTGTTCTCTTTGCTGTTTTGAGGTCGTTTTCTGTTTTTATTTTCGAAAACGCTAAAAACGCGTTTTCTTTACCATTTTCGAAAACGCATTTTGAAAAACAAAAAAAAAAAATTGTACACAAAACGGAAAACGCCCGAAACATCATTTTGGGCGTTTTGTGTGTATTTCGACAAAAAATGTCCAAAACGCGGAAAAAAAGTTTTGGGAATTTTTTTTTTTTTTTTTTTTATAGAATTATCTTAACTTAGAACTAAACTTAATATAAAGTTTTTATTTTTTTTATTTTTTTATTATTTTTTTTAGAATTATCCTAACTTGGAACTAAACCTAAATAAAGATTTTTTTTTTTTTTTTGAGAATTATCCTAACTTGGAACTTAGTTTAAATAAAGTTTTATTAAATTCAATATCAACATTACAAAAAAAAAATTAAATGAGAATTCTTGTTGTTATATTTCAAAAAATGCAATGATAAATGGACTCTGGTGGTTTTGAAAGAACTTTCATTTTCTGGATTTTAATAGAAGTAGAGCTTTCTCAAGTCCCGAACCTGACCAAGCTGTGTTAATATAGACTCTTAATGCTCACATTAGTGTGTTGCATATAACCATATTTTTAGTGTATTGTGAAAGGAAATTTGAGTTGGAGTTAGTAGTATTCTGCAAACAAATTAATTAAAAATAGTTTAAATAATGTTCTACAAAATTCCAAACAGAACGTGTTTTCCAGCTTTTCATTTTCAAAAACAGTTTTCAAAAATGACAAATCAAACGCGTTTTCAGCAAATTTGAAAACAAAAATGAAAACACAAAACACAAAACATTTTCGAAAATGAAAATATAAAATAAAATACAAACAGAACGTCACCTAAAATATTGGGAAAAGGTAACATGTTTTTTGTTCAGATTGATAAGTTAACATTTTTTTTCAACTTTTATTATAATAAAAAAAATTATTCATTTTAAACATGTTTTTAAATTCTTTCTATTTTAAATATAAAAAAAAAAATTCTTTATATGCAAAAATATTAAAATGGGAACATGCCACGTTAAAATAAGACATGAGTGCATGGTTGGGTGGCGTCTAGGCATTATCAAATTTGACTTCTTGTCCAAGCATAAAGGTCATTTGTGTTATAAATAATGTATATATGTGAATGACATTACCATTATATCCCTGTAAACTTTACAATATTACGATTGTGCCATTGTCCACTCCTATAAATAGGAGCCTATACTTACCAATTTATTACACCAATTCTTGAAGAGAAATTCTCTCCTCTAAACTCTCTCCATTTCTCTCTCTATGTTGTTCTTATGATTTCGATGATTTTATAACACGTTATCAGCACGAGTCTCTAACCAATTGAGTAATAACGGGAGTATGCTCTACAGTTGCATCTAAATGATGAGCCTCTGTATCAGAAACCTGATTATTACTAACCAATGTTTCCTTTTCTCTCAAACTGAAAAAGAATGATTCTGGCCGATCCAGATATCCGATCGACGATCGGCCACCGCCATCAGAACGGGCTTGTCAAGGAGAAGACTCGCCTAAAATTTGGCGCAGAACCAACGGCTGAAACAAAAGATATCGACCGAAGAAGAAAATCTGAAAAACTGTGCAAAAACAGATATCTGACCGAAAATTGAAATGCTTATTCCGGACGATTCTGAACTCCGATCGACGATCGGCCAGCGGCATATCAACGGGTTTTTCTAGGAGAAGACTCGACTGAAATTTGGCGCAAATCCAACGGTTAAAACGGAAGTTATTGTCCGGAGAAGAAGATGCTGGCGGACTGAAAAATGATGATTCCGGCCAAACGGTTGATCTTTTGGAAAATCGGAGACCACCGGCATGTTCAGGACGCCGAGGCACATATTATGGTGATGGGTTAATTTTTCCGATCACCGGCGCGTGGCGGCCGGCGGCGGCCGGCGGCGGCGGCGCGTGGCGGATCCGGCGATGACGAAAGGCAGTTTGTCCGTTTTGATGAATTGGATTTTTCTATGATCTTATTTTTCTGTTTTGTGCAGTTTTTAAAATATTCCGGCGGTCGAACATGGCGGTTTTCTTAAAAACTGTTTTTGGAGCAATCCTGACGAGATTTTGAACTTCGGACCAAAAGTAAGTTTGTTCTAAATTAAATTTTAAACCTATTGACGGTTTCAATTTATTCATAAGAGCAATATATTAAAATATGGACGATTTTGCCCTTAATAATACATACAAGTATAATAATCGTAAATTAACGATTAATATGTGATCAATTGAATTATATTATGCTGCCACCTACATGGTTGGTTTTACCACCTACATGGTTGGCTTTACCCGGTTTAATTATTTCATTATGTCGATTCCGCCTATATGGCCGGTTTAATTGTTTCATCTCGTTGATACCGTCTATATGGCTGGTTTAATTATTTCATCACGTTGACACCGCCTATATGGTCGGTATATCAATTGAATACATATAAACACCTCAGTTGTTGGTTAATTCTAACATATTAGAGGGTTGTTGTCAACATATATACTTGGTGGTATAACCCCAGTATCGTTATTGTTAATATATATATACAATATTATTGTTATTTGATACTTCATTAAATGATACCAGAAGTTATCAATACTAAAGTTAGAAAATATTTTATCAAATGATACCAGAAGTTATCATTACCAAAAGGTTGATAAATATTAATAAAATGTTTTATCCAATGGTACCAGAAGTTACCAATATCTGAATTTGAATGGGTGGATGAAAATTATTCAACAAGAGAATGTTGATGTATGATAAGATAATATCACATGATAGCACGGATATAGCTAATGTGAAAATAATCTCATCAGTATTATGAGATGAATGTTAGATGATAAGTGCCTGGAAAAGTTCTTGCACGAGCACTTATATATTCCAGAAGAAGTACATATTTACTCCAGAAGAAGTAAAAATTATCATCTAAACATACTGAAATGATATTATTATTGCTCCTGAAGAAGCATAAACGAGACATACATGCAAAATGCAAAAGGGGAAAACATTTATGATCCTCAAAATTAGAGATGTGTTTCGGGAGTAGCCGTATCCTACCACCTCTGACCTTTTGAGGAAATAAAGAAAAAAGTGTGTTTCAAGAGTAAGAAATACTCCATACTCTACCACTTTAAATCTTTGAGGTACACAAGATTAATACATTGATAAAATCCTAGAAATTTATGGTGTGTCTCAAGAGTGAGAATACTCCGTACTCTACCACCACCTATTCTAGAGTTCACAAAGATAAATTTACATTAACCGGACTCCATTTTCGCTTGATTCCCCTTCCTTGCGACCAATCTATCTTTACTCCTGCTGGATCTTGTATTGGAATATATGATTGCAACTTATCCAGCAGTTCCTCGATAGTAGGAGCAGAAATAAGGATTCTCCTAGAAAATGGAGATATGAATCCCTGTTCCACAGCATAATCAAGAAATGTTAGCAAACCATCAAAGAAATTGTTTACATTTAAAAGCCCTATAGGCTTAGTATGGAGATCTAGTTGAGCCCATGAAGTAATATTAAAGATTTCTTCTAAAGTACCAAAACCTCCAGGCTTGGCTATGAAGGCATCAGAACCATATAACATGCAAGTTATGCGTTCATGGATAGATAAGGTTTGTACTTCATGCCCTCGTGTTTTGCCTGCAATATCAGCTAAAGGAGTAGGTATAACACCTATCACTCTTGCTTTCTCTACTAGAGCGGATTGTGAAACACAACCCATCAATCCACTGCTACCTCCTCCATACACGAGAGTGATACCTTTCTCTCCCAATTTCTTTCCTAAATCCACGGCTGCTTCTAGATACCCAAAACCTTTTCCCACTTTTGATCCACAAAATACACAGATAGTTTTGATCTGTCGAAATTTTGGTCCTTCCATTTTTGAAAGTAAAGAAGGAAAATGTTATTTTGGGATGCATGAACTATGAAAAATGTTTGGCTATTTAAAACCGAAAAACTTCACTATTTACTGGTCGTTTTTCGAAAAAGTGAAGATTTACTTTTGACAAAATCATCCTACTCACCTTTCGGCGATTTAATATTTTTAACCAGCCTTTATCAAAACTCGTGAAAGGAAACAGAAAAAATATTTTATATGTGCATATATATCAAATGATTTACCTTGTATTAATGCTGCATAGCCAAAGCATCATTGTTTATAACAGCATGGCAAACAGGATCTTTTGCTATTATATTTTTGAGACTATATCTCTCTTTATCGCTGATGAATTTAGCCCATAAAGATAGTAGCTCACGCTGCACATATCCACTAGGGTGCGTCTCAAGAGTCAATCGGATATCATCCAATGACTCCTTACTCAGTCCACCCTTAATGAAGTCTATCTTATCATCTCGATTTATGGATGAATATCCTATTGATTTACAACGGGTATCACATGTCCATCGAGCACATTTGTAGCAACTATTTAATCTTTTTGCTCTTCGCTTCTTTGCAAAAGTACTCTTACCTAAGCCAGGCTTGTGCTTAGAAAATGAATCTGGTAATTCACCAGCTAATCGAACTTTTGCTTCGATCAACCAGCGAACATCTTCTGGCATGCCATGATCCATCAGCAACCTCAATCTTTCGAGCCTAATTCGATAAATTTTTCTCAAATCATTTACTGGAAGATTGGAATAATATTTGCGAATATTTGAAAGTATGATATCCATTTTTGATGGATCTAGCCTTCTTCCCAAATCATCTATTTAAATGCATTATTCAACGCGTAAAAGAGCGGCGGCTCCGCGTGTCAGTGATATGGATTCCATCAAGAAATAATGGAATAAATTATTGAAAAGGTGAGATAATATGCCATTACCTTTTTCGATATAAGGGAAGATTTGGCGACAAGATTGAGATTATGAGATATTTCCTTGGATATTGTACCTGATTTTTCGGTATACTAAAAGTAATAAAGGTATACTGATTTGAACTATATAGAATACTGATGAAATAAATGTTGTATTGAACCAGAAGTTCATACATATGTACAAGTGAAATATCTTATTGAACCAGAAGTTCATACGTACAAGTGAAATATGTATATAGTATGAACCAGAAGCTCATAAATGAAATATACATTGTATTGAACCAGAAGTTTAGCGATATTGTATTGAATCAAATATTCATACATAGAAATGAAATAAAACCGTATAGAACCAGAAGTTCTATAATAAACGGTTAGATTATCAAAAGTTCCAAATTATTTTCTATGAGAATAACTTATTCAGAAATTGTTTATCATACAACAATATTCTATGTCAAACAGGGAATAGCTCAAGAAGCTTTATTATTTGTAAAAGTGCGATATGCATACACTCCACCAAAGCGCACTGAGATATATGATTGAAATTACATCCCTAAAAGAATGACATGTGTTATGGCATTTTAGCCGATTGATAATATTTGAGAACATTATGGTGAAAACACGCCTGAAGCGTAATTATGCCTGAAGCATAATGACTATCGATTCCAAAAATAAATATCTCTTGAATGATTGAAATGATTCCTTTGAGGCTAAATACTCAAAGTAAGTAAAAGGGACATAGTCAAATGATGAGATATTCAGGTACCTGATGATAGAACATATAAAGAGATCTCTCCACGTTATATTGAGATGGAATCGATAAATAAGTCGACTGCATACCCTCTTATGAAATAAGATTGATGAAATCATAATTCTTTGGCCAAGTATGAAACCCTAATGTAGGGATTATTGTTCAAGGACCTGAAGTCCAAATGCTTAAATGTGTAAAGCCAGTAATTATATGTACAAATGAAAAATATTTCACAGTCGTAAAAGACGACTAGTTGCGCGCGAAATTTTTCATAGAACTGGCATGACATATGGTGGATAGACTATAGTCTAAATCACTAGCTTGAGCTCCTTGATATACCAATGAGTGAGATCAAAATGTATGATTCTCATCTCGGTACTTTGGGAGTATTCTTTGATGTACCAGTTGATCGCGGTACGTTGGGATTTCAAGTAAAATGATTGTAGATTATATGTCGAAATTGATATCTATTTCAATGATTGATTATGCTCCTGCAAAATTAGAAATTGCAGTTTATAAAGTGCAAGAACATACATGTATAAATCATTGAAAGATTCAATATGCCCAGATTAGTATCACTATAGAATGATACAAATGACTCCATGATATAATATGTTGAAAGTGAAATTGGAGTGTACTATTTATGACATCTGGGAAATTGATTATTCACTAGAAGTGAATACGAAAATGAATATTCACCAGAAGTGAATTTGAAATTGATTATTCACTAGAAGTGAATTTGAAAATGAATATTTAATTATTCACTAGAAGTGAAAGATGCAATCTATGAAAGTGAATTATAGATTTGATTATTCACCAGAAGTGAATTCTAAATTTGATTATTCACCAGAAGTGAAAAAATACAATGAAAAGATTCGTGATTGCACCAATATACATGTAATATTCCATGAAAGGAATAAATACGCGTTGCACTCTTTTTCCCTTAGCTGAGGTTTTGTCCCACAGGGTTTTCCTAGCAAGGTTTTTGAGGCATCATCATAGCTATCAACAAGCTATAATTCAGCAACACATTGTTATACTGGAATGATATCAACAAATGAAGAAAATCATACACATCTTATGAAGAATGTTATGATATCGACTACACACAAGAAGATTTTCATATATATTCCAGAAGAAAGATGATATCATTATTCAAAAGGTTCATGAATACTTGATTGCACACTTCAGGGGGAGAATCATGCTGTCATGCTGTACTCTTTTTCCTTCGTCCAGGTTTTGTCCCACAGGGTTTTCCTGACAAGGTTTTAACGAGGCAGCGGCTGTACTCTTTTTCCTTCGTTCAGATTTTGTCCCATTGGGTTTTACTGACAAGGTTTTAACGAGGCAGCACTGAAGCACTGAAGAACTTCAAAGATTCAATACATGATTTGTTCTACTTGAACATTAAGACTCAACGATTGACGATGGCCAATATCAGGGGGAGCAACTGTACTCTTTTTCCTTCGCTCAAGTTTTATCCCATTGGGTTTTCTTAGCAAGGTTTTAACGAGGCAGACAATTGCGTAATATGTCATTCAAGGGGGAGTGTTATAAATAATGTATATATGTGAATGACATTACCATTATATCCCTGTAAACTTTACAATATTACGATTGTGCCATTGTCCACTCCTATAAATAGGAGCCTATACTTACCAATTTATTACACCAATTCTTGAAGAGAAATTCTCTCCTCTAAACTCTCTCCATTTCTCTCTCTATGTTGTTCTTATGATTTCGATGATTTTATAACAATTTGAGATATCATTATTCTTGCCAAATATACCAAAGATTTTCGACTAAATAGTAAATATTCTTATCTACCTTAGCATAAATCACGGTAGAGTTGAACTCGGAAAATTCACAACAGATCAACTGCAATCATTCTTCGAGACAGTCGATCTAATTATCCCTTATTATATTCTGAGTTAGAATATGTCTCTCGAGGCATTGCTTGGGCAGGGTTATCTAATTGGAAAAAGCTATTTGAACTGAAAAGTGCAATCGAAAGCGTGACTGAGTTTTTGTGGACTGTTGATTTTAGAGTTGATGTGATAAGTAAATAAATAAATTACTGCCATGTGTGTAGGTGTAAAATTTTATGTCAAAATTTATGTTCATGTAGCATGACTCTATCTAATTATCCCTTATTATATGGGATAATTGTACTACATATTGTTGTAAAATTGATACAAGTAGAACTTGGAAGACCAACTTGTATACTCGCATTTCTTGAAACGCGCTTTATTACTTGGCAAAGGCGTGATCCTGTGGCCTCTAATCTGGACTGTTTGATTTGAGGAGTTGATCCTGACCATATATTGAAGGGTTATACTCTTGGTTCTGGCTTTGAGTCTTCCAGCCTCTTCCTGTGCACGAAACTCTCTCTCTCTCTCTCGTCTTTGTTGAAGAAATTGTATCTTTCGTTCCGTGCATTTTGAGCGAGATTTGAGTGTTCTCTTTTGGGTTTCTTGAGCGATCTTTAAAATCTCTTGTAAACTTGTTATTCTTTGTGAATCTACTAATAAATCGAAGCCGTTATCCACTCAAAGTGGAGCTTCAACGAGACGTAGCCAAAGGTTGGGCGAACTCGGGCCTTTGGGCACAAAAATCGTTGTGTTGTTTACTTTTATTGTTGGTTTTCTTGTAGTACTTCCGCTTTTGGGTTATTTGCTAACCCTTGTTATTGTAACAAGTGGTATCAAAGCCCTATTGAAGGGTTCTTGGTATAGTTAGGTTCTCTATTGCACGATCTGGATTTCTTGGTGACGTATTCTGGCATGCTTGCTATTGGAGTCTCATCTAACGAACACTGGGTGTTCGCTCAGTGAAATCTAAACCCTAGTTTTATATTCCCTCAATATTTGTTACTTTGTGAACTGTATGCACATTTCTTGAAGGCTTCTAAGTGCTTGTCATTCTGTAGTATTATTAGTTAATATTACCCTGTGACTTGCCTATTCTATTGATACCCTTAACCTGAGAACAAGAGTCTTACGAAAACCTGGGGTCACTGGATAGTGTATAAACTACTGACCTAGAATCTGCATAAGTTCATTGCATGCGTGATTGTTCATTTATCTCATTTGAACTGAGTTATATATTCTTTGTAAAACTACTTGGTTGTATTTTACTTGTATTCCCTGTTACACTACCTTATTCTATGTGGGGACTAGTAAGTTTGATCTTGAAATATTTGATGGGAGGGTTGATTTCTCTATTTGGAAACAGAAAATGAAAACTCATTTAGTTCAATTAAAAGTGTCTAAGGCTATAAAGGGAAATTTTCCTGTTATTATGACTGGTGTTGAAGAAAAAGAAATGGATGAACAAGCTTATAGTTCTGTAATTTTGCTTTTGGTTGATAATGTTTTGAGAAAAGTCAGTGAGTGCAAAATCACACCTAAATTTTGGAACAAACTTGAAAAACTTTATCATATAAAGTCTCTTTCAAACAAATTTTTTCTGCTTAAAAGATTTTTTTGCTACAAAGTGGATCAATCTGTTATCTTGCAACTAATCTTGATCACTTTCAAAAACTGTGTCAAGATTTGATTAGTTCTGGTGAAAAAACTTCAGATGAACACCAAGTAATTATCCTTTTAAATGCCTTACCTGGCACTTATAAAGAAGTGATAAATGCTATTAAATACGGTAGGGATACCCTTACTTCTGAAATTGTTATTAACTCTCTTATAACAAAAAAAAATTGAATATCCAGTAGCAAAACCAAGAAATGTAAGAGGGGAAGGGTTATTTGTTAGGGACAGACCTTTGCATAGAGATTTTGATAATACAAATAATCAAAATGGTATAAAAAAGAAGTATAGAAGTAAGTCTAGACCCGGGATTAGAAAGTGTTATGGGTGTGGCAAGGATGGCCACCTTATCAAAGATTGTTTTAAAAGGAAAAATGATTTGAGAGAAAAAGGAAAGGAAGAAACCAACATTGCCTCATCCCATACTTCTAATCATCAACCTTCTACTTCTGCCTGCGACTTGTCTGAAGTATATGTTATTGTTTCTCAACCTACAGACTACTGTGAGTCTAATATATCCTGTTATGGTAAGTGCTTCTTTTCATATTACCTCTAGGAGGGATTGGTTTAATAACTTTGTATCTAGAGAATTGGGTTCTGTGATCATGGGGAACAATCCGACTAGTAATATAACTGGAATGAGTAATATTACTTTAAAGTTTATAATGACTGTGTGCTTAATCTGAAAAATGTCAGATATGTGCCTGAAATGAAAAGAAATTTGTTGTCTATTGGCATGCTTGATTATGAAGGTTTTTCACAATCTGTTAATAGCGGTGTTATGAAAATTATTAAAGGGTCACTTATTATTTTCAAATGTGTGAAAATAAATGGTATCTTTGTTGTAAATGCTATTGTTTTGAATGATCAACATGCTGCTTGTGATTCCGTATGTGATACAGACGATATATTAAAATGGCATAAAAGGTTGTCTCATCTCAGTTCTAAAGGTCTTTAACTTTTGAATAAAAAATGGTGTTTTTAGAAAAGATCCAATGTCAGATATACCTTTTTGTGAAACATGTACTTTGGGAAAATATCATAAGTTTCATTTTAACAGAGGTACACATAGATCCAAGAATGTACTAGATTATATACATTCAAACCTATGGAGACCTACACATATTCCTATAGCAAAGGGCAGCAGATATTTTTATATTGATGATTTTTCTATGAAAGTTTGGGTTTATTTGTTAAAACAAAAATCTGAAACCTTTGATAAGTTTAAAGTTTGGAAGCTTCAAGTTGAAAACAAAATGGAAAGAAAGTTAAAACTTTAAGAACTGACAATGGTTTGGAATTTTGCAATTCTGAATTTGATAAATTTTGTGAAAATTGTGGTTTGAGACATAAAATTGCTCGTTATACTCCACAACAGAATGGTGTGGCTGAAAGAATGAATATGACACTTCTTGTTAAAGTTAGATGCATGATAGTTGTTTCAGTCCTTCCAAAAAGTTTATGGGGTGAAGCTATATGACTGCATGTTATCTTATTAATTTGACTCCTTTCGTGTCTTTAAATGATAAAACACCTGCTGAAATGTGGAGTGACCATCATGTTGATTATTCTCATTTGAAAATATTTGGCTGTGCTGCATGTTCTCATCAAAACATAGGTAAATTCCATCATAGGGCACAAAAATGTGTTTTCCTTGTGTATCCCCTAGGAGTTAAAGGGTATAGACCATGGGCTAGAAGTTTAGGTGGAGCTAAGGTCATAATAAGTACTGAAGTGACTTTTAATGAGAATGAGATACTCTGCCTTAGTGATAAAGAGCCTGCAGAGTCAATTGTTGTTGAAACTGAAAATGTTTTACCCAATTCTAATTTGAGTTTACCCACTGTTACTGAAACTATTCAGGTGGAGCCAAATAATTCTGAAACTGAGACTGTTGAACCTGAACAACCAATACCTCAACCTGAAACCAAGGAAAGTGATTTAGAAATTGAACCTGAAATATTTCAAACTGACTTAAGTAACTACCAATTAGCTAGATACAGGATTAGAAGAGAAATTAGAGAACATGTGAGGTTTGGATATGTTGATAGTATCACTTTTGCCTTCCTTGATTTTCAGGATCTTTGTGACATTGAACCTAAGACATTTGAAGAAGTTGTGTCTAGTAAATATCATAAGGGGTGGCTTAAGACTACGAGTGAAGAAATAAAGTCTTTAAATGAAAATAGAACCTGGAATTTAGTTCCCAGACCTAAAGGTAAATTCATAGTGAACTGCAAGTGGATTTATAAGATAAAAGAGAGTGAATTAGAGTCTGAACCTGTTAGGTTTAAGGCTAGGTTGGTTGCTAAGGAATTTACACAAAAAGAGGGTGTAGATTACGTAGAAATTTTCTCACCTGTAGTTAAGTACACTACTATTAGAGTCGTGTTAGCTTTAGTTACACATTTTAACAGAGAATTAAAATAGTTAGATGTTAAAATTGTCTTTTTGCATGGTGAGCTTGATGAGAAAATTTATATGCAACAACATTTGGGTTTTATTGAAATAGATAAAATTGAGTATGTTTGCATTTTGAAAAAATCTCTCTAAGGTCTGAAGCAGTCTTCCAGATAGTGTTATAAAAGATTTGATACTTTTGTGTTATCTTTAAAATTCAAAAGAAGTGAATATGATCACTCCTGTATTATAAATTGCAATCTGGAAGTGAAGTATATGCGTTCTTACTGCTTTATGTGGATGACATGTTGTTAATAAGTCCTTGCATGAATCAGATCAAACTTGTTAAATATGCTCCTTTTTATGAATTTGATATGAAAGATTTAGGAAATGTTAAGAGGATTTTAGTAATGGAAATCCTTAGGGACAGACCTAAACAAATGCTTAGGTTAATTCAGACCTCTTATGTTTTGAAAATTGTGAATAAGTTTGGTATGTCTAATGCTAAAATTTGTAGTGTCCCATTAGTTAATCATTTTATTTTAACTAAAAATGATTGTCCTAAATTTGATCATGAGTTTGAATGTATGAAGAATGTGCTTTATTCTAATGTTGTGGGGTCTATTATGTACATTGTGGTTTGCACCAGGCCTGATACTACACACTCTATAAGTATGTTGAGTAGATATATGTTCAATCCTAATCAGAATCACTGGGAAACTTTAAAATGGCTTATAAGTTGCTTAAAGGGTTTTGCAGACCTTGGATTGGCTTACAGAAGAAGTTTTGAAGGTATAAGATTAAAAGGATATGTGGATGTTGATTATGCTAGTGATAGGGACAATAGAAAATCTGTTACTTCCTATGTTTTTATTATTTGTGATGCATGTGTTAGCTGTAAATCACAACTTCAACACATTATTGCACTATCTACTACCAAATCCGAATATATTGCTATAACTGAAGCTGTTAAAGAGTTACTTTGGTTAAAAGGTTTGCTTAGTGAGTTAGGATTTCTATGTGAAATGCCTATGCTATATTCTGATTCTCAATATGCTATTCATCTCTGCAAAAATCCCTTTTTCATGAAATAACTAAACATATTGACATTAAGTTACATTTTATTAGAGATGTTATCTCTAATGGCCTCGTGCTATTGAGAAAATTTCTTCTCAGCTTAACCCTGTAGATATGAGTACTAAAATACTGTATGTGAGTAAGTTTGAAAACAATTAAAATTTGTTAAATATTGACAAAGGGTAAGTTTGATGTCTCTGGCTCATTTTACCTTATTTGTTTTTTGAACAGTTTTTCTTCTTTAAGTGTTTTTTTTGTTTTTGTTTTTTTAACTGCAGCTAGTGCTGGTTAATGCCAGACTTGTATCAAGTTGGAGGTTGTTATAAAATTGATACAAGTGGAAGTTGGAGTACCAACTTGTATACTCCCATTTCTGGAAACGCGCCTTATTACTTGGAAAAGGCGTGATCACGTGGCCTCTAATCCGGGTCGTCTGATTTGAGGAGCTGGTCCTGGTCGTATATTGAAGGGTTATACTCTTGGTTCTGGATTTGAATCTTCCAGACTCTTCCTTTGTACGAAACCCCTCTCTCTCTGCTTCTTCAATTGTCTTTGTCAACTTGTTATTGTTGGCATTATCTATTTTTTCACGAGTTTGTAATTTAAGAGAATTTAATTTATTTACTAAATACGAATATTTAGTAATTTATTAAGTTTATTAAATTACTTATATATTTCTTGAATATAATATCTCCTAGGTTTGTGAATCATTTTATTTTTGGAGATAATGATTTTGGTTGAATCAAGAAATATTGATTCTTTAGAATCATGATATTGTTCTCGAAATATTGTGACATATTATTTGAATCAAGAAACATTGATCAAGATATGATATTGTGGTAAGTTTCTTGATGATTTATTTCTTGATATGGCAGAGCATAATCAAGTAGGATTAGGTAGAGTATCTTGATTCTTGGTATTCAACCTTATCTGTACATATGGTAAGATATTTTTCTTGATATGACCGAGTATCTTGATTCTTGGTAAGTCAAGTTTATCAATCCAATTGAGAATATCTTACATTATCTTTACTTATGGAAAGATTTATGATTATCTTACCATTATCTATGATTATCTTGATTTGATTGCAGGAAATCAAGATTGAATGCAACAAGGATTCTTGATGGACAAGAAATCCAATTGCATTTAAATGGGAGAAAATGGGATGTTTTCTCCAAGAAGTCTTGAAGCTAATTTTCGTGTGGTGCACTAATATTCATGGCTTCAACAGTGTTTTGACTTCGATTCTCTAGGAGGAGATTATCAATCACTTAGAGAAGAAATGACCTTCAGTGTGAAGATCAAACGGGAGGTTTGAATCATATTCGAACGGGAGTTCGAGGTTGCTGAAAAGTGTTGCAAATTCAAAGAAAGCTACGAAAGAGTGGTGGGACGTCAGCTCATATTACATGCCATAGAAGGATCATGGAGCGATCTACTTCTTGGATGTTTGATAAGTCTATGCGTAAATTTATCCTGTAGTTTAGATTGATCTGTATAAACTCTTTTCTTATATAGTGATTGATTTTTGTCCGTAGGGTGCGGGCACGTGGATTTTTCATGTTAGGATTTTTCCCACGTTAAACTCAAATATTGTGTTCTTGTCTACTTACAATTCTGCATAATTTATTCTCTCAATTTACATTTTACAAGCCAGATGAATCTGCATCAGCAAGATTCATCTGGTATTGCACTAAAACAAATCTTAACGATTCACTATTAATTCGTTACTGTCCAAACCTATCTGTGACAGTCTGTTTGTCAAACATAAAATTTAGACAACTTTAAATTTTCAGTCTTTGTTGAAGATCTTCGTGATTCCTTCACTTTTCTGTGTGAATACTTTGATTCACTAAGTCCATTGTTGTATATTGAGTGGTTGTTAAGTGAGGCAGAAATTTTATCTTTCGTTCTGTATGTTTTGAGCGAGATTTGAGTGTTCTCTTTTGGGTTTCTTGAGCGATCTTTAGGATCTGTTGTAAATTTTTTATTCTTTGTGAATCTACTAATAAATCGAAGTCATAATCCACTCAAAGTGGAGCTTCAACGAGACGTAGCCAAATGTTAGGCGAACTCGAGCCTTCGGGCACAAAAATCGCCGTGTTCTTTACTTTTATTGTTGGTTTTCTTGATGTGCTTTCGTTGTAATACCCCGACTAAGAAGCTGAAAAGATTTGATAAGTACTACTCATACCAATAAGGTGCACATTCTTTTCAGAAAATCTATCGTTAGAAACTCCAAAGTTAAGCGTGCTTGACTTGGAGCAATTCTATGATATGTGACCGCCTGGGAAGTTTTCTCGGGTAGCGTGCGAGTGAGGATAAAGTATGCTGAAAAGATCTATATTGGTACAGTGAGGACAATACGTTGTCATCTAACGGTTGGAACGGCCCGTTAAATGGAACCCGGGTCATTACAACTTTTGGGTTATTGTGAACCCTTGTTATTGTAACATTTATTACATTTTTATCCCTTATTGAAATTTTACTCACATCAGTATTTTAATTGATTTTTACTTACTATTCTTTTTCCTCTTAAAAAATTACAATATTCTCACTAGTCACCATCACCGCGACACCACCATTGTGTCACCTCCCTTTTCCTTGACGAGGCTCGGTGTGTTGTTGCACCATTGAGTTTTGACCAAGTTTTCACCAATTCAACAGTGTGTTTGATGAAATGTTTGACCGAATATGATGAAATTATCATAAAAAATTTGTAAAGTATCAAGGTGTGATATTAAAGTTCCATCCAAAGTATCATAAAAATTTGATAGAGTTTCAGGTGATGATACTAAAAATTTGAAAGTATCATATTGTGTTACTTTAAAAAAATATATATATCATAATATGATACATGTGATGAAGAACGTGTTTTTCAGTAATTCTTTAAATTGGATTAAATTTTAATTATGATATTAAAAATGGGTATTTGTGCAAACGCCCTTACTATATTCTGAGTTAGATTATGTCTCTCGAGGCATTGCTTGGGCCGAATTAAGTAAATACTGAATATGTTTTATCAATCAACAACTTCGATTTCAAAAAAAAAAAAAAAAAAATCAATACTATCGATCGTTGAATACTACACTTCACGTACTAATAAGTTGGAAACGAATTAAATGTTCTTGATGGAAAACATTAATGCAGATAATTAGGCACCAAACATTTTTAATAATAATAAATTTAACATCTTCTACTTGGCAACCTTGATATAAGTTTCAAAAAGTGCAATCAAATTGACATCACTTAACAACCTAATCATTAGTATTAGCAACTGCACCAAATAAATATGTAGTGGAAATGGAAATATATTAAATAAACTAATTTTATGAATGTGTGGTGTTCATGCAAAGTTTTGACTTTTTGGTATAATAATCAACAAGGAATATTTGATTATACTTAATTTTATGAGCATCTTTTGTGTGTTAGGTAAGGCAAGACTAAATTAAGAACAAAAGAAATGAAATATTTATTATATGTCATATTTAGCCCCTGATTAGTATTGCAAGAAAGTCATATTTTAATATAAGTCAAAATTAACATTTAATCTTAATCACATCTTTTATGAGATCAACAACTTTTTAATCACATATCTCATCAACTTTTATTAAAATCTACGAAAAATATGATTTTCATCTATACCAAATAGTGATTAATCTTATTTAACGTATCAAATACATATGAAATGCACTAAGATCGTGTAAAAGTGTCGTGAACTATAATTAAAGATGATAAACGGGTCAAGCCGCTTGACGACTCAACTCGTCCAGTTCACGAGCTGATCAAGGGCGGATCGTCACAAATGAGCCACGAGTCGAGCCCACGATGTAACGATTCGAAAATTTTGACATCATTTATCCATTATGACCTAATAAAAATAGTTTATAATTTATGTAATGATTTTAGAATGTAAAGAAAGAAAAACGTATTTAAACGAAAGAAAAACGAAAATATTAAATAAAGAAAAGTTACGTCAAAAACATGTTTAAGTGTCACTTTGTTCGAGACTTTTTCTAGTACTTTTGACCTCATTTGATTACATGTTATATATGTATGGACAAGTTCTAGGAGTGAAATTTGAGAATATGAAAACGGTTTGTCATTCCGACCAACGGATAGCCCTCGGTGAATTTTTTAAAATTAGCACGGTAAAAACGGTTAACCCAAAAACTGTTTTGAGTGACCTACTTTGAAAGGCCATAACTTGCTTCTCGGTTATCCATTTCTTCTACCGTAAATTGCAAGTTAAAGTACTTCGTGAGTACTTCAAAATAGTACCAAGAAACTAAAATTTCGACTTAGTTTGATATCTCAAATCTCAGCTCAAATGTTGCTCCTGAAAACTATTTTTACCAAATTTGGAAGCATGAGGTGTCACGACTACATCTTAGCCTCCATGACTCACCACTTATCTCCGAACTCCAGCTCCTGCTTTCATCTCCTTGGACCTCCACCACTTGCTTTATAGACTTTGTTAGTCACCAAATATACAAAGAAACAGTTCATGTTTGCATGTTTTGTCACCAAATAGTTATCAAATTTTTATTTTATTTTCTATTTTCATTTTTTCATTTTTGTTATACAATTTAATTAAATAATATAAATAGAATTTTTTACCCTTCATTAAAATGATCAGTAGATAATTTATTGATCAACTAATATATATTTTGATGAAATTAGATGGCATAAACATTTATTTAAAAAAAGGGGGTGAATGTGAGGGTGAGGGTGAGGGTGAAATTTTAAAAAAATAAAAATAAATAAAAATAAAAATAAAAATCGAAGGTAGAATGAATGTCGAGTTAAAGATGGAGACGTTTTGCGCCAATTAGATTGTTCATTGTCAAAATAAATAACTTATTCGATTCTACATCTACATCTACATCTATCTATCTAAAAAGGATGGATGTAGTAGAATCTTTTGAATACCTATTTTACCTTTATATATTTAGCTATGTACCCAATATACCCTTACTTCTTTTTAATAACATTAAATAATTTATTGCATTAATTAATTTATTGTTAAAAATTACGTTGTTATAATATAATTTCATATTATTATACTATTTCATTTATGCGGTATTAAATTAACTTCTATCAACATTTTATAATGGTGTAATAAAATTTCGTGTAGAAAGTGTAGAAGTTGTTAATTTCGATGAAACAATAGACGATACAAACTAATTTTATCAAGAGGAGCTCCTAAATAAATTGTTACCAAATGGTATCTACAAACAAATTAATCTTGAAAATAAATCTCCAATGATATTCTCAAGGAACCTAGATTCATCAATTGATCTTTTCAATGAGACATGAATGATTTATCGTTATTTCAAAAAACATGTAATTCATGCCGAAATAATCATTGAATAACATGTTGAAAAATAAGTTTTTCTTTCACGTATTCTATTAATTCCAGTAAATGATGAAGTATATTAATTCAAATTTAAGATGAACAATTTTTAAATTTTAATATGTCTATATTTTGCAATGACTATTTACAAGGTTTAAGGATAAATAATGCTTACTGCTAGAATATACATTCGTGAACATGCATTCTTTCATGATCAATTATAAATAGCACTTTCTCACAAAATTTCAATACAAATTATTAAAGTCTTGGTAAAATCGAAAAATAAAAATAAGAAAAATTTGTGATAAGTTGACAAAAAAATATTATTATAATCAAAACATTGCATTTCTATATATTCAAAATTTTCACATTATACACATAATTTCATTATAAAAATTATTCATGTATAACTTTTATAACAATTTAAAATTTTATTTTAATAATATTTAATACCTCAACTACTTTCAAAAATATTATAAGTACTTCAAAAATATTACACATCTCAGTCATCCTATACATAAGACGTGCAACGCACGTGCTTACTACTAATCAATTGAAAATTGCATTAAACAAATAATAAATATATAAGCAACACAATTAATTAAATAAAACTAACAATTCAATGGGAACGAACAACAAACAGTGCCGACCCTGTGTTTTTGGGTGTCCCTGTGCGAATATTAAAGAAGTGCCTCCATTCTTTATTTATAAAATATGCGTATAGAGAAAAAAAATAAACTATTTATATAAACTCATTATAAATAAAAATGCCACATAACAAAAATATCGTTTTCAATGTTTTTCTTATATCGTTTTCATGTCATAAAGAAAATGTACAACTAAAAAACTAAATTTATGCCTTGTAGAACCTTCAAAACATCCAAAAGCTCATACTTTCTTAAAAAAGCGTCATCGAAATCACTAATATCTTTGATAGTCAATATGAGTTGACCTGAAAAAGAAAGAAAACAACTCAAACATTATCATATGTAAGTCTTGAAATGCAACAAATTATTTAAAATTAGTTCTTCTTGCATCACTTAAATCATCTATACCTTTATTTCTATCATTTTTATCATGTACTTCATTTGTATTACCTATAAAATTTGTTTTATCGTGACCGTCTTTATGATTATTATTATTATTATTTTCTTCATTGAGTCCAAATTCTTCCTCATGATTTGGTTGTTGGTCATTAGCTAAATCTTCCGTTGACATGTCAATTATAGTGTCTTTATCTTGCAATTATCTAACCACGAATCTATCAAGAGCACCTTTTTGAGATTGTATTAACTCTTCACATTTTCTCCTTTTCTTTCGTTTATCACATCCAGATAGTTGTTTTCTAGAAAACATTTTAATCTTTTTATCGCAAACAAAAAACAAACGAAAGAGAAGATAAATATTATCAGAAAAATATAACCTAATTTAGAAATGACTAATAAGAGAATCTGAACCGAGCACTGCACTGAATGAAGTCAACGAACCAAGCCCACTAGCACTGTACACAATTTGAACCGCAATTGGAAATCTAGGATTTAGGTTCAACATCAATATATCAAAATTCAGCATCAACATTCAACAAGTCTAAATTCATCACTCATCAAGGCTGAAAGAAATCTAACATTTTACCTATAGAGTCACATGATGAAGGCAAATCATAGTCGCGGCAATGGAGGGTTTTACCGTTTTGGAACTTGGAAGACAGACATACAGACAGACAGTGTCAATGAAACGAAGCCGAGCAATGAATCTGAAATTTTCTTGTAACGAAGACAGTGATGCAGACACAATGAGCAGATTTTTTATTTCTCGAAAGTGTAATCTGGCTTCTATTCTCTGGAGGTTTGATTTACATAGGAAATGTGGTTGTTTTAGAAGATGGGGGAGTCTCTAGGAGTAGGTTTTTGATTTACAATGGGGTGAGTAGGTTTTTGATTTACAATGGGGTGAGGAGTGAAAATAAAAATGAAAATTTGGAAAAAATTTAGAGTTGGTCCGCCTCTTTGCTGTCCATGTATTGGAATAAAAAAAATTTGTTTAAAAAAATTAAAATAATATGTTCTAATATATTTTTTCAATTTTGGTGCCCCAAAAATTATGATGCCCTGTTCGTCGCATCTCTCGCACGACCTCAGGATCGGCCGTGTGCTCTTTAAAGTTCAAATTGTTCATCTAATCACTAATTAAAAAAAAAAAAAAGATTTACGGTAATATATACCCATTAATTAACCATGCAGTAAAACTTTCAGCATGCATAGAACTCCACCAGCTCCTCCAGTGACTCCGGCTGAGGATCACCATTTTCAAGCATCCACAGCAAGTGTTCAAACATCACAACTTCACATCCAACTGTGATCGTATCGTCGCCGTCGCCTGAATATTCCACGAGTTCCCGGAACAGCGGATTGTCCAACACGTCGGAAGTGATCATATAGCGCCGCCGTGACTTGCCGACGTAGACAGGGTGGAGATCTTTGACTGCAGTTCTGTACGAGGATTCATCATCAGAGAAATTGTTGGCGGCAACAATAGAGCTGCTGCTGGAACGGCTAAGCTTGAAAGACTGCATTTTCCTTAGCATCGATTTCAGTCTTGTGAGTTTGCCTCCCTTAGCCATTTTTTGAGGGGATTCAAAGGAGAATATGTATAGAGAAAAGAGGATTTGGGGTTTTTGGGAAGGTTGGTAAAGAAGAAGGAAGGTTCTTTATTTATAGAGGGCAGGAATGGGGTGGTGTGGGGTGGGGTGGTTAGGGGTGTGTCATGTGTGAGTGTGACAGTAGTGTGTGGAAGTGATGAATTGGACAGTGTTATATTGAAATGCAGTGAACGGTTATACAGTTGTAAAGAGGTGGAAGATAGGAGGACCCATTTGATTAGGACAAAACCATTTGCGGTAGTGCAATTTGTATACAAGTGTATTGACGAGTTTGTCCTTGTCCTTTGTTGACAGATGTCAGATGATAAAAAATTGATTTCACTTGAGGGTAAATGTGTAAATTTACCGTCCAATAATTGTATCAATGTTTAATAATATTGAGTAGGTTAATTACATAATTCGACACTGGAGTATTTTTTTCCCGGTAATAGTCACTCAACTTGTAACTCTTATCCCTATTTTGTAGATATTGAAATTAGATTTTTAGAAATTTATAAAATATCAGGTTAAAAAGTTGTGGATTCAATAAAATATGTGGTTAAAATTAAATATTGACTTTGACTTAGGTTATGTTCAGTAATGACATCTTTGACATTATAATGAAAACAATTTTCAAAATCACTTTTTAACCACACGTATAAAAAATTTAACCGCACATGACATATCTTACTTAGAAAATTCAAATAATAAAATACATTATAAATCAAATTCCTTTTACTTTAGCTGTCAAATGGAGCCTTAGATTAAAATCTCTATCAAACGGGGCCTTGTTTGGTAAAATTTTTTGTTTATAAATAAAGAATGTTATATTTTTAAGGTAAAATATGAGGTTAAAAAGTGATTTGAGAAAATGTATGTGATTAAAAAGTAATTTGAGAGAATGTGTTGTTTGTAAAATTAATGATTTATCAAACTGAGAAACATTAACGGTAAATCCTACATGAAGATATTAAATACTAGTGTCACCAAAATACGTTGTTTATTATGTCAAGTCAACAAAATTATGGAGTTAGAACTGAGAATTAAATACATTCGAAAGAATAAGGCGACTAGTTTTAGACATATTTTCTTTGGTGGAGATTAAATTAAATTTTTATTAAATTTTGTTAAAAGTTAATAAAATTGTACGGTGAACACGTGCATCCCCCCCCCCCCCCCCCTATTTTTTGCTTATTTGGAGTACTAAATAATGCATCTTGGTAACATGTCGACTGATCGACACTTACTGGGTCTTGGAGACCCCAATTTTCTTTCCATAAAAAAATTCTATTATTTTTAATTTAAGTTTTAGACCCAATTCAAAATGTTTTGGAGTTGGTTAATATTAATCTATTAGCAATGTAGAAGAACTTATAAAAAAAACTTGTAATAAAGTATTAAAAAAAAAATCATCATTATTATTTTATTTTAATATTTTCATGCATTTTAGTACAAAAACCCCAAATCAAAAATGTCGGTTTCCGCCAACTTACTGCACTAGGATTTAGCCTATGTTTAATATACATTACGTGAGGAAAATTTTTGAATAGTAATTGATATGATATTATGATTTATATATGTAGAAAATTTTATTGTTAAATTTGTGGAGAAAGAAATTGTGTGTTGTTCAGAAAGTTATTAGAGATTATAACATGGCTCAAACAGGGACTAAACATACCAATTTTTAACCAAATATTTTACCTTAGAAAGATTACAAAGTCAAATAAATCCAATTTATAAATTCCGCTGTCGCCGAACACACACTAAAATTAAAATTTCACTGTTTCAATAAAATTTACAAAAATCAATTTACGTCAATCAATTATGCCCTGACAAAATAAGTATCTACTATACAAAAGTCAAAACGAAATGTTTAATAAATGAGCACATGATACATCATAAGAAAGATGGTTGAATTTGGAGTTCAACGCAAAAAACGGAGTGCAATTCGGAGTTGTAGATCAAAAGTTATACACGTTTGAAGACAATTACCTTTAAATAAAATACGGAATGACTAAATTGAAAGAAAAGTAAAATTTGGGGACTAATGAACAAGAAAATTTAAAGGTAGAGACGTTATTCGCCAAAAAAATAAACGTAGGGACGTTTTTCCACAATAAGTGTCAAACGTAGGGACGTTTTGTGCCAATTACTCAAGTATGAATGTGCTGCTTTTTTTTTGGACGAAAATGCCCTTGAAATTTACTGTTCAATTTGAAGTTAACGGTGAAATGGGGTTAAAATTGACAGAAATGATGTCTTCTACCAAAAATTGTAAATGTTGGGATGTTTAGCGTCAAAAATCAAAACGTTGGGACGTTTTGCACAATACATATCAAACGTTGGGACGTTTTGTGCTATTAACCCTTTACTTTTTGAAAAAGATGAAAAAAAGAATTATTTACTTGATTTTGTGTACCGAGTACTCGGTACGACATCCATACAATTTTAGACATGTGACAAGTGTGTCATTATGCCATAAATTAAAACAAATAAGAATTTTATTTTCATCCATCTTTTATTGAATATATATTACAAATACATTTAACTTTATATAAAAAAAATAAAATAAAAAATCATTAATACATCTCAATTTATAAATAGGGTTTACTCACAGAACATAAGACCTTATTTCTTATTCGTATAAAATTGATTCTTTAAAACTATTTTTTTCAATGTTCATTTTCAACCACATTATTTAAAAACTAATTTATCATAATTGTACATACTACTTTTAACCACACATTCTAAAAAAAAAAAAAAAAATTACTTTTCAGCTTTCATTTTTAACCTCTGAGGCTCTGGTCGGTAGACAAGATTCCAAAATTTAAATTTTGTGTTGAATTTATTTGTGTTTTCTAGGTAAGATGTGAGGTTAAAAATTGGAGATAGAAAATGTGGATGGTTAAAAAGTGGTATGGGAAATTGTGTAAATTAAATTTTGTGTCTTTTTTGTCTTGTGGTGAAATAAATGGCCATTTAATTTGTATCCGAACAGGGCATCAATCGATTGATTTGACAATTATTTTATTTTTACACTATTTTTTTTCATTTTCAACCACACATTAAAACTAATTTAATATGTAGTCTCTATCAAATATACCCTTATTCAATTATTTCAAATGCAACGTGACATTTTATTTTTCATTGAGTAGACAAATTGTCATGTTATCGAAAACAAATTTTTTTTTAAAAAAAAAAAACTATTTTTGTGCATGTTAAATAAATGTGTTGATCATGATATATTTTTAAATAAAATGAGTTTACTAACGGTTTATATTTTATTTTTGATAGAATTCAATAAACTAATTGTTACAATCTGTACTCTTTAGTATGCATGTGTTTGACCCCCATTTTTTGAAAAAAATTGTGGTTGTGAATAGTATTTTTTGGAGAATGTATGGTTAAAAAATGTTTGAAATGTAAAAAATAGTAGGCTTGACTAAAATGAATGGTTGAGATTGAGTATCGAATAAATTTTGTTTTGAAAAAATGGGGGCCAAAATTGTATGGATGTCGTACCGAGTATTCGGTATATATGGTGTTCTTTCGTTAATATGATAGTGTAATTTAGAACATTAACTTATCTTATCTGCATTTGACCTAATTACAAAGAATAATATTAGTTATCTCAATCTTGAGATTGATCTCTACCCAATTGACACATTTTCATTGAAAAATGAGAAGGCGCCTTATGCATGTGCACATGAACACTTCCTCATTCTCCAATGAATGTGTGTCAACTCAAGTAGAGATCAATCTCTACTTGAGATTAATAGATTACTCAATAATAGTTAATTTAGTAAGTCTAATCCATTTTGTAACAATCAATTTCATTGCTCCGGACCTACGTCCAGCTCTAATGGCACTCGACCTTTTTTTTTAAAAAAAAATAAAAAATAAAAAAATGAATGAAATGAACTAAAAAATAAATTCAATTTAATTAAATTAACAATGTCATGTCTTTAATTTGGTCATAGCCAGTCCAGTATCAATCAACAACTACAAATAAAAAAGGAGGTTGGCGTTCAACCTTTCTTGATAAATAAAGGCTGTCCGTATTATAGAAAAGAAATATATATATATATATATATATATATATATATTTTCTTTTTCAAAGAATTTCGTTTGAAAGCGGCAGGCATGTGCAAGGAAGTTTGTCGTAATTTGAACATTCATATTTTAATCAAAGATTAGGAATTATAAATAATAAAAATTCATATAAGAATTAACATACGTGTGGTATCATTTGTTTGACTTCATGTGTTAGTTCATAGAATGGCCAAAAGTTTCAATTATTCATCAAATTCAATCATTTAGGACTAGTTTGGAACATTTTGGCTTCTTGTAGAAGAATTTTCTAGAAAAGAAAAAAAAAATATATATATATTCTTAGAAGTTGGAGGAAAACATCCTGAACGAGCATCCTTTAAAACTCTTCAAAATTGGTGGAAGTATATATATATATATATATATATATATATATATATATATATATATATATATTTAATTGTCAAACGAATAAAATACAACTTTTGACTTTTCAAAAACAATCTTATACAAACCATTAAAGTACATGAGGTTAAGCAATAGAGCTAGTATTTTTTTTAAATCGAGTTTATTTAGGTTTGGTGTATAATAACTAAGTTTTTGTTTGTTAAAAGTTTTACCTTTAAAAACATGTTTTTTTTTTATGATTTCGAGCTAAAATATATGGTTAAAAGTGGAGAGAGAAAATATGTGTGATTAAAAAATGATTTGAAAAATTATATTATTTAAAAAACATATTTTTTTCAAGTTTGCCAAAAAGAGGTTAACGTTGCTACCTACATGGCTACATCTTATGAAATTCAAAAACTTTTTTTGTGGTCAACTTCGCCCTTGTTTGAGACCCATTATTTGGAAAAATTATGGTTTAAAATAGTATTTTTGAGAGGATGTGTGATTAAAAAATGTTTGAAAAGTAAAAAATAATATGCTTGAGTAAAATAAATAATTGAGATTGAATATTAAATAAATTTGATTTACAAAAAAATGAGGGCGAAATAGGGACTACGTAAGAAATGTTCCTTTTTTGTAATAGGTACAAGTAGACTTGTTAGTGCGGCAGTAATGTTTTCAAACTTTATTTATTTTTCTAACCGAAAAGTGTTGTGTATAATTAAACCTTTTCACCCTCCTCTTTCATTTTTTTTCTTTTTTTCTTTTTTTTTAATGATCGGAAGAAAACCATTTCACCCTCAATCGGCCTAGTGGTTGGTTGACTATTGCGGCTTTTCCTATTTCAGTTTGCATTGAAAATACAGTAAATACTAGACATGAAACGAAAATTGTCCAACCTTTCAAGTCCTAGTGAGTGAAAAGGTATTCATAATTGGCCCGTTCCTCACGGCACAAGACTTCTCGCTTTTCATGAAAATATTTTCCCCTTTGCATACGTGAGTTTGACATAAGCAATGACTGGGGCGGATCTACCCAGAGCGCAAATGGACGCTTTACCTGCACTTTTGGATCCTGACAACAATATGAATTTTATTTTATTTTATTGAATTTTTTGAATGTATATTTACTATTAAAGAATGAACTTAAAATTATGACATTAATAAGATTATAACTTAAATAAATTGTATAAATTCACATGGTGGTCGCAATGTACATCGGTTCGAATCTTAACTTGACCATTATTAATTATCTTTTTTTGGAAAAAAATGTACTATTGATCCTAAACTCTAGAACTATTTGCACATTTTTTCATTTTGCCATAATTCTAAATTTTTTTTTATATGAATGAGCTAATAAATTATCTCGCTTGAAAATAAGAAAACGTTTTACAATAGTTGAAGTAATTTTTTTCCAACCCCCTTACAAAAAAAATAAAAGATTCTCACCCGCATTAAAAAAATTTATGGGTCCGTCCCTTAAGTCGATTGTGAACACGTGTGAAGCAAATTCTCAATGGACTCAGAGAAAAACAACTTGGCCTTCTGACAGCGAATAGACCCGGTATTCAATATATGCAATTCCTCGCCAAGAGAAGATTGACCCTGTTATCTTTGCTGTTTTGAGGTCGTTTTGTGTTTTTATTTTCGAAAACGCTAAAAGCGCGTTCTCTTTAACATTTTCGAAAACGCATTTTGGAAAATAAAAAAAAAATTGTATACAAAACACTCAATTCGTTTTGGGCGTTTTGTGTGTATTTCGATAAAAAATGTCCAAAACGCGGAAAACGTGTTTTGAAAAATTATTATTATTATTATTATTTTTAAAGAATTATATTAACTTGGAACTAAGCTTAATATAAAGTTTTTATTTTTTTTAGAATTATCCTAACTTGGAACTAAATCTAAATAAAGAATTTTTTATTTTTTTATTTTTTAAGAAATATCCTAACTTGTAACTAAGTTTAAATAAAGTTTTATTGAATTCAATATTAACATTACAAAAAAAAAAAAAAAAAAAATTAAGTGAGAATTCTTGTTGTCATATTTCAAAAAATGCACTGATGAATGGACTCTGGTGGTTTTGAAAGAAATTGCATTTTCTGAATTTTAATAGAACTAGAGCTTTCTCAAATCTCAAACCTGATCAAGCTGTGTTAATATAGACTCTTAATGCTCACATTAGTGTATTGTATGTAACCATATTTTCAGTGTATTGTGAAAGGAAATTTGAATTTGTGTCAGTAGTATTTTGCAAGCAAATTAATTAAAAATAGTTTAAGTAGTATTCTGCAAAATTTCAAACAGAACGTGTTTTCCAGCTTTTTATTTTCAAAATTAGTGTTCAAAAATGATAAACCAAACGCGTTTTCAGCAAATTTGAAAAAAAAAATGAAAAAAAAAATACAAAATATTTTCGAAAATGAAAATATAAAATAAAATACAAACAGAACGACATCTTAGATTTTCGCTAATGTAAATTCACAATGGTATGAAAGTCCATCGGCTTACTTTATTGCTCCCAATAGCGTAAAAACAGATTCACTAAAGGTATCTGTAGAAGGAAGAGCAATTGAGTCAGTAACCAATCGGAGCAAGCTCGAGCAATGAATAGAGTGAATAATGCACGACTAAAGGTAATCATGTTACTGTTGAATATATTGAAATTTTGTTATATTTTGTACATATATTCTATCATAGTAGTTGTACAGTTAGATTTTTTGTTTCTTCTGCTATCAGTTTGTTAGTAATAATAGTTTAGTGGTTTAATTGACAGCTGTAAATAATTGGTTACCCAAATGACCAAACCCGGTCATATATATACTCACTTTGTAACTTCTGAATACTTGAGTTGAGTTAAATAAAATATATTTTTTTCTCACAATTGTTCATGACTTTAGTAGAGCTACTTGGACCTTTCTTATCAAACATAAGAATCAGGTCTGTAAACCATCAAAGGTTTTCACAAACTCATTGAAATCCAATTTGAAAAAATGATCAAGATTTTTAGAACGGATAATGGAACAGAATTTACAAATAATGAACTGAATTTTTTTTTTCACTGAAAAATGAATTTTACATCAAACCAACTGTGCATACACTCCACAACAAAAATGGTGTTGTGGAAAGAAAACACAGACACCTCTTGCAAGTTGCAAGAGCTCTCGTGCTACAATCCAATCTTCCAAAGCAATTTTGGGGTGAGTCCATTCTTACAGCTACTTCCATCACAACTTTTACAATGGAAAACTCCTTATGAAATTTTGTACAAAATATGAAGACTTTCGGCTGTCTTTGCTATAGTACTAACATCAGGCTTGGAAAAGATAAATTTGAACCTAGAAGTTTCAAATGTGTTTTAACTTGGCTATAGCACTGGAAAAAAGGGTTTTAAACTTTTTGACATAAATAATATAAAACTGTTTTTGTTTCAAGGGATGTAGTTTTTCATGAACATATATTCCCTTATGCACACATTCACTCTAGAACTGATGATTTTCCCCTGCCTATATCTTTTGATCATTCTCTTGTAATGTTTGAGTTTGATCCTGTCATTTGCACTGAACACGAACATGTTAACAGTCCAACATATAATTCTGTTTCCTCTACTGCCAGCAATGGTATTAGTCATGTCCTTGAAAATGACAATGATGCATCTATTCCTGATGTAGAGAATAGCAATCCTGACTTCATTCCTGAGCCTACCATTCCCTCTTCTTCACATTCCACTCCTGTACTCAGAAAAAGCTCAAGGCAAAAGGCTGCCCCTTCATGGTTAAAAGACTGTTACCAACTTTATTTTGACTTATCCTACTCATTCTGACATTTTAGAATTTAGTTGCAATTCATCTATTTCTGTCTTCTCTCCATTAACTTCTCAGAATTCTCTTATCTTCAACCCCAATCACATTCAATTTCTTGCAACAGTCTCTACTATCCAAGAACCTAGATCTTATAAAGAAGCAAGCACAAAACCTGAATGGGTTCAGGCAATGGGGATTGAACTTGATGCGCTAGAAAAAAAATAACACTTGAACACTCTAATGGATCTGTTGAGAGATATAAGACTCGATTAGTGGCAAATGGGCATAACCAAGTTGTTGGGATAGATTATTCTGAATATTTTTCTCCTGTAGCAAAACTAGTCACCATCAGATTATTGTTTGTTGTAGCTACTACATATAAATGGTCATTATTTTTATTAGATATTAATAACGCCTTCCTTCATTAAACTTCCAATTCTCAGGAATTCAATTCCCTGAAATTCATTTTCTTTCCACCCAAATTCCACTATCGCTATCAAACGCAGCCTTAATTCCTTGGAAGTTTTCTAACAACAACAAATGGTGGTTTCTTTTGATAAATTGTAGATTGTTGTTAGATTGATGTAACTTCCAATGAATGATGACATGCAAGAACAACTCTAAACAATTAATTTCAACAAATTCAGAAATAAGGATGTGAAGTAGTTGGCCATTTTGCGCAAATGAAACGATGTTGACCATTCAAATTTCAATACGTCTCTTTTGCAAATAGTTAGAGAAGAAAGTATTGTTGATGTACAATAACATATTTCTTTTAGATTATTGACAGGATTTAAAACCGCATCCACAATTTGACTCAAGGGATTAGTAGGAATTAATTAATAATTAAAGTTCTACTTAAGGAATTTTAGAATATTATGAAAAAATAGCATTTAATGAGAAATTATATTTAGCCAAGTATTATTGTCTTTAAATGATTGACTATTTAGGCGACTAGTTGACAATACTATTGAGTAGTACGATAGAAAATCTATTAATTGATCCATCTCTTACCATAATGATCCCATTAAAAATATTAATTAGTCATTACCTACTAAGGAAAAATATTTCCAACTCATCGTCATTATCACTTGTGTGGGTATATGTATTGATGAAAGCGACATCATAACTTTAGGCAGTAATTACAATGAATTTATGAAAGTGACATCATAACTTTAAGCGGTAATGACAACGAGTTGGAGGTATTTCGGAGATGAAGTCATCTTTAGCATACGGAAATTAATATTTTCCTTGAATTTATGGAAAGACTTTCCTTGAATTTTTGGAAAGACTGAGATACATTTTATGCCTCCGTTTCGAAAACTTGTTTATAAATAATACATTTTTTCAAATCGTTTTTTAATCACAAACATTTTCTAAAATCACTTTCCAATCACGTATTTTACTTGAAAATATCACATTATTTGTTTATAAATAAAAAAATCTCTTGCCAAAGAGAGGCTCTCCATTTCATTGTATCTACGATAATGGGTACATTGCACACACCATGTATGAAGAAATGTAACATATGAGAACTCAACTAGTTATCAAACAAACCAATCTCTTAAAGATAAATAAAATAGGTAAATATAGTACGTTCATAAGCATGCTCCACCGCTTGTGCGGGCCCGTCAATTCCTTTGAGTTTCATTCTTGCAAACGTACTTCCTAGGTGGGATACTTCATTCGTCACTTGACGGAATTCATATCTAGTTTGATTCAATTGCTATTAAGAACGATAATTTAATAATTTCACAAGAATGAAGTTTGAACATCTTATGAAAAAATTGGTCGTAATAAGAAACTATCAAGGCTGTGAAATGATGGAGAGTAGGAAGAGAAGTGAACCTTCATATTTAGAAAGACTTTCTTTCAAAGAACATTATCAAATATCGTGATACTTTTTTGTACAACAATAAAAACAAAGAATAGACGCATTTATATGAGCAAAAATCAGCACGAACGTTTCTCCATGATAACATCATGCAAGCATATGACATTGTCATGACTCTGGGGTGGTTACAGGTTGTCAACACATGCAATGCCTGAGAAATGTGACCATAACAAGAATTTGACTATTCATGTAAGCTTTTACATCCCATACTTGTGTTTATCATTCAAAAACATATATAACTTTTCATAACAGCCTGAAACATAATGTCCTGTTCACTTTACTGTTTTGAGGTCGTTTTCTGTTTTTATTTTCGAAAATACTAAAAACACATTCTCTTTACCATTTTCAGAAACGCATTTTGGAAAAAAAAAAAAAAATTTGTACGCAAAACGCCAAAAACCTCGTTTTTGGTGTTTTGTGTGTAATCAATAAAAACTGTTCAAAATGCTGAAAACACATTTTGGAATTTTATTTATTTATTTTTATTTAAAGAATTATCCTGACTTGGAACTAAGTTTAAAATAAAGTTGATTTTTTTTATTTATTATTATTAATTTTTTTTTTTTTGAATTATCCTATCTTGGAACTAAGCATAAATAAATGTGTGTGTGTGTGTGTTTTTTTTTTTTTTTTTTTATATATAAGAATTATCCCGGCTTGGAACTAAGCTTAAATTTTTATTTTTATTTTTATTTTTGAGAATTATCCTAGCATGGAAGTAAGTCTAAATAATTTTATTTTTTTTTTAAAGAATTATCCTGGCTTGGAACTAAGCATAAAATAAAGTTGATTTTTTTTTTTTTGGTGGAGAATTGTCCTAACCTGAAACTAAGCCAAAATAATTTTTTTTTGAGAATTATCCTAAAATAAAGTTTTATTAAATTCAATATCAACATTACAAAAAAAAATTAAGTAAGAATTCTTGTTGTTTATATAGACTCTTAATGCTCACATTAGTATGTTGTAGGTAACCATATTTTCAGTGTATTGTAAAATGAAATTTGATTTTGAGTCAGTAGTATTCTGCAAGTAAATTAATTAAAAATAGTTTAAGTAATATTCTGCAAAATTTCAAAAAGAACGTATTTTTCAGCTTTTCATTTTCAAAAAAGTTTTCAGAAATGATAAACCAAATTCGTTTTCAGCAAATTTAAAAACAAAAATAAAAACAGAAAATATAAAACATTTTCGAAAATGAAAATACAAAATAAAATACAAAACGCCACATAAATTTTTCATTTTCAGAAAAATCTAATCTTGAAGCCATGGACTTCGACTTCCAAATTTCCCTGTATTTCTTCTTCTTGCTTTTAATTCAAAAAATAAATTAAAAAATCTTCAAGCAATGTATTCTTCAAGATTCAATTCAGTGATTTGTGTTTTTTTAATTGTTTCTCCATGATTTCGGTCTTTCAGGGCTTCAACAGAATCCTAAAGACTGCCTAGCATCATGGCCCAATGGGTCGAACTTGCTCATCCGTTCTAATGAGGCCTAACTTCATAGCCCAATAATTTGTGAATGCTATACTAGATCAACATTAATTAAAGGTTTTTAAAATGTTTAAGTACGCAAATACAAAACTTTAAGAAACTTATTTTTTAATTTCAGGTTTTTAAAAGATATTTTAAAAATATAAAACATATTACCAAATTCAGGTATTCAGGCAACGTAAAATCAGATTGACTGTTTGTAATTAATTACAATTGTAACTTAATTTCAATTTTGTAATCAATTACAAATGTATCTAACTAGTTTATTGCAATTAAGTTGCAATTCATTAAACATGACATGTTTTGTTTGCTAAAATTAATTGAATTAGTTACATTCACCTTAATTACAACTGCCTTTACAACTTAATTACATTTTGTAATCAGTTACAATTTACAATTAATTCAATTGTAATTTTATTCTAATTTTTCAATTCATTACAATTGTAACTAATGAATTTTTAAAACATGACAATTTTGAATTAATTTCGTTAACTTTAATCACAACTGCAATTGTATAATTACATTTTATAATCAATTATAATTTATAATTAATTATAATTGTAACTAAGTAATTACTATTGCAACTTAATTGTATATTTCAAGTCACTTTTTCTTTCAAAATTAATTGAATTTATTACAAATTGTAAATTTATTTCAATTTTGCAATTAATTACAACTATAACTAATGGATTTGTACAAAAAAAAAAAAATTGCTGAAATGAATTAAATTAGTTACAAAATTTAATTAGTTACATTCACCTTAATTAAAATTAAAATTGCAATTTATTTACATTCTATGATGACTAAAATTTACAATTAGTTACAATTGTAACTTTATTATTTCAATCATGTAATTAATCATAATTGCAACTAATGAATTTATAAAATATTAGTGTAATTTGTAATTAATTACATTAGTTAAATTAGCTTCATGCATCTTAATTAAAACTACAATTGCAACTTAATTACATTTTGTAATCAATTACAATTGTAACATATTTCAATTTTGTAATCAATTACAAGTGTAACTAACTAATTAATTACAATTAAGTTGCAATTGTAATCGTAGCAATTACGAATTGTAATCAATTGTAACTTAATTTTAATTTTGAAATTAATTATAATTGTAACTAAGTAATTACTTTTGTAACTTAGTTGTAACCACCAACCACCATTGCCGCCCGTCTCCTTCGGGAGCTCACCACCACCGTCTCAATAACACAACCACTCCACCACCACCACCACTACCACCACCACTGAGCCGCCATCAACCACCACCAACAAACACTTTATCGTACCCACATCCACCTCCGTTGCCTCCATTGAATTTGAACACTGCGAGATAGCATCGATGGAACAAAAATCATATTTCAGAAAGCTAGTTGCATCCTAATTCATAAGATAGGTAATAGTATTCATATCTTAGGAAGTAAAATAATCACGTGGCTTATTTACAGTAATATTGTTGTTATGTTCAATGAGTACGCAAAGTCAACATTTTCCTTTGTGGACAACTTTTTCTATCTCAGAAACGTCAGAGTCCATTTAATCTTAAAAACAAGAGGCATCCATTAAAACTTCCATTGCAACAGCCAACGGCCACCATAGGATCATCTGCCTCCTCACTACGACCAACACAGAATCCACCACCTCCATCGCCGCCACTGTGCGAGATTGGGCCTCGTTGACAACAATACTCCTTCCATCAAGATCCTGGCCATTCACTCCTTCAATCGAGCCCCTCATCGATTGCACATCCTTATGGATCTAAGAGGAGAGCGACCGACTACGTGGCCAGTTGGTTCTAATGGTGAGCGTGTCTAAGAGGGGGGGGGGGAAAGAGAGAGAGATGGGGGAATGATAGGGTTTATATATATATTATTTATTTACCTAATTTAGTAAAATAGTTTAGAATTAACTTATTTTAAAAATTCAAAAATTAAATATATGAACTACTCTAATTATCCCTTTTTAAAATGGGACAATACATAAATAAGTTGGATACTATGTATAAGTTCATTTTTAAGAAACTTCTTTAAATGTTTCAAAAATCAAGTCATAATTTTGATTTTATAAGTTAAATAAAGAATTAAGCTCATGTTTGATATATAGATTAAAATTAGATTTTTAGGGAATCTGTCTATATTATATTCAAGAGTGTGTTTGATTTTAGTGAAAATGATTTTTTTTGAAATGAGTAGTGATTTTTAGGAGAATAAATGGTTAAAATTTAGTTGAAAAGTCAATTAATGTGGACTTGATTTTTAATAAATGGTTGAAATTGAATACTGAAGGAAAATAAAAGAATTTTAATGAAAACCAAACAATGACTGTATATTACTGAAGCTAACTCAGATTTTGATCAATTTTAATTGAAATTAATTTTGATTGGAATTTCAGTAGGGAGACGAATCTGAATCTGATAACGTGGCTGAAAAGTAATTCCCCCTTGCCCAATTTCCCTCTTAACTGCCTACCACCAACCAAGTCCAAAGACAGTTTCTTCTCCAAAAGCGGTGCGATTTTTCTTCACGTTGATTTCACTTTGAATTTCTCAACTACTAATTTCTCTCATGTCCCTTTTAATTTATCTCAACAGCAAATCCTATTTCCCAAGAAAATCTCGCCAGACAACATCAACAATGGATTTCAGATCATTTATTTGAAGAAAACTTCAACACACTTCTGTATAAAATGGGTGCTTCACCAACCCGTGTCGATTGCAAGAATCTCCTCCCCATCCCGATGATCAAAAATTCTGGTACCACAACCGCTTTCTAATATAAAACAAAAATCGGTTTAATTATCTTTTTCTTTTTTGTCATTTTAAGTTATTTTGCAGCATAATTTTGAAGTTAATTAAAATTAATCAAAATGTTTCTCACAAAGTAAAGATTGACTTTTAAACTCAAATTTTTGGGTTTTCCGGGTTTAGTTGTATAATTGTTTATTGTTTTGCATTTGAAGGACTGAGTATGATAGAAGAGTTAACACTCTCTCCTGAAGGCCAATTTTTCAAGTTGAATATACCAAGGTAATGTTGGGAATTTCGACACGTCGATTCCCACTTTACTTTTCCCACAGGATCTTTCGATGTTCAAAATAAAATAAGCAAACAAGAAAATAAATACGAACACAGAAATTTACGTGGTTCAGCAAAATGCCTACGTCCACGGACCCTCGCCAAAGCTTTTTACTATATATTAAATTGTTACAAATATATAGACTTTCACTCACCAACCCAATTCCACAGACCACAGAGAAAATACTACAAACGAGCTTTACCGCATATAATTTCTACCCTTTGACTTACACTACAAAGAGTTACAAGAAACTTCACAATATGCTAGGCTCACAATTTTCTCTCTTTGATCACAATGTGACACTAATTAGCACTCTCTCATATGTTTGTGATGGTGTATTTCTTCCTCTAGTTCCTTCTCTATTTATAGAGAGGATTCTATACTAAATTCTCTTAACACCAAAAACATCATAATTAGTCAAGGCTAATCATCATTCCAAGACATCATAATTAGTCAAGACTAATTATCATTCAAAGACATTATAATTAGTCAAGACTAATTATCATTCAAAGATACCATAATTAGCTCCACCATCATTTGTTCCAACTAGGCACTCATTATGTTTCACTAGGCACTTGAATTTTGGGTCAAATACCCAACAGGTAAGTGTGGAAGCTGAAGTAATTCCACAATTTGCTTTTTGTTAGTGTTTTTTAGTGGATTTTGCTTAAAATTGGTGCTATTACATTTCAGTTGGGTTCGACAGCAGTAGGGATAAAAACTAAGGGGTGGTTCTTGCAGCTGAAAAGCGCATTACCTCGTCGCTTTCGGTATGTTTGATATCTCATTTTTGGTGGAGTTTTAATGTGTTGCTCACAAGTCTGCTTATTTGATGGTATCAAATTCATATGTAACTTTGTATCGGTAAATTTTATCGGCACTATTCATTTTTTTAATCATCCCCAAAATGTTGTCTTGGTTTTCATAACTAACTTTGTATCGGTAGATTTTATCGACACTGTTCATTTTTTTAATCATCTCCAAAATGTTGTTTTGGTTTTTTTTTTTTCCCCCAACTCTCATTTCAAGATTCCTTTCCTGTCTCTCAAATCTCCCACAAGAAACCCTGATCATCACTTATTTTGGCATTATAATCCACCACCCAAATCACCTGCTAATTTTTTTATTTTATTTTTTTACTTTTTGTAATGTTCAGTCTCTCCGAATAATACTAAACCGAAGGCTGAATCATTTGTATTCACAATATTGTTGATTTCAGAGAAAACAGAGAGAAAGAGAGAGATTGATGAGAAATGGAAGAAAGAGTTTGTCTTTTCTTATAAGTATCCATCTTTTGTTTGTATTAGTGCAAGATATTGTGATGTTTACGAAAACGGGGTGCAAAACATATGGTGCTTTACTGTGTAATATTATGAAATACATAACTCTTGCGACAAGGATCCCAACAGTGGCATCTTAGCTACGAAATATATGACAATGGTGTTGACAATTTGAAGAATCCAATTCATTATATTGTTTGGAATATGAATTTGCACACCTACCCCCATAATATTTTATTAGCTGCGTGGCTCATGTTATCTCCTGGTGCTGAATTATCTTTTTTATGTGCCATCATATGGCTTTCTTCAAATCAATCTCCAAGTAGGAGTACGTGTTCTGGAAGTATTTTGACTAGCACTCCCTGTATAGGGTTCATCATCTAATGTGACTTTTTTGAGTTTGAATTAACTATTTCATATTTATTCGAATGTGCATTTTGAGAAGTATATATTGCATTCGACAACATTTGACCTAAAAAATGAACAAAAGAAGTTCAAAAATATAATTTTTTTGCCGCTAGGCATGTTTCCAAAGCGCAAGTTCAATTATGCTAACCCCACACCTAATTCCTGAACGAACAGCTTGAGGATTCATTGAAAGATTATGCCATTAAAGCTCTTGTCAAAACCTGGTCATTTGGGCTATGTTACCTACGAAGTCAATGATTCATTAAATGAAAATGTTGATAAAGTTTTGAAATCCATTGTTGATATTGTAATGAAGATGAAGGCTTCCTTTTGCTTCATGTTTGTCTTAATGGTGCCTTTATATGGCAGTGCAGCCAAATTGAGCATGGAGAATCTTGAAGTTAAGAAGCACTTGAACAATCTGAACAAGCCCCCTCTCAAGTCCATCAAGGTACATTTACACACTCTTTTATTTTTCTTCCATCGAAGAATAAAAGATTTTCGTGTACTTATACAATAATTGCTTGCTTATTCTGGTTTCATTATGTGTTTGTGGGTAAACAGAGCCCAGATGGTGACATCGTTGACTGTGTTCATATGTCTCACCAACCAGCTTTTGGTCACCCTTTACTTAAAAATCATACAATTTAGGTCAGAAATTTCATTCTTTCATGTTTCTTTGATTTTTTTTTTTTATTCATTGTAAGTATTTAGTTGGTGTAGAAGTGCCCTAATTATCATCCAGAAGGCCTATTGAGAAACAAAAAGGTGGGAAAAAATGTTAAAGAGCCAAAGCCAATTACTCAGTCTCAAACTCATGTTTTTCCTGCTAGATCGTATTTTTTGGACTATTGAAATCATTGGAACCGCCCTTTAACAGTCAATAAATTTGACATATATCTAATTCCTTAGAATTTGGCTTCCTCAGTCACAATAAGACACACTATCTACTTTTCAATTCCATTTAATCCCCACTCTCACTTGCTGGACTAAGTTGCCATAGGTTTAAGTAAATGATGTTTATTGTTTAGTCCAAAATATATTTTATTGACTAGATATTTTACCATTTTGGCAGGATCTCAAAGAAGGAAACTGGCGGATGCAGTTTGGGGTGAGTATGTACTGAGATACTGGTTAGCATATTTATTTTCATACTAACAGATAGTGCATCAATGATAGAATGGGGAGGAGTAGTGAATTTAGAATCAGATTGACAACAAATCTCAACACAAACGGGGAGGGGCCATTTCCCTGAAGAAGGATTTGGGAATGCCAGTTATTTCAGGAATATTCAAGTAGTAGACAGCTCAAACAACTTAAGGCCTCCAAAATACATCGACACTTTCACCAAGCAGTCAAATTGCTACAATGTACAACTTGGCAAGAATAATGATTGGGGAAATTATTTCTACTATGGCGGCCCTGGTAGAAATGCTTATTGTCCATGACCCTATACATTAAGAAATATTTTGAATTTCTATGTAAAACCTTGTGTAGAAATGAGGTTTTGTTGTTGATTTTGTTCCTCCAAAACATTCTTTTAGGATCGATTAGTATGTAAAATGTGAATGTCTTCTTTAAGTGTTACAAAATATTTATTTGCAAGAATAATGATTGGGGAAATTTTTTCTACTATGGCGGCCCTGGTAGAAATGCTGATTGTCCATGACCCTATATATTAAGAAATATTTTGAATTTCTATATTAAACTCTGTGTAGAAATGAGGTTTTGTTGTTGATTTTGTTCCTCCAAAACACTATTTTAGGATCGATTAGTATGTAAAATGTGAATGTCTTCTTTAAGTGTTACAAAATATTTATTTGCAAGAATAATGATTGGGGAAATTATTTCTACTATGGCGGCCCTGGTAGAAATGTTGATTGTCCATGACCCTATATATTAAGAAAGATTTTGAATTTCTATGTAAAACTCTGTGTAGAAATGAGGTTTTGTTGTTGATTTTGTTCCTCCAAAACATTCTTTTAGGATCGATTAGTATAGTAAAATGTGAATGTATTCTTTAAGTGTTACAAAATATTTATTAGCAAGAATAATGATTGGGGAAATTATTTCTACTATGGCGGCCCTGGTAGAAATGCTGATTGTCCATGACCCTATATATTAAGAAATATTTTGAATTTCTATGTAAAACCTTGTGTAGAAATGAGGTTTTGTTGTTGATTTTGTTTCTCCAGAACCATTCTTTTAGGATCAATTAGTATCGTAAAATGTGAATGTGTTCTTTATGTGTTACAAAATATTTATCTCAGGAATGTCATTGACTCCATCAGATACGAGATTACCTTTCAAATAGTTTCCTTTGATTGTGTCGTATGCTATAACCATCAATAAGAGTCAATGTCGATCACTTTCCCACATGGGATTATTTCTAAAAAAGAGAGTTTTCAGTTGTGGGCATTTTTATGTAGCAGACGAGAGTTATGAATCGTGCTTGGGGATGGAAGTAATAATATATTTGATATGCGATTAAAATAGAACCAACAATTATGACGACAAATGTTGTATGTAAGGAGGTTTTATAAAATTTGTAACACAATTGATAATATAATGCCTATTATTATTTAAATTACACTGACTTTTATTAGTTTTTGCTATTTTTTTCTCACTGCTCAATTTCAGTACGATATTTTTGTCATTAAAATATGTCCGTGCATCGCACGGGTGTGGAACTAGTCTTATTATTATTATAAATGAGGATAGTTGCTTTGCTTTTACCTCCAAAAGTTCCCCCCAAAAAATTTTCAAATGGTTTTCTTGAAGCTTCTCCTACAAGCAAAACAATTCAAAATCAAATTTTTTTTTTAGTTTCCGCCAAAATTCAGTAATAATAGTGGGCCCCACGAGTTATATCCCAAAGAGTAAAAAAAAGGTCTCGGCATAATATTTTCAACATTATTTCTCTCCTCTCTCTATCTCTAAACTACTCTATTTCTCTACGGCGGCGATGGATGGAGGCAACAAATCCAGCAGGTGCACCGGCAGTAGGAGTGGGAGGAGCTTCTTTCATTTCCAGAAAACACTATTGCTCTCCTCCCTCTCAGACTCAAACCTCTGTCTCCAATTTATTCACCCGATTCTGACCGCAGGGAAGCAGCTCAAGTCGAAGCTCGGCTATGATCTCTTCTGTCTGTTTTGTTCTCGGTCGATCTACTGCAGCAACTTTCCCGGTTTGATCGCACTGCACCGACTTCGTTTCTACACCCTCAGGGAAGTTTGAACTTTGTTCGCGATCTAATTTGAATATTTAATTATTTTTATTTGTAAATAGATTGCAAAAATTATGTCTTTGGTTTTAATTAGAATAAGATTTTGGCAGCTGAGTATCATTTGATTTGTATAGAGATTTGGGCTGCTTTGTGGAATTTTTCATGTTTTCTTTCTTCAAATGATTTGATTTTTATGGTGTTTCTGAATATGGTTAAGATTTTCCGCTGAATGAGAATTTCCCTTGGGACCTAGGTAATAGGTAGCAATTGACTACCCCATTTAGAGAGGTACAATTTCCCCAGGTTTTCGATTTTGTCAGTAGATAAGTTTTTTGCTATGTTTTTTGTGGTCCTTTCTGCACTGTGAAACTTTATTCATTGTATTTGGGATTTCATATGTATGGTTATCCATTTTTATCAGTGGATTGCAGTTGTTGAAGAATGAAGACTTGGAATGGTTTCGATAAAAAAAGTGGTGCTTCTTTTGCCATCAAAAAATCAGCAAGACATGGTATCATGCTTGATTTTCTAGAATCAATCTGTATTCTTTAATATGTGTTGTCTTACAATCACTTGGGCCTTTTGTATCTTGCTTCAATCTTTATTTTTTGATCCCTAATCTCAAGGTAAATTTTTAAACTCTTTCCAGTATATTGAGTTGATTGTGTGGTGATTTACAATTTTTGCATTCTGTGACATTGTTAGTCTCAGAGTAATTTTCTTTGTTTATGTTCTTTATTGATAAGATACACAAGTATAATTTTGACGGCGTTCATTATTCAACTGATGTCATCAAGTTCCAGATGATTTGCAGGTGCTACCGGCAATCATGTTTCTCTGCCGCAATTGCTGTATAATTTGGGTTTCAACAATGTTTATCAGGTTGAGGAGTTGTCTGTCGATGTTGGACTAGATGAGGTAATTTAATCTGTTAACAAAAAATCACTTTTCTATATTTTTGTCATACATAGCTCATTTTGTTTTTGAACTTTTTGCAAGGATATATGGTGTATATGTGTGTGTGTGTGTGTGTGTGTTATGATGTATATAAGTTCACTTTATTTCCATGCACGTCATAAGCTTGTGCTTGGTTTTTTTTATAAAACTATGATTCTTATGGGTTTAGTCCAATTACGTGACTGGTTTTTCTTTTGTTGTGATCTTTAAGGTTTCTAAGTTGCTTAAGCATTCTTTGGTATCAAAGACTCCTCTGACAGATGTATATTTTGGGAAAAGAAAAGTTGCAAATATTTCGATACCTGTGTATCCAAGAAATTCACCTTCACCAAGAAGCGATATTCGAACATTGCCAAATCATGAATTGGAGAGTGAGACATAGACAACTTCTATAGTCAGTTTTGTTTTGTTCTGTTTAGAATTGGAGCAATATCTTTCTCCTCTTCATACTGATGATATGTAAGAAATTGATAGTTCATGCTTCTGTAACAGGCCCTTGCTTTATTGAAGGCTTCTTTAACAACATCATCAGTTTTAAATCAATGTTTCAAGTCAAGTGGAAATAGGAATTTCAACTCAAGGTATGACATAAAATGGCTTGATGTTTCTAAGTGACAAGGCAATTCGTTAGAAAACAGTTTAAATGATCAGAATTTCAAGCCACAATGATATTCTCTCTCTATTATGATTTTTGTTCAAGGAAGTATTTGCAATCAGTAATTTCTCTTTTTCTCGAGATCACAGTCATTGAGATTGATTGGGGATGCTTCAGCTTATTTTGAGAAGAATTGTGCTAGGGGAATTCAAGTCAATAGAGAGAATTTCTAAACTATTACACAAGGTTAGTCACTATGGAACGTGTTAGCTTAAAACATCCTGTCATTTACATGAAACGCCCTAAGATGATTGATATTACATTGTGTTGTATAAATCTTACCGTCACTCATGCTCATCACATCGATGAATCCGGTAAGTTTCTGAATTATGCATTCTTTGGCGGTATATCTTCATGTAGCTATTTTGTCGCATTAGGCTATTATCATTTATCTCATACTATATATGATGTGAGCAGCTTTTAATTGTATCACAACTATGGAGATTATTTGTAATTCATCTGATTCGGTTTATAGTAGATGTCATATAATAATTAGTTGGAGCTGATGCAGCTTGAAACTGTGTATGGGAGTTTAGTTAGCCAACATGCGTGATTGCGAAGCACACAAATCCCTGTGGAGTAGCATCACGTGAAGATGTTATTGAAGCAGACAGATTAGCTGTGAAAGCTGATTCAGTTAGTGCTTTTGGTGGTATAGTTGCTTTCAATGTTGAAGTTGATGAGGTAAGATTAGTCATTGGATCTTTTATATTTTCAACTCTTAGAATACATTCCTGATTACCCGGTAGAGCTTCTAGATATATGAGCTCTGGAGAGTGCCTAGCATGTTGGCTAAGAATAAGATATAGAAGTTAACACTTAGAGCCCATTTGGAACAATGTGTTTTTTGGTCGTTGGAGATTCTTTTCTCTTTGAATTTGGATTCTTTTTATAGTGGAATTTTTAATAGATTGTTTATTTGGAAATTTTGAGCTTAGTTTGGGGAAACATTTACGTGTACTGATAAATCCTTCAATTATTTTGGTTTATTTAGTATTGAAAATGTAAATAGTGCATTTTAATTTTAAAGTCATTTTTGCTTTTTCTCTATTAATGTTATATTTTTTTTTTATGTGGAGGCCAAGGCTTTTATGCTTAAGGGTGTTGAAAAACTTGTTGAGGTAGTTACAGTCATCATGAGCCTGAAGGTACTTCAGTTATCTTACTATTGCTCATTGCATCAGTGATCAACTTTATTTTATTATTCATGCAATGGTATATACTCATTTAAATATGTTTCAATTAGGTCGGGGATAGGATTACATTTCTTATGAGTTTTTTTAGTTGGAAGTTTATATTTTATTTTGTGCATGCTTACAATTGGTCAATATGATGCACTGATAATAACAACATATTGCATTTGTTATCGTGGTAGGCAGTGAGGGCACTGTACAGTGAAATTATGGATAATCTTTTTTACATAGTATTTTAAATTTACAATTACTTTTGCTAAAATGGCCATGGAAGAAAGTGTGAAGAAGAAAAAGGAGTAAAAAGTAATAATAGTGAAAATTGACTATAAATTTTTGTCTATTATATCTACAACATTTAGGCCCTATTCGGCGGCTCCTATCTAGATGTTGGTAACTGTTATTTCTTCATGCTTCTCTAATTGGTTGAAATCAGTAAGTAGGTAGTTTTATTTATTTCTGTCTATGAATTGTCTTTATTTAATGGCATGTTACTCTTATTTAAAGTTCGAGACTACAGATTGAAGAAGGCAAGCCTTGACATTGGAAGATGTTGGCTGATCCTAAGGAGGTATGCAGATTTTAATTATAAGCTTTATTGTTGGTTTTGATGGGACAACAGAGACATGGACACAATCATATTATTATCTTGGTCAAGGTTATCATTGTTGTCTTTAATTCTCAAGATTTTGATATTACGGACTACTATAATCAATAGACATTTTTTTTTGTTTTCTCAGTTGACTCTCCAGTGTACTTTAATATTCTGTTTTGTTTTACTATATTTTGGCTCTCGATGGGCGCAGAGGTGCAGATAGACATAATAGCTGCAACCATCAAAAGTTTCATATTTTTGTCGTCATGATTTTATTGTAGCAAGGAGTTCAGGAAGGCTTTTATAAATATCTATATTTGGTGTAGAAACTGTTTTTGGTCTCACGGGCGAAGACTCTGGAAATTCAAGAGCCAACCAAAAAGGTTAATATCTATGTTTGGTGGAGAAAATTGTCTTAACATATGGTTGTATAGCATGTATTAATAAGTACATTGCTTTTGTTCAGTATTATTTTGAACCACGAAATTAGAAGTCTATGAATCCAGATAAATTTTCATTTTGGCTTGAAATGTAAATTTTTTAGGTGAGGAAACGCTATTATGTACTTGGATTTATATTAAGGGTTTGATTGACCTATATTTTTTGAGAAAATAGAATTTATAATTGTGTTTTTTTGGAGAATGTGGTTTCATTTTCAATTGTTAAATCCTCTAATTTCATAAACAATTATGAATTCTAAAATTATGAAGCGGATTGGGATAATAAATCTGTTGAGAATAAATTTGAAAGATTGTTGATTATATTCTATTTATGTTATCGTTCTATTACTGTCTTGGTTAGTTATTGTAATATAATATTATTTTTTATATCTAATATCGTGCATCGCACGGGTGATATAACTAGTTTTGATAAAAGTTGATGAGGTATCTTATTCAAAAGTGGAGGGAATCATGAAATGTGCGGTTATAATTAATTGTTCACTTTAATTAATAAAAGCCAGATTGAAATATAGATCAAATAAGTGTTAAATATATTTTATTAATTAGATATATTAAAGTTGCAAGATTATAATTTATGGTCATGGTTAAGTACTTTCAGGTTTTGTTCTAAAATGTGAGCCTAGGCAGAGCCTATACTCGTATATGTGCAATGCGAGTCTTTCATGTCTCGTCATGGATCACACATTTCTCGCATTGGCTGCTCATTGATGCTCCTAAGAGTGATGCATCTTGCACATTACGCATTTTAGAACCTTGCTTATAAGTCACAAATAAAATTTACAGGTCACAATTTATTTATGGATCACGAATTATCAAATTACTTGATCACAACTTAGAAGTCCCAATTCATTTTCAGATAATATATCATCAAATTAATCCAACACGGCTTATTATTCAGTTGCAATCACTATCCATGTGGCTGAGAACCCTCACAAGTCACAACCCCGACACAACGATACAATTATCAGGGACGAGCTCTGTCACTGAGCTAATAGCCCATCGCGCAAGCCGTCCACCGAGGGCCTGCTATGCCAAAAGTTAGAGAAACCCCATCCATCTCTTTCTAATTTTTTCGCCCCATGTCGCCACACGGGAACACGAGGACGTAAAAAGGGAATTCTATTGAGAGTTGCTGCTACTGCAGCGCTGCAAGCGGGCAGTGCCATAAATCAAGTATTCAAAAGCTCAAATGAGCAATCGAATTTCAAAATTAATGTCTCGAATGAGTCATCATCTTGCAAGCATGTTAAGTTATAAATTTCATGTCAGTTATACATGATATATAAATAACAAAATATATAAATGTTTGAATTAACCCCCTTGTCAAGATTGCTATTTTAATATGAACCCCAAGCTCCAATAGACTTGCATATAAGAGTATAGATTTTGATATAGATAAGAAGATCAGAAAACTGAGCACAAAAATATGGATATTTCAGTTTTTGTTCTCTTCTTCACCCTGCCTGCAAGAAATCTGCAGAGCTGTAAAGTCCAAAAAAAAATTAAAAAATTAATTCTATTATTTCAATTCTACTAGGAAGAAACAAGTTTCAATTACTTTGGCCCGTGAAACCTAAAAGTCCTAGAAGATAGGGAAATCACCATATCCACACATTTCTTTTAAAATGACAAATTGATTTGCAAAGACTCATTTGGTTGTCAAATGTCTTCTTATGCTCCAGTATGCTTAATTCTATGTTTCTCCACCACATGCTGAGATATTTCTTAAAAATCTACACAAACCATAATCATGTTTCAAATTTCTACAATTATTTCTAATTTCTTGTGCAAACTGAAATTAACTAGTTGCGGTAAATAAGAACCTGTTTGGGAATGAAAGTTTTCTTTAATTTTTTTCCAAACTCATTTTCAACCACACATTTCTATGAAACCACCACTTTTCACATTTTTCAACCATGCGTTCCCCGAAAACCTTTTTCTTAACTGAAATTCTATTTCACTCAAAGAATATGCTTTTTAAATCATCACCTTTTCAAAACAAAAGAGAATTCTTGTTTTATTCCAAGAAAAGATCATCAATCATGTGCAATACAGCCTAGAATCTGTCGTTTCTCCCTCAGTATGCATGGCATTGAAAAGGGCATTACCAAATTTAAAATTAGCCCTCGAGGGACAAAGATTAAAGTGACATAAAAATCTGCGTTGCTGACAGTCATGTGGTAGGGTTCGAATCTGAAAAATGCTTTGAATTTGACTTCCTTATGGTGGAAATCAGTTTACAAGCTTCAGACCCTAACTTGCTGAGACACATATCGTGGTTTACCTCTTCTAAAAGGCTCTAGGTGCGGGACAGTGAAGAACGTCAAGGTTACGGTTCAACCTTTTTTTCCCCAATAAATTTAAAATCCACTAGGTGAATATTTTTTCTCCACCCGGTTAAAATGTACTGGCTATATAATTAGATAGAACCATATCGATACTACACACATTGGCAAATATTTTTTCACCCTTTAAACTTCATCTCAAGATGTTTATTCCTTCGCTATTCATCTTTTCACTTCTCTTTGCCTCCTCGCAGGCTTCAGTGCTCGATTTCTGCGTCGCAGACCTATCGTTGCCCAACGGACCTGCAGGCTATTCTTGCAAGAAACCTTCCACTGTCACCGAGAAAGATTTCGCATACTCCGGCCTAGTTCCCGGAAACACGTCGAATATCATCAAAGCTGCTGTGACCCCGGCTTTTGATGCCCAATTTCCCGGCGTCAACGGCCTCGGCATTTCCATTGCGCGGCTAGACCTGGCCGTGGATGGTGTGATACCAATGCACACACATCCCGGAGCATCAGAAATTCTGGTTGTCATCCAGGGGACGATCTGTGCCGGTTTCATTTCTTCTTTTGACAATGTTATCTACCTCAAAACACTTAACAAGGGAGATGTGATGGTATTCCCACAAGGATTATTGCACTTCCAAATCAATTCTGGCAACAACAGTGCTCTAGGATATGCTAGCTTTGGGAGTGCTAACCCAGGTCTTCAAATCACAGACTTTGCTTTCTTTAAGAATGATTTGCCAACTGAATTGTTGGCCAAGACAAGTTTCCTTGATGTTGCTCAAATCAAGAAACTTAAGGCTGTTCTTGGTGGCACGAAATAATATAAACTGTCACTTTGTTGGGACAATAATGTTTTTCATTTTTAGTTTTGTGTCAATCTTGATTATTGTATTGTCGTTTCAGTGTCAAATTGTGTTGGGTTGTTGTAGAGTCTCTCAAAGTTTCTGCTTCATATTTTGATTTTAGCTGTCAAATTTAAGATTACTGAGAATTGTTTATCTGGTTTCGGTTCAATTCAATTCAATTGGAATTTATGTGGATTAACTTATTGAAAATTACATGATAAATGAACATTTATCTAGTAACACAAGGGTGCTGGAATCCGTTTGGTTTGATTTGGTATATAAACTTGTTCATTTATAATTTTTTTTTTATTTTTTATTTTTTATAATTTTGAGGTAAAAAATAGTGGTTAAAAATTGGAGAGAAAAAATGTGTGTGATTAAGAATTAATTTAAAAAATTATGTAGTTCATAAATATGTTTATAAACCATTTTTTGTAGTTTATGGAAGACATGCTTAATCCTTTACAATAAATGATAAATGACGGCCCCACAGTTTATTTTTAAAAAAAAAAAACTGCCATTTTTTTGTTTGAAAATACCCTATTTTCATTGTTTACAATTTACCACAATTTATATTTTTTTAAAGTTTTCATCTTTTACAATTTAACTTGCCTCTATTTGGTAAAATTTGTTTATAAATTGGTCACGTGGTAACATTTTATTATACAATTTTTTTAAAGAACAATTTCGATTAATCTAAGATTCATGTCCACCATTTTTCAAAAAAATAAACATATGAAATGTTCATGTCACTACTTATAAATAATATTTATAAATAACCATTTATAAACAGTTTAGCAAACAGATGCTTTATTTCTCATACTCATTTTCAACTACACATTCACATAATAAAATATTTTACACATAAATTTTTTTTATACTTCTTAACCACATGTTCTTAAAAAAAATCACTATTCAAAAATTATTTTCGCTTATAAGTACCTCTTAAGTTTCAGCTAAATTTCAAACATAATAATAAAGTTAAATCATTATGCATATTGCCACTCCAAGTTTCAATCGATTACTCTATATGTCACTTTGTTCACTTTTCTATCAAAAAATTAACGTTAATAGTCCCTAAAGTTTGGAAAAATAACTCAAATGATCCTTAACATTTTATTTTGATGTAAAATTCTTTAATTTTTTGTTTAAATTAACAAAAACAGTCATTTTGATTTAAATGACCAATATATTATTATTTAATAATTTTAACTAGAAAATTTACAATTGAATCGTAACATTTGTAGAAGTACAATTGATAAAATTTAAAATAATTCGTAGATTATACAATGAATATAGCAGGTTATTTATTTTAATTTTATATTTAATTAATTAAAATTAGTCGATTATTTTTTTTATAATCTACAAATTATTATTAACTATATTACATTAATATTTATTGGCGATATATATATAAATAGTTTCCCCCAAATTTCATTTTCGACAACACATTTTAAATAAAATTTTCGAACACGCAAATGTTAAAAGTTATATTTTTCACTGCATTTTTTAAGAAATTTATTCAAGTTCAAAAATATTTTTTTAAAAAAAATATATTCTAAACAAATATTAATTTAATTTATTTCATAATAATTTTTAAATTATACAAACAAATATATGTGTATATATATATATATATATATATATATATATATATATATATATATATATATATATATATATATATTATCCATTTGATCAATAAAATCCTGATGAGAAAAAATAATCTACTAATTTTAGTTAATTAATATATAAAAAAAAAGTTATGAACAACCCCAACTTTACTTTTTCAAGTGTTACAACTTAGTTATAAAATTTTCTTTTTAAAATTAAGAATATACAGGCCATTTAAATAAAAATGACTTTTTTATTAATTTAAACAAAAAATTAAGAATTTTTACATAAAAATAAAATGTTAAGGATCATTTGAGTGACTTTTCCAAACTTTAGGGATTGTTAGCTCTAATTTTTGGATATAAAAGTCAACAAAGTGGCATAATGAGTAATCAATTATAACTTAAGTTGCATGTTGTGTAATGATAAGTGTATTTTATACACTTATTTCTATCCTAAAAGTAGGATTTTATGTGTTTATTTAAGAATATTTACTATTTATTTAGTTAGTATTTGTTTGTATTTCAAGAAAAACCCCAAAGTCGAGAAAACAATGGAATTGAAGCAAAAAAACAAGTCATTTGGATGATAAACGAGCTAAAGTGTGAAAATCAAGAATTGATGAAGTAAATCAAATGGCCAGTTGGAAAAAAATTCAAAGAAAGAACCAAATTAGAAGAAATTAGAAGTTCAAATACTAAAGTATACAAATCAAATGAAGAATGATCAAATTGCAAATACTCAATGATTGATTCGGACCATAATACGATACTTGAAGATTGCAAGGAGTCAATTGGATGCAATTAAAATTCAAAAGGGAATGAAATATAATAAGAATATTACCATAAATTCATTCCAATCATACAAGAATTTCGGGCAGATTTTTAGTTAGACTTTGAAACCTAATTTCTGGGAAGTAAACGTTTGAATTGGGAAAATACTATTTCAGGGAGAATTTTAGTCCTTTCAGTTATAGAAATATATAACCAAAATACTGAATGATGTGCAGTGACAAAAAGATCTCCCGCGAAGGTAACTTTCCTTGTTCGGTTGGAACTCTTTTGGAAGCCAATTTGAACGAGATTTTCAACATTCTTCTCTCCCTAGTAACCTAAGTTCCGAGAACATCTATAAATACATTGCTTGGGGCACGAAATTAGGGGTTCCCAACTTGCTCAATTCATGTCAAAACGCTGTCAAAATGTCAAAGGATCCAAATCACATCAAGATCAAGATTTAAGATACAATTGTAAGGAGATGAATTAGCCATTAGGTTACATCTTTCCATATCTATTGTTATTTATTTTCTATTATGTTTCTAGGCTAGGTTAATTGTGTTGGAATTGTGATTAAGTTTTGATTTCTTGACTCCATATTTTAATCTATTATTTAATTTATGCAATTCATGGTTTTGAGCAATTGAATTATGCTTTTTCTATCATGCAATTACTTGATCACTAGTTGTATGATTTTAGGTTGTGATTTCTTAAGTTCGAAAAATTAGGCCTCTGTTTGGCAAAAGCAAAAACAATATGTTTTTAAACAACACAATTCCCCAAATCATTTTTCAATCACACATATTTTCTCTCTCCACAATTCAACCACACATCTTATCTAGAAAACATAAAAAAAAACATGTTTTTAAACACCAAAATTTTAACAAACAAAATGTAGAATTTTATTAGACTTGTTTCAATTGCCACAAAATCCGATAGGAGATAGAAATATACCCCTATACTTTGTGTTTTTTGCTATAATATTCACAATTTTTTAATGCTTTCTTACACATTCGGATTCAACATAGAAATATAGTTGGGTTGTGCGTAGGAATAGGTATTAATGCTTGTCCGAAAGGGAGTTTTAACTACATTTGGAATATGAAAATTCAAAACCAGTGAATTGTATTTAAATAATTTGGCTATAATATGGATGATAGAGTCAAAATGGATTCAGAATTCTAACGCATTTATTGTCATTCGTTTAAAATCAGATTTGTTAATTTTTTAGTTTAATATTTATTTTAATTTTCAAAAAAAATAATTTCAAACTCAAAGCTTTTCTCATTCCGGTTAAGGTTTGTAATCTAAAATACAATTTACAACAATCCTTGTGGGTACGATACTTGGACTCACGTCCACTTTATTACTTGAGCGACCCGTGTACTTGCGGAGTGAACATGTAATGATTGAACTTTAATGGTATGTTTGAAATTTAGCTGAAACTTTAGTGGTATTTTGTATAATTAGCCCTTGTTTGACCCTCCTTAACAAAAAAAAAAAAAAAACTATATATTTCTAATACTCATTTTCAACTACACATTCACACAATAAAATATTTTACACATAAACCAAAAAAAAAAAAAAAAAAAATCATACTCCTTAACTATATGTTCTTTAAAAAAATCACCATTCAAAATTCAAAAATGATTTTCTCTTTATAATTGCGATCAAACAGAAGCTTAAGTCATCAATATTTTTAATTTCAAAACAACATTTTTAGATGGTTACAATATGTTACTTTTTGTTAATATCATTTCGTAATGTTTGTGTTATCATATATTACTTTTATTAAAAATACCATTTTGCATAGATAATGATCGAGCTATTTTTCGGTGTCAGGATGGGCCTACGAAAGGAAAGTACCAGGTCGGCCCATCTCGGTAAGTGATCGGACTCGTATCCCGGGCTCGGGAATCTTAACCCGCTAGCTTATGGACTATAGGTTTTCAGATCGGGGTGTATGCCCGACCCCATAACCACTACAGCCCGGAAATGCCCGACGTGGTCAGGTCTTGCCTCCGCAGTTAACATGGCCGTCTAACCCGGCCACTTTGTACTTCCAGGTATTCACCGTTTATGGGATTTATCAATGGGCCACCTTCTTGGACCCTCGGAGTAAAGCATAACCCATAAGGAATCATCCTGAAAAAGAGGAAGTACAATTCTTATAAGATTAGAACTCCTCGTAAAAGGTAAGTTTATAGCAAAAATGACTCATTCCTTAAATTAAGGAAGTTATGGGCTTTTTCAGCCCTGTAAATACAGCTCATTTGATCACATATATTCATTCACAATTCTTTACGTTTTTCCAGTTAAATATTCTCTCTACCTTTTTCCAGAAAACTAATTCTCACACCGGAGGGGTGACGGGGAGTTTCCTCCTCGCCTTTTTTGCAAGTCATCACAGGTGAGTTCATAATCCTTTCCAGCAATCAATTATCATCAGATTCGGCCACGTCAAGGTTAGGATTTTTGACAGCATCAATTGGCGTCGTCTGTGGGAAGAGATACAACTAGCCATGGTTAATAGACGTCAAGCCCGTCCCTCCACATCTACTGGGCAATCCCTTTAGGCCAACGCCTCGGCTAAGGATGATAATCCTCCACCTCTTGAAGATGTTGGGGAAGAACAAAACCCAGAAGCCACTCCAGACAACGAACCTGTTAGTCGGGAAGATTTCAACGAACTTCAGCAGCAGCTCCGCGAACTTCGTCAAGCTCTTCAACAACATAATAGTCATCAAGCGCAACCTAACCCGAACACTCCTGGCGCAATTCCCAGGGAAGATCTCCAGCCAGCTAATCCTATGGCTGACAACTCCCCGGGAATTAGGAGTGCCCATCCCATGACAGAAGGATCTGCCAATTTGACACAGCAAGAGATCTCAAGAATCATTCAAGAAGGAATTGCTGATGGAATACGACAGAACACCCAAGTTCGAGCGCCATTCATAAGAAGAACCCCATTGTCTCCTGAAATAACATCCTTTCCCTTGCCAGATCGATTTAAATATCCTCGGATAAAGGAATACGATGGAACAACGGATCCTAACAACCACTTGAATACCTACACTGATGTCATGGACATGCAGAATGCTCCCGATCAGATTCTGTGCAAGGCCTTTCCGCAAACCTTGACAAATTCAGCTCGAGACTGGTCTTCTACGATACCTCCAGGGTCCATCTCTTCCTTTGCAGATCTTACTGAGAAGTTCACTTCTTTCTTTGCAAGTAGCAAAAGGATCAAGAAGACTGCCGCATCCCTTATGCAGTTGAAGCAAGCTCAGAATGAGACACTGCGAGAGTTCATGACTCGGTTTAACGCTGAAAGCCTTCAGATTCCAGATCTCCATATATCATCGGCAATTTCAGCCCTTACCATGGCTATTCGAGGCCCGGAATTCAGAATGTCCCTATCCAAGAACCCACCTTCAAATGTAACAAAACTTCTTCGGAGAGCAAAAAAGTACATAAACATGGAGGAAACACTTTTGTCAGTTCGGGCGCAGGATCAAGGGCATGGGACAGTAGCACAGTCTTCACAATCAACAAGGTAGGGGAATAAGAGATCAAGACAGGAAGATGAGAAAAGTTCTTCCCGAAGTAACCAGAAGGGGAACGGTCATGGGCATCAGAGTTTAACTCCGCTAAACACACCCTGATCTCACATTCTTATGGAAATCAAAGGACGTGAAGATTTGCGATGGCCCAAGCCTATTAAGGGGAAAGTTGACAAAAAGAATCAACATAAGTATTGCGAATTTCACAAGAGCCCGGGCCATACCACGGACGAGTGCAGAACTTTAAAACAGGAGATAGAAGCCCTCATAAAAAGAGGCTTCCTGGGGCACTACATAAAGAAGGATGACAAATAGCATGGAACAAGGGAAGAAAATACCAGATCTGCTGGCACTATAAATTTTATCGTCGGAGGAATAGCATCTGGAGGTGATTCGAATAACGCCCGAAAAAACCATGCCTGTGCTCTAAGTGATCGGGAAGAAAGGTCGGGAAGTCATGACCAGGAGGTATCGAACAACATCAACTTCAGTAATTCAGACATGGAAGGAATTTCGTATCCTCATGACGATGATGTTGTTATCAGTGCAATAATAGCCAATGTTGATGTCAGGAGAGTGCTAGTTGACAACGGAAGCGCAGCCAACGTTCTTTCCTTGGAAGCTTTCAATCAGATGCAACTTTCCAAAGATCGGCTTCGGAAGGTCCTTACTCCCCTAACTGGGTTTGGTGGAGGAACCGTAAAACCCGAAGGTCTAATTGACCTTCCCACTTCACTGGGATCAGAGGAAAAACGTGTAACGAAGATGACTCCTTTCTAAGTCGTGAAAACTCCTATGGCCTACAATGCCATCTTGGGAAGACCATTCCTAAACAACCTGAGAGCTATAGTATCAACTTATCACCTGGAAATCAAGTTCCCAACTTCCGTAGGCATAGCAACTATTCAGGGAAGTCAATCTGTAGCCAGGAGTTGCTATATCAGTTGTATTGGAAAGGGCAAGACGGATCTGATGTCAATAGAACTTCCTCTCGAAGAAAGAATGTCGCCGGTAGAAAAGTTGGAAGAGGTTCATGTCTCAGAAGGGAGGAGCTTCACAATTGGGAAAGAACTCCCCAAAACGATGAAGGAAGAGTTGTCACAGTGTTTAAAGAAGAATATCAATGTTTTTGCTTGGAGTGCTGAAGATATGCCCGGGATAGATCCAGAGCTCGTCGAGCACAGGCTCAATGTCATGCCCGACAAGAAACCCGTAAAACAGCGAAGAAGATAGTTTGCCACATAAAGGAGGCAGATAATAAAAGAGGAAGTAGATAAACTCTTGAAAGCAGGATTCATCAAAGAAGTGAAGTATCCAGAGTGGCTAGCCAATGTGGTCTTGGTGAAGAAGTCAAATGGCAAGTGGCGAGTTTGTATAGACTTCACAAATCTGAATAAAGCATGTCCGAAAGATAGTTATCCCCTTCCCAGAATCGACAAATTGGTGGATTCCACGTCTGGCTCCGAACTTTACAGTTTCTTAGACGCCTTCTCGGGATATCATCAGTTCGGATGGCACAGGAAGATCAGGAAAAAACTTCCTTTATGGCGGATGAAGGGATATATTGCTACAAGGTCATTCCGTTTGGATTGAAGAATGCTGGAGCTACTTATCAAAGGTTGGTTAACACGGTCTTCTCTCGACACATTGGGCTTAACATTGAAGTCTACGTTGATGACATGGTCGTAAAAAGCTCAAGAAAGAAAGACCACATTGCTGACCTTGAGGACATATTCAGTACACATAGAAAACATCGGATGAAACTAAATCCTGCGAAATGCGCCTTCGGAGTAGGCTCGGGAAAGTTCTTGGGATTCATGATCACTCAGAGAGGTATCGAAGCTAATCCAGATAAAATTTCAGCCCTAGCATCTATGGAACCTCCCCGAAACATCAGGGAAGTGCAAAAGTTAACAGGAAAAGTAGCAGCATTGGGTAGATTTATGTCAAGGGCAGCGGACAAATGCTTTCCCTTCTTCAAAACTCTTCGAGGAAACAAGGACTTCAGATGGGATGAGGAGTGCGAGGTCTCCTTCAAGAAGTTGAAAGAATACTTGGGAACACCTCCGATACTGGTAAAGCCGAATCCAGGGGACAATTTGTTCTTGTATCTAGCAGTATCTGATCATGCTGTGAGCGCCGTTTTGGTTAAAGAGGAAGAGAAGACTCAAAAACCTATATATTACGTCAGTAAGATGATGTTGGAAGCAGAAACCCGATATACATTGGTAGAACAGCTCGCACTTGCCTTAGTTACAGCAGCCTCACAAAAACCTATATATTATACTCCTGCAAATTAGAAATTGCAGTTTATAAAGTGCAAGAACATACATGTATAAATCATTGAAAGATTCAATTTGCCCAGAATAGTATCATTATAGAATGAAATGTGATTCTTAAAATAAAATCACATGAAAAATGATACATATGACCCCATAATATAATATGTTGAAAATGAAATTGGAGTGTACTATTATTATATTTGAATATTTGGGCATGCAATTGATTTTTAATATGCAAAATTATATTATCCACCAAAAATGAATAGTCATCAAAAGTGAATTCTAGATTTTGATAGTTTCACCATAAGTGAATCAATTCTAGATTTGAGTAATGCAATCAGTCAACTAACTAAACATTGCTTGGTATAGCATTTCAGTACATCATAAATGAGCTATGACATCATAAATGAGTTATAAACTATTTATAAAAGTTCATCACAAACTATATGTTTGATGAAATGATTTGAGATTGCATTAATATACTTGTGATATTCCTATGAAGGGAACAAATACGCCCTGCACTCTTTTTCCCTTAGCTGGGGTTTTATCCCACAGGGTTTTCCTAGTAAGGTTTTTAATGAAGCATCAATTATGGCGTATCAATGAGAATAATGTACTTTTTTTCCCTTCGCTAAGGTTTTGTCCCACAGGGTTTTCCTAGCAAAGTTTTTGAGACATTGTCACAGCTATCTGCAAGTAATAATTCAACAACAAACTCTATCTTTAAATTGTGCAGGAATGATATAAACAAATGAAGAAAACAATAGACATCTGGAATGGTATCAATAAATGAAGAAAATCATAGACATCTGAAATGGTATCAACAAATGAAGAAAATCATAGACATCTTATGAAGAATGTTATGATATCGGCTACATACAAGAAGATTTTAATATATACATATTCCAGACGAAAGATGATATCATTATTTAAAATGTTCATAAATATTTGATTGCACACTTCAGGGGGAGAATCATGCTGTACTCTTTTTCCTTTGTTCAGATTTTGTCCCATTGAATTTTACTGACAATGTTTTAACAAGGCAACACTGAAACAATTCAGCACTTCATAATTCGAAGGCAGCACTTCAGAACTTCAAATTTCAGTACATGATTTGTACTACTTATCATTGATGTCATTTTTGTTATTAGACTCAATGATTAATGATGGCCAACATCAGGGGGAGTAGCTGTACTCTTTTTCCTTCACTCAAATTTTATCCCACTGAGTTTTCTTAGCAAGGTTTTAACGAGACATACAATTGAGCTATGAGCAATAAATCATTCAAGGGGGAGTGTTGTAAATTATTCCCTAACCTAATTAATAACTAACTTTACCTAATTTATATTGTAAAATAATTATTATGAATGACTTTATATCCCCATAAATAGGGGCATATGTTATGTAAATTATACACCTATTGGAATGAAGAAATCCTCTCATTTCTCTCTACTTCTCTATTTTCTTGTTCTTAATTTAGGTAGTTTCACAACATGAAGATATTTTTAATTCTTTTTTTTAAAAAAAAGAGCATTTTAAATGGGACACAATACCTAGCCCTTGTTTGGTACAATTTAACGCTATGTTCGACGTCTGAAATTTAACTTATATATATTCGAGGTAAAATATGTGGTTGAAAAGTTGTTAATTTGAAAAAATTGTGTGGTTTAAAAGTGATTTAGGAAATTGTATTTATACAATGATTAAAAAACATATTGTAAAATCTCGAATGTAATTTAATTCAAAGACAAAACAATATCAACTATATATTTCATATGATCCACAATTTTCAACATATTTCATCAACTTTTATCAAAATATATTAAAATCTGATTTTAATGGTCGCCAAACAGGGACATAAATAAAACGTTTAGAAGAAAAAATCTCAAAAATAAAATAAAATTGTATAATACTTCTAAAATTAGGTCATGACTAGTATTTCACTAGTGCAATGCACGGATGTTGTATTGATAAAAAAAAAATATTATCAAATTTGTGAACATATTTGGTAACATTGCACAAAAAATAAATAAAGAAAAGAAAAGCAAAGAGACTTGTAATAGAAGTATACGAAATAAGAACCATATACGTTCTACAACTTTAATGGAAAATGAAAATTACATGAAATCGCGGGGTCGAAATCTTCTGTGAAAATAGAAATTAGTGAAATAAAATGTATTAATTAAAAACTAATATTATGTGTACCTTTTATGGTTGATACTAAAATCCATTAAAATAATTTTACAATTAAGCCACCACATAGAAATTAAACATTCAATTATTTTAATCTAAAAACAAAAATATAATAGAAAAAAAGTGGGATGTGAAGTGCTGTTGAATCATTTCCCTTAGATTTAAATGTTTGTAATTTCTAACTAAAAATGACTATATTTTTTAGATTAATGTCGATTAAATATTAATAAACTAATATTTAAAAGAGAACGGGAAACACGACTAAATAATCGTGTTAACAAATAAATGTAAAGAAAAATATTAAGTAGATTAATATCTCGGTGCGTCATGGATTATGTTTTAAAAAATAATACATTTGGAAAAATATATGTCATTGTTAATAAAGTTGTATAGGATTGTATCTAAATTTAAAAAGTGATAAATGGACCAGCTTACGACTTAGGCTTGTACATAAGTGGAAATTACATGCTAGCCCGTTTTTCAAAAATCAAATTCAAAAATAAGATCAATCTCATATTATTTCAAAAATCAGGTTATAATTAAAATTTTAAAATAATAATATTTTAAAATTAAATTAACTGTCAAAGTTTTATCTCTATCCCACGCCACATATCACACCTCAAACCCTAATCACTCCTCTCCCTATTCTTATATGCCGACATATTGTCACTCTCAATCACACACCACTGCCCCTTCCTCCCTCTAGCACGCCTGTCTTCACCGGTGACATTTCAGGGTAAGGACAGCGGCGCCGCTCATCGATCATCAGCGATTGATGTCGTTACATCGATCTAGGCAGCAAGACAGTGGTGCCACTTCATCGGACTAGCGATTGATCCCTACATCGATCTAGGAAAAATTGCAGCGACGCCACTTCATCGGACTAGACATTCAATTCTGCCTCTCTATCTGTGCACACCAAAGCAACCTGCCCTCAACGATCGCAGCCAAACCCATCCCAGCCGAAACCTCATCTCCCCTCTCGCTACGACGAAGTGAAACCACCTTTCCTCTCTCACCGATGACGGTGTCTTGGCATGCAGCAGCAGAAACAACGAAGCAGCACTGTCGCACATAACTTGTCCCGGGTTATACAAACCACCACTATGTCACAGAGGAGGTTCAAGCATTTTTTTTTTTTTTTTAACAGAAGCAGATTTATTCTCCCCCCCTGGTTGGGCGGTTGTGACATTGGCATCGTTGAGGCGACGATGACGGTGGTGTTGGTGTTGATACGAAAACCAGTCATTTTTTTAACAGCAGCAGATTTGTTCCCCCCTGGTTGGGCGGTTGTGACATTGGGATCGTTGAGGCGACGATGACGGTGGTGTTGGCGTTGATACGACGACTGTTGTGGACTGGTTGGTAGTGAGATGGTGACTTGGGCAGGTGTCGTGAGATGGAACTTCTTCGATCTGGTGGCGTTGAGACTGTGTTAGCTTTGGGCGTGATTATGTGACCTAGAGAATTTAGATAATTGTGGTTTAAAAATATTTGTGACCTATTAATTTGTAAAGCAGTGAACAAAAAATAAGTTGAATTTGATTAAATTGATATTTTGTGACCTACTGATTTAATAAGTTGTGATTTTGAAATCCGTCTTGACTTAGAAAATTGTTATAATGACCTAAAAAAAGTTCGATTTGTGACCTAATATTCTTATCCCAAAATAATTTGTGACTTTAAAAATGATGAGTGTGACTTAAACTATTTGTATTTTGTGACATTGACTTAGAAAATTGTTATTGTGACCTAAAAATAAGTTCGATTTGTGACCTAATATTCTTATCCGAAAAATAATTTGTGATCAAGAAAAGGTATTTGTGACCTTAAAACTGATGATTGTGACTTAAAAAATTTGTATTTTGTGGCCTGTAATTTTACAATGTTGTGACCTTAATATCTACAATTAATAAAATATTTATAATTAATTAATTAATTTAATTAAAACCTGATTTTTGAAATGTTACAAGTTTCATCTCATTTTTAAAATATACATTTATAATAACCTTATTTGTGTATTTTTCCCTGTACATAATTAGACTTGAAAAAATTGAATTAGGCCCACAATCAAGAAGAATAATCCTGCCCAGTGGATCATTCTAGATGAAATACAAATATTGCAAACCCTAAGGGTTGTTCTTTTTGTGTTTCGATTTTGGATTTTGAGTTTTGGATTTTGTTTTGAATTTTGGATTTTGGTTGTTTGTTTTGGGATTGGTGAAAACATGTTCTCTTTGTGATTTTGAAAAACTGTTTTCAAAAATAGAAAACTGAAAAATGCGTTTACTTTATAATTTTTTGATATATTTATTTTGTGATATTTTATATGTAAAAAATGGCTGATTTGTTAAATTACATTAATTTTAATGTTAATAAATCAGTTAGTTCTCTATTTCAATAAATTTATCATTAATATTGTTTCAACTAAACAAAAATTTAACCCCATACCAACAAAATCTTAACATGGATCTATATATAATGGAAAAATAACATAAGAATTTCAAGTGAAGGAAGTGTCTCACATTTACCAAAAAAAATAATAATAATAAATAATTAATTAAAAAAAAATCTTAACATGGATATATATGATGGCAAAATAATATAAGAACTTCAAGTGAAGGAAGTGTCTCACATTTACCCAAAAAAAAATAATAATAATAATAATAATAAAATTAAAAAATAAATAAATCTTAACATGGATCTATATGATGGCAAAATAATATAAGAACTTCAAGTGAATGAAGTGTCTCACTTTTACAAAAAAATAAATAAAAAAAGTTTTACAAAAATAAATAAATAATAATAATCTTAAAATGAATCTATATATAATGGGAAAAAAATATAAGAACTTCAAGTGAACGAAGTGTCTCACTTTTATAAAAAATAATAATAATAATAATAATAATAATAATAATAATAATAATAATAATAATAATAAAATCTTAACATGAATCTATATATAATGACAAAATAATATAAGAACTTCAAGTGAAGGAAGTATCTCACTTTTACAAAAAAAAAAAATAATAATAATAATAATAATAATTTACAAAAAAAAAAAAAAAAAAAATTAACATGGATCTATATATAATGACAAAATAATATAAGAATTTCAAGTAAAGGAAGTGTCTAACATTTAAAAAATAATAATAATAATAATAATAAATAAAAAAATTACTGAAATTTTTTTTTTAACATGGATCTATATATAATGGCAAAATAATATAAGAATTTTAAGTGAATGAAGTGTCTCACATTTACAAAAAAAAAAAAATCCAAAACACGCATTTTGGTCGTTTTGAACTTTTTAACACAAAATATCCAAAACGCAATAAACTCGTTTTGAGTTTCATTTATATTTTTTTTGGTGTTTTGGAAAACGCGTTTCTAAAAATGGGCAAAGTAAACCTGTTTTCGATATTTTCAAAAATCGAAAACTCAAAACGGACTGAAAACAGCAAAGAAAACGGAGCCTAAAATTTAACTCAAACCTTTTTCACACAAAACCTCTGAGCACGTCGCCCCTCATCAGTCGGTGCCTTCCTCATCATCATCTATTCATCTTCATTTTTTTTTTTTTTTTTCAGATTTATTATGTTGATAAGATCAAATTGATGAGTGATATATTTGATAGGCTTATTGATGTCGTTTCTCATCCTAATTTTTTTTATCCATTATCATATAAGGTAAATTATTATGTCGAGTGTCAAAAAAGTCCGAACACCAGATCTCGTCCGAGAATTGATTCGCTACTCAAGTTATGTATTAGTACTTGCCTTAAGGGGTTTTATTTATGTCTCTTTGATTTCTTATTTGTTGTTATTAATATGAGGTTTATACTTTCTATATAGGATTTTTTTTTTTTTTTCTATTATGTGTTTTCTTTTAATAAAAAAAGGAAAAAGAAAAGGAAAATTTTGAAACCATGACACGGTTAATTTGCCCTTTAATAGCACTAAATAAAAGCCTAGATTAAATGTCCATTACACATGTCTAATATGATTATATCCCCAAAAAAATTAATAAAAAAAATTTATTTCAAATTCGCAGATCTGTTCTAAAGTCAACCAATCGAATTTATGTATGTGTTGTAATAATTCAGAATCTGGTCCTTTTTTTTTTTTTTTTGGGTCCTTTGGGTCCATTTTTGATTTTTTTTTTTTTTTTTTTTTCACTTTCTTTATTTTATTATTTCAATAACATATATTTAACATAATATTATGTTTTTATACAGATTTGACACACCTGGTTACCAAATTTCTGCAGTTATCGGGGTGCTTTGTCTTCAATTGTGGTTTTTTAACCGAAGATAAGTATTCAAATGTAAAAATAATGTTAATGTGTATTAGATTAGATAATTTGATTGTTGGTGGTGTATGTAGACTATTATATTTTTGGACATTTTTGTTACTTTTTGGTGGTAAAATTTGAAGTCTGAAAAATATAACACAAATATCAAATTGTAATACATTTGGGTACTCAATTGGGTTTATGGGAAGGATTGGAGATTTTGATGTTTTCTTGATGGTTTAAAAATTCTCACTAAAATCCTTTATACCATTTAAGAACATCACTTCCTATTCCAATACATAAACATTTGATAAACATAACTTCGAACATGAAAAATTGTGTAGATAATGTTCTAATTGCTTCCTGCTTCACAGTTTCTCCAAATTGGTAATCTCCATAACCCTTAAATAGAAATAAAAAAAAAAAAGGAAACTTACTTCACTTAAATGACAACGTTATTTAAAAAAAAAAAATTAGTGATCTATATTACGTGGCCAGTCTCTAAATGAAGTAATTGGTATACCAAAAGACAAACAATAATTCATGCTCGTAAACAATTTAATGATCTATATTAGAGACTGGTGATATTTTTAAATCATACACGTTTGATATTCTTATTATTTTATTTTGATCTTAAATGAGCATGTTCTTTCCTTATAATAGACTGGAAAATACATCTGAGCTTTTTTAAAACTAGTAGTAAGCACGTGTGTTGCACGTTTCACTTAAACAATACATGATATGAGTATTAAAGTTGAAGCTATACTCTATATTAAGGCAATTGAGGTAATTAAAGAACACGAGCTAAAACATGCTACAAAAGGTTTTTTTTTTTAAAAAAAAAATAATAATAAATCAAAAATTTTGTAAACGACGACAATTGTGGAGAAATTTACTCTTAAATTGGTTGATAAGTAGCACATGTTAACCTAAGCCATAGAAAGAGTGATTCAGGTTGCTCCAGCTTCGATTTGTTCCACTGTGAACAGACGAAATCGGGATGGAACAAAGATCAAGAATGATAGGTTTTAAAAAATAAAAAGAATAAAAAAGGACATACTGCATACATGTGATGAGAATTAATTCCATTTGGATTATTGCCCAAATGAGATTTTTCATTTCATTACTTTTACTTGGTTCTTGGGGTTCTCGGTGGGTTTTCAAATGAAGAGAGATCGTGGGAGCCGAGAGTGACCTTTTGTTTCTCGATGATATGATGATATAGCCCTTATTTTTTTTTCTTTTAACTTTTTTTTTCTACGGAACTCAATTTCAACCATCTATTAAAAATCAAGTCCACAATATTTTACTTTTCAAACAAATTTCAACCATCTATTCTCCAAAAAATCACTATTCATTTCAAAAAAACTCTTTTTAAACAATAAAAAACACACACATAATAATATCCTGTTTGGTAATATGAGAAATTTTGATTTTTGTGATTTTTTATTTTTATTTTTATTTTTTGATGGATGTGCAGTTTAAAAAAGTTTGAAAACAAAAAAAAATATGGGCTTGACTAAAAATGGATGATTGAGATTGAATTTGAAAAGTTTAGGCAAAAAAATTTTCACTACCAAACGGGCTCTAATTATATGCAATAGTATTAAGAAAGAGTATTCTTGATTTAGAGTAAAATGTGTGAGGGAAAACTTATCAAGGGAAAGATTCTCCCATATCTACACTTTTAAAGTAGTAGTGAGTAGTGATGATCGTGGGAGTCGGGAGTGACCTTTTGTTTCTCGGTGATATGATGATATAGCCCTTGTTTGTTTTTCTTTAAATTTTTTTTTTTCTACGGCACTCAATTTCAACCATCTATTAAAAGTCAAGTTCACAATATTTTACTTTTCAAACAAATTTCAATCATCAATTCTCCAAATTATTCATTTCAAAAAGCTCTTTTTAAACAATACCAAACACACATATAATAATACCCCGTTTGGTAAAATTTAGATTTTTGTGGTTTTTTATTTTTATTTTTTGATGGATGTGCAATTTAAAAAAGTTCGAAAAGCTAAAAATGTGGGCTTGACTAAAAATAGATGGTTGAGATTGAATTTGAAAAGTTGAAGTAAAAAAAAATTTCACTACCAAATGGGCTCTAAATATATTTAATAGTATTAAGAAAGGGTATTCTTGATTTAGAGTAAAATGTGTGAGGGCAAACTTGTCAATGAAAAGATTCTCCCCTATCCACACTTTTAAAGTAGTAGTGATGGGCGATCGTGCTTTAAATTTTCTTGATCTGTTTTCATTTTTAGTTTTTTAATCCTAGATGTCTCTGAGCATTACTTGTATGGGCCTGATCATTCCTTAAATGTACAATGATCTATTTTTCTTGTCGTTTTGTATATTAATCTGAAATGGGCCCGATATATCATTATTTTAAGGGAAATTTGAGCTATGTACTTAAAAAAAAAAAAAAAAAAAAAACAGCAAACTCAGATTTACTTCACAAAAAAAATAAAATTGCTGAAATATACGTCTCCTTTTCGTCTTCCTAAAGACACGACTTACGCCAACTCCCCATCACCACAACCGGACCACCACCACCCGCATCAACACCACCGAATACCACCATGCCAGATGCTCGTTTGCATTCAAAAAAATGTCCCACCCCTGTTGGTGCTCGCAACCAAGCAGATCGAAGTCGACTGTGTGTGTTGTGTGTGGTGGTGGTGCTGCAGGTCTTCTTCCATTAGAAGCTTCTTAATGGCTTAGGTGGTGGTTGATTCTTCTAGTGGTGGCGGCTCGGTGGTGGTTGATATAAGTGGTGATGGTGGTGGTAGTGGTTGATGCGGGTGGTGGGATGGTCGTTGATGCTGTGGTAGGGAATCGAAAATCAGCCGTTGAGGAATGGGACGTGACTTTTGATGAAGATGATGATAGGGGAGTAGAAAGTAAATGAAAAGTGTTTGGAGTTATGATTGAGAACAAGTATCATAAAAATTATGTAAAGTATCATGATGTGATACCAAAATTTCGTCCTAAGTATCATAGAAATTTGAAAAAGTTTCATGTTATGATACTAAAAATTGAAAGTATCACAATATGATACTTGATGAAAACAGTATTTTTCAGTAAAAAAAATGAAGTATTTTTCAGTTTTTTTAAAAATGAAGTAAATTTCAATTATGATACCAAAAGTTAGGTATTTATGCAAACGTCCCTTATTTTAAACTGGTAGATACATCTGCCTCTTTTTTCATTTTTTTCCAACATGGGCCAGATCATATCTTATTTGGGCATGATCATTTTGGCCTCATCAATAAAATAAATGGGCTTCATAATAAAATTTTCAATTTTCAGTTATTCTGGTTAAACTTTTGTAATAAAGTTTAAATTTAAATCAGTAAATGTTGTACAAATTATGTGTAGACACACACACACACTCTCTCTCATAAACAGATTATAATAATGTCGCATGCATAATGCAGTAGAAAATTCTATTTGAACCCCAAGTGTGATCCCAACCCTTCTCCCCTACTCACATGGGGGGCGGAACCCGCTCATGTGAGTAGGGGAGTAAGGTTGGGGTCACACTTGGGGTTCATGGAGCATAACCCTAATGCAGTTGTATTGTTTATGGTTTTCTTATTATTATTTTTTTTATTACAAAGAGAATTTAGACAATGGGTGAAATTTTTTGGCTTTTCTATAACTAACTGTGAACGAACAATATTTATGACCAAAGTCCTGCCTCTCCAAAAAAATCTCTCATACGCGTAGGGCCAAGCGGAGTATACTAACCCGTAGGGCCAGGCCGGAGGGGGGTTTTCTGGAGTATGGGGCCGCAGTGCGGTGGGGCCGGTCACCTGTATAAAAAGTTTACTCAACACAGTTTTAGCCCCCAGGGCACATCTCCAAGTGGCAAAGGGGATGGGTGGTAAGTGCTCAGCGCAGCTGTGTGCTTGGTTCGATTCCCCGCAAGGTGGAATTGGCCTTGTGGCAAGCGGGAGTTATTGAGCGTTTCTCATGCTTACCATAAGCCCTTCCACCCTGGCTCCTTGGAGGCATAACCTGGATTTACCTTCCCGAACCAATGGCCTTGGGCGTGGTCGGTTCGGGCCCTCAGGGTGTGTGCTACACCTTTTTTTTTTAACAATATTTATGTTCCACTTTTCAAGGTAAAAAAGAAAGGAACACAACTAAAAAATGGAATGCCTCTTTATTATGAGCAACCATTTCGAAGCTTTAAGTGTCCCTTTGGTTGCTCGTAAACACAAACAATCCATACCTTTATAGCCCACGATGTCTTCGTCAAATTAATGTCTCGCACAAGATGTAGCGACCAAGAATTTTTACGCGATTAATAATTATTTTAATAGAAAATCGTGTCGCTACTATTTCACCCATTTTTATTAAGTTAACGTCGCGACGTATTCGTATAGCCAAGTCAAGAAATAATCGAGATCGTTCGATTTTAAATTAAATTCCGAATTTCTAAAAAAAAAAATATCTCCATTCTCTTGATTTAAAGTATATTAAGTCCAAGTACTTAATTCAATGTTATCCCAATATTTATTTATACAAAAATTACTTTTATTATTGAAATTAAGAAAATATATGCAAGCATGGGAGGTTCCATTATATGTAATCATGAAGAGCATAATATTTGTATAAATATGGAAAAGTATATGAATGATTGATAAGACTCCATTATATGTAATCATGAAGAGCATAATATTTGTATAAATATGGAAAAGTATATGAATGATTTATATACTCCATTATATATAATCATGAAGAGCATAATATTTGTATAAATATGGAAAAGTATATGAATGATTGATAAGACTCCATTATATATAATCATGAAGAGCATAATATTTGTATAAATATGGAAAAGTATATGAATGATTGATAAGACTCCATTATATATAATCATGAAGAGCATATTATTTGTATAAATATGGAAAAGTATATGAATGGTGCTTTACTTTAAGAAAAAGGATGTGTTAAAATTAATAGAATTGAATGATTATGTTTACAATATGCCAACTTTATACATCTATTTAAACCCATCTCTTTTACACACAACTCTACACATATACACTTATTTCCAATCTCTTGACAAAATCCACAAGTAAGAGAAATTCAAGGTGGTCAAGAAAGTTTTAGTCCATTTACTACTACACTTCATTTTAATCTTTTAAAAGGTAAGTATACTTATGTTTTTATGAAAAGTAAGTATGTTTTTATGAAAGGTAAATACACCTTATGTTTTTATGAAAAGTAAGTATGTTTTTATGAAAGGTAAATACACCTTATGTTTTTATGAAAAGTAAGTATGTTTTTATGACAAGTAAGTATATCTTATGTTTTTATGAAAAGTAAGTATGTTTTTATAAAAGGTAAATACACCTTATGTTTTTATGAAAAGTAAGTATGTTTTTATGACAAGTAAGTATATCTTATGTTTTTATGAAAAGTAAGTATGTTTTTATGAAAGGTAAATACACCTTATGTTTTTATGAAAAGTAAGTATGTTTTTATGACAAGTAAGTATATCTTATGTTTTTATGAAAAGTAAGTATGTTTTTATGAAAGGTAAATACACCTTATGTTTTTATGAAAAGTAAGTATGTTTTTATGACAAGTAAGTATATCTTATGTTTTTATGAAAAGTAAGTATATTTTTATGAAAGGTAAATACACCTTATGTTTTTATGAAAAGTAAGTATGTTTTTATGACAAGTAAGTATATCTTATGTTTTTATGAAAAGTAAGTATGTTTTTATGAAAGGTAAATACACCTTATGTTTTTATGAAAAGTAAGTATGTTTTTATGACAAGTAAGTATATCTTATGTTTTTATGAAAATGTTTGGATCATTGCTATGAAATCAATCTCACAAGATTGTTATGGGTTCCATATGATATGTTTATGATTATGCTAAGGGGACCGGAGTTTAGTAGCGCTACACATAAGAATTCTTGCCATTTAAGTTCGGTAAAATTCTTGTGTCTCCCTATGTTTATGAGTATTTCGATCATATCCTATGTTATGATGAAAATGATCCATATGCTTTCAAAAGAAAATTTATGCTTGGTATACTTACTGGGATTTTATAAATCTCACTCCACGATATTTACCATTTTCAGATAATTGAAGGTTCGAGGCGGTCAACATGGAAGTGGCAAAAGTGGTTAAGATTGATGAGATAATTATGTTGAACTTTATGTAAGAAAATTTTGTTCTATTTTTATTCACAAATAAAATTATGGGATTCTAATTATTCTTTTGAATAATTTTACATTACTATTTAAGTCTCGATAATATGATATGAGTCACTTATAGTGGCACTCGAATGGTCGAGAATTCGGGTCGTCACACAAGATCTAAAATAGGTGCCATTATACCCTACAATTACAAACTGAAATATATTTAGATGTTGAGAACATACGAATTTTTTAAATATCAGACTCTATGAACTGCGTTACTTACTAGCAACAATACAGATGCTTAAATCTGAAAATGAATGAAGGATTAACTATTATATAGAGATACAAACATAGACCAAGACTTTCCACTTTCTTTGTAAAATAATAATAATTAAAAAAAATATGGCTGCTTCTGCACAACCACCAAGAATTTTTTTGTTGGTTTCCAAGAATACAATTACAGCAATTTCAAAACAATTCAGATTTCATAGCACGATAAATATTTCCAGACCTAATGACTTTCGGTATATCCAATTCCAGCAATCATTATTTACAGTGTCAGATTTTTTTTTTTCTTTTAAAGTTGTAATGACTCTTGGTATATCCAACTGAAATAATGATCTAGTCAAGGAAACATGAATTTAATACATTTTGGAATTCGAACACAGTATCCAATGAAAGAACCAATCTGGAAATTTTAAATTATTTTAAGACAAATCGAAAATTTTCCAGAAAGCTAAAAAAGGAAAGGTAAATTGGGTGAAAAAGTGTGCGAAAAAGTGTGCGTAAAATCAGAGCCGTACCGGTGACTTTGTAGACCTGAAACAAACAGTAGTTCTTTGAGATATAGGCCCTGGGCTAGATGGGGGTTCGGGGGCAGCGCGCCCGAAAATTTTTTTTTAAAGAAAAAAACTGAAAATAAAGATTAAATTCATATTCACATAAAACAAACTATACAAATTCACCATAAAATTGCAAAAAAATAAAAAGTTCAAAAGTATTAATTAATATAAAACGACCAACAAAATATTATATTCCATGGGCGCTGAAAGAATTTTATGGACCTGGGCTGAAATATTTAAAAAAAAAAAAAAAAAGGGTCCAAAAATAATATGGGCCCTGAAACCATGACCTCACCTGCCTCTAGGCAGGTCCAGCCATGCGTAAAATGATGACGGTTATTCTATTATTATTATTATATATATATATATATATATATATATATATATATATATATATATATATATATATATATATATATAGAGAGAGAGAGAGAGAGAGATTAGGTTTTACTAATTAGAATTAGAGATGACAAAAAAACCTGATCCAACCTGAACTCGATGAGTACCCGACCTAAATGGGGCAAAAAAACCCACCATGCCGACTGTTTGAGTGAGCCAAGCTGGTGCCGTCCCAACCCAAACTCACACCAAATAATTAATTAAAAAAGATATATAGGGAAAAAAATTAAAATGGTACAGAAAAATAAAAATAAAAAATAAACAGGGCGTTGGGGTTGACCTCCCCCTTCCGAAATTCGTGGCATTGGTTTGGTATAAAAAAAATCGTGGGGCGGGGCACGGGGGTACCCACCCAGTTCCATCACTAATTAGAATAAATAATTTATATTTTATTAATTAAGAGCCCGTTTAGTTCCACGTATTTTTTTTTCAAATTTTGAGGAATTTTGGAATAATGTATGGTTGAAAAGTGTAAAAAATGGTGGATCCTATAAAAATATATAGTTTAAAATGAATGTGAGGAAATTTTTGCGTAGGACCAAACTACCTTTAAATATATTAAAGCCACAATACTATAAAATTTAAAATCACAATAATATACAAATTATAATCACGATCCCAAATCAAATTTTAAAAGTTACAATTTATAAATTAAGCCCTTGTATGGCTCCCAATTTATTAAAACCAAGTTTTTAAAACATTCAATCTTAACAATCTATTTTAGTCAAGCTTACAAAATTTGACTTTTCAAATAATTTTTAACTACACATTCTCTCAAAAATACTAAGCGTAATTTTCCCCAAAAACTAAGGGCCAAACAGGGACTAATTATTCACGTCTTTTTTTTTTTCCTGGAATGAAAAATTATCCACCCTACCCCATTTCATTTCATTCCACCACCTTTGAATATGCCACTACCATGACCTCCAAAGCACCACCACGACCTCCAAAGCACCACCACTACAGCCACATATGATATATCGACACCAGAGTTGTGTTTGATTGAAAAAATGAAAAATTGATAGGAAAAAAATAATTTTCAAGAATTAAATTACTTGAAAATTATTTTCGTGGAAAATGTCAATTAGAATTGTTTGATTGAGTTAATTTTCTAAGTGGAACTTGTAGAAATTTTTTCAAGTTTTGTTATTTGATTAACATTATTTTCTATGACAAATAAAATAAAATTTAGCTATTGTAATAATAATAAAAAAAATATATATATATATATATATATATATATATATATATATATATATATATATATTTCATACATTTGTATTTTATAATAATAATTTTAATTTATGGAAAAATAACTCAATTAACTATAACAACTAAGACCAAACGTGGCGAAAAGTGTTTCGCATGCAAGGTGAAAAACATATTCTCACCTAAATCAAAAGAAAATATTTTTCTTTTTTCATGACAAATCATGGAAATCAAAATATGACAGAAAAAATCTTTTCATAATAAAAAAATGTAATCAAACACACAGGATGATGGACATTGAACTTTCTAAGGCAAATTAGAACCAATCAAACAGAGCCTACGTTTACCATCATCACATAATGTCAAATAAAAAATAAACAAATCACCATCTAAACACCATCAATAATACAATCACCAATAACAAATAGCAGCGACGCTGCTATTGTAAACGAAGAGATAGTCATCAGAGACGGAGTCAGAGGGGCCGGGGAGCGATCGCCCTCCAACATTGTTCGTCGGTCCATTATTCCTAGTAAATTTGTAATGTATTTTTTAGTTTCGCCCCCACAAGAATTTGATTCGTCCCTGCAAAATTTTGAATTTTTTTTTAATTGATAAATATTGATCCAATAACTTAAATTTTAAAATTCAACAATACAAAAGTCTTAAGCAAGGTTACGTAACAGAATGGAAAATGATTTTTTGTCCAGTACTATGCTTGTGTATATAGAGAAGGAGATTGTTGATAATTTTTCCATTATATTCTCTTATTGATGAATTTTAAATGATGAGAACAAGGAGAGACCAATTTCAGATGTCCAAGTCATCTCTACCATCTGTTATATAGATAGGTAGTTTACTTTTTGTCTTTTTTATGTTCATCTAACGTTCATGTTTTCAATTTGTATAGCGTTAGATAAATAGATGGGCAAAGTATTTTTGTATCGACAAACTGATTGTCTTTTTGGTCAGTAAATCTAATTTGCCTATTTTGGTACTCAAAATCGTGATTTTCAATACTCTTAGTTTAAAAAAAAAAAAATTCGGGACCTCCGCCCCCGAACCCTCAGGAGGGGGCCTGTCCTGTCCCCCTCCACCCCCCGTATTTTCACCCCCGCAAGATTCTAATCTTGACTACGTCCCTGATCGTCATTGCTTTGAGGGGTAGAGAGGAGGGTGAGGATAGAGTGAGAAACGAGATGAAAATGATTTAGGGTTTGGGGTGGTGAGGGATGAGATGGATAATTATTTTAATTTTATAATTAGTATCACACATATGCACTGTACGGAAGAACAATATGAAATGATTTTACTGTAAATATCATTATAAAATATGAAAAAAACTGAACACATAATTTGCTTTGATTAATGATACAGACTGTCAACGAATGCGCAAAATATAAATAAATTATAATTCTCTTCAATTTTGGAAAACCTCTTCAAATAATACATTGTTTGTATAGTTTGAAACTGCTCACACCCATGTGATGCACGAAATTTGCTACATAAAAACATATTTAAATAATTGCCCAAATTTAAATTAAATAGTGCAAATTTTCAAATATATGTTGTATAGAACAAATAAAAAATTTCGTCCAAATATTTTTGACTTACGTGAATAGAAATAATAACTCTCAAAATATTATAATTTACATAAAATAAAGTAATTATAACAATTAAATATAAGAGGTCCTTTTATATAAACTAGTGTCGACTCGTTCTTTGCACGAGAAACGAGTTCTAGACGTTCTTCCGTGAATGAGATAAGATGTATCAGTAAGTGAACGTATAATGAAAAATGTAAGCTGAGAAACCTTCCAAAAATTAAATTGAAATCTCTACACACCAATGATCTGTCAATTTAAAGCAAATCTATTTGAAAGAAAAGGTTAAAGTTTGACAATTTAAAACAAATCTTAATAACTTGGCAGTGAAACCCACAATTAGGTCTCTACCATGACGAGAAAAGAAGGGAAGAGATTCTATGCAATCATATCTAGGCCTTCAGACACAGTCACAAACTAAACTCCCACGACGACCCATGTATCTCCAAATTTAGCCTATACAAAGCGCAATAAAAATAGAAGACCCCATTGATCAAACATTTGATTATTTGAAGCCCTTTTCCAAATTGCCAATTTTCTAGATTAGAAATCAAACCTACTTGCTATAAGAACTGTTCCAAACTACAAATTAGACCATTAGTATAACAATTATTCCACACCACCAAATGCATAAAAGATAAAAAAAATAATTATTATTGTCAAAAAATGTTTTTTCAACAAGAAAGCCACTTCAGATTTCATGAACTCCCAATAACTTTCTTCATTATGTGTATAAAAAATGAAAATAAAAATAAAAAACTATTGGGCCTGAGGTGGTTCTCAAAGAATATAGGACAAAACAAAGATATATAATCACAATCAGCAATAGAGGGTCCAAGAGCAACAACAGAAGCCCCAGTCAATGTGGCCAAATCAACGATCTGCAAAAGATTAAAAATATATATAACAAAACAGAGAGTGAACCTTACATGTGGCCCGACAGTCCCAAATAGTAAACAATTGAAAAGTTGATAATTTTCGTAGCATCTATCTCGCCTTTCAGGTTCTCATTCCCTATATTGCAATACATGGACAACTGATAAAAGAATAACCCATAAACATGGTGTTTACCAAAAATAGAGATGTAAAGAAAATGAACTAAGTATTACTTCTCCACTCCTTGATTGCAAGCATATACCAAAGCATCTGCAAGTGTAAGTCTTCCTTCAGCATCGGTATTTTTTACCTAAATCATGATCAAAACCTAACATGTGAAATAAACTCATCAATATTAAAGAAGGCAAGTTGAGATAGACCAAGCTTCTAAAACTGGACAATTGAATTGATTGTTTCAAGTATATCTTCAACTTAAGTGGGTTCCATAAACTTACCCCTATTTTGTCAGCCAAACCCACCTCAATTTGTCTTCAATGAAACACAAAATTAGAACCCAAGCTAATCTTCTAATTTAAATATGCATACAAAATAAACATCACCATTTAACAAATCTGATAAATAAAACATAGAAAGCTAGTTTAATATGTTAAACACGAGAAGAGTGTTTAAAGTTTGTTGTTAATCTAGGTTATAACACAAAGAAAATGTCTTCAAATAAATTACACAATCTCAATTCTTAAAGCTCATTACAAGAACTTGTGGTACAGAATTCTGTAGATCACAAACAAACAAACAAATATAATACATGATGTATAGAAACTTTTGAAAGTAAAAAACTTAAAGAAAATACGAAAACCTAACCTGGTCTGACTTTAAGTAGAGAGAGTATTTCCGATGGCTGCTTTCTGCTCGTGTCTAGCATTAAACCCTGAGGAAAATTGAATATAATCACCCTTCGTCTTCAAATAGAAGATCGTTTGGAAGTTTCATAATCCAATCGCAGATGTTTTAGAACACGAGCTCCGATCGGGTGGAGAAAATCGCTGAGGTTCTAAATGGAGAGAGCAAAATTAGGGAAAGAAATGGAATGGTTCCGATCTCCCGTGTCTGATGGGCAACCGACTGAGAAAAGGATCGTGATGATGAGAAAAGATCAAGAATTAGATTGGACAAATTCCTGTGTATGGGTTTTGGTCTTTGGTGTATTTATTTGGACGGCTTTTGTGATATTTATATGAACAGCAACAAACCGACTTCTGAGATAGATATTATGAACAGCAACAAACCAGTTTAGGAATAGTGTGTGAAAATCTCTGTCACATGAACAGGGAATAAATTACTGAGGATGAAGATAAGATCGGTGAAGCAAAGCAAATAATACAGGTGGACGTAGATGAAAGGGTGTACAGGTGGATGATTGTTGACTTTATAGTGTGAAATCAACATACCAAAGTTGACCAGTAAATCTAAAAAAACAACTCTTCTATTGTAAGGGGGAAAATGTAACAAATTAAGAAATATTGACGATGCACGAAAGTGAAAATTAACCTCAAGATTTGCGGTGTACGAACGTAAAATTCAACTCGAGAGATCCTTCGCATGATTAATAATTTTTAATTTTTAAATGCGACGCATTTAATTGAATATAATTAAATGTATATTTTATTATATGTCAATAAAAAAAATTATTAATGAAAATATAAATAAAATATATATAGTGAGTCTTTTTGTCTATATATAGAAAATAATCATTAATTTTAATAAATATTGTTACATTAATTGATTCCTCTTTCTTCACACTGACAATTTCTTTATTCATTTTGTTATATTATTATATTAATAAAAATTACTGATCGATCAATTGTTTATAAAAATTATATGAACTAATTGTGAAAACCTGTAATATATTTTTGCATATTTTATTTATTTAAATTTATAATGAAAAATAAAAAAATGAAGTAAATAACTAAAAATGATGTAAAAATGATGAATTAATTGAAGATATTTTAAGTTTGTAAAATTAACCAAATTTAATTGGATTTGTCTTAAAAACTCATATAGTTATTATTTATTTTAATTTGATAAGAAAAAGTCAGAACAAAAATTAATCATCTATGACTAAAATGAATTTAGTTAACTAATTACAGATAATATTATAGGATTTAAATGATATAATTTTAAATGAATTAGATATTGAGGAAAAATATAAAATATAAAATAAAATTTCACCTTTAATTTTTGATATGATTTTACGGACAATATATTTACAATTTGTTCTCACTTGTTAGCTTCCATTAAACTGCTCATTGTGATCTTTAATTTGATACATATTATATATTTTTTGATTTCAAAATAATACAATAATTATTAAAAGAATATTAATAAAATAGAAAAAATAATATTTTGATGTTATAAAGAACATAGCATTGATGGCAATGCAATTAATGACACATGTAAAATAATAATTGCTAAAATATTTAATATAGTATTTTTTAGCAAAAAAATTTCAAATTTAGAAACTTTTTTTTGCGGAAAACTTTGTGTGTATTTTGGTGACGGCTATTCTACTTTTATATAAGATTAAAATTAAGATTAAGATTACGATATTAAAATTAAGATTAAGATAAGATTAATATATTATTTTTATTAGTATTAAAATTAAGCCTCTTGTTTGGTGAACTTTGTTTATAAATGGTCACGTGATAATATCTTATTCAACATTTTTTTCTTAAAGTCAACAATTTAGGCTGGAAAAAAAATTTCGTCCACAATTTTTTGCTTTTAAAAAAAATAAAAAATTAATCAATAAATCTTGTCACGTTGCTATTTATAAATTGTATTTATAAATGGTTTACCAAACATAAACTAAAATTAACACCTAATTTTTGTCTTAAAATTTCTTTATGAAGATTTCTGAAATTGGAAGTCCAAAATCATGGATGAGTGAAATTTCCGCATTATCTAACCATGTTTTGTTCTGACTAAAATCTAATTTTAATTTCAAGTTAAAGTCAACAATTAATTTTAACACTCATTTCATGATATCCACAATTTTTCAACTACTCATTTCATTAATTTCAATCAAAATATATTTAAAACTTTATTTTAATCTCTACCAAACAAGGGTTATTTTTAGTCATGTTTTGGTTGTAATTAAAATCGTATTTTAAGTAGATTTTGATAAAATTAAAATAAATATTTTAATCTAAGTCAACGTCAACAATTAATTTCTACCACATTTTTTTAGAATACACAATTTTTTAATCATGCATTTCATCAAATTCTATAAAAATTCAAGCCTCTGTTTGGTAAATGTTTGTCTATAAATTTTATTTATAAATTGTCACGTGGTAACTCCCATTAGTTCATTTTTTGAAAAGTTAACAATTTTAGCTGATCAAAAATTTCTACCAACTAATTTTTTATTTTGAAAAAATAGAAAAATAAAATGTTGACACGTTATCATTTATAAACAATTTTTTTACTAAAAAGAGACTTAAAATCTGATTTTAATCTCTACCAAACAGGTGCATCGCTCAAAAATTCTATGCTCTAAACAGGCCTACTAGACTTGTGTAAACAGAAATTGAGGAAATTAGGCACTAAAACATCCTCAACTCAATATTTAAGAATAATGACACCCATTACACATTAATTTGAAAATTATCACCCATGTCTAAATTAATCAGGAAATCATCATTCATTATTAAAAAAAAAAAAAAAAAGGAAAACATAACCAAATATATATATATATTAAAATAAAAAATTCAAAATTTGAATTGTCAACATAAATTCAGAATTTCACGCCGGTAACGTCTCCGCATTCTTCTCCATCTTGTTAATGGTGATCGAGTTCTTCATTCCTACCAATCATTCAACTTAAATCAATATCCGTTTTGGTGCTAGCTGAGAAAATAATAAACAGATGCAAATTAGATTCTTACGAAAATCTCCTAAATTAAATTCGAAGCAAAGATTCTAATAGGTTGTATAAGCACTCGAAATCTTGGACGTCTGAAAGATGCATCTCAAGTAACTGCTTGATTTTTCACTGCTAGAAGACAGCCCATAGATCAAAACATAAATTCCCTGGTTAAGAATTTCATGAAGGTGAGTGATTTTTTCACACCATTGGTTATCTTTGATCATTCTGATTTATTTTAGTGGTTTAGTGGATGTTATGTAGATAAAGTCGTCATCATCCCAATTTCGGTGAATTTGGTTTGGCACATAACCAGGTTCTATTGTATACCTTTTTTAGAAGTTTAAATATCTCATTTTTCAGTAACATGGCAACTTTTTGTACAGGTTGTTTGTCAATGGGTAAGAGTCGAACGGAAAAAAGCTAGTATCCGGGGCCAAAATTAAAACGAAAGCCTTAGGTATCGGCATACTTAGGAATCATCGCAAAGGTGTTCGTATATCCCGCAGGAATAAGATTTTGAGAGAAGTGCCACTACGAACCATGTAAAATCTTATTTGAACTTTTGAGCACTTAGATTTTGAACTTTGCAGTCAAAGTATTTTTTGAATTCAGTAGAAATTCTATCGTAGAATTACTAGTACCATGTAAATGTTACTTGTAGCTACATTGTAATGGTTTTTTAATCCCTTCCACACGCCATACTAATATCGAAATTGTGTGATGAATTAAATCAGCATTCCACTGTCTCCCCATCTATATATATTATATAAAAGGAGCTAAGTCCAGCAAAAATTCCCGCTCAAAGTTTGGCTTAAATTCCCGCCCATGTGAAGCTTGCTGGGGAAGACTAATAAAGTAGGTCCACTTCAAATATCAAATTTGACTAAAATTCAAAATTTGAAAATCACAAAATCTGAAAAGTTACAGAATCTGAAAAGAAGCCAGTTTTTCCATTTTCTGACCTGACTGAAAAAGTGACATTCCGGCCGATCCAGAACTCCGATCTACGATCGGCCACCGCCATCAGAACGGGCTCTTCAAGGAGAAGACTCGCCTAAAATTTTGGGGCGATCCGACGGTTGAAACAGAAGTTATTCACCGGAGAAGATATTGCTGGCGGACTGAAAAATCGCGATTCCGGCCAAACGGGAGCTCCAATCGCGAAACGGTCACCACCGTTGGGTTCGTGACGAGGAGGAGAAGCTTCCTGTGTTTTTTGGCATTTTCCTGTCTCCGGCGACTGGGGCGGTTTCCGGCGGCGGCGGTCCGGCGAGGCGTTTCCGGACAGAATCTTCAGCCCGACCTGCTCATCCCATTTCCGAAGTCCATTTTGCAAAAGCTAACATATCGCCGCCCACATCCATGACGAATCCGACCAATTGACTTGCCGCTACCCATAGTAAGTTTCGATTTGTTCATTAACTAAAAAGCTGTCATTTAACTGTATTATTTTTAGTTAATGAACAAATCGAAACTTACTATGGGTAGCGGCAAGTCAATTGGTCGGATTCGTCATGGATGTGGGCGGCGATATGTTAACTTTTGCAAAATGGACTTCGGAAATGGGATGAGCAGGTCGGGCTGAAGATTCTTTCCGGAAACGCCTCGTCGGACCGCCGCCGCCGGAAACCGCCCCAGTCGCCGGAGACCGGAAAATGCCAAAAAACACAGGAAGCTTCTCCTCCTCGTCACGAACCCAACGGTGGTGACCGTTTCGCGATTGGAGCTCCCGTTTGGCCGGAATCGCGATTTTTCAGTCCGCCAGCAATATCTTCTCCGGTGAATAACTTCTGTTTCAACCGTCGGATCGCCCCAAAATTTTAGGCGAGTCTTCTCCTTGAAGAGCCCGTTCTGATGGCGGTGGCCGATCGTAGATCGGAGTTCTGGATCGGCCGGAATGTCACTTTTTCAGTCAGGTCAGAAAATGGAAAAACTGGCTTCTTTTCAGATTCTGTAACTTTTCAGATTTTGTGATTTTCAAATTTTGAATTTTAGTCAAATTTGATATTTGAAGTGGACCTACTTTATTAGTCTTCCCAGCAAGTTTGATATTTGAAGTGGACCTACTTTATTAGTCTTCCCCGGCAAGCTTCACATGGGCGGGAATTTAAGCCAAACTTTGAGCGGGAATTTTTGCTGGACTTAGCTCCTTTTATATAATATATAGATTATTTTCGAATTTATTGTATTTTGAGTATGCATTTGATTTGGTGAACTGTTATATATATCAATCAAGATTTTAGGGTAATAAGCAAATCTTGACATTGGGATAGTATTCATTAATATTGTTTGTGTTTGACTAAAATTCAAAATTTGAAAATCACAAAATCTGAAAAGTTACAGAATCTGAAAAGAAGCCAGTTTTTCCATTTTCTGACCGGACTGAAAAAGTGACATTCCGGCCGATCCAGAACTCCGATCTACGATCGGCCACCGCCATCAGAACGGGCTCTTCAAGGAGAAGACTCGCCTAAAATTTTGGGGCGATCCGACGGTTGAAACAGAAGTTATTCACCGGAGAAGATATTGCTGGCGGACTGAAAAATCGCGATTCCGGCCAAACGGGAGCTCCAATCGCGAAACGGTCACCACCGTTGGGTTCGTGACGAGGAGGAGAAGCTTCCTGTGTTTTTTGGCATTTTCAGGTCTCCGGCGACTGGGGCGGTTTCCGGCGGCAGCGGCGGTCCGGCGAGGCGTTTCCGGACAGAATCTTCAGCCCGACCTGCTCATCCCATTTCCGAAGTCCATTTTGCAAAAGCTAACATATCGCCGCCCACATCCATGACGAATCCGACCAATTGACTTGCCGCCGCCCATAGTAAGTTTCGATTTGTTCATCAACTAAAAAGTTGTCATTTAACTGTATTATTTTCGAATTTATTGTATTTTGAGTATGCATTTGATTTGGTGGACTGTTATATATATCAATCAAGATTTTAGGGTAATAAGCACATCTTGACATTGGGATAGTATTCATTAATATTGTTTGTGTTTGCTTTGACCATTTATCCAATCTAGGGGTTAAGAAGCCAGCTGGAACGACTGAAGAAATTGAAAAGCACTTTGGTTCTGATTCCTCAAGACTTATCATGGTAATGAGATTTTCATGGACGATTAATAGGGTTTGAATGGCTATGGTAAATTTCACTAACATTGTCCGAACTTCACTAATATGTACGGATCTATCACCAATGCTTTAATCTAACATTTTACATTTTATTTTTTGCGTTCTATTTCTATTGTCTGAACTTCACTTATATTCAATTTTTTCGAACTTTCAAAATTGAATAGACATTATTAATATTGTATGAAATTATTTATGAATTATTTATTGGCACGTCATGATGTTTTCTTTTGGAATCATTCATAGAAATTACAGTTGTCGTGCATCGCACGGGTAAGAACTAGTTCAACCTACAAACGACTAAGTTTATTAGTGCGTAAGATCATTGGTTAACAATTATTATTTATTAGATTGGATCATCCTTGGTGGCATCAGTAGCTAATTTGCATATATAAAGTTCAAAATAACAATAGTACTTCACAGCGTCCATAGGTGTAATCTTTTTCATTACGATGTGTTGTAGAGAAGTGGGTCGATAAATATGGCTGATACTAGCCTTCTGGTGGAAAATTTATTCATAGAATATTGGAGTGATGCTTGAACTGTAGTATATATAATGCCCTTCAAATGATTATTTGTACTGAGATTTAGTTTTTATGACCTTGTGTTTAACACGATTGGCGAAAATATTGAAGGAGTACGACAAAAGAAATGGTGCTCTTCTTCGCCTACCCTTTATACAGAATGTTGTCCAACAACCATTTTTTTTTTTAACACGGACTTACTTTACAAGCTTGTGAAAGAGTGTGAGACAATATTTCGAAGCAGCAACAGTACAGTTGATTAATGGGGGCGTGGGAAAGGTCTAATGGGATGCCTACCATATAGAGATTGTTAGTAGTTGCTAATAGACTTCGACTGATAAATACATTAATTCCACTCTAATAGGTTCCAGTAGCAGACCCCCACTGCATTAGTCTGAGTCTGTGTTTGGAGATTTGTGGAACTAACAATCAGGCCATTGTGACTTCGAATTCAGAGATATGGAGAACAATATACCTCAAGGAACTTGTCTCAAGCACATCAACTGATCGTGAGAAATGTAGTAAATGAGAAATTAATCAAGACTGATCATATCTAGTTTAAGATTTTGTAGAAAACAATTTGTTTCTCTTTTCGTATGTTGTGTTACTTTTGGGATTGTAATGTCAGAGTTGTACATGTTTATGAAAAACATAGAGAAATAAAACCCATTTCTTAATTTTCAAATCGTAAGAGGTTTTCCCATCTTCTCTATTACTATATTTGGTACAAAAATTTTCTGATGATCTAAGTTCAGTTAGTCCTCAATCCTTAATTTTCCAAAAATTTTCCATCTTCTCAATTAGCATCTTGAAAGTATCACTAATAGTACCATATTCATAACATTTTGATGCATTTAAACCAGTGATGCCAACTTCTGTTACATAAATAAGCATCAGTATCACCATCTTCCATATGCACACAGTTGGCTAGTCTTTGAGATCTGCACGAAGCCATTAATAATTTAATTGAGATTTCGTCTGTCCAGCAATCACTTGTTGGTGAAAATTGTGTTGCTGAGTTGCTAGATGGATCTGTCAAGCTTGTTGATATTTGTGGAGTTCCTAGCGATATTATATTTTTAATAAATGAATCTGCTCAAGATCTCGAAATTTATTTGAGGAGAAATAAAGGCACTGATGCATATATAACTCCAAGAAAAACCATTGACAGAACGGTTAAAAAGTGAATAAAATTATTGCAGGATTTCAACCAATGAAGGTCAAGCTTCATATGTCGTTATGAAGACATCGGTCTGACTAGTATATCTCCTTACATGTCTCTTAGAACCTTTCATGCCATCATTTTCCTTAGGGGTACTTGCACGGCCCAATTTGCCTCTTGAGCTTCGAGTTTCAGTTTATGATGAAAAAGGTGATGTTGAAAGGGTTAAAATAAAATATAAACAAAGGTTTCAAGGATGGGTATCAATCAAAGGTTTCAAGGATGGGTATTAATCAAAGGTTTCAATATGCTGGGACGAGGTTTCAATGATGATATTTCTCCTGGCTTTAGTTGTGATGCTCTGTAGCTTTGGGTCGCTTTTTTTTTCTACTTAACTTTGGGTGGCTTTTGTTAAATTGAATGGAATTTCATTCTTCAATCTCTGATACAATTCCAAGTTGCATGTTGATGTATTAGATTTTGCATCAGTTGACAGGTGCAATAAATTAGACAACCACTGTTAGCAAATGAGCTCCATCGCAATCAAAAAGGAAGAAACAACTAGAACCTCCATATGCGTTCACGCAAGACAACATGGTAGTGTAAAATGGAAGACAATCCATCTTCATTTGAAAATAAAAAAGAATAATATTCTTAGAAAAATACAATGTTAAGCATCTATTCGTGTAAATGAATCCTAAGATTATGAATTGCACAGATTCCATTATATTTTGATACTCCACTTCCCATTTTTTTCTTCACTAATCAAAGAACAATATGCAAAATATCAAGATTCACTCCTTATTGCGCGATGCTCTTAGAGATTATTTATAGTCTCACGTAAAAGAATTCAACCATTGCAGTCAAAACAGAAAAAGCTTTACAAAACGGGACCAACAAGAGGGGAAATGTACGTTCCGTCGAGCTTCAGCGTATTGCAATTTTCTGGAGATACCATAAGCTTCAGCATTTAACCCAGTGGAACTTCCTATCGAATAGAGCACCGTATTGCAATTATGACTCTTTTACTTGCACTTGTAATTTCGCTCTCTCTTAGATGAATCCACGAGAAATTTCCAAAAGAAATCGAAGACCGAGCCACCTCTATGTCCTTGCACTCAACGGAAATTATCAAAGGCTCAAACCTGAACATAAGGCTCTGCAGCAGAATGTTGTCTCACTTGGTGGGGACTTGGGGACTGGAGTGATAACTCATTAGAAGAGGATGAGAAGAGAACATGGATGATGGAGAAGGGAGGAATTGGGTTGTGGGAGGTGAAGACCCGGCGCCTGATAAGTGATAATTGATAAATAATGGAATTCCTTGGTTTTGAGATAAATCAATATCTGTTACACCGCATATATATAGGAGTTACAGTTAAATGTAACTGATTTTTTGTTTTTAATATTTAACGTTTTCTATAAAATATATCCTATCATATTGGATGTTATTTTCACAATTTTTTTAAGTCAATATGATATTTGTACATTTTCAAAATTACATACGATATTTTGTAAAATAAAGGTTTCAAGGATGAGTATCCTTGAAAAAAAAATCCCACAGAAATTCAACGCGCCCAAGTCCATTTAAATAAGAACGAAACTTCTCGTTGGGTCCTTTAAGGAAGGGCGGCTGTTGAAATACGGGTTAGGGTTTGAACTATGGCCTCTTCAGTTACATCAGTTTGTCAGACGGCAACACCTTTAAACCGAAAGTCCGAAACATAGAGACAGAGAGAATCAGTTCAGCTCTTTTTCGTGCATGCATATATGTATGTATAAGAATTCACATGCATTAAATTTTGAACCTTTTACTGTTTATAATTTTATTATTGTGTATGCTTAAAAGTAAAAGTATCTCATTGTCCATAATCTATATTAATTTGCCTAATAATTTGCTTCAGACCTTCTGTAGTAAGCTGGTGGGGTGTAAAAAAGAAGAATGGGACTAGAATTGGCACCTGAGCAAGCACACGTGTTGCCTGATATGGAGGAGCTTAGTTTCAATGATTCAGAGTTGGAATATCACGTTAGGAATGCCCTTAAAGCTGCTATTGAGGTTGAAATAAATTGAAATACTCGAATTTCGACTTTCTTGAAATTGTTAATTATTCAAGTATATAGATACATTCATGGTGGAGTTTACTGTTATAGGGCGATCATGACTTCTATAATCAGCTTGTAGCAGTGATGCACTACAAAGAACGGCTAGTCCCTGAGGATGTGGCCCTTCTTGTGGTATGTTCTAATTTGTTGATAATTTCGAGTGATACATCTTGTTTTATCTTTTAGCAATTTGCTCCATAATTCTTATCATTGTTTTGTGGCAGACATGCTTGAAAGCTCTGATTGGAGCAGTTTCTTGTATAAGCATTGTTCACCATCAGCGTCTTCTCGCTTCCGTGAGTTACTAAAAATGTACAAGATTACATATTCGTGCATGAGTAGATTTTCTATCGGTGATTACTATCAATTTGAACAGTTAAATTCAAATCCATAGATTGACGAGACACCAAAAACCAAGAGTTCTCTGATTGCATAATTTAATTTCGTCAAATCCTATTTTATCCATCTTAAAACGAGAGAGCTCAAAATCAATTAAACACTTCTTCAATAGGTTTATTTTCGGGTTGTAGAGCTCTTTTGGACGAGAAGATTAGTTGAGAGAATATGAGAACCATGTTCACCTACTAAAGCTAACAGGCAAGTGCATATCAGAAAAGATGGAGAACCATATTTTCAATGGTTATTTTCATAGAGGGACAGAGAAAAGTAAAATTGGCCAAACCTGCAAGGTGGTTTTTAATGGAACTTAAGGTGTTGTTTTGTTATAGCTGCCAAAGCTAGTCCCATAGCGAGGTAGTGAATCAAGCTTGGCACTGTCTAGAGCAACGGCTGGCACTACTGGAAGGTTTGTCCATTCGTGAGAGATATATTGGAATTATTGAGTTAGCTGTTGACGTGTCTACAAAGCTGGAACTAAGGTTCACAAGAGATTCTATTGCTTACAAAGGAGAGAAAATACAAGAGTCATTTCATGTGCTAATTAATTTGAGTTTGTATTACAATCTTTGGAGATATCATTTAAGAGGTTATCAATAAAATAATTTAGGTAGAAAAATATGCACTCTTGTTTCTGGCATCACATCAATTGTTGGAATTATATTTAATGGTTGAGATTGAAAGTGACCTTCAATGTCTACTGTTGAAAGTAATCATCATGCACTACTTTATTCTCTATCATACACACTACTCTCACCTGTTCATATTGTAACCTGATTCCTTTTGTAAATTTCTCGTGAGTGGTTTAAACTTCAGATATTCGGAATGAGCTTGTGGAATTATGGGACTGATGTGATGGATGTGTTGGTGGACTTGCTAATCTCCTTGGTATATTAGTCATATGTCATGCATTCAATTAATTTTGGTTACCATTTCTATCGTTAGTAATTATCATGTGCCCATTGTTCTGCTCAGGCTGCATCAAGTGGAGATTATGTTGATTTATGCTTGGGAACGCTAATTAGCAATTTCATGCCACCTTCTAGTTCCTCTTCATATTTCATTGACATGCTGAAGCAACCACGGGGTCTTGCTAAGAAGGGCCAAGTTCTTGATCGTGTGCATTCAACTTTTGAACATATTGCTAATTTAGTTCCTCTTTCCCCTTTGAGACTGGAGAAGATGGTCAGGGATAGAATGCCAAATATATACACGAAAGAACCTGTAAGATCAAATTCCCATCTCCCTTACGCATAGTCTTGATGGTGTTAGCTGAAATAAATTTCTAGATCTTATTGAGTTTGAACATACTATCTGAAGGGAATGCGAATGAGGGTTTTTTTAGATTCATCATTCTGTTATTTCCATGATTTATGCTGATGATGGCAGTTGTTAGAGAATAATTTTTGCTTCTTATTTTCGCCCTACATATGGTTTGAAGAATTGAATTCAATACAGGCTTCTGCATAGGATGGATGTTTTCCCCCCCTTTTATTTCTGACGTATATTCAAGTAAGGTGCACCAATTTTATTTTATCATATAAAATTATGGTAATTGTTAAGGCACCCTTATGAGAGTTATAACATTCTGTTATGGACTCTACACACTTGTGTGTGACGCATGGCAAGCTTGGCTTGGGGCGCATATTATCATTAACTACTAACTATAACTATAACTATAACTATAACTGGGGGAAGTACATCATAATCCAAAGTTGTATTAGAATTGGTCATTTTAGCAATGTTCTATTTTTAATCTTCTGTTAGACAAAATTTGTTTCGATGTTTTGCTCATTTTTCCATGCAGTTCATTGTGATTTACATGGAGAACATGTTGAAATTGGAGAGTGGTGCAATGCATGAACTTGTTGGGAGCACAATGCTTTTGGCAATAATGGACAGGCTGATAGATTTGGACGTAAGCTTTTAGGAATCTCGCTTAAATAGATAATTGAATATAAGCTTTTAGTGACTGGTCTAAATATCTTTAACTTGATCTCCTTTTAGGTGGAAATTGCGTGGGATGACATTTTGCAGGATGATTTCTGTCAAGGTATCTTTGACATGGAACTGGAAGATCTCGAGAAGCCCGACTTTTATGTTCAACAAGATGGTGATGAGGTGCTTTTCATGAATCTACTGTAGTTCCTACAAGCTCTTAACTTGAACTGAATGCCAAATCCCTCCCTTCTTCCTTTCTTTTGTTACTGATGAAATCATGCAAACTTCGGTTAAGTTCATAAATGAGCAAGAAGCTTAAGGTGGCTGGAATCTGATGGAGATCAAGATATTTGATTTCTGGGCTTTAGTTATGCTTTTTGTTTATTGGGTATATAATTGGGTTGACCCAAGCCCATTGACATTTAGGTTTATTTTGCTATTTAAATGGTTGTAATAGGGATTGACAACTTAGGTTGATGATGAATGAAAATTATTGAGGCTGCTGCCCCTCTCCTTCCCTCTATCCCTCCCTGTCGTTCTCCTCTCTTCTCCCCTCTCTACCATCACAACTCTGCCTCTTCCCCCTCTCTGCTCTCTTAACTTCTTCTTCTCAATCTATCCTACATCAAAGTGGTATCAGAGCTAAACCTGGATTTTGAAAATTTCTACATCCCTAAGCCATATCCAACAGGCTCACCGCCATCTGCTCCCGTCCAGAAACTACAAAAAAAAAAAAAAAAAAACGATCATACCCCACCGCCAGTTCCGTCGCTCTTCAATCACACCTCAACCACCAACACAAGGGCCTAACTGAAAGCAGATTCCTAGCTTCGTTGCAAAAAAAAAAAGGAATAATATCCAAGTTGCAGCCGTACTTACCGTAGAAGAAACAGCAACTGGTCAACGCCGGCGACCCCCCAGCAGCGCGCGACCAGCGCCGGCGACTTCAACAGCGCCGGCGACCCCGGCAGCAAAGGCGAGACTGGCGCATAACTTCGCGATTTCTGTGTCGGCGTGCTCCTTGGCCCAATTTCAGTTTTAACGGGTGGGTTCAACCGATGGTGATAAATGGGCTTATTCAATTTGTAGATACTGTGTATTATAAGTTGGGTCAGCCCAATTGAAAACATTTTTAGAAAATGGGCTTCATATGGGTTATCCTTGTTAGCTTGGGCCCAGAGTGTACAATCAGATTTAGTTTTTTTTTTAAAAAAAAAATTCTAACATTTTTGGAGGTCTCTCTTTTTGTCCTATTGCATTGCTCGAATCGTTCGATAGCTGTGCCAACATGAAGAACATGATTGGAACATCGTTCGACTCTTTTAAGTCTCGTGAGGTATTAATTTCTTTTATATTAACAATATGCTTTTATTTAGGTAGGTTGGCAGTCTAAAAAAAAAAAAAAAAAGTTGTAGATTCGTCATTTCTAGTTCCAATACTTTGACCATGGATTCTTCCCAATTTGATGCCCTTACTCAACAAATAGCTCAACTTCAATCTCAATTAGCGAACATCCACATTGGAGTGATTGCTACTCGCGAAGAACGCAGAAAACTTGTTGCTAAGGTTATCAATTTAGAACACGCACACCCTAAAACTTTGTATGGAAGGCGTAGTAACAATCGCCCTCCCATTGCACTGACACCACCTCCCTTTGTCAAGACCATTCTAGGACCTCCTCTGTCTAATGCGCCACTTGCTGTAGTCAATAAATGCAAAGTTCCTGAAATTTCAAGAGCCCCTCCTCTCCTGCAGTGCTTCAATTGTGAGGGCTTAGACCATATCTCATCTAAAAGTTCGAGTCAAGCCTTAATTATAGAGGAACATAAGGATGTCGTGGGTGAGTCATTAGAAGATCAAGTCGTTGAGCCTAATCCTTTGCTACCAAAGTCAAACATTTCACATGTCATCGATTGTGTGCCTACTCTTTTGCATAATAGTCCTGTTGACTTTGTATTAATGTTGCCACAATTGCATAAAACTCCGGCAGTTGCCACGTTAATTTCCAAGGCTATTGTTCGATTGCATACTATTTCAATTGACTTCAGGTGGTTTCCTACTAATTACAGACATACGTTAGCTCAGACCTTTGTAACAAATGTTCCTAAATTTCATGATAAGATAAAGCGACATATAATTTTCAACCATGAAATTTTTGAAATTACTTTTGATTTGCAGTATAATTTAAGGTGCTTTAACGACTATTATTATTCTTTATTACGTGTTTCTTTAACTCGGTTTCCTAAACACGTAAAGAAAAGAGTTTTTGCTCATTCATATATAAGTAATGTTGACTGGCCATCGTACTTAAATGAAAGTTATATTTTCAATATAGAAGATTTGTTTCCTTATCGGGGCTCACTTGAGCCTTCGACGTTGCAGTCAAATTTTTCTGCAGGCCTGTCTACAGTTCTAGTTCATTGTGCCTCTCATTATGCACAACAAATTGGGGATGTTAATAATGAGTTGCATGAACTTTTGTTGCTTGGAGATCCTTTACGATACTTGATTCGAACGAGAGATCGCCCCCCTTGGTCAGATCATATTCTTGGTGCTAATTTGCAGAGTCAGTTGATGTTATATGTTCAATTCAGATATTTGACTCATTATACAGACCGTCCTCCTTGGTATGAGTTCAGCCAGATACTATTATCCAAGGTTCAGTACGTGAATTTGACCAAGGCAAAAGATCGACCTCCTTGGCGTATGAAGATCCATCTTAACTCGTCGGAGTCGAGTTCTCCCAGCCGAGGAGAATGATGGAGATCAAGATATTTGATTTCTGGGCTTTAGTTATGCTTTTTGTTTATTGGGTATATAATTGGGTTGACCCAAGCCCATTGACATTTAGGTTTATTTTGCTATTTAAATGGTTGTAATAGGGATTGACAACTTAGGTTGATGATGAATGAAAATTATTGAGGCTGCTGCCCCTCTCCTTCCCTCTATCCCTCCCTGTCGTTCTCCTCTCTCTACCATCACAACTCTGCCTCTTCCCCCTCTCTGCTCTCTTAACTTCTTCTTCTCAATCTATCCTACATCAGAATCTATCTCCAGTTAGGACTCAGCATAGTTGTATCTAATGATTTTTTTTTGGTTGCTATTGGCTCCATTTCAATTTAATTAAGTATTGTCATCTAACTTAACTGCCTAGGCTTGGGACATTATTTTGAAAAATAAAAAAATAAAAAAATGAAAACTACTTCTTGTGAACTCAAAGTAACTTTAAAAAAAATTAAGGTAGAACTCAAAGTAACTTTAAAAAAAATTAACTTTTACCTTGTATATTTGATTAATGGTCTGTCACGGTAACCTACACTCGCTTTTTATAGCTGATTTGCCTTGCAGCCTTAGCGTTGTTGACTTGTTGTCTACACTCCTGGTTTAGTTGATACTTTCATCTTGCTAGTTTGGCACGTTTGACTTGCAGAGCTTTGGTATGTGATTAAAAAGTACATGTGATGCAGGATGCAATAGAAAAATTATAGGAGAGGAGGGGAGAGAAGAGAAAGAATGGGGAAAAGAGAAGAGGGAGAGAGTAGAGAGAAATTGGGGGAGAATGTCAATTTATTTCATTATCAAAAAGATTGTTATTACATTGTTGAAGCCCCTTTATCTAGGGTTTCACAGATCCTACTTTCAGTAAGAAATATCTAACAAAAAAATATTAAGTCAATTCATAATTAAATTTCCCAAAATAAGAATTATAATTGAAAATTAATATAATAATATCCCTTCTAATACTCCATCAACATTCCTTTATAGTTTGATAGATACGGTTCTGGCCAAGAGTTAATAGTGCAATGATTTCATTACGATATAGGAAAGGTTGTTACAAATTACAATATAGTAGGGGTACTATACTCCTGGTTTTATTTTGATAGTAAAAAATTAGAATGCGAGGAAGATTGAACGTTCACTTCAATGTGCATAACTAGTGGATTGACAGACTATACTCCTGGTTTTATTTTGATAGTAAAAAATTAGAATGCGAGGAAGATTGAACGTTCACTTCAATGTGCATAACTAGTGGATTGACAGACTATAGGTAGCAGTAAGCTGTGGGTATGTATTATGGGGTATGTATCTAATAATGAAAATCCAAAATACTGAGCTTTTTGGATAGTTTTTGTATTACAATGCTGATTTACTATTAAAGCTATACACAATTACACATGCTGCATAAACATTAATTGTTGTGCCTATGCGCATCTCAGTTATAAGACAATATGCCTCGACTTAGAATTTTAAATAGGCTTTATTCATATAAGTGATAACACTGAACTATTCAAGGAACTAAGCACTTCATCAATTCATTATGGAGTGCTGAAATGAAGAACTTCAACCTTAATTTTAACTGATGTATTTTGATCAACACTTAAAAGTATGACTCATTTTAATCTAATTAATAGAATTTAGGAAGCATGGATACAAACACAAGTATAATTTCCCATGGAAACTGAAAAATGAATCTAAGTACTTGAAGTTGGCTCGATGTTGTTGGTGAAAGTTTATTTGAGATCGGTTAACTTTCGAATTTGAATATACTTTAGAGGCTGTCAACATGTTGGCCTCAGCTCAACTTGAACTCAATTTTAAAGCCTTTTAAGCAATCAGACATGGCTTGAACTACCTGTTCCCTGTGTATAATTACATATTTAACTGAATATCAATTTTAAGAAACTTTTATGATTCCTAGGTCTTTCCAAATTTTATATTTTGCAGACTTCATAGAGATGGATAACGAATGTTACTATGCTGACATGTATTAGAATGTTTGGAAGCGTTTATAAGCATTTTTGGTTGACTTTTTGATTTTTATCCACATATTTCATAGAACCCAGGGGTGAATCATCAATTTTTATTTTTTTGGTAGGGAATCCTTTTTCCCCTGTATATCAGCCCAGTTGAAATATATTTTTTTTGTCCCCCTGGCTCTGCCCCTGATAGAACCCACAAGTACAATCCACCATTCCACCACTCATTTCTCTATATTAATCAAACCCTTCAGAAGCAAGACATTTTAAAGTTTTGCCAGGACATGGAACTAAGATAGTGGTTCTCTTTTTCCATTTTATTATGCCACTGTTGATATCTTCTAGATTCTTTCTCTCTCTCTCTTTTTTTTCCTATCTTCCTTGATATTCTAACAGAAAAATCTGTTTTCAGCTCACTAGAGAGACTTCCGTACAGGGGTTTCTTTGTGGAAACTTAATTGCTGAAAAGCTGGATAGCTTGATGGTGCTAACGTTTGAATACCTTTTATCCTGTAAAGAAAGTGGCTGTCTGATTCAAGTAAAATTCTCATTCATGTTTTCTTAATTTGTTCCTTTGATGTCCTGACTCTCTTAATCAAGATGAATGATGCTTCAGGTGTTTGAAACCCTCCTCCAGTCATTTCAGAAAACTGTTTTGACTGCATATAAATCAAAATTTGCTCAGGTATTTGCTTCCTAAATGGCATGTTGATAACGTCATGTAAAAGTATGAATGTGCTCAAACCATTTATTCATGCATTTCATTCTCTTCTATTCATAATGTTATTTATAGAACGTCATCTCATCATTTAATAACTAATGCTTGCTCATCTTTTGTAGTTTGTGATGTTCTATTCTTGCTCGCTAGATCCTGAAAATTGTGGAAAGATTTTTGCAAGTACGCTGTTGGACATTTTTGTGAATAGCATCTATCCTGAAAGGAGGTAAAAATCAAGTTTCCTTCTCAACATTTGTAATTATTTTTCGCATTTTTTCGTATTGTGACATTGTGCATGAATTATGCGGTTGTTTTCATTCTCTTAAACTAAATGGCCAGAATCATTTTATGCATTATATTATAAATCCTGCATCAATTTCATGCGGAGCTTAATTAGTTGCTTCTTTACTATATATTTGGCTACTTGTGTAAAGGTGTAAAATTTAAGTAAGGTTTTTTTTTTTTTTTTTTTTGAATTGAAGTTTATTCTGCATTAGATAAGAATGTCTTCTGCTAACAAGTGAAGCCGCAAAAAAGTGCGGAGCTTCATTCAATCATGTTATTAAGCTGATATAATATAATAAATGAAGCATGGTTCATGTATGTGATACATTATAGTGGTTCCTTGCGATTTCTTTTTTTTTTGCTCTTAAATATGGTGAAAATGGGTTGAATATTTTGGTATTTCCATTCCTTAAACGGGATTATGAGGGTTGTATTCTATATGGTCAAGAATTATCATGTGTCTGAATAAGGAGACCTTCATCTTCAGTCTAGGCACTGTAAATAGTAGACTGAACAAGTTCCAGAAAATGTTGTTTGAATGGTAAATTCCTTCTTACTTATAATGTTTGTATGGAATAAGCCCTTGATTTTTTTTCCTGCATATGCAGCCAAATATGAGGAGGAAATGCGATCCCATGTTGCTCCTTTTTTCAGTTCGTGCACATAATTCTATCTGCCAATGTTTTCTCCCTTACTCGCATCTCTTAATGGTTTCACATACTTCTATGGCTAAAATGATAGACATGTTATTGTTTTTATTGGATAAAGTTATCTACCTTCATTTTAAACATTGACACTCTTTGATTCCTTATGAGTTGGTCTAGTCATTTTTTGGGTTCATTTGCAAGGTACTAAGTTTTATTGGTTTCTTGCAGAATGAGTGCTGTTTCTTATCTTGCTAGTTATTTGGCTCGTGCAAAGTTTGTGTCTGCTTCATTAGTTGCTACTACACTCGAGAGGTTGTCAATTTTTTTATCTGAAAGGGAAACAACCTGAAAGAGAATTAAAATATCTGATTTAGTTACATTTTTCTTTTGTGAGGTTTCAGTATTGTAAATTGGTGTTATGGTTACTGCAAGAAACAGGATGGTGCTGTTAATCTGAGAGCTCATAAAGTCTTTTACGCAGGGTGCCAGGTATCGGATACCTGCATATGTTACTGAGTTGAATGATTAAATTATATTCCATTATATGTGGTGTCTTCTAAGTGGTCTATGCTTTGGGCTGTCTGATTTCTTTAATACTCGAGCACTTTCACATCTTGCTTGAACTGAATGATCATTTCATTTGTAATGTTGTGTCTCCATTAAAGGCTCTTTTAGTTGTGGAATGAAAGCTACAAAGTTGGAATCTCAATCATCCTAGTTGTAAGCTGCACTATCTTTGGTTGGCTAACATTTCTTTGTTATTTAAGTTAGCATGTCCCATCCATTTTTATTTTATTTTTTTTAAATTTTGGTGAAGAATGGATGTATTGGATCGTATAGTATCTGAGTATGCTTCTGGACCTATTGCAGCCCCACCAGGAGGTAGTCCAATGGTAAAAACTGCTCTAATCTATATCAATTTTATTTAGGTACTAAACTAGAATTTTTAGATGACATTTTTATTTGGTTGGTATGCCTTTGACCAACCAAATGGTCGAGTTTTTTTTTCCATTTTCTTGTATGGATGATAGTTGTTAAGACTGAACTCGTTGACTAAGATTTCTTCTTCAAGCAAGTTCGCCAAGGTTAGGAGTAAGCATCAGTTTGAGATTTTCACCCTATTAACTCCTCAAATGGAGTCATCTTGCCAACAATTACTCATTTTTGGCCTCTGGTTTTCCGCTTGAAACATATTCCTGGTTGTATTTTCTGAATTTATGCAACTATATACAGATGTTAGGTGAGGTTTGAAATATTTCAGATTTCAGACAATGGAAACTTCAGATTTCGGTAAAATTTGCATCAGTTCTTTATCGGCATGCCAGAATCTGAATCAAAGATTAGTGCCAATCTAGGTCACAATATTTAGACCAAAGGAAACAAGATTAGAGAACTTGAACAAATGGTTACCGCAAGAAAGAAAGAAAGTAATTGAATGTTGCAGAGTTCAGCGTAGAAAAAATTCTCCAGTTTGAAGGAAGATATCAGAAGATGGAAGACAATATTAGTGATCCTAAAAATGAAGGACAACTGAGGTGGAAGATTTACGTTAACTGTTTTATTTTATGCATGGTTGATTAGAAATGAGTGTCAAGTTTTACATGAAGTGTTAATATTGCTACATCTGTCAGTGAGGAAAATCTGGGGTGCTTGGAAGAATCCTGGAAACAAGGTAGTGGTTTTCCGGACAGTTCAATTTTAACACACATTTCAGCATAGTATTGCTTAGGAATATGAACAAAATAATTATAAAAATTCCTATATATTAGACCTTTATAAGAGCCGAAATGATAAAAACCTACCCATGTGAGACTTAGCCGGCATGGCCTGGAGAAATTAAAGCAGAAATTACCCTCTGCCTTGATTCAAGGCAGAAATTAATTCCTGTGGAACAAGTCAGAAAACGGTTCCTGTCTTCCAAAATTTATTATAACATTCTGTTTTTCCCCCGAAGTATTTCAGGAGACTGGCAGTTAAGACCAGTCCAGTCTGACCCACCAGTGAATGTGGGTCGGCCTAACCTGGGTCCTATTTTTTTAGTGCGGGCCTGGCGAATTTGGGTTTGTCCCACCCGGTTTGACACCACAACCCAATGTGTCATTTAGAGCTTCATAAATGCAATGCATATAACCATTGCAAATCTTTTGCATTGCTTTGAAGCTCCATGTCACAGCTAGTGGGTTCTTTTCTTTCCTGTTTAATATTTGTTTGTGTGGGGCACGGGGTGGGTTGTTTATGTGTTGGTAGGGACAAGCAGTATCTGAATCTGATTGGTGTTTGAAGTGCAACGAGGAGTAAATGCCCTCATTATTGTGTTAATTAATGATGAAAGTAGCATAAGCAATCAATATGAATTGAAGGTTGGTGATGCTTTCCAGGAAATTGCTGCCAGGTTGATGGACATCCAATACCTCATTGTATATTAAAGGGCAGCTGCACGAGTTATTATACTCTTTGTATTTGACTTCTAGGTATGTCTTTTTATGCTATCCATACATCCCATTGATTCAAAAATATCTCTTGCCAGACTCTCTGTTCCTTGATGGGGCTAAAAGATTGCTTTTAGACTGCTTTTCATTTCCTGGTTATTTCAAGGAAATGAATTGACTGAGTTCATGTTGTCTCATAGGGTTCTCATCACAAATTTTACTTGGAGAACAATTTTCCATGTAGTACCAGTATCTATCAAACTATTTATTGGCTACTATGGATGGCTGTTGAAGTCAGAATGTCAGATGCATGAAGTGCCGTCTAATATCTTTCAACTGTTGCCATCAGTTATGATCTACGCTTCACTGATGTGCAAGAGAGATCATTGGCAGAGTTCACTCGATAAACTTGGTAGACAAATTTTACTTGGAAAACAATTTTCCATGTAGTACCAGTATATCAAACTATTTATTGGCTACCATGGATGGGTGTTGAGAAGTCAGATGCATGAAGTGATGTCCAATATCTTTCAACTGTTGCCATCAGTTAAGATCTATGCAGTGCAAGAGAGATCATTGGAGTTCACTATATAAAGCTAGGTAGATTTCTCCTCCTTCGATTCGTTCTAGTTTCTAGATAGTATTTAAAGAGACGCATTTGACTGCAAAAAGTATTCTCGTTATAAAACTCCTTTTAGCTGGGCACCATGACATAATATCATTAGAATTTATTCTTCTTGAAAGCAAGCAGGGAAATCGCTGCCACTTGGATTTAAATATCAAAATTGAGTCCTTGGGCAGAACACCCTTCTTACTATCTTGAAGTTCTCCTATATACATGCATACTTGAAATTCTTTTGATTACAAAAGAATTCATCTTTCTTTTGGGAGTTCTTTTAATTTTGCACGAAATTTTCTTGAGTGCCAATATATAAAATGGAGCTATAAGGCCTGTCGTTCAACTTGCAGAATTTCCAAGCCTTGCATGCTGGTCTATATAAATAAGAATATTTGAGAAGTATAGTAACCAAGTAGACCACCACTTCTGAAAGTATCAATTTTGTGATTGTGGACCATGTATGAGCAGTCTTGTATGACCTTGAAACGGATCATTGTGGAATCCTTTGTTTCAACTTTGCAGACAAAACAGCTTATCATGGTTAAAAGGCATATTTGCATAATTAGATCTCAGGGCGAGATCATATCCCTTAATTTTGACAGTAGGATCACTATCTGTACCCTGATTTTCTCGTCTAGGGTCCTCGGCCTTAGTCTATGCCCAGTGCCATTGGACAAAGGCCTAAACAGCATTCATTTGTGTAATCTTGGCAGTGGGAAGGCTAATCGACTGGTGTCATTTAGTTGCAATCGTATTACGTTCCAAGCATGTCGGTTCAGGAGTTGCCTAGTTGGCATGATATTGTAGATCATATAGATTTATAACTTGATAATGCTATCCATCAGTTCAATTTTTTTCTTAGCAAATTCCTTGGACTTGCCGTGGATAAAAGAGTGGTTGGGAAAGGGTTTGGGTCAAAGGTTAGATGCCAATAACGTCCCCTATACCCTAAAATTGTTCGAATAATTAAAGCGTTCTTTATGGCTAAATCAACACTTGACTAATAAGATAACCTTCTAAAATAACAGAAGAAGTCAACTCTCTCACATCAATTAGAAGACCAAATATTATTACTCATATATTATTGAAGGCTCTAAAGGGCAAACTGAGGAAACATTTCTAAAGCCCCTGATTTTATCACAATGAGTAGGTTCTGTATAGAATTCTGTTGGTAGCTTTATCTTGCAATTTTCCACAGTTTGAAGCTCCATTTACTAATGATATTTTATTTCTGGCAGGCCATTATGTACGTGCTTTGCTTTCGCATGAGAACAATGCTTTCCATACCTCGCCTCAAGTCACAATTGCTTCTTATGCGTATTGAGAAAATTCTTGATCATCCTTTGAACCCATTACAGGTGAAATATTGTTTTAAACATTATAAAGTTTAATCTCATTTTTGTATTGGTTGATTGTTTTAGTTTATTTGTTAATTCTAGTTTTCTAAATATGGTACAGGTATGCCTGCCATCAATAGTTGAAGAATTTCTCCGGCTTGCCAAAGCAAATCGGTTATTCGATGTACCTGAAATCTTTGTTGATTATGGTCTGTTGGAATCAGAACGCTCAATGGCATTTGGTGGAGTAGAAAGACTAGACGTATTTTTCCCATTTGATCCATGTTTATTAAGGAAATCTGACAGGTTTGTCTTTGCTTTTCTGCGTTAGCTCCCCACCCTGAATTACCATGTTTCTCAAGAATAAATAAATATTATTTGTAGTGTGTTTTGTAAAAAACTTTTTTCAAAATCACATTTCAACTGCACATTTTTACCTCAAATTCCCTCCGTTCGGTGAATTGTTTATAAACAATACATTTCCCCAAATCTATTTTTAACTGCACACATTTTCTCAAACTAATTTTTAACCACATATTTTACCTCGAAAACACTACATTCTTTGTTTATAAACAAAAATCGGCAACAAAACAAGGCTTAACGATGAACTTAAAAGCCCTAGTTACAAAACAAAAATAAAGACAACGTTGTTACATTAGATTTACTGATGTTGAACTGATGCATTCAAATTTTTTTCTTCACTAATTTGAAGATTCATCCGGCCAAATTTCGTGTACTGGTCAATGATAAGAAGCACATTCAAAGAAGACGACAAGGAAGAAGGCACAAGTGAAAGTGATGACGACATAGCTGATGCTGGTGAGAACGGAATGGATATAGTTGATGGTAGAAGTGCTAGGAGTATCGATGACGGATATCTTGATCTTGATGAATTTGACACTTCTTTAAACAAAATGTCCATCACGCCTAGAGATTCTAGCAGTAAATTTGGTGATGGAATGCGGGGATTTATGCAGATGCCCTCAAGAATTATACCCTCGACTAGTCCCGAGTCATTATGATTTACAGGTGCTTTTTGCCCTCGACATAGAAGTGGAGGAAGTTCGTAATGTTCACAGTAATGGCCTAAAGAAAATATAAAATCCGATCTGAAAGATGGTGGGTATCGAAAGAAGGTTTCTACGGTGAAATGTGAACTCGTGATTCTTTTTTGATATAAGAATGATATCGAATTTCGTTGGAAGTTTTGATGTTTGTTTTTGAACTTCTCCGGTTTTGTTTCCTTTTTCGTCGGTCTGTAAATTTTCAATATGGAAAATAATAGAGATTGTACTTGATTTTAGGTCTCTTATACGTAAAAAAAAAAAGGTAAAAGTAAGTATGGTGGACAAAAAAGTGGTAGTCTTGGACTCCGACTTTATCACCGCCAGTACGATTCCTCAGCCCTATTCTTGAAGGTTTTTGTAGGCTCTAAGTATTTATTTCTTGAATCAGAAGAAATCTTATAAAATCTTGTTTACAAATTACAGTGCTATTTTTTCAAAACGTGAAACTGCTGCCATTAAACTTTCGAAACCTCCTCAGAAAACAGAAAGCTAATCCATAACTAACCAATCTTTATGCTTCTTACTTTTCACAGCTTTCAATTATAGGGATTATGATTACTCTATATCTGAAACTATACACTAGTCTACTTCCTGTATATACCAAACATTTTTATTGTTTAGAGAACATATTAAAGAGAAGAAGTCGAGAAATTGTGGAATACGTAAGAATTAAGGAGGGAAAATTAGAAGGTTATTTATGTAATTTAATTATGTCTATTTTGCAAATAAATAAAATATTTAAAATTATGATGTAGAAAATAAATTTTGTGGTGAATGAAATTTACAATTCGACGAATCACTTTATGCTAACTTTTTATTGAGTCTATCACATAATACTAACTCAATTGATGTTTATCTTTAAAAAAAAAAAAAAATTTGTCCTATTGGACTCAACATGACAAATTAAACAAACAAATAAGAATAATTATTAGAATCCAAAATTCCATGAAAAAATATCAAAATTGGAGGTACGTATAATATGTCGTAGTCGTCTTTCGTCAAACCATGTAGCGTATCATAAATTATTGTCAGCACGCGGAATATGTTGGCCCACTGCAACAATGAATCAGTAGGTTCCGGAAATGAAATAATTAGATTCTACACTAGTTATTCATAACCTCAATACCAATTTTCTAAACTAATTAAAATTATAAATGAAAAAGTCATTCTCTCTCCTATCTCTATATATTCTTGCCCCCAGAGCACATCTTCCAACGATGAAAGAGAGGGTGATTTAAAGATCAACATTGCTTGGTCAGGAATTCGAATTCGACAATTGCAAAGTTAAAAGGTAAGTCCTCACCCTACACTCTGGGAGACATAACTTACGATTTACATCCTTCATCAAGGTCCAGGATAGGGTCGGTGGGAGTCCTCAAGGTTGGGGCTCAACCTTTTTTTTTAATGTATATATTCCCATTATATCTATTCCTTATATATCAAAAAATCTTCCCCCAAAATTGCCTATATCTTTCGTAGATTAAATTGAACTAAATCTATATTTCCAACAAGATCCGAAAATCATGTTCAAAATCTGTAAAAGGTTTTACCAAAATGTTCGATATATTGAAATCAGAATTTCTGAGAATTACTTTTTTGCAGTTGAACCCTAAGAAGCGCATTCGAAGAATTCGGTTCTCCGACAATGGTGAACACCCGCTCATCACCATTGAAATCAAATAAACTCGATGGACAACATTCAGGGGCGAATATTGTTGGGTCACCGTCCGAAACTCCCATAGCAAGTATCTTACAAGAAACTTGAATTGAACTAGGAATTCTACCAATTGACCATTGCAGATGGATTTGTGTAATTGTAATTTATCGTTTTTGAGTGTTAAATGTTTGATTTAGGTGCCATGTTTCCTATTGAGACACCAAAAAATTTAGTATTCACTATTCAGTCAAGATAGATTCCTATACATGCTATTTGCTTTAGTTGAATCGTAGTTGGTATTGTCTGGGATCTTTTTGCCATTTTTAACATATTGTAGGTGTTAAGTGAAATTTTGTGTATGATAAGGTGTTGTTTTTTTTAATCAATGCGTTTGTTTTATTTAGTTTAAAATAGTTGGTTAGAGAGAGTCGACCGTCATCAATAGGACATTCCAGATCATTCAACTCGGGTGTGTTTAATTGCTTCAATTTGTCATGAAAAATCCCTTCAAATTAAATATTTTCCTTCATTTGTTTTGACTAAAACATTTGGCATGGAAAATATTTTCTATGTAAAGTATTTATAACACATTTTGGGACAATTTCAAAACCAAATATTCTCACCATTTTGGTGAGGAAAAGGCTTGCCCTTTTCATGTTCAATCAGACATTACACCAAAACAAATACTGTAATAAGAATGAAAATTCATTAAAGTTTAGGATAATCGAAAAAAATGTTTGGCTCCTGATGACAATTTGTATTGAGGATAATTTAAGAAGAGAGTCGATATCTTATGAAAATTAGGAGAAGAAGACGAGTGTTTTATTTTTTATTTTTTGTAATTTGTTTAAAATTTATTTTCTAGTTTTTATTTCTTATTTTTTAATTGTTTAATTATTAAATATTAGAGACTAGTTTGTCCTTCATAAAAATTAAAATGGTTAAATGTAGATCAAATGAAGAAAATTTGTCACCTAACAATTTCCTATTTGTTTATTAAAATTGGGCGGAATGAAATGGGTTTGTGGCGAATTTTGTGACCATAATGAAAACTTCCAAGGAGGTTTCTCATTTAGTTGCTATAAACATGTCACTAACGTTAGGCTGCGTTTGATTTGTTATATTTTTCAGGGAAAAATACCATTTTTTCACCTTTTTTTTGTTTTTGTTTTTGATGTGATCCAGACCAGGCAACGAAGTGCGAAGTCGAGCCATCAACAATATGATAGTGATCTACGTGCAAAACGGAGCAAGTACCGTGTTGGGATCGAGCCGAGAAGAGGGACGGATCGAGCCAAATCGAGTAAAAGAAATTGTTTATGCAGAAAAGGCCTTACGCCCGTAATGGAAATTCTTCACGGCCGTAAATCTTACAATCACGGCCGTAATCAATTAACGAGGAAAAATGAAGATTTTCTGCAGAACGAGGCTTACGGCCGTAAGCTTGGAAGTTACGGCCGTAACATTCAAAAAGGAGAATTTCACGGCCGTAAACAATAAATCAGATTTTGTTCAGAGAGGCCATTACGGCCGTAAATGTATTCTTCACGGCCGTAAATGAGGAGCGGGCCAGATTTTGCTGATTTTTTATTATTTTATTTCCTTTTATTATTTTTGGTTATTTTCCTATTTTAGAATTTTAGCATAATTAGAATTCTATTTTGAGTAAATTAGATGCTAGGTTTTCTTGCTTATTTATATTTCTTTTCATCATTGTAAACAAAAGTTAAGTTTGAGTTTATGAATAAAGTTGAGAAAGTTTTTCTCCAATTGAAAGGTTGAGGAGTCTCATTGGTGTTCTTCGAGAACAAACCTAACTTATCAAATATTGTGAAATATTTGTGGCGTTTCCGAATTAGAATCTTATCAAGGAAATTGACAAGTCCTTGTGGTGTTTCGAAAACCTTGGATCTCGATTCCGCATCGTCAATTTCTTGCGTCGTGAATCTTGGGTCAAGGTCCTATCGTCAATCTATCTTTTAATTTCTGTTCATTTATTCGTGTTCTTGTTATTTCGAGTCAGATCTGATTTAGATCTTTCCTAGGGTTTTAGATTTTGTTATTCCGCGTTATTCGACGAGATTCCCCGACCGGGATCGCGTCAGTTTTTGTTTTTGTTTTTTTTTTTTTTTTTTTTATCTTTTGTGTGTTTGGTTGCTAACTTTTTTCAAGAAAAGCATTTCCTCACTTTCTAGGCACGTGATGCCAATTCCTCCATATGTTGGGAATTACACGTTGATTCCCCCTTCTTTAACCCACAGGATCTTTTTTATGTTCAAGAAATAATTGAGCAACAAGAAAATAAATTAGAACGACGCAAAATTTTCGGATCGCCAAAGCCTTTCACTATATAATAAGTTATTACAATTATATAGAATTTCACTCACCAACCCAATCTCATAGACTATAAAGAAAATACTAATAATGAACTTCTATCTAATTTGAATTATCCCACAAAGAGTTCCAAGAAACTACAAAGATAAAACTCTCTAATTTTCTCTCTAATTAGTCTCACATAAGATTCACCATATTATGACTCCCTAACACACATATTTATAGGTAAAATCAACACCTAGAATATGTAGAATTCGTGTCCAAGTAAGTTTTCTTATTGAAGTAGAATACCAAAATAAAGTCTTTTATTTTCCTTTTCACCATTAACTTGGTCTTCAAGTTAATCACTTTAATAGGGAAATCAATTGTCCAAGAGATTCTTATTCTTAATTTGGGTCAAATATCCCAACAATCTCCTCCTTGACACAAATTCATCCGAGCCAAAATATTCAAAAATTAATCATTGGGTAAATAGGCAAGTTTTTTTCACTTTGACGATCCCATACTCCACCATATGAGTATAATAACTCAGAATTATCAACGAATCCCGAGCTTTTCATCGGCTCATGTCGAAACAAAATTGCTGAAAAATTATGGTGCAACTCCTATTGTTTGATTTTCTATAGGAGTTCATCAGCCATCGACATTAATTCAACCACACACCTTGCATCCAAGTCAAATCAATGCTGTGTGCGAACACATGCCCCCACCAGTAAGAACACATCATCTATCGTGGCAACTGGCATCATGCCATGAGGATTTCACATCCTACTTAGAGTACATCATCACCACTCTCCACTAGGAGAATCGCATTGTCCACCTTCGAGCAGTCAGCCGAGTCTGCTCTACCTTTTGGACAGTTTCTTCTTACGTGACCAGATTGTCCACAGTTCCAACATACAACCTTCTTTTTCATGGAGTTACCCATCTTCCACTTTTCAGTAACAAACAAATTATTTCCAGATGAATTATCTCCACCTAATCTCCGTTCTTCAGAGATCAACTTATTTGTAACTTCTGCAAAGTCCACCGTTTCTTTCTCGTACATCAAAATCGGCTTGATGTGCTCAAACGTGGATGGAAGAGACCAGATGAGCCTCAATGCTTTATCCTCATCTTCAACTTTGACTCCAATATATTCCAGTTCAGAAACAATCCAGTTAAGAACACTAAGATGGTCGGAGATTTTTGTATCTGCGCTCATTCTCAACGAATAAAATTGTTCCTTCAGATACAAGCGATTTGACAAGTTCTTCGTTTGATACAATTCTTCCAATTTTTCCCAAAGTTCCTTAGCAGCAGATATCCCATGAATATTTGCAAGAACACTCTTAACCAAACAAAGTCGTATTGTACTAGCAGCTCTCAAATCCAAATCTTCCCAATCTTCATCACTCTTGCTGGATTCAGTTCAAGAAATAATTGAGCAACAAGAAAATAAATAACAATGACGCAAAATTTTCGAATCGCCAAAGTCTTTCACTATATAATAAATTATTACAATTATATAGAATTTCACTCACCAACCCAATCACATAGACTACAGAGAAAATACTAATAATGAACTTCTATCTAACCCAATTTTCTACCATTTGAATTATTCCACAAAGAGTTCACAAGAAACTACAAAGATAAAGCTCTCTAATTTTCTCTCTAATTAGTCCTACATAAGATTCACCATATTATGGCTCCCTAACACACATATTTATAGGTAAAAACAATACCTAGAATATGTAGAATTCGTGTCCAATTAAGTTTCCTTATTGAAGTAAAATACCAAAATAAAGTCTTTTATTTTCCTTTTCACCATTAACTTGGTCTTCAAGTTAACTACTTTAATAGGGAAATCAATTGTCCAAGATATTCTCACTCTTAATTTGGGTCAAATATCCCAACACCAAAATCGAGAATTCATTTTCCAGCAGTGGGAGGAGATTTTTATTTCTAGGCAAAAAAAATTTTCATTTTCGCCACGTTTGATTATTTTTGTTATTAATTGATTTATTTATTTTTTCAGAAATTAACATTACTATTATCAAATACAAATATATGAAAAAAAAATATTTTTTTTTATTAAAATAGCTAAATTTTGCTTTATTTTCTATGAAAAATAATGACAATCAAACAACAAAAGTTGAAATTTTTTTCACTATTTCCACCTAGAAAATTAAACCAATCAAACACATTAAACTTCAAATTTTCAGAAATCCAATTATCTGAAATTCATTTTCTTTCTACCCAAATTCTAACATCGCTATAAAATACAGCCTAAGTGAAAATGAGTTTGACCCTTATTTTCTAAAATTCATTTTCGAAAAAAATAAAAAAAATTATTCATATAATTTATGGAACTAAACTTTTTATCAATTTTTTAATCACACATTTCATAACTTTTAACAAAATTTACTAAAAATTGATTTTAGCTAAACCAAAGATAGACTTAGGGTGTGACTTCTTGCTTACTAGACAAAGGTGGAAAATAAATCGAATTATGACATTTGAAAAATTAAAACAACCTCTCCCAAAGAATTCAATTTCCATGAAATTGAACAAAACCGAGCTAGAAGTATTTGTACCATAGAATTTGTTGGGTTTTTAACACCCAATAAATCTGAGCAATGATGTAAAACAGTTGTGTCATTATATCGACTTCAAAATGAATAAGTTGACTCGATAGTAGCCCACTTGGAATGCCCAATTGCGATGTTTTTGTGGCATAGACTTTGGACTTAGTTGTATTGGCTTGTTAATTTGGGCTATTTTTAGACCTAGTCCAACTAAATGTTATATTATATATGTTATCTTCGTTAATTATTTTCCTTGGGTTTTGATTCTTCATCTACCAATGTGGTTAGACTATTGTTGTGATAATCAACTAGTGCATCACCCGTGCGATGCACGGATATTGTATCGTACAAAATATATTGTAAAATTAGTGAATAATTTTGGTATATTGAAAAGAGTAATCCTACAGGTACAGGCCCTGTACGAATGCAATTTTCCAATTGAAAATACAAATTTGATTTGTAATAAAATATGTCAACACTTTTCTTTTAAGTTTAGTATAAGCATTATAAATTCAATACTACACCATTTTAATCCATAAATAAAAATAAGTGAGATATTGAGGATGCTATGTTTGTCGGATACTTTAGTATTTTACTTAATACATTAGTAAATAATACTAAAGTATTCGCCAAATATAAATATATTGTGAAAAGTATCAATTATTTCTCATGATTTATGCCTCTCGTATTTAAGTTTTTCCAATTTTGATTAAAAAATATAAATCACAATAATTATAAATGTGTGCTTATGTGACGACCCGAATTCTCGACCATTCGAGTGCCACTAAAAGTGACTCATATCATATTATCGAGAATTAAATAGTAATGTAAAATTATTCAAAAGAATAATTAGAATCCCATAATTTTATTTGTGAATAAAAATAGAACATAATTTTCTTACATAAAGTTCAACATAATTATCTCATCAATCTTAACCACTTTTGCCACTTCCATGTTGACCGCCTCGAACCTTCAATTATCTGTAAATGGTAAATATCGTGGAGTGAGATTTATAAAATCCCAGTAAGTATACCAAGCATAAATTTTCTTTTGAAAGCATATGGATCATTTTCATCATAACATAGGATAGGATCGAAATCCTCATAAACATAGAGAGACACAAGAATTTTACCGAACTTAGATGGCAAGAATTCTTATGTGTAGCGCTACTAAACTCCGATACCCTTAGCATAATCATAAACATATCATATGAGACCCATAGCAATCTTGTGAGATTGATTTCATAGCAATGATCCAAACATTTTCGTAAAAACATAAAGTATATTTTACTTTTCATAAAAACATACTTACTTTTCTTAAAAACATAAGGTATACTTACCTTTCATAAAAACATACTTACTTTTCATAAAAACATAAGATATACTTACTTGTCATAAAAACATACTTACTTTTCATAAAAATATAAGGTGTATTTACCTTTCATAAAAACATACTTACTTTTCATAAAAACATAAGATATACTTACCTTTTAAAAGATTAAAATGAAGTGTAGTAGTAAATGGACCAAAACTTTCTTGACCACCTTGAATTTCTCTTACTTGTGGATTTTGTCAAGAGATTGGAAATAAGTGTATATGTGTAGAGTTGTGTGTAAAAGAGATGGGTTTAAATAGATGTATAAAGTTGGCATATTGTAAACATAATCATTCAATTCTATTAATTTTAACACATCCTTTTCTTAAAGTAAAGCACCATTCATATATTTTTCCATATTTATACAAATAATATGCTCTTCATGATTATATATAATGAAGTCTATCAATCATTCATATACTTTTCCATATTTATACAATTATTATGCTCTTCATGATTATATATAATGGAGTATATAAATCATTCATATACTTTTCCATATTTATACAAATATTATGCTCTTCATGATTACATATAATGGAGTCTTATCAATCATTCATATACTTTTCCATATTTATACAAATATTATGCTCTTCATGATTATATATAATGGAGTATATAAATCATTCATATACTTTTCCATATTTATACAAATATTATGCTCTTCATGATTACATATAATGGAGTCTTATCAATCATTCATATACTTTTCCATATTTATACAAATATTATGCTCTTCATGATTATATATAATGGAGTATATAAATCATTCATATACTTTTCCATATTTATACAAATATTATGCTCTTCATGATTACATATAATGGAACCTCCCATGCTTGCATATATTTTCTTAATTTCAATAATAAAAGTAATTTTTGTATAAATAAATATTGGGATAACATTGAATTAAGTACTTGGACTTAATATACTTTAAATCAAGAGAATGGAGATATTTTTTTTTTAGAAATTCGGAATTTAATTTAAAATCGAACGATCTCGATTATTTCTTGACTTGGCTATACGAATACGTCGCGGCGTTAACTTAATAGTAGCGACACGATTTTCTATTAAAATAATTATTAATCGCGTAAAAATTCTGGGTCGCTACAGCTTAATCTTAAACCCACAAATATTTGTATTTAACCAATAAAACTATATTTTTAATTATAAAATCAAGTAGTCAAAATAATAATTACATAAATTTAGCAATTATCATGATATGACAACATGCTATGTTGGTGACAAAAAAATTATAACGAAAATGGTATACCATATAATCTTCACACAACTATTAAAATTAAGAATGATTAAAAGAATATTATTCCCTTTTAACCACAATTTTTGCATTTTCCTCACGTATTTAACATTTTATCTAAATTTCTTTCAGAAACATCAATCACAATAATTATAAGCTTTTGTTTAATCTTAAGAGCAAATATTTGTATTTGACCAATAAAAATGATTGTTAATTTCAATAATTTTTATAAGTTATGGTCAACTTCAAAGAAAATCCAAATTTAGTAGTTTATTTAATGGTGTATCATGTTTTTTATTTAATATTATGGATACAATATTGATTATGTGGTGTATCAATATATTTTCTAATGGTTTATGCATTCTCCTCTCGTATTTAAGCTTTAAATTTTTCATTCAAAAATAAGAATCATAATAATTATAAAAGCGTGCTGAATCTTAACCCACAAATATTTGCATTTGACCAATAAAATTATATTTTCACCTATAAAATCAAGTGGTCAAAATAACAATTTCATAAATCTAGCAATTATCATGATATAACAATCGACAATGTTGGAGTAAAAAAATTATAGCAAAAATCGTACCATATAACCTTTACACAACTATTAAAATTAAGAATTATTAAAAAAATATTATTCATTCTTAACCAATAACATTATAATTTTACATATAAAATCAAGTAGTTAAAATAATACTTATCTTGCAATTATCATGACATGTCAACTGGATAACATTGAAGGTCAAAAAATTATACCGAGAATTTTAGATCATATAATTTTTAGACAATTATTAAAATTAATCTTATATTTGTTTTATTCAAAAAAAAGTATTAATACTAATTAATACTTAAGCCAGCAAAAAATTGCATCGAGCATTTAATATGAAATGGAAAAATGAAAAGCCATTTCCCATCCACACCTCATTAATCAATTCAACATCAACAAATGAAAGGTCACTGGCATGACACGTCTTCCACCTATTCCAATACATATTCAAGTTGTTAATTAATGTTAAACAATTGTATCGAAAATCAGGAAAAAAAAAACAAAAAAACATAAGGTTTCCAAAAAAATAAGTGACAGCGGGCGGGAAAATTTTTTTACAGCTGTTGTGGTTTAATATATACTATAGATAATAAAATAATAATAATAATAATAATAATAATAATAATAATAATAATAATAATATATTATGATTAAGATAAGATTTCTCCCGTACACAAAATGCATAAAAAATAATATATTAAAATAATTAATAAAATTTTACAAACAATAAAACTACTTCAAATTATAATAGCTTCTTTGAGTAATAAAAATCAATTTATATATTTAAATAGTAAATGATTATTAAGTTTTCCACATTTTTTCACCAAAAAAAAAATGAAGTTGTTGTTCGATAAAAAATTGATATTATTTTTTATCGAAAATAACAGATATTTGCACATTGTTTGGAGTTGCGTTTTTAAGTATTAAAATGAACATCCTTAATAATTTCAATTTCATTTCCCATTGCACTAAACGCATCATCAAGCCCCTGTTTGGTACCTATTATTTTTAAATCTCATTTTTTAAAAACTCATTTTCAACCACACATTATACCAATAAAATAATCTACACATAAGTCCAAAAATATTCTCCAATTTTTAACTACATGTTGTGCATTTGAGATCGCAAGTGTACGATATCGCAATCAAGTAATAAAGTGGACCTTAGAGTCCGGATTATCGTTCCCACAAGGACTGTTTACTAAGTACCGAAATGTTTTAGTTCTAATTTTATTTGAACAGACGAAATATAATTTGTGGTTTAAATTAAAACTAAGAAGATGAATTCAAGAATTAAATTGTGAAATTGTTTTGTTTTAAAAGATGGTTGTAAAGTGGTTGGGATTCACGAGTTCACCTAGTCAATTAAATCAATTCCAATTCCAGATTTTATTTTCTAAATATGCATTCGGTCGAATTCACTAATGTATATTGAAATTTCTCTCTCGAGTTTAAATCAATTCTACCTAAATAAGTCAACCATGTATCTCTACAGAGGGTCCGAATATTCCTTATCTAGATGCATAACACACAAGAATTCACACAGGACCGCAATAATAACACGAGTATATCTCTATCTCTTGTTCAATTACTGGATTTATTACCACGTTCTAAATTATTAACTCACCTCTCGAATTATGGAAATAACTCAATAAATCATGAATTGGTGATCAAGCAATTCAAGCATTAAGAACAATAATAAATCAATACATGCAACGAATTACTAAAACAAGGAATTTGGAATTAAAATAATTAACTAGGCTACATCGTTCATCCCAACGTTAAATTTAGTTACACATCATGATTAAAAAACATAAACAATAAAATAAAACGTTCATTGAAAACAATAAGAAGAAAGGAAATCATGCACCAAGTCTCAATTCTTCAATTATCTTCAATTCACGCCCCTTTGCGATGCTTAATTCCCCAAGAATTTGAATTGATATATCTGTTGTGGCTCGTTCTATGGAGAGGCAAAGGTCTGGATCTCGTGCCTCTTATGTTGTATATATAGGTTTTGGAGAAAACCTAGGTCAAGAAGAGAAAAGTCTGATAAAAATCGCGAGAAAAAGCCCACAGTTAGCCCAGCCGGATACTCACGCGATCGCGTGGTATCAACCCTAGCGATCGCGTGGACTTCATTAAAACTCTCGGGTTACAATTTTGAGTCTTCTCGCGATCGCTTGGTGTGTGACCAGCGATCGCGACTTCATCATTCTTCCGGCTGTGCAAGTTAGTCCCTGACTTTTAATTGCACCTTCAGTCCTCAACTTCCAATTGTTGCACTTTAGTCCCCAAACTTTATCTTCTTCTTGATTTGCCCATTTAAGCTCTCAATTCATTCAATTAGGTCCTCCAACCTCTGATTTAGTCAATTTGGCACCAAGCATGTTTCCCGGTTGTTGTCACAAACTCCTCACTTATCCAATTTAGCTCCAATTAACATCCAATCGTGTCATTTTTCATTAATTGCTTCATTCTTCTTCAATTGGGACATTTTCTGAAAAGTAAACAAATAAACAAAAATTAAATAGTAAATATTCTCAAACGAAAATAATTAATCCTAATTTAGACATACAAATAAGTGTATAAAATACACTTATCAAATACCCTCAAAATAGAACTATTGTTCGTCCTCGAACAATGTAAACTAAACTATCAAATATTTTTGTTGTGTCGACATGTTTACCATATGCCTCTACAGTTTAAACAAATTTAAGCTTCAGCAAGCGTCATGAACAACAATGCAAAATATTTTCTAGTTATATCCTGCCAGAGTTTCGAGTGTGTGTGTGAATAGCCAATGTCAAAAGCATACTTGTGCAAAAGATGTGCTCAACACCGTGTGACTTATTATGCATAATCCAGCCCGAATCCCATGTGGTCAATCTATGATTTCTAATAAAATTCATTTCAACGCTCATGGATGATCACCACTTTCTGCTTTTTCTCTCGCATCCCAGGTTTTTATCTATGTGGGTTCTAAAAATATTCTTAGCTTTTTTCACACAAGGCAGTCAAAATCAGAAATATGCATGCAAAACTAATCAAAAGAAAGCAGTCCCCAATTCTACAACCTCAACCACCACAGTTCAGTCAACAAAGCTTATACCATGCAATATTTTTTTTATTTTTATGGACGACTTTTTCTTTTAATTGTCCCTGTCTTTTACCATCTTTGTGCAGAACTTTTCATACGGGCTTTCTATATGACCCATGTAGCGGGCTTTCAGATCGGCAACTCCCAAACCAGACGGCTTTAGGGTACCAGGTTCAAAGAACCCCTCAGACGTACTTGCCCGAGTCATAAAGGCTTAAACAGAAAAGTTAAAGATGTTATAATGTCTTATGTGTAAGTCCACTCTCCGTACTTGCTTTCTAATTGACCCCTGTAGCGAGCTTTAGGTCGATGACTCCCAAGCCAGTTGGCTTTAGGGCACCAGGCTTGAAAGACCCCTCGGACTTACTTACTCGAGTCAAAAAGACATTTGAAGAGCGGAATAAGACCTTCAGCATTTTTTCTGTTTTTATGCTGGAAATGGTTTATACCAGTTGACCAAACTGCAATGACTAAAGTGCAAAACCAAAAACCACAGACTTCCAACCCGTCAATACACACAAATTCCAACCATTTTACCCCCAAACTTGCATTTTAGCATGATTGGTTCTAATTTAGGGGTGGGATGTCTAACGATCTAAGTTTCGGGATTTTCAAGTCATTCCTAAGTTCAAATTGCATAAACTCTGCCCCACATGTATTAAACAAAATCCCTCACACAAGCAATTATCTAACACTGGTTATGTGCGCAATAAGTATGAATCTAGCAAAATATAACTAGTTCAAAAATAAGTTCATGCTTTCATGTTGTCCTATTTTCAAGCCTAAACACAAATTGATTCATACTATATCTTAGGCAATAAACATGTCAACAAAGTTTTCAAATTTTTTTTTTTTTATCCCAATAAGATAGAATGAAAAGTAATAATATGGAACTAATGAGATCCACCCCCAAACTTGAAATGAACATTGTCCTCAATGTTTTGCCACATAAATAAGTAAGAATATGCAAAACTTGACAAAAGAAAGAGAACGAGAACTTCCCAAGTGTAGAGGAGATGTCTCATTGTAGTCTTGATGCTTCAATTTGAAATGACGTTGGATGAATTTGACCATATTTCTTGCCTTTCCCAACTTGATCGGATGTGTCTTGACTGATGTTTACCTTGAAAATAAGAGATACGTAATATTAAAAGTCATAAACATCAATAAGAAATAATGGGAGTTCAGTACCACACCCCCAAACTAAAGTTAAAGCAAAATATTGAATTTTCAAAATTGGTCGACCACACACATTCAAGCCTTGACGTCGCCTAGAAAAACATAAATTTTCCCGAGCCATCTTTTGATACTTTAAAGTTCACAGCATGATCAACAATATATTAAAAATTCAGCTCATTTGAAGGTCAATAGTGTCATGCAACAATGTGGAGAAGTAGGTGACGTGAGACAGTTTCTGGGTGCAATTGCCTTGCAATGGGGCTGTCATGATGCCAACATGGTTTTTAATGGTTTTAATGCCATGTAGTGTACTAATTCATGAACTAAACACACTTACTCAATGAATACCATGTCATGAAGATAAATGCTCAGAAGAATCTCTAAAATTAGCACAAGAATGTCTTTATGGCATTTCATCAAACACTATATGTGCACTCCAAAAATTAAAGAACTTGCATCAATTTGGAAACATGGATTGACCAAGAAATTTCTACTTATTAAAGCACAAATCACATTCTCCAACAACTAACTTAAGCCCATACTCCACTCCCCAATAAAGTTGCACTTATGAATTCAAAGAAAATTTCACTCTTTTGAATAACTTGAAGGAAAGTGAAAACTTCATACCTTTGATTGAGTTTTGTAGGTAATGAAAGCAATAAGTTTGATGCAACAAGGTGTTGATGACAAGCACACAAAATGTAAGATCAAACATGAGGCGATTAGGGGAGAGAAAACGAGTGTCTAATGTTTGAAATTGAAAACATGAAGAACAACACTTAAAACTGCCGATTATTGTCCCAGAGTACCCACGCGATCGCTTGGCTGGAGTGCCAGCGATCGCGTGGTTCACGGTTAAATAAGCTGTTGATTTTTTAATGCATTGTCGCGATCGCTAGAGCCTATAGGCCCGCGATCGCGTAGTTCACGGCAATAAAGAAATTTTTTCCTATTTTTAATTTTAAAAATCATTTTTATCCCCCTAATCACTTCATGATCGATGCAATGATTTTTCAAACATTAACTTCATGATCCAAACTAGTGTGTGTGTGAGTTTGGAATGACGATTAAAAACCTAGTCTAATATAAACATGCAAAATTAAAAACATACATAAATATGCAATAATAGACTAATATGCAAAAGTGTCCTTAACATGAACATGCAAAACACCCAAACAATTTTCCTACCATGCATATATCTAAAATTCAGCTAATAAATAAATTATGAAAGCGTAATAAATAAAAGGGAAGAAAGGATGGGTTGCCTCCCAACAAGCGCTCCGCTTTAAGTCTAAAGCTCGACTTTGTGCACTTCTGTATCATGGAGGCTTGAATGATCCTCTTGAGGCTTTGCATTTCTTGCAATTCCCTGACTTGCATATCTCCATTCGTTTTCTCACTTTCTTGAATTCCAAAGCCTCACTTTTAGCCAATTGTTGAGGGATGTTCGACTTTTCTTCCTTTTTGTCCCTCCATCCCTCTTTTTCCTTTATGAACTCATATTTTGTGATTAGATCCTCCTCGAACTTAATCCCTTGCTTCTCATTTTCTTCTGGTTTCTGAATTACTCCTTCCACTTTGAAGCAACTTTCCTTTAGATATTCGAGATCCTGTCTTGGCTTGATGCTGAAACTGACTTGTTCATGCTCGACTCGAAAAATGATTTCCCCTTTTTCGATGTCTATGAGAGCTAGCCCTGTAGAAAGAAATGGTCTTCCAAATATCAGGGGCATCTGAGAGTCCTCCTCCATATGAAGGATCACAAAGTCAACTGGAAAGAAGAACTTGTCCACTTTCACAATCACGTTCTCCACTATCCCATATGGATACTGTATAGACCTGTTAGCAAGCTTTAGTGTGATATTTGTTGGTTTAGGCTCTCCCAAACCAAGTTTCCTGTATACAGACAAAGGCATTAGGTTAACACTGGCCCCTAGATCACACAATACATTATCAAAAGTGAAATTACCAATAGTGCAAGGGATAGAGAAACTCCCTGGATCGGTCAATTTTTGTGGTAATTTCTTTTGAAGTATGGCGCTGCACTCCTCACTCAGTGCTACTGTCTCAAAATCAACCAACTTCCTTTTATTTGACAGCATCTCCTTCATAAACTTTAAGTAGAGGGGCATTTGGGCCAATGCTTCAGCAAAAGGAATATTAATGTGAAGTTTCTTGAATATTTCCAAAAAATTTCCAAACTGCTGCTCCAACTTATGCTTTATCAATCGTTGTGGATAAGGAACTGGGGGCACATAAGCTTTGACTGGTGGTCGAACTCGAACTTCTTCTTCGACTTTTTCATGAACTTCAGGAGTCGATCTCTGTTCTTTCTCGCTTTCCTGTTCTTCCACCACATCTTCCTTTTTGCTCTTTTGCTTTTCATATTCCCCTACAGTTACTTCAGATAGCTGAACCCCGCTCCTCGTTGATATTGCATTAACATGCTCACGAGGGTTCATTTCAGTCTTGCTTGGTAACTGTCCAGGCTGTCTTGTTGAACTGCTTGCTGCCAGCTCTCACATTTGTCTCTTCAAATTCTTTATTTCAACAGCTTGATTCATAATCTCACAATTCTGACTCTTGACCAGCTGAATTAACTCTTCTATGTTCTCGGATATGTTTTTCTGAGATTGTTGCTGTTGCTGTTGCTGAAATCCAGGTGGATGCTGAACATTTTGATTATTAGACCAGGAGAAGTTGGGGTGGTTCTTCCATTCTGGGTTGTAGGTTTGTGAATAAGGACCACCCTGTTGCCTGTTGCCCATGAAGTTGACTTGTTCTGGATTTGATTGACTCTGTTGCATGGGACAGAAATTTACAGTGTGATTTTCAAAACAAAAATCACATAGCGCTGTTTGAACTGAGTTGACTGTCTGCACACCCATTCTGTCAATTTTCTTCGTCAACGCATCCAATTTAGCATTTAATGATGTAATCTCATTAACAGCAATTACTCCCCCAGACTTAGGTGTAGCTCTATCCGAGTACCACTGATAACTGTTCGTAGCCATCTTCTCAAAGATCTCAGATGCTTCTTCATATGTCATATCCATTACTGATCCTCCAGCTGCTGAGTCGGCGTACCTCTTGTTTTCATTTGTCAGCCCATTGTAGAACGTCTGAACTAGTATCCAATCAGCGATTCCATGTGTAGGACACTGTCTGATGAGCTCGTTGAACCTTTCCCAAGCCTCAAAAATTGATTCCCCAGGCTGTTGACTGAATGATAAAATCTCACGCCTTAGCTTTGACATGCGGCCAGGTGGGAAAAATTTATTTACAAATTTCTGACCCATGATTTCGAAAGTGGTGATTGTATGTAGGGGCAAAGAATAAAACCAGGCTTTTGCTTTGTCCGCCAAAGAAAATGAGAATAGCTTTAATTTCACGGCATCCTCTGAGACTCCATTCATGCGTTGCATATCACATAGTTCCAAAAATGTCCTAAGGTGCACATGAGGATCCTCAGATGGCAGTCCATGAAAAACACACGAATTTTGGATCAAGGATATCAAGGAAGTCTTGATCTCAAAATTATTGGCTCGGATTTCAGGAGGTAAAATGCAGGTTCCAATGTTCCCCACAGGAGGAACCATGTAATCTCGCAAAACGCGCCTTCCATGATTTTGTTGCTGTCCATTCACAGCTGCTGGCAGATTTTGTTGATTTCTCCCGTACACAAAATACATAAAAAATAATATATTAAAATAATTAATAAAATTTTACAAACAATAAAACTACTTCAAATTATAATAGCTTCTTTGAGTAATAAAAATCAATTTATATATTTAAATAGTAAATGATTATTAAGTTTTCCACATTTTTTCACCAAAAAAAAAATGAAGTTGTTGTTCGATAAAAAATTGATATTATTTTTTATCGAAAATAACAGATATTTGCACATTGTTTGGAGTTGCGTTTTTAAGTATTAAAATGAACATCCTTAATAATTTCAATTTCATTTCCCATTGCACTAAACGCATCATCAAGCCCCTGTTTGGTACCTATTATTTTTAAATCTCATTTTTTAAAAACTCATTTTCAACCACACATTATACCAATAAAATAATCTACACATAAGTCCAAAAATATTCTCCAATTTTTAACTACATGTTGTGCATTTGAGATCGCAAGTGTACGATATCGCAATCAAGTAATAAAGTGGACCTTAGAGTCCGGATTATCGTTCCCACGAGGACTGTTTACTAAGTACCGAAATGTTTTAGTTCTAATTTTATTTGAACAGACGAAATATAATTTGTGGTTTAAATTAAAACTAAGAAGATGAATTCAAGAATTAAATTGTGAAATTGTTTTGTTTTAAAAGATGGTTGTAAAGTGGTTGGGATTCACGAGTTCACCTAGTCAATTAAATCAATTCCAATTCCAGATTTTATTTTCTAAATATGCATTCGGTCGAATTCACTAATGTATATTGAAATTCCTCTCTCGAGTTTAAATCAATTCTACCTAAATAAGGCAACCATATATCTCTACAGAGGGTCCGAATATTCCTTATCTAGATGCATAACACACAAGAATTCACACACGACCGCAATAATAACACGAGTATATCTCTATCTCTTGTTCAATTACTGGATTTATTACCACGTTCTAAATTATTAACTCACCTCTCGAATTATGGAAATAACTCAATAAATCATGAATTGGTGATCAAGCAATTCAAGCATTAAGAACAATAATAAATCAATACATGCAACGAATTACTAAAACAAGGAATTTGGAATTAAAATAATTAACTAGGCTACATCGTTCATCCCAACGTTAAATTTAGTTACACATCATGATTAAAAAACATAAACAATAAAATAAAACGTTCATTGAAAACAATAAGAAGAAAGGAAATCATGCACCAAGTCTCAATTCTTCAATTATCTTCAATTCACGCCCCTTTGCGATGCTTAATTCCCCAAGAATTTGAATTGATATATCTGTTGTGGCTCGTTCTATGGAGAGGCAAAGGTCTGGATCTCGTGCCTCTTATGTTGTATATATAGGTTTTGGAGAAAACCTAGGTCAAGAAGAGAAAAGTCTGATAAAAATCGCGAGAAAAAGCCCACAGTTAGCCCAGCCGGATACTCACGCGATCGCGTGGTATCAACCCTAGCGATCGCGTGGACTTCATTAAAACTCTCGGGTTACAATTTTGAGTCTTCTCGCGATCGCTTGGTGTGTGACCAGCGATCGCGACTTCATCATTCTTCCGGCTGTGCAAGTTAGTCCCTGACTTTTAATTGCACCTTCAGTCCTCAACTTCCAATTGTTGCACTTTAGTCCCCAAACTTTATCTTCTTCTTGATTTGCCCATTTAAGCTCTCAATTCATTCAATTAGGTCCTCCAACCTCTGATTTAGTCAATTTGGCACCAAGCATGTTTCCCGGTTGTTGTCACAAACTCCTCACTTATCCAATTTAGCTCCAATTAATATCCAATCGTGTCATTTTTCATTAATTGCTTCATTCTTCTTCAATTGGGACATTTTCTGAAAAGTAAACAAATAAACATAAATTAAATAGTAAATATTCTCAAACGAAAATAATTAATCCTAATTTAGACATACAAATAAGTGTATAAAATACACTTATCAAATACCCTCAAACTAGAACTATTGTTCGTCCTCGAACAATGTAAACTAAACTATCAAATATTTTTGTTGTGTCGACATGTTTACCATATGCCTCTACAGTTTAAACCAATTTAAGTTTCAGCAAGCGTCATGAACAACAATGCAAAATATTTTCTAGTTATATCCTGCCAGAGTTTCGAGTGTGTGTGTGAATAGCCAATGTCAAAAGCATACTTGTGCAAAAGATGTGCTCAACACCGTGTGACTTATTATGCATAATCCAGCCCGAATCCCATGTGGTCAATCTATGATTTCTAATAAAATTCATTTCAACGCTCATGGATGATCACCACTTTCTGCTTTTTCTCTCGCATCCCAGGTTTTTATCTATGTGGGTTCTAAAAATATTCTTAGCTTTTTTCACACAAGGCAGTCAAAATCAGAAATATGCATGCAAAACTAATCAAAAGAAAGCAGTCCCCAATTCTACAACCTCAACCACCACAGTTCAGTCAACAAAGCTTATACCATGCAATATTTTTTTTATTTTTATGGACGACTTTTTCTTTTAATTGTCCCTGTCTTTTACCATCTTTGTGCAGAACTTTTCATACGGGCTTTCTATATGACCCATGTAGCGGGCTTTCAGATCGGCAACTCCCAAACCAGACGGCTTTAGGGTACCAGGTTCAAAGAACCCCTCAGACGTACTTGCCCGAGTCATAAAGGCTTAAACAGAAAAGTTAAAGATGTTATAATGTCTTATGTGTAAGTCCACTCTCCGTACTTGCTTTCTAATTGACCCCTGTAGCGAGCTTTAGGTCGATGACTCCCAAGCCAGTTGGCTTTAGGGCACCAGGCTTGAAAGACCCCTCGGACTTACTTACTCGAGTCAAAAAGACATTTGAAGAGCGGAATAAGACCTTCAGCATTTTTCTGTTTTTATGCTGGAAATGGTTTATACCAGTTGACCAAACTGCAATGACTAAAGTGCAAAACCAAAAACCACAGACTTCCAACCCGTCAATACACACAAATTCCAACCATTTTACCCCCAAACTTGCATTTTAGCATGATTGGTTCTAATTTAGGGGTGGGATGTCTAACGATCTAAGTTTCGGGATTTTCAAGTCATTCCTAAGTTCAAATTGCATAAACTCTGCCCCACATGTATTAAACAAAATCCCTCACACAAGCAATTATCTAACACTGGTTATGTGCGCAATAAGTATGAATCTAGCAAAATATAACTAGTTCAAAAATAAGTTCATGCTTTCATGTTGTCCAATTTTCAAGCCTAAATACAAATTGATTCATACTATATCTTAGGCAATAAACATGTCAACAAAGTTTTCAAATTTTTTTTTTTATCCCAATAAGATAGAATGAAAAGTAATAATATGGAACTAATGAGATCCACCCCCAAACTTGAAATGAACATTGTCCTCAATGTTTTGCCACATAAATAAGTAAGAATATGCAAAACTTGACAAAAGAAAGAGAACGAGAACTTCCCAAGTGTAGAGGAGATGTCTCATTGTAGTCTTGATGCTTCAATTTGAAATGATGTTGGATGAATTTGACCCTATTTCTTGCCTTGCCCAACTTGATCGGATGTGTCTTGACTGATGTTTACCTTGAAAATAAGAGATACGTAATATTAAAAGTCATAAACATCAATAAGAAATAATGGGAGTTCAGTACCACACCCCCAAACTAAAGTTAAAGCAAAATATTGAATTTTCAAAATTGGTCGACCACACACATTCAAGCCTTGACGTCGCCTAGAAAAACATAAATTTTCCCGAGCCATCTTTTGATACTTTAAAGTTCACAGCATGATCAACAATATATTAAAAATTCAGCTCATTTGAAGGTCAATAGTGTCATGCAACAATGTGGAGAAGTAGGTGACGTGAGACAGTTTCTGGGTGCAATTGCCTTGCAATGGGGCTGTCATGATGCCAACATGGTTTTTAATGGTTTTAATGCCATGTAGTGTACTAATTCATGAACTAAACACACTTACTCAATGAATACCATGTCATGAAGATAAATGCTCAGAAGAATCTCTAAAATTAGCACAAGAATGTCTTTATGGCATTTCATCAAACACTATATGTGCACTCCAAAAATTAAAGAACTTGCATCAATTTGGAAACATGGATTGACCAAGAAATTTCTACTTATTAAAGCACAAATCACATTCTCCAACAACTAACTTAAGCCCATACTCCACTCCCCAATAAAGTTGCACTTATGAATTCAAAGAAAATTTCACTCTTTTGAATAACTTGAAGGAAAGTGAAAACTTCATACCTTTGATTGAGTTTTGTAGGTAATGAAAGCAATAAGTTTGATGCAACAAGGTGTTGATGACAAGCACACAAAATGTAAGATCAAACATGAGGCGATTAGGGGAGAGAAAACGAGTGTCTAATGTTTGAAATTGAAAACATGAAGAACAACACTTAAAACTGCCGATTATTGTCCCAGAGTACCCACGCGATCGCTTGGCTGGAGTGCCAGCGATCGCGTGGTTCACGGTTAAATAAGCTGTTGATTTTTTAATGCATTGTCGCGATCGCTAGAGCCTATAGGCCCGCGATCGCGTAGTTCACGGCAATAAAGAAATTTTTTCCTATTTTTAATTTTAAAAATCATTTTTATCCCCCTAATCACTTCATGATCGATGCAATGATTTTTCAAACATTAACTTCATGATCCAAACTAGTGTGTGTGTGAGTTTGGAATGACGATTAAAAACCTAGTCTAATATAAACATGCAAAATTAAAAACATACATAAATATGCAATAATAGACTAATATGCAAAAGTGTCCTTAACATGAACATGCAAAACACCCAAACAATTTTCCTACCATGCATATATCTAAAATTCAGCTAATAAATAAATTATGAAAGCGTAATAAATAAAAGGGAAGAAAGGATGGGTTGCCTCCCAACAAGCGCTCCGCTTTAAGTCTAAAGCTCGACTTTGTGCACTTCTGTATCATGGAGGCTTGAATGATCCTCTTGAGGCTTTGCATTTCTTGCAATTCCCTGACTTGCATATCTCCATTCGTTTTCTCACTTTCTTGAATTCCAAAGCCTCACTTTTAGCCAATTGTTGAGGGATGTTCGACTTTTCTTCCTTTTTGTCCCTCCATCCCTCTTTTTCCTTTATGAACTCATATTTTGTGATTAGATCCTCCTCGAACTTAATCCCTTGCTTCTCATTTTCTTCTGGTTTCTGAATTACTCCTTCCACTTTGAAGCAACTTTCCTTTAGATATTCGAGATCCTGTCTTGGCTTGATGCTGAAACTGACTTGTTCATGCTCGACTCGAAAAATGATTTCCCCTTTTTCGATGTCTATGAGAGCTAGCCCTGTAGAAAGAAATGGTCTTCCAAATATCAGGGGCATCTGAGAGTCCTCCTCCATATGAAGGATCACAAAGTCAACTGGAAAGAAGAACTTGTCCACTTTCACAATCACGTTCTCCACTATCCCATATGGATACTGTATAGACCTGTTAGCAAGCTTTAGTGTGATATTTGTTGGTTTAGGCTCTCCCAAACCAAGTTTCCTGTATACAGACAAAGGCATTAGGTTAACACTGGCCCCTAGATCACACAATACATTATCAAAAGTGAAATTACCAATAGTGCAAGGGATAGAGAAACTCCCTGGATCGGTCAATTTTTGTGGTAATTTCTTTTGAAGTATGGCGCTGCACTCCTCACTCAGTGCTACTGTCTCAAAATCAACCAACTTCCTTTTATTTGACAGCATCTCCTTCATAAACTTTAAGTAGAGGGGCATTTGGGCCAATGCTTCAGCAAAAGGAATATTAATGTGAAGTTTCTTGAATATTTCCAAAAAATTTCCAAACTGCTGCTCCAACTTATGCTTTATCAATCGTTGTGGATAAGGAACTGGGGGCACATAAGCTTTGACTGGTGGTCGAACTCGAACTTCTTCTTCGACTTTTTCATGAACTTCAGGAGTCGATCTCTGTTCTTTCTCGCTTTCCTGTTCTTCCACCACATCTTCCTTTTTGCTCTTTTGCTTTTCATATTCCCCTACAGTTACTTCAGATAGCTGAACCCCGCTCCTCGTTGATATTGCATTAACATGCTCACGAGGGTTCATTTCAGTCTTGCTTGGTAACTGTCCAGGCTGTCTTGTTGAACTGCTTGCTGCCAGCTCTCACATTTGTCTCTTCAAATTCTTTATTTCAACAGCTTGATTCATAATCTCACAATTCTGACTCTTGACCAGCTGAATTAACTCTTCTATGTTCTCGGATATGTTTTTCTGAGATTGTTGCTGTTGCTGTTGCTGAAATCCAGGTGGATGCTGAACATTTTGATTATTAGACCAGGAGAAGTTGGGGTGGTTCTTCCATTCTGGGTTGTAGGTTTGTGAATAAGGACCACCCTGTTGCCTGTTGCCCATGAAGTTGACTTGTTCTGGATTTGATTGACTCTGTTGCATGGGACAGAAATTTACAGTGTGATTTTCAAAACAAAAATCACATAGCGCTGTTTGAACTGAGTTGACTGTCTGCACACCCATTCTGTCAATTTTCTTCGTCAACGCATCCAATTTAGCATTTAATGATGTAATCTCATTAACAGCAATTACTCCCCCAGACTTAGGTGTAGCTCTATCCGAGTACCACTGATAACTGTTCGTAGCCATCTTCTCAAAGATCTCAGATGCTTCTTCATATGTCATATCCATTACTGATCCTCCAGCTGCTGAGTCGGCGTACCTCTTGTTTTCATTTGTCAGCCCATTGTAGAACGTCTGAACTAGTATCCAATCAGCGATTCCATGTGTAGGACACTGTCTGATGAGCTCGTTGAACCTTTCCCAAGCCTCAAAAATTGATTCCCCAGGCTGTTGACTGAATGATAAAATCTCACGCCTTAGCTTTGACATGCGGCCAGGTGGGAAAAATTTATTTACAAATTTCTGACCCATGATTTCGAAAGTGGTGATTGTATGTAGGGGCAAAGAATAAAACCAGGCTTTTGCTTTGTCCGCCAAAGAAAATGAGAATAGCTTTAATTTCACGGCATCCTCTGAGACTCCATTCATGCGTTGCATATCACATAGTTCCAAAAATGTCCTAAGGTGCACATGAGGATCCTCAGATGGCAGTCCATGAAAAACACACGAATTTTGGATCAAGGATATCAAGGAAGTCTTGATCTCAAAATTATTGGCTCGGATTTCAGGAGGTAAAATGCAGGTTCCAATGTTCCCCACAGGAGGAACCATGTAATCTCGCAAAACGCGCCTTCCATGATTTTGTTGCTGTCCATTCACAGCTGCTGGCAGATTTTGTTGATTTCTCCCGTACACAAAATACATAAAAAATAATATATTAAAATAATTAATAAAATTTTACAAACAATAAAACTACTTCAAATTATAATAGCTTCTTTGAGTAATAAAAATCAATTTATATATTTAAATAGTAAATGATTATTAAGTTTTCCACATTTTTTCACCAAAAAAAAAATGAAGTTGTTGTTCGATAAAAAATTGATATTATTTTTTATCGAAAATAACAGATATTTGCACATTGTTTGGAGTTGCGTTTTTAAGTATTAAAATGAACATCCTTAATAATTTCAATTTCATTTCCCATTGCACTAAACGCATCATCAAGCCCCTGTTTGGTACCTATTATTTTTAAATCTCATTTTTTAAAAACTCATTTTCAACCACACATTATACCAATAAAATAATCTACACATAAGTCCAAAAATATTCTCCAATTTTTAACTACATGTTGTGCATTTGAGATCGCAAGTGTACGATATCGCAATCAAGTAATAAAGTGGACCTTAGAGTCCGGATTATCGTTCCCACGAGGACTGTTTACTAAGTACCGAAATGTTTTAGTTCTAATTTTATTTGAACAGACGAAATATAATTTGTGGTTTAAATTAAAACTAAGAAGATGAATTCAAGAATTAAATTGTGAAATTGTTTTGTTTTAAAAGATGGTTGTAAAGTGGTTGGGATTCACGAGTTCACCTAGTCAATTAAATCAATTCCAATTCCAGATTTTATTTTCTAAATATGCATTCGGTCGAATTCACTAATGTATATTGAAATTCCTCTCTCGAGTTTAAATCAATTCTACCTAAATAAGTCAACCATATATCTCTACAGAGGGTCCGAATATTCCTTATCTAGATGCATAACACACAAGAATTCACACACGACCGCAATAATAACACGAGTATATCTCTATCTCTTGTTCAATTACTGGATTTATTACCACGTTCTAAATTATTAACTCACCTCTCGAATTATGGAAATAACTCAATAAATCATGAATTGGTGATCAAGCAATTCAAGCATTAAGAACAATAATAAATCAATACATGCAACGAATTACTAAAACAAGGAATTTGGAATTAAAATAATTAACTAGGCTACATCGTTCATCCCAACGTTAAATTTAGTTACACATCATGATTAAAAAACATAAACAATAAAATAAAACGTTCATTGAAAACAATAAGAAGAAAGGAAATCATGCACCAAGTCTCAATTCTTCAATTATCTTCAATTCACGCCCCTTTGCGATGCTTAATTCCCCAAGAATTTGAATTGATATATCTGTTGTGGCTTGTTCTATGGAGAGGCAAAGGTCTGGATCTCGTGCCTCTTATGTTGTATATATAGGTTTTGGAGAAAACCTAGGTCAAGAAGAGAAAAGTCTGATAAAAATCGAGAGAAAAAGCCCACAGTTAGCCCAGCCGGATACTCACGCGATCGCGTGGTATCAACCCTAGCGATCGCGTGGACTTCATTAAAACTCTCGGGTTACAATTTTGAGTCTTCTCGCGATCGCTTGGTGTGTGACCAGCGATCGCGACTTCATCATTCTTCCGGCTGTGCAAGTTAGTCCCTGACTTTTAATTGCACCTTCAGTCCTCAACTTCCAATTGTTGCACTTTAGTCCCCAAACTTTATCTTCTTCTTGATTTGCCCATTTAAACTCTCAATTCATTCAATTAGGTCCTCCAACCTCTGATTTAGTCAATTTGGCATCAAGCATGTTTCCTGGTTGTTGTCACAAACTCCTCACTTATCCAATTTAGCTCCAATTAACATCCAATCGTGTCATTTTTCATTAATTGCTTCATTCTTCTTCAATTGGGACATTTTCTGAAAAGTAAACAAATAAACATAAATTAAATAGTAAATATTCTCAAACGACAATAATTAATCCTAATTTAGACATACAAATAAGTGTATAAAATACACTTATCACTACACATTCTCCAAAAAATTTACTATTCAAAATCACATTATTCCAAATAATGGGTCTCAAACAGGGACTAAATGCAGTCAACACGTCATCCATAACATAGTAATTAATTTCACTATGTAAAATGATTTCCATAATACCATTCAAATATATATCAATGTGATGACATAATAATTAGTTTTAGTTTCAATAAATTATTAATTATCATGAGTACCTCTTACGTTGATGCATGCAAGTTTAATTCAAATAATTAAAAAAAATGAATAGCCACCATTTTCTAAAAAAAAAATTACTGCTTTCTGAAAAAAAAAATCTATTAAAAAGTGTAAACAAACTTATTTGTCACTAATATTTTTAACTAAACAAAAAAGAACAAATATTAAAGCTTAATAAAATATTAATCTAATTAATGCACAAATAATGCACGAAAAAGTAAAGTTATTTTTGTTTTTCAAAGTTAATGTGTATTTTTCCAAATGTATTAATTTCTTTATAAAATTTATTTTTTATAAAGCAATTAATGATGAATATTAATGCATTCCAATTTTTGGAAAGTATTTTAGACTGGAAAACAAAAATGATCTACGGAAGTTGCAATTTAACAATATGAATTTTGATAAGTGCTTGTTAATTTTTAATGCTTATACATAATTTCTCCCGTATACAAAATGCATAAAAAATAATATTATATTAAAATAATTATTAAAATTTTACAAACAATAAAACTACTTCAAATTATAATAGTTATATTAAAAAATTTTATAATTTTTTTATCATCAACTCTTTATTAATTTCCACATCTTGTCTTTTGAGATGATTTTTGTTCAATATATTTGTTTTGTTGGCAAAAAAATACTTATTTATCTCTCATATTTTTAAATAATCAAAATAAATAATTAATACAAAAGTTAAAAAAAAATACTTGCACATCCTTTCAATGCAAATTAGCAGAATATTTGAATAGAAATTGCGATTAGAAATAAAATTTATTAATTAATTGAATGTTATAAATAACAATGCGATTAAAAAAAGTTAAGGATAAAAAGCAAAACTAAACAAATACCGAAGATCTGTTTTGCAATTAAACTATGGTGTAAATTTAAAAAAATGTATTGTATGAATATAGTTCCCTAAAATAATATATATATATATATATATATATATATATATATATATATAGACAAACTATTAGCATTCAATACATGTAGTCAAGTGCCTATTTACAATGCATTACACACTTTCCCACATTAAATGTCTCATTAATTGTCAACAACTCATTTCCCAATTCCGGAAAATTCAATTGAAAAAATAAAATAAAAAATCCAAAAATAGAAAGTGCAAATGGGCGGGAAAAAATTTTGACGGCACTTCGATTTTTATATATTTATATATAGATATGAGGTTGAGGTTGAGGTTGATACGAGCTTGAGTTTTGGGGGTCTTGTTTTGGAGAGTTTACTGATAATTTTGCCTGAATTCAAATTTTATTTTCAATTTCTTACCAAACCAAGAAAGTAGGAAAATAATTTACCAAATATGACATTTTCATGGAATTAGGGTGTCACCCTTAACGTATAATATTAGTACTCTGTACTTGTGTAAATTTAAAGTTTTAACATCAACTTGTTGGATATCCACGAGAAATTTAAGGCCAAAAAATATTTTATTTTCTCAGTGATGATCAACTACCATTGTGGAAAATCTTTCTTCGAATGTGGTTGTTACGTAAGACCACGGACCATCTTGAGTGGTTGTGGCCAAATGATGTTGGTTGAGAAATGAATACCATGTATTATTAAAAATAATAATTAATTAATTGTTGTGAAACTATCAAAATCTAAACTAGAAATAGAGAGAAGATGGAGAGAGCTTAGAGAGAAGGAGGAGAATTCTCTCATTCATAAGAATTTGGTGTAATAAACATGAAAATGGATGCCTCTATTTATAGGCAATTCTATAGAGGCAATATATTCATTAATACAATAATTTATGTTATAAGTTAGGTAAGGAAATTCTATAACAATATAAATTAGGTAATGAGAATTTTATAACACTCCCCCTTTAATGACTTATTGCTCAATTACTCAATTGTCTGCCTCGTTAAAACCTTGCTAAGAAAATCCAGTGAGATAAAACTTGAGCGAAGGAAAAAGAGTACAGCTGCTCCCCCTGATGTTGGCCATCATTAATCATTGAGTCTAATATCCGAAATGACATCAATGATAAGTAGTACAAATCATGTACTGGAAACTTTGAATTATGAAGTGCTGAAGTGCTTCATTGCTGTATTGCTTCAGTGCTTTAGTACTTTAGTGCTGTAGTGTTTTAGTGCTTTAGTGCTGCCTTGCTTTAGTGCTTTAGTGCTGTCTTGCTTTAGGTCTGCCTCGTTAAAACCTTGTCAGTAAAACCCAGTAGGACAAAATCGTAACGAAGGAAAAAGAGTACAGCCGCTGCCTCGTTAAAACCTTATCAGGAAAAACCTGTGGGACAAAACCTGGACGAAGGAAAAAGAGTACTTCATGACAGCATGATTCTCCCCCTGAAGTGTGCAATCAAGTATTATGAACCTTTTGAATAATGATATCATCATTCGTCTGGAATATGTATATATGAAAATCTTCTTATGTGTAGCCGATATCATAACATTCTTCATAAGATGTGTATGATTTTCTTCATTTGTTGATATCATTCCAGCACAATTTAAAGAGAGAGCTTGTTGTTGAATTATTACTTGCAGATAGCTGTGACAATGTCTCAAAAACATTGCTAGGAAAACCCTGTGGGACAAAACCTTAGCGAAGGGAAAAAGAGTACATTATTCTCATTTATACGCCATAATTGCTCCATAATTGCTGCCTCATTAAAAACCTTGCTAGGAAAATTCTGTGGGACAAAACCTTAGCTAAGGGAAAAAGAGTGCAGAGAGTATTTGTTCCCTTCATAGGAATATCACAAGTATATTAATGCAATCTCAAATTATTTCATCATATATTTTGTGATGAGCTTTTATAAATAGTTTATAACTCATTTATGAAGTCATAGCTCATTTATGATGTACTGAACATGCTATACCAAGCAATGTTTAGTTAGTTGACTGATTGCATTACTCAAATCTAGAATTGATTCACTTCTATCAAAATCTAGAATTCACTTCTGATGAATAATTAAATATTCATTTTCAAATTCACTTCTGGTGAATATTCATTTTCCAAATTCATTTTCCGGTGGATAATATAATTTTGCATATTGAAAATCAATTGCATGCCCAAATATTCAAATATAATAATAGTACACTCCAATTTCATTTTCATCATATATTATGGGGTCATATGTATCATTCTTCACATGATTTTATTTTAAGAATCACACTTCATTCTATAATGATACTATTCTGGGCAAATTGAATCTTTCAATGATTTATACATATATGTTCTTGCACTTTATAAACTGCAATTTCTAATTTGCAGGAGTATAATCAATCATTGAAATAGATATCAATTTCGACATATAATCTATAATCATTTTGCTTGAAATCCCAACGTACCGCGATCAACTAGTACATCAAAGAAAACTCCCAAAGTACCGAGATGAGAATCACACTTTTTGATCTCACTCATTGGTATATCAAAGAGCTCAAACTAGTGATTTAGACTATAGTCTATCCACCATATGTCATGCCAGTTCTTTGAAAAAATTCGCGCGCAACGAGTCGTTTTTTACGTCTGTGAAATATTTTTCATTTGTACATATAATTACTGGCTTTACACATTTAAGTGTTTTGACTTCAGGTCTTATAACAATAATCCCTACATTGGGATTTTATACTTGGCCAAAGTATTATAATTTCATCAACCTCATTTTCATAAGAGGGTTGTATGTATGCAGTCGACTTATTTATCGATTCCATTTCATGTCAATATAAACATAACATAGAGAGATCTCTTTGTATTTTTATCATCAGGCCTGAATCTCTTACATTTAATTATATCTCTTTTACTCACCATGAGTATTAAGCCTCAAAGGGATCATTTCCATTATTCAAGAGATATTTGTTTTTGGAATCGATTGTCATTATGCTTCAGGCATAATTACGCTTTAAGCTTGATCACGCTTCATGCGTGTTATTGTTTAATTTCCCCATAATATTCAAGAATCTTGTATTATATCAGTCAGCTAACAATGCCGCAACACATGTCATTCATAATTATGGATATAATCATAATATTATATCTAAGTGCGTTTTGTTTGAGTGTATATAGATATCGCACTTCTTTAGAAATCATAAACCTTTACAAGCAAATCTTTATTTCATCGTATTGACATGTTTGTATGTAGAATATTGCTGCATAAGAAATATTTATATTCAAGTTGTTCTCATAGGAAATGTTCGAAACAACTCCTCTACTTATAGTTTTTCTGCCTCTTTGGTGAAATAAAGATTAACAACTAAATAAACAGAGAATAAAAGCTTTTCACTATGATATAATCAGTTGAGAATGACATCTGAAATCAAATAAAACAAGAACTATTATTGGAGAATTGAAAGGTAACAAACCTTCTCCCGAATTGGCCATATATCCATTGGAAGGAACTTCATTTTATCAAAACTCAAAGACTAATATCTTCACCAGAATTGAGCTTCTTTTGAATTTTCTTTCCTTGGAGCCACATAAACTAATTATTCATCAATCAAATATTTCCAGTTGAAAAATGTTCATCATTAATGCCTCCAAAAATCCCTGTAAAAAATTCCTTAATTTCCTCTCATAACCAATTCATAAATATTATTTAACGTCAATCCCCATACGGTATTCCTCAATAAACCTAAATAGGAATTTTGTTTCATTACTAATTTACTATCCTACAAATTTTCCAACTTGAAAAACTGATCTTTATTCTGTAGACTTCACCTTAAAAAACAGTGCAAGATCTTTACTTCGTTTTTGTATCAAATCCCAATATTGAATCTTTTCCACACTATTTCGAAAAAAGAAACCAAATCCTCCATACCCAAAAGCTTTCACAACTGAAACTCCATATATATATTACAAGACTCGAGGAAAAAAAATATTTGAAATAAAAAATTTAACACAGATTTGAAATAAAAACCAAGAAAAACAACAAAGCAGCCCTAAAATGCTAAACGGCAAAACCGCATACACAAATCAAGATAATGGACAATAAATTGCACTTACTTGAGAACACATTCAATGAGCAGGATGCTAGTAACAGTGACTAAGTTTCACGGATCGCAGGTTCAGTTCCTGAGGTTTCTCGCCTCTAGGTAGCTTACATCTCATTCATTGGCAGGTAAGGTAAAACAACTAGCACACACGCACACTGATGAGTAGGATGTTACGTAAATACCTGCAATATGATCATATCATTAGAGCACTTCATGGTAAAATAGGCCAACCGCCTAGCTATTGGCGACTTGCCGAACCGAATGGGGAGATAAGTATTTTCACTGCGTGACACTAAGACTCGGGCGATGAAGTGGAGAAGATGGTAGTCGGAATCGCCAGTCGCCATAGTCCACAACCGCAAGTCGCAGCTCCCAGTCCCAGGGCAGACGCAGTGATTTTGGATTTGGTATTGCGGGTTACTTAGCTGATGGGCATTGGTTTTAGGCCTGGGCTGATGTTTAAAAAATACTCCCTCCGTCCCAAAAAGATAGTCCTGTATACTATTTTTGTCTGTCCCAAAAAGATAGTCTTATTTCCATATTGAGCATACATTAAATTTTTTCATTTCCATATGTACCATTATTTAATGTATCTTGGTACAATACACATCAACTATTTAAATATTGCTTTTTCAAATTTTTTGTTGGAAATAAAGTGACTCAACTTAAAACAATAAATAAGGGATAAAGGGTATAAATCGAAAACATTGATAAAATTTAATACCCTAACTATATTAACTCTCATTTCTTAATCTGTGTGAAAATAATCGTAGGACTATCTTTTTGGAACGGAGGTAGTAGACATATTTGGGCCCCGAAAATAATTTATGCCTGTGAGCCCTGAAACAAAGGCCTCGCATGCCTCTAGATAGGTCCGGCCCTGGTTAGGGGTAGGGGAGCATTTTCAAATTAATATATGAGGTTGGAATTGAGCAACTAATAATTAATTATGTGATGTTCGAATCGAATAATTGATAAACATTAATCACTTCTTAAATTTATTATACTTTTAAAGTATTTAGTGTGTGTATGTATTTTTTAGGAAAACATATTTACCTTTGGATTCTCTTGGGCAATTTATCCCCAATTGATTTTTTGACAATTTCACCCTCACTTTCACCTTTATTAGCTGAAAACGTACGTCGCTACAGTCTAATTCCGTCCAAATTTATGTTAGTTGACCCATAAATTATTTATTTACCATTTAATGAAGGACAAAAGAGTCTTTTTATATTATCTTATTTAAAGTTATATGAAAATAATAATAATAATAATAATAATAATAAAAGAAGAGAGAAAAAATAATATATTGAAAACTATTCATCTTCTCCCCCAATCAAATAAAGCGAGTCAAGTGTGAATGCGGCAGTCCCAATTGGATGATAATTCTTTTCGAATCTCCAATTAATCACCTTCTCTATGACACCTTCAACAATGTGAAATTTAGAACACCAATCCTTTACTTTCAACCTAAGCTCTTTTCAAAGTGGAAGGCACTGCCCAACTCTCGACTTCTCCATCTCAATCTCCTGAGCCACTGCCTTTACCAATATAACTAACTAATTTACTGCTTCTAATTCGTTCAAAAATTGTTGATTCTTCATCATTTCTTCGATTTCTCTAGCAATTGGTTCCTCCGTTAACATTCTCTTGTTCATTTTGTCTAAGAATACTAACTAAAGTGCTCGTGCAAAACAAAATATGTTTTCAACCATTGTGTACACTAGACTAAAAACTGAGCTTTCATAACCGCACAATGGTACTCTCAGAAAATGGGCATTTTGCAATTGATACTTACGAAAACTACGTCAAATTCTAGACTTCTTATTAACGAAATTCACAAATTTCAAACAACTCTCATACACATTCTTGAATAACACGAACTCTTTATCGTAATCCTTAACTAGGTTATTGAAGTTTATTTATTTATTTTACTCTCTCTCTCTCTCTCTCTCTCTCTCTCTCTCTCTCTCTCTCTCTCTCTCTCTCTCTCTCTCTCTCTCTCTCTCTCTCTCTCTCTCTCTCTCTCTCTCTCTCTAAGATAATATAAGAGACTCTTTTGTTCTTCATTAAAATAGTCAATAAATATTTCATGGGTCAACTAACAGAAATTTGGATGGAATTAGAAGGTACGGACATTTTCAGCAAATAAAAGTAAAGGTGAGGGTGAATTTGTAAAAAAATCAAAAGTGAGAACGAATTACACAAGAAAATCCAAAGATAGAGACGTTTAGCACAAATTACCCTTTTTTACAACTTTTTCTTATATTCTATCGATCAGCGTGGGTCAAACATCACACGATAGTACATGACACGAGCATATGCATCAGGGTCAATAGTGATATCTTCTGCTACCATGGGCAAATGAAACTTCGTGTAAATTTCATAAATCATATACGTAGTAAAATTGCAAGATTTTCAAGCTGTTCATTTTTAAGAGTAAAATATATTTAAAAAATAAAGACAAACGTCAACTTTAAAGAAAATTATTTTATTTTTAACTCATAAACTATGTCAAGTATGGTAAAATTTATTGAATGTCGGAATTTATATATTTTATCAGAAAAATGACATCACTATCAAATAAGTTTAAAAAAATTAATTGACAAATGCAAGTATTCTTCTAGAACGAATTTTAACAATGATCCCCCAAACAACATCATGATAATTTGATGCATGCAGCGGAATCAAGGATACCAGATATATATTATATGTTTCCAAAACAACAATATAGAATGGTAAATCACTTCAACGATATTTTATGAACTCAACACTTTTAAGTGCATCGTTTAGTATTTAACTATTTAATTATGTTCATTTTCTTATTAGCTTAGACAATATTCTTGATTGAAGTTACTCGATAGTACACTAGATGACACATTAAAAATGATAAGGCAAGAAAAAGAAACCAACAAGAAATATATGGGAGAAATATATAATTAGTATTTAAATTTATAAGTACAAATTGAGTTTGTAAGTCCTCAATTATCTCACAAGTTCACTCATACTAGTACTAGCTCTAAAGCTATAATAGAACTATAATCTATTTATACTTTCACCTCTGTGGAAATTTACTTGATCATATGGGAGATATTTAATCCAAAAGTTCTCTATAATATACTTACACATGAAAATTCTAGCAGGGTTGTTTCTACAACCTTCTAGACAATTCTTGCAAGCTTTAAACGTATAATATCCTCAAAATTACAGCACTCTCTGTACCTTTTAGAGTGTCCTTTTCATTAATTTTCTAAGGAACTTTCAAGAATTAACATTTTCAACAATATTGCACTGTGTTTTAGAGAATTCTGCGAATCCGTTCGATGATCTACCAAATGTATTGACAGTGGGCCCATAGTTCGGACCAGCCATTGCATCTAGTTAAAAATAATGGACTTGTTAGTCACTTGGCATTCTCACAAGGAAAATGTTGAAAATCACTAACTCAAAAATAACAATAATTATAGGAAAATATTATTTTTATTGGACATTATGATGTGACATATATTTATTAGTTGATGAAAACAACTACCTCGCTATTTATTTTTCACCAACCAATGAATGTCACATCATAATGTCCCCTAAAAATGTTCATAAATAATGTCTACCTAACATTACTACAAAAATAATGGACTTGTTAGCCACTTGGCATTCTCGCAAGTATAATGTTAATCACAAAGGATTGAGTAATTTTAAGGAGACATTTTTAATTGACATTTTAAGTGACATTGAGACATGACGCACATACATTGGGTGGGAAAAAAGTAAATGGTGGGGTACTTATTTACATTATCGAATGTATATTTGACATATCACAACGTCACTTCATAAAGTCAATTTAAAATGCCTCCCTAGAATTATTCCAAAGGATTTCAAGAAAACGGATTCTCAAGTTTTTCAAAATCACTTTGTTGGATATTGGTTAATAAATCGAGAATTGGAAATCGATTAAAGTGACTTCGTGTCGACTTCGGCCAAATATTCAAAAGCTCGGCTCAATCCGTTTAGGCAAAATTGTTTGTCACTTCGCCGCTTCGGGGCACACAAACGGGGATCGACCTGCCCGGTCAGGTCGCGGGGGGCTCGGGTGCAGCGCCCCCAAAACACCATTTCATTCGGTTGAATGAAACACCACACCATTAGAACTAATTCACACGGATGTGTGTGATTTAAAGTTCGTACAAACAAGTGGTGGTAAAAAGTACTTCATCACATTCATAAATGATTGTGCAAGGTACTGTTATGTGTACTTGTTGAAAAGCAAAGATGAAGCTTTGGAAGTGTTTAAACACTACAAAAATGAAGTTGAAAATCAACTTGGAAAACGAATTAAAATGATTCGTAGTGATAGAGGTGGAGAATATGTTGCACCGTTTGAAGAATTTTGTGCAGAATCTGGAATCATTCATCAAACAACGGCACCATATTCACCACAATCTAATGGAATTGCTGAACGCAAAAATCGAACGTTAAAGGAAATGATGAATGCAATGTTGATAAGTTCGGGCTTACCTCAAAACTTGTGGGGGGAAGCCATACTTTCTGCAAATCATATCCTTAATAAAATACCACACAAAGATAAGGTTGAATCGCCTTACGAATTGTGGAAAGGTCGGAAACCTTCCTACAAATATCTCAAAGTGTGGGGGTGCTTAGCGAAAGTACAAATACCCAAACCTAAACAAGTTAGGATTGGACCAAAGACAATTGATTGTGTCTTTATTGGATATGCTATCAATAGAAGTGCATATCGATTCTTGGTTCACAAATCTGAAGTACTTGATGTACACGTAGGTACAATTATTGAATCAAGAAATGCGGTTTTCTTCGAAGACAGTTTTCCGTGTAAAGAAAATGAAGTATGTTCAAATAAACGAACTTATGATAACATACATGGAAAGAATGATGATCTTCAAGTAAATGAAGAACCGAGACGTAGTAAAAGGCAACGAATTCCAAAGACATTCGGTTCAGAATTCATAACCAATTTGCTTGAAAATGATCCTAGGACATTTGATGAAGCAATGTCCTCTCCCGAAGCTCCTTTTTTGGAAAGAAGCTGTACGCAATGAAATTGAATCCATCATGAGTAACCATACTTGGGAATTGGTTGAACTCCCTCCGGGAAACAAAGCTTTAGGCTGTAAATGGATCTTCAAAAAGAAATTGAAGTCGGATGGATCAATTGATAAATATAAGGCTAGATTAGTAGCCAAAGGGTATAGACAAAAAGAAGGACTAGATTTCTTTGATACCTATTCACCCGTTACAAGAATTACGTCTATACGTGTCTTGATTGCAATCGCAGCATTGCGTAATCTTGAAATACATCAAATGGATGTCAAAACCTCGTTTCTAAATGATGAATTAGAAGAAGAAATCTACATGGAACAACCTGAAGGGTTTGTTGCACCAGGAAATGAAAAGAAGGTGTGTAGACTTGTAAAATCATTGTATGGATTGAAACAAGCACCGAAGCAATGGCATGAAAAGTTTGATAAAACTATGTTGTCAAATGGCTTCAAAATCAATGAATGTGACAAATGTGTCTACATTAAAACCACACCTAATGAATATGTTATCATATGCCTATATGTTGACGATATGCTAATTATGGGAAATAACTCCAAAGTCATTTCCTCGACTAAGAAAATGTTAACAAAACATTTTGACATGAAGGATATGGGAGTGGCGGGTGTAATATTAGGGATTAAAATCTCTAAGACATCCGATGGTTTGTCATTGTCTCAATCACATTATGTTGAGACTATACTTAAGAAATTTAAGGCTTATGACGATAAACCGGTTAAGTCACCAGTTGACTTAGGTATTCACTTAGCCAAGAATACTGGTGAGCCCGTATCTCAATTGGAATATTTGCGTGTCATTGGTAGTTTAATGTATATTACCAACTGCACTAGACCGGATATAGCATACATAGTCAACAAGTTGAGTAGATTCACTAGTAATCCAAGTGTTGTACATTGGAAGGCATTAAATCGAGTTCTTAGATATTTAAGACATACGGTTGAATATGGATTACACTACTCAAAATATCATGCAGTGTTAGAAGGATATACTGATGCAAATTGGATATCTGACACTAAGGATTCAAAATCCACGAGTGGTTATGTATTTACCATTGGAGGTGGAGCCGTGTCCTGGAAATCGTCTAAGCAAACGTGTATTGCTCGATCCACGATGGAATCTGAGTTTATTGCGTTAGACAAAGCCGGTGAAGAAGCAGAATGGCTTCGTAATTTTCTTGAAGAAATTCCATGTTGGGAAAAGCCGGTTTCTGCGATTAATATACATTGCGATAATCAGTCAGCAATTGCAAGGGCACAAAACAGTATGTATAATGGCAAGTCTCAACATATCCGTCAGAGACATAATACCATTAAACAGTTAATATCGAATGGTATAATCTCTATTAACTATGTGAAGTCAAAAGAAAATTTGGCTGATCCTTTGACGAAAGGACTTGCAAGAGATCAAGTATACCATCTTTCGAGGGGAATGGGCCTAAAGCCTATTGAATAGAATTACTATGACGGAAACCCAACCTTGTAGATTGGAGATCCCAAGATCTTGGTTCAATGGGACAACTAAGTTATAAATGATTCGGAATAAAGCACTTATTCCCATTCCTAAAATTTAAAGTGCTATGTAAAATGTGTATAAGGATAAGTATACATATATACTTTTAATGATTCATAACCTTAAGATAGAAAGGTATGAGATCACCTATATAAGTGTGAAGTGGGGCCGCTTCTACTAGAATTCGAGGCTTAATTCTCTTAGAGCACTTATGAAACCAAGAGTAGTCCAGGGCCAAAATGGACTCAACCATGAGAACCGAATAGGTTAGATTAGTCATGGTGTTGGTACAGTTGTTTGGTTTTACACGAACGGCTGGATGGTTCAAGACATCGCGTTCACCAACTAGCCTAGTAAATCCGATTGTATTCAACTAAAGAAGGTTCAAGGCCACAAGCTACCTATCTTGATGCTATGACTTGTCGTCGTGTACTCCATCTGTTAGAGTATGCATTCTAGGGCTGCACAAAAAAACCGTCAAACCGCAAACCGAATCGAAACCGTTGGTTTTAAACCGTTGGTTCGGTTCCACGTGGACCCGCCAATATTTTCAAACCAAACCAAACCGTTTCAAAATGGTTTGGTTTAGGTTTCAATTTTTAAAAACCACTTAAACCAAACCAAACCGCTAATTTTTTTAATTAAAAAATTAATTTTTATTCATTTAAATTTAGAGTTTTTTCCTAAAAATTTTCAAATTTATCTAATGAATAAAAGTTCTTGTCTTTTTTTTTTTTAAAAAAAAGTTATTGTCTAATGTCCAACTACAAAATCTGATTAACCTTTAACTCATACCACATTTTAACAACATACTCCAATTCTAAAACCCCATTAACATATAACCCACACCATCCTTAAATCACATACTCCAACCTCAAAAGCTCATTTAATAGAGATTCAAACAAAAAACGTTCCCACTTCTTAATTCAATCAGTAATTTTCTGTTTTCATTCGTCTTCCTTTTTTTCCTTCCAACTTCCAAGTTTCTCTTCACTAATATCAATTAGATTCTTATAACAATAGACAGAGGTGAGAGGTGTACTTTCAATTTCTTCCCGCATTTGATTTTATTTTAGAGAGTCATGGAAGATGTTTCGATCTATATCAGAATGTTCGAATCAGGGTAAGAATTTGAATATCACTTGTTTAAGTTTCTTTGCAAGCAATATCATTCGATTATTTTATTTATTTTCTTAGAATTTACTCATTGTTAAATTTCAGAATCTGGACAACAAAGATAAATCACTCCTTGATGACGATGACGTATCATGTTTGTTCGGAAAGAAGTCAGGGAACAAATACAATGCAATTACAAATTTACAATTGTTTTTTAACTTCATGTTTTTATTTTGAATTGAAAGTAAATTCGAATGAATTTAACATCTAACATTATTAATTCTCGTATTTGCTTATATATTAACTTATTTTATCTTTATATTAAAATATACGAGTTAATTTAACGTCTAAAATATATTATATTACGTCGATAGGTAAAAATCGCGGATTAAAACCGAACCAAACCGCAAAAAATTGTTTGGTTTGGTTTGTAAAATGAAATGGTTTGGTTTGGTTTGAGAAAATGACAAACCGCTTGAAATGGTTTGGTTTGAAAATATGTCAAAAACCGCCCAAACCGGACCGCGTTCACCCCTAATGCATTCCATTTGCATTGCATTCGCATTGTGTTGCGCATATCGAGGAATTTCCATTCATGTGGGGGATTGTTGGATATTGGTTAATAAATCAAGAATTGAAAATCGATTAAAGTGACTTCGTGTCGACTTCGGCCAAATACTCAAAAGCTCGGCTCAATCCGTTTAGGCAAAATTGTTTGCCACTTCGCCGCTTCAAAGGGGCAGCGCCCCCCGTGGGGGCTCGGGGGCAACGCCCCCGAAAGAGAATATTGATTTCTCTGCATGTATTGAAGGGTATATTTGGCATTTCGAAAATCAATATCGGATGAATGAGAAATTACGGAAAAGGACGAAAATCAGGTCAAAATGTTTGACTTCGAGATCACACGTCAAATTAATATCCGGTTTTTTGAGTAAAACCGTGCGACCGCTTGTCCGGCCTAAAGACACATTTTCGTAAATGTGCATTGTTTGGAAATTGTGCATGGTTTGGGCCTCAACCATTTCGTCCACACCCTTTCATGGTCTATAAATAGGACCCTTTGGGTGTCCTATTCCTCACAATTTGATATGCAAAAACACCTTTCATCCTCACTTGTCTCCTAAATCAAAATCATTTCATTTATTTTGATTTTCCTTCATTGCATAATTTGGAGTACATAAGCCTATATTTGGTTCGTTGTACTTGTGTTTTGAAGTGCTACAAATACAAGTGAAGTCGTTGTATCTTGGGAGTCGATTGCCGTTATCCGTGGCACCGTTGCGGGGCAAATTCGACTTAAGGACAAAAAGTTAAACTCTTGCCTCGGCTTTGTCCTTCTTTTCTTCTTCTTCATTGTTTGTACTTTCATTGTCGTTACTCTGTCCAAATTTCGGCTCGAATTTACAAACTTTCATTATTTGGAGTCATTATTCACAAATCCACCCAACACACTTTTCAACTACATATTTTACCTCAAAATATTGCTTTCTTCGTTTATAAACAAATAAACTTATACAAAACGAAAGCTCTATTAAGCAAGTTCTTAATTGAGTCAGTTTGACTAAGAAATAGGAATAACAACTTTTTAAAGTCTTTTACGAGACACAAATTTTTTGCTCATACTAGTAGTGATTTAAATAAGTTGGCCGTATTTAATAGACAACAACACATGACTAAATAATTTGTAATATTGAATGCAACTTCTTGTCACAATGTTGTGTTACATACGCACAAGTTTGCAAGTCGCAAAATTGGACAATAAGGTTTGAATATAAGATAAATTTTCTAATTGAAATATGATGAGTTTTGACCCACAACAAAGAAGGTTAAATGACTAATTGAACTTCTCTAATTGAAATACTATCTTTGGCCATCAAAAATTCGAAACAAGGCACTTTATAGTCACCAATCTTTAAAAGGTATTAAATTAAGCCCATGTTTGGTAAACTTGTTTATAAAATACACATTTTACTAAATTACTTTTTAACAATACACATTTTTTTCAAACTATTTTTTAACAACATATTTTATCTCGAAAACATCATTTTTTGTTTACAAACAATTTTTTTTTCTACCAAACAGATCACAATGACCACTTATCCATTAGTTGGTTTATTCAAATTTTGGTGATGTGTTCAATGAAAAACACTAGGGACCAAACCAAAAAAATAAAAACAAAAACAAACAAAATTTGCACTACATTACAAAAAATTGAGATTGAACTCACGAAACTTATTCATTTTGTGATTATGGGTCCCAACTTTCAAAATTGAGGCCCTGGATCCCCATCCTATTTTATTTATTCGAGTCCTATATGCGACTGAAACAGTTAATGTAAACGTTAAAATTGTACGCGATTTTTATCTGACTCAAAGTGAATAGGAAAAAAAAAAGTAATTAAAAAAAATCATCAAATCAATTAACATTTCTCTTTTATTTAATTAAAAGTTACGTGTTAAGTTAATGTCTGTATTGACATTTTTTACGCTGTGAACCCAAATCCACATAACAATATAACTTGAAATGTCAGTTTATAAACATTGTTAATAAGTGTGTTTGATATTGTTTAAAAATAATTTTTTTTGAATTGAAAAGTATTTTTTAGGAGATTTGATGGTTGAGATTTGGTTGAAAAGTCAAATATTGTAAGCTTGACTTTTAATAGATGGTTGAGATTGTAATTGTAGAAAAAAAAAAAAAATTTAAAGAAAAACATACAAGAGCTAAATAGCAAGAAACAGTTCGTTGATTTATTTATTTTAAAAAAAGAAGGTAGTGAAAATATTTGATTATTAGAAATTGTTGAATTTTAAAAAATAAATATTATGCCTATGTTTGGTAGAGCTCTTATTTCAAATTTTAATCAAAATCAGAGTCAACAATTAATTTCAATATCATATTTTATGAGTCTCACACATTTCATTAACTTCAATTTTATTAAAATATATTAAAATTTTGATTTTAATCTCTACCAAACAGGGACTATAAATAGAATCTGTTTGACATCTATTTTTTGTTTATAAATAAAGAATTTGAGTTTTTTTTATGTACAATGTGGGGTTAAAACATGATTTCGAAAATATATATATATGATTAAAAAATAATTCGAGAAAATGAATCTTTTACAAACTTGCTTATAAATTTACCAAACACGCCATTTACTCAAACCTAATTTTCCGCTAAATGTACAGAAAAAATAACAGACTCAGAGAAGGTAAACAAATATAAAAGTATATATCCATATCCACACACACTGAGCCTGAGGTTTGTTTGGAGCCTGACTGTCAATTCTACAAATTCTCTCTTTCCCACACTCATACACATACACATACACAATTCTCCTTGAGAGATTCGATTTATCAGCCGATCTTTCCTCCTATTCCAATCTCTCAACATATAATGTTCACTGTTTTTCAAGGTGCGTACAAAACTATAAATTATATATTTCTTATATATTCTTCTGCGTAGAGTCGTTGAGGGAGAAGTAATTTTATCGTTGTGTGAAAGATTTTTTTTTACGAGCTCAGTTTATTAGCGTCTTCAAGTTTTCAACTCCATTTTCGTTTCTCTCTCTGTGTATTTTATAAACATGCTGAATATCTGTGGAAATTGTAGACTGTAATAATATTTTTTCACTTATTTGGACCTGTTTTGGGATTATTGATTTTGATTCATCGTTTTCAACTTTTTATCAATGGCTTTTATTTCTATTTTGAGAACACGATCCTGTCTGCAACTGCAATTCCTTCTTTTGTACGGATCCAGCATTTGAATTCCCAGTTTCGTCCTTGCTGCTTTATGCTTTTTCAGAATTTTGAACGAAAGCCCTTTTTTTTTTGCCCTTTTTACCATAAATGGTTTTATAACATTGTGTTGTGTTTTCAATTACCAGCTAGCTAAAGTTGTTTCAAGAATTTCAGCAGAACTTATCTTTTCGTTTGATACAATGAGTTAGATTACATTTTACGAGAATTAGAAAGAAAATGTATTTTGTTGTATACTTCAAATCAGTTTGGTAAAAAAAAATTGTTTATAAACAACTATGTTTCCGATGTAATATGTGTGAGTAAAAATAATTTGAAAAAATATGTTGTTTATAAATTTGTTTATAAAAAATTTACCAAACTGAAACTAAATATTAAGGGTCAATTTACGTGACTCTTGATACTAAGAATATGTTTTTGAAAATTTTGGATAGTTTTTTACTTTTTTATCTGGAAATAAGAGTTTTAAAGGGGAGCTTAGAGCATTGTTTGGTAGTGGTAAAATTTTTACCATAATTTTTCAAACTCAATCTCAACCATCCATTCTTAGTAAAGCTCACCATTTTTTACTTTTCAAACATTTTTAAACCACACATCCATAAAAAAACCAAAAAAAAAAAAAACTACAAAAATCAAAATTTTTCATATTACCAAACAAGCTCTTAGTTTCTTCATAAAACTCTTGTACATGAAGCATAAACCTTGCGAGACGATCCTAAATTATATTTATTTGTTATGATAATATGTCCGATAATTTTTTACAATGATTTCTAGAATGATTCCGTATTTTGAGAGTTGTGGGAATCATCCACTGGTTTTTTGGCTTCTGTTTGTTAAAATTTTGGTGTTTAAAAATATGTTTTTTTTTATGTTTTTTAGGTAAGATATGTGGTTGAAAAGTGGACAGAGAAAATATGTGCGGTTAAAAAATGATTTGAAAAATTGTATTGTTATGTTTTTGCTTTTGCCAAATAGAGGCTTTGAAATTCTTCTTCAAAAACCTTTAGGTGGATTTTCCTAAATACATTGTAAAAGTCAAAAGAGGTTCCCTCATGTGGAAATGAGATATACTTTTTCACATCTCATAATAATAATAATAATAATCAATATAGAAGACCAAATAATATAAATATGATTCCTTTTTTAAAAGCTGTAGCTAATTAGAGGGTGGCATTGATATCAACTTCAGAGTTTGTCTCTTAGTGCACATATTGTGTATAAACAATTCAAAATCTTATCATGTTTTGTCTTGGATGTTACTTAATATAGGCAAGTACATCCTATAGATATGATGATAAGCATTTCTTAAAAACAATATAGAATTAAAATATTCAGTTTTGTTACATGTAGTAATGATTTATATAATGGTATACATACACATAATGTGGTGATATATGATTGATTTGAATTTCTTCAACTAAATAATATTAGTTGTTCATTTAGAGTTTTCATTAAAAAAAAAAAAAAAAAATCAATTATTATGTAACTTCTTTATGTACAAGTATCAATATTCTTAAATATTAGACTTTGTCTTGCGGTCATGCTCATTTTTCTATAATAATATAATCGTCTTGCATTAGATGGTATGGAGTTTAATCATAATACTATAAATTCATCTCATTGATTGCAGATCGACCTTATGCATATTGTCTTTGCATATATTAGATCGACCTTTTAAGATGTAAGATGTTTTTCGGCATGTGAAAGGCAACAACTAAAGGTAACTCTTATATTAAGGGTAAACTTGGGAGTGTGAGAAGGCATAATAAAACTTATAAATCTGTGTGTTTGCTTTACTTCTTTTCAATTTCCATCGTATTTTGGTATTGCGCTCGTAAGAATGGTTCGAGACTTAAATTTAATACTAAACTTTTTTTATTATTTATATTAATTTCTTGTTCGTTTGGGTGGGTGTCTATCTTGTGCAGCACCCCCTTTGATTTGATTGGACTCCGGAATGGAGGGGGATACATTTTCAGGCTTTGGCAATGGTACTCAGCTGGATGGCAAAATTGTACATACATTTCAGAAAAGTTTTGTCCAAGTACAAAGCATCTTTGATCAGAACAGGCTGTTAATCAATGAGATTAATCAGAACCATGAATCCAGAATGCCCGATAATTTGAGCAGAAATGTAGGACTGATCAGAGAACTCAATAATAATATCAGAAAAGTGGCTGATCTTTATGCTGATCTTTCAACAAGCTTCACCAAATCCGTCGATGCTTCGTCTGAAGGGGATTCCAATGGTGCCCTCAAGCCAGATGGAATAGCTGGTCAAAAGAGGAGTCGACCCGCAGGTTAATAAGATATACATAGTACAGGACGAGGATGAGAACGAGGACAAGACTAGAAAGTATTATTCAGTACTATCTAATCCCTCTATCAAACGTAGCAGAAAGGTCAAGACCTTTTCTTGATTCTTTGGCATGGTGGATACAAGATAAGTCCACACCTCAATTTTACTGAAAATGCCTTTAGAGCCTCAAATTTACTCACCCATATTCCTCATAAAAAATAATCCATAAATATATGTTGATCTTGTTATGTAATTCTCTACTTGTGGATCTAATTAATCAATTATGTTTATATAATTTAGCGTCTGTTCTTTAATGCAATTATTACGATTTATAAACAACACAATTTCCCAAAAAGCTTTTTAACCACACACATTTTCTCTCTTTGAACCAAGCATTTCACCTCAAAAAAATAAATAAACTAATTTATAATTATTACAAGTGTCGTGAGTGTCCTGGTTTGGACTGTCTTTCTGCATTGCATGATCTCAAATGTAGAATCTTATCAAAAGGAAACTTTGTGTGGGGTTTAGCCTTTTCAGTTTGTCAAAAAGCTATTGTAGGGACTTTTGCAGATTTTCTTGATCATTCTCTTCTTAATGGAGTTTCTTCTACTTCTGGTGGAAACTTTTTCTTATTCTTTTTCATCATCTGAACCATTAATTTTTTTCTTGATGGTGACCGGCATTGCATACTAAGATTACAGCTTAGGTAATTAAGACATGCTTTGCATAGAGTTAAAGAGATTTCTATTTATAAGAGTGACGTGTTCGGTGTTCTTACTTCTTATGTAGTTATGTTGGTAGAATAACTATATAAGTGGAGGTTGCACCGATTGAGAATAAATTAAGGAAACAATAACTCATGTAGTTAACACGTGATTCGATTACGATAGACTCAAAGGATGTCTCTTTAAATCATGCAGTAAGTCAAATGAGGTGTCCGTAAATGATTTTTGTGCGGTATTGCATTTAGGAATATTTAATACTCCCTCCGTCCTATAAATATAGTTTCTTACCCATTTTCACACAAATAATGAAATATCAATTAATGTTGTTGAAAAAATAACATACCCTAATAATTTTTGTAATTTCCTACAAAACTGAAAGAGAATAAATTTATTTAGATTAATAAAAAAAACACATTAAGTGTGTGTTTGATATTGTTTTTAAAAAAAAAATTAGAAATGAATAGTGATTTTTAGGAGAATGGATAATTGAGATTTAGTTGAAAAATCAAATATTGTAGGCTTGACTTTTGATGGATGATTGAGATTGAGTACTGTATAAAAAAAATTAAAAAATACCAAATAAATGCTAAATAAGGACAAAATGAGACATAAAATATTAACTTCGCTCTCAAAAAAGAAAGTGGACTATCTTTTTGGAAGGAACAAAAAAGGAATAATGAACCATCTTTGTGGGACGAATGTAGTATTAGTTAAGCTAAATCATTATGCATAAATGAAGTGAGGTGGGTCGCTGTATTTATAAATTCCTGTTTGGTGGAGATTAAAATCAGATTTTTAGTAAATTTAATAGATATTGATTGGACATGTGGTTGAAAAATAGTGAATCTTATAAAATGAGTTATTAAAATTAATTGTTAACTTTAACTTGAAATTAAAATCAAATTTTAATCAAAACCTGACATGACTTATAAAATGAGTTATTAAAATTAATTGTTAACTTTAACTTTAAATTAAAATCAAATTTTAATCAAAACAAACATGACTTAGTCCTTTCACATGAAGCAAATTTGACTATTCTTAAAATGTTACCTTTTTTAGAGATTTATTTTCTAAAAATAAAAGTTTTGTTAGATAAAACTATTAAAAAGTAACATAAAAAAATTGTGTTGGATTAAATAAGTAATTTCAAATTAAATGTGATTTAGTTTTATAACAGTCGAACACGTCGCAAATTTCTTTTTTCCTTTCTGAAAATTGTTGTTGATAATTATATATTTTAATTTCAAAACTCACAAACAATTACATATTTCTCTACAAAATTGCCCTGAAATTAGGGGTGACAAGTGGATCGAGCTCCTCATCGGCTTGCGGGCTTGGATGTGAATCGCTTGGACTTGTACTGAGACGAGTCACAAGATAAATCGAGCTCACACGAGCTCGTCCATGGATTGACTTGCTTGAGCTTGTGGATCAGCTCGTTTTATTTATTTATTTTCAGAAAAATGAGCTTGCCTTGGCTCAGGATCGACTCGTACAAAACTTTTTGTGGAGATAAGTCGAACTCAAGCTCGACTCATGTCCATACAAACTGAATTCGAATTGCCTCGCTCAATCAATTGCCTCTCTATCTATAAAGTGACGTGTATAATTGAAAGAAAGCAGTTTTCAATCACGCACAGCAATCACCACCACAAAGAATAGAATCTCAATAAGAGATGAAGCCTCTTTTGACCATTTCTTTCATACTTGTTTATCTTTTTGTTTGTTATGTCCAAGTGCAACTTTTTGAATGCCAATGAAGTTGAAAGAATACGTAAAGAATTATAATGGGGAATAAATCAAATTTTTGTTCGCTTTCACCTTTCTCTTCTAGTAATAAATAGGTGGGTAAATAACGAAAACGTCTCTATATTTTGGGTGGATTGTGAAAATCATCCTTATCGTTTCATTTTTTGCAATTACATCCTTAAAATCACCTTTCATTGCAAAATTCATTCTTACCGTCCAAAATCGTTAACATTTCTGTTAAATGCTGCGTTGGCAACAATTTTTGGTTTAAAAGATAGGAGCAAAATCGTCAATGCACAAGAGTAAAGGTAGTATATATACATGTTTGACAAAAAAAGTCATTGGGATGTAAACGTTTTGCACAAAACCTCCCTAGCTTGTAAACGTTTTTGCGCAAAACATCCCTACCTCTCATAAACTAATTAAGTAAATGATAAATTATTAATGATTTCGTTTATATAATGATCTTGTGTGTTCGGCTAGATCATCTAAATCAACAAATTAAATTACTTAATTTTTCAAACCACACACATTTTCTCTTTCAACTTTTCAACCACTTAGACTCTGTTCGATAAAAGGGATTTTTTTTTTTTGGTTTATAATCAATACAATTCTCAATACAACTTATTAATCCAAATTATCAAACAATTTATTAATCCAAATTATCAAACAAACTATTATAAATATTTAGAGATCACAAAATAAAATTTTTTTTTTCGGCGGCTTACAAAGAGGAGAGAGAAGATTTTTTATTATTTTCGAGGTAAAATGTGTGATTAAAAATAGGAGAGAAAATGTGTGCAGTTAAAAGTGGTTTGAGAAATTGTGTAATTTAAATTTTAGTTTAAACACCCCATTAATGTGCTAGGCAAACAAGTATTTCTCAAAATTATTTGTTAACTACATATTTTATATCGAAAGTATCATATTACACATTTTTTTACATCGAAAGTCTCTTATTACACATTTTTGAGAAATGTGTGTGACTAAAAATAGTTTTAAAATGTGTTATTTATAAACAAATTTAACAAACAGATGCTGTTGAATCCGGGCCCAAAGAAAGGTACAGTGATCCACCAGCGAAGGCCCAATAGTGGCCCAACGTACCATGGCCCACAACTAAAGGCCTAAAGTATCACCTGGGAAGAATGCCGAGGTGGTACGTCGAGCACACCTCTTTAAGCCGACCTAGTTAACGCCTAGCGATGTGCTTTATACTCAGCCGGGGGACTTTACGGCACTAACCAGAAGAGAGATGTAGTCAGTGATGGGACACTGCCTTTACCAAGATGTGACAGGCGCCCATCCCCTACGAAATGTAGCAATGATTACGGTTGAAAAGCAAGGTTGTCACCTCCATGAGCTGGGGTGATGACAAGTGTAAAGTATGTCACGTGTCGTGATCCGAGACAAGAAGTTCCTCTATAAATGAAGCACAGTTGTCTCCAAGTAAGGGGTTAGCAACTTCTGATTCTTAACTCTATATTTCTCTCACTCCCTTTTCTCTCTTTTACACATTTATATTTCCCGCACCCAATATATATTTGCCCAAAATGAGTACTGACTTAGGCATCGGAGTGCAAACGGGAGCCATCTCGGCCCCCTTTGCAAACTGATTGTTTGTCACAGTGCGCAGGAGGTCCACGTGTCCAAGAAGGAGGAGCTGAGACGTGTTGGTCCAAGGTCCATCCGGATTTTGTGGTCAACATATGCTTAATCACAAATTACACATTTCGGTGAATATAATCCTCGTATAAATAATTTGATAAATACTTGTTCGCCTAGCACATTAATGGGGTGTTTAAACTAAAATTTAAATTACACAATTTCTCAAACCACTTTTAACCGTACACATTTTCTCTCCCATTTTTAACCACACATTTTACCTCGAAAATAACAAAAAATCTTCTCTCTCCTCTTTGTAAGCCTCCGAAAAAAAATAATTCTTTTGTGATCTCTAAATATTTATAATAGTTTGTTTGATAATTTGGATTAATAAATTGTTTGATAATTTGGATTAATAAGTTGTATTGAAAATTGTAGTGATTATAAATACAAAAAAAATCCCTTTTATCGAACAGAGTCTAAGTGGTTGAAAAGTTGAAAGAGAAAATGTGTGTGGTTTGAGAAATTAAGTAATTTAATTTGTTGATTTAGATGATCTAGCCGAACACACAAGATCATTATATAAACGAAATCATTAATAATTTATCATTTACTTAATTAGTTTATGAGAGGCAGAGATGTTTTGCGCAAAACATTTACAAGCTAGGGAGGTTTTGTGCAAAACGTTTACATCCCAATGACCTTTTTTGCCAAACATGTATACATACTACCTTTACTCTTGTGCATTGACGATTTTGCCCCTATCTTTTAAACAAAAAATTGTTGCCAACGCAACATTTAACAGAAATGTTAACGGTTTTGGACGGTAAGGATGAATTTTGCAATGAAAGGTGATTTTGAGGGTGTAATTGCAAAAAATGAAACAATAGGGATGATTTCCACAATACACCAAAAATTTAGGGACGTTTTTCGCTATTTACCCTAAATAGGCACTTTTAAAAGTAATTGAGCGTAAAAGTTGACTTTCAGAATTTGAACTCATGAGTTCTTGTGTCTACATATGAATGGAAGAGGGAAACAAGGATGGAATACATGTAATCCAACTCGATCAAATTCACTATTTCAAATTTAATGTTTCATTAATACATTTTTGACAATCACTTTTATAATAATTAAATTTCTCGAAATGTAAAAAATATTGAATAAAAAGCTAAAGAGACAACAAACTCTAGATTGCGGATTTCAAATCTCTCTCCGTATTCCAGCAATTGTGGGATATTTAAATAAAAACACAACGTTTAGAACATTAAACGACAAATTAAAATAATTAAAGATTCTAATTCTTTTTTTTTTTCATTGGATTATGACCTCATGTCATAAGACAAATTTGGAGATCATTATTTTTTACTTGTATAAATACATAATTGTTGGACATTCCAATATTAAGATGACAATCTCTTATTTAAAATAAATAGTTTATTATGGGAGAAACTAGAAAGAATTTCTAAAATGTCATGTTATGTTAATGATTAGTTTATATATTATAGAATGATAGAAATCATGGACGGATTTCTATAAGGCCCAGTGGACCCCCACTGGGATTTGAAAAAATTTGAGCTTAATTTTCGGTTTGGGGCTGTTGGGGGCAGTTAAGCCCAAAAAAAAAATTGATCTCCCTGTTTCTTTAAAGAAAATGGATTAAAATTGAGAAATTTGCAATTGCGAACAATTTAGAATTGATTATTGATGATGTATTGTCATATTTGATATTTCAGATTAATAGATTATGAAGAGATATTTAATAAAAAGACATCGTTAAGAAAAAATTGTTGAGGAGAATTCAAATAGAGTTGAGAACAATGAGATTGACTCAAATAGAGTTTAGAATTGATTATTGATGATGTATTGTCATATTTGCTTCGTCATTTCAATCATTTTTGTTCAAAAAAATTTCGGGAGCTCCGCCCCCGAACCCCCGGGAAGGGACCTCCGCCTCCCCCCTCACACCATTTGAAAATTTTGGCCCCCACTTATTCGAATCTCTAGCTCCGTCCCTAATAGAAATAAATCATTTGGTAGGGTTTAAGATTCTCAAATACCATCTATGAAAATTTTCATATTGTTACAAAAAATACAAGTGAAAATTATGTGTTCACACGAATGATAATATAAATGCATGTTCGAACATAATTAATCCCTATTTAGTAGTGTCTTTAAACGTCATTTTTCTCAAACTCATTTTCAACACATAATTTCCTAATAAATAATTTTGCACGTGAATCTATAGATTTGACATAATTTTTACAATGTGTTCTCCAAAATTTTTGTTACCAATTTTATGCTAATATTTTTTTTTTATTATTATTTTATTTTATTTTTTTGCACCAAACAAACTTTTAGTTTGACAAGGTCGAACCAAAAATCAAGACCCCGTTCTCTTTACTGTTTTTAGTCCGTTTTGAGTTTTTGATTTTTGAAAATATCGAAAACGCGTTCACTTTGCCCATTTTCAGAAACGCGTTTTCCAAAACACCCAAAAAAATACAAAGAAAGCTCAAAACGATTTTATTGCGTTTTGAATATTTTGTGTTAAAAAGTCCAAAACGACCAAAATGCGCGTTTTGGATTTTTTTTTTTTTGTTGTAAATGTGATATACTTCCTTCACTTGAAGTTCTTATATTATTTTGTCATTATATATAGATTTATGTTAAGATTTTTTTTTTTTTTATAATTTATTTATTTATTATTATTATGTGATACTCTTCCTTCACTTGAAGTTCTTATGTTATTTTGTCATTATATATAGATACATGTTAGGATTTTTTATTTTTTTTATAAATTATTTTTATTTTTACTTTTTGTAAAAGTGAGACACTTCCTTCACTTGAAGTTTTTATGTTATTTTGTCATTATATATATAGATCAATGTTAAGTTTTTTTTCTTGTAAATTTTTTATTTTTATTTTTATTTTTTGTAAAAGTAAGACACTTCCTTTATTTGAAATTCTTATATTATTTTGCTATTATATAGATCCATGTTAAGATTTTTTTTTTGTAATTTTTTATTTATTATTATTATTATTATTTTTTTTTTTTTGTAAATGTGAGACACTTCCTTCACTTGAAGTTCTTATATTATTTTGTCATTATATACAAATCCATGTTAAGATTTTTTTAGTATAGGGTTAAATTTTTGTTTAGCTGAAACAATATTAATGATGAATTTATTGACATAGAGAACTAACTGATTTATTAACATTAAAATTAATGTAATTCAACAAATCAACCATTTTTTACATATAAAATATCACAAAATAAATATATCAAAAAATTACAAAGTAAACGCATTTTTCAGTTTTCTATTTTTGAAAACAGTTTTCCAAAATTACAAAGAGAACATGTTTTCAGCAATCCCAAAACAAACAACCAAAATCCAAAATTCAAAACAAAATCCAAAACTCAAAATCCAAAATCGAAATACAAAGAGAACGGCCCCTAAGTGTCTCGAGGATATGCATTTTTTCTTGGCAAGAATTTTAAGGTGCTTAAGCCTCTGTTTGGCAAGTTGAGTAATTATTATACAATTTCCTAAATCACTTTTTAACCATACACATTTTCTCTTTCCAATTTTTAACTATAAAATTTACCTCGAAATTCAAAAATTGATGACTATTCATTATAATGAGTTGCCAAACAGAGGCTAAAATATCCACACCATAACTGCCTCCCTAGTGGTTGATTGTCAGGTGGGACCTGGCAGATGGGTGTTGTTCTTGGACTAGTAAAAAATTAAAAAGAAAAATGTTACTTGGACAACAATTATGGACAACATGATCGACAACACACTCACATAGGATGGGATCCACCATTTAATGATGGACCCCACCCCATGTGATGTTCAATTATATTGTTCAAGTAGCATTTTTCAATTAAAAATATTATTGGCGTCATATCTTCTAATTTTGGTTATAGGTATGGCAAGGTATATGATAGGATATGAAAGACATAGTTTTGTACTCTTATTAGACTATGACCTCACTTCAAACAACCGGCACCATTCATATTTCAATTATTTGATTGTTCAATTATTGATACATAAGTAGCTTATGTCTAATTCTTAATTTGAGATAAGACAAACCAGAAAAATACTTTACTTGAATATGTCCCAACTTGGTCTATTTTTAAAACAAAAATGCTACTTGAATATAGAGGATAATCAAAACATGAGTTGATAAAATTTTAAATGTTACTTTAAAAGTTGATTTTTCTTCAAATTCATTGTGATTATTAAACTCACAATTTTTTTTTTAATTAATTTTCAATCAAACATTTTATTATCAATTCTTTATGATATCATTTGGCTCATAATTAAATGTTTCATTAGTCATTGAACTTGTACATCTATCACATATTATTCACTTAAATATAAAATGCTTTTGAGTGACCACTAAACTTTAACATGTTGCACTTCATCGCTCATCATGTCAGTGGTTACTGAACTTTAAAAGCTTTCAATTGGCTAATGAATTTTAATACCTTTCACTCGATCACTCACTCGCCATATTTTATTATTCATTGAACTTATACCTTCATCATATTTACTCACTAAACTTCAAAATGTTTCCAAGTGATCACTGAACTTCATATTAGTTTCGAGTAAAGTTGATTTTCTATGAAGATTGATCTATATCAAGAAAATAAAATAAAGGTTTATTGGCAGAAAATCCCTGTACTTTGGACCCATTGTGAAATACACCCTTCACTTTAGAATTAACAGAAAACGCTCTGTATGACATTTGATGTGCATAGGACCCCCTACTATCTAATTCCGTTAGTTTAGGCACAAAAACAATAATAATGACCAATTTTTATTTATTTATTTTTTTGTTAAAAAAAAAAAAGAATAATTGTAGTTATGATCACAAACTTTAAAATTTTTCAGACCAAAATTTTAATTTTATTTATTTCTTCCCCAAAAATGGTCATTTTGCATTTATTACATGAAATATAATGTAAAAATTAAATTAAAAAAAAAAAGAAAAGGGAAAACCCATCTCCACCCCAACCAAACCCCACCCCACTGTCAAATCTACCAGAAGCATGGAGGCCTTTGTCCGGGATGCACTGCTGGAGTACCCAGTCGACAATGATAACGTAGATGTCGGCTGCTCACAAATTCTTAGCTATTTGGCTCCCTATACTAGTGTTTTCCCCCTGGATCTATATTCATATTCTATCTTTCATACATTTTTTTTCAACTGAGCACAAAATCTTCAATGAGACAAGTAATATTCAATTTTTCAAAATATCAAATTGTCTCGTTGTATTCTTCGTTTGCTCTTGCTATTTTAAATTCTGCTCATTCAATAATAACCCTAATTTTCCCTTTTCTGGAGCTCAATTTGTCTCTTACTCTCTTTATCTTACATCCAAAAATGTGGGTTCACCAAGAAAATAATGCCTTTGTGAGATATTACTGATTTTGGGGGAAGAAATAAAGTTTTAAAGGTTTTGAGATTGTGATTGAAATGTTTGGGCATAATATAAAATATGAAAGGTTTGGGATCACAAGTACAATTTTTTTTTCTTTTTTGTCATTTTTACTGTATTTAATCCTTAAACTAACATAAGTGAACGATATGGGATCCTAAGCACCTCAAATGTCACATAGGGGGTTCTTTGCCAATTTTATTACATGAAATATAATGTAAAAATTAAATTTAAAAAAAAATAAAAAAATAAAGGAAAACCCATCTCCACCCCACTGTCAAATCTACCATAAGCATGGAGGCCTTTATCCGGGATGCACGGCTAGAGTACATAGTCGACAATGACAGCGTAGATGTCAGCAGTTAACAAATTCTCAACTATTCGGCTTCCTATACTAGTGTTTTCGCCTTGGCACTATATTCATTTTCTATCCTTCATACATTTTTTGCCAACTGAGCACAAAATCTTCAATAAAACAAGTAATCTTTCAATTTTTCAAAATATCAAATTATTTCGTTGTATTCTATTTTTGCTCTTGCTATTTTAAATCCTGCTTATTCGATAATAATCCTAATTTTCCCTTTTCTGGAGCTCAATTTGTCTCTTTATCTTACTTCCAAAAATGTGGGTTCACCAAGAAAATAATGCCTATTGTGAGATATACTGCTTTTGGGGGAAGAAATAAAGTTAAAGGTTTTGAGATTGTGATTGAAATGTTTGGGCATAATATAAAATAAGAAAGGTTTGGGATCATAAGTACAATTTTATTTTTTTTGGATCATTTTTACTGTATTTAACCCTTAAACTAACAGAACTGGACGATATGGGATCCCACCTCAAATGTCACATAGGGGGGTTTTCTGCCAATTTTAAAGTAAACTAGTGTTACACCCGTGCGATACACGGTCATTTATTACTCACATATATTAAATTTATATGTTAACATATGAAATGAATATTTAATTAAAAATGAGAAATAAAGAAAAACAATTAATTACAAAAGTATATTACACATACCTTAATTTTTTTTACTATTCGTATGTTTATCATTCTAGGAATTTCTTTAAATATTGTAATTTGAATTGATTTAAAACTTAAAATAGAAAAAGAAAAATTACATTTAAATAGAATTTGTAATGAGTAAAAAAAGAAATATATCTATTATATACGCTCAGAATTTTATTAAAACGAAAAGGAAAAGAAAAAGAAAAATAAATTGATGAACGTTCTTATTTCATCATCTTTCATTTTCTATTTTTAAATAAAAATATTTATGTGATATTGACAAAATTTTATTATTATTTTTTTTTTTTACAAATTTAAAAAAAAAATCGTAATTGATTTTCAAGAGGGAAAGACGGACCAAAAAATTTCGGGACCTAAAAAATGCAGCTATTTAAAAATCTGCATTCAATTGGATTATTTTAAATTTGAATTTTGTCAAAAATGAATAATAAATAGTGAATTAATATTACTAATTACCATTTTAGAAAATGTGTCTTAGACGGGAAAATGGGTCAATACATGTTTTTGAGAAGTGTTTTCTCTTTATGTATTACGTTTTCTCTCGTGAGCATATTTAGTATTTGTTTGAGCCCCTCATTATCTACAAAATAAGTTTAATAATAATAATTTCGTAGAGAATGTATACTTAAGCACCTGTATGCATGAGACTCATTATTTCAAATAATGTATTTTGTAACAGTAAATTTTGGTATAATGAGCTATTAAAAAGTATAATTTTTTTTTTAATTTATATGTAGATTATTAATAGAATTTTAATTGAAAATGATTGTTAAAAAAATGAGAGTTTGAATAAAGTGTACTTAATAGGGGCCTTTTTTTTTTTTACTAAGTTGCCACAATTGTAATAGTTTGGAACTTAAATAACTTACTACTTAAAAAAAAATTCAATGATCATTTGCATAACAATTCAATTTTAATGATTATTGATGTAATTAATCTTTTCAAAAAAAAATTAGATTATCACAAATAATTTATCACTATCCGAATAGTACTATTAGAATTGGTACTAACTATCTTATTACAATATTTGATACTTAAATTTATTAAAAAAATATTTCATTTCATTTTTACTTTAACATTACAAATTAAATACACGTAGTCATATATTTAAATGGATCTAGCAAATTAAGCAACATGAAATATTAGTTTTGATTAAATTTTAACGATTGTATATTACAAATATATTTTACTTTATATACTAAGAAATCATCTATGCATCTCGATTCATAAAAGCGGTGCGGTTATTTAACCTACTAGACGTAATACTTTATCACTTACCCATATTGAATTCATTTTTCAAGAATCAATTTTTTTGAAGATTTATTCTCAATCACACATTTTTTAAAAGAATATTTTTTACAATTTTTCATACTACTTTTTAATTATAAATTCTAAAAAGTCACTTTTTTCACAAAAACAATTCTCAAAAAATCAAAGTCAAATAGTCAGAATAATAATTTGAAAATCTCGCAATTATCATGTTACGACAATCAAGTAAAGTTGGAGATCACGAAATTATACGAAAAATTCTATACCCTATAATTTTAAAAAAAAATTATTAAAATAAAGAATGATTAAAAAACGTTAATCATTCTATTGATATTATTAACTAAAAATAAATCAAAGTATTAATTATTCAATATTAGTCTTATTTCAATAATTTTTTCTATAAATTATTTATAAGCGGTGCATTTTTTCAACTACATATATTTAAAAAAAATATAATTTTTAATATTAAAGATAACAAATGATTTGACCATTAATAATTAAAACACAATTTTTATATTGATGGCTACACATAGAATTTATAATATTAAGAAAAACAAATAAATAAATAATAATTAAATAATAATTTTAATACTGATAACTCGAAATATTAATTTAACTCATTTAATATTAGTGTTAATAATAATAAAATTAAAATTCATTAAAAAAATATCAACCATTATTTAGTATTTACCATTATATATATATCACATTCGCGCGTTGCAGATTTTACTGTAAATATCATTACAAAATAGGAAAAAAATTGAACATATAATTTTATTTGATTAATGATACAGACTGTCAATGAATGCTTAAAATAAAAATAAATTACAATTCTCATTAATTTTGAAAAAGCCCCTTAAATAATACATTGTTTGTACAGTTTGTACATACCTATGTGATACACGAAAGTTGCTCTAGACAAAACATATTTAAATAATTGTTCAAATTTAAATTAAATAATACAATTTTTTATATATATGTTGCATAGAATAAATAAAAAATTTCGTCCAAATATTTTTTACTAACATGAATAAAATTAATAACCCTTAAAATATTATAATTACATAAAATAAAGTAATTGTAACAAATTAAATATATGCGATCCTATATATAAATAAATGTAACAAATTAAGTAATATTGACGATGCATGAAAGTGAAAAAACAACTTCAAGATTTGTGGTGCACAAACGTGAAATTCAACTCAAGAGATCATTCGCACGATTAATAATTTTTAAATGTGATGCATTTAATTGAACATAATTAAATGCTTATTTAATTATATGTCAATGAAAAAATTATTAATGAAAATATATATATATATATATATATATATATATATATATATATATATATATATATATATATATAGCGAGTCTTTTGTCTATATATGTTAATAAAATTAGGAAATGAAGTTTCACTATTTTTTACTACATGTAATTATTTTTTTTAATATTTCAATAAAATTTTAAATCGTTGAATTGTTTTGTCATCTTTACGGGAAAACAAACCACGAATTAAGTGTTTTAAAGATTGTAACGTGAAAATATCTACTCCATTTCTGGAATTAACATTCAATAAATGATTTTTAAAAAAAAAAAAAAAATTAACTACAAATTTAAACTCATACAATACATGTGCAAAACTCAACTTACACATTCTCTTTGAGATGGAGAATTTTCTTTTCATATATTGTTCATCATCATATTCTTCCCAAAAATAGGTGTAGGATAGACTTTTTTTGGTATAATTTGATTTTTAAGAATTAATTATTAATTTCAAGTGTTTTCTAAAAAATAATTGTTAATTTTAATAAATATTGTTACATTAATTGATTTTTCTTTCTTCATACACAATTTCTCTATTCATATTATTAAATTATTATTTTAATAAAAATTACTGATCGATCAACTGTTTAATAGAAATTATATTAACTAATTGTTAAAATATGTAATATATTTTTGCATATTCTAGTTATTTGAAGTTATAAGGGAAAAATAGAATAATGATTAGAATCGGTAAATAAATAAAAATAATGTGAAAATGATGAATGAATCGAAGAAATCTTAAGTTTGTAAAATGAACCCAACTTAATTGGATTTGCCTTAAAAATCCATATAGTTATTATTTATTTTAATTTGACGAGAAAGAACCAGAACAAAAATTAATCTTCTATGACTAAAATGAATTTAGTTAACTAATTATAGATAATATTATAGGACTTAAATGATATAATTTAAACTGAGTTATATATTGAGGAAAAATATAAAATAAAATTTTACCTTTAATTTTTTATATGATTTTACGGAAAATATATTTACAATTTGCTTTCACTTATTAGCTTGCTTTAAACTTCTTATTGTGATATTTAATTTGACACCTATGTTACATATTTTTTTTATTTCAAAATAATATAATAATTATTAAAAGAATAACAATAAAATAGAAAAATAACATTTTGATGTTATTAATAACATAGCACAGATATCAATGTAATTAATGACACGTGTAAATTAATAATTGCTAGAATATTTAATATATAATTTAAAAAAAAAATAATTCCAAATTTAGAAAGTTTTTTTTTGCAGGAAACTATGTGTGTATTTTGGCGACAATTGTTCTAGTTTTATATATACTAGTATTTCACCCGTTCGATGTATGGAAATTGTTATCCACAATATCGATTTTAATATATATTTATAAAATTTTAATGCGCGCACACACACACACACACACACACACACACACACACACACACACACACACACACATATATATATATATATATATATATATATATATATATGCATAAAAATTAATTTTCTATTTCAATAATTATTAGACTTTATAATATAATATACCTAATTCAAATTATTAAAAACATTTTGAATAGTAAACGTCAATTTATATATTTAAATATTTGAATTTAACGAATAAAACTTTATTTACAAAAATAAGCAGTCAAAATAATAATTTTGAAAATCTCGCAATTAAAATGATACGATAATCGAGTAAAGTTAGAAATCACGAAATTGTACCGAAAATATTATACCCTGTAATCTTTGAAAAAATTATCAAAAATAAGTATGGTTAAAAAAATATTAATCATTGTATTAATATTATTAACTTAAAAGAAATCAAAGTAATAACTCTTCAATATTAACATTCGTTAAATAACTTTTTCAATAAATTATTTATAAGTAACGCATTTTTTCAACTCACTTTTTAATCACATATATTTCTCTAAAAATTTTCTCAACCACACATTTTATTATAATACTAAAATATAAAGAATTCAAGAATTAACTCTGTCAGACTATCATACTTTCATATATAGTATAGATTTTAACCAATGCAATGAACTAAAATTGTTATCCGTAATATCGATAACCATTCATTAAAATTTAATGATTATACATAATCAACACAAATGCAAAAGATATAAAAATAATTTCTCCATTCTTATCACATATTTAACATTTATCTCAATTTTCATTCAAAAACACCAATACAATAATTAAAAATATGTGTTTAATCTTAATATACGACAATTGAACAACGTTGAAGATCAAGAAATAAGACAATAAATGCATTTATATTTATCTAGATTTTGCACTCACATTTGGCATATAACAATATTGTATTCACATTAATCTCATTTTGCATTCACACCAACCAAATCATATAAGGGATGTGCACTTTAGGCCGGAAAACAATAGATTATATGGCAAACTATATTTCTACTTTTATTAATACTAGTTATCTACCCGTACGATGCACGGAATATATAACTTTTAAATCATAATTTTGAAAATATCTTGATTCAATCATATCAAATAAAAAACATCATTTCAATAAAATTTCAAAACAAAATGTTATTGAATTTGAAACTTTAACAAAAAAACAAAACTATTCAAAATAAAAAATGCTATATGTACACTAAATATACCGCGCCACTCAAAATTTGACACTCATTTAAATTTTTCATATAATTTTTTTTTTAACTTTTTTTTTTTTACGTTTTTCTCTAAAAATTTGCCCACCTCACCACCTAATTCCCTTTTAATATGTTATAATTTTTTATTAACTATATTTTTTAATATGTTGCTTACACATATTTTATTTGAAATCCAATATATTAATTAATATATTTTATTTTTCCTTTTTTAAAACATGACAATTTCTGTTAAAATGATGAAATGATTAAGCCTCCGTTTGGTAGTAATATTTAGTTTATAAACTTGTTTATTTATGATTTTGAAGTAAAAAGTAGTGGCTGAAAATTGGAGAGAGAAAATATGTGTTGTTAAAAAGTTTATAAAAAATAATTATTTATTTTTATAACATCCGTATTGAAGAGCCTACTCAATTATTAACATATTAGGAAGTAAGATTTCATTAATTCTATTTATTTATTTTCAATTTTTTCATTTCTACCTCAATAAATTTATATAGCATATATTTATTTATTTTAAAATATATTAATTCAAAATTTTCATTTTCAATGTAACATATTTGCATAGATATGATATGATATTTATTTATGTTCAAATATATTAATCCAAAATTTTCATTTCCTAAATAACACATGTTATTGAATTTGAAACTTTTAAAAAACAAAACTAATCAAAATAAAAAATTCTCCATGTACACTCAGTGTACCGTGCCACTCAAAGTTTGACACTTAATTAAATTTTTTATATAAAATTTCTTTTGACCTTTATTTACATTTTTCTCTAAAAATTTGCCCACCTTATTACCTATTTTTCTTTTAATATGTTATAATTTTCAATTAAATTTTATTTTTTAATATGTTGCTTATATATATTTTATTCGAAAATCAATATACTAATTAATATATTTATTTTTTCATATTTTTTAAACATATCAATTTTTGTCAAAATGATTAAATTTTCTACTAATTTATCATTGATGGTAAAAAGTTGATAGCAAATAATTAATTATTTTTGTAATATGCTTATTGAAGAACCTATTCATTTATTGACATATTAGGAAGTAAAACTCCAATGATTTTATATATTTATTTTCAAAATATATTGATTCAAAATTCTCATTTCTAACTTAACTTATTTATATAGCATGTATTTATTTATTTTCAAATATATTAATCCAAAATTTTCATTTTCAATGTAACACATTTACATAGATGTGACGTTTATTTATATTCAAATATATTAATACAATTTTTTCATTTCCTTTGTAACACATTTACATAGACATCACATTTATTTATGTTTAACTATATTAATCCAATTTTTTCATTTCCTACATAACACATTTACATAGATATCACATTATTTAAATTCAAATATATTAATCTAATTTTTCATTTGCAATGTAACATATTTACACATAGTACATTTATTAAAACTCTTACTAAATATGTAATAAATAATAATTTTTCCTACAAAAATATTTATCTTTTCTTTCTTTATTTTCATTTATTTTTTTATATATAAAAGTAGAAATGAGGAGAGAGAGTCATTAAATGCACTTTTCCTTCCAAAATGACTATCTCTCTTCACTTCTACTTTTATATATAATATATAAATATAATATAACTATTATTTCACCCGTACGATACACGGAAGTTGTTATCCAGAATATCGATTTTAATAAGTATTTATAAAATTTTAATGCTCATACATAATCAACACATATATAAATGCATAAAAAATATTTTCTATTTCAATAATTATTAGACTTTAAAAAATAACATATCTAATTCAAATTATTAAAAACATCTTTGAATAGTAAACGTCAATTTATATATTTAAATATTTGAATTTAATGAATAAAATTTATTTATAAAAATAAGCAGCCAAAATAATAATTTTGAAAATCTCGCAATTATCATGATTCGACAATCGAGTAAAGTTAGAAATCACAAAATTGTACCGAAAATCTTATACCCTGTAATCTTTAAAAATTTATAAAAAATAAGTATGGTTAAAAAATATTAATCATTGTATTAACACTATTAACTTAAAAGAAATCAAAATATTAACTCTTCAATATTAACCTTCGTTCAATAACTTTTTCGATAAATTATTTAAAAGTAACACATTTTTTCAATCCACTTTTAATCACATATATTTCTCCAAAAAATCTTTCAACCACACATTTTATTATAATACTAAAACATAAAGAATTTAAGAATTAATTCTGTCAGACTATCCTACTTTCATATATAATATAGATTTTCACGGTATAATGAACAAAAATTGCTATCCGTAATATCGATAAGCATTCATTAAAATTTAATGATTATATGCAATCAGCACAAATGCAAAAGATATAAAAATAATTTCTCAATTCTGATCACATATTTAACATTTTTCTCAATTTTCATTCAAAAACACCAATACAATAGTTAAAAATATGTGTTTAATCTTATAAGACAATTGAACAACGTTGAAGATCAAGAAACTATTATATCATATAATCTTTGCACAATTATTAAAATTAAAAATAATTAAAAAATATTAACCATTATTTACCATAATAGTAGACTATTAGTGTTTATATATATATATAAGACAATAAATGCGTTCATATTCATCTAGATTTTGCATTCAAATATGGCTTATAACTATTTTGTATTTACATTAATCTCGTTTTGCATTCACACTAACCAAACCATATAAGGGATGTGCACTTTAGGCGGGCAAACAATAACTTCTTTGACAAGCTACACTTTTATTTTTATTAATACTAGTTGTCTACCCGTGCGATGCACGAAATATATAATTTTTAAATCATAATTTTGAAAATATCTTTATTCAATCACATCAAATAAAAAACATAATTTCAATAAAATTTCAATACAAAATGTTATTGAATTTGAAACTTTAAAAAAGACAAAACTATTCAAAATAAAAAATTCTACATGTACAATAAGTCTAAAATCTGATTTTTGAATTTGGAACTTTAAAAAAAGGGGAGCATGTAATTTCCACATGGGAAAAATACATATCTAAAGTGTTTAGAATATACAATTTCAATTTTAAGATATAATTTCAAAAATTTCCAAAATCAGGTATCTATTTAACTAAATTAAATAATTACATTTTTTATCAATTATATAAATTCAGGTCACAATACAAGATAAATTCAGGTTACAAAATGTAAATTGCTTAAGTCACAAATAATTTTAGGGTCACAAATTATCAAAATAGTATGTCACAATAACAGTTTTATCAAGTCACAAATAATTGTAAGGTCACAAGTTTTAAATTAATCAATCCCGAGTTATTTCTAGGTCACAACTTATCAAATTATGAGGTCACCAATTTTTTAAGTCACAATTATCATATTATTAAGTCACAATTCACTGATTAATTATTAGGTCACAGTATATCCGAAAACTTGCCAATGTTACATTCTCACCACCATTAGCTCACAACCACCACCATCTCAACGTCGAGGCCCACTGCCTCATCGCCGCCGCCGCCGCCGCAAAAAAAAAAAAAAAAAAAAAATATATATATATATATATATATATATATATATATATATATATATATATTAGGTCACAAATTTTATTAAGTCACATTTAACAATTATTATGTCATGGTCATACTGCCACCACCTCTTTCGACCATGACTGCCGCCGAAGCTATCTTCACAACCAAAACATCGGCGACAAGCTCCACCCACCACTAAAACAACAACCAATCTCCCGTGCAAAGCGACGCCGACGATACTGCTGTGTGTAAAAATGATGGATACTTGTAGCGACCAAGAATTTTTACGCGATTAATAATTATTTTAATAGAAAATCGTGTCGCTACTATTTCACCCATTTTTATTAAGTTAACGCCACGACGTATTCGTATAGCCAAGTCAAGAAATAATCGAGATCGTTCGATTTTAAATTAAATTCCGAATTTCTAAAAATATCTCCATTCTCTTGATTTAAAGTATATTAAGTCTAAGTACTTAATTCAATGTTATCCCAATATTTATTTGTACAAAAATTACTTTTATTATTTAAATTAAGAAAATATATGCAAGCATGAGAGGTTCCATTATATATAATAATTATGAGAATCTTAATTTAATAAATATGGAAAAGTATATAAATGGTTGATAGATTCCATTATATGTAATCATGAAGAGCATAATATTTGTATAAATATGGAAAAGTATATGAATGAATTATATACTCCATTATATATAATCATGAAGAGCATAATATTTGTATAAATATGGAAAAGTATATGAATGATTGATAAGACTCCATTATATGTAATCATGAAGAGCATAATATTTGTATAAATATGGAAAAGTATATGAATGAATTATATACTCCATTATATATAATCATGAAGAGCATAATATTTGTATAAATATGGAAAAGTATATGAATGATTGATAAGACTCCATTATATGTAATCATGAAGAGCATAATATTTGTATAAATATGGAAAAGTATATGAATGATTTATATACTCCATTATATATAATCATGAAGAGCATATTATTTGTATAAATATGGAAAAGTATATGAATGGTGCTTTACTTTAAGAAAATGATGTGTTAAAATTAATAGAATTGAATGATTATGTTTACAATATGCCAACTTTATACATCTATTTAAACCCATCTCTTTTACACACAACTCTACACATATACACTTATTTTCAATCTCTTGACAAAATCCACAAGTAAGAGAAATTCAAGGTGGTCAAGAAAGTTTTGGTCCATTTACTACTACACTTCATTTTAATCTTTTAAAAGGTAAGTATATCTTATGTTTTTATGAAAAGTAAGTATGTTTTTATGAAAGGTAAATACACCTTATGTTTTTATGAAAAGTAAGTATGTTTTTATGACAAGTAAGTATATCTTATGTTTTTATGAAAAGTAAGTATGTTTTTATGAAAGGTAAATACACCTTATGTTTTTATGAAAAGTAAGTATGTTTTTATGACAAGTAAGTATATCTTATGTTTTTATGAAAAGTAAGTATGTTTTTATGAAAGGTAAATACACCTTATGTTTTTATGAAAAGTAAGTATGTTTTTATGACAAGTAAGTATATCTTATGTTTTTATGAAAAGTAAGTATGTTTTTATGAAAGGTAAATACACCTTATGTTTTTATGAAAAGTAAGTATGTTTTTATGACAAGTAAGTATATCTTATGTTTTTATGAAAAGTAAGTATGTTTTTATGAAAGGTAAATACACCTTATGTTTTTATGAAAAGTAAGTATGTTTTTATGACAAGTAAGTATATCTTATGTTTTTATGAAAAGTAAGTATGTTTTTATGAAAGGTAAATACACCTTATGTTTTTATGAAAAGTAAGTATGTTTTTATGACAAGTAAGTATACATTATGTTTTTATGAAAAGTAAGTATGTTTTTATGACAAGTAAGTATATCTTATGTTTTTATGAAAATGTTTGGATCATTGCTATGAAATCAATCTCACAAGATTGTTATGGGTTCCATATGATATGTTTATGATTATGCTAAGGGGACCGGAGTTTAGTAGCGCTACACATAAGAATTCTTGCCATTTAAGTTCGGTAAAATTCTTGTGTCTCCCTATGTTTATGAATATTTCAATCCTATCCTATGTTATGATGAAAATGATCCATATGCATTCAAAAGAAAATTTATGCTTGGTATACTTACTGAGATTTTATAAATCTCACTCCACGATATTTACCATTTTCAGATAATTGAAGGTTCGAGGCGGTCAACATGGAAGTGGCAAAAGTGGTTAAGATTGATGAGATAATTATGTTGAACTTTATGTAAGAAAATTATGTTCTATTTTTATTCACAAATAAAATTATGGGATTCTAATTATTCTTTTGAATAATTTTACATTACTATTTAAGTCTCGATAATATGATATGAGTCACTTTTTGTGGCACTCGAATGGTCGAGAATTCGGGTCGTCACAGTTGGTATCAGAGCAAAGAGTTTTAAAAACGATTCTGTAGATTTTTGAAATTTTATTTCTTTAAAAAAAAAAAAAAAAAATCACTATTCACGTGAACAGTAAAACGACGTGCTATTCATGATGAACAGTGAACGAAATCACTATTCATTATAATAAAAAAAAGTTGAATTTTCATATGTCAAGTATGGTTATGATTTTGAAAGCATGATGAAATTTGATGTGCGAATTTCAAGGACAAAATTCATTTTAAGCAAGGGAGTTTGTAATGTCCTGAAAATTTTATGGAATATAATTAGTTAGTGATATGATGTTTATATTGATGTCTTTGATAAATTTCTAGAAGTTCGGGGACTAAAGGAAAAATAAGATTTGACGATAAATTTTATTTGGGTTAAGTTATTAATTATTGATGGGGAGATAATTACTATATCGATATTGGATTTGTTTTGAAGACTGTGATTAATTAGGAATTATGATTCAAGAAAATGTTGATTTGGATACAACCACATTAAATTATTGTTGATTAAAGGAAAATAAGATTATATGAAATATTTTAACTCATCACTCTACTATGTCACTCTCCACGTATTGACTCCTCGAACCAGGTATGTTATATGCTTTGCAAGTCATTTACGATTTTATTAAGACATGTTAAGTATGAAATCTTCATATGTTATGAATCTTTATGTGTTACACATAATATACATGTCAAGTATGATATAAATTGATAGAAGACTCAATTTTTTTATTCTTTTCAATGTAGAATCATGAGACAGAGAGGATATTTATATGAATTTTGGTGCATATTAAGCTTAGTAAGATTGACTCAATTAGAAATTAAGTTGGGTTGTAACTTTTGCCCAAAATATATGGAATAATATATTAAACAAACAAAATTGATAATGAATTCGTACAATAATTTATCCCTTTATCACTACCTTTGTGTAAAAACAAGGGAAAAACTGTGGATGGTTATTAGTACTTCCTCTTCAAGTTTCAATTTTCGGTTCAATAATTTATCCCTTTATCACTACCTTTGCTTAAAAGCAAGGAAAAACTGTGGATGATTATTGGTACCACTCTTCAAGTTTCAATTCTGAAAAAAAAAAAAAAAAAAAAAAATTCAGAAAGAAAAGAAAGAAAGAGAACGGGTGTTGAGCATAATGGGAATAATATGACTTAAGAATGATTTTCAAAATAATTGTTGTCCTCGAGTTTAGAAATGATAAACCTTAAATGGACTTTGCATAATTGATTTTAGACATGGCATTAAGTATGAGAAGTCAACAGAAATGATTAGAAATATGTTCAGATTATCTATTATTTAGATTTAATGAGAAATAGCGAGCCAATTTTATGAATTTTTATGAGATGTTAAGATTATAAGTGATATGATTTTAATGAGACTTTTATGAGAAGCATTATGAAGTTAGAGATTTAAAGATTTGGTTATTGGGAATTAAGTAATGAATATTATGTTGAGTAAGTGAATTATGCCTCTATATTGAAGAGAAATTTATTATGAACTTTGGCCTTGTGATTAAATTTTGGGAATATGATTTATGACTTATAAATATAAGTATGAGTAATCTTTTGAGCCAATTAAGGTATTGAAGGAAGTGATATTGTGATATTGACGACTATGATTTGAAATTTCTATGTTGAGGAATTATGAATTGATTTTCTGGAATATTTTTTTATGATATTGAAGTTTGATGAAATTGTGGTCAATTTTTAGATCGTTGTGATCAAATGTGGAATTATTTATTATTGTGAGTTATGAAGTATGCTTACGGTTTGAATAAGTCCAAATTTCAAAGGAAACTCTGCTTAGAATTTTATCGTTTGGAATTAAGAGCATAGTATGGTATGCAATCACTAAGAGAATTGAGGTTAGACATGCAAATTCATTTACATCACAAACGAGATTTAGTAGATGATAACAGAGATATTTATTATTTTCTCGTAAGGAGAACACACAAGAGTCACATTGGAAAGAAATACATGAAACACGCAAAATCAAAAGAAAGCAACATGGGAAATTCCTCAAATTGAGAGATGTGTTTCCGGAGTAGCCGTATCCTACCACCTCTGACCTTTTGAGGAAATAAAGAAACCTTCAAAGAGGTGTGTTTCGAGAGTAAGAATACTCCGTAATCTACCACCTGGAACCTTTGAGGTACACACAAGATTTAAACATTAAGGAAATCCTAGGAAATTAGAGGGGTGTCTCGAGAGTAAGAATACTCCGTACTCTACCCCCACCTATTCTAAGATTCATAAAGTTAAGTTTACATTAACCGGACTCCATTTTCGCTTGATTCCCCTTCCTTGCGACCAATCTATCTTAACCCCTGCTGGATCTTGTATTGAGATATATGACTGCAGCTTATCCAGTAGTTCATCAATAGTAGTAGCAGAAATAAGGAGCCTTCTGGAAAATGGAGAGATGAATCCCTGTTCCACAGCATAATCAAGAAAGGTTAACAAGCCATCAAAGAAATTGTTAACATTCAGAAGCCCAATAGGCTTAGTATGGAGATCTAGTTGAGCCCACGAGGTAATGTTAAAGATTTCTTCTAAGGTACCAAAACCTCCGGGCAGGGCTATAAAGGCATCAGAACCATATAGCATACAAGTTATGCGTTCATGGATGGATAATGTTTGAACTTCATGCCCTCGTGTTTTGCCTGCAACATCTACCAAAGGGACAGGTATGACACCGATTACTTTTGATTTCTCTGCAAGAGCAGATTGGGAAACACAACCCATTAGACCACTGCTACCACCCCCATACACAAGAGTGATACCTTTTTCCCCCAGTTTCTTTCCAAGATCTACGGCCGCTTCTAGATAACTGAAGCCTTTCCCCACTTTTGATCCACAAAATACACAAATAGTTTTGATCTGTCGAAGTTTTGGTGCTTCCATCTTTGATAGTATAGAAGAGAAAACTTACGAAGAAGATGTGATTTTGGGATGCCTGAACTATGAAATATGTTTGGCTATTTAAAGCCGAAAAAATTTACTGTTTTTGATTGATTATGAAAAAGTAAAGATTTACTTTTGTCAAAATCGGCCAACTTTTGACTGTTTTACCAAAGATATCACCTTTCGGTGATTTATTTCCAGCTTTATCAAAACTCGAGAAAGGAAAATATATTTTATTTCCAAAACGCGTGAAAGAAAACAGCAAAATATTTTAAATGTGTATCAAGAGATTTACCTTATATCATTGTTGAACTGCCAGAAGCCTCATTTTGTAAAACAGACTGGCAAACAGGATCTTTTGCTATTATATTTTGGAGACTATAACGATTTTTGTCCTCGTTAAACTGAGCGTATAAGGAGAGAAGTTCACGTTGCACATAACCACTTGGGTGCATCTCAAGAGTCAGTCGAATATCATCCAAAGACTCCTTACTCAGTCCACCCTTTATGAATTTGATTTTATCATCCCGATTAGTAGAAGAATATCCTACTGTTTTGCAACGAGTATCACAGTTCCAACGAACACATTTGTAGCAACCATTCAGCCTTTTTGCTCTTCGTTTCTTTGCGAAGGTGCTTTTGCCTAAACCAGGCATGTGCTTTGGAAATGTCATAGGTAATTCACCAGATAGTCGAACCTTTGCTTCGATCAACCAGCGAACATCTTCTGAAACACCATGAGCCATCAGCAACCTCAATCTTTCGAGTCTTATTCGATAAATTTTCCTCAGATCATTCATTGGAAGACTGGAATAATACTTGCGAATGTTTGTAAGAATGATATCCATGTTTTTGATGGATCTAACCTCTTCCCAGCATGAACTATTTAAAAGCATTAAGGATCGGAGGGAATTCGCGTGATATTGATTCCAGCAAGAAAGCGCGGAATAGAATAATGGAAAAGAGGGAACAAGAGTTTATACGCCGTTTACTTTCTTGATAAAAGGAAGATTTGATGATGACGGGATTTGAGATATGGAATATTTTCTTGGATTTTGGGTACTGATATTTTGATATAATAATCAAGGTATAGAAATAATACGGGGATACGTGAAAGTGAAATAAGGACTGTATTGAATCAGGATTAATAAGTTTGTGCAAGTGAAAGGAATACCTTACGGGAAATGTTATGATATTTGAGTTAAGAATTTTAATTATTTGGGAGATATTTGTTTATTGAATTTTGCAGAAATTTTGGGTTACAAATATTGGAAAGATAAACCGATGATTATGTTGATATGTGAATAACATGTTTGGGTATATTACATAGAGAATATTCAGGTAATCGTTTTAATTATTTTGGGATATTTGGTGATAAGAAGAAATGACAAATTATTATGGTATGATATGTTAGTAAAGATTTATTGAAATTTTAGAGATATTAATACGAATATTTGAGGTCACATGATACGATGATAAATGACAAGTTACATGAATACTACAAGATATGATGAAATATCACATACGATTGGGAATTTTCATTTTGATTCAGAAGAATTTATGAGTAGACATATGTCTATTATTGATAGAAAAGTCCATGTCTTAAGAAAACAAATTGATGCATTTAGTCAAAGTCCAGTGGGTTAAATATGGTTGGGTTAAATATGGTAGCGATGATGCTACATAAGAAGAAGAAGAAGAGATTCTGATTAAGTGTTCAGAAATCATAAGATCAAGTAAGATTAATTTCGAGGACGAAATTATTTTAAGGGGGTAAGTTTGTAGCGACCAAGAATTTTTACGCGATTAATAATTATTTTAATAGAAAATCGTGTCGCTACTATTTCACCCATTTTTATTAAGTTAACGCCACGACGTATTCGTATAGCCAAGTCAAGAAATAATCGAGATCGTTCGATTTTAAATTAAATTCCGAATTTCTAAAAATATCTCCATTCTCTTGATTTAAAGTATATTAAGTCTAAGTACTTAATTCAATGTTATCCCAATATTTATTTGTACAAAAATTACTTTTATTATTTAAATTAAGAAAATATATGCAAGCATGAGAGGTTCCATTATATATAATAATTATGAGAATCTTAATTTAATAAATATGGAAAAGTATATAAATGGTTGATAGATTCCATTATATGTAATCATGAAGAGCATAATATTTGTATAAATATGGAAAAGTATATGAATGAATTATATACTCCATTATATATAATCATGAAGAGCATAATATTTGTATAAATATGGAAAAGTATATGAATGATTGATAAGACTCCATTATATGTAATCATGAAGAGCATAATATTTGTATAAATATGGAAAAGTATATGAATGAATTATATACTCCATTATATATAATCATGAAGAGCATAATATTTGTATAAATATGGAAAAGTATATGAATGATTGATAAGACTCCATTATATGTAATCATGAAGAGCATAATATTTGTATAAATATGGAAAAGTATATGAATGATTTATATACTCCATTATATATAATCATGAAGAGCATATTATTTGTATAAATATGGAAAAGTATATGAATGGTGCTTTACTTTAAGAAAATGATGTGTTAAAATTAATAGAATTGAATGATTATGTTTACAATATGCCAACTTTATACATCTATTTAAACCCATCTCTTTTACACACAACTCTACACATATACACTTATTTTCAATCTCTTGACAAAATCCACAAGTAAGAGAAATTCAAGGTGGTCAAGAAAGTTTTGGTCCATTTACTACTACACTTCATTTTAATCTTTTAAAAGGTAAGTATATCTTATGTTTTTATGAAAAGTAAGTATGTTTTTATGAAAGGTAAATACACCTTATGTTTTTATGAAAAGTAAGTATGTTTTTATGACAAGTAAGTATATCTTATGTTTTTATGAAAAGTAAGTATGTTTTTATGAAAGGTAAATACACCTTATGTTTTTATGAAAAGTAAGTATGTTTTTATGACAAGTAAGTATATCTTATGTTTTTATGAAAAGTAAGTATGTTTTTATGAAAGGTAAATACACCTTATGTTTTTATGAAAAGTAAGTATGTTTTTATGACAAGTAAGTATATCTTATGTTTTTATGAAAAGTAAGTATGTTTTTATGAAAGGTAAATACACCTTATGTTTTTATGAAAAGTAAGTATGTTTTTATGACAAGTAAGTATATCTTATGTTTTTATGAAAAGTAAGTATGTTTTTATGAAAGGTAAATACACCTTATGTTTTTATGAAAAGTAAGTATGTTTTTATGACAAGTAAGTATATCTTATGTTTTTATGAAAAGTAAGTATGTTTTTATGAAAGGTAAATACACCTTATGTTTTTATGAAAAGTAAGTATGTTTTTATGACAAGTAAGTATATCTTATGTTTTTATGAAAAGTAAGTATGTTTTTATGAAAGGTAAATACACCTTATGTTTTTATGAAAAGTAAGTATGTTTTTATGACAAGTAAGTATACATTATGTTTTTATGAAAAGTAAGTATGTTTTTATGACAAGTAAGTATATCTTATGTTTTTATGAAAATGTTTGGATCATTGCTATGAAATCAATCTCACAAGATTGTTATGGGTTCCATATGATATGTTTATGATTATGCTAAGGGGACCGGAGTTTAGTAGCGCTACACATAAGAATTCTTGCCATTTAAGTTCGGTAAAATTCTTGTGTCTCCCTATGTTTATGAATATTTCAATCCTATCCTATGTTATGATGAAAATGATCCATATGCATTCAAAAGAAAATTTATGCTTGGTATACTTACTGGGATTTTATAAATCTCACTCCACGATATTTACCATTTTCAGATAATTGAAGGTTCGAGGCGGTCAACATGGAAGTGGCAAAAGTGGTTAAGATTGATGAGATAATTATGTTGAACTTTATGTAAGAAAATTATGTTCTATTTTTATTCACAAATAAAATTATGGGATTCTAATTATTCTTTTGAATAATTTTACATTACTATTTAAGTCTCGATAATATGATATGAGTCACTTTTTGTGGCACTCGAATGGTCGAGAATTCGGGTCGTCACATACTTCTCCGCCGTCATCAACTACAAAGTTCATCGGCACAAACATTTCCCCAAGAAGTCTCAGATCTCAAACCCCAGCCACTAACATCGCCACCACCTAAGCCTCAGTCAACCACCATCAACACACCACAATCACTACCACCACCACTAAAAACCGCCTGCATCACCACAAAAGCCTCAATCCACAACCACAATTATTCAAGATGAAGTCACAAACATTGTTATTTCTGGTCACAATCATCATTTCTAAGGTCACAAGTAAAAAAATGGGTCACGATTTTACATCAAGGTTACAATAGCAGCCGTGGCTACCGCCAACACCTCCTCCGGTCACAAGACCATGATAACCGCCACTGTCGCCAACTCAACAAACCACAACCATCACCACTACCCCCAACACAACCAACCACAACCATCACCACCACTCAAACCTGCTACCGCCGAACAACAGAACAACAAAATTAAAAATCGTCACCACCACCATCAACACTCACCACTGCAACCCAAACAACCACAACCATTATCACCACCACAACTACAACCAGTCGTCGCCAAACAATAGAAAAATCAGAAACCAGTGCCTCACAACAGCAGGATTAGAAATCGCTACTGTTGAGATCGCACCAAAAACATGGCACATTGGGCCGCCAGTGAGGGCCCAACAAGGGTCCATTGGACTTCGGCCCACGATCAAAATTTCAGATATCGCCCTGGACCACTGGCCGAGGAAAGGCACGGGAACCTCCTCCGGCCGAACTGGTGTGTGTCTAGCAGAGGCGCTTTATGCTTAGCCGAGGTGTTTACAGTAGTACCTCGGATGTAGGGATGGGACAAGGTATAAAGTCAGAGATGTGATAGTGTCTTTACAAATATGTGACAGGTGCCCATCCCCTACGAAATGTAGCAATGATTACAGTCAAAAAGTAAGGTTGTCACCTCCAAGAGCTAGGGTGAAGACAAGTGTAAAGTATGCCACGTGTCATGATCCGAGACAACGAGTTCCTCTATAAATAGAGCACACTTGCCTCCAAGAAAAGGGTTAGCATTTTTACTCTCTTAACTAAATATTTACTCTCACTCCCTTTTCTCTCTTTTACGCATTAATATTTCCCGCACTCAAATTATACTTGCTTGACATGGCCGCTGACTTTGGCATCGGAGTGCAAACGGGAGCCACCTCGGCCCCCTTTACAAACTGATCGTTTGTCACAGTGCGCAGGAGATCCACATGTTCAAGAGGGAGGAGCTGAGACGTGTTGGTCCAAGGTCCAGCCGGATTTTGTGGTCAACATTTTGGCGCCGTCTGTGGGAAACCATACTGCTAACCACGAAAACGCATGATAAAAAGCAACTCACAGAAAGGAAACCTTGAAAAAGGGTGAATAACCTCATGCAAAAGAGCGAAGTGCTACAAGAACTTTGAAATATAAGTTTGTTCACCTTGAAAAAGGCGTATAACTTTGAAACATAAGTTTGGTAACCTTGAAAAAGGTAAAGAGCTTTGAAACATAAGTTTGGTAACCTTGAAAAAGGTAAGGAGCTTTGAAACATAAGTGTGGTAACCTTGAAAAAGGTAAAGAGCTTTGAAACATAAGTTTGGTAACCTTGAAAAAGGTAAGGAGCTTTGAAACATAAGTGTGGTAACCTTGAAAAAGGTAAAAAACTTTGAGACATAAGTGTGGTAACCTTGAAAAAGGTAAAAAGCTTTGAAACATAAGTTTATTCACCTTGAAAAAGGCTTAAAACTTTGAAACATAAGTTTAACAACCTTGAAAAAAGGCTCGGAGCGTTGAGATAAGAATCTGTTTATCCTTGAAAGATAAATTAAAACCAAGAAATTTCTTTGAAACATGAACGAAAGTGATGGTGATGTTAACCCCCGTAGGGGAAGAAATGACCAGCACAGCGAGAAGGAGGTTCCTCAAGGACCTCATGAGAACACCAATGAGGGAGTGGCACAACATAACCCGCCACGACAGCACCATAATCTCCGCATGTTGCGGGACATGACTCGCATGGCGGCCCAAATGATAGAAATGCAGAAGCAACAGATAGAACATACCGCTGCGATGAATGCCTACATGGCTAGAGGATATGTTGTGAATGAGCCCATGATGCCTCCGCAATACCCACAGCAACATTGCTCACCATCCGACGCGGCCACTGCCTCTTATTATTATCAAGATCCACAGGCACATGCTGAGGTGGAATCCGAGCCCTTCTACGGTGAGGGCCCGGAACATGAGGCACCTGAAGAACAAAACCCACTCCCAGCTAGACACAGGGAGACTTCACCCGAAAAATCTGGCAGTGTCTTCAGCCGGATAGGAGGGTTGTTCAAAGGCAGGAAGGGGGTCGGAACAATGCAGCTGAGCCTAGAAATAGGCAGGAGCGACGTGCTGAAGAAGCCTTGTCGCAGAGTCGAATGCGTAGGGACCAACAAGGTACGGGGGCAGAAAGGTTCACCCCTATGCATGGGCCTAGGAATAGGCAGGAAAGGAGAGTCGAAGCAGTTCGGACCAAGTCTCGCAACGAGTTACTGAGCCATGAAAGGCCAAACTACGGCCGCGTTCTGCCACCACAAAGGCAGGAGTATGCTCCGCCACTCTATGACCAATACTATGATCCAGTGTATTCCGGCCACGACGAGAACAGTGAACTACCTTCATATGAACTGGATGACGAAGAGGAAATAAGCCCCTTCACAGAGGGCCTCCGCAGGTGCCCCATAACTTCGAAATGCCAGAAATAGCAAAATATTCTGGCCGAGATGACCCTGACGATCACCTGTTAAATTACCGCGCTAGCATGGAAATAGGCGGAGCCACCCCGGCATTGAAATGTAAAGCTTTTGCTTTAACCCTTGAGGGGAGTGCGATACGATGGTACAAAAAACTCCCCCCTGGCAGCATCCATAGTTGGAGAGATCTGAAAACGACTTTTAAAAATGACTTTGTTTCCTCCAGGCCTTTCCAGCTCCCACTCCAACGCCTTCAGGATCTAAGGTAAGGAAGGGATGAATCTCTGAAAAGTTGCCTTGCTCGGTTTACCGAAGAGATGCACATCTATGAAAATATCACAGAGGCGGAGATGTTTTCCGCCTTGAAGGGATGACTAGATATGACAAGCATGTTTTGGAGGGATGTCCGAAGCAGGAAACCAAGAGATTACAATGCCCTCGTAGACCTGATAAAGGAGGAGATTGTATCAGAAGAAATGGCTAGGGCCACGGACAACCACCCCCAAGGAAGATACAATCTTGGGTATTCTAATGAAGCAAACCTCAAGAAAGGAGGAAACAAGGATAGGATCGGTAACAACCGATGTGGAGCGCCGCGTCCATTTCCAGGGACGGGATCTAGCTTTGCAGCAGAAATCACAGAAGCTATCCCCCACTTGCACTCCAACACCCCTTCTCAGAATCCTCCCACAACCCAAGAAAGGATGGAAAGTGGTCGAAGTAGAAAATAGCTCATGATTGGGGCTTACTGCGCCTACCATAGGTACTACGGTCACGCAACAGAAGATTGCAAGGAAATGTACATGCTAGCTGACCAAAAGGCGCAGGGGAGGAGGGGAAGTGACTTGTCCCCCGACACGGGGAGAACTCAAAAATTCGGTGGTCAGAAGTTCAACAGAACTGATAGGAGAGCTCCGTGGAAGAACTCAACTAAGGAAAGGATTGACAATCGTCAAAGAGACAGGAACAAGGGCCAGGATACAGCCTCGGTGCATACTAAAGATACACGGGAACCACCTGTGCCCATGGCCGACCTTCCTACTCGTGAAATCGACATAATATTGGAGGGCCCCCACCCAGGGGGGAGTACAAATAACTCCCAAAAGAGGTATATCGGAGAGGCCAAGCAGCCCGCCAGCGTGAATTACCATATCCATTCGCACCCTGTTGGGGTGCCTCGGACAGAATCAATCACATTTACCCAAGACGATGCCATTGGAGTACACTTCCCACATAACGATGCGTTGGTTATCAGGGTAGTGGTGGCCCGGAACGGGTTATCACGAATGATGGTGGATGATGGTGCCTCGATAAATGTAATTTACAGGGTAACTTTCGATAAAATGGGGATCAGCACTCCACTGATCTCAGTCCCGGACCCAATATATGGATTCACCGGGGACAACATAACCCCCAGGGGGTCTATAACCCTTATGACTGAAGTGGGGCAAGCACCAACTATTTCCAGAATCCCCATGGAATTTTTGGTTATGGACAAAATCTCCTCCTATCATGGCTCAATTGGGAGACCCGGTCTCATTGACTTGGGGGCTGTGACACATACGAAATACATTTGCATGAAGTTCCCCACGGAGCATGGCGTTGCAACTGTAAGGGGAAGCCAAACTAAATCGCGGTCCTGTTACACAAATGCAATCCGAAAATTTCAAGATCGAAGCTTGAACATGATCAGTGACGTAGCCATGGCCGAGGCTGCTCTAGACCCTGAAAGATTGGGTGAAGGGCCTTCTGGAAATAAGGATGTTACGATGACACCGGAAGAAGATTTAGCGGATCTAGACCCAAGAATGGCAGGTGACAATTTCTCCACCCCGGACGAAAGGTTAGAATGCTTCGGTGTAGACCCTTTTGATCCAATCAAGGAATTGCAGATCGGATTGGATTCACCAATTGAATACAAAGATCAATTGAAGAGCTTCTTACTTAAAAATCTCGATGTATTCGCATAGAAGCATGGTGACATGGTTGGGATCGATCCTAAAGAGGCATGCTACAGACTCCAACTGGATCCCCGAAGCCCTGAGCATAGGCAAAAGAGAATGCCCATGAGTTCTGACAAGTATGAGGCCTTTAAAGACGAGGTCATAAAAACTATTGAAAAATGGTTTCATCAGAGAGTCCCGCTATCCGAAGTGGGTATCAAATCCTGTTTTGGTATCAAAACACAATGGGAAACTGAGGGTGTGTATTGATTTTTCCAACTTGAACCAGGCAACTCCCAAAGACAGCTTTCCACTGCCCCGGATCGATCAGTTGGTCGACTCCACGGCAAGACATGAGCTGCTAAGCTTCATGGATGCCTACTTTGGGTACAATCAAATCCCCATGTGCGAATTGGACGAGGAGCATACTTCATTTATTATAGATAGAGGACTCTATTGCTACAGAGCTATGCCATTCGGCTTGAAAAATGCGGGAGCCACCTATCAGAGGCTGGTAAACCGCATGTTTTCAGAACAATTAGGAAACACCATGGAGGTATATGTTGATGACATGCTATTCAAAAGCATGGTCGCTGTGGATCATATCCGCCATTTGTCAGAGGTCTTCTATGTTTTGAGGAAATATCGAATGAAGCTCAACCCTGCGAAGTGTGCTTTTGGAGTAGCATCTGGAAAATTTCTTGGATTCATGGTGAATAAGAGGGGAATCGAAGCTAATCCCGACAAAATCAATGCTTTGTTAAACATGCAATCGCCTCGAAATCCAAAAGAAGTGCAAAGCTTAACGGGGAGAATTGCGGCCTTGAATCGATTCGTCTCAAAATCCACTGACAAATGCTTGCCATTTTTCAAGGTCCTAAAGGGGGGAAAGCGATTTCAATGGACACCGGAATGTGAGCAGACTTTTGCCGACCTGAAAGCATTTTTGAGACGGCCCCCATTGTTATCGAAGCCAAAGGCTGGTGAGCCTCTCTACGTGTATTTGGCTGTATCCAAAGAGGCTGTTAGCTCGGTGTTGGTTAGAGAGGAGGATGGGAATCAGTTCCCAGTATATTATGTGAGCAAAGTCATGCTGGTTTCCGATACACGCTATTCAGATATGGAGAAACTTGCTCTCTCGTTAATCACGGCCACTCGCAAACTTCGTCCCTACTTTCAAGCACACTCCATACGCGTGCTCACCAACTTTTCCATGAGACAAGTGTTGCAAAAACCAGATGTATCTGGGAGGTTACTGAAATGGGCGATAGAAATCAGCCAGTTCGACCTACATTATGCGCCTCGAACAGCCGTAAAGGGTCAAGCGTTGGCGGACTTCGTAGTCTAATTCACTCATCCACCGGAGGTCGAGATGGTTGATAACACAGATGACAGCCAAGAGTGGAAATTGTTCGTTGATGGGTCCTCGGCTGAGGGACGATCCGGTGCGGGAATATTGTTAATAAGCCCAGAGGGGTTTAAACTACACAGTGCGATCCACTTTGAAATCAAAGCCTCAAACAATGTTGCTGAGTACGAGACGTTATTAGCTAGGTAAGACTTGCAAAAGCTTTGAGGATTAAATCCGTAGTGGCGAATAGCGATTCGTAGCTCGTTGTGAGTCAATTCAATGGGCAATTTTCTTCCAAAAAACCTTCTATGGTCGCTTACTTGAAGAAAGTGAGAGATTTGGCTGTACACTTCGGAAAAATGGAGTTGCAGCACATCCCCAGAACAGAAAATTCCAACGTCGATGCTTTGTCCAAACTAGCAAGCAGCAGTGATTCAGAGTTACATAATCTAATCCTAGTTGAGCGCATGTTGACTTCTTCTATTGAGCCAGGACCGGAGATTTTGGCAGTAGAAGAAGAGGGATCCTGGATGAATCCCCTGATTGCCTATTTGAAGCATCAGACAGTGCCAAACGAGCCAGAGGCAGCTCGGAAATTGCAAAAATACGCTGGGAATTTCGTACTCTTGGATGACCTACTTTATAAACGGAGTTATACCTCCCCTTTACTGAGATGTGTGGGGCCATAGGAAGGACAGTATGTAATGAGAGAAATCCATGAGGGCATATGTGGCAACCATGCTGGGGCGTTATCGCTAGCTCGGAAAGCCCTCAAACAAGGATATTTTTTGCCTACTATGCGAAAGGACTCCCATGACTTCGTGCACAAGTGCGATAAATGCCAAAGACACACAACCATACCAAATTAGCCCATCACAAACTAACTGTGGTGACTAGCCCTTGGCATTTTGCAAAGTGGTGGGTTGATATTATCGGTCCTATGCCTAGGGGTGCTGGTAACAATTACTTTGCGATAGTGGCAATTGATTACTTCACCAAGTGGGTCGAATCGGAACCTTTGATGAGAATCACCGAGGCTAACACCACGAAGTTCATTTGGAAGAATGTCATATGCCGGTTCGGAATACCACACTCACTGGTTAGTGATAATGCGAAACAGTTCAAGAACAGAAGCGTCGATGAGCTGTGCGACAATTTGGGAATTAAGAAATTATTCTCATCTCCACATCACCCACAGGCCAACGGACAAGTCGAAGCTGTGAACAAGACCATAAAAAATACCCTGAAAAGGAAGTTGGAATCCAAAAAGGGCGCATGGGTAGATGAACTCCCACAAGTGCTATGTGCGCTTTGAACCACCTCGCACACCGCTACTGGTGAAACGCCTTTCTCATTGGCATATGGAGCCGAGGCGGTATGTCCTGTTGAATTTGAGATCCCTTCGCTTCGTCAAATTCATTACGACGAAGTGAGAAACGAAGAAGCACAAAGGGCCAGTTTGGATTTCCTCATGGAAAAACGGGATGATTCCCAAGTGGTAATGACTAGATACCATGAGAAAATGACTCGCTATTACAACAAAAGGGTGAGGAGCCGGCACTTTAATATTGGGGACTTGGTCCTCAAAAAGGTTCTTCCTTCAACACAGGAACCAGGAGTAGGGACTTTAGGTCCTAACTGGGAAGTCCCTTACAAAGTCTTTGCCGAGGTGGTACCCGGAATGTACATGATTGATGACCTATTTGGAGTACCTCTATGTAATCCTTGGAACATGGACCACCTTCATCGTTATTTTCAATAAACCAAATTCCTTCTCTATGATTGCAGCATTATCATATGATTTCATAAAATCATGGGTGAACTACGCTGAAGATTATTCCAATTTCTAATTAGATAAACATAATGGATAAACGCAAGTTCCAAGATTATTTTGGTTATAACATCATACGTCTACGTTATACATGAAAATTGAGTGTGTTGGCACCATAAAAAGGGGTTCATACAAATTCTCTTGCATATGTCTTACAAAGTGTGATTTAAGATATGTTCAAATGTTTTTCAAAATCAGATCTCATTGGTAAGTATGAATACCTCGAACCACTAAGATCTGATGGACTATCTACATATAACCATGCAATAAGTGCAAAACATTTAAAAGATGTCCGTGGATTGGAAGCATTCAAATTCAATCAAATATTGTTTTATAAACGAAGGTGTAGCGACCAAGAATTTTTACGCATTTAATAATTATTTTAATATTTAGAAAATCGTGTCGCTACTATCTCACATATTATTTTGAAGTTAACGCCGCGACGTGTTCGTCTAGCCAAAGTCAAGAAATATCGAGTTTGTTCGATTATAAATTAAATGTCCGAATTTATAAAATTATATTATTTTAATTATTTATTCAAATTATTATTGTCAAAATCATTTTAATTCCAAATTCAGTAGAATATCTCAATCTTTCTTATTATAAATTATTTTAAGTCCAAAATACGTAATTCAATTTTTATCTCAAAACTTATTTATTCTCAAATTTATTTTTAATCCAAAATATATCTATTTTAAATACATGTCTTGATCAAAGTTAGTCAATTTTTTAGTTAATTATCCTAAACTAATCCTACCAAAATTTTTCCACATTTCGCTTTCTCTTTATTATCCTTTCCACCCACCATTATTATCATTCCAACACCAAAACAAATTCCAGCCGTTACAAATCCCATTCATTTTTCCCATCATTTATTCTCCACTAACTTTACATTCATTTTTCAAAACACCCCACACGTTTTCTTTTCCACATGACCGTTCCAATCCCTGTTACCTTTAACGGCTCCATTTCCAGCCTCCCTGTCTGCACTCATCAATACACCATAACCCCTTCGCAGCCATTTAAGCTTCATCCATTTTCAATTCCAGAAAAACCATTTGCCATCCAGCCACAATACCACCACTGCCTGTTCAAGTCTCAATTCATCACGCTGCAGCCTCGTCCCAAATCACCTGCAGTACCATCACTGCCAACCCAACCTAAATTCTCTGCAACTGAGTTCCCAATCACAGCAACAGCCACCATCATCCCCAATTTGCAAATCAAATTATCATCAACCATCACCATCAACCTCCAAGATCGATCACCACTCAGCCACAACCTCCTCCAACTCAACCATACCATACATCACGGCCACACACAATTCATTGACATCTCCAACCAATCTTGCAGTTTCTTCCAGCAACCCCATCATCATCATCACAACCACCACTGCTGGAACCACTACAAATTAATCACACCACCGCCTACACCTGCATCCAATGTTCATTGAACCACCACATTCGTCCCCTGCATCGTCCTCACCAAACAAGCCGTCACCTGCAGACTCCCAACCACGACCACCTCCCTCAGCCCAGCTCAAATCCTAACCCAAAACCCAAAAATAGATGAACCCCAGAGTCTTACCTCAACGACCGCCGAAAAATCACAGCCCAAACTCGAACTTCAAGCTTCGTCTCAGCCCTGATTCTTGCTTCGGTTTTCAGACCAAACTTACACCTGGATCCCAAAAATATGCCCTTTTTCCTGCCCACTACTCGCCGCTGCACTGAGTGGCGTATCGCCGGCGAAATCGCCGGATTTCGCAGAAGGACTTCTTCCCGGCATAGCTGCGTTCTCGCTTCTCTCTCGAAACTCTCTCTCTCTTTCTTCGATTTGAATGGGAAGATAGATCTGAGGATGATATATGTTAATTTCCAGAAATTGCCCTTTCGTCCTTAACTTTTAAGGTCTTTCAAATCAGTCCCTATGTTTTTAAAATGATCATTTCAGCCCTAAATTTCAAAAGCAATTATTTTAACCCCTAAGTATCAAGACCATTTTATTTCGGTCCCTGCTGAATTACTTTATTGATATTAAGCCAAGTTTTAAAAGATTTACATTTTAATCCCTCAAGTTTGGAAAGTATCCATTTGAGTCCCTCAACTTTCAAAACGTCAATTTCAGTCCTCAAATTGTAAATTATTATTTTTAAACTATAAATTTTTAAAGACTAAGGCAACTTATGGGCTAAACGAAGCGTACGGAGAATTTAAAGAATGGAAGTCATTTCCCGCTCAACTTTGCACTCGTCGGATATGAGGTAGACTCATACTCAATAATTTATTTAGCTATGATTTGCATGTAAATCTGGAATTATGTAATTCATATATGATGTTATGTTCATGTGATTAACCATGAGGGGGTAAGACGGGCAAATGCTCTCCCGAAAATGGTGTATGAAGAAGAAATGTTATGTTCATGTGATTAACCATGAGGGGTAAGACGGACAAATGCTCTCCCGAAAATGGTGTAAGAAGAAGAAATGTTATATGCGCTATAACTTCCATGCATAATTGCATGTTGAATTAAGACAAGACAAGGCTACTTTCCGCATTTATGTGAATATGTGTTATGTTATGATATTATGAGAAAAGTATGTTAGCATGATTACATGTTTATGTGCAATTTATGGATTAAGTGAATTATTCGGTTATGAGTTTACTGAGTATTTCTTAGAAATACTCATCCCGTTATTAACAATTTTTGCAGACTTCGGAAGCGGTGGCGAGTGATGGACACAAGTGGCAAAGAAATCAGTAAATGTTATTTTAAATATTTAAATTTCTGTTTATTTTAAGTCAAACTTTATTTTACCGACTATGGTGAATTTGGATGAATGATTGGAATAATATTTTATGCTAAATTTAAAAATTTAAATTATTTCCGCTAAATGAATATTTATTTTTAAATTGAGTTTGAGACGATGAAGTGGCGTTTCGAGTATTTAGAACTCGGGGCGTTACAGAAGGACTCCTGTGAACTTACACTACGACCACTGCGTATAGATTGAAAATGTTCACGCCATCAACAGGAAGTTCGGACAAAATATGAACAAGTCATTTCATTCATAAAATCAAGGCATTTACAATTTGAAATGTTACATTTACAGTATATAGCGCCATTGGCGGCACAAAAAAAAAAAATCCAACAATAAGGTAAATACAGAAGAGGATTATTGCGGAGTGACATCTTCTGAAGAGCCCTTGCCAGTTGCATCCAGAGGATCCGCAGGAGCATCTTGAGGCTCGGGGTACAAGGCTTCAATGGAGGACAGGTCCAAAGTCGGAAAAGCTTTCTTCACGTCCCCCAAAGCCATCCTGGCCCCTAAGTTCCCAAAAACCCTGTGCATAGCCTCGTACTCTGGGGTCTCTTCAAAAGTGTCTTTGAAGTTCTGGACAGCCTCAGACACTCTGGTACTTAAAGCATTCTCCACCCGTGTCACGACAGTCTGCTCCAGAACCTCAGTGATCCTTGTTGGCATATGTCTTTCCAAATAGGCAAGGTCCTCCTCCGCCTTCGCCTTAGCCTCCAGCTCCCTTCTCAACTTTTCATTAGCAGCTGACACCTCAACTTCCAGCTTGGACTTGGCTGCATTAGCGGCGGTCAGAGCCTCGGTCGCGATAGACTGCGCGCGGTTGGAATCATCCAGTTTCTTGCACAAGGCCGCCACATCTGACTCGGAGGCCTGGAAGTCGCGTTTTAGCTTATCATTGTCCTCCTGGAGACGCTTAGCATTGACCCTCTCCTCGGAGGAAGATTTCCGGGCTATGGATAGCTGGGCCTTTAGGTCGTTAATCTCCTTTAGCATGTTGTCCGCATGCCAGAGGGCAGTCTCAGCATTTTTCTTGTCCCTCTACGTCTCCTCCACGGACGATTCCACCTCGTCAATAAGGGCCAACGCCCTGGAGTTCATGGCCTTGGCGGCAAGCAGCTTCCGAGACGGACTGACACTGGAAGAGAAGGCAGACCAACCCTCCGTCCAAAATTGCTCAGTGATAAATGCGGCCCGGGTTGGAGGAGAACTGGGGGAGTCAAACAATGAAGGGCCGAAAGTGACATCTCTGGGGATAATACTGGTTTTGATATGCTTGAGCTCTTTTGCCCCCTCTAGTGTCACTTCATAAGCCAAGCCTGGAATGGGCACAGATGGCTCATCCTCCAGGTCTTCAATCATTGGTGGCGGAGTTGCGGAAGTGGACTCCTTGCCTTTACCTCTTCTGAGCCTCTTCAAGGGGGTGGGCTCTTCCTCAGGTGCATGCTCAGATATGTCATCGGGAAAGGAAGGTGGCACCGAGGCATCCTTAGTCTCCCTGTCCCTCTTGGATCCGCCTCTATCCGACCTTTTCCCCTTCCCTTTGGAAATGCCTCTTGCAGGATCTGCCTCCCTTTCCATGCTGGGCTGTTGGGGACCCACTGGCAGCAGAATGGGTGGTGGCAATAGGGCTGGAAGAGGGCCCTGAAGTTGGGTTGTAGACGCCTTGGACACTTCCTTTGCCACCCCAACTTGCAGGTTGGCTAGAACCGTTTTCTGCCTCTTTCAATTTCATTGCCGTGGCGCAGGGCAGGAGGGATCTTCTTAGCCATGAGACCCTTTAAAGAATTTTTGGGAAATTCCTTGGAACCTAGCAAGAAAAAGAGGAAATGGGGTTACGAGCAGAAAAAGCATAAGATGTAACCGCAATAGGGAAACGAACTTACTCATGGCTCGCATAAGACCGTGTTTAACAAATAACTTGTTCTGTTGGATGACCCCCTGGAAAGTGCCCTTGTACGCAAACAAACGCATTACTGCCGCTAGATCTGTGTCGGGGAGGAGGCGGGCAAAAGTGTCCCCTGCCATAAACAACCGATGACATGGTAGTAAGCAGCCAAGGAAAATGAATGGAAATAAAAGAGCAAAAGACGCATGACACTTAAAGACTCTAAAATAATATAATACTTACTAGGTATGGAAAGAGTTCGGGGAACTGTAATTTCTGGACTAGGGTCCACAGGGGAACTCTACCACTCCCCAGCAACCCAGAACCACTGGTTCCTCCAGTTCTTTATTGAGGTGGGGTGACCGGTGATAACAGGAGGATAAGAGCCCCTGGGAGACAAGTAATACCAATCCTTGACGTCCGACCTCACGTCTCTCTCCCTTCTAACTGATTTCTTCAAAGTAGAGAGAGTGTGAATGATGTGTAGTGAGATGGGATGATCAGGGTTGACATCTTGCCACACCAACCAAGTTCCCACAGCCTGTGTCCAGAAATTGGGGCCCAGCTGGTAGGGGCACAGGTTATAGCTCCTAAGCAACACCCTGAAGAAGGGGTGCAGGGGGAGCCTCATCCCGCAAGAAAAGGCATCGTAGCATATGGCCGCTTGGCATGGAGGAGGGCTGCAAGGTCGGAAGGAAGGTGTAGGGTGCACCAATTGGACCCCTTCTGGCAGCCTGAATTTTGCCGAAGCCCCGGCCAAATCTGCTCCCTAAAGAAGCGGGAACTAAAAACCGATAAAGAGATGGGGCAGAAACCTCTGACGGGAACCGCCATTGCTAACATTTCCTGTGAACCCGTTCCCCCAACTCTTTCCATTTTTTCTTTTGTTTTAAAGATGGGTCAGACTCATCAAAAGAAAAACAAAGTGCAAAAAAAAATTTTCAAACCCACAATGAGAAACTAAAAATAGAAAAGTCTCGCATATACAGAGACCAAGAGATTTACCTTCAAAGAACGAACGCTTGAAATTGTGCACTTGGAATGAAGAACTCGCCAATAAAAGCTGTGGAACATTAAGGGCGGGTGCTGGGTAGAAAACCTTTGAAGAGAAGACTCGAAACTCGCAAGAAAGAGAAAAAAGGTACAAACTTTCGCGAGAGTGCTGCTGCAAAGATTCTGAGAAAATGGTAAAGGTGAAATAATAAAATGAAGGAGGATTTATAGGGATCCCAATGATCTGAATTCCTTGGTTTTTGTGAGTCGTATGATTAATGTGGTTAACCCATGCTCCTTGGGTAATGGGCCAATCAAAGCGCCAGCAGTCAAAGGGAGGGACAAAAATCATTCAGCTACTACAGTGAGCACCACGCGCTGCAAAATGCCACTCTCATCACCTGTTATATATTTCTTGGGAACCAACGTCAATAGCCCCCCTTTTCATTAAATACGCCACCTAAGATACACGCTAGTGCGTCCCCAACCTTCACTCAGGAGAGAAAAGCCAAAGTAGGAGGTCGGCTATACCGTGAATCCAAACTTCACATAAGAAATGCCATTCCTGACCCCAAAAAATTGTTGCGCTACATAACGACTCCCAGCTAGCAGATGGCGGAGCAAGTGCCAAATGTTGGATGTAGCAAGCGATGAAACTGGGATAAGGTTATTGCTGCGAAATCACGACAAATTCGATCCGCCCATGAATGACCACATCGGATTTAAATGACTAGTGTTGAGATCGCACCCAAAACATGGCACATTGGGCCGCCAGTGAAGGCCCAACGAGGGTCCATTGGACTTCAGCCCACGATCAAAATTTCAGATATCTCCCTGGACCACTGGCCGAGGTGGAAAGGCACGGGAACGGGGAACCCCCTCCGGCTGAACTGGTGTGTGTCTAGCAGAGGCGCTTTACGCTTAGCCGAGGTGTTTACAGTAGTACCTCGGATGTAGGGATGAGACAAGGCATAAAGTCAGAGATGTGACACTGGCTTTACCAAGATGTGACAGACGCCCATCCCCTACGAAATGTAGCAATGATTAAAGTCAAAAAGCAATGTTGTCACCTCTAAGAGCTAGGGTGAAGACAAGTGTAAAGTATGCCACGTGTCATGATCCGAGACAACGAGTTCCTCTATAAATAGAGCACACTTGCCTCCAAGAAAAGGATTAGCATTTTTACTCTCTTAACTAAATATTTACTCTCACTCCCTTTTCTCTCTTTTACGCATTAATATTTCCCGCACTCAAATTATACTTGCTTGACATGGCTGCTGACTTTTGCATCGGAGTGCAAACGGGAGCCACCTCGGCCCCCTTTGCAAACTGATCGTTTGTCACACTGCGCAGGAGATCCACGTGTTCAAGATGGAGGAGCTGAGACGTGTTGGTCTAAGGTCCAGCCAAATTTTGTGGTCAACAGCTACCGCCATTACCAACTATCATCTCCCCAACCAAGCAACCAACAGACCAAACCCATCACCACCATCCGACCCCAATGAGCAGCACCCGAACAATATAAGCAATAGAAACTGGTGCCTCACAACAACAGGAAACAAAAATCGCCATTAAAAAAAACAGATCTCAGATTGTGCGTGGATATGAGATTATATAGTTTTATCACAATAGAAAATAGAAATCGTGGCATCAATATGTACACCGCCATCGACAATATAGGGTTGGGATCTGGGGGCAGGGTAGGGGCGCCGCCGATGAGGGACGCAGAGGTGTAGAGAAAGAGAGAGATTATGGTAGGAATGATTTAGGAATGGTTTAGAAATGAGGGATTGGATTTGGATAATTAATTTAATTTTGTTATTATTTAATTATTAAAATTAATTACAACTTGATATTTGAAATAATATAAGTTTGATCTGATTTTTGAATTTGAATATTTAAAAGTAGGATTGTCCACATCATTAAACAGCTAAAGGCCCAATTCAACCGTACAAAACCCAATTGCCAAGCCCTACCTTCAACTGCGTTACTGCAGAGCCCTAATCACATATAAAATCCGCCAACAAAATCCTGATCTTCATCTAGGGTTTGCGCTTCACTGAGTACGAACTTCATTAACAAGTCCTCAGATCTATCTCTTTGCGTGTAAACCCAAAATGGCGACTCAGATGAGCAAGAAGCGAAAGGTGCCCCTCCTATCCCATATATGCGTACAACATTTATGTATCAATGAGCTTTTATAGCTGTGATTGATTATTTCTTGAATTTGGCATTGCAGTTTGTCGCTGATGGAGTGTTTTTTGCGGAGCTGAACGAGGTGTTGACACGTGAACTGGCGGAGGATGGCTACTCTGGTGTGGAAGTTAGGGTTACTCCTATGAGGACTGAGATCATCATCCGCGCAACTCGTACTCAGAATGTTCTCGGTGATTCCTCCATTTCAAATTTTGTTGTTTTTTGCTAACATTTGATGTTTTGTTTTAGCTTATTCCAAATCGTCAATTTTCTTATGGCAAGATATGTAACTTTGTTTAGTTTAGATAGATTTTTTTGTAAATTATTTGTTTTATTTACGAAAGGTGAGAAAGGAAGGAGGATTCGGGAGTTGACATCAGTGGTACAGAAGAGATTCAAATTTCCAGAGAACAGTGTGGAGCTGTACGCTGAGAAAGTTAACAACAGGGGGCTTTGTGCTATTGCTCAGGCCGAGTCCCTCCGATACAAGCTCCTTGGGGGCCTGGCTGTCAGGAGGTAATCAATCAATTCCTTCCTTTAAAGCTATTTCTTGATAGTGAATGCAATCAGGGACTTAAACTTAACTAATGCACATATTATAGACGAAATTCTTGTAGTAATATTGATCTTCTCTTACTTTCATGATTTACATTCATATTCCTGCTTAAGAGTTTTTTTATCGTGTAATAATAGTTTCCAACTGTTCATTTATATGATGGAGTGTGGATGCAACAATTTGAAGCTTATCTTGTCTTGTTCATTAAATTGTTTGCCAGTTGTGTTATTTTTGCTTTGCTCGAAAAATGAGATTGTTTCTAGAGGTCTTTAGCTGGTTAGGAGATGCTGTTATAGTTATTGGCACGTCATCAACAAAGCAAATTGGTGTTTCTGTACCAATTTTGTGTCGGATGTTGACTAGAAAAAAGTCTTCTTCGTGACATCATATCCTCTTGAAATGTGTGTTCATGCAGTTAACGTGAGGAGGAGATATTCCATGTTTTATGTAAATGTATAATTAGAACTCTTTTAGTTCTCTAAACTCTAAAGATACAATAGTTTCATTTCCTTTTATGACAATCAAAAGGATAAATTCTTTTAGTCATTTTATTAATTATTAATGTGAAATATATTCGTAGTCGATTAACCTGTCATCTATAAAGCAAATAGGTTATTTCTGTGCCTTATTTGTGTCGGAAGATGACTACATCAAACCAGCTTCTCCAAGAGACTTCTTCGCTTTTGATTTGTGTACAATTGCCATGTCATTTCTTGGAGTTGCTAAACTCTTGAAATTCGATTACCAAATACATGCAAGTCTTTTTCCAGCTTCGTTTCCATCATAAAGCAACCCTGTCACAAACACTATTATTGGTGTTCTATATTTTTGGTATTTGTTGCAACATGTACTTTTTCTCCATAATCAGCTTCACAACTTAAATATATAGCGTGTCTAGAACTTCTCCATCTCTAAATTTTGAGGGAATTATGTTGAAATGAAGAAAATAAATTACTACTATATTCCTCCATGAAGATTCATAGCTCTCTTTTTACTTGGAAACCTCCTTTCACTTCAGCATCTCATGTTTATATTGGCTTTCCTCAGGGCCTGCTATGGTGTTTTGAGATATATTATCGAGAATGGAGCTAAGGGTTGCGAGGTATGCTCCTTGAAAGCAGTTTTGATTTTGTTTCATTAGTTTGCATCTGAACACTAATGTACTTGCCTAATCTTTATTAAAATAGGTCATTGTAAGTGGAAAGCTGAGGGCTCAGCGTGCCAAATCCATGAAGTTCAAAGATGGCTATATGATTTCTTCTGGTCAGCCAGTGAAAGAATACATTGACTCTGCCGTCAGGCACGTTCTCCTTAGACAGGTTTGTTTTTGTTTTTCCGAGTTCTGTTCCACGCGCTGTATCCTTTGTTCTTTTTTTTATTCCTGGGTTTGACGACTTCTGAATGTGGGGTTTGTTCAGGGAGTACTTGGAATTAAAGTGAAGATCATGCTTGATTGGGACCCCAAAGGAAAACAGGGTCCAATGACTCCTCTTCCAGATCAAGTCACAATTCATCCTCCAAAGGAGGAAGAATTCATTAGGCCAGCTACAGCACCGATGGCAACTGAAATTGAAGTGGCAGCAGGAGGAATGTAGATCATCTATTTGAAATGTTATCTCAGATCAATATTCATTTTATAAGCTGGATATCTTTTTGGCTGATCATTTTTTTAGAGATGAGTACTGTAGAAACATGCGCTCGGACACTAGCAAGTTTTGTTCGGCTTTTAGAATGAATTTTTTTTTTTTTTTAAAACATGTTTTTATGACTATTTTATTTATTTAAAAATTATCCATCTTGGAAATGCAAAATTTTCTTCATAGTTACCTTAACCAACGTTACATGTTTTGAATGTTTGTGTCGAGTCGGGTGTAATCTCAATTTTCGGCATATGATAGTTCTATTGAGTCGAGTCACCAGTCAGGATTCTTTGATTCATTGATCTGACATAAATAATTCAATCCTTGATTTAATTGGTATTGCAGTAAATGTGAATAGAAATTTAAAAGGAGGGTACTAAATTTGAAATATCAATCTGGAAGGAAGAAGGAATTGTTAACTCTATGGGGATGTTTTTGCAACAGGGAAGGTTAAGAAGTGCAAGAAAATTGTAGAAACTGTGTTTCCCCCCGTTTTAGTCGTTAAAGCTGGAAAAGCAAGTGACTTACAGTGGGAACTGGGAAGTCCATAGGAACAATATCTCGATAAAACCCGATTCTCCAGAAGCTCATTCATGCCCCGAGAGATTGGTTTGACCGTGGCAGGAAAGAAGTTACTTCCCGTTGATATCAAGGGGTGTTATGCCTGGAGGATCCGAAAACCGTTTGCAACTCAAGGATGAAAAGCTTGGAAGGTCCGAATCTGATAAGCCAGATATGGTATCAGTGAAGGGAACTGTAACTTTCATCAAGACAGACAATTTCTGTTGTGCTGATACAGCTTTTCCATTAATGATACGTGATGAACCAATAAGAAAGTGACGAAGTCATGGAGCTGAAATCGGCTTTGTGACGGGTGCAATCAAGAATTTGAAGAGTGTAGTTACAACTGCTAGTGACCCTTGAGATTCCGCTCCAATGTAAATGCAGTTGATATTCAGTAATATAAACCTGAAAAATATTTCTAGTTCTCCCAGAGTACTAAGACTTGACTCGATACTTACTATTTATTACTCTCTACGTCTTACAAAGATAGACTTATTTTTATTTTCACACAGATTAAAAAATGATAGTTAATATAGTTAAAATAATAAATTTATCTGTATTTTTCTAAATTTACCCTTATATTAATTACAAAGACTCATTAATTCATTCAAACTACATATCATTAAATTGATATTGGAATTAACTACTAAGGTACATTAATTAAGAGTATATGAGGAAATAAAAAATTAAATACATGCTTATTATAGTATACAAGCCTATTTTTGTGGACGGACGAAAATAGTATACAAGTCTATCTTTGTAGTAGTATTAAGCATAAAGTTACGAATACATTCGATAAAAGATACAAAGGGTAGATGGAAAAAGCCATCAATTTTCAGGTTCGCTTTACAGGATCAAAGTTGGAAACACCAATTATAGCCCCAAGAATTGCACCAAGAACGACTCCTCCAGCTACAATCCTGTACAAGAAGTTCTTGAGAGAAGGTGAAACGTCAGACACAGCTCCGTCGGGAATGATCATCGAAGCAGTCAATGCAGCCGCCGTCAATCCGGTAACTGCCTTCTCCTTCAGTGAAGCCTTAACTTCAAATCTTCCAACAGGTTTTGATGCTGCAATTGCCTTTGATTTCCTCACAGGAAATGGCTTGAAGAAAGAATCTGGATTCGGTTGCGGTTGCGGTATTTTATTTGTGTTCCCCGAGCGAAAGGCAACACCATAGATACTGCAGAACTGGATGCCATTCTTTGCTCTTCAGTTTCTTTTACTTTGCTTTTGTTTGATTTCCATTCTTTCAAATTATAATTTGAATTTTACAAATTTAATGATTAAAAAATAATTTAAAAAGTAAAAAATTATGACTTAATTTTTTGAATGATTGAAATTGATTGTATAAAAAAAAATTATATTTTTAATAAAAAATAATGAGAATCAAACTAACACTTTGTTAAGTTTCTTCCTCTAATGTTTGAAAGAAATTGATCTTGCTATTATTATTTATTTATTTATTTATTTATTGAGGTTAGAGGTGAGATTTGGATTGAGATATATCTAGTGCAAGAGTTACCATTGGGATTGAGGGGTGGAAAATTGAGAGTATCATTCTCCATTTCCTACGTGGCAGCTTCTCCTCTTGGTTCTGGTGGACCGTGGATAAGGTTATCTCATTGTGATTTAAACTACATATATTTATTTGATGTTTTCACAATTGAAATTTAAACATCAAATATATGTAATTTAAATTTCACAATATATGTAATTGATGTTTTCATAATTGAAATTTAAACTGATCGTTGGATCAGGTTGCCTGACGGTCCTAATTGTCGATATAAGTTTTAGCTGAACTGTGGTCACTTCCAAAATTAAATTTAGGGAGGTGTCACGACATGAAATTTAATGAAATTTTCTAGATTTATAAATTTTCAGGAAAGTTATGGATTTTAATAGAATTTCATAGAATCCCTCATATTCTAATAGAATTTTATTCCATGAATTTTAATAAACTTTGTTAGATTTTGGTGAAATTTGTTGAATGTCAATATGAAATTTTGTATGAATTTTTTCATTTACTTTTATCTCTTGTCGAGTAATTTATTTATTATTTTTTTTGTACGTTGAACGTGAACTTGAAATAAAGTAAAAATAAATTAGCATAATTTATTTAAGTGGTCATCAAAAAATAAAAATAAAAAGAAACAAAAATATTCCAACTATGTCATTAACTAAAAAATAAAATGCTATCCAATCCTACTTATTACAATTGAAACAAAGAGGTAATTTGCATATGAAACATTAGAGGAGAAATTGTGCTTCTCCAGCTCCCCTTTCAGGTCCAGCAAAACTTAAACAATAAAGGTCTTTCCTATTTCAATATCCAATTTATCGTAAACAATTTCATGCATAAAGCTAGATATATGTTCTTGGAATGAACATTAACTTTAATGCTTTATAACAGCTATTAGTCTAGTATAAGCCATTGTTTTATCTTGCTAAAAATAATTCTTTTTTGGCTAAAAAATGATGAAATGTTTAAATGAAAAGTTGATAAAAAATGTGGATCACATAAATGAGTTTTCAAACGTGCCAAACTGGGCTAAGCTTCTACTATCAAGTAAATTTGAAAATCTTCATCTTGGTACAACATCAAATATCATGCTGTAGATTCAAAAGTATAAATTAGTTTTTAGAAAATCGGACTGGACCGACAGAAAAACAGGTCCGATCTGCACTAAAAATCGGACCAGAAACCAGGGGTTTTCAATGGGAAAATCGAAAATCTGTCCGAGTTTTTAACCCGATTTTTCCTTTTTTTAGCTGTATTATTTTTTGTAGTTATTTTAAGTTATTTTTGATTGTTTTAAACTACCTTTGCGTATGATTTAATTTTTTAAATCAATAAATATTGATTTATTTTTAAAATAACTTGTTTGTTCAGAAAAATCAGTGATTTTTAGAATAATTTTTAATTTTTTAATTGAAACCAGTTCAACCCAAACGGAACTTCTGATCCTTGGCCCATTGCGTTTTTCGATTCGAACCGATTTCCGATTTTCTAAACACAAATATAAACCAAAAAACCTTTGATAACTCACAGAGTTTTGGCTTAGAGAGGTGGGGTGACCTACAGATTTATTTAGGACTTAGTTTGAGAAAAACTATACATAAGTAATAATAAATGGATGAATGTAGGTAATATCGTATTAAATGGAAGGCGTGGAATTCGAATTTCAAGGGATCATGGTTGAATTTGTGAAAGAATTTTATCTTCGTATTTTTGGTTTAAAATTCATAAAAATCAATTTAATTTCATTAAAATTAGAAATCCACCGAATTTTGAAGATACTGAAATTTTATAAAATTATTTGTTGAGGACCTTAAATTTTGAAAAATTATAAAAAATTTCAAATTAAAGATACGTGAAATATTGTAAAATTATAAAATCCATCAAATTTCATATTGTGGGCACCCCGGTTAACCCGTCGGGGGTCAATGAACTATGCAAACACGTGTAATTATTGACGTGACTTTTATCTTATCTTATCTCAATTTTATTTTTAATATTCATTAAATTCTGTCTTCATTTATATTGATAGATCCACGTATAACTGACAAGTTTTATTTTACTATAATAATATAATAATATTATTATTAGTTGATAGATACCTTCTTTGCCATTTACGAAACCTAAACCTGTCATTGAACCCAGCCATTTCCCATCCAAAAACACCAGCATATTACACCATGGGAGAGCCTCCAACGCCAAGCCCCTATATGCATCCGCCGCCACCAAAATCGAACTTGCTGCCGGTGTCGTGTTATGGCGTTTTCATCATTGGGACAGCTGCAATTGTTCTTGTAGTGTACAACCTCATCATCATAAAATGGTGCATAGAGTACTCCGAGTCCGATAGCAGGCCAAGAGAAGGAATAATTCGTGGTCTCGAAACTACCTCGACCCCAAGTTTCGGTGCCCCTAGGATGAACTCAATGACAAGCTTCAAGTACAGGAAACATGGACAAGAACAAGACAAGGATTATGAATGTGCGGTTTGCTTATCGGTGTTTGAAGAAGGTGAAGAAGTAAGAAAGCTGCCCAGATGCAAGCATTCTTTTCATGCCCCTTGTATAGATATGTGGCTCTACTCTCACTCCGACTGTCCACTCTGTCGTTCCCTGGTTGAGAGCCCGGTTCCTCATCGGAATATTCCCAGCTCTCCTCCATCGGAGAATTCTCGAGAAGGATTGCTAGAAACAGGCATAGTATAGTAGGATTTTTTTTCCACGGTATGTCTCAAATGTAAAATGACTCTTCCAGCCCCCACATGATGGGGGTTGTCAATGAAGTTGTTAACCCCATTATACAACTAGCTTAATTTAATTCTGTGCAAAATGCATCTTATAGCTGTATGTGGGTCTGTTATGAATTTTCTAATAAAAAAAAAAATAAAATAAAAAAAAACTTTAATTACCATAAAATCCCCACTGCCTATATATATTATGTATGTTGATTTCTTTTTTAAATGCGAAAAAAGACGTCACACGCACAATTTTCATAAATTGGTAGCGGCGGTATTTTTGCACCTTATGAGACTATGAGTTATGACACGTTAACTTCCAATCTAAAAGATTAAGCTATCAGAGAGGGAAAAACTGTTTTATCGGAAAACTATATCGGCAACATACACAGAGCCCGGAGAAAAACCTGCAAATGCTTACACGTGAACATCTACCAAACATGCAGGCATGCACAAGGCAAGCACGGTAAGTGGAAGATAGATAGCAAGTTAGTTCGTGTTTCAGACACTACATAATAAAAGGGAAAAGAGGCACTGATTTTATTCATATTGAGACATCAAGCTGTACCAAATCATGAGTAATAGGATCTTCATAATATTACAAGCCATATAAAATGCTTTTGTACTAGAAATTTTCTATTTCACAAGTAATTACATCTTTCTTAAATTGTCTAACCTGGACTGCAGATCACTGTCTATCCCACCATCATCATTTCCTGTTGCTTCAGCTTGTTGAACCTTATTCTTTGCAGCCGGGGCAGCTACAGCGGAGGAGGGTGCATTAACAAGCTGCATTGATTGGACAATTATTTCATCAGCTTGTTGAAGAGAACCAAGGTGAATTCAAGTTTTTAAAGGGGTAATTAAAAGAGTGGAAAATATACCTCAGAATTAATGTCAATTCCAATCTCATCAAGAACTTGACTCACCAACTCTTCAGTCTCTTCTTCTTCCTCGTCTCCTTCCAAAGCATCGTCAATGGCATCTCCCATAACTTCACTAGTAAGTTCCATCTTCTCATTCTGCCTCTCAAATTCTTGCATTATTTTCTGCAAGTTTGGCAAATTCATCTGCCTGTTCATTTGGCCCATTGCCTTTGTGACACCTTTCATTGCCTCCCCCATTGCTTGTGTAGATTTCAATGTCTGAAAAGTGCAACCGTAGTTAATGAAACAACATATAAGATGCAACTTAAAAAGCAGAAAGTAGGTACGAAAAATCATTCACTAGTCAGGCAAAACGCTGCACAATATATTTAATATCTCGTCATCAGTCATTTTGCTGAATGGACGGGAAATAATCCAATTTCGGTCCAAAATGAATTATAATCACAATCATTGCCAGAATGCCAGTGTATCAAACCACAAAAACCAATTGCATTAACTAGTCAAATGAAGAACTATGGTATAGTTTTCTGGATGTAATTCCCATGACTTTGCTACTGATTCAATTACTCTCAAACTTATGTACCCATGTGTCGATTATTTTACAAGGTCAGTCATAGCAAGACCTATGTTTGTGACAAAATATTCAAATTCATATCTTCTAAAATCAAAGAACAATTTCATAAAACACATCATGCAAAAGGACTCGAGTGACTCATAAAAGAGATGGTCCTGCACGTGAGCCTCAAAATGATACAGACAAAACAATAACGCGCCTGGAGAAGGAGAACATCCAAATTTTAGTAGCCACCAGATTTCCCAAATAAGGGGGAGAGAGAGGATCAAATCAACACATACCTGGATTCGGAGAGACACGCCTTGAAGTTGAGATTTGAGCTTGTAAAATTTTTCTATCTGGTGTCGTGTTCTGATAAGATCTTTGGCCATCACCTTGACAGCTCCCTGAAACAAGCCCACTTGAAATCAAACTGACCTTTGAGTACTGGGCTCAAAGCTAGATATGCAGAGGTAGGCTCAAACCTACCTCACAGGTTTAGCTATTGTAGAGATTTTCTTCAGGTAAAATAAACTTTCCCAAAGAATAAGATTTAGTTAAAACTTAAAAGGTACAATATGGTAGCAAAATGACAGTATCTCATGAAGATAGAGCGGTTTTAACTTAAATAAATGTCTTAAAGGGAGTGGCATGGACTTGGATACAAACCAAAAAACCAAAAAACCAAAAAATATAGGACCTAGGGAAGGAAAGAGATAGTTATACAATGTAAAAAGCAGCAAGGACATATAATCTAGAGAAAACAACTTACCATCTGCCCTTGCTTTGCACTTTTTTTAATCTCCACAATCAGTTTCTTTTCTTGTGTTTGTAAACCCTGTCTCTCCCTCTCAATTTCCCGGATGGATTTATCAAGCATCCTCTTGTTCTCTCGCAGAAGCTCTAGAAAATATTGTGTAGAATCTCAAATGAGAAAGTAGCTTACCCAGAATATTAGTGAAATTAATCACGATACATGTCCGAAATAATACCTTTTAACCTCAATCATGACCAGGATAATTAATATGCAAACTCATTTATAATATCAAAATTACTGTAGTCATATAGAATGGAAACAAAAAGCCAAAGCAATTTGACTCCCTTAAATAACAACCAACTGTTTATGTTCAGAAAATGCATGAATTACAAATTTATTTGGTATCTTGCTTTAGAAAAACTGGTCAGGTAATAGTTAATTCTGGTATGGAAGGTTCAATATTTTTAGTTTTTGATGAACGTATAGCTAAAATATATCCTGTAGAAACTTTCCTGTTTAATGAAATTTTGTTCATTTCTTATATTGAACTCATGTTGTTTACACGAACATGAGTACTTTTATGTTCTTCTAAAGCATACCAGCTTGCGAGTTGAGTATTTTCGGGAAGGGAAAAAAAAAAAAAAAATCCCTAAAGTCGATAATATTGCAACATCAGAAATTTCAAAGCAAAATGACCTCCTAATTCAAATCGTCTTTACCCACTGATAAACAGATTAATCAAAACCCTATTTATTATATTCGACAAAATACCCAGACTTGTAATATCGAAATTATTAAATAAAAATCAAAACATTAAGGACTAAAAATACACAAAGTTCAAAAGAAAAGAAAAAAGCTTCTCTGAGCAACTCTACTGCCTTAATTATCATAAATAACCACAGTAGAATGATATCCACAAATCGTCAAATTAAATTCAATTCAGTAGATGACGTAAATAAATAAAAATTGACATACATAAACAGAGAAATATACCTGCGGGTGTCTTTTTCTTGCCGAACAGGAAACTCATGACGATCCAACGATTACTTCCACAAAACAATCAAACAGCAGATCAAATACTTCTGTTTGTTTCGCTTCTCTCTTTTTTAAAAAAATTTAAAAAAATCTCTAATTTCTGCGTACTATTCAAGTATGAATATCTCTGAATTAATTTATCAATTATTTATTATGCGGATTTTGAAAATTCGTATGAATGATCGTTGAAGGATTTACTTTACTTTATCCTACGGAGACGCGGCATAGTTGTTATATGCGTCGACGCGGAGAATGATGCGTTTGTTTGGCCAATCTTAAAAAGTCAATCATCACTTATTTTATGTGCAGTAACTTTTTCTTTTTAACTAAAATAAAATTTGACAACTAACAATTTTAGCACTCTTTTCTTATCATTTCACTTTCCATGCACATTTAGAGCTTTTTTGATAAAGTTAAAACTTTTACCACAATTTTTCAAATTCAATCTCAATCATCTATTTTTAATCAACCCCACCATTTTTTTACTTTTCAAACATTTTTAAACTACACATCCATCAAAAAATAAAATAAAAAACCACAAAAATCAAAACTTTTCACATTACCAAACATACTTTTAATGTTTTCCCAAGTAATCAAGTATCCATATTTGCTCTTGTGAAATGAAGTGTCACAGTTTCTATGTTGATATTATTCCTCCTTTTTTTTGGGGCATTCTTAAAAGAAATTTAGTAAGATTGTCACATTTGATAAGGTTCGACTCAAAGTCGAGAATTCATATTTTGCATTCTAAAGTGTGATATACAAATGTATAAAAGGTCTCTAAATTTGAAGCTAGTAAACACGTTCACGAGATACACATATACCAAAAACATATTATTTTGACTATTAGAACATTTTTGGTAAAGACAAAATTTTCAAAATTTTCCTCAAATTCATTTCTAATTATACATTTTTATGAAATCTATCACTTTTCAATCACACATTCTTAAAAAACTCAAACCTCATCAAAAAACTCTTACACCAATCAAACTCTTCGTGTTTCATTAGTTGCAATTACGATTTTAAACATACTAACAAAATCTAAACACTGTCAATAAATTAAACAGACCAAAGTCGTTTTTATGGGTAAAGTTGGTTGAAAATGTAGTTTTATCTTGCACATATCTATGGTAGCATCGAATAGATCATATATCAATTCTCTCCCAGAAAATATTGAACCCTAGTTCATTTTCCATTTAAGAATTATAAATGGCGTTTTTTAGTAAAAGGATGGTAAGTAATGACTAATATGTAATTCAGTGTAGTGTCAATTAGTATATTTTTACCAGGGAAAAAAGTAAAAATGAATCCCAAAAAATGTATGTATGCTTTATGATGTGAAAAACTTTAATAAAAAAAAAAATAAAAAAAAAAATTAGGAAAATTTACAATTTTCATCCCCAAACTTTGTAAATTGTAAAGAAGTATATCCTCAAACTGGAGAATAAAAAGGTGTAAGGCAGTGTTTGATTGACATGCGTGAGAAGTAGACATCCTATTTCGTTTTCCATATTTTTTATTGTTTGATTGCATACTTTTATCATGAAAAACATTATTGTGGTTTGTAATGATGATTGTACTTTTCCATATTTTTAATGCAAACCAATTCTCATCACTTTGGTGTGCCACATTCCAAGGCAAATTATTTTTGCCTCATTTGATAATTTTTGTTGTTATTGACTATTTTTTTCTTCATAGACTAATATTATTATTATTATCAAGTAATAACAAAACTTGAATAATTCCTCACTTTTTTCATCTAGAAAATTAAATCAATCAAATACATTAAACTTTCAATTTCTAGGAAAATAAATTCACAGGGATTCAATTTCATGGAATTCATTTTCTTTACACTCAAGTTTCTCTATCGCTATCAAACGACCCTTATTGTATATTTGGACTTTCAAAAGGTTTCACGGTGATATTTTTGACACATAAATGGCATGTCCAACTGGTTTAAATAAAAAAGTTGTTACAGCGAGAAAAATCAATCATGTATTTAAATCCCTACAAAGAAAGGTGGTCTAAATTAAACTATGATACCTCGATGTAAGAAAATGTGAAAAAATAAATCGGGATTGTTGTAAAACTATCAAAACTATACTAGAGAGATTAGAGAGATTGAGAGAATAGAGAGGATTTTTCTCATTCAAAAGTGTGCAAAATGTTACAAAACAAGCTCTGTTTATAGGGAAGTCTATAGAGACAAAACCTTGCTAAGAAAATCTAGTAGGATAAAACTTGAGCAAAAGAAAAAAAGTACAGCTGCCCCCACGATGTTGGCCATTGTGAATTATTGAGTTGATATTCAAAATGTCATCAAATGATAAATGGAACAATCATGTATTGAAGCTTGGAATTTTGAAGTGCTCCTCGTTATAACCTTTGTCAATGAAACCCAACGGAAAAAAACATGAATGAAGGAAAAAAAAGTACGCCTCTGTCTCGTTAAAATCTTGTCAAGAAAACCTAACAGGAAAAACCTGGACGAAGGAAAAAAGAGAACAGCGTGATATTCCCATGAAGTGTACAACCGAGTATTGATGAACCTTTTGAACATTGATAGCATCTTTTGTCTGGAATATGTATATAAATGAAAGTCTCTTTGTATGTAGCCGATGTCATTACATTCTTTATAAGGTGACTATGACTTTCTTTATTTGTTGCTATCACTAGTATTTGCACCCGTGCGATGGAAGCAATTATTTGTTCACCTATTTCGGTATTTCAAAATAAACTAATGGAATATTGTCATGTCAGTATTTATAAACAAATTTTTTAACCTAATTATCAAATAAACGTTTATCAAGAAATGTGTGGTTATAAAAGATTTTTTATGGAAAAATAAACAATGGGAATAAAATGTGTTAAAAAAAGTATACGTGGTTAAAAATCTATTTGAAGAAACGTTAAAATAATTTTCGTTAATAGTATGTAGTGGTATTTCAATTTAAAATAATTGATAAGATTATCCTAACCATTTATCGATTTAATCTGAATTAGCAATATAATTTTATTGTAGTTTTCTTCACTGACTCGAAATATTGAGAGAATATTTGGTAGATATATTCGACCTTTTTTTTTTTATCAACATTATTTTTAATTTATTATTATTATTGTAAAGTAATCATTTTTAACTACACATTTTATCAATAAAATAATTTACCAAATGACGACAAAAATTCATAGGCTCATTATTTTATTTCAAATTTAGAATTCATTTTTTTATTACTTATGAAACTTTATTAAAATAAAAATTCATTATTTTACCTGAGAAATTTGAAATAAAATAAAATATTGGTTATTCAATTTATAGGAATAAATGCTTAACAATATTTATTTTAGGTCATGTTCTTTGTGTTGGAATAGACACTACATGACAATATATCATCTAATATTTTGGATTCTCTTTCATTTTCAATATATAGCATTCATTCGTTCTTTTTACTTTTCTTTCGTTAGTTGATAAGAAATAGATGATGGTGCAAGATACTTAAAATATGTTTGGATAGTTCATGGTTGATCTTGAGTTTTGTGTTGAGCAAATTTTGAATTTTTCTTTAGCATGTCAATTTTCAAATTTTTGTAATAATAATGAGGTAAAACCATTTTTCAAGTGACCGTTTATATTCTCTAGATAAGAGCAATTTTTAAATTTATATAGATAATCACATTTTTTTTTATTTCTATAAATCATGAATTTTCATTTTAGGCAAGTGTAAAAAAAGCGGGAAACTGTGTGGTGTTTTATTTGGAAACTTTATTGTTATAATAATATATTAGATTTTCCACCCGTGCGATGCACGAAAATATGTTTATTATAGTGATTTCGATCAAAAATTATGAAAATATGTTAATTATACAATTATATCAAATAAAATCATCGTAAAATAATAGTTTAATGCAAAATATTATTGAATTCAAAACTTTTAAAAAGACAAAAATAATCAAAATGGAAAATGCAATATGTATTAAACTAATCAAAATTAGAAAATCCTGAACTTTATAGGATTTTTTTCGTTTTCTCTTTTAGAAAAATATCTTTATTTATTTAATTAACATATTAGGAAGTAAAACTTCAATGATTATTTATTTATTTTCATAATATATTAATCCATTTTTTTCATTTCAAATTTAACACATTAATATTAATCAAGTATGAAATTATTCATTTAGAAATATTTTTTTTGGATTAGTCACTTAAACTTTTTTTTTAATAATCTAAGTGGAAAACTTATAAAAATATCCAATATAAGAAATATTCTTAAGTTCTTCATTTTTTTTTTTTAGTAAATGGAAAACTCATAAAAATACTCAATATACGGAATATTTTTAAGTTCTTTAGGCTAAAACATTTTTGGATTAATTAAATATTTTTCAACAAATTTTATAATATAATTCTATATTTCTAAAAAAAATTAATGAAATTTCAATAAAAAAAAATTTTTTTTTTAGTTAATTTGGCGTGTGTTTGGTAACGATTTATAAACCACGCAATTTTTCAAATAATTTTAACCAAATATAATTTTTCTCTCACCACTTTTTAATCACACATTTTACCTCAAAATTATAAATAAACTAATTTATAAACCACTACAATTACCAAACCGAGGCTTGATTTCGAACATAATATATTTTAACTTTCGATTAAGTCTATTTTTTAATATATTGTTTACATATATTTTATTCAAATTTCAATATATTAATTCATATTTTTTATTTAGAATTTTTATAGATATGCCAATTGAAGAAATGACTAAATTTGTCAAAATTAAAGAAATGATTAGATTTTATTTAATTAATTCATGCATTGGTTAGATAAATGATTTGAATTGTTGATGATTAAAACATAATTTTAATACCGGTAGTTACACATTTGATTGTCCCTAATGTATTTTTATAATAATAATAATAATAAATAATGATGTGTGTGTTACAAAATATTATTATTGTTTTATACAATGTTACATTTATAATAATAATAATAAATAATGATGGCAATTATAATCAAAACATACAAACAACAATCACAAATGATACTAAACATTGACTGAATTAATTTAATGTTACATTTATAATAATAAAAAAATATAAAAATGATCATAGTAATTATAATAAAAAAATACAAATAAAAATAACAACATAATATTATTGAATCTTGTATTTAACAATTTTCTTTTTAGTTTTCAATCAAAAATTTAGCACAACAATTATAATTGTTTGTTGTAAAATAATTTCAGCATCTTTTTGGCAAATTCAAAAAAAATGTTTTTAAACAACACAATTTTTCATACATATTTTCTCTCCATTTTTCAATCATACATTTTACCTCGAAAATATAAAAAAATATTTTTAAACACAATTTTTTCCACAAACAATTCTGTTTGAGAAATTTTGTGATTTTATAAAAATGTCTATAATTTTTTTTTTCGAATCTTCTTAAAAAAATCATTTACAATAATAATATATAAGATATACAATAATTCATAAAATATGATTTGTAATAAAAATGATAATAATCAAAACATAATTTTAATACTAACTATTACACATATGATTTATAATTTTTAGAACAACAAATAAATAAAATGCTTATAATAATAATATTCTATTACCATAATTATTAAAATTTAAAAAACAACATAATCAATCCAAATTATTAAAAATTTGTTTAGATAGTAAACGCTAATTTGTATATTTAAATAATAAACGATCGTATATTTAAATAATTTTTATGCATTATTGTTAATTTCATTGAAAATGCTAATTTTCATTCTTTACATTTTTATTTTATTTTTCTTTCCTGGCTTGGACGGAAACTTGTTTTGGGGGTGGGGTGGGGGGGGGGCGTGGGAGAATTTTGACACTAAGCTCCTTTTATATAGTAGGAAATAAGATATTACATTACAATAGCTATTAAAAATTTACAAATAATACATTAGCTGCTTCAAATAGTAAAAGTCAATTTACATATTTATTTAAATAATAAATGACGATTATTTACATCTCGTAATCATAATCAACATATACAAATAATAATAAAAAAATAGCTTCTGTTTGGCAAATTCAAAAAAATAAAATAAAATTTTAACACAATTCCCAAATTATTTTTTAACCACACATATTTTCTCTCCATTTTTCAATAATACATCTTACATTGAAAAAATAAAAAAATATTTTTAAACACAATTTTTTTTTACAAACAGATCTATTCGAGAAATTTTGTAATTTATAAAAATGACTACAATTTTTTTTTTTTAAATTTATTGGGCACATGCTTATCTATATCTAATATTTCAAATAAAGAAAAAAAAAAGTAAAATTTAATGCGGCTATCAGTTGGGACAGCCGCTTTTTGTTTTTGAAAATAATTGGCAGCCCAATTTTGTTACAATTTTAATTTAATTTAATTTAATTTAACTTTTTTAATTTATTTTTTTATACTTTGGGCGGGAAATCTTTGGTGGAAAAATTTGGCTACTATCCTCCTTTTATATAGTAGGAGATTCTAGCATAATTAAAATGCGTTGTTGAATTATAACTTGCAAATAGCTGTGATAATGTCTTAAAAACACTTCTATGAAAACCTAGGGGATAAAACCTTAGCGAAGGGAAAAAGAGTATATTATTCTCATTAATACGTCATAACTGCTACCTCATTAAAAACCTTGCTAGAAAAATCCTCTGAGACAAAATCTCAACTAAAGGAAAAAGAGTATAGTGCGTAATTGTTCCCTTCACAGGAATATCACAAGTATATTGATGCAATCTCGAATCCTTTCATCAAAAATATCATTTATGATGAGCTTTGTATAAATAGTTCATAATTCATTTATAATGTATCGAACATGCTAAATCAAGCAATGTTTTATTAAATGATTGGTTGCATTTTTCAAATCTAGAATTGATCAACTTCTTGTGAAGCTATCAAAATCTAGAATTCACTTCTGGTGAATATTTAAACATTATTCATTTTTGAATTCACTTCTAGTGAATAATTAAATATTCATTTTTAGTGAATAATTAAATATAAATTTGCATATTGAAAATCAATTGCATGCTCAGATATTCAAATATAATTCATAATAATAGCACACTCTCAATTTCAACATATTATGGGGTCATTTGTATCAATCTTCTTGTGATTTCATTTTATACATAAGAATCATATTTCATTCTATAGTGATACTACTCTGGGCATATTGAATCTTTTGATGATTATACATGTATGTTTGTGCATCTTATAAACTGTAACTTTTAATTTGCATTAGTATAATCAATCATTGAAATAGATATCAACTTCGATATATCTATAATCATTTCTCTTGAAATCCCAACTTACCGCGATCAATTGGTACATCAAAGAATACTACCAAAGTACCGAGATGAGAATTACACATTTTGATCTCACTTATTGGTATATTAAAGAGTTCAAGCTAGTAATTTAGAATTTAGATCCATCCACCATATGTCATGTTAGTTTTTTGAAAAAATTTGCTTGCAACGAGTCGTTTTTTACAATTGTGTAATATTTTTCATCTGCACAAATAACTACTGGATTTACACATTAAGTGTTTGGACTTCAAGTCCTATAATAATAATCCCTACATTGAGATTTTTATATTTGGCTAAAGTGTTATAGATTTCATCAACCTTATTTTTACAAGAGAGTTGTGTATGTAGTCGACTTATTTATCGATTCCATATCATCTCAATATAGATATAATATATAGAGATCTCTTTATATTTTCCATCATCGGGTACCTAAATATCTTTTCATTTAGTTATGTCCATTTTACTCTTTATGAGTATTTAGCCTCAAAGGGATTATCTAAATTATTCAAGAGATATTTGTTTTTGAAATTGATTATCATTACGCTTCAGGCAAAATTACGCTTCATGCGTGGTATGTCTAATTTTCATATAATATTCGAAAATTTTGTATTATATCAATCGGCTAAAAATGCCAAAACACATGTCATTCATAATTAATTATATAATCTGAATCATATATCTCAGTGTTTTGTAGTGGAGTGTATATATATCGCATTTCTTAGAAATCATAAGGCTTTACGAGCTAATCGTTGTTTCATTATATTTACACGTTTGTATATAGAATATTGCTGCATGTGAAAACATTTCTATTCAAATTATTTGATAAGTGTGCGTTTTACACACTTATTGTGCTTTTAAATAGACAAGTTAATTGACAAATTAAGCAAATATCTACTTATATATTGTGTTTATCTTGTACAATTAGGTACAACCTCAATTGGAAAGCAAATGGACAAGATTGGAGTGCAATCAAGCTAAAAGATGAGCAAATTTGATGTCCAAGAACCTAATTGAAAGAAATCAAAAGTTCGAGGACTCAATTGCAATATCTCAGAAAGTTGGAGGACTAAAGATGCAAATATTTCAGGGGCATATTTGTAATAAAATTCAAAATTCGAGGACTAAATTGAAGAAGACCAGAAGTTGGAGGACCCAATTGCAAATCATGGAAGGACGGGGCTGCCAGGTGAACCACGTGATCGCGTGGTTAGACCAGGTCGCGTTCGCGAAGTCAGCCTATAATCCAATCCGAGAGTTTTCAAGTCCACCACGCGATCGCGTGGTCAAAAAATTGAGCGATAATCTGGGCCGACCCAGTTCGGCCCAAATGCTGTTGTTCGCGGATCCACACGAAAATGTGTGTTTTTAGGGTATCAACATAATATCATCACATTTCCCAATAACATATCAACATAATATCATCAACTTATCTTTCCAATATTTGTAACCCAAAATTCAGTAAACAAATATCTCCCAAACTAAGATTCTTTACTTAAATATCACCACATTTCCTGCAAAGTATTTCTTTCACTTGTATATACGTATGAATTCTGATTCAATACGGTCCTTATTTCTCTTTCACGTATTCCCGTATTATTTCTATACCTTGATTATTATATCAGAATATCAGTACCCAAAATCCAAGAAAAATATTTCATATCTCAAATCTTATCATCCATGAACGCATAACTTGTATGCTATATGGTTCTGATGCCTTTATAGCCCTGCCCGGAGGTTTTGGTACCTTAGAAGAAATCTTTAACATTACCTCGTGGGCTCAACTAGATCTCCATACTAAGCCTATTGGGCTTCTGAATGTTAACAATTTCTTTGATGGTTTGTTAACCTTTCTTGATTATGCTGTGGAACAGGGATTCATCTCTCCATTTTCCAGAAGGCTCCTTATTTCTGTTCCTACTATTGATGAACTACTGGATAAGCTGCAGTCATATATCTCAATACAAGATCCAGCAGGGGTTAAGATAGATTGGTCGCAAGGAAGGGGAATCAAGCGAAAATGGAGTCCGGTTAATGTAAACTTAACTTTATGAATCTTAGAATAGGTGGGGGTAGAGTACGGAGTATTCTTACTCTCGAGACACCCCTCTAATTTCCTAGGATTTCCTTAATGTTTAAATCTTGTGTGTACCTCAAAGGTTCCAGGTGGTAGATTACGGAGTATTCTTACTCTCGAAACACACCTCTTTGAAGGTTTCTTTATTTCCTCAAAAGGTCAGAGGTGGTAGGATACGGCTACTCCGGAAACACATCTCTCAATTTGAGGAATTTCCCATGTTGCTTTCTTTTGCTTTTGCATGTTTCATGTATTTCTTTCCAATGTGACTCTTGTGTGTTCTCCTTACGAGAAAATAATAAATATCTCTGTTATCATCTACTAAATCTCGTTTGTGATGTAAATGAACTTGTATGTCTAACTTCAATTCTCTTAGTGATTGCATACCATACTATGCTCTTAACTCCAAACGATAAAATTCTAGGCAGAGTTTTCCTTTGAAATTTGGACTTATCCAAACCGTAAGCATACTTCATAACTCACAATAATAAATAATTCCACATTTGATCACAACGATCTAAAAATATTGAAAACGATTCCAACACTTCAATATCATCAAAAAAAATATTCCAGAAAATCAATTCATAATTCCTCAACATAGAAATTTCAAATCATAGTCGTCAATATCACAATATCACTTCCTTCAATACCTTAATTGGCTCAAAAGATTACTCATACTTATATTTATAAGTCATAAATCATATTCCCAAAATTTAATCACAAGGCCAAAGTTCATAATAAATTTCTCTTCAATATAGAGGCATAATTCACTTACTCAACATAATAGCCATTACTTAATTCCCAATAACCAAATCTTTAAATCTCTAACTTCATAATGCTTCTCATAAAAGTCTCATTAAAATCATATCACTTATAATCTTAACATCTCATAAAACTTCATAAAATTGGCTCGCTATTTCTCATTAAATCTAAATGATAGATAATTTGAACATATTTCTAATCATTTCTGTTGACTTCTTATACTTAGTGCCATGTCTAAAATCAATTATGCAAAGTCCATTTAAGGTTCATCATTTCTAAACTCGAGGACAACAATTATTTTGAAAATCATTTTTAAGTCATATTATTCCCATTATGCTCAACACCCGTTCTCTTTCTTTCTTTCCGAATTTTTTTCAGAATTGAAACTTGAAGAGTGGTACCAATAATCATCCACAGTTTTTCCTTGCTTTTAAGCAAAGGTAGTGATAAAGGGATAAATTATTGAACCGAAAATTGAAACTTGAAGAGGAAGTACTAATAACCATCCACAGTTTTTCCCTTGTTTTTACACAAAGGTAGTGATAAAGGGATAAACTATTGTACGAATTCATTATCAATTTTGTTTGTTTAATATATTATTCCATATATTTTGGGCAAAAGTTACAACCCAACTTAATTTCTAATTGAGTCAATCTTACTAAGCTTAATATGCACCAAAATTCATATAAATATCCTCTCTGTCTCATGATTCTACATTGAAAAGAATAAAAAAATTGAGTCTTCTATCAATTTATATCATACTTGACATGTATATTATGTGTAACACATAAAGATTCATAACATATGAAGATTTCATACTTAACATGTCTTAATAAAATCGTAAATGACTTGCAAAGCATATAACATACCTGGTTCGAGGAGTCAATACATGGAGAGTGACATAGTAAAGTGATGAGTTAAAATATTTTTTTAAAAAATTATTATTAATCATTTCGCATCTTTACATAAGATTGGGCCTAATTAACCCAAATAAAAATTTATCGTCAAATCTTATTTTCCTTTAGTCCCCGAACTTCTAGAAATTTATCAAAGACATCAATATAAACATCATATCACTAACTAATTATATTCCATAAAATTTTCAGGACATTACAAACTCCCTTGCTAAAAATGAATTTTGTCCTTGAAATTCGCACATCAAATTTCATCATACTTTTCAAAATCATAACCATACTTGACATGTGAAAATTCAATTTTTTATTTTTTTTAATGAATAGTGATTTCGTTCACTGTTCATCATGAATAGCACGTCGTTTTACTGTTCACGTGAATAGTGTTTTTTTTTTTTTTTTTAAGAAATAAAATTTCAAAAATCTACAGAATCGTTTTTAAAACTCTTGTCTCTGATACCAACTGTGACGACCCGAATTCTCGACCATTCGAGTGCCACTAAAAGTGACTCATATCATATTATCGAGACTTAAATAGTAATGTAAAATTATTCAAAAGAATAATTAGAATCCCATAATTTTATTTGTGAATAAAAATAGAACATAATTTTCTTACATAAAGTTCAACATAATTATCTCATCAATCTTAACCACTTTTGCCACTTCCATGTTGACCGCCTCGAACCTTCAATTATCTGAAAATGGTAAATATCGTGGAGTGAGATTTATAAAATCCCAGTAAGTATACCAAGCATAAATTTTCTTTTGAAAGCATATGGATCATTTTCATCATAACATAGGATAGGATCGAAATACTCATAAACATAGGGAGACACAAGAATTTTACCGAACTTAAATGGCAAGAATTCTTATGTGTAGCGCTACTAAACTCCGGTCCCCTTAGCATAATCATAAACATATCATATGGAACCCATAACAATCTTGTGAGATTGATTTCATAGCAATGATCCAAACATTTTCATAAAAACATAAGATATACTTACTTTTCATAAAAACATAAGGTGTATTTACCTTTCATAAAAACATACTTACTTTTCATAAAAACATAAGATATATTTACTTGTCATAAAAACATACTTACTTTTCATAAAAACATAAGGTGTATTTACCTTTCATAAAAACATACTTACTTTTCATAAAAACATAAGATATACTTACTTGTCATAAAAACATACTTACTTTTCATAAAAACATAAGATATACTTACTTGTCATAAAAACATACTTACTTTTCATAAAAACATAAGGTGTATTTACCTTTCATAAAAACATACTTACTTTTCATAAAAACATAAGATATACTTACCTTTCATAAAAACATACTTACTTTTCATAAAAACATAAGATATACTTACATTTCATAACAACATACTTAATTTTCATAAAAACATAAGATATACTTACATTTCATAACAACATACTTAATTTTCATAAAAACATAAGATATACTTACATTTCATAACAACATACTTAATTTTCATAAAAACATAAGATATACTTACTTGTCATAAAAACATACTTACTTTTCATAAAAACATAAGGTGTATTTACCTTTCATAAAAACATACTTACTTTTCATAAAAACATAAGGTGTATTTACCTTTCATAAAAACATACTTACTTTTCATAAAAACATAAGATATACTTACATTTCATAACAACATACTTAATTTTCATAAAAATATAAGATATACTTACATTTCATAACAAGATACTTAATTTTCATAAAAACATAAGATATACTTACATTTCATAACAACATACTTAATTTTCATAAAAACATAAGATATACTTACATTTCATAACAACATACTTAATTTTCATAAAAACATAAGATATACTTACATTTCATAACAACATACTTAATTTTCATAAAAACATAAGATATACTTACTTGTCATAAAAACATACTTACTTTTCATAAAAACATAAGGTGTATTTACCTTTCATAAAAACATACTTACTTTTCATAAAAACATAAGGTGTATTTACCTTTCATAAAAACATACTTACTTTTCATAAAAACATAAGATATACTTACATTTCATAACAACATACTTAATTTTCATAAAAACATAAGATATACTTACATTTCATAACAACATACTTAATTTTCATAAAAACATAAGATATACTTACATTTCATAACAACATACTTAATTTTCATAAAAACATAAGATATACTTACCTTTTAAAAGATTAAAATGAAGTGTAGTAGTAAATGGACCAAAACTTTCTTGACCACCTTGAATTTCTCTTACTTGTGGATTTTGTCAAGAGGTTGGAAATAAGTGTATATGTGTAGAGTTGTGTGTAAAAGAGATGGGTTTAAATAGATGTATAAAGTTGGCATATTGTAAACATAATCATTCAATTCTATTAATTTTAACACATCCTTTTCTTAAAGTAAAGCACCATTCATATACTTTTCCATATTTATACAAATAATATGCTCTTCATGATTATATATAATGGAGTATATAAATCATTCATATACTTTTCCATATTTATACAAATATTATGCTCTTCATGATTACATATAATGGAGTCTTATCAATCATTCATATACTTTTCCATATTTATACAAATATTATGCTCTTCATGATTATATATAATGGAGTATATAATTCATTCATATACTTTTCCATATTTATACAAATATTATGCTCTTCATGATTACATATAATGGAGTCTTATCAATCATTCATATACTTTTCCATATTTATACAAATATTATGCTCTTCATGATTATATATAATGGAGTATATAATTCATTCATATACTTTTCCATATTTATACAAATATTATGCTCTTCATGATTACATATAATGGAATCTATCAACCATTTATATACTTTTCCATATTTATTAAATTAAGATTCTCATAATTATTATATATAATGGAACCTCTCATGCTTGCATATATTTTCTTAATTTAAATAATAAAAGTAATTTTTGTACAAATAAATATTGGGATAACATTGAATTAAGTACTTAGACTTAATATACTTTAAATCAAGAGAATGGAGATATTTTTAGAAATTCGGAATTTAATTTAAAATCGAACGATCTCGATTTTTTCTTGACTTGGCTATACGAATATGTCGTGGCGTTAACTTAATAAAAATGGGTGAAATAGTAGCGACACGATTTTCTATTAAAATAATTATTAATCGCGTAAAAATTCTTGGTCGCTACAATTTTTTATTTCAAAGTTTTAGTCACCATTGAAGCAAGGAAGCAAGAAGTGAGGTGAAGATTCAAAACAAAGTTCAAGGAATTTTGGGGCAAAAACTCAAGGGAAGTGATTTATTTCATTATCTTGTATTTTTAATCTTTGATTTCTATATTTTGTGATGTATTTTTGTAAACCTCAACTTTTGTGCAATATTTATACAATGGGCTAGTTGTTTTATGTTGGGATGATTGATGTAGTTTAACTTAGTTTAAGTAATTTTAAGTTTTTTTATTAATGTTGAGCTATTTTCACAAAGAGTTAATGGAATTTATTGAGATTTAATCGACATAGAGATATAGTATGTTAAACCAATTGATTAGGGTTAATTTCACTCGAGAGAGGTAATTAGCCAAGCTTGGAAAATCGGGTCTAACATTGTAAATGAGTAATTTATTAATTTGCATGTGTTGAGAAATTACTTAAGCAAGAGTTAAGTGAAATCATTAATCCCAACTATTTTATCTTCCATTTTCCTTATTTTAATTCGGTTTAAAATTATTTTCTTTAATTTAGAATTTACAAAAATCCAACTTTTAATTGTGTGTTTCTTTTTATTGTTAGAATTAAATTAATTAAAGTTATATAATTTAAAGTAAACATTCCTCGTGGGATCGACAATCCGGACTCAAAAAGTCCACTTTATTACTTGTACGCGACCCGTGCGCTTGCGGTACACTATTTTGAGCGAACAAGTTTTTGGCGCGCGTTGCCGGGGAATGTTTTTACTTTGATTATTACTTTAGTTGATTTTAGTTTTAACAATTTGTAATTATTTTTCTTTTATATTTTATTTTGTTACATTTGGTTAACCACCACTATTCTAATCTTTCTTGTATTTGGTTTTCTTTCTATGCATATTTGATTTTAACATTGGCAAAATAGGAAAGCAATTGCATTGAACAATCTCAACATGGGTGATGAATACATGCTTGAAGAATATTCAAGTTGTGAAATTTGTTACAAGATGCATTGTAATGGACAATGTTTGTTTTCGGGGAATGATTTGATTACGTCGAAACTTATTGGGTTTAGACAATATTTGAAATGCCGAAAACAAGCAATTGATACATTGGATGTGAGTTACATGCTCTTGGGGGATTGTCTACCGAATGATTGGGATGAGGACATCACTCTTGTAGGAGATGGTCCTCCATTATTGAATGAAAAGGTACTTGCAAAGTATTACAATGAGCTTGCCAATTTGGATGAAGATGATATGCTTATGGGGGATGCCATGTATTGGGAAGAATTCCGAATGTGGGAGTATAATCCACTCTTGGGGATTAATAGGAAAAACTTGCCATTGCCCATGGATTCAAATTTTGGATCAGTCATTCAATCCGAGGAGACATCAACTAAAGAAGATGAGCTTGAAGAGAATGACAATTTAATCACACAAGAATCACATGAGGAAGTGGCAATTAATGGGGAAGAGATCAAATCAAACTCTCTCAACTTCATTGATTGTCCAATAATTGATTTTGTGATTAAGCCACTTGAGGAGGTGCAAGTCTACTTAATTGAGTTTGAATTGGATAGAATAGGCAAGTCCCATGACTTTGGAACGGGCAATGTGCAAGTATTTCGAATCAATGAAGAGTGGGGCAAAGCCAAAAGAAGCAAAATGGGGAATGCATCAAAAGCTATGTTTAGTGTGCCATGAAGTGCTTATGCGGAGAGTCGAGCTAATGACTTTAAAATAAGCGCTTAATGGGAGGCAACCCATTCTCTATCCTTTACTTGCTTTATTTTTATTTTTCCATATTATTTACTTTCTTGCAAATAAGTTGGTTAGGCCAAGTCTCTATCTTCTACATTTATTTTCCTCAAGTTGGGCAATGTGAAATAGCTCCAATGCATTCTCATTTAATTCTAACATATACTCATATCAAACTTTCAAAGTCAAAATTTGCTTAAAACTCATTTTTAAATTACTTGGTTCATATTGTCTTTTATCTTCAAGTGTGATTTAATATTGATGTGGATGGGCAAATTATATTGAATTTATGAGTAAGAATTGAGATGTTGAATGTGATTTAAAATTTTTGGGTCATTCACCACTTAATATCTACTCTTTTCTTGTGTTTTCATAGGATGCTCACAAGGTGTTCGATGAAATGCCTCATTGGAGAAATTTGTATTCAGTTGATTGGAGGTTTCAACACAAGTTTGGGGGTGGATTGCTGGTGATTGCAATGAGAGTTTCACATGCCCAAGACTACTCATTAGTGCCCCACCACTTCTTGGGATGTCTAGTAACTTCTTTCCTCTTACTTTGATTTTATTTTACACATTGAGGACAATGTGCATTTCAAGTTTGGGGGTGATTTCCTATTGTGTATTGACATGTTAGATAGCCTTGCCGACCATGATTACTTGATGTTCAAAATTTTTATTGATTCATGATTTATGACCAATATGCTACTTGTGTCTAATTTTACAAAATGCTTATCCATGCAAGATCATATTTATCTTGAGCACAATAGTCATGATTGATTGTTGGTGAAGTTGGGAATTGTTGAAGGGTGAAGAGGTTAATGGAGTAGAAGAACTAGGTTGTGAGCTTGTACTTTTAATTTTTATCAACCTATCAAATATTCTCTAAAACTCTAAATCTCTTGATCCTATTGCAAGACAAGTTTGGGGGTGGTCGACCCGGTGAAGGAGACGGTCTAGACATGTGGTGATTCCATGCATGTTGGAAATAAATTTTGTGTGGAGTGTATTTCGCCAAGTATAAGCTAAGTAATGACCGTATGCTAAAGTTCTAAGCCCATTTTAATTTTTGCATTGCATTGCCCTATCTCGAAGCCTTTTTGACTCGAGTAATTAAGCCCGTAGGAGTATCTTGAAACTTGGTGCCTTAAGTTTGAAACTTGGGAGTCACCAGCCTAAAGCTCGCTACATGGGTCAATTAGAAAGCTTAATGAGTAGGGTACTCACACACACACTTGAAAAAAAAAAAAAAAAACATCATCATTGCATTTGCTTAATAAGTCTACCTCACTTCATAGCCTTTTTTACTCGAGTTATTAAGTCCGTAGGGGTATTTTGAAACCTGGTACCCTTTGATCTTAAAACAATCGGGGAGTTTCCGACCTAAAGCTCGCTACATGGGTCAATTAGAAAGCTTAAGGGAGTGGGGAAGACACGAGCATTCATCACGTTAGTGTTTAGAAATCATGCATTTGTACTCGCGTAAGGGCTTTTAGATTAATAATGGGTTTGAATTGCTTAGTATAAGCTTGAATGTCGAAGCACTCATTTAGTGGAGAGTCAGTGCATTTCTAGATTGTCGAAATTTCCGGTAAAACGCACCCAAACTAGAGTGGAAAAAGAAAATAGTGATTTGAGAGTACCCTCTAGAATTGCATCCCGGAAGAGGAAAGAAAAATATTTATTGGGGGATGAATGTCACGAGTGGGAAAGAAAAAGAATTGACCACTAACGGTGGGTAGTTTTGACTTGAAACCTCTTTACTCATCAATATTCTCGAAACTTAATTGACAATTGAAAGTGACTATGCACACACACACCGATCGAACATCGGATAAGCTAAACTTCTTTTTGGTAGCATTATTTGGAATCATACTTTTGAATTGATTATACAATTTTGCACTCATGAGTAATTTGCAAGTTATCTAACATTGTTGATCTATATTCCACGTTACTTAATTGTACTAGTAGATAATTTTGCTCGGGACGAGCAAAAGCTCAAGTTTGGGGGTGTGATAAGTGTGCGTTTTACACACTTATTGTGCTTTTAAATAGACAATTTAATTGAAAAATTGAGCAAATATCTACTTATATATTGTGTTTATCTTGTACAATTAGGTACAACCTCAATTGGAAAGCAAATGGACAAGATTGGAGTGCAATCAAGCTAAAAGATGAGCAAACTTGATGTCCAAGAACCTAATTGAAAGAAATCAAAAGTTCGGGGACTCAATTGCAATATCTCAGAAAGTTGGAGGACTAAAGATGCAAATATTTCAGGGGCATATTTGTAATAAAAGTCAAAATTCGAGGACTAAATTGAAGAAGACCAGAAGTTGGAGGACCCAATTGCAAATCATGGAAGGACGGGGCTACCAGGTGAACCACGCGATCGCGTGGTTAGACCAGGTCGCATTCGCGAAGTCAGCCTATAATCCAATCAGAGAGTTTTCAAGTCCACCACGCGATCGCGAGGCATTAAACCACGCGATCTGATGTGATCCAGACCACGGATACAAGCCCGCACAAAGATCCGTTGAAGATCAAAGGAGGACCGATGACTCGATTGCAAGCAAAGAGGGCCAATGAAGCAATGGACAAGTTAGTTCAAGAAACAATGGCCAAAACAATGTTCGTGTCATCAAAAGAAGCAAGTTCCATGTTGGGATCGAGCCAAAACGAAGATTGGATCAACCTCATTCAAGCCGACGAAGAAAATTGCAATTTTTCAAAATTCACGGCCGTAACATATGGGAGCTCACGGCCGTAACCAACCTACTGTTGAAAACTGTGATTTGAAGAAAATTGGACTTACGGCCGTAACGTATATTTGTCACGGCCGTAACGCAGCCTCGGATCAAAAACAAGATTTTCAGAAATTTGGTTTACGACCGTAAAAATAGTCTCACGGCCGTAATGTTGGAACAGAAGGGGCCTTACGGCCGTAAAGTGAAGGTTCACGGCCGTAAATAATTATACGCGTGAATTTAAGAATTTTATTTATTTCCTTATTCTTTGGTATTTGTTTCCTTGTTTAATTAAAACTCTTAAACCTAGTTTTGACCCTATTTATAGGGGTGTAATTTTCATTATTCAGCACACAACTTTGATATTATAATTGAGAGGCTATTCTGCTTTCACAATCTTATTCTTCATTGAATAAATCCCGAACTTGCGAGTTATTCTTGTTTGTTCAAATCTCGGTGAGAATTATTACTGCTTGTGATCAAGAGGTCAATATATCCCAGGATTGTATTGGTTGCTTGGTTCAATTAATTTTAATTGGATCCATAAATCGTGGTTCTTGGCGTTCTTGGGTCGATTTCAATATTTTGTGGGTTGCGTAGCTACAATTGCTACGTGGTTTGCATCATTTGGTATCAGAGCTTAGGCTCCAAAAATCAAGGTTATATCTTTGTTCGTTTTCTTGAGTCTTTTTTTTCTTGTTCTTCGTGTTCTTCCAGTTCTTGAGTCTTTAATCCAAAAAATGTCACAAAAAAATTCAATAATCGTTATTTCCTTCGTTTGTTTCGTCTTTCTCGAAGTTGAATTTTCGAGAAATCTAAAAAAAAAAAAAAAAAAAAAAACGAAAATTCTCAGTCCAATTACAATAGCAATTTTTTGATTTCCAAAAAAATATATTCTTGACTCAATCCTAGTTTCCATTAAAGTGTCAAGTTCTATATCAAGTCAAATCCCATTCTCTAAAGGTCTTCTTCAAGTTTTCCAAACAGTTCATAGAATTCTCACTTTTACTCGATTTGAATCATTCGGGCTTAAACTTGTTTGAGTTCGGGTTCGTTCTTTGAAGCAATTGGGGTGAAAGCAACTGAGTGGAAAAAGGCAGAGAGGTGAGATCAATAGAGGGTAAAAGCCAAATTTGAGTGATACACGAGCGAAATACACGTGAGGCATATAATATTTAGTTTTAGGATGTCTGAACAATCTGCTACTACAAAAAACAACGATCAAGTCAACATGACGGAAGAGATGGTACAACGGTTTGAGCGTTTGTTTGGGGATGTGATAGGTAGGCTAGAAAGGCTTGAGCAACCTCGGGAAGTGCCTAATGCCCGTGGGCAAGGTCGTAGAGTAGAGGGTGTCGATGAGAATGAAGAAGGTAGTGATTTTGACGATGGGGGTAATTGTGGATAGAGTAATTAGGCATGGAAGAAGGGATAGAGATCTTGGTGGGGTGGCGATATGATGGATGGTAGTATGAGCAACATCAAAATGACAATTCCGTCATTCAAGGGTAGGAGTAATCCGGAAGCATACCTAGAATGGGAAAAGAAGATGGAATTAATTTTCAATTGCTACACTTATTCGGAAGAGAAAAAGGTTAAGGTAGCTGTACTTGAATTCTCCGATTACGCTATTACTTGGTGGGATCAATTGGTGACTTCTAGGAGGAGGAATCGCGAGAGGTCCGTTAGTACTTGGGATGAGTTAAAAGCTATCATGAGAAAGAGGTTCGTTCCTAGTCATTACCATCGGGAGCTTCATAAAAAATTACAAAGTCTATACCAAGGATCAAAGAGTGTGGAGGATTAAAATAAAGGAGATGGGGCTGTTTCTAAAGGAAAGTTTGAAGCGCCAAAAGGGAAATTTGAGGCACCAAAAGGGAAGGAGGATCAAGCTAATAAATTCGTGCCTAAAGGGGAGCCTCAACCATCTAGGAGTAGAGACATTCAATGCTTCAAATGTTTGGGGAGAGGACATGTGGCATCTCAATGTCCTAATAGGCGAGTGATACTTGTGCGAAAGGATGGAGCCATGGAGAGTGATAGTGAGGAAGAGGATTATAGCGATATGCCGGCGTTGGAGGAAGTATGTGATGATGAGGATGTGTTATCCGGGGAGCATGGCGAGTTATTAGTGGCAAGGAGAGCTCTTAGTGCTCAAGTCAACACGGATGATTTGGAACAACAACGGGAGAACATATTCCATACACGATGTCGCATTAATAACAAGGTATGTAGTATGATTATTGATGGTGGTAGTTGCACTAACGTCGCTAGTACTATACTTGTTGAAAAATTAGGATTACCTTTGTTAAAACATCCTAAACCTTATAGGCTTCAATGGTTAAATGATAGTGGAGAAATTAAGGTGAATAGGAGGGTGTTGGTGAGTTTTTCTATTGGTAGCTATGTGGATGATGTTATGTGTGATGTGGTTCCTATGCATGCCGGACACATTTTGTTGGGGAGACCTTGGCAATATGATAGGAAGGTAACGCATGATGGGTATAAAAATAGGTATAGATTTACCAAAGGGGGAAAGATCATTACACTTGCACCATTGACACCATCACAAGTGTATGAAGATCAAATAAAATTGAAAAATGATGAAGAAAAAAGAGTGAAGGAAAATGAGAGAAAGAGAGTTGAGGCCACGACCTCAGAAAAAGGAGAGGAAAAGAGAGTTGGCGCCACGACTCCAGAAAAAGGAGAGGCGAGAGAAAAAATGAGTGTTGGGGTACATACCTCAGAAAAAGGAGAGGGAGCGAAGAGTGCCAGAAAAGAAAGAAAAATGAGTTTCTACGCAAAAAGGAGTGAAATCAAAAAGGCATTCATGGAAGAACGGCCAATGGTTCTTTTGCTATACAAGGAATCATTCCTTGCATTTGATGAAACTAACAAATCCCTCCTTAGTTTGGCTATTTATTTATTGCAGGAATTTGACGATATATTTCCCGATGACATACCTAGTGGGTTACCACCCATTCGAGGTATTGAATATCAAATTGATTTTGTACCGGGAGCAGTCATTCCGAACCGCCCAGCTTATCGAAGTAAACCCGAGGAGACGAAGGAGCTCCAAAGGCAAGTGGAGGACTTGATGAGCAAAGGGTATATAAGGGAAAGTATGAGTCCATGTGCCGTCCCCGTGTTACTTGTGCCCAAAAAGGACGGGACTTGGAGAATGTGTGTCGATTGTAGGGCCATCAACAACATAATGGTAAAGTATCGTCATCCTATTCCTAGGTTAGATGATATGTTTGATGAATTGCATGGCTCTAGCATATTTAGTAAAATTGACCTTAAGAGTGGTTATCATCAAATTCGAATGAAAGAAGGAGATGAGTGGAAAATTTCTTTTAAAACTAAGTATGGCCTGTATGAATGGTTAGTAATGCCTTTTGGACTTACTAATGCACCTAGCACATTTATGCGTTTAATGAATCATGTTTTACGTGCATTTATAGGTAAATTCGTTGTAGTTTACTTCGATGATATCTTCATATATAGTAAAACTTTGAATGAGCATGTGGAGCATGTTAGGTGTGTGCTTGTGGTTTTAAGACAAGAGCAACTTTTTGCTAATTTTAAAAAGTGTGATTTTTGCATGGAAAAAGTTGTGTTTCTTGGCTATATGGTTGTGCTAAAGGAATAGAAGTAGATGAAGAAAAAATCAAAGCTATTAAAGAATGGCCAACACCTAAAAGCATAACTGAGATTAGGAGTTTTCATGGCTTGGCTAGTTTTTATAGGCGCTTTGTTAAAAATTTTAGCACGATTGCCGCTCCACTCACAGAAATTGTCAAAAAAAGTGTAGGTTTTAAATGGGGGGTAGAACAAGAACATACATTTGAAACAATCAAAAATATGTTGTGTGAAGCACCGATTTTATCACTTCCTAACTTTGACAAGGCTTTTGAGATTGAATGTGATGCCTCAGGGCTAGGCATTGGAGCTGTTTTAATACAGGATCAAAGGTCAATCGCCTATTTTAGTGAAAAACTAAAAGGGGCTGCACTTAATTACCCCACATATGACAAGGAGTTATACTCACTTGTGCGCGCTTTGGAGACATGGCAACATTACTTGTGGCCACGGGAGTTCGTGATACACACTGATCATGAATCCTTGAAGCATTTGAGGGGTCAAGCTAAGCTGAGTAGGAGACATGCAAGGTGGGTAGAATTCCTCGAAACATTTCCCTATGTCATCCGATACAAACAAGGTAAGGAAAACGTGGTGGCAGATGCATTGTCTCGGAGGTATGTTCTTTTAAATTCTTTAAATTCTAAATTACTTGGATTTGAATACATTAAGGACATGTATGTTAGTGACCTGGACTTTTCTAGTATTTATGATTCATGTGGTAAAGGGGCTGTGGACAAATTTTTTAAACATGATAATTATTTATTTCGAGAAAATAAATTGTGTATCCCTAGGTGTTCAATGAGGGAGTTACTTGTGAGAGAGGCCCATAGTGGAGGTCTAATGGGTCATTTTGGAATTAAAAAGACCATTGAAATCCTAAGTGAACATTTCTATTGGCCTAAGATGAAGATTGATGTGGTTCGGGTTTGTAATAGATGCATTACTTGTAAGAGGGCTAAGTCTAGGATTAAACCCCATGGATTATATATGCCTTTACCCGTCCCTAGTGAACCTTGGGTCGATATCTCTATGGATTTTGTTTTGGGATTACCTAGGACTAAGAAGGGAAGAGATTCAATTTTTGTGGTAGTAGATCGCTTTAGTAAAATGGCACATTTCATACCATGCCACAAAACTGATGATGCTACTAACATAGCTGAAATTTTCTTTCGGGAAGTCGTACGCTTACATAGGGTTCCTAAAAGTATTGTCTCAGATAGGGATGTTAAATTCCTTAATCATTTTTGGAGGGTCTTGTGGAACAAATTAGGTACAAAACTACTTTTCTCTACAACTTGTCACCCACAGACCGATGGGCAAACCGAGGTAGTAAATAGGACAATGATTCAATTGTTGCGCACGATAATCAATAAAAATCTGAAAAATTGGGAAGAGTGTTTACCATTTATTGAATTTGCATATAATAGGGCTATACATTCTACTACTTCTTATTCACCATTTGAAATTGTTTATGGTTTTAATTCCCTAACACCATTGGATTTAATTCCTTTACCTGTGAATGAACGTAGTAGTCTAGATGGAAAGAAAAAGGCTGAGATTGTTAAAACACTCCACGACAAGGTGAGGTTGGCGATTGAAAAGAAAAATGAACATTATGCTTTGCAGGCTAACAAAGGAAGAAAGGGCGTCATATTTGAACCAGGTGATTGGGTTTGGGTACATTTGAGAAAGGAGCGGTTTCCAGAACAACGCAAGTCAAAGTTACAGCCGCGAGGAGATGGTCCATTCCAAGTGATCGAAAGGATCAACAACAATGCCTATAAACTCGATCTCCCTGGTGATTATAATGTTTCGGCGTCATTTAATGTTTCTGATCTATCTCCGTTTGATGCAGGTAATGATTCGAGGTCGAATCCTTTCGAAGAGGGAGGGGATGATGTGATCCAGACCACGGATACAAGCCCGCACAAAGATCCGTTGAAGATCAAAGGAGGACCGATGACTCGATTGCAAGCAAAGAGGGCCAATGAAGCAATGGACAAGTTAGTTCAAGAAACAATGGCCAAAACAATGTTCGTGTCATCAAAAGAAGCAAGTTTCATGTTGGGACCGAGCCAAAACGAAGATTGGATCAACCTCATTCAAGCCGACGAAGAAAATTGCAATTTTTCAAAATTCACGGCCGTAACATATGGGAGCTCACGGCCGTAACCAACCTACTGTTGAAAACTGTGATTTGAAGAAAATTGGACTTACGGCCGTAACGTATATTTGTCACGGCCGTAACGCAGCCTCGGATCAAAAACAAGATTTTCAGAAATTTGGTTTACGGCCGTAAAAATAGTCTCACGGCCGTAATGTTGGAACAGAAGGGGCCTTACGGCCGTAAAGTGAAGGTTCACGGTCGTAAATAATTATACGCGTGAATTTAAGAATTTTATTTATTTCCTTATTCTTTGGTATTTGTTTCCTTGTTTAATTAAAACTCTTAAACCTAGTTTTGACCCTATTTATAGGGGTGTAATTTTCATTATTCAGCACACAACTTTGATATTATAATTGAGAGGCTATTCTGCTTTCACAATCTTATTCTTCATTGAATAAATCCCGAACTTGCGAGTTATTCTTGTTTGTTCAAATCTCGATGAGAATTATTACTGCTTGTGATCAAGAGGTCAATATATCCCAGGATTGTATTGGTTGCTTGGTTCAATTAATTTTAATTGGATCCATAAATCGTGGTTCTTGGGTCGATTTCAATATTTTGTGGGTTGCGTAGCTACAATTGCTACGTGGTTTGCATCACGATCGCGTGGTCAAAAAATTGAGCGACAATCTGGGCCGACCCGATGCGGCCCAAATGCTGTTGTTCGCGGATCCACACAAAAATGTGTATTTTTAGGGTATTTTTACTAGGGTTTGCTCATAATTTCTCCTCACCATTCTAGCCTCCTTCCCTCTTTTCTCTCTTTTCTTCCTTTTCTTTTCTTTTCTTTTCTTTGTTTTTTTAATCTTTGATTTCTATATTTTGTGATGTATTTTTGTAAACTTCAACTTTTGTGCAATATTTATACAATGGGCTAGTTGTTTTATGTTGGGATGATTGATATAGTTTAACTTAGTTTAAGTAATTTTAATGTTTTTTTATTAATGTTTAGCTATTTTCACAAAGAGTTAATGCAATTGATTGAGTTTTAATCGACATAGAGATATAGTAGGTTAAACCAATTGATTAGGGTTAATTTCACTCGAGAGAGGTAATTAGCTAAGCTTGGAAAATCGAGTCTAACATTGTACATGAGTAATTTATTAATTTGCATGTGTTGAGAAATTACTTAAGCAAGAGTTAAGTGAAATCATGAATCCCAACTATTTTATCTTCCATTTTCCTTATTTTAATTCGGTTTAGAATTATTTTCTTTAATTTAGAATTTACAAAAATCCAACTTTTAATTGTGTGTTTCTTTTTATTGTTAGAATTAAATTAATTAAAGTTATATAATTTAAAGTAAACATTCCTCGTGGGATCGACAATCCGGACTCAAAAAGTTCACTTTATTACTTGTATGCGACCCGTGCGCTTGCGGTACACTATTTTGTGCGAACATTATTCTCATAGCAAATAAATGGATACTTATATTCTGCTAAACCATTAGCAATACAATGTTCTATTATCACAACTGATTCATAAAATCATTAATGATTTTGAGATGTATTTATGTTAGCAATTATCACTTTGCTCGTAATAACATTACTTGAGCAAATAATCAGTAATTCATTTTCTTTGTGAGATAATCAATTTTCTTTTGAGAACAAGCAGTAATGAGAACTTGCTAACCTGAACAATTGATATGAACCCCCTTGGTATATTGATCAAGAATTTTCACAACTAATTGGAATCGACCCAAGAAAGCTAAAATGGTAAAATAAAGCGATAAAATACCTTAACCCAAGTTTAAGTTTAACCCAAAATTCAAAGGTTAACAAACCTAGCCCAATGAGTATCAACTAAACAAATTTTAAACAACAAACACAAGAATATAATATACTCAAACAAAGTTGATTAATTTCCTAAGAGATATAAGATCAAGAACAAGGGTTTACCTCACCTCTGGGGGGGACTCTCTCAAGAGTTTTTCACATGAACATCATACTTATTTTTTAGGGTTTGAAATGAAAGTGTATTTAATGTACAAAAATTGGGTAAAAGACGAAAATTCGGAATTTGCAAGAAAAATCCCGTTTTTCTGAAACGGGGTGTTTCGATCGACCGAAAAGGTCGACCTAACCATTTTCGGTCGATCAGATGGTCGATCGAAATGACAGTTTCGGTCGACCAATCCTCAGTCGAACCTGACTGAGGCTGCATCCCAAAATCTCTGTAGAGTTTTGGTCGACCGAAATTGGCTGAGTCTAATTTCTTCTTAATTTTTGGCTTCTTTTCTTGACTTTATTTACTTGTTTGAGCCTTGAATCTTCTCCCAAAATAGCCCTTAATTGCATCGGTGCTTTACGAAATGTACTTCAAAATTGTTTTGGCTCGAACGATGAAGTTTTCTTTGGTGAGCCCCCTATGATTCTCATCAACAATCTTCTGGTTCTTCAATGAATATCATTTTGCATTCTCAATAAATCTCATTATTAAATTAGGATGATCCAACTAATCATGCTAAATTATAGAACTTCTAGTTCAATAAAATATTCATTTCACTTGTACGTATTTTTGTATAGTACAAATCAGTATACCTTGATTTATTTTATCATACTGAAAAAGGCCATGAACAATATCCAAGAAAATATTTCTTGTTCCCATTCTTTTTCCCAAATATTTCCTTTTCTTTTATTATATTTAAAAAGGTTATGGGACATTATCTCAAAATAATTCTTGTTCTCACATTTTCGATATTTTATTCGTTTATTTCTCATGGAATCAATACCGCACGGAGCCACTACTCTTTTACGCGTTAAATAATAAATTTAAATAGATCGTTTGAGAAGAGATTAGATCCATCAAAAAAGGATGTTATATTATCAAATATTTGCAAATATTATTCTAATCTTTGGATAAATACTTTGAAAAAGATTTATCGAGTTCAACTTGAAAGATTGAGGCTACTGATGGATTAAGGTATCCTAGAAGATATTCGTCGGTTGATCGAAACAAAAGTTCAATTAACTGGTGAATTACCAAATTCATTTTATAAGTACTTGTCTGGTTTAGATAAGAGTACTTTTACAAAGAAGCGAAGAGCTAGAAAATTAAAGGTTGTTACAAATGTGCTCGATGAACATGTAATACTCATTGTAAATCAGTAGGATATACATTCAGAAATCGAGACGATAAAATAGATTTCATTAAGGGTAGACTGAGTAAGGAGTCTTTGGATGATATCCGATTGACTTTTGAGACGCACTCTTGTGGGTATGTGTAGCGTGAGTTACTATCTTTATGGGCTCAATTCAACGATAAGAAAGACTGTTATAGTCTCAAGAATATAATATCAAAAGATATTTGTTTACCAATCTGTTATAAATAATAATGTTTTGGCTATTCAACATTTATACAAGGTAAATCAGTATATTGTGTGTATATATTTGCACACATTTATTTTAATAAAATATTTATATTTCCTTTTTTTGAGTTATTAACAGACTGTCACTGAGAGACCACCGAAAAAGAGTATCAATTATGGAGCATTAGTATGATATTAGAGTAATATAATCAAAGCAGTGTCATTTAGTCAAAAGTAAATACTTACCTTTTCAACAGACGAACAGTAAAATAGTGAAGATTTTCGGGTTTAAAAAGCTAATTATTTTCACAATTTCATGCATCACAAAATAACATTTTCTCATAAATTTTTCCTTCCTTATACTCGAGAGAGAAAATGGAAGGATCAAAAATTCGACAAATCAAAACTATCGGTGTATTTTGTGGATCAAAAATAGGGAAAGACTTTAGGTACCGTGATGTAGCAATGCTTCTAGGAAAGAAGTTGTGAGAGAAATGAATCACTCTAGTGTATGGAGAAGGTAGCACTAGATTGATGGGTTGCGTTTCACAATCTTCTCAAACAGAGCAAGAGAAAGTAATAGGCGTTATACCTATTCCTTTGGCAGATACCACGAGTAGAACACGAGAGCATGAAGTACATACATTATCTATCCATGAACGCATAATTCGCCTTCTATACGGTTCTAATGCCTTCATAGCCTTGCCCGGAGGTTTTGGTACTTTAGAAGAAATGTTTAATAGTACCTCATTGGCTCAGTTGGATCTCCATACCAAGCATATTAGGCTTTTAAATGTTAACAATTTCTTCGACGATATGTTGTGGAACAGGGATTCATATCTCCATTTTCTAGAAGGATCCTTATTTCTGCGCCTACTATCGAGGAACTGCTAGATATAAGTTACAACCATATATTTCAATACAAGATCCAGCATGAGTTAAGATAGATTAGTCGCAAGGAAGGGGAATCAAGCTAAAATGGAGTCCGGTTAATGTAAACTTAACCTTGTGAACCTCAAAATGATTATGGGTGGTAAAGTATGGAGTATCTTTAATCTTGACTCTTGAGACACACATCTAATTTTGAGGATTTTATAAATGTTTCCCCCTTTTGTTTTTTGGTATTTTACATGTATCCCTTTCTTGATATGTTTTAGTTTGACTTTTTTGTGCTTCTTCAAGAGCAATAATAATGTCATTTCAATGTGTTTAGATGATGAATTGTACTTATCTGGAGTACACATGTATTTGTGCAAGAACTCTTCCAGATATTTATCAAATTTGTTGGTTTCAATCGTATAATATTTGTCTCATCGTACTAATGAGATTACTTTCACATTAGCCATATCTTTGCTATCATGTAATATTATCTTATCAAATATCAACATTTTCTTGTTGGATAAATCATTTTCATATATCTTTTCAATATAGATAATTGTAACTTCTGGTACAGTTTTGATAAAGCATTATCTTACTTTAGTAATGATAACTTCTAGTACCATTTGATGAAATATCAAATAATAATAATATCAGATTTATATTATAACACATATATGTTAACAATTAAGAATAATAATATTGGGGTTATACCGTCATGTATAAATAAGTACATTAACATTAACAATAATAATACTTGAGTTTTACCACCATGAATAAATAGAAGTTAACAACAACCTCTAATATGTTAAAATTAATCAACAATTGAGGTATTATATAAAATATGAATATATGTCAAGTATTTCATACATTTAGTCGACAAATCGACCATGCAGGCGTGAATATAATGAAATAATTACTTTTCATAAGTGGACAAGTCATATCTCCAAATTCAGTTAAGGTATTTATAATAATCCAACCCGTTATGATAATGAGTCATATTCAGTCAAGTTATAAATCTATTCCATAATAACTCAATACATCTCGATATGGTAATACTTATATTACTTGTAGCTTGTTTAAGTCTTTTAATTTATCTTATTGATCACATATTAGTGTTAATTAATTGTGAATATATATATGTGTATGTGTGTGTGTGGAAATTGTATAATGCCCCCAGTGGGCACCTTATGGTGCCCAATGGGGGCATGTGGAAGCCCTTTATTGGGGGATGTTAGGTGGGGTCCTCTGACAACGAATGTCCATCCGTCAAATGGTGGGTGGGCATTGATATGATGCCCTCCCTTCCGATATATGTTAATACTAATCACATGATTAATATGCATGATTAAAGGAGTTAAAATATGTAAATAATTTTAGGATCTTACTTACCTAACAAGTTAGTGGAACTTTGTCAACATTTCCAACATGATTTTTCCACCAAACTTAGTGGACGCCAAGACCACCACTTCCAATGATATGATGACCAACCATTATTTAGCATTTTAATTTCTATTTGCTGCTTGTCATTTCTTCCAAGATGAATGTTTTATGATTTCATAATAACAATCAAGGCAGATTTCGTAAGAATGATTTTGGTTCGGGTAGCTTATGTGAAAATTGACAATGGATGTCTTGCAATTTTCAGTTGATTAGTAATAAGCGGGTTTCTAATACAGGGGTTCATCATTAAACGTAACTGTAAAGCATACTCCCGTCATATTAATTAATAGGTTAGAGATTCGTGCCGATAACGTGTTGAAAACTACCAAAACTATACTAGAGAGATGGAGAGAATAAATATGATTCTTCTCATTCAATGGTGTCCAAAATGTTACAAAACAAACTCTATTTATAGGAAAGTCTATAGGTGCAAAACAGTCATTCAAACATTAATTTATAATATAAATTATGTATAAGTTAGGTAAGAGATTTATAACAGGGATTGAAATGTTAGCTTTAATCATGTTACTTCACGAGTTTTAGTGGCATGGAATGGTCCCACTAAGAATATAAGAAAATTCATTGTCACCATCACATCTATCATCGTGAAATAGGCTCAAATATGCTTCAATATAGTCTCTTCACATAGAAGAAACTTTTGTACCAAACCGTCCTCAACTCCATCCATGTGAAACTAAACATTTGGACCAAAATTTCACAAGCGTACCACAGAACTTAAGACGATTGAACTATCAACAAGCCCAAACCAACAAATAAGTACAAAAGTAGAATGGTTCTCAATAAAGGAATCACACAAATATCTTGTTAACCATGTTGTAACATAAGAAGGAACTTCAAGTGGCAAAATTAATTAAATAAGCATGCGCGAAAAATGATTTAGAAAATTTTGTAAAAATAACAACCAACCCAATGGTGGTAACTTTGTATCATAAAATTATCTAGAATTTCAAGTTGTAAACTAGTAGCCAATAACAATGAGAAATGTGTCCAAATATTGCTTACAAAGTCCAAAAAAATCATGGACTCAAGAAATCTATGAATACCCTAAAAATTTACAAGCAAGTAATATTATAACTCAGGGATCTCTACAGGCTCCTCACTGTAGAGGGTGAGTAAACTCAGTCTCCCTCTATTGTGCTTGTCATACTCCCGACTCATATTATAAATCGTAACCAAATTTTTGCTCTCTATCTCTTGGTACTTTGCTCGAGGCTCGGCAATTTGTTTTAAGCCTCTCGACAGGGGTAGTATTAAATGACGTTTTCATTGTGATTATGATGTGAGCTATTTATTGTGATTTGGGGTAATAAATGCAAAATTCCTCCTTGAAAGGCGGAATCTGAATCAGAAACACCTCCCTCTATCTCATCCCCTCTGCAATTAATTCCTCTCAGTCTCATGCCTTGCAAGTTCATGTTCATTTATTCATCATAGTGGAAGATAAAATATATACTCAAAAAAATACTAATAATAATAAATATAAAAAAGATAGTGATGAAATTCGGAATATATTTAAAATTTTATCGGCGAAGACGTTTTAAAAGACGGTATGGCTTTCGGTTCCGATTAAAAATAATTATACTCGTTTAAAATTTATCTTTAATAGTAATCTATAATAATTTTTTAAAAAGTAAATCGTGGCATTGGACAATTAACTCAAACGAGACATCATTTTTAAAATCGAAAATCTAATACTCCATTAAAATTAGAAGAAAACAGCTTGCAGAATATAATAATAGCTTATTAAATTAAATAGGCAAATCTTTTGTCTATATTTAATTCCTTTCAAGGAAAAAAATAACATCGATTAGAATCTTAATGGCAACGGTAATCATATTGAGACTCGAATCAGAAAGATTAGTATCGATATGCTTAAGATGCACACGCTCGTTAGCATGAACACAATAAATTGAGCAAAAGACATCCCATTTCCACCAGCTTCATTAGAATTCCCCCAAAAACAGAGTCTGATAGAGAAGAAAAAATGTCTAGCAACGAAGAGAATACAGAGATGGAGGATACAAATGGGGATTCATTTGGGAAGGTCAAACGAAGGTTCAAAGATCGATCCCAGGTACTGTTGTATTTGTGTTTTTATATTGGCATAGGATTTTATGGATGTAGATTGATTTTTGTGAGTTGGGTTGGTGCTTTTTATTTTTTCCTTGATGTGGGTTATGTGGTTTTGCTTAGAAAGTGGCTCAAACCAAGGAAATTTTGTCGAAGCAAGCAGTTCAAACCAAACAGATCTTGTCCAAACAAGCCGTTAAGATCGCCAAACAGGCTGAAGAACATGAAAGATTCATCAATAAGGTTTCAAAAATAATCTTATATATTCAAGAATCTATATGTATGTATATGTGTGTGTTTGTATTTCAAGAATCCTTGCATATTATCCTTTAGGTAAATAAGTTATCAGGAAAGGGCAGACACAATATTTCTCTATGGATTAGAGTGCTTTCTACTTAGTTGAGTTCATGGGTTTCTTCATATAAAATTTTAAATCAGCTTTAACTTTATATATGGGTTGGTGCTTGTCTGCTTGATATTTCATTTGTGGTTGTATTGATTGGACTTATGGTGTGATTTGCAGGTGACACATTTCTTGGGTGTTCTTGGTTTTGGGACATTCTGCTTTATTTTGGGTGCAAGTGAGTGAAACACTGGTGATTTCAAGAATCTGTTTACATTACATTTTGAATTCGGTATTTGATTCGTGAATCCTGATGTATTGTAATTTGGTGTTCTTGTTGATTGATCAATCAGGGCCACACGATATTCCGTATGTATATTGTGTGTTCTATGTAATTTTTGTTCCTCTCCGGTGGATTTACTACCGATACAAAAAATGGCACTACTACCTTTTGGTAAGCTCGGCTCTTGACAAAGCATCAGCATTTCTAAAAATTTCTCGTGCTTTATTTGGAGCTTAGTTTAAACAGTTAATTACTGAACATGGACGTTATATTCTAAATTACATCGTTTCACTTTGAAAACTTAAATATGGCAATGAATGGAAATTTTAAAAGAATAATTATCAAGCTGCATTGCCAAAAATACAATCTGTATAGCTACATTCAAGGTGCCATTTTGGAATACAAATTTTTAACTTCATATTTGTTAGTTGCAAATCTTCTCTGTCCGCTTCACAATCTTTAAGATCTTAATAAATTTGAATTGTTGGTTAGTCGAGGTTGAACAGAAATATCAAAGAGGTAATCAGCTGTTATCTAATGTTCTTGTTTCATGCAGGATTTTTGCTACTACGCCAACACAATCTTCATCATCATGCTTCTGTTTTATCCAAGAAACGAGAAGCTTTTCATGGTTTGCTTCTCATTTGCAGAGGTAATTAGTTCGTGGAGAGGAACATTTATCCCTTCTCGTTGACATAGGTTCATTTATCCTATCTTCTGAATCATATAATATTACTGCAGGGGCCATTGGCGTGGGCACTAATTGTTTGGAGATGTAGCTTAGTTTTTAATTCCATGGACAAAATCGTCAGTGTCTTCATACATCTTTTGCCTGGTAAGTCAACCCTTATTGCCATTCAGATTTTAGTGGTTCTGCTGACAACAATTACGCGTTCCAGCTCGAGAGCAAGTTTTGATTTCCTATTTTAAGATTTGAGGATAAAATTTGATTCACTTTTAACCATTCACCTTAATTTACTACTTTTCTTCAGTTGTCTCTTGACCACTCAAGCTGCAGTTGTTGTTACCTGTGTTTTCAACTTCTTGATGTATTCCCGTTTTATATACTTTGTAACCTAAGCATCGTGTCTTCCATTGGCTTCTCAAGTTTATCTTCCTAGAATGTATATCGAATCCTAATTTCGGCCTAATTCTACTTGAGATCATAAATTCAACCTTTGACCAAAAAGATATACCTTGATTATACTTCATCTAATCGACATGTTTGTAATAACTAATAAGCATAATGGTGCTACTATTCCAACGCAGAGAAGAACCTACGGTTAGATTTTTTTTGGAACACTTCAAAATGAACAATTCGACTCTGTATTTTTCCATCCATAGAGTACATTAAATTTGTAGAAATGACGTTATCGAACATATAGTGCATAGAAATTGTAGTCAGTTGTGGCTGATATAACATTTGTGGCTTTCAGGATTGGTTTATTTCACGATCAGATGGTGGGACCCCATGTTTTTGGAAGCCATGCATCCCGAAGGAACTGCACAGAGAGCTTCATGGCCTTATGTAGAGAGCAAATCTTATCTCTGGACGTGGCTGTTTTTTGTTCCTTTATTTGCTTACAGCATTTGGCAGCTTCTTTATTTTCTCATTGTAGATGTTCTACGTCGACAAAGACTATTAAGAGATCCCGAAGTCATGACTTCTTACAGGTTATCTCACCTTTCTCCTTATTACATAATTACTCTTCGCTCTTTCTTCTGGTTAAAGGTTGCTACGTTGTCACTACTTGTAGACTTGGAGTCCTTGATAACGTTTTTTGGCTGAGCTTAAAAATAAGATATATTCTTCATAGTAGAAAAAGTTGCTTATTTCGAAATTATCACTTGCCTTGATGTCAAAAGAGTAACTTATTTCAATATTGATCAATAAAGAAAATATGTGTTTTAAGACTTATTTACTCCTTTCAAGTGAACTTTTTAAGCTTAGCAAACATCTCTTAGGGTCCGTTTGATCACACGTGAATTCCATGGAAAATGTCACATCCGAGGAAAATGTTCTCCTAGTTTGGCGTTTGACATGATGTTGGAAATGAAATTCGATTTCCATGGTATAAGCACTTTAAGGCTGCGTTTGATAGCGATGGTGGAATTTGGGTGGAAAGAAATTGAATTCCTGGGAATTAAAAGTTTAATGTGTTTGATTGGTTTAATTTTTTAGGTAGAAAAAGTGGAGAATTTTCCATCTTTTGTTGTTTGATTGACATTATTTTATATGGAAAATAAAGTAAAATTTAGCTATTTTAATAAAAAAAAATTATTTTTTTCACACATTTGTACCTGATAATAATAATGTTAATTTTTGAAAAAATAAATAAATTAATTAAGAATAACAAAATGGATCAAACGTGACGAGTACGCGATTTTGACTGGAAAATAAATTCTCCTAGTTAGGCGAGAAAACCAATTCCTTCAAAAATGGGAAAAGACGCACGTGAGCTTGCTGGGTTGAAATCAAATTACCTAGAAAATTTTTTAAATTAAACAAGATAAATGAGAAAAAATGGCTGGAAAATGTATATTTTCCATGGGAAAGGTTGCTTTCAAACGCAGCTTAAGCTCATTTTGGCCAAATTCATGGAAAATGAATTTCTTAGCTCCACATTTTGAAATCAACCAGACCCTTATTTCTTTCTTTCATAGTTTTCTTCACATTGTGTCTCATTCTTTCATTTCTTCTCACTGTATCTCATTCTTTCAACTTTATATATGATAGGGAATTGTCGAAGAAGGCACAGAAAGCAAATAACTTATGGTGGCGTTTAAGCGGTTTGCTCGGGGATCAAAATCGCTTGTTTATGTATATTATGCTCCAAGCTATATTCACGGTGGCAACTATGGCACTTACGGTCCCCATATTCTTGTCTTACGATTTGCACGTAGTTTTCCAAATACTAAAAGTTTCTGCATCCGTATGGAATGGAGGAAACTTCCTGCTCGAAGTGATGCCACAGCAAGTCATTCTCAAAGAGAAGAAGAAAACCGAGATGCCCCCTATCGAGAATCCGCAAGATCGATCAGCACTTGAGAACTCAATGAAAGCAAATCATTCTTCTGCAATACACGAATCTTAGCAGGTGTGAACAAATAAGTTGTCTTATAAAACATTTTTCCCCCTCTGATGTTTGTGTGTGAACTTAGCTGATTTATTTTCTTTGTTTTTAAGAATTTTCTTTTTTTCTACATGCAATATTTAGAGAGCCTAATTTGTAAACTAGGTGAAAGTGCAATGAATTGTGAAATTATGCTTTCTTTTCACTTGTGTTAGAATTTGGACTAAATTTTGAAGACTTGATAAATTGCTACATTTAAGGATCCATGGCCATGCTACTCTGATATCGTGATGATTGTTTTGAAGCATTTCCTCATATAGACCTATTTGATTTATATAAGAATTAGATTTTTAATAGATTTTGATAAAAGTTAATGGAATATGTGATTGAGAATTTTTTAATCTCATGAAACATTTCCTCATATAGACTTATTTGATTTATATAAGAATTAGATTTTTAATAGATTTTGATAAAAGTTAATGGAATATGTGATTGAGAATTTTTGAATATCATGAAATGTGTGACTAATATTAATTATTGACTTTAACTTAAATTTTAATCAATTTTTTAGCTGAACCAAACAGGGATACAATGTTTTTGGCCATTTATAGGCCACATAGATGGGCGTTTAAAACGCTAATTCTGGTGCTACATAGCATTATTTATTCAAGAAAAGTTTCGAGTCCAATTGCAAGTTGATTCTTTGATTTGATTTGGGTTGGGTTGCATTAAAAACGCAAATGTAAATATGTAGTATTAGGGAGAACTCAAATGAAATTCTAGCTTCGTTTTTCCGTTATATTGTTCTTCAATCCCTCCGTAACAACATGCCATCAATGTTGGGGAAGTGTGAACGATAAATAAAAAGAAAGATAAAACGTCTATATCACGATAGGCATTTAACTTCTTATTGTGGTGGTGGTGGTGATGGTGATTATTGACTATGTTTCTTTAAGTTGTAGGAATGTAATTTTCACATCTTTTTGTCACTATAACCGTAGTTGTCACCTTTTCTAATATTTGCACCAATACGTTCATTCAAGATATTTTACAATGTAGCGTGACATCAAGTGCAAAGTCGAAAATATTAATTAATAATAATTTAAAACATACAGATGCTCATTCTGTTCTAAATTCTTGTTTATAAGAAAGAACAAGAACATTGTATGAGCTAATGAAGAAAAATACAAACAGAAATGACGTGACAACAATGGAATTGTATTCACAACTATCGGCAAATGCTTGATGTGTAGATCATCGGCGATGAGGTCAAGACATAACCAAATGCGAGAATCTCATTCTTAGTGTTGTGTCGGAGGAAAATTAATAATGCTACTTGTATGCTCGCATTAACACATCTGTTTACTTTGGGGTGATCTGTCGAGATCTTATCAATCCACATGCTCTCGACACATAATTAAGGTGTAGATCAAGGTGCGCTCCATAGGTTCTCGACGTATCATTCGAGAGTAAATCAAGGTGTAAAGGTGAGTGTATATGTATCATTATTCGTGTAAAAATAAAAAGCCTGAATTACCGCAGATTAATGGAGGCTCCACAACATCAGCTACATTTACTTGTTGCATAGACTTGGAGAGGTCATCCAGAGAGACCGACCGGCATGCTGCAGGGTGTTAGCAAAAAATATTTGGTACCAGGATATATTATGAACAAATGCAGTAATTATACTTGTTGACTTGTTTTCAATTTTACTGACTTTAAGAGCTCGATTGGTACTGTGAATTTTTTTTTTTTTTTTTGTGGTTTTTATAATTTTTTGATGGATTTGTGGTTTAAAAATATTTGAAAAGTCAAAATTTGTGGACTTGACAAAAATGGATAGTTGAGATTGAGTTTGAAAAATTGTAAAATTTTTACTTTTATCAAACAAGCTCTTAAATTCATGAAAACCTCCCAAAAACCCATTTGTTGATTTTTCCCGTAAATTTACTTTTAAATAATAATATACAAATTTCGGTTATTCAACTGTTCAACTCTTAACCAATTTCCTTTTTCGATCGGAATGCAACATTTCGGTCTTTTAGATCATGATCGGTATTGATACTAATAGTAAATTTAACTGAAATTAAGATAATTTTTTCTGCTTTTTAAAAGGAATTTATTTGGAATAAATAGTGATTTTTAAGAGAATGTGTGATCAAAAAATAGAAAATCTTTTCATGAATTTATGTATAATATTATTTTATTGATAAATTTGTGATTAAAAAGAAAAGAAGGAAAAAGTGTTAAATTTTTAAAGAGAGCCAAACATAATCTAGATTTAAGAGTAGATATTAATTAATCTTTACAAAGATGAAAGCATTCAATCTATCAGGTTACATAAATAATCGATCTTTAATTGAAACTCAATGTATACCAACAATATAAGACCTAAAACTAAAAATGTCAACAAAATCATTTTGTGTGTTTGATAGAAGATGAAAAATATTTTCTTTTTCTATCTAAATTTTTCTACCTCAACCCATAAGAAAATTTTTTCTTGAAAATTGGCAAAAATATGTTTTAATTGATTGTACCTAGCAAAAAAATTTCATAGCAAAATTTCCTATCAAACACTAAAGTTAAAAATTATTTTCCTTAATTGGACAGTGTTCATGTAAAATTTGTTCAATCAAACACACCTCTAGAGCTCTAGATAGATGTTGCTTTGACCAAATATGAAAGCCTTAAAACACTTGTCCGAAATCAATATGGAGAAGTTGACTTTGACTTTTCATATGAATATGAAAAGAAAATTCTTGACAAGCTTTAAAAATCAGTTTGGCCAACCTATTGTATTCCTTCTATTTTGTATAAATTATACAAGTGTTTGGTAAATAAAATAAACTGATTTAAACCGTTTGGTAACACTGTAGCGATTTGTTTACTATTTTGAGGTAAGATGTGTGGTTGAAAAATAGAGAGAGAAAATATGTGTGGTTAAAAAGTGATTTGAAAAATTGTGTGGTTTATAAACTGACTTATAAATTGCAATGATTCCGTTACAGAACACATTGTAAATCAATTTATAACTTATACAATTTTTCAAAATACTTTTTAACTATACATTTTCTCTCTTCAATTTTTAATAATTATTTTTTACCTCAAAATCATAAATAAACTAGTTTATAAACCACGCGGTGTTACCACAATGGAGTAAACTTTAGATTTTTATAATCGCGATCGAGTAGACCACAATACGATTATTTCAATTTATCTTAAACATCCTTATCGTAGTGTAAACCTTGGTGAGACGTGCAATCAACACTTGAAATAACCATCAAAATAATCTCCACGGGCAAGACTTCACTTATGTATTGCTATCAGTGCAAGCTTTGTTCCTCATCACCACCCTAATAGAGGATGGAGTTTGCTTTCATTCCCATACGTCTCTTCTCTTACGCAATTCCTAACTAGTTGTAGTTAGCCTAAGGACCGGAATAAGAGGTCTCAACGGTCGGGGCCACTAGGCTCCTTTCTCATGAGAAGGGTTCACATCCAACTCTTCTCAATATCCAATCATAATATTTTTAAAATCTCTAGACGGGAAGTTCAATATGAGAGGCTAAGGTCATATAGAACTTAGGGCATTGTGTCCAAGGACGAGCACATGAAATTGACCAGCAATCACTATAAGAATAAGGGAAAAAAATTTGACACCAAAAAATATAAGGTTAAAAGAAAAAATGACAGATCCAGCACGAGCGACCAAGCACCCTCGCCTTAAGCTAGATCCACCCCTAATTGTATCTTCTCACTTTGTGCATAGAAGCACAAGGTATTGTCTGCTTTAACCCCTATTTGGTATTGATAAAAAGTAAATTTTTAGTAAATTTTAATAAAATAAAAGTCGATGAAATATGAGGTTAAAAAATTATAAATCCCATAAAATGTGTGATTAAAATTAAATGCTGACTTTAAATTTGATTAAAATCTAAATTTTAAGTGCTACCAAACAGGGACTTAACCTCTGTTTTGTCAAATTTATAAACAACACATTTTCCTATATCATTTTTAACCATGTACATTTCCTAAAATCACTTCCTAACAACATATTTTATTTCGAAAACATCATATTCTTTGTTTCTAAACAAAAAATTTACCAAATAGAGACCAACGGATTGTTCTGAGGTGGAACACTCTTTAACAAGTCTAGTAAGTTGAGGCTGGCACAATGTAACATGAACCCCTTTCTTGTGAGTTGGATCTAAAGAAAACTGAGGTATGTAAAGAAAACGACTTTATTGTCATGTATTTTCTCCCCAGTGTCATATACAGATAAACTCCATACAAAAGATTCACATTGAAACATGTAAATATACAATTCGGTATCTCTATACTGAAAACCCGTAAATGAGTTGGACTCACATATAAGAGGCAAGACCTGAGCTAGAACAATAGAATTGCAATAACGGCTAACAACACGATAGAGCACGCCATTGCCTGTGATAGAATGAATAGACAAGATGCAATCTATAATCCAAATCATATGAAAAAGACTACATATAAAGAGAAGTACAGAACTCTAATAAGTTAATAACAGATGAAAAGACTAATTATCCTTCGTAAAGAAATATAATTTACTATAATATGTAAAAAATTCTGGTGTGTTTTTATTATTTATCAAGTGAAGTGGAAATACTTACTGCAATGGCAGAAGCAGCAAGTCCAGCTCGTTCCCTAGGATCTTTACGATAGTAGTTTCTAAAATACAGGAATGTAGCGTAGTACCATAGTAGAGGGCACAAAAAACCCACTAAAAAACTGCGAGAGGACATAGCTGTTAGATAAGGAAATATGTTGAAGACGCAAAATAAGCCCCTTGTTTGGTACCCATTAAAAATTTAATTTTTTTAAAAACTCATTTTCAAGTTTCAACCACACATTCTACCAAATAAAATAATCTACACACAAACCCCAAAAAAATCCATACTTTTTAACTACACACACTCCAAAAATTTACTATTACAAACCATATTAATTAAAACAATCGGTCTCAAACGGAGGCTAAAACTTCAGTATACTTACGAGAACCATCCTACTCCACATCCAAAGCAAGGAAGAGGTTTGTCATAAATCCCCAGTTGGGAGTCCTCTTCATCTCGAATCAGATTATACTTGCCCTTTTCGTGGTCTGCCGTTTGTCCTGCGATTGATAGAGAGACTCTGATATGTCTCAAGTATTTAATAGGCAGAGTAAAATTACCAAGACTCTTACACATCCACCACACTCCCTAAACCCCAACCAAAAACAATCCCACTCACACATTTTGAGAGAGAGAGAGAGAGAGAGAGAGAGAGAGAGAGAGAGAGAGAGAGAGAGAGAGAGAGAGAGAGAGAGAGAGAGAGAGAGAGAGAGAGTATTCTACATCCCCACAAGCTATACATCTCTGGCTATGAACTTTAAGAAGAAAGTTAGCGTGCACTCAAAAGCGATAACTCTAAACGAAAAGAAAGAAAGAATTGGTAAAAGAATGACAGGAAAAAATTGACGAAATTGAACTATTAAAACACACACATAAAGAGAGTCAATGTTCGTGACAGGTGAAATAATAGAAGAGTTTCCTTATTTCTCAGCGATATAAATGAAATTAATAGGTTTTCTAGCACTCTTGCTGGAAAAATGGTTGAAAAATGAAAAGCATTACAGGCATGTCGTTGACACGAGACACCGAAGTTGGTAATTTATGAAAATCTGCACACAAACTAAGGAGTACGAAAAAAAAACAAAAAGAGACATATAACAAGCATCTTAGCATGATCTTGTAACTCAATTATTACTAGAAGAAGATGCACTTATGTTAGTCTGACAAAAGTTCTATGATGGATAACTGGCTACAGTTTAGTATTGTATTGGTTATAAACAAAATAACTACCTTTAAACATTGAATAATATCGAGCTGATGGTCTCAAAAGATCAAGATGCTTATCCGAAATTGATTTCACCAGTTCCAAGCCATTTCTACTCCCTCCCTCCTCAATAGTAGCATCTGTGAAACCAAGAAGTCCCGATTTACAGTCATTCGGTGGCTATTTGTTTCTTAATTTTGCTTTACTTCACTGTTAATACTACTGGATGGCTTTTCTAACAAAGAAAACTAAATGTAATGTTCCAGTGTTGTGTAAATTTAATGTAATGTTCCAGTGTTGTGTAAATTTCAGCTGGTATGCCCCAAAAATCACAATAATTGAAGCTTGATGAGTCAATCTTTCTTGTTTTCTAATTTTGGACTGAAATGGTTCTCTTTGATGCTGTGCCGCACATGGGAGTGATAAGCTGATGGTATACCGTCTACATATTTATGTTTTGTCTCATAAGCTTATGACAGTTGCAAAACTTCCATCATGTTCTGTCTTGTCAATGAATAAGCATTAAACTAACCTCAAGGTAGAATATAACTTGCATAGGAGATGGTAAACAAGTTAGAATTCTGAAAGATAAAATGGAAAACAGATTTTAAACATTCTTGTTGTCTCTCTCCACATTATTGTCTTATATCTCACATGCCGGTAACTAAGCCTTCGTCTGGCAAAATATGAGTCATTTATAAAAGTTCAAACTTCATTTTCAATCACATATTACAATGGACCCACAAGTATTATCCACCACTCATTTTCATTTGTTTATAAATTAAATCGTTTATAATCCCCCCACCCCCCCCCCCCCCCAAACCAAAAAAAAGGAGGCTAAATTATCTTTGTACCAAGCAGGAATGCTGTTGACTATCTATTGCCTAGAAGTTTGAAATGGACTGGCTTCAAGGTGGGTTAAAAATGCTGAAAATTTCAAACTCTCAGAGGTCCTGCTCAGTTTCACCATATGAGTTTGCATATAGTTGCTCCGTTTACGGATTACATTAAACAGGTTGGACGTTGCTCAGATTTCATAACACTTCGTGCAAAAGAAAATGCAGAAGATAAATGAATATAGTATAAAATTCTATTTGAAGTGAGAAAATGACATCCAACTGATTGTGTAAAGTAAGAGAACAGCAAAAGTCTAGTTAATTACTATTTTCCATTTGTACTCGTCTAGAGCTGATATTCCCAGTGCATTGAGATTCTTCTTCCACTGCAACTTCTAGCCAACCTGCTTAAAAAATATTATACACTTGAAATTAATAGTAACTACACACACAATTCAAATTAATAGAAAAATCTTCTTTACAGTAGTCAAACATTTATTTACAGATATTCGCGGCTTCAAGGTTCAAGATGTAAATTGCTAGTTAAAATAGTTATGGAAAAATTAAAGACTAAAAAGATAACCATTGCGCTTCTACAATATGAGAAATCATATACAAGAATCTCTAGGTCCTGCTTGAGAGTTTTTATTCATTGGTTTTCACCGGTTTGGTGGCACCTTTTGTGACAGAAAGCCACCGTTTATGAGATGTTGGACAATTGGTGTTTGCTAGTTTTTATTAGGCACTTGGAAAAGCAAATTTCCCATACTATATGTCAATCATAACATGAATCTAATATCATTTTGAGTATCTAGTGGATAATATATCAATAAATTTCCTCCAACTCGACTGCTTTACATAAATTTGAAAAAAGAATTAAAGAACTAGTCCAGCAAAATAGTAAATCATTAATCCATCGTCTTAAAACAATCAAAATTCATACAAAAGACCAGTCAAATTATAAAACCCATCGGAAATTTACGAATTATCCATCTATAGAATATATAATTTACTTCGAATACATTTTAACACGAAACCCCCTACCCCTCCCCACACCAAAAAAGGGTATAATCAAATAACAGAGCACATAATTAATCCAAAGGGGTGAAAGTACAAAATTAGAAATGAACAAGATAGGTGTATAATCAAATAAAGAGTACCCGAGAAATCTCAAATTGACTATAAGAAATGGGTAAAGAGGACTTGCCTTGAAATGGTTCTAACCTTTCGGATCACAATTTTAGAGAGAACGGTAAGGAAGAAGCAGAATAAGTTGTTGGAAAAAGGTGCCAATCTTTGTATATACGTATGCTAAATGGGACACAATTACCAGAAGCAATGACAATTTTTCAACTCTAATCAACCCACCATTATTGGTAATGGGGGTTTGGTGAGAACAGAGGAGAGAAGCTTGGTTGACGTATGACGCATCACCCTTTGAAATATTTAGCCCATGATTGGCAACCCTAAAACTAAAAGTTTAATTTGAATCACAGCTTTTAAAATAATAATGGAGAAAAAAATTCATGTGATTAAAAAGTGAGTTGGAAAATTATGTTATAAAAAATATATTTTTATTAGAATAATTATTTTTAAATAGTTAATCAGAAAATAATTATCAATTAATTAAAAGATTAGTTAATTTTATTAAAATATTTATTCACAGTCGACTCTAAAACATCTTCATTGACTCGAAGATTGATGAGGAGTACCCTCCTCGACGAGTAGGAGTACGTGGTAAATGAGGTGGTAACTGACATTGTAGGAGGCTTGAATGACATTCTGTTCGGAGGGTGTATGTGGTTTAAAAATCAGTTTTTTTTTTATTTTTTTGGAGGTAGATGTGTGGTGAAAAAGTGAAAAAAGAAAATGTGTACGGTTAAAAATTAATTTGAAGAATTGTATAGTTTAAAATTTGATTTATAAACCAAAAAAACTTGTATACCCGAACAGAGAATGAATTGTTTATAGGTTGAGTAATTTTAACAACAAAATAACAAAATAATGTTACTTGTCTCATCCAATTTTACAACTCAATTTGACAATCGTGGAGATATCGCGTGGAATTGGTCATTTCATGAGTAATTGAAGATGTCAAGTTACTATTCAAATTGGGGAAAATTCAATTTTAATAAAACTCTGTTGAAGAAGTATTAGTTAGTTGAGTTAGAATATTCTAGAATCATCTAGAATTAATTTGTTAGATTCCACATTGTTAGATTTTCTCTATATATAGCATGTGTTCGGATATTACATTTTTTTGGTTTATAAACTAAATTTTAAACTACACAATTCCTCAAATCAATTTTCAATCATACACATTTTGTCTTTCCATTTTTTAACCACCCATCTTCCTCTAAAAATGTGAAAAAACTAGTATTTAAATAGTGTATAGCCGCATAATAGTTGGATAGTTGAAACTTGCAACTCTTTTTGACTAAGTATTTTGAATAATAAAATTCAATTTTCTAGTTGAGTTAGAATATTATAGAATCATTTAGAATTAGTTTGTTAAATTTCAACTTATTAAATTGTCCCTATATATGGTCGAAACTTATAACACTTTTTTGACTAAGCTTTTTCGATTTTATATTTGTTCAAACTTACACTCTCCCTGAAACCTTCAAGAGGAGGTTACCCAAATACATGTCACACCAATCAATTTCACCCACGAGCAATCGGGCGTCGGACATTTACGGAGCACCGGTGACCAAAAGAAACATTTCCAACGAGCTTACATTTCACCCACACCAATCCCATTTCATTTTTATTTACTCGGGGGAACTTCAATTTCTTTTATTCGTTTTTGTTTTGTTTTCTATTTAATTTGGAAGAAAATGGATGAGATGAAAGATAAAATGAAGGGGTTTATGAAGAAAGTCAACAACCCATTTTCATCATCTCCTTCGAGCAAGTTCAAGGGACAAAATAGTGTCTTGGGCTTTTCTTCTTCTCCACCTTCATCAGGCCCTGCAAACTTCAATGCAACCAGACCTCCACAATCTTTGAGAATTCCAAAGCAAAATCAATCTTTGGTCCTACATTTTGGAATTTTTTGACGACTTTGAGGAACCTGTATTGTTACATTTATTAATTTATGGCAAATGTTGAAATTTGATTGAGCAACATTTAACTACCACATGCCTAAGATGTTGTCTTTTGATTGATTCAAACTTTTCCTTCATTAATTTACTCACACATATACAAGAAGTTGTAAGAAAATGATTGGTGGAATTTATTTATTTTGAGAAAGTGATACACGTACACACCAACTTGGTTTCATATTATTGGTTCTTTTCATTCAATCTTTCCTATAAATTCTCTACCTTGTCACAAGCATTTTTCAATGGAATGAAAAAGGAGAATGAAATATATACACATACGGTTTATCTTATGCAAAGAAAAAATATATTAGTGAATTTTAATTTTGGCCAATAGAAGGGTGTTCTTGTAAGAGAGAGCTTTGGGTTAATCCTTTAGTGCAAAATAAGGATTTAACCACACAACATTTAAGTTGGGCTGTTGTATCCTGGATGGGACAAGTCAGAGATTTCTGTTGCACCGGTGATTGATGTTTTTCCAACACCGCAGAGGGCTTGAATCTCCTTAAAGAGAGCGAGATATCCGCGTCTCAGTCTAATTGGTTACGGTTATTATATCCATTATTAGTATTGTAATATTATTGTATTTTTATTGCAATATCACTAACAACCTGTATCATCTTGGAGCATCGCTCAAGCACATTGAGCTTCTTCTTTATGGCGGTGAAGGTGAGACGTCCAGTTGTTGGCAAGTCAATAAAAAGGGATTTCCAGGTAGTTAAAATCGTAGCAAATATTTCATTCCTCCAAAATACTGACTCAACATACAAAAAATCTGGACTCAATTCTCGTCATCTTCGTACCCAAATTCTTTTTTTCCCCCAAAATACTGACTTGACACCCAAAAATCTGGAGTGCAGCAGCTGCGTATGGAGTGCAATTGCAAATTTATATCGAAATACGAAGTGCAGATTTCTTAAGCAGGAACTCAAAAACTCTATTTTGCAGTTATTCTTTTGAATTTTGACAGCAACTCGGGACCAGATTTCTTCCCCTGAATCAAGAGCGGTGGAGGAAAGGCTGGTTCAGAGTTTGTTTGGGGTAGATTTATAACGTGGCAAGCTTGTAAAGTTTTCGAGACTTAAGGGTATTTCTGTCTTTCCACTCAATTGTCAAATTGGGTTGTATAAGAGTACCACTAATGATCTATTAATTGGGAAAAAATACATTGACACATAGGAAAATCAAATAATGATATAAAAATTTATTCTCCAATGGCTAGCTTGCATGCCTATATGGCGCTGATGTGGCGGGAACATTATTTGGTACCATGTCCAGATATAGATAACTTCCTAGACAAAATATTAAAGATACATGCATACACAAAAAATTATAAACAATAACCAATGGACATAAGTTTTAAATTTCACTATCTATTTTATCAGTATGGGTGAAATAATTATCTACTTAAGTGCCACATAAATTAAAATATCCATAAACTATTAAAGATGACATTACTATTTTAGCAATGTCTTTTTTTGTTAAAATTCAGATTACATTGGAGTTGATTGTCATTTCTTTTTAGTTTGAAAAATGAAATCTATGAACTGTATAATGGTGAAATCAACAAGAAATCGAGATGAAGTCGAGGTTTTGAAGTGAAGAACAAAAATGGAGCATTGTAGACCATTTGGTAAATTGTTTATAAACACATTTCTAAACAATATATTTTCTAAAATCTCTTCTAACAATACGTTTTCCTAAATTATTTTTCAATCACATATTTTCTCTCGAAAATATACACTCTTAATTCATAAAGAAAGCTCTTTTACCAAACTGAGGTTAAAGAAACAAGTTGTGATCCTATTCCTAATAACTAGTAACTGCGCAAAGCACGTGCAATGCGTGAAACATAGTACACTTGCTTTGGTTATTATTATCATTTTGATAAAATTCTTTGGTTATTGATTTTATTAGTTGTGATCATTCTCTTCAAAGTATTGCTTAGATAAAAAAAATTATGCACATGGTTAAATTACATAGTTTGGACCTTATAGGATCTGTGCACTATTGATGTCTTCTGCCCACGATGCCAGTGATAAAATTAACTCCCCCTTTTCTTGATCGCTTGTATGGGTGCTAATCTGGTTGGTTTCTCAATGTAGGTGCTCAATCGTGAAGTGGTCAGATGAGAAACTACCACGATTAAGGTATTTTCTCTTTTTGTTTGCTGATTATTCGTCAATAGCACCTTTATCCACAACTTTTTTCCATTTGTGTACTTGTGTGGTAATTAACTTTAGTATTTAATAAATGTTATTGATTTGCATGAACTAATTAATATTCAATATGCTGTTATGTAAGGTAACACAGTTAAGTTCAGTTTATAATTGTCTGACTTTTTCTTGAGCTTAAAAGCTACTATAGAAAAAGTTGGCTAGAACGGTAGATATTTTATTTTATGAGTCTTAAACTTTTTCGAGAATACATAATTTGGTAGATCTATTTTATTCCCTTACATTTTTTCTCCTATATATATTATTATACATTAAATATACTCGTACTGGTTTTCTATAACAAAGTTAATATTTTCCACGATTTCAAGAGAAAAAACTTGCAACAATTGATGATTGAAACTTGCCTCGGTAGTCTTGTTAAAAGAACACGTTCTTTTATTCGTGTAGTAAGTAGTAACCTTAAGCAAGTTAGGTGGTCAGTAATTAAATTTATTCTTTTTCTCCCACCAACAACATGAAAGCCAGGGGTTCATTTTTTTGTTATGAACCACCCCTTCTAATTGGGCGGTCATACCAAGTCCGATGTAAGATTTTCTCATGAGCAAGAAGATGTTGTTTGAAAAGAGTGGTATTTAATTTTCCTAATCCAGCGATTCATTGTTGTAAAGGCACGTCAGTATGGCTTCCAAGACTGCTCCAAGAGGTAAACTTTCATCAATACTCATACACCTATCAAGAATATCCAGACACCCAATTCAACTTCATACCCCAACCCCAAATGAAAATGTCATAGAAGACGGTAAATTATCCTCAGAAATCAACACCAAAGATTTATTAACCTCCTTTCATAATATGCTCAAAATGAAACCATCGCCACACATCAAATCATTTAACAAATTGATGGGCGCTGTTGCCAAAACAAAGAATTATCAAGATGTGATTATTATGTATCGTACGATGGTTGACGCTGATATATTTCCCGATTCCTTCACACTGAATATTTTGCTCAATTGTTATGGTAGCTTGAAAAGGGTTTCTCTTGGTTCTGCAGTTATGGGTTTGATTATCAAGAGGGGGTATAGTCCTAGTATTATTACTTTTAATTCATTGATTAAAGGGTTCTGTTTGGAAGATGAGATTGATGATGCAGTTGTGTTGTTGAATAAAATTATTGGATTGGGTTTTCAACCAGATGTTGCTACCTGGACTACATTGATTAATGGGTTATGTAGGAGCGGCAAAGCAGAGTTTGCTCTTCGATTTTTTAGAGAAGTGGAGAGCAGTAAGGGGAGGTCTGATTTGAGATTTAAGCCTAACGTAATTTCTTATAACACGCTTATTCATGGTCTTTGTAAAGAAGGGTTGGTGGACAAGGGTAAACAATTATTTTTGGAGATGAAGGGCAGGGGAATTATGCCAACTTTTGGTTACATATAGTGCTTTAATTCATGGTTTGTGTGACGGGGATTGGGAGGGGGCATATCGATTCTTCATTGAAATGGTGGATCATGGCATTCGTCCTGATGTAATTTTGTTTAGTATCTTGATATGCGCACTTTGTAAAAAGGGGAAGATTGAAGAAGCAAGGGGGTTATTTGATTTGACAAAGGCCGAAGGCCATAAGCAAACTATTGAATGCTACACAGCGTTAATTAATGGGTATTGTAAGTGTCAGAAAGTGGAAGAAGCCATGAGGCTTTTCAAAGAAATGGTATGCAAAGATTACAAGCCATATGTAGTTACATTCACCGCTCTTTTGGCTGGCCTATTTCAAGTAGGTAAAATTGAGGATGCACGAACACTTTTCGCAGAGATAAAAGTCCATGAAGTGACTCCGAATTCTGTTACTAATGAAATATTATTAAGTGGACTTCTAAAAAATAATTGCGTTGTAGAAGCAATGGAGTTGTTTCACACTCTAGAAAGATCTATCTTTAACCTTGGCATTAGTACTTATACTTGTGTCCTTGATGGATTGTGTAAAGTAGGAAAGCTCAAATTAGCGAATGAGCTATTGCGAAGTTGTCTCATAAGGGCTTGGAACCAACAGTTATTACTTATAACATCATGATACATGGATTTTGTAAACATGGAGAAATTGAGAAGGCAAACAATTTGTTGCATGACATGGAAATTTGGTCTCTTTTAACACGCTTATGCATGGATTTTGGTATTATAAAAAGGCATCAAAAGTGGTTGAACTTGTTGTAGAAATGATGGAGAGAAATATCTCTCCAAACAACTTCATAGTGTCCATGGTTCTAGATATTTCGTCAAGAAATGCAAACTATTCAAAATATCTAGACTTGATTCTAAAATTTTATTCTAAAGCCTGAATCAAAGATGAAATGTTTTAGTCATTAACTTGGCTTGAAGTAGTAGTTCCAGAATGGATTTATGAAAAGGCAGCATCTAGCGGGCGGGGTCTCCTCTTATTGTCAGTCTTACTTAATTATACATAGTTTACGAGTTCTTAAGAGTGGTAATGAAAATTCTACATCACTGTATGATACCAAGATCCATTTTGTAAATATTTATTAATTTCGCTTTCCAACTATGCAACACATTAACAAAGATCGTGTATTCTATGTGAAGGCAATACCAAGCACATTAACAAAGATCGTGTATTCTATGTAAAGGCAATACCAAACACATGAAGCTCAATCTCAATGTCGCTCCGCTTTCTCTGACGTCAACGGAATCCTTTACCCTACAAGTTAAAAGAGTCGGCCCTTTTCCAGATTACGATGAAGAAATCCCTACAAACAAGAAGATTGAGAGCACAACTAATGATACAAATGATCCGGAACTACAGTGATTAGCTTCTCCTTCTATACAACATCCCTTTTGTCTACTAAAGTTGAAATCTACTTTGAACAATTTCACATGATCTGTTTATGAAAATTACGGTGATCTAAGAATTGTAGAATGGTGAAATTGTAAACTGGTTTTTGACTTTTCCTAAATTGCATAGCTTACGTGTTCTCAAATGTTCACAACATCGTAATAGTTTATAATGCAAAATTAAAATTGAAACATATAATATACTAGAAAAATTAAAAATTAAAAATTAATAAAAAATTAAAAATAAATCTTTTTACACACATATATTTTAAAAAATAAATTTAATATATATATATAATAATAATAAATTTTAAAAAGTGAAAAATTTAAAAAATGAAACAAAAAATATAAAAATTTAGAATTGAAAATTCTGGCAAAAAAATTATTAATTTATATATTTATTTGTGTATTTAATATTTTTTAGAATTTTTATGTAAATACACCTCTGATCTTTAACGTAATTATTATTACAATTTATAAATCATTTTAGCTTCTATTTGGCGGTTTACACAATTCTTCAAACTATTTTTTAACAACACACATTTTTTCTCCAATTTTTAACCACACATTTTATATAGGAAACCCATATAATCAAAATAAATTTCTTAATTCTATCAATTTATTTTAATAACTAAATTAGGAGAGTTTAATTAATGCATGTAATAAATAATTTATAGATTTTTGAGAAAAAAATCTATAAAAAATCAAATTATAGATTTTTTTTTTATTGCATTATTTTGAAATCGAAAAATATGTAATATGGGTTGCAAATCCAATATTTCAACGAGAAGTTTAATACAAGCTAACAAATAGAAGCAAATTCTAAACATTTCATTCGTAAAATCGTCTCAAATATTAAAGGTAAAAGTTTTAATTATACACTTTTCTTTTTCCAATATTCAATCTTTTTAATTTATGTCATTTAAATCCTAAAATGATACTTATCTTTTTCTTACCTAAATTCAATTTGACCTAAATAATTAATTTAGAATATTTTCCTTATCAATTAAAAGAAATAATTGGTATCCGATCTTTCTAAGTAAAATCAATTATCATTTAAATTTCTACAATTTTAGATTTCGATAAACTAATTGGTATTGTAAATATTGTATTGTATTAGTGAATGACAATTGTACCCCTAAAACCCTATGTATTATTACCTTATGCATCCCTTATTCTCCCTATATATATGGTGGTTTTGGTTCATATTAATAAACAAGTTTATTGGTGTCTCTACTTTTCTCTCTTTTTCTCTCTAGTTTATAATACGTTATCAGCACGATTCTCTAAAATTATTAGAAGATAATTTTTTTTTAGCTATAATCATCTGTCATGTGTATCAAAATTAATTTGATAACACATGAATCTTTTTAATTGCATCAATGCGAATCTGATTCATGGAGCTTGATTTTTTTAGTCCAAATCAGTTCCTGCATAATCCGAATCCAATTCAATTAAAAATCTGAATTCAATTCATTCCAAATCACAATCATTCATTGGGTTTCGTGATTGTTTTGTTAATTGTTGAATTGCGTCCATATTTTCCAATTGATTCTTCTATTTTTTCCAAATTCAATTAATGTTTCCGAATTACATAAATTTTGTGCCATATTTTAATGTTTAGTTGATGCGTTATTCACATATGTATTTTACATATTATGCGTGTTTAATGAATTACGTTGTTGCTTCTGAAGTAGCGCAACTGTATAATTAATATTTCAGAAAAATATTAATATGGGTGTTTAATTTATATATTATTGTTGAATTTTTTTCATTACGTTGTTGCTCCTGAAGTAGCGCAACTGTATAATTAATATTCCAGAAGAATATTAATATGACTATCATAAATAATTTGTTGTTGCTCCTGAAGTAGCGCAACTGTATATAATTAATATTCCAGAAGAATATTAATATGACTATCATGAATAGTTTGTTGTTACTCCTGAAGTAGCACAACTTTATAATGTTCAAGAAAGATTATTATTTGTTCCAGAAGAGCATAAATTATAATTGTCAATATTCCAGAAGAATATTTGACCTATTATTGAAGAAATAATAGAAAAATACAACATGCTCCCGAAGTAGCATATATATCGAAGAATATTGACATTTTATTCTTGAATAATAGCAATTTTAGATTTATAATTATTTCAAAAGAATAATTCGTTATTGCTCTTGAAGTAACGCAATAAATAATTAATATTCCAGAAAAATATTAATTGTAAATTTGTCTATTATATATAATTTGTTGTTACTCCTAAAGTAGTACAACATTATAATTAATATCCTGAAAGGATGTTATTTGCTCCTGAAGAGTATGAATTATAATTTTCAATATTTTAGAAGAATATTGGTTTATTATTTCTTTTGGAAGAATCGAAATAAATTCGTTAAAGTATACCTTATTCCAGCAAATTATTATTGTTATTATTTTTTTGTTTTTTCAATTTTGTCATTGGAAATCACTACGTTATTTTGAATTCTCAAATACATTATTAGATTTGATTCTACCATATATTAGTTATATATCTAATTTTTATATATGGAATTCACGTGCATGTTAAGTATCTTTTGCATATTGGTAAAAGATTTAGCCAATAAAAGATTTAGCCAATTTTGTTAACTTCTATATATGGAGATTCTTTTTCCTGATATATGTTTGGTAATTCATATTATGTTTATATGGTAATTAATATTCTTTAAGATGATTAAATATTTGTAGATGTTCATTCATAAATTCTGATTTAATAATGTATCATGTTGTTGCTCACGAAGTAGGACAACAATAGTAGTATTCTAGAAGAATATTACTTGCTTGTCATGAGCAGTATATTACAATTTCAATATTCCATAAGAATATTGATCCAATGCTCTTGAAGAAGCATAATTTAAACGAATATGGTGTTGGTGTTCTCAAATAAACACAACCCACGTTAGATAAATATTCCAGAAGAATATTTTAACGTCACTCGTGTAGAGCACAAATATTGTTGGCTTGAAAGGAAGAATGAATAATTAATATTAATATTCCAGAATAATATTGACTTATTATTCTTGAAGAATTGCAATTTTAGCAATATAATTATTCCAGAAGAATAATTCTTTATTTTGCTCCTAAATAGCAAAATAGATATTAATTATTGTTATAATTGAATGAGATTCGAATCAATATTCTAGAAGAATATTGCGTTATTGCTACGTTTCAATATTCTAGAAGAATATTATTTTATTACTCATGTGATAAATATTGCATTCTTTTTCTCAAAGAAATTCGAATTTATTAATAATCCAGAAGATTATTATGATGTAGAATAACATATTGTTGTGATGATTCCTGAAGAATCATAATTTTATCTCATATGAAATATAATAATGGAATATAATTTGCTCTCGGATAGCCCAATATTATGAGATATGTTATTAATTTAATATTACAATATTCCGGAAGAATATTGACATATTGATTTTGAATGAGTAATAGAAACGTGCTTTTCGAAGTAGCATATGTTTCGAAAAATATCTTATTTAAGTTCATATTTATCCCTGAAGGAAAACATATAACTTATGTCTTAAGGACATTGATTAGTTTGACTACTTGAATAATATATGATTTAATCATTGAATTATATCTTATATTGAACCAGAAGTTCAATTTGATTTTATTATTTGGCATGACCAGTTGGACCATCATTGGATCAATAATGATGCGAAATTAAAATTGATACTCAATGAAGAACCAGAAGATTCTTCAATTCAATCATATATGATGTTTGTTCTCATTCATGAAATTTTTCATTATCACTAGCTAAAATATGGATTAAATTCCTTATATTTCTGAAAATTAATTAGGGTGATAAATGGGGGCCCATCATCCTCCACGTTGATCATCTAAATATTATTTGTATCTAATAGATTTGATACATGTACTAGATGATTGCATGGTGTTCGCAACCTGAAGTTTGCGAAATTATTGCTCAAATTATGAATTATGAGCATAATTTTCAGATTATATAATCAAGAATGTGTCTTGATAATGCTAGTGGACACGAATCTCAACATTTTGATAGGTGTTAATTGGATATCGATAAATGGTTTAACATTTTTGTTTGTTAAACGCCTCCAATTAATTTAATTGAGAACAAAATACTTCCCTTTTTGTTTAGGAAATTCTATTACGCATCATGCCAATATCATAGTTCTTCCTATTATAATTGGCTTATGGTTAGAGCCTAATTTTTCCATATAATTTTTTTTAATAGTGCAATTGATCCACCACAATGCACTGTTATGGAAAATAAAGAATGTTGAGAAAATGCGTTGTTTGAACATATATCCCAAATGAGTGATATTTTACAACGTCGAAAAAAAAAAGTTATTGTCAACTTGATTGGACAATTTTCTCAACATTAGGGGGGAATAGCTTAAAATCAAACAAATGCATCATATTATGTTATATATATCCTCGCGATTAATAATACGAACCAGAAGTTCGATTGAAAATATGAACGAAACGCTCAAAGATAACTGTTCGCTACAAACACACCGCAAGTGCACGAGTCGCATACAAGTGATAGTGGACTAATTGAGTCCGGTTTATCGATCCCACAAGGATTGTTTATTTCAACTACACTCTAGTATAATTAATTTTAACAAGAAACACACACAATAAAGATTTGTTTGGGAATGTTCTCGTACTAGAATTAAAGTTGCAATTGTAAATAAATAACTAAAAAAAATGGTGATGAATAGATGATAAAGGAGTGTTGGGATTCTTGATTCCACTTGACCATTACCTAATTGAATTATCAACAAGCACATAGAAACGCAATTCATTAATCATGTTAGACCCGATTTTCCAAGCTTAGTCAATTACCTCTCTCGAGTGAAATCAACCCTAATTAGTGGCATTAACCTACTATATCTCTATGTCGATTAAAAACACACCAATTGCATTAAACCTTTGTGAAAATAGCTCAATGGGTCATCTAGGGTTTTAGGTATATCTCTATCCTAAACAAGAACCTAGAGCAAATATTGTATTGATCTAGAATACACAACAATTTCTCAATAATTGCACATCCCATGAAACCTAAGCATAAATGTGGGCACAATAAATGCTAGTCAATAAATACAACAATAAATGCACAAGATAATAAAAAGCTTAAATTCTTAATACAAGCATTAAAATCAATTAAGTTAAGTCAAGCTTCATCAATAATCCCAACACTTTAAATTTAGCTAAACATACGTTCGAAAATTAAAAATAACATGAAGCAGTAACATAAAACCCGGAATTAGAAGATTGTTGAAATTTGCATTATAGTCCTCCAACTATCAAACTATTGCAAATCAGTCCCTGCATCTGTTTCTGGCCATTTCAGTCCTTGGTTCAGTTTCAATTTCAGCATTTCAGCAATGTTATTCCAGCAGCAGCAAAACAGCATTTCCAGCAACAGCAGGTTCAGCATTTCCAGCAACAGCAGCATCAGCAATTCCAGCAGCAGCAGAACAGCATTTCCAGCAGCAGCAACAGCTTCCAGCAGGTTCAGATCAGCAACAGCATCAGCAATTCCAACAGCAGCAAATTTCAGCAACTTTCCAGTAATTCCAGCAATCTGTCACCAGCAACCTCCAACAGCCATGGCAGCACACAGCAAGGGCAAATTCTTCAGTAACCAGCCCATCAGTAAGAATTTCTTCTACTCCAGCCTCTGGTTTACTTCGCAGGCTAGCAGCAAGAGCAGCTCCGGTGGTCACAATTGATGCTGTCACCAGCAAATGCATTCAACCCCCCGGTTCCCCTCTGGCTCTCCTGTGTGTATGTATATATCTCCAAAAATCTCCTTGCTCTTGATTTGTTCTCCAAGATTTATGAAGTAGTTGAAAGAAAAGAAAAATAAAAATAAAAGACAAAGAAAAGAAAAGAAAAAGGAAGAGAAGAAAACGCAGCTGCTCCAAAAAATGAAGAAGAAGAAAGAATATGCCCAGCTGCTGTGCAATTTAGGTTTTATTAAGTGGAAATTCCGAAAATTACACCCTTGGTCCTTGAGGTTTTGGAAGTTGAGCAAAATAGTCCCCAAACTTTTGGTTTCTTTCAATTTGGTCCTTAAACGTCAAATTTGCTCCTCTTTACGCTCAATTGCTCTCCACTCTTATCCATGTTCTTTTCAATTGAGTTTGTACCTAATTGTACAAGATAAACACAATTTATAAGTAGAAATTCGCTCAATTTATCAATTAAAGTGCTAATTTAGGAACTAAATAAGTGTGTAAAACACACTTATCAATAACATAATTACAAGATGCATAAGAGATTAATAAAATCTCATGCTCTATCTTATATTGATATGTAGCACGCCTGAAGCGTAGCGATATTTGATTCAAATAAAGATCCCCAAACAAATAAAAATAGAGCAAATGATTATAATGGTTATATTGAGGAGGCATATACTCGTGAGAGAGTATTTATTGACATAATTAATTGTAAATCTCCAGAAGAGGTTCAAGTACTTGAAATATTGAAAATTGAGATCTCTATAGTTATGTCTTGTGGGGGAAAGAAATCAAATTGAGATGATAATTGTGTCGACACACTTTTTAAAGCACTTATGCAAAAGCAAATTGCGAAGCTAGCCGCATCATAATTTGAATGATAGCGAGGATAATAAAAGAAAATATGTCGAAGAAAATCGACATAAAAATAGTTGGAAAAAGTATGCATTCAGGCTAAATTAAACTTATTACAAAACCTGAAGTTTTGGGACCTGAAGTCCAAACGCATAGAAGTGTAAAGCCAGTAAAATACCTATAGGTATAGTCGTAATGCACGACTTATTGCGCAACAAATGTTTGAAAGATCTGGCATAGATACAATATTTTATTTGCCTGAAAATGCATAATAAGTGCCAATAAATATATGATTATTAGAAATATATATAATGAAAAATGATTTACTCTGATTACTAGCTTGCGCTCTTTGATGTACCAATGAGTGATATCAAAATGTATGATCATCAACTCGGTACGTTGGGAGTATTCTTTGAAGTACCAATGAGTGAGATTAAAAAGGGTAATCAATACCTCGGTACTTTGGGATTGCGGTGAAATAATTAGAGAAAATCTATTTGAAATATAGGAATCGTTACCTATCTAAAGTTTCACGACTTAAATTTGGTGGTAGCAATTTGACAATTGCAATGTGAAACATTTACTATGCTTAAAGCATACAATATAATCCTCGAATGATTAAATATGTTTGAAATATATAGTTCAAACTTTTAACAAACTTGTTTGATCAAAGTATAAAGATACTTTGCGATCTAAATATATCATATGCCATGAATAGATTTAATTTCCAATGGAATGTGATAGATAGTATGAAATTAGATTACATGAAGAATGGTACAAATGACTCTATATGACAAAGTGTTGAAATTGAGATGTACCATTATTGTGAATAATATTTGAAAATCGTGGCAATAAATTTTCAAATTCAAATTCATGGTTAATTATTTACCTGAAGTGAATAAGTTAATTGTTCAGTGAAGTGAATAAGTCACTTACAAATTTTAGAACTGCATTAAATGCATTGACAATATTGATTATAGAATATGGCTCGATGCAGCATGTTCAAATGATTAGAAATATTGAATATATTCAAAGAACAAATAATATCAGATATCAGATATGTGTTATTTATATATGTTTGGTAAACATATTCGATATTGCACCGATTTACAGTTGAAATAATTAAATGCAGTATCAATATAATTGTAATGTTCCAATGAGGGGGAGCTAATATACGCTACACTCTTTTTTCCTTAGCCAAGTTTTTGTCCCACGAGGTTTTCCTGGCAAGGTTTTTAATGAGGTAGCTGTCATCAATATCTATTGATATACTCTCTTATACGAAACTCCTGAAGAGATCAAGATATGAATGATTCAATAGAGATTGAATCAGGGGGAGTAACTATATGGATGATTCAATACATATTGAATCAGGGAGAGTAGTTGTACTCTTTTTCCTTCGTTCAGATTTTTTCCCATTGGGTTTTTCTGACAAGGTTTTAATGAGGCAGCATCAAAATACTCCAGAATTTCAACAAATCTACTCAAGTGATAATGAAGCTAATTTATCTACAAAAGCACCATCAACATCTACATTCAAGAAACCAGTTCACAAGATTGGGATACATCAACTCGATGATTTACAACGATCAACACTAGGGGGAGTAGCTGTACTCTTTTTCCTTAGCCAATGTTTTGTCCCGTTGGGTTTTCCTGGCGAGGTTTTAACGAGGCAGCATTCATCTTAATACTCCAAGAACAACTGTACTCTTTTTCCTCCGTTTGATATTTTTGTCCCATTGGGTTTTTATCAAACAAGGTTTTAATGAGGCAGATATTTTGTAATATGTCATTCAAGGGGGAGTGTTGTAAATATTGTATTGTATTAGTGAATGACAATTGTACCCCTCTAACCCTAGTTATAATTACTTTGTATATCCCTTTCTTCCCCTATATATATGGGGCTCTAGTTCAATTTGTAAAATATATATTACAGATTTTAACAATTAGATAATTGAAAAGTGATTTCTTTTTTTGGAATGTATATATTGTTAAAAAGTAGTATGTCCAATTGTGAAAAATGAGTTTTCAAAAAATGTGTGGTTGAGAATGAACATTAAAAAAAATATTTTTAAAAAATCAATTCTATACAAATAAGTAATAAAGATAAAGTATATGTCCTATGGGTTAAGACCCCATTTATAAATTGAGATATATACTATATAGATGATTTTTTATATATATAAAATTAATTGTATTTATAAATTCTAGTTGTAATGTATTTGCTTTTTGACGTGTAATAAAATGAAATGTTTGTTTAATAATATTTAAATATCAGTTATCGGATTAAGATAGTGTCAATTCTTATAATACTATTCGAGAAGTCGATTAATTAATTCCGTGAATGTCTATTAACCTCTTTTTTTCATTTTATGATTTGGAAATTGTAAACATTTCAACTTTTAACCGTAAGTTCGACTTCAGTGATCAGATCAAAAATTTAAATTATAGAATATGTCACGTGTTCAAATCTTACTTTGCCTAAATAAATTTAAAAAAAAAAATTAGAAAACGAACAATTAGTTGTTAAAAGAAATATGGAAGTTGCAACTTTATATTTGACTTTTTTAGGTGTTTTTCATTATATATGAATGCACAATTTATGCATACAAGTTACTTGCTTATTTTATTTAATTTTGTGTTTAGAAAACTTATGGTATTCATGCAAAAATATTAGACCAAGTAAGAAATCTCAAGGAGAATGGAAATTATAAATTATCTACAATTTGTGTATGCAAGTAATATTTTTTATTGTTCATTGTGTTATTTTTGTCGCGCATTATATATTACAATTTATTCAATAAATAATTGTCAATTATATCTTTCGTGCATCGCACATATGCTATTACTGGTACTAGTGAATCACCCGTGCGATGTATGTGAAGAAACGTCTGAATAAAGATAATTCATTGTGAAATTAAATGAATCCTTTAGATAAAATAAATAAATTTAGCAAAAAAGAGATAAGATCATCATTTATTGATTTTATATGACTACAAATTTTGGAATACTTTTTAGTACACAACATTATTTGTTGGTTTTGTTGGTCTTCCATTCTTATCATAGATCAACATCTTTAATCCGGAACGATATGTCACCCTAAAAATCGCAACATAAAATTGTCCATGTGTAAACACCAGTTGTTTAAGAAGAAGTCCCACATGCTAGAACGATTGTCCCTAACTCTTATATATAGTCATGGCATAGGACACCATAAATGAAATTTGTCTTTTTTTGAAATCTAATAGGTATCCTAGAATCAGAAGGACTCAACGATATCATTGGAATAAAGAACTTGTGTCTTGCAATGATGCCAGAAAGAATTTGACCTTCTAGAATATGGCCGTCAAGTTTTATAACTATCAACCTTGTTCAATTGCACAATCCTTGCGTATGATTAATATTTCTCAAAAAGAACTTGTGTTCCTCGCTTATCCGCTGCAACGGTCCACCACGTAACGCAATAATGATATCTCTGTGTCCAAATCGTGTATCAAAATCCACCGACAATCAATTCGACGATTTAATCGACAATAAGAAATTCATATTAGCTATCATCGGTTGCTCACCAACCAATAAGTATAAATTTTACAGTTGAAGTGTTTTCCTCAATCATCTTTCTCAAACCGACCTAAACTGCTTTAACAATTTTTTGTATTTGTCTAGCATATCCTTCAAATCAGAAACTATGCAATCATGAAATATTGAATCGCATTATTCACTCCTACTGCGAGACATTAAAAGATATAAATTAAATTTTAGACTCTCACAACAAAATTATCTTTAAAAAGTATATAAATATAAAAGCAATAAATAAATAATACGTACACCACGACCATTTTTCTACTTTCAACCTCATTCACATTGTCAATAATGTAAAGCGAACAAATTGCAAAGTTGAACCATCATCAGACAACAGACTCTCAATCTTATAGCAATTTTTACCTTGTAATATGAAGAAAGGAGACCCTCTACTATCATTTATCTCATTATCTATTCCCCCATAGAAGTGAGTGAAAACATCATTTTATATGTCTGAATGTTCTCAACGAAATTCTTAATCATGTCGTCCTGTCATACAACAAATCTTTCAAAATAAGAGGATGGTCTTCCAAAAGAAGAATCTTCACTTTCTCTTGCATACAACAAAGTAGGGATGAACAAATAAACTGCGAAATCAAACTAAACCGCAACAAATGGTTTGATTTGGTTTGGTTTGGAAAAATTCCAAACCGCCTTAATCTATTTGATTTAGGTTTCAACTGTCAAAACCGCGGTTTCACACAGTCAACACGTCAAATTTTTAAAAATTAAAAAATAAAGGCAAACGTTCAATTTTAAAAAAAAAATGCAACACACTTTTTATTGTTAACAAATCAAAATTAAGGAATCAAAGATTAATTTGTTCAAATCAACAACTATTTGAAAATAATTCTTGCTCCTACAATTCATAATCATCATCCAAGATATTTTCTTAAAATAAAATTTTTAATATAAGAGCTAACTACAGTTTGCTTCTAAATAATTATTTTGTTTGTCAACATAAATTGATTCACAATAAAAAAACTCAATTAGAAACTTAATATTATTATTGAGCTAGTTTGAACTCGAAATTTTAGATGAATATGTCTTTGAGCTCACTTTGAAATATATTAATTCATTTGTTGGCAATTCATAGTTTCAAACCGCACCAAACAGTAAAAAATAATTTGATTTGATTTTGTTTAGAAAATGAAATGATTTGGTTTGGTTTGAAAAAATTCCAAACCGTTTTAAATGGTTTGATTTGAAATATTACTGCAAATTGCCCAAACCAAACCGTGTTCACCCCACAACAAAGTGAGAATTTCTAATTACGACATGTTTTATAACACTTATCCAATCTCTCCTCGCATAAAAAATTTGTCTTGCAAAATAAATACTTAAATATAGGATCACTAATGTCCATGTACTCTGAACAATCAAACAATAGATGAAAAAATTAATAAGATCATGCGTATAAAAGATAAGATTTACTGTTTTAACCATTGACAATGAAAAAAACTTGTATTAGAAATGGATTCGATAATCATAAAAAAGGGGGGAAAAAAACTAAAATTGTAAGATTGACAATGATGCATCAACATGGTATTATAGATTTTTACAATATTTATAAAACGTAATTGTTTTTTGATGGAAAATCTCAATTTTCAATTAAGTAAATTGGAAGACAATTTACTTATTGTTGTAGAAATTTAAGAATCATAAATATTGAATTAAAATATAACAATTAATACCATGCCATAATTAATTATTTTTTAAAATCTAGACTTAATAGGACAAAAAACCATTAATAAATATATAATTTCAAAACAATATAAATAAATTTGTTAAGCGTTACTGTAAAAAATGTGATATGAGACTTTTGGAATAAAAAATTAAATAATAATTAAATGTAATTGTAAATAAAATTATTTTGATAAATAATCTGATATAGAAAAGAAGTTTATTATGTATATGTATAAAGAACTTAAAATTATGATTATTTATAACAAAATTTAATATAACTTGATTAAATATTCAACAAAAATGTAAATAAAAATTTGACATTGGATTTGTATGGCTGAACAAAATTATTCATCCATAAGATTGAGATCAATAAATTATCACAATTATTGTAAAAAATTATTTAGGTATTAAATGTAACTTTCTATAAAAATACTAATTAATTTAATAGAACGCAATATAAAGGAGTTCCAATTTTTAGATGTACTGAATAACTAAAAAAAAGATTATTTATAAAAAGTTTTATACGATAAGTTTATTTAGTATTAGATGCGTAATACAATTTCGATATAATATTGAACTGAAAATTTTACATTGAATTTGTATGACTAAACACAAATACTTATTTGTAAGATTCAAAACATTAAAATGTCAGAATAATTTTCTGAAAAGAGAAATTTAAACACAAATAATCAAATATAAATAACTAAAAAAATTCTCCATAAAAATACTTAAGTAGAAGGAGTAGTGTGAATACAACAAAAATTGAGTTTTGGAGTGTGAACACAATAAAAACTGAATTTTTCTGACAAAATTTAGCTGTTTTTATATATTACTAGTACATAGCACGTGCATTGCACGTCTTATGTAATTGATTAATACTTTATGCAATTTTTTTGTATTGATAAAAATTATTGAACAATAATTACAATGTTTTATTATAACAAAATTAAACGTTATGATTATAATAAAACTTCTTTATATATAAATAATATTTTTGGTTGACGTCATACATTTTTTGTTATTTTTGTGTTCTACTTTTACCAAGACTTCTGTTTTTTGCATTGAAACTGAACATGAAAATGTGACACATAGTTATCCATGAGAGAATACATATTTAGGAACATTAGGTATTGTTTGATCTTGAACCTTGGTAATTGTCATTGCAAAGCATAGTCTTATTGGGAAGTGTTTCCTTTGAATTTGAATGTATATCCTTTATCATTTGTTGGAGTTAGTGGGGACCGCAGAAGGAAATTCTGAATATTTGGCATCATCACATGTTATAATTATCTCCTTTGGTAAGTTAATAAAGTCGACCTCCATGTAAGCGCTTTTCTATCCCATTATTAATTTTAATCAAGTATTGAGTAAATCTATTATCATTTTGAGCACGCATGTTTTGACTTAGTTAAATAAATATTACTCCCCCACCCAATTATATAAGCTGTCTTTTCTTTTTTTGTTTATCCTAATTATATAGACATATTTTTTTATTTAGAACTATTTATTTTGTTTATTTACCAATATATCCCTATTTATTACTTCCAATATAATAATTTTGATATTAAATAAGGGTAAGTTGAAAATTTTCTTTATAAAAATTATTTTTTCAATGACATTAAATATGTTTTTTTAATCAGTTTGAAAAGTCAAATAAGCCTGTATAATTGAAATGGAGGGAATAGATTATTTACAAACTCAAGGGCTTGCAAAATCATGTAACTTCACTAATGAACATTAATAAAATCTAATGCAAAAATGAAATGAAATGAAATGAGCGAGAGAAAAAGAGAGATTACAGCTCCCAATATTCAAAAGACACATGCTCCAAGAATACAGAAAACATTTAAATGTCAAAACAATATGCTAATCTACATGAAATAATATTGCTTGCCAATAAATGAACAAAAAAACGAATAATGACTTTATATTCTCCATGCATATTTCTTAGTCCAATAGCTTTCTTTTTTCTTTTTCGTTTTTCGAGTAACTTGACTGGAAGGGGATCTTAATTGATTCATTTTATTTGAGCAATTTGACAAATTTACAATTATCAAATAATGCACAAATCCATATTGTCAATCAATTAAACTTGGCATGGACAGAAATAGATTGTACACACTGCTATCTCTATCTTGTGACACGTCATCCAATGGCTCTATAATTGCTTTGTTCTTCTATGCTGTGTGGAGGAAATGAAGGAAAAAGTTAAAAGAAAATATGTTAGCTGGAAGGAAATCGAAATAACAAAAGAGAAGAAAAAACTATGACAAGTTTGTACACCCATTTTGTTAAATTTAATATACTGCAAAAGAGGTTGTAATGTGCATAATAGTTCAACTGTCATTCCCTTATATAAAGAAAGAAGAAAGCAATGCAATACATTTAATTTCATTCATTATAATTATTACTTTTTAGTAATTATATATATATTATTGCAAATTAACTCTAAAAACCCACCAAGTACTTTAGGGGTTACGGAAACAAAAAGGCAAACAATTAAATACTTGTAAAGGACTTAATCAAATTTAATTTCATTCATTCTTTATACTTATTACTTTTTAGTAATTATTATTATTATTGCATATTAACTCCATAACTCCACTAAGCACTTGAAAGTTGAAGGTCTAAGGAGATGAAAAGGCAAACAAATAAATACTTGTGAGGGACTTAATTAATTCATTTCCAATCAGATTGTCTACTCCAAAAACATGAAAAAATCACCTAAATAATTTATCTACATAGAAATATAACTCATTTGAGATCATGGGTCACATTACAGTACAGGCATCAGAAATGGAGAAACTGGAAGACATCATAATCATTTGTAAACATCTAATGTGTGGAGGCAACTCAATCAGAAAATCATAATTTAGATTCTAAGCTAATCGTATTCCAATAAGATTAGTACATCTTTTGCAATTTCATTTAGGCCTTGCCTACCTAGAGGGCTTCAAAAGATTTATATCCTCCATAGTTGAATAGGGGATGAGAAAATGACAGCTAAAAAAAGAGTGATGTTGGTTTTGTTATAGTGAATGGAGATCTGCTTTTTCAAGCATAATTGTAGTTAAGTTGGTAGTCAACCTGGGAAAAACAAATAGGTATACTCATGTTAAATCTTGAATTATGTTTGTTCAAATAAAAGATAGAACGGATAGTATATTGCAAGACACTGATAACTAACCCATGTAATGGGTACAATATGATAATAATGTTTTAATTTTTTAAATGTGATAATGGAAAAAATTAATTCTTCACCGTGACCAAATAAATTTGGAATCAAGATGAAAAACTTTATATGATTATCAAATTCAAAAGCTCTAATCAAAGCAAAATAATAATAATAATAATAATAATAATAATAATAATAATAATAATAATAATAATAATAATAATAAGCGAGACCAATTATAGTTCTAATGAACCAGAAGAACATCAAATAAACTTAACACTACATGAAATATATACTCAATCAAATTATTTCAATCACCTAATCCTTAAGAAATTACAAGGCTGTAATTAAAAAAAAAAATGATTAAACAATCTAAAATCTTAGCAGTGTCCAAATAATCTAAATTATTGAGAAGCATCAAATGCTCTATGTAGACTTTGAAAATAGTTTAAAGTTCAATGTTGGGTGAATTAGGCATAATGGGAGATTATCACTTCAATCTTGTTTCTTGGTCATGCTTAAAAGATACCTATGAGTTTGAGATAACATTTTGCTTCCAGAAATGTTATGATATATTATTCCCACTTATAAGTACAAAATGGAACTCATTTTGAAAGTAAATCATACATGAGAGTAACTGTAAGCAAACTTTTTGCTCTATGTACAATGAAATACAAAATATGAATATCATCCCGTCAAGTTTTCATCCATATTATCATTCAAGTAAAAAAAAAATCAGGTTGCTTCTGTCCTATATTCATAAATGCTGCTATAAATTTTCCAGTAAATAAACAGGGAATCTGATAAAGTAACAATTGTAGATAAGATAGTATATTAAAAAATTGAAACTGGACAATTAATCCATAAAAGCAGCTGAAGGCTAGCAACAATGTGAAAGCAAACAATTAAAAGCATACCTTTCAATGTAATAGAGGAACTGCTTGTAAGAGAAGTCACACGTAAATACATAAGGAGCAACATAATCAAAGGTAAAAGGGCTACAAACCTGAAGATTTGAGATGAGAAAATAGGTACAAAGATCAACCTTTTACTCTTTCAACCTATACAACACATTATTGTAAATTTATCAGATTCTTGTATACCAGGCTTAAATATCTTATAGTTGGATTTCCTTTAAAATTAGAAAAAGTAAGTACAAGATCAAAGTTTTGTGACACTAAAAACTCACGCTTCTATATGAAATTTACACTGGTTCACACATGAAGGAAGTTCACTTCTAATTCTGAATAACACCTAATTCAAAGTGAATAAAAATGGGTAAAAACAAAGCTTTTAGCATCAATAAAATAGAAAAGAGATGTTTACCTTGGAAAACACAACCATGAGGTTTAGCGAGAAGGAATCATCCCTAGTCTTTCTGAGGCGAAAATTCCACCAGCCTCGCTTCAAATCCACAATTAAGAATTTAGATTCCAATCAGAGAAAAACAACTTAAAGCATAAAAAGAAAATTCCAAATGAAGGAAATGTGAGAGAGGGATTTGGACTTCATAAATTCATTTACAGTGTTCATCACCCCGAAACACATGGGTTGATGGCAAGGAGGAGTTATCGGAGGCGATCTCGGATGTGGTGTCGCCAGGGATGCCGATGCGGAGAGGCGTTCGCAAAGGGGGTAGGTCAGTGCGGAATAGGGTTCGGGTGGACTGCACCTTATAATACTGTAAGGAAGAAAACCTCCAGGCCTTTCTTCCCCTTCATCATCGGTACATCTACCTTCGGTTACATCCAGAACGGTGTCATTTTGAATATCCAACTGCAATGTAGAAGAAATTGAAATATGAATGAGAGTGGTTGAGAAGAGATCAACCAAGTTGTTTTCTTTCTTCGTTAAAGTCACATGTAACGTCGGTGACCTGTAGATCGGGGTGATGAAGATCCACCGACGGTCGGAGTGTTTTCGTTTACAACATTAGGATGTTCAAATGGAGGATAAGGGGCGTATGGTTCCTAGATCTATTATTCTAGAATTGATAGATAGAAGTAGGAAGGGTATATTTGGTTTTGGATAAAAAATGCGAGGGCAAATTCGTCAAATAAAAGATTTTCATATATCCATATTTTTAAGTAGTAGTAGATATATAGATTATATATAGATATATAGAGCTTGTTTGATAGTGGTAAAATTTTCACATTTTTTCTTAAATTCATTTTCAATCACACGTTTCTGTGGGATCAATCATTTTTCATACTTTTCAATTACTTTTGAACCACACATTCTCCGAAAAGCTCAAAATTTATCAAAATTCATCCAAACATTCCTATACCAAATAGGCTCATAGATTGTAGGAAAGTTGAAGGGTCAAACTGTGCGTGAACGGTGCGTGAAGTAAAGGCAGCGTCCGCGCAACTTCATTTCTGTTTTCATCCAATCATCCTATGTATTTCTCATTAACTGACTTGACTTTTCTACTGTAACACAGCTTCTCTCACACACACACCATATTTGCCCGGATTACTCCACTCATATACCTAACCTGAATTATCATCTGTTTTTTTTTTTTTAATTTTCTTCATTTATAGTGTAAGATTAAGCAAAGAGCTCTCAGAAAACAAATAAAGAAATAAAACTATGAATAGAGGAGCTCTTGCACCTAAACTCAAGCTCTCTCTTCCTTCTTCCGATGAAGCTTCTCTCTCTAAATTCCTGTAATTCAACTCACAATTTTTTGAATTAAAGTGTATTTTGTGGATATTTCTGATATTTTTCTTTTCTTGTTTGTGATTTTATGTAGAACTGAATCAGGGACATTTAAGGATGGTGATCTGCTGGTCAACAGAGATGGAGTTCGTATTGTTTCTGAGATTGAAGCTGATGCTGTATGATTACTTTCGTTTTTCAATTTCTTGAAATTTGACCTCAATATTTCATTTTCCCCCTTTTTTCTGTGTTTTTGTCAGTGGAATTGATTATTTGATTTTGTTCTTTATTTCTCCTTAAATTGAGATTGGATGAATTAAAATTGTTCCAATATGTTATGGATTTCATTTTTGGTTTTTCGTCATTTAAGTATTTTCATATGTGAACCTCCTATAGACAGATCAAATTCGGAGTTTATGGAAAGAGCAACTATATGTACGGACACAATTACAGATTGGTTGACAGCAATCTGTTTTTCCATACATCACATCACTTGCAAAAGAAAAATGATTGTTGTACCCCCTGCTGCACTGCAGGGGGTACCGATGAGAGACAAAAAAAAAAATGGGTGGACCCCAAAAAGGGGGTCCACCCCCTGTATGTGAGGGGCGGTACCCCAGGCGGTACCGCCCCTGCGGTACAACAAGCAGGGTTCCTTGCAAAATCACCAAGTCATCCAATCTGTTAAATTAATCCGTACAAGTAGTGTTTTTCTTAAGGAAACTACAGAAGATCTGCTAAATTAATCCGTACAACTAGTGTTTTTCTTAAGGAAACTACAGAAGATCTGTTAAATTAATCCGTACAAGTAGTGTTTTTTCTTAAGGAAACTACTGAAGGCATAATTTCATTTATGTTTCCCTCTTTTCTTTCAGCCGGTCCTTATACAGCCATCGGATAACCAGTTGAGCTTAGACGACTTTGATGCAGTTAAAGTTATTGGCAAAGGCAATGGTGGAATCGTGCGGTTGGTTCAACATAAATGGACTGGCCAATTTTTTGCTCTCAAGGTACTTGAAAGTTGAATCTAATAATTGAAACACATAAAACTATCTGGAAATTTCTTTCCTTTTTTGTTTAAATTTTGTTTGGTACCTATATTTTAGCAACAAATCCAATAAATCTAAGTGTAGTGCTCCTTTTTTTGGAAAGGGAGTGTGTGTGAGTTTGTTTATTTCAAGAATAGGCTAGATCCAAAAAGCTGGACCTTTTTCCTTTATAACTAGGAAAGACACGTGCATGATCTCACGAATTACTTCTGAAGAAATTAAGAAATTATAAATAAGAACCATAGCATTTCATGATTTATTGGCAAATCTACTTTGATTTTCTAGGAACCAATAATGGAAAATTACATCTCAACTCAATGAAATGCTCGTTACCGATCAAGTATTCATATCTTCTTAATATGTGACAGGGAACATAAACTATTCAAAGTAAAGTGAGTTGGAAGAAGATAGATCTTTTTATTTTCTTGTCTTTAGATCATTTTACATGTTTTTCCTTATTTATTCGCTAATTCAGGTTATTCAAATGAATATTGAAGAGTCTGCTCGCAAGCATATTGCACAAGAACTGAAAATTAATCAGTCATCCCAATGTCCATATATTGTGGTTTGCTATCAATCCTTCTATGACAATGGAGCGGTCTCCATAATTTTGGAGTACATGGATGGTGGATCTCTTGCAGATTTTCTCCAAAAGGTCCATAAGGTTCCAGAACCATATCTTGCTGCAATATGTAAGCAGGTACAGGAAAATGCAATTCATTTTTCGGTCAGATAGATTTACTCTATGATGGACAGACACAGACACGTGTGTCCGACGATTCGTGTTGGATATATCGAAACGCGAATTTTCAAAAAAGTAATAACGCGACATTTCGTTGACACGTTGGTTAGATTCTTTACAATTCTTGTTTGATATAGTGTAAATTTAATTTTATACTTGTGTTACTAATTTTGTTATTGAAATCTTTTAAATATGAGTACATATTTGTTATTTAATAATAATTTTGAGTAAACAATATAAAATATTATTGATAAACAAAGAAAAAAGACTATGGTAGAGTGTCCAACGATTGTTGGGATCCGATACATGTCGAACACGGACACTTCTATCCTAATTAAAGTGTCCGTGCATAAGAGGATTTACTGAAGTTACTAATATTCGACATCTTACTCTCAACTAGGTACTCAAGGGCTTGTGGTATCTTCATCATGAAAAACATATTATCCACAGAGATTTGAAACCTTCGAATCTGCTGATAAACCACAGAGGCGAAGTTAAGATCACTGACTTTGGTGTGAGTACGATACTGGCAAGCACATGGGGTCTGGCCAATACCTTTCTCGGCACGTACAACTATATGTCTGTAAGTGATATTCAATGTACTAGTAAATATTTTTGCCATTTGCACTACAGAGACCTTTAGCCTGTGATAAATTTATGCATACTGTTAAGTGAATCTCACATCGAATTGTGATAAATTATGCATACTGTTAAGGAAAAAATTTCACATCGAATAAAAATGAAAATATAAACCAATTTATAATGATTTGGGCTACTTCTCTTAATCCTTTTAAGATGAGACCACAAGTATTTAATGGTATCAGAGCTCATTAAGCTCGAACGAGCAATTCGATCCAATTAAAACATAAAAAAATGAGCACACGAATTTCAAGATTGATTTGCTCAAACGAGTCACCATCTTGAGTGAGCATGTTAAGATATAAAATTCCACATCAAATAAAGATAAAAATATGGACCAATTTATAATGGTTTTGGCTATTCCCCTTAAGAAAGTTGACCTTTTAAGATGGAAAAACAAATATTGTTCCTTAGTTCGCTGCAAAATTATTTCTCTGTTTGCCACTATTTTGGTTCATGACTATTCATACGATTAAGGGATAAAATCTCACATCGAATAAAGATGAAAATATAGATCAATTTATAATGGTTTGAGCTACTCCTCTTAACAAAGTTTGCACGGGATTCGATTCACAAAAAGAAATTTATCGATCTTTTAAGATGGAACTACAAGTATTAACATAGTATCAGAGTCAATTAAGCTCCAACGAGTAATTCGATCCGATTAAAACTCAAAAAATTGAGCACACGAATTTCAAGATTGGTATGCTCAAACGGGTCACCAGCATGTTAAGGGATAAAATTTCACATCGAATAATGATGAAAACATAGGCCAATTTATAATAGTTTTGGCTATTTCTCATAACAAGATTGACATTTTAAGATAAAACCTCGAGTCTTTAACACATACTTGTTAAAATAAATATTGTTCCTTAGTCTGCTGCAAAAATTACTTCTCTTTTTGCCACTATTCTGGTTCATGACTACTTATCTGTATGTTATACTCCTTAAATTTTTGTTGTTCAATTGCATGGTGCTAGCCTGAGAGAATCATTGGAGGCAACTATGGCTACAGAAGTGACATATGGAGCTTAGGTTTAGTTTTCCTCGAGTGTGCAACAGGTCAATTCCCATATTCCCCACCGCAGCAAGGGGGATGGGATAATGTCTACGAGCTGATGGAATCCATTGTTGACCAACCTGCACCACGTGCTCCCAGTGATCAATTTTCTCCAGAGTTCTGTTCCTTTATTTCTGCATGGTAAAGATAACATTCCATCTACGTATCAATATATTAAGCCTATGTTCTTTAACACAATCATTACAATTTATAAATCAATTTATAAATAGCACGATTTTTCAAATCACTTTTTTACCACATTTTCTCTCTCCACTTTTCAACCACACGTTTTACCTCTAAAACATAAATAAACCAATTTATAATTAATACAGTATTACCAAACATAGGGCACTGGATAACATCCATTTAAGCCGGCATAATATTTATGATAACATCATACCAGGGAAGAAATCTTGTTACAATGGAATGCATGCAGCAAATCCCTAACCCTTCTAAAATATTGCCTATAAATTTTCAATAAATATAGTTGTCCTTTCTATGTGGCTTACCGTAGCATCTCGAGTTCAAGTCTCACTACCGCCAGTTTAGGAACATTGTGCATGTTTTTGATGACAACATGAATCTAGTCTGCACTTAAGGGGACATGTCGAAGATAAAAATTATAATAGACAAATATGTCCCCTCGCCGACACATTAATAAACTTTTCCTATGCTTCTACTACTACTTTGTTTACCCATGTTGTGTTGTGTTGTCTAGTTATTATCATGTCCCTTTCAGGTAATTTTAAGTACTTTATCGAATTCGACTCTGAAACCATACACCATTTATTAAATTCTGCAACCTTATATTGACAAGCGACAAATTTCCTTGCTTGTATGCACAATTGTTACTTTTATTGTGTTTGCACTCTGAGATCTTATGTAATTTACTTGTCTCAGTGTGCAGAAAGAACCAAAAGATAGACTGTCAGCAAATGAACTAATGGTAATGATTCATTCTTCTCCATTAGCTTGAAGTTTGTATTTGTTGGACTTTTCCCTCAAATTCATTTTCAATCGCACATTTCTACGGGACCCACCGCTTTCCACAATTTTCAATCACTTTTCTACCGCAAAATCTCCGAAAAATTCAAAATTTCTCAAAAACTACCTACACAAAACAGGCACTCAGTTTTTAAAAAATGTATCTTTATCAAATGCAGGTGCACCCTTTCATCACTAAGTATGAAAATCTTGATATCGATCTTGCTTCGTACTTCACCAGTGCATCAACATCACCCGGCACGAGTTAAGGGATGTTTGGTATGTGTATTGCTTTTGAGTTTATGTCGAATGGAATTCAATTATTAGAGCACAAGTTCATGAAAATCTAATAGTCATTAAGGATCTAGTTGCTGTGTATGTTTTGTATCTTGGTATTGAACCGCCGAACAGAGTAGAAAAAACAATCTTATGTATTCAGTTCCAAATTTTTGAATTCTATCTGTTTCATGACTGGATATACATTTTCTCGAGTTTTTAGAATTCTTTATAGTTTTTCGTATTTATTATTACCTTAAGGGTGTGTTTTGACAACCAATTATTTGTCATGGAAAATGTAAATAATTTCGACTTTCCTCAATTACCTTGTTTGATAGCACAAAATTTTGCCAATAAATTTTTTCCACACTAACCCCTCACGCCACGCGCCTATTTGCTTGGAAAAGTGGAAAAATATTTATTTTGCCTTATGGTCGGAACTGATTTTCCATGTTACAAGTAAAATTATTTTTGTCACGTTTGATCAATTTTGTTATTAATTGATTTTTATTTTTTCCAAAAAATAACCTTATTATTATCAGATAAAATGTGTTAAAAAAATTAATAAAATGGCTAAAATTTACTTATTTATCATTAAAAATAATGTCAATTAAATAACGAAATTTGAAAAACTTTTCACTTTTTTCATCTAGAAAATAATTTTCAGACAAATTAATTTCTTGAAAAATATTTTATTTTCATTCATTTTCTACCTTAACAATCAAACACACCCTAAGTTTTTACGGCTAAGAAAGTATTGATGGACGTGTTATTCGATATCCAAACGAGGTACCTGTTTATGACTTCATCTGATGCTCGTGTTTATGCTTCCCAGTTGCTCGTCGAACATCACATCACGTGCACAATTTATATTACATTTCGTCCATTTGAAAGATCAGGTTTATGCCCCATTCCTCTTGGTCTCGTGAGTTTGACTTATATATATATATATATGTTAATTTTGGATCGTGCGTCGCACGAGATTTGATTTTTAGTTGATTTTATTAACGTCAAATATAAATTAATCCAAAACATGAAATATAAGTTAATTCCAACTTAAAGTAACCATTTGCTAAAATAATTTTTATCTCGTGACTAAACAAAATCATATGAGAATAATAAAAAAAAAGAATTCTGTCCTTTTTCTCCGTGTGCTAAAATATTTCTATCTCGTGATTAAACAAAATCATATAAGAATAATAATTAAAAAAAATTGTCTTCTTTTGTTTGTTCTCCCCATTTATTAAAATATTTCTATCTCATGACTAAGCAAAATCCTACGAGTATAATAAAAAAAAAAATTTGTCAAACCAGATAAAAAGGAAAATAAATTCTTTTTTTTTTAGTTTGTTTATTTGTGTTTTTTTTTAATTTTTTTTTTTTTCACTTTTATCAAATCAGATAATTGACTTGAAGGTGTGAAAGCAACCAAACAAAAATGAATAGTAACGTTTGAAGAGACTCTTCTAATATAGGGGGATATATGTTTGTGGTATCCAAACCCTACAGGTATCTGAAAATGCACTGAAGCTGCATTGATATATCCAAACAAATCTCACGATGTGAGCTCATCTTGAATAACAAATCATGTGAAGATCCAAATTAATGAAATACTTGATCCTATCTTAATAAAAAGGAGGACAGAACAATTGAAACTGCCATCTTTAAAGAAAGAGTAATGTTATTTATCGCAAGATTGAGATCAATCTTAACTCAATTGGTACACATTCATTAGAGAATGGGAAGATGCCCATATGCACATGCACAAGCCACCTCTTCAATATCCAATAGAAGAGTGCCAATTGAATTGAAATTTATCTTAACCTTGAAATACATAACATTATTCTTAAAGAAAATGTGAATACTGCATAAAGAAAAGAGGAAGGATCTATGGCATCAAAAGGGTGGATGGATTTTTATGTTGAAATCCCGTTAAAGAGGATGATTTTCCATCACTAGAGTTCAAAGAGCATAAAAATCCATTCATAAAAAACTAGCTAGAGCATCAAAAGCAGTAACGCAGCAAAAGCGACAACCTGAAATACCATTGCTCAAATACAAAAGCTCAAGAATATTTCCACCCCCAAAAGAAGTAATTTTTTTTTATATCAAAAGATTTCAACTCTGGACATCACAATTTCAGAATTGCAACGGAAGATGGAAACCTTTCAGCATGAAGCTGCTAGTCACTATGCCTTTTTTTTTTCGCCCAACTACTCACCTGAGGGAGAGCGACTTTCAAGCATTCTAACTGATAATATGACAGTAGGTTTCGTGACAGCTCTTTATGGAAAGTAGTCATCAATACGTACTAAGACTGAAGACAGAAATGACTTGAATTAAAATGAAAAGTGCCACAAGTTTCAGCTTATTTAATGATATGTAGTTCAACGACAAAACAAAGGCATGGCATCTTGCAGATACTACAAAAGAAATAGCTAGATAGAGGTGTTTAGCACGATCCAGTTAACTCATTCAGGGGCACACACAGAAATTTTAAGAAATCTTTGCTAGAGCCTATATCAACAAATTTACAAAATACTCCAAAGGTTGCTCTGGAAATTTCAACTTCAGGTGCTTAATCTGATAGCCAAATTCATGTTGGATTGCACCTAACCAAGCAACCCAAAGTGAAAAATTCTCTTTATTTATGCAAAGAAGCGCCAAAGGGAGGGGAAGCCTCACAGAGAAAACCATTGAAAGCCAAACAACCAATTCAGTGAAGGAAAAACCCCAAAATATTAGACCCCTTAAATTCATTGAAAGCCAAACAACCAATTCATAAAAAATTAATCCACGGCTCAATGGTGGAGAACTTTAAAGCAAATCAGGAGAGAAAAATTCTTTAGGACGGAGGAGGCAGCAGTGACAACCACCTCTGATCCAAGTCCAGGGAATTTTCAAAGGGAGCAGAGAAGATCTTTTTATCAATCAGTATTACATTCGCATTAGGAACTTGTTTGCTCCCGCTCATTTTTTCCAACTTTTCCCTCAAATTCGTTTTCAACAACACATTTTTATGGGACTCACCACTTTTCAATTATTTTTCAAACACACAATCTCGCAACTACTCAAAATTTCCCAAAAACCACCTACACCAAACAGACGCTAAAAGTACAAGATTCATGTTCATTCCTTAAAATAGTGATGGCAACGGGTGGGTTTGGGTCGGGTACCCCCGCCCCATGAATTTTTTTTAATCCCAAACCTGCCCGCTTCCCGTCAATTTCGGGGCAGGACGGGTCAACTCTGCCGCCTCTACCTTAGAATTATTCTTCACATGACATCTCACTATTTTTCTCATCTTGATGACCTTCCTTCAAACTCCAATGGGGCAACTGCACCCACTCAGACCATTATGCTAAACTTGCAACAATGCTACTGCATGAGGAACCATTCCCCTTAAGATTTCCTATCATGTTCAACAAAATAAGGTACTCATGACTGCGATTCATCTCAGTTTTCAGTAAAAAAAAAAAAGATAGATTATATTATGAAAGCCCCAAACAGATCACCAAGAACACGGCTTTGACAAAATCAAGATAGTGATTGCTAGAAGTATATTGCTTCTCAAGGTGCACACATATTCTGCAGTTCCTTCTACATGAATGTCAGAAGTATTTAAGTTTATTTGTTTTCACTTTTCATTCAGTTTATTAAACAACTGCTCTGAAAAGGACTATACAGACATCAAAAAAACCTCCAATAACTGACAAGCGCTACCATGGTTGCCCAACGCAGAGAAACCAAGGTAACAACTTTACCGCAACTAATTGGTGTCAAACATGTATGTTCTAATAAGTTATTCATCCACCTTTCACCTAAATAAATAACAAGCTCTTGCCTTTTTTCAAATTTTTTTCAGATAAATTGCCCACCTGTCCCCACCTGTGTTCTGGACCTCAGAAATCTCCTCTTCCAGCCTAGAAAAGTTTTATATTACACATCCAGATGTAATAGTTCTTTTACACGTTTATGGTATAATTATAAAGAACACAGTAATTCAGGAGTGTTCAATAAGAAAAGAAAATTGATTTCCAAGTCCACTCTTACTTTTGCTATTGGGTAATCTCACCTGGAACCATAGCCAAACTTTACTTCTCTAATATGGAGTTTGAGCCTTATTTTCTAAAAATCATTTTTTTAAACTCATTTTCAACCACAATTTCTCCCAGTAAAATAATTTTGCCAAAAAAAAATTCAATATTACAATATTTATTTCCCAAAAAATAGGGCTCAAACAGGGCCCAAAAAAAAACTGAGCTGGTTCATTTTTTTCATCACCATAAATTCTTTTTTTTTTTAATTGCTGACACCATCCATTAGTAAATTCTTGCACAATTGCACTATTGAAATATGGAAAACGAGACTCTTGCACAATAAATATGCACAATCTAGTTCTAATATATATATGTACCTAGTGATATTCTAAAAATAGGTGTGACGCAGACAGAAGTAATCAAGAACAAATGCAATCATGAAATGTTGATTTGTGCACGAATACTGTTTGGACCAGAACAGGAGAAAAATCTCATAATTATATTATTATGATTTTAATCAATCTATCAAAAACATTTCCCAAAATATTATTGTGACTCTAAGATCTAAGGAAAACCTAATTAAAATTGCATTAATAGTCCCTAAACTCCTAATGAAATATAAATTCAAGCCAAGCTAATTAAAAATATCAATTTGACTCTCATTAGTAATTAGTAAAAGAACAAAATTAAGTCGAAATTCTGAAGATATAATCAAGCCTTGCATGCATCTTTATTGATCAAATTACATCACCTCTCAACAAGTTTTGAACTCTGATTGTGTTCCATATTATCCTCCATTGCAGTATCAACAAGCATATAAGCATTTTCATTCAGTATACATTTTGTTTAACATTGATTTTTCTATTAGCGCACAACCCTTTTTTGATGTTGATGACATAGCCTCTGTTTGTTAAAATTTTTTTGTTTAAAAACATAATTTTTTATGTTTTCTAAGTAAAATATGTGGTTGAAAAATGGAAAGAGAAAATATGTGTGGTTAAAAAGTAATTTGGAAAATTGTGTATGAAAAAACATGTTTGTCAAACGGAGGCACAATTTCTGAATTTTTTTTACTTCTTTATCTTCTACTATCGGGGAAGAACGGAGTAAAATGCTTCAAACAAATTACAAAGCTTACCTTACCATAAGAGGTTATTCCTTGGAGCATATTCAGCACAATCAATTGTAAAAGTTCTGCCACATGAGGAGTTCCTGTCTGATAGAAATAAACATCTTGTGAGACTATAAGTCTTCTGATTTTTAGCATTTGGTAGGAATACTTGCGAAGTGTGATGGACGAGACATAAATTCTAATGGAAGGGCTCACTTCACATTCATATTCAAGAAAATATCCATCTAAGTGACAGTGCAACATTCAGCATCATAAAAACTGTACTTATGGACTTACCTTTGACCAGCATTAATGGCACAGAAAGGCTTTGTACACATGTAATAGTATGCACTGTTTAAAAATATTATTATTGAAAGTGAAACCCAAGATAATCTGAAGGCCGTTACCACTGTAATTTAGCAAAACTAATTGCCAAAATTCAGGTTAATAAATCTTCAACATCAAACAGGATACAACAATGATTTTCCACAGTGAGAAACTGGACAGAATATGTCAGTCTTCATCGAACAGAAGCAGGAATATACCCAAAATAGGAAGTGTGTCCAAAATATGGGCCATCAAAGACTTTCTGCCAAGATAAGCTGTTTTCAAATGACTATAGTTAAGAATGCACACAGCCTCCAAGAGTATGTAGGGTAACTCCAATAGTAAATAAAAATAGCCACACGTTCTCTCATCCACTAGAGCAAAATTATCATAATATTCCTTGATTTAGAGGAAATTTATCTTGGACATTTTATGCAACACTAGATGATGCTTAGTAAATGAAACAAACAAGAAAAGAATAAATAATATCCTACAGCAATGAGGAATTTAAATGAAGAGCAAGTGATCTGGAAAATCAAAATTAGCTACACGTGCCTCAAAACTCCTTCTACACATTCAGTCGAATGTGGATAATGGGTTTGAATTGATAACCAACATACAATTTGGCAAACCCTATATATATTGGAGTGAAGTTTGTAGCTCACCGAGTACAAGTATCATGTCTAGAGTCTTGGACATTTATTGTATACTTTGAAGGAATTCAACCTGGGGATTAGATAGGATATATGGTCACCAGTAGGTTGTCCCCAATAAAACAGTTCATCCACTTGACCAAAATTTGGCACATGCGTCACCTCCTATCTTACATTGTTAATACCTTCATATTCCACGAAGAAACATCAGACGTTAATGGGAACAATTAGAGCTTTCTGCATCCAACAAAACTTAAAAGTGTTAGCGCAACTGTAACTTCCTGAGATGAGTGAAACTTTTGAAGTTATCAAGTCAATTGAATCTATAGTAGAAGTGCATAGTATACACAAGTGAAAAATCTCACAACACTTGCACACTTGCCACAGATCGCAAAATAAACAAAACAGTAACTTATTGAGAATATAAATTTATGTACAAGAACATTGCTCTCTGACATGTAATTGCTACAGCCAAAATACAGGGTTTCCTAAGACCTTATCACTAAGATACTAACTTATACGTCGAACAAAAAGATCTTTACAGTAAAGGTGTCAACTTGAGCAGGAACAACATCCAAGCATCTTAGAGGCTCATTCAAAACTCTTAACCAAAAGAATACATGGCCTACTCGCTCACTGTCAGGAGTCACATGACATCCTAGTAACCAGCCTTCCATGACAAACAGTTTTCTTCTGTGACTGTATAATAAACAGGAATGCATAACGATTCGCAAGGTCAAACCATCATATTCAAGTCTGTTAGATCATCCATCGGAATTTCAAGCCCACCCATATAGTCATGATCCTGCAATCCGACGTCCTCAATGTTGTTCAACCAAGATCCCAGGTCCTCTCCTTGACTAGCAAGATCATCAGGTACACCTAGATCGCCCATCCCAGGAAGTTGCAAGCCAGACAAATCTATGGGTTCCTCCAAGATATCCATGTTATCATCATTTTTATCCTTGCCATTTGATTTCAATGCAGAAAACAATGTTGTTTTAGGTCGCTCAGACATCTTCCCAAGCGGGCCATTGACAGAAGCAGTGAGTTGACCTGTTCTCTGTCTAGGTTTTGCTTTAGGCTTTCTCTCGCCCTTGACATTGGCCAGTGCAGGACGACCAATTTTAGTGCTTCCACTTCTGGATAGCACCTCTCTGTCATTTCCTTTTCCTTCTCTCTCACTCCTTTTTCCTTTTGCACTGCTTAAAAGTGAAGTTCCAATGCCTGATGGGACAACAGTGGATGACCCAAGTGTACCTCCAACAATTTCATCAGGTAGTAACTTGCCAGTAGTTTGTTCAGAACCTAGACTTGCTGATATGGGAACTCCAGAAGAATACATTTCTTGATAGTTTGAAGATGGACTGTGCTGTGAGTCTAAGGGAGCTGCAAAATAAATAAATGCTGCCAAAACTAAGATAATGGACAAAAACAAAAAAGCACCATCATACCATATGAAAAATAAAGCTAGAGATTTATCAAACTTGTCTTTTATACTATTAATAATGCACTTTATATAAACTACTGTTTCTAAATTAAACTACATACTGTGATTCTTTGAACTTCAAGCATTCCATATTACTGCTAGAAACAAGTAATCAGGGATGATATTTTTGTCACAATATTTTAATTTGCAAGCAATTCTTTTCCAAGATTAACATTTGATCTGCAGATTAAAGTTAGACTTATCATGATAATCTGTATTTAATAAAATAATAAATGCATGTCCTCAAGGGTAGAGAATGTGGGAACCGTGTTTCATACATAAACCTCATCCACAGGGCTTATGGATATTGATCTGATGGTACCCATCAGATGTAGATATTGATATGTCATAGTATCTATCCTTAGTAATACCAGTTCAAGTCAAAGGCAGCAAACATGCATCTTATATAAAAAATTTAAAAAGTTAATAAAACATTCGGCAATAAGACCAACCTGAAGTTCTAACTTCAAGAGAACATCCAGATGTGCTAAGCTGCCGCTTTCCGGATTCATTATCAGCACTTGAATTCACTGCTTGTACGTTGCCAAGGTGTGCAATTCCAGAAAGGAAAATTTCTTTATATGAAGGCTCAGCAAAGCAGCTCTTTCCAGTTGCATCTAATTCCCGACATCGTTCCAGTGTTCGCTTAACAAAAGCCAATGCAGCTTGTTTTGCCATTTTACCACTGGCACTTTTCATCCCATGAGCACTAGGACCCCAACAACTCTGGAAAAAACAATTTAACAATTTCATATTCAATTACAATGAAGCTAGGACACCAATGGAGCTAGTTTGCAGTTCAATGAATAGAAATGGATAGAGATGTAAAATATCTGTAAACAGCGAAGTTTAAACATTTAACATTGTATATGCGTTTTACCTGAAACATAAACTTACATATTTAAATAATATTAACACTAAGAAATATGGCAATCACTGAACTAAACGCAGTTTTTCACACAGAAAGTGACGGACTTGCTTGAGTAGGAATCTTGGAGTGTTTTACTTTTGATTCCCAAAGGGATGATCTAAAAACTTTATTTCTCCTGTCATTTCTTTGAGTATTTACTGAACTCATGTTATTTTCCAAACTGGACTGGCTTGTTGGAGAAAATATTTAAATGATATACATTTTGGAGATGACAGCTCAGTATTTACTCAAAGAAATGACACGCAAGTCTGTTCTCTTTGTCCAAACGATCTAACACGCTCCCTCAAGAAATAACAGCTCACTATTTACTCAAGAAAATAACATGTTGTTTCAAGCTTAAAAAGAAGTAAAACTTACTTCTAACTCTTTGTTTCCAATTATGTTTGGCCATGTATTTCTTTCTTCTAAATCTAAGTTTAAAAAAATAAAGAATAAAATTACGTTATTATCAAAACAACTTTCATTTCCAACATTGACTAGTGATACAATTTATTTATTTGAAAACTTAATTAGAGCTTGTTTGGTAACGGAAGAAAAAAGGTTCAGCGAGATTCTCAAGGGATCACGGACCGACCAATTTTTCTTGCCTTTCTACCCGTGAAGTGGAAAGACATCACCAAATCAAGTGAAAGCGGTCTGTCGGTCTTAGTCCTGGTTGTGGTTGAAAAGTGCGAAAAGTTGTGGGTCCCATAAAAATGTGGTTTAAATTGAGTTTGGAGAAAAATTTGGAAATATCTTTTGGTAGAAAATGGGCCCTTATTTATTTATAAGTAACTTTTTACTACCCAAATAAGCTCTAGATTCTAGAAGTCGTCGTTTTTGCTTTCTAAATGAATATAGGATGGTAGAGTAAGGAACCAATATATTCTTTTTGTCCCTTTTTCTTATTTTTCAATATTTTTTCTTTTCTTTTCTTTTTCTTTCCTTTCCTTTCTTTCCTTTTTTTTTTTTTTTTTTTGGTGGGTGTAAATATTTGATTCTATTTACAATTGTTAATAATCTAACCAAAATATACGAGCTATTGAGAGATGGAATTTCCTAGATTGCTAGTGATTCTATTTTCTAGTGTGACATCCAAAAAATGTCCGGCAGATTCAAAAACTAAAAAAAATTAAATTTTCATTAATTATGGTCCCATGATTTTATGATTAACATATAAAATTAAATTAAAAAGGAACAAAATTGAACCGAATATGTAATGATCCAACATCTATGCTCAAGTCGTTAACTTATGGATTTCCGTTATGGGAGAGCTTTAGCCCATACCCAAGATTCATAACTAGTTCTCCCAAATTTATGTTTTGTAATCGCTCATTGTGACGTAAGTAGTACAGGAGTACTTTCAAGTTAACTTTTGCAAATCCTTCTTCTTCCTCCTGTACATCTAGAGGTAAGACTGGTATTTCTCCTCAATCTTGTACTAATATTTTCAATTGATAAGCAACGTAGGGGTCCCGAAAAAAAATGTTTGACTAGGATTGTCATATCTTTAAGGTGGAAGAATGTATTCAGATGGATGAAATCCTATTCCGTGTAAGAAGCAAACTTGATGGATACAAGTAATATTCAGATGCAAACAAATTGTATTTACTTCACTTTTATAATGGAAGTATCAAGTATGTATTAAAGTCAATTAAATAAAGGAAGGATATAGGATAGAAAAATTACCATATACTTTTCGTAAGCCATCCCTACAAGTTTTTCTAGAGCACATTGTTCAAACAGGCTGCAATAGAATGAAGTGTTTGGGTCATTGACATGAAGCAAAAATGGTAAAGATCAGAACAAAAGCTAAATGTCTGAATAAAGAAAACATTTCTTACTTTTCTTGAAGTTCTTTAGCATCAGAAGCTGAAGTAAGTAGTTTGCCAAGTAAACTTTTCTTCCTTGAAACCTATTCATCGACTAAAAAATGAGAGAGGCTCCTGACATGAATTAAAAACTTTGATGCAATCTAGAAGCTTCACTATATAAAAAGCCAAGAATATCTTATAACACAAGCAAAATCAGAGGATCGATTTAAATTCCTGATCTAAACATAAGTTCAGATTCAACATTGACCTGAAGAATGGACAAGAAAATAATGGGATAGAAAATTATTAAGTCTAAGAAAATTTTACACAAAGTACAATCTCATCAAAATCAAAGTTGCAGGGGTAAACCATTGATAGAGGAAAACTAATAATTGCATGCTCTATCTGTATTCAACTCCAAAAATGGGAAAAAAAATATATAAATTAATTAATTCTGGGCATCGTGATTGATGATCGAAGCAGGATTTCAATGAATATAGAGAGCGATACACAAAAGGAAGAGGAGGGGTTTCCATCTGATCATACCTCCTCTTGATACTTTTCATCTAATCTACTAAGATCTCCACTGATTTCTTCATCTCCAATCTGTGCCAAATCAGGCTGATCAAAAGGCACGGAAATCACAACAATGCAGAGAACTCACGGTAAACGTATGTGAAAATATAACTTATTGATTGCATATTGAAAGAGAAATAAACGTACCACTAAATCAGGGTAAAGTCCAATACTATGAATCTCCACGAGAAGTCTTTCATTTATTGACATTTTATTGTACTGATATTCAGAACATTCTACAGCAGGCATCATCTGGTCTGGAAGTAAACCATTTGGCCAATGATTGTAGATTGGAAGAATTCCAGGGTCTGCAATAGAAGTGCCATTATGATCTGGCATCGTCTGGTCCAATTCAAAGAAGAGTTCTCCATTAGCATTTATCCTGTAACCATTAGAAGCGGAATATCTGGAAATATCTCGATTTTGTGATCTTGATGAGCAGAAAGTATCTGATTCCATATCTTTTTCCATTTCAAAACGAGATCCATACACATCAAATCTGGGGTCTTCATTTCCAGGGCAGCAAAGCTCTTGATTTCCCTCTTCGGGAATTAATGCTGCAATCAGCGTCTGATAAAGAGAGATTTCCTTTGCTGTGCTAGCCCCAGGAGATAAATGTTCTGGGCTTAGTTCAACACCTTTTGTTTCACTTTCTTCTCTGCTAGGATCATTCAACACGAATCCAGTATGTATTGAAGCAGAACCCTCTGCATCAAAAGGCACCAGGGCTGGTGTATCCAAGGTGGAACAAAGATTAACCTGGTAGGCAAAGGAAGAGAATAAGTAAAATTCATGATCAACCGGTTAAAAAAATTTAGCTGCAAGAGAGATGCCACCGACTACATACTCAGCAGTAGAGCAGATAAGGCATCCAGAAATTACTCTACTAATTAACGATACAGAGATTTGAAATTTAGAAAAAAAAAAGAAAAGAAAATGGAACGGTTGGCAGTAGATTAAATGATTAATGAGCAAGTTTCGACCAAAATAATCTTCATACAACAGACTTAAAAACATAGCCCCTGTTTGGTTCAGCTAGAAATCGTAATTTTCTAATATTTTGATAAAAGTTGATGAAATATGTGATGAAAAGTTGACATAAGTTGTGGATCCCATGAAATATGCGAGGAAAAATGAGTTCTAGAAAATGGGGGCCAAATAGGGGCATAAGGTTATCCAAATAATTTATGGTATGTATGTTAGTCAACAATAGAATTAAACAAAACAATCATTGTCCCCTTTTCTTTGAAACAGCGCTCATCGTTGAATACCAATGAGTTGAGTCACTTCTCCTTTTCCTTTTCCTTTTCCTTACCCTTTCCCTTTTTCATTTAAGACCAACATAAATTTGATCAATGAGTCTTTACATTAAAAAAGGATAATTAATTATTGAAACAAGAAAGTGGCTATGGGTTGATCAATGAATCTTTATATTAAATAAAAAAGGATGATTCAATTATTGAAACAAGAAAGTAGCTGTCGCTTAGAGTACATTACTCAAATGTAAAGAGGGGAACTCTAAACTCTCTCAAATTATTTTCAGGATTCTATACAAAGAAAAATGAATATGAAAGGTTAGCTCCCAATTAAAGAAGGGGAAAGGGGAAGGGAGTAAAAAGTAATCATATTCACCTAGACATAAATATAAGCCATGTTTAGTTTTCCCATGAAAAATGGGAAAAATTATATATACAACAAATATTTTCTTTTTGCTGTTAATAAAATAGAGAATCTCAGGTTAGCCTTTACAATATATGTTGTAAAAGATAAATTCAGCCAAGCTGGTAACAATCTCAAAAACATGTGATAGAGCACTACATTAATATTCACAAAAAATGAACTCGTTCTATTATAATTTCCAACTAAAAGATAAATAAAAATCCAACAGAACAAGGATGAGATCGGTTGTTTCTCCACTTCACAGCAATGATTAAATTTTGAAGCTAAAGTATGTTGTCGTAAACTAAAGAAAAATACATGGGAATAAAATCCCTCATAATTATATACATGCTTCAGGCTAAGGTTGCCAAGAACAACTGAGCATGAGAAACTCAGGCAATGTTTAAGATTATTGACAAATAAGTAATTTTTCCAGGTTAATCTTTTAAAAGATGGCAAAATTTCCACCTGTATTTCTTTCAAACCATCATGATAAAATTGCTAAAAGAATCCAGTGTGTAGTACGTGTGATCTTGCAAATAGAATTCTGTACGTGTGATCTTGCAAATAGTATTGATTCAGTTGTTATAGTCGCCAACATAACATCTATTTTAATATCAGGTGGAACTTACAGAAGTCATGGCAGTTGACACTGTAATATTGGTTTTGGCATCTAACATAATCAGCAGATGTTACATTTACACAGTGAGAAATGATTGGATGAGTACGCTTCAACAAGGTTGGACCTGATTTAATTGGCTAAGTACGCTTCAACAAGGTTGGGCATGATTTGAACAAATGGCTGTTGTTGCTAAATAAAGTTCAGCAGGTAACAAGAGAGACTATTGTACTTGATAAAGGATTACTCATCTGATTCTTAGATATGTTAACAAAAAATAAAATCATGTTCATAACACAAGTGACCACATTTAATTACTACATTTCAGAAATTTAGAGAAGTCAATTCTTGCAGAATCAGAGCTCAGTGTTCTTCAAATATAATCTACGTACCTGGTCTTTCAGATATGCAATGTCTGTATCAGATATGAGACGATACAGAGGTTCCATCTTCCTCCAGAACAGGTTAGAAAGGGCTTGTGCTGCATTCACAACCAACGAATTGATGCCACGAGAAGATATTCTAACAAATTAAGAAACAACTGTTTCTGTTCGAAATTAATACCAGTATTTGTAACAGCATTTGCAGCAGCTAACAGCTCTTCATGCCCATCATCTGAACCAACTAAAAAATTGAAATAAAAAGAAAAAAATAACAATCATCACACAGTAAACCCTGTAATAAGATAACAAAATTAAATTTTTGAACCAAAAGCTAAAATGTTAATTACCAAGAAAATCCGGTGTTGTATTAGCTGCATTGTGCTTTTGACGCGTATAAGGCTTCCTATCAGAGGGCTTCCGCGTAGGTGGTCGACCTGCCCTGTTGAACAAAAATTGACAAAGTAATAAGAAATTCTCAATCCAATGAACATGTCAGCTCTCACTACAGAGGAGCAAATAATGCGAAGGGAGAGGAAACGAAAAGGAAAAAAGGGAATTATATCAAACCTTTCATTCTTTTCAAAACCAAATCTTGAACTTCTTATTTGTTTTGTTGTTCCGACATTTCCATTTCTTTCAACTGATAAATTCATGAGGGACCTGGTGGAAGTAAATCCACGGCCACTCCTACCTTGCCTTCGGACACCGTCTCCATGGTCTTCCCCACTAGCTGTCTTATTTTTTCTAGGTGGTAGCAGCAGGGCGGACATTTTTTGGACATTCTGTCCACATTTTTCATCCATCTCGTCAAACTTCTTGTTTTTGTCTCTTGGCTTAGCTTCAGCAGCCCCTGATTCCTCACTTTCAGAAAATGCAGCTGAAGAGAAGTTGTCACTTTTTAGTTTAAGTTGCTGTGGAGAATGTCCAGGCATGCGACTTTCATTCCCCATCACATCAGACATCGTATCGATGGTAAGGGTCTCATCATTGCTGGGGATGATAGGAACATAATTAGTTCTTCTTGCTGTTCGAGAGATCTTCTGTGGCCTCTGGACCCAGTTAGCAACAGGAGGTGAAGAAGACCGTGTTGAAGATGTGCGCTTACGGTTAGTAGCCCCAAGGGCACCAGGTGGCTTGCTTGTACAGTTAGAAAGCTCCCAATCATTACTTGTCGTAGCCTGTTGCACCACTTGAGATAACTTGGATACGCCACCTCCAGAACCTGAACGCGGAGCCCGAGCATTTGCATTCAACTTTGAGCTTGAGGTAGGGTTGCCAGAACTGAAATCTTCACGGGTATTTGCCCTGAATCATGGGAACAGAAGAAATAAACAGTTATCTAACATGAGAGGAGGGTTTTAGCATCACAGAAAAGAAAATCCCAAACGGAATACATATGGAATTCATAATACCAAGAATACAATGGAAACCCTATCCCCACACACAGTCCCACTCTGATTGCAAGAGGAAAATCGAAAAGGAAAATGCACAAATCCATGGAACCATGCAATTAACAAATTATTTTTTTCCGATTAATTAAGAAAAGTTGAGATAATAATTTTCATACTTGTTAACAGCTTTGAGATTCACCCTCTCTTTCTCTGGAGCAGTTGGACGCTCTCTCCTCTCATGAGCAGGGCTGTTTTCATGCTCAGACCTAGAGATAGGACGTGTACCTAAGCCAGTCTGCTGCAAAGCAGCTTCTGCTTTTCCAACTCCTGCACCCTCACTGGCAATCGCAGGTCTGCATCAACATTAAGATTATTAGGAATGAAAAATGATAATGTGCACTTATACTTAGATAAAAAATGAGGATCGAACTAAGCAATATAAAGAAAATAAAACTTAAATTGTTCCCCTGCAGTTACTAATTTTCCAATAAGAAATACGGTGGTTGCCTTTCCAAACAATAAGGAGTTGCACAAAAGCTTTAAACAAAAACCATTTGTTTTGAAGACAGGACAACATTAAATTAAAGTTTGTAAAGTTCCTCATTATTACTCAGTTAAAACATGAATATAGGGTTTAGATCATAGGACCACCAAGCAAACAGAAGGTGAACTGGTGAAGCAAAATCTCAAAGTAACTTTTGAATCCAAAATAAGACATAAAGAACCATACACTAAAAAATTAACCTGTCACATTATAAAATAGCAAAATGCTAATACCACAATCACTAAAACCAAACTTCACAACATATCATTTCTACAACCGATGCATCTATTTTGAACGGTTCAGAACAGAAATGGTACTGACTTTTAGCATTTCGTTATATGAGCTAAAATATCCATACAAACCCCACAAGATGAAATCAATCAAGTAAATAAATAAAACAATTTGCAGTGTGAGCAACATAGTTGTGTAACCTATTATTTTCTGTAAAACTATAGAATTAAAAATATATCATATTCATTAAGATAGTCTGTGTATCTTGTAATCATCCAAAGGACCAATAAAATTGAAATTGTAAAGCTCATAACAGCAGTTAATACCAACAAGACTCTTGGAAAAATGAATCAATCAAAAAGTTTTTTTTTTTTTTGTTCAGTTTCGTAAAAGTAAACTGCTAAAAATAGGAACTCCCCATTGATCAAATGACACCAAAAAATTTCTTATCAATGTATAGCACATGTTTGGCCAAGCATAAATATCAAGAACAAGTAAAAATATATTTATAAGTAAATAAAAAAGTATTTAAATGATTTATTTATTTTGTTGGTAGGAGTTGGAAATATGAAAGTGACTTGAAAGTAACCCCTCCCCCATCGTCAAAATAAGCAACTCTTTAAAAAATAAAAAAAATAAAAAACTATTTAAACATGTTTGAAAACAAAAATTTACTTGAAAATAACATTAACTTATTTTTAAGCTTAGATAACTCGCTCTATAAAATCAAATGCAACAGTGTCGTTTAATCTCTCACCACAGACAGATGTCTGACCTGCAACAGTTTGAGAAACAATACCTGAAGCCATAGGAATCATTCATCCTCGAATGGGCATCAGTAGGAAGTCGTGGCTGCATTACTGACTTAGACTCCCTGTATCCATCAGCAGATTTCACTACTGTTGAACTTGCAGTTATGTCTGTCTTTATTCCAGTACGCTTTTTCTTCATCTTTGATTTCTCCCAACCATCAACTGTAAGGGACGTTGTTCGATCCTCACCATTAATCACACCGCTCTTAGGAAATCTTAATATTTCCCTATCCTTTTCCATAACTCCAGTTGACCTTGAAGGGGTATTTGCCTGTACATCCATCTAAATCAATCAAAACTTGTATCCTACTTGAGAGAAGTTGAAACATGTTTCTTGTATGAATTAATAATGAAGAAAAACAATAGAGAATGCAAGGGCAAGTTTAGCAAGAGATTAATTTCAAACAGAAAGAGAATTCTGAACGTGGACCAAAAGGTAATCAATCAAGATTCCAAACAGATAAAAAGAGAAATCATAAACAAAAAGAGAAGCGAGCAAAACAACTTGAATCCTAATTCTTATCTTTATTTAGATACTCACTTTCAAACAAGTAAAATAGTAGAATATCATTATCACATAACATTAAGACTAAAAACAAGTTATTACAACCCTATAATACAAGAAATCAGACAAAAGGGGGAAAGCAAGTAGCTAATGAAGAGGACATTATAAATCAACCTTCCATAATTACTATAATATAATTAAGCATAAAAATATATGCGTACAGAACTTGGCAACAATAATCAATGCATAAGACCACCATGTCTATTCTGTATAAAGAAAAAATATTTTCAGAATACGAATTAAGAAAGAAACTAAACATACCCTTGGGTCTACCATAGAAGTTCGTGTGCGCTTGTTTGGAATGGTATTTTTTGTCCTTTCTTCTGATCTTTGTTGCTCCAATTCAAAACTACTCGTCCTGGTATGACTTTGTGATCCCATTTTACTAATGCTCACCCCTGAACCTGACCGATCAGTTGTCAACAAGGCATTGGACCGGTCATTTGATAAGGTATCCAGTCGGGACCTCTTCCTTGATGCAGTGGTTGGGAAACATTTGTTGATTACGGATAAACAATCGTTGAATATCTTTACACGTTCCCTGAAATGTGGTGCAAGTTCAGAAATAATCATTATCCCTCATTTAAATCCATATGAAGGAGAAATGAAATAAAATAAGGAAAAAGGTCAACAGTAATTACCTGGCTTTAGAACTGCCATCCCGGACACCAGCCTTGAGTCGTCTGAGATCATCTGATGCAGGAGAAGGCAGTGGTTTGCTTTTTGGAGGTCCAGGTAGAGGATCTTCTAGTGGGATGCCAACGGCAGCAGCTGCAAGTCGCTTAAATGCCACAGGTCGATTCAACTTATGATCCACAACCATTGACTTTGGATCTAAACGCACGCATTGAAAAAAATTCATCACGTCTCCTTGTGTTACAGATGAACTGCCTCTTGTCATATTTGGAAGACTTGATAATATTTGATTCTCCATGTTCTCGCGGAAACTACCCGATCTGTCCAGAGAAGCAGAAGTGTACGACCCACGATGCCCAGATGTGTATAGTGGTCTATCTGGGCTACCAGAAGATAGATCAAATTTGCTAGATGCTGACATTGCATCAATGTCCACACGCTCTCTGTGTTAGAAAAGCGGTTAACACGGTTGTGCATGGCAATTTCGTAATATTACGTTCTACGGCATATAATAAAACCAAAGATCAATTTTTAACTTTAACGGCAGAATAAAATATTCCTGCAGCCCAAAAAGAAAAATTGGAGGTCAGGTGAACCCAATCTATAAAAATCATGTTATTCAAATGTCTGGAAAATCAAGGAATTCAAGAAAAATGAGCAACTTAAAAGAGCTTCACAAATGTTCATATCCCTGTTTGAATTTCCAGAAGAGAAAACGCCTTGTAAAGAATAAACAATAGTTTGCTCATTTTTTCCTCTTGGTCTCAGCTCATGCAGATATTTCAATTTTGTATTTAGTAAAAATGTCCAAAACGACTGTTTGTTGATAGATGATATACAGTTAACAGTTAAAGAAGTTCTACTTATCAAACAGAAAAGTGAAGAAGATAACGAACTATTCCTCAATAAATTCGTTGTGCCTGTGTCGAAGTGCTATTCAGTCCAAACATATCAAGTTAGCAACAAAACAAGAAAAGGTGGAAGTTAATAAACTATTCGAATGGCCAAGTCGACTTTATCTGTCTACACAGATAGCTTACACCATCCACACTATAGCAAAATTAAGTATTTCCATACATAATAAATAAATAACTGCAAACTCATGTTACTAAGAAGAAAAAAAAACTTTAGATGCACAAGTTCCCAAGTTCTAAGTTAGCATTTATGATTCCTCTTCAGCTAATAATACTTCTCCCCATTTTGATGTTACGTGGATTTTAGTAACTAATAAAAATTACACAACTTTCCCACTCATCACTACCAAATTTTGCTTCTCTAGAAATGGGTCATACAAAGTGCTGCTTTTACATCAAAACCTTTTGAAGAATGAATGTTACTTCGATGATCCAAGATAACCAGTAAAAATTTCTAACCCTTTTTACCAAATGCTCGTATTCAAAACTGAAGTGAATTTCATAACGCACTACCTAAATATTCAAAGCCATTGTTAATGATTACATTTCATAGTCATCAGATAAATTCCAAAAAGAAATAGTTAGAAAAGAAGTCGCCTGAAGACTTTAAACTTTATAATAGCTCAGAAAATCTGAACAAAACTGGTAATCCGAAAAGCCTCTTGGTCGAAAACTCTGCAATGATCAATATAGCATCGTACAAAAATCCAACAGCTAAGGGCTCAATTAGGGTTTTGAAAATAAATACTGATAATATTGATGATAACTTTATAATCATCCATACACGTATCAAGAATTCAATATGCTAAAATTAAACGAAGCATTTCGGGCTTAAGATTATGACAAAAAAAATATATAAAAAATAAATACCCGATATAGAAATCAATGGAAAAACATCGAGTCGTCGATTGGCGGAGGAGACGTCGTCGATAAATTGAACGAGAGATTTTTTCTTTATTACGCCGTCTTTTGGCCCGATTTTAAGCCCGGCTGAATAATGGTAATAATGCAGTAGCAGTATTGCTAGAATCAATGGACCGGAAAGAAGAATGTCAGAATTGTTGGATCTAGGCGGACCGGGCCGGGTGCGGGCTTGATGTTAGCTTGGGAGGCCCAAAGTGGTATCTACTCCTATCTACTACTGTAATAAAAAGGCAAAACCGTGTCCAAAAATCAGGTCAGATAAACTTAGAGCTTGTTCAGTTGTTTCACAAAGCAAAAAATTTCATCACAATTTTTCAAAATCAATCTCAATCATTTATTTTTAATAAAATTATAATTTTTACTTTTTAAATATTTTTTAACCACACATTCTCCATCCAAAAACAAAAAAATAATTACAAAAATCAAAAAATCTCACATTACCAAATGAATTCTTAATCGACAAGTAAAAAATTTAAAAGTTGCTTCCTTGGCAACTGGCAACTTTTCCTTGTTTATAAACAAAAATTTTTAACATAAGTAAAATCTATGATTCAAAATAATTTAAAAATATACATATATAATTAAAAAATAATTTTAAAAAAGTGTATTATTTATATATAAATTTATTAGAAGAAGGCTACCTTTAACAATACACAGTGTGTTTGGTTGGGGGGAAAACGGTTTATAAATCAAATTATAAATAACAAATTTTTCAAATCATTTTTTAACCACACATATTTTCTCTCTTCGATTTTTAACCACACATCTCACCTAGAAAAAAAGTGTGAAGGCTGCCGAACACTTTGACAATCACAATAACAGTAACGAAGATATATGGTCGAAGATTGTACTATATTGTGAAAGCCACAGCACGCCTCTATTTGATAAACAAGATATTTCTTAGAACAACTTTTTAACCACACAATCAAAATTCACCCTTCAACCACATATTTTAACTTGAAAATATCATATTCTTTGTTTAAAAAAAAAAAAAAACATACCAGATAGACGTGATTCAATAGGTTCAAAGTGCATGTACATCAATTGAGCTACAAGCTCTAAATAATCTACGATAATTTATATAAAATGATCGATCTTAAAATATGCTTATGATCATAACAAACAAGTATTTTAAGCGTTGTCAAACTTGTATTAATAAATTCAAAAGTTAACTAAGTAAATTCTTTTTGTCATTTTGATTCACTAAATTTAGTCAAAGATTCGTGTGAACTTTACATGCGTAAATACATGTTACTATAATTTTGATCTATCACATTTTCCATGTATTCAATTGAGATTGAGTCATTCTTTTTCAAGATTACATACACTGTGCTCATTTGTTAACTTATCTTATATTAGTATCATCGGTAATTTTTAATAAAGATAGAGCAAAAGAAACGTTTATAACTCTATTCGATAAACAAATTTTTAGCATTTGATTATATTTTAAACTTCGCAGAGTTGTTAAGAGTTGAAATCAACTTTGAAATGTACACATTCCTTTGCACAAGCTTATTAATGGCTTCGCTTATTCAAATATACACAGTGCTTACATTTTCTTACAAGTTGTTGATTAGAGTTATTTTATCAACTTGACTTGTAATCAACCCTGTTGAGTTAAGAGTCAAATTTCACCACATTATTGCATTATAAGAGAGATGTGGGCATAATAACTGATATAAAAAATGAACTTACCTTGAGAGGTTGGAGACGAAATCATTGAATGCCACTTGAAGAATCATAAGCCAAAACACATGGAAACACTACTTGAAATCATGATATGAATGGAATCACGCCGAATTAAGGAATCAAACGAGAGGCTTGAACACATGATTACACGTTGTCCTAAAAGTACATTTGCTCCCTCTCGTTCGAGATGCTTAAAGGGTTAGATAGCAAATGCTTTAGCGGATTAATCAAGCCTTCAAACCATGTATTTATTAAACACTAATAATCTATGGAAAATGAACAAAAAATAATTGGAAAATGAGTATTTGTTTTGGTGGAAAATGGCTTCTATATATTTTATGGATGTTCTCACTCATATTCCATATATATTGAATTGATCAATATAACATCCTTTATATAGATATTAATCCACATTTTATGAAAGTACACACCTCTTAGACAAAAGGGCACCTTTTGGTGCAAAAACCAACTTAGGCACCAAAATGTGTCTTTCGGAAACCACCACGCGATCGTGCGGTACAAGTCTCACGCGATCGCGTGATGCCTCTTTATTTTGAACAGATTCAAATCCGTTCAACCACGCGATCGCTGGACCATGAACCACGCGATCGCGTGGTTCATATTTTGGCCTCTTATGTTCCTGTTTTTCTCATTCTTTTGTCTTCCTTATCAATACCTCTTTGTATTGATTCTATTGTGTACTTCATCTTATTATCTTTAAATATTTGAACAACCATTTGGAAACACAATTTTCCAACAATCCCCCACTTGTTCAAATATTTTCACCAACTCATTTTATAACGGTGTTATGCATAAAGTAAGGTATCTTTCGATTTAAACCTTACCTTAGTGTAAACGTCGCAAAGTATTATCGAAATCCCGAGTAGCCTTAGCTTTGAACCCGTTATTCCATGTGACAATACCGGCAACATCACACACACAACACTCAAAGTTTTTTGTTCCTCACAAGTTTTGCTTTAGCGCGTTAATGGTCTTGCGCCTATCCGATTCGTGAACTTTTCAGAAAGTAACTCCAAACTTTCTTTGAAGCGGCACCACTTCTAAGTTCATATAGGTGAAGTTCTTCCAGTATCTTTGTTACATTTAGAGATACTTGTAATTCTGAACTTCATTAAGAGTTTTAAAACTCAGCCCTCCAACTGTAACAACCAACACTTTTAATCTAGAATGAGGTATGTTTTGATAAAGTGTTGAAACTATCCACATATCGAATGACTTGTTGTTACCCTTTGAACCCGTGAATTACTCATTTCGCAATGACAGGTAGGGTTGCCGTCATTGGCGGATCTTTTATAAAGGAGTTTCACCTCATCCTACTCGATTATGTTCTTATGATTTTACATAAGATATAAAGTCAAGTTTTAACTTAACTTTTTCACAAGTTATTGAATCATTCTTTGATTCAATTTATGTCTAGACTTCTTTAGAATATTTAAACGTGATCACTTCTCAATTATTTGACAACACTTTGTCAAATATTTCACAATATTTTGTAGTCTATTTTGTGCACTTTATAGACTTCAAAATAATATTACTTTAAACTATATTTAAAGTTTAATTGTACTACCCCACACTTTTAGGGTAGACTCAAAAAACTATTCTTTCACTCAATGAAAGAATCTAACTTTAGATTACAATTTATTTACTTCATAAAATAAATTGTTTTTCGCAATTCTTTCACTCAATTGAAAGAAATAGAATCGTAATTCCATGAACACAATTGTTCTATCAATAATTTAATTGTCTCCTCAATGAGTACAATAAATATTTTACAATATTTGTTTGAGTGTTACCCCCACACTTTGGGACAATCTTCAAATTTCTCAATTTCATTTAAATGAATGATTCTCTTTGTGAACTACAATGTTCAAAAATAATTCATATTCACTTGTATGTTTCATATTATTACTCTCCATTAGTAATAATGTTTTTCACATATATATGATATCAACCATTGATATCAATATCAATTAGATAGACTCATTCTATCATATCATCTTGCATACTTTCTCAAATTATATAATAATCAAACTGGATTATACACAATAGTATGAAATAAGATGATAACAATTTGAACAAAATTTTCATTAAATATATTTATGTAGAGTAAATAAACTTCTATTTGTTCAAATTTCTCAAACAAGACAAATTGATAATAAATACTTCACATAAATATTTGCAAATGATTCACATGTTTTAAGACAAAAATAATTTATTGTTGCGTGATAAATGTTTATCATTTGCCTCATATCAATGCCTTATAATTATCTCATATATCAAATCAATTTAGTATGTTGCAATTTATACTATGAATAAATGCAGCATATATTTATTCCTCAAAGAGTCCAAGCAAATGAAATTTACACGATTCAACATTTATATCATGTTGTTATAAAGAGTAACATACTTATCATAATGAGAATTTTAAGAAAACCACTAAGGTTATTAAAATCTCATGCATTCATGAAACTTTACTTTCATAATTTAAAGCTTGAAAATCATATATTTCATAACTTTCAATAAGCGATATGCAATAATCAAGATAGATTCTCACATAATCAATACACCCACAAGATTATTAAATATGGTAGTAATGACTAAATCCAATTTCAATGTTATGTTATATGTCAAAATAAGGTATAACAATATAGTATTCTATATTGCAAATTTGACATGCGTTCCATGTATAGAATATATTATATAAATTTATAATGCATTACAACTTACTTACCTTTGTTACTGCACTTCATGATTTTTCTTCCTCCACTGCTTGTATCCATCCCTTCGCAACTTTTAAAAGTCTCTTTTAGAACTTAATCATATTACCCTCACATTTGCGGTATAACAAAATTAATTTCAATATTCTTTTTCGCAAAAAGAATGAATTTACAATACATTTTGTCAAATGTATTTTAGTGATTACACTTAATCACTTCTTCAATTGACAACAATATTGTCAAATACATAAAGTGACTCTATCACTTTATTAATTTATACTTCTCTCTTTTAGAAGTATAGATAATTTTGTTTGTGTGATCCAACTTAATCACTCATTTGCATTTTAATATCCTTTAAACTTGTCAAAGTTTCTGCTAGGATATTTGATCATAATCACAATATAATTTCATTAATTTCGAAAATTATAATTTGAATCTTTTGCCAAAATGTCAATCCACATTTTAGGCTAAATTCAACTTTTATGTATAATCTTTCAACTCAATTTGAAAGAAACAATTTGTAATAAAACCTCAATTGTTTTATTGATATTTGCAAAAGATTATTGTCTCCACTATGAGCACAATATAATTTTCTTTTGTAACACGCCTTATCCCCACATGTTTGGAATAAGCACAAGTTTCATAATTCTTTCACTTCATTTGAAAGAAATAAATTTGTAATTCTTTCACTCATTGAAAGACTAATATGAGCAAATTTGTTTTACAAAACAAATATCAAAGTTAATCAATGGTCGTAACAAAATCATATTTGTGATCTCATCATCCAATTGTGTAAATACTTATCACTTTTCACATGACCATTGTAATAATCACAATAAGTATGGACAAATCCAATCTTATGTATTCTCAATGAAAATTCACAAATTTTCAATAATTGTTATGCATCTCTATGCATTCATAAAAATACTTCATATAATTATTTTATTTTCAAAAGAGATAAACAATATGATAAATCTCAATATTCATCAATGATCTTCTTGATCTTAGTTTGATCTCACCCCCATAATTCCTTAATTAGGAAAACAACATTGCTTTCACAAGCAATATATGACATCTCCATAATTCGTTGTAGAGTCATTTCACATTTTTTAATACAACAATAAGTATCAAGATTTTCACTACCACATTTAAGCCAACAATGGGCATTTTTAATACAAGTGGCAGTCTCCAATTTACCATTAAAAATGGTCACTTTATTAATACTAATAACATTATTAGCAAACATGTCATGAGATAATTGAAGTAAATTATCATATTTACTTTCTCCACAATATTTTATTAAATATTGTTAAAGCAACTTGTGCAAATACTCATACTTGCATGCCTCAATATTTTAGGAACTCTATTTTCCATAAAATAAAATGGTATCACAAATAAGTATAATTTTATTCACCAATTTATAAAATTCTCATGTCATTTCCAAAAGTCCAGTTGATTCAGACATCAATCAATGTACTTGCATAATGTAAAAGAGAAATACACTTCTCATAAATGAATCAAATGGAAACAATATTATTAAAAGAGCATATACTTTCAAATTTCCACTATCATGGAAAAATTTCATGAAAACTTGCACAATAAAATATCATCATATCTCATGATAAAATAATGATTAAATTGCATAATTCATAATATTATATTATGCATCTATGAATCAACAATTTAATAACTTTACAAAGCGTTATGCATACTAATTTCATGGTACCTTAAAAGGACACAAAATATAACTGTCATGGTACCTTGACTTTCATGAATAGGCACTTTCGCAATTAAAGTAAACATAATGAAGCATTACATTATTTCACTTGATAACCGCCAACATGAGCGCAGCAAACACAAGTACATGTTTTATGCACACATCTTTTTGTAATTAATATTATCATCCTTTAGTTTCTTGGATGAATAGACACACCTTTTCATTTTATCATGCTTTTCCCAAATAACATGGCAATTGGCAATTCAAAATATGCATTGTTTCAAATTAACACACTTTCAAAAACATAATTAATTAATGAAAAAACATATATAATTTATTTTCATTTTCACACATAATTTTCTCCAATCAGCGAATTATCATAGATGAAAGAAATTAAATTAGAAAACTTATCTTTCATAATCCGGATGAAGAATGTTGATTATCTTCACAATAAATCTTGATTATCGTCATGGTTGTGTGTCTCTCCAAATAATTTGGTCTCCATTGAGCAGCAAATGTACTTTTAGATTGTTATAAAAAATGAACTTACCTTGAGAGGTTGAAGACGAAATCATTGAATGCCACTTGAAGAATCATAAGCCAAAACACATGGAAACACTACTTGAAATCATGATATGAATGGAATCACGCCGAATTAAGGAATCAAACGAGAGGCTTGAACACGTGATTACACGTTGTCCTAAAAGTACATTTGCTCCCTCTCGTTCGAGATGGTTAAAGGGTTAGATAGCAAATGCTTTAGCGGATTAATCAAGCCTTCAAACCATGTATTTATTAAGCACTAATAATCCATGGAAAAGGAACAAAAAATAATTGGAAAATGAGTATTTGTTTTGGTGAAAAATGGCTTCTATATATTTTATGGATATTCTCACTCATATTCCATATATATTGAATTGATTAATATAACATCCTTTATATAGAGATTAATCCACCTTTTATGAAAGTACACACCTCTTAGACAAAATGGCACATTTTGGTGCAAAAACCAACTTAGGCACCAAAAGGTGCCTTTCGGAAACCACCACGCGATCGCGCGGTACAAGTCTCACGCGATCGCGTGATGCCTCTTTATTTTGAACAGATTCAAATCCGTTCAACCACGCGATCGCTGGACCATGAACCACGCGATCGCGTGGTTCATATTTTGGCCTCTTATGTTCCTGTTTTTCTCATTCTTTTGTCTTCCTTATTAATACCTCTTTGTATTGATTCTATTGTGTACTTCATCTTATCATCTTTAAATATTTGAACAACAATTTGGAAACACAATTTTTCAACAATAACATCACATGACAAGTGAAAATTGGTTTTAGAGTAGGTAGCTCCCACTGCCATCCACCCATAGGCCATAGGGGGAGGATGGCCCACTTGTTGGCACTTTAAAAATGCCCACGGGTGAGCATTTTAACATTTCTATGCATTATAATTTGAATTTTTTTTTACTCCAACTACTTAGCCTATGTTTGATAAATCGCTTATAAACGATTATTTATAAATATTGACGCTGCAATATTTCGTTAGCCCATTTTCTTAAAAATTAAAATTGGTTGACGAAAATATTTGACTAGTCGAAATTGTTGACTTTTCAAAAAATGTCATGTCCATTTATAAACAAATTTTATCAAAGCAATGGCTAACAATGACTCATATTTATACAACCACTACCAATTTCATACAATTGCAACAGTCCACACTATAGCCTGAAAATTCTGATCCTACTGCTGTATACAATATGAAACTCGACTCTACAAATTAACAAATTTTACCAAAGCAATCAATAACAATGATCATATTTATACAACAATTACCAATTTCATACAATTGCAATAGTCCACACTATAGCCTAAAAATTCTAATCCTATTGCTGTATATTATATGAAACTCAACTCTACAAATTATAAACAAATTTTACCAAAGCAGTGCCTAACAATGATTCATATTTATAAATTATACAACCATTACCAATTTCATACAATTGCAACAGTACACACTATAGCCTGAATATTCTGATCCTACTGATGTATACTATATGAAACTCGACTCTACAACGTAACAGAAAGCGCTCTCCAGATACTGTAAGCAATGCAATACGTTCTGTATTCAGGATAGTGAGGATGTTACTTGTGTCCTCCTCCACTCGTAAATGGCAGATCGTAACGCATGATTCGGAGTTAGCATCTTGTGTTGTAATATTTGCTTTGTCACTGGAGATATGTTATGCCGGTCGAGCCACGCCTTTATTGCTTCATGCTCATATGTAAAACCATCGGTCGCTATGTATGGGTTGTCCATAACTTCCTGCATTGATATTGTATTCAGAATCAGGCTTAGAATTAGATGCAAATACAAACAGAAATACTAAAAATCGAGCTATTCACCTGAAGGATCGGGCAATAGTAGTGGCTAGGTGCATGAATTTGTTCTTTCACTGCCTGAGTACTTGAATCTGCAAATTTAGCAAGTCTATTCAAAGTTGGCAAAACTTCAGATTCAAGATCTGGCCTTTCTCTGCATCTAAGTTTACAGCAGCTCAACGCAATCTTTGCTAATTCTTCTGCCTCGGCCAATGGCCAATCTGTAATTGACTTATCGAGCATATCTGAGAAGGCACCACTACTTAAAGCATTTTCAAATTTCAATATAAGCCGATCAGGACCGCTGGCAGCCAATAACTGGAGAGTTATTATTCCAAAAGAGTACAAATCAGATTTTGGCCGGAGAGTTCCAGTTTTTTGATACTCTGGATCCATATAGCATAAGGTGCCGGCAATAATGGAGTCCCTATATTCTGTAATGTTGTCAGGCACAACATCGTATATCATTTTTGCCAGGCCCACGTCTCCGATTTTGCTTACATAATGTTTGTCTAGCAATATATTTCCAGGTTTTAGATCCCGGTGAACAATAGGCTCCGGCTTTGAGTAATGTAGAAATGCAAGTCCACATGCTATTTCAAAAGCTACCCGGAACCTGACAAACCACGGAAGAGGAGGTCGGCCATTTCTGCAATATATATGGTCTTCTAAGCTTCCATTTTCCATATACTCATAAACAAGGCAACCATTATCAGGGCAGGCTCCAAGCAGTAAAACAATGTGAGGATGGCGGAAACGGCTAAGAACTTCAATCTACATATAATTTATAATCAATGTTACCAACATTTGAAATCTTATAGGCTTCAGCAGTTGTTGTAATTGCAGTAAGTTGGGTAATAAACGTACTGAAAATGGAGATAGGCGTATGGATGAGAGATAAATATCATGCAAAATGAACAAGTAAATTATTTTTCTATTTTCATACCAAGTGCTCTAACATAGAATCTACTAATTCATCAACTTGAAACTTCAGCTATAGGTTCTGCAAACAAGGTAATACCTCGCAAAAATAGAATTCGTACATACTGAAATAAATATTTTTCTATTTTCATACTGAAAATGGAGATAGGCATATGGATGAGAGAGATAAATATCATGCAAAATGGACGAGTAAAATATTTTTCTATTTTCATACCTAGTGTTCTAACATAGAATCTACTAATTCATCAACTTGAAACTTCAGCTATATAGGTTCTGCAAACAAGGTAATACCCAGCAAAAAAAGGATACATACATCCTCTCCCCGGTGCAAAAACTTTTGAGCCACTATGGCTAGCTCAGGTTTGGACTTTGGATGTTGAAAAATGGTTGCATAAATTAATGATCTCACATGGACCAGAAGAAGCAAGTAAAAACATTTTAGTCAACTTCTATGGGGGAGAACCGAGGAAAGGAATCACCTAAAGTGAGCTGGGAAAAATGTCATCCTAAATCCAAGGGAGATCTTGGAAGTCAGCAGCCACACATTTGTGAGAATGCTTGTCAATGCATTGTATGGATGTATGCATGTGTTGTGCAGGTGAATACAATCTGCTTTGGCGCAGATGGCAGAAATGTCCCATATTCTGACTGAAAGACTCAAATGCATGTGCACAACTCAGAGGAGGAATAAACATTAACAAGTCAAACCTCTCTCATAAACTCCTCTTTCCTGTCACGTGCATCAGGCCGAATAACTTTAATAGCGACCAGGGTGTGATATAGGTTGCATTTGTAAACTTTCCCATATGCTCCTTCACCAATCATTTTAGCCTCAGAGAAGAAATCAGTTGCAACTTCAATCTCATTTCTGGTGTACCTTCTATACCTACAATCATTTGAGAAAAGTGCATCAGCAATTTTCTGCTTCTCCAATGACACTTTCATGACTTTCAGTTCTGCCATCTGCCTGTTGTAGGCCTCGTCAGCTAGTAATTTTCTTGCCATTACAACCTCCTCCTCAGCTTCCAAATGCTTCTTTCTCTCTTCAGAGGCAATTTTCCTTAGACTTTCTTCTCTTTCCTGTGCAGCATTGACTCTTCTTGCATCTTCATTCCATTCTGAAGAAAGCAAGTGAACCTGCACCATACAGCACCTACTTGTTATTCATGCAGGACTTTTTTCTTTTATCACATGCATAATTTTTACCCAGGGTTCATATAATCATTATTTTCCAAAATATCAACATTAGAAAGAGATTATTATCTACTCGACAGAAATCAATCATAGATCAACTACTGAGGGGATGCTGCAAACTAATTGAGCTCTCACCTTGCTCTGTGCATGGACAAGGCCTTCAAAAGCTTGATTGTACATGGTGATAGTATTCTCCAACTCTAGACGCAATTGTTGGATTTCAGCCTGAATGTGAGACAGCAAAAGGATAAGTATATCCTGAATGTAAAAACTGACTCGTTTCATTAGTATATACTGTTATCCTATGTAAAGCAAGAAACCAAAAGTTCTGCAAAGAAATATTTTTCTTGGAACTGGATATATATTTTTCTAGCACAAATGCACAGAAGAGCAAAGGTACAAGTTAATTCACCTGCTCAGAGTATGTAGAAGATGGAGTACATCTCTTAATTGCCTGGATCTCTGGGATACTATCTTCCAGTATTTGAAGAGTTCTACCTTGAGCAGCAGTGTAATACATAGAGGAGTATCCATGGATGTGTGCCTGGGAAATTAGGTGGCTAAGATCGGAGAGGTTATTAAGATCTTTGGACTCTATGGAGGAAGAAGAGAGACTAGAGTGTTGTTTAGTAATTGCATGACAATCATGTTCCCCCTCTGGTACAATGCAAAATGATATAAGTCAACATTGAAATAAAACAGTTAATTGACCAAAAGATAAAATCTTCAACGTACCAGTACTTAAAATAGGATTTCGTGAATTTGTAATTAGCTTATTTGAAGAGATCACATAAACATTGCAACTATCAGGAGCGTGTTTGAGAACAATTGATGGCACCTCCATGTCCTTTTGTTTCCTAGAAAAAAATTTAATTGTTGATCCGGTATATGTTATGGCAGACACCAATAAATATGTGCTAATAAATCTAACGTACTAGAAATCACATTGCAAATAAATGATTGCATGGGAAATAATTATGTGCTTAGAAACACGAATAAACATTACATGTCAATGAACCAAAAAGAATATGACAAATTCGTTGGAATTGCCATCACCCACCAATTTAGAAACTACAATCAGGATTTAAGTCTGTCAACACCTCAAGTTTTGATGAGGTCTAATTACTTTGATATTGTTGAAATGTATATACCTATACTATAGTCTAGAACTATTAGGGACTAATTAGCAATTTATGTATATGTTGTACTTCTATTTATACAACCTATTTTGCATCCATTAAGAGATGAAATAATATATACAAGTTATTCACGTTAACATGGTATCAGAGCTACAATAGCTCAAGTTCAAATCGCGACATTGCCGTCCTTGCTTCAACCTGAGGAACGCTGGTCACCCCTGAGAGTGACCATGCCGTCACCGTCGACTGAAAGGAGGGTAGTCGACGTCGGGAACGCGCCTGGCCGAAACCCTAGTTGCCGACTGTAACGCATCCGGACCACTTGTTTCTTTTTGCTCAGACTTCTTCTCGGTACTGCTGAACCAGCTCAGTCCAACGCCGACACCACCATTCCGAGGCTGACCCAGGTGATTCCGGCCTTCTCTTTTCCGGCGCTGACGTTTTTTATTTCAATTTGAGGCTGCGATTTCAACTTGAGCTCATCTGTTTCGGTCTCCTGCTGGGTTCTTCTTATTCCACAGTTTCCTTGTCGGTTTGGCTCCTTTGCTTGCATTTTGCATTTTGCATGGGGAGACTCTAAAAAGAAGCACGATAAAGCTTTCTACGCCTAACCCCTCCTGTTTCTGTTTCTGAATATTGGTATGGGTGAAAATAAAAAATTTTGTGTGATTGATATGATTCCGGTGATGTCAAAAATTACTGAACATAAACTTAATGGGTCTAATTATATTGCTTGGAGTAAGACTATTCGAGTGTATCTGCGTAGTATAGAAAAAGACAATCATCTCAGTGAAGACCCACCCGCTGATGATACGAAACAGATTTGGTTGCGAGATGATGCTCGAATATTTTTGCAACTTCAAAATTCCATTGACAGTGAATTAATTAATCTGGTTGATCACTGTGAGTATGTTAAAGAATTGGTGGATTATCTAGATTCTATGTACTCTGGGAAGCGGAACATCTCTCGTATCTACGATGTGTGTAAAGATTTTTATCGTGCCACACAGCAAGATCAAACTCTTACCGCATATCTTATGAACTTCAAAAGGATTTATAAAGAACTCAATGTTTTACTGCCGTATAGTTCGGATGTGAAAACTCAACAAAAACAATGGGAACAAATGGCTGTGATGAGTTTTTTGGCCGGCCTTCGTCCAGAGTTTGATGTTGTCAAATCTCAGATTCTCTCCAGCCCTGAGATTTCATCCTTGCAAGAAACTTTTACCAGGATACTTCGCACTAAGAACAGTGTATCTGGTACTTCATCTCAGCCTAACAGTGCTCTTATGAGTCGTACCATAGCCGTCTATCTAATAGACGAGGAGGGGTTACAAATAGCCGTGATCATCGAACCTAGACTACTAGTCGTGATTATCGGACCCAGGACTTAGGGGGAGTTGTATGTTATTATTGCCATGAGCCAGGCCATACCATTGGCGCTTGCAGAAAGCTACAAATTCACAATCAAAGAAGTCAGTCAGCTCTCATATTGCCTCTATTGAGACTACACCGAGCACCTCTTCTGGGAAAACAGTTACAATATCTGCAAAAGAGTTTGCAAAATTTTCCCAATATCAGGAGGCATTAAGGTCTTCATCTCATCCTATCACTGGAGTTGCTGAGTCAGGTAAACCAACTACGTGTCTTATTTCCTCATCTTCCAAATGGGTCATTGATTCTGGTGTCACGGATCATATGACAGGTAATCCTAATCTCTTCTCCACGTATCAGCCACACACATCATCCACAAATGTCACCTTAGCTGATGGTTCTACGTCTTATGTCCTTGGATCTGGCAATATCAATCTACCCCCTTTCCTTTCCTTGTCATCTGTGTTAAATATTCCTAGATTTTCCTTTAATTTAATTTCTGTGAGCAAACTCACTCGTGCTCTAAATTGTTTTATCTCATTCTTTCCTGGTCATTGTCTATTTCAGGATCTTACGACGAAGAAGATTATTGGTAAAGGACATAAATCGGGGGATCTCTATGTTTTGGATACTCCGGTACCGCGATCTATTGCTTGTTCCAGTGTATTAACGCCCTTTCAAGCCCATTGCAAATTGGGACACCCCTCTCTGTCTTTACTGAAAAAGCTCTGTCCCCAGTTCCATAATATATCGTCATTGGATTGTGAGTCCTGTCAATTTTCCAAGCATCATCATCTGTCTTCAGTTCCTCAAGTCAATAAAAGGCCAATCATCCTTTTGAGTTAGTCCATTATGATGTTTGGGGCCCGTATCCTATTTCGTCTAAAACTGGGTTCAAATATTTTGTTACTTTTGTAGATGATTACTCTCGTGTAACTTGGCTTTATTTAATGAAAATTCGTTCAGAGTTATTTTCTCATTTTACTGTCTTTTGTGCTGAAATTAAAACACAATTTAATGTCTCTGTACTTACGTTGCGTTCTGACAATGACAAAGAATATTTTTCTCATCCTTTTCAGACCTACATGATTCAAAATGGCATGCTTCATCAATCCTCATGTGTTGATACATCCTCTCAGAATGGGGTGGCTGAAAGAAAAAATAGACATCTTCTTGAAACAGCAAGAGCTCTTTTGTTCCAAATGCAAGTCCCTAAACCTTTTTGGGCTGATGCAGTATCCACAGCTTGTTTCTTGTTTAATCGCATGCCTTCATCTATTCTTCATGGCGAGATCCCTTATCGTATCCTTTTTCCAAACAAATCTTTGTTCCCTCTTGAACCCCGCATATTTGGTAGTACTTGTTTTGCTCGTGATGTACGTCCACAACTTACAAAATTAGACCCAAAATCTCTCAAATGTGTCTTCCTGGGATACTCTCGTCTTCAAAAGGGATATAGATGTTACTGTCCTAGCCTTCACAAGTATCTTGTGTCTGCTGATGTTACCTTCTTTGAAAACACTCCATTCTTTTCCCCCTCTTCTACTCCTTCCCCTCAGGGGGAGGAGGATGATTTATTAATTTATACTATCACATATCCATCACCTACTCTGCCCACTCCTACTGATACGCCACGACCTCCTATTCAACAGGTTTATACCGGACGGCGTGAACCTCCTACTACATGTCCTGTACCAGTATCTTCTCCGTTACCGGATCCAGTCTCAAGTATTCTTGATCTTCCTATTACTCTTAGGAAAGGTAAACGTCAATGCTCCTATCCTATTTCATCCTTTGTTTCTTATGATCACTTGTCTTCTACTACTTGCTCTTTTATTGCATCCCTTGACTTTGTAACCCTTCCAAAATATGTTCATTATGCTTTGTCTCATCCTGATTGGCGTGCTGGCATGATAGAAGAAATGAATGCCTTGGATGCCAATGGTACTTGGGAACTCGTGCATCTACCTATAGGTGGAAAACCTATTGGTTGCAAATGGGTGTTTGCTATTAAAGTCAATCCTGATGGATCTGTAGCTAGACTCAAGGCCCGTCTTGTGGCAAAAGGATATACTCAAACCTATGGAGTGGATTATTTTGACACTTTTTCCCCTGTTGCTAAATTGATATATGTTAGCTTGTTCTTATCTTTGGCAGCAACTCATAATTGGCCTGTCCATCAGTTAGATATAAAAAATGCATTTCTTCATGGTGATCTCCTGGAGGAAGTCTATATGGAGCAACCACCTGGTTTTGCTGCTCAGGGGGAGTCTTATAAAGTCTGTTATCTTCGCAAGTCAATATATGGGCTGAAACAGAGCCCTCGTGCTTGGTTTGGGAAATTTAGTCAGGCAGTTGAAAAGTTTGGGTTGGAAAAGAGCAAGTCTGATCACTCGGTATTCTATAGACAGTCTGAGTCTGGCGTTATTCTCCTTGTTGTGTATGTAGATGATATTGTCATTACAGGGAATGATATAATTGGTATTTCATCTCTTAAGTCCTTCTTTCATACTTAATTTCACACAAAAGACTTAGGGTTATTGAAGTACTTCTTAGGAGTGGAAGAAACAAGGAACAAGAGAGGTATTTTTTTGTCATAGAGAAAATATGTGCTTGACCTATTAACTGAGACAGGAAAATCGGGAGCTAAGCCTTGCAGTACACCAATGACTCCTAATTCTCAACTTACAAAAGATGGTAACTTATTTGAAGACCCTGAAAAATATAGAAGATTGGTTGGAAAGTTAAATTATCTCATTGTGACTCGTCCTGATATTGCATATTCTGTTAGTATTGTAAGTCAATTCATGTCCTATCCAACAGTTCATCACTGGGCAGCTTTAGAGCAAATTCTGTGTTATTTAAAGGGAGCCCCTGGACGAGGTATACTGTATGAAAATCATGGGCATAACAACATTGAATGTTTCTCAGATGCAGATTGGGCAGGTTCCAAAATAGATAGAAGATCCACTACAGGTTATTGTGTATTGGTTGGAGAAAATTTGGTTTCATGGAAAAGTAAGAAGCAGAATGTTGTGTCTCGCTCCAGCGCAGAATCTGAATATAGAGCTATGGTACAATCAGTATGTGAAATAACGTGGATACATCAGCTCTTGAGTGAAATTGGTTTTAAGGTACCAGTACCATCAACATTGTGGTGTGATAACCAAGCTGCACTTCACATTGCATCTAATCCTGTGTTTCATGAACGAACCAAGCACATTGAGATCGATTGTCATTTTGTCCGTGAGAAAGTTCAGTAAAATTTGATATCTACAGGATATGTGAAGACTGGAGAACAATTAGGAGATATCTTTACAAAAGCTCTTAATGGGGTTCGGATTAATTATATCTGTAACAAATTGGGCATGATTAACATCTATGCTCCAACTTGAGGGGGAGTGTTGAAATGTATATACCTATACTATAGTCTAGAACTATTAGGGACTAGTTAGCAATTTATGTATATGTTATACTTCTATTTATACAACCTATTTTGTATCCATTAAGAGATGAAATAATATATACAAGTTATTCACGTTAACAGATATTTTAGACTTGCAAATCCCTTAACTTTCTGCCCATGAGCTAGATTACAATCTCATTTTTTTGAGATCATTCCAATTTAATCTTTACCTTTCATATGCAAACAAACTCACGAGTTTACTTTGTTTCGTATTCTATGTTGTAAAATATGATTAAATTGAACTCCATTGTAATAATGCCGGAGTCGAGGTTGTGAGATAAAACCACAGAAAACTATCTCATTCTGATTTGAATTTGTAAAACAGAACCCTACTAGTCACTGTAAATTGTAAATGAGCTGTTGTTGCTGTCGCTGTTTCAACAAACCTGTAAGTAAAAAAAGGGCTGCTGCTGATATTGCACTAATCCTCTAAGTAAATGATAGTATTCCACTATTCCTGCTACTGTTGAAAGACCCATCAAGTAAAAGAACATGGTGGTGGTTGTAATAACGAGACAGAGCCTCTAGATCTGTAGAATTTGTTAAGATACAAAAGGAGAGCCATTGCTAGTAGGTGCAAATTTTCAATTCAAACAATTATAAATAGATCTTGCACTTCTCAACCATCCCTCGGTTTTCAAGGAGCTCATTACTTGTCCCAATTGTTACCCAATGAGACATAATATGTAAGTAGTTTATCTGATTTAATTGGAACTACAACATTATATCTGCCAAATTGGTAAGCAAGTTTAGTTAGCTGAACCACAAACCAGTTTCATTGTTATTCGAATTTACAAAACAGAAAATAGTCTCGGTCAAACTTACTTTTGTACCTAAGCTACTATTGCTACTGATGAAGCAAGTCTTTAAGTAAAGGACAGGTTTCTACTACTGTTGGATTTGACCTCCAAGTAAAATATAAGGTCGTTGCTATAACTGGACTAAAATTTAAGAGAAAAAGGGACTGTTGTTGTTATTGTCATTCCTCACTGAATATTTCATTATTCGATAGTGAAATTCGCTGGAATCCAATAGAAGAGCCTTTTGAAAGTGGATGTAAGTTTTCGAACTGAACCATTACAAGTAGAATTTGCATTTTACACTTCTCCATCTTCCCTAATATCTTTGCAGCATGTTATTTGTCTTAAATGGTTATATCCACTTTGTAATATATTTAGCAGCCGTCGAAATTGATTTCAAGACAACATACAATATGTGCACTCAACACGCTGTTGAATTTTTTCATTTGCACTTGCATTTTAAAGAAAAAGGATTCCATAAATAAATTAGTCGAGCACGCTAAGTTTTACTTAGCCTCTGTTTGGCAAACATGTTTTTTACCACACAATTTCTCAAATCACTTTTTAACCACACACATTTCTCTCTCCATTTTTTAACCACACATTTTATCTAAAAAAAAAACATGTTTTTAAAAAAAAACTTTTAACAAACAAATCCTAAACTTATCTATTCACTGACCCTCAAGATAACTACCACAATCCTGCGTACACAATCTGTACAATCATAAATTCAATAAGCAGTTCCAATGAAACAAGGAAGGTGAAAAGCTATAAACAAATAAGATTAAATCAACATAAATGATATTTCCTCTATTTCAAAGAGAAAAATCTTAGTCTAATAGGCACAATTATTTAGGTGGGACTTGGGAGTCATTAAAAAAATGATGTCTAAAGGGAAGTGGAGCATCAAGTGGGATCATAATTTACTCTTTTGTTGTAAATAAAGTAGATAAGCAGGTCCCCAAATGTTGCTTTTCGTCTTCGTAAAAGCTATTCTGTCCTAGGAAAGTGGATTTGAACAACCTGAAGTAAAATATGTAACATTCACTTTGAGTAAATAGAGTACTACACCTTGTAAAATAATTAGAGGAGCAAGATCCCAACACTAAACTTGTCACCCTTGAGTCAGATATATATCTGAGAAGCACAAATGCAGGATTGTCCCCTTCGAGCAACAAAGTTTCCATCTACACGGAGTTCAAGATTACTGACCTTTAAGATTAATGAACATGTGTACGGCTAACTGATAATGGAAGTTAACCCACCTTTGGCATCTTATACGAAAACTTAAATGGTGTTAACATTTCTTCACATTTTGCCTTCATATCTTGCATATATATTTCCACCACACTTGTGTCCAGCTCCTTGATTGGAGTGCTACTTCCAGCTGTTAAATACATCATAGATGCAAAACAAAATTCCTATCAGAAGTAGTAAACCTTATAAAATAACATTCAATTTGAATTTATGCCTAACTCTAGTATTTATGGAAATAACGTTGTCCTGAGTTCTAGCACCTAGTGAGACTTAGGGATGGCAAGGGGGCATCCGCACACTAATACCAAATAAGGAGCGTAAATTGGGGGCAACCCAGGGTAGTCCAAGCCCAATTAGTATTTTTATATATAAAAAAATAAGTTTTCATGGAAATTTTTATTTGTTCCATGTATTAGCCCAGTTAAAAAAATTAAAAAAAAAATGTCCTCGCCTAACTCCGCCTGCCATGATCACCCGGCAGGAATCAACCTGTCCCAGCCTCCTACCAGGTGGTCATTCATCATTCACATGCTGCTTTTTAATAAATTACAATTCTTATATCCTATTAGACTCACGGATTCTTGATAACATTTAACATGCTCCAGGGTTGGAGTGAAACTTTGAGATGGTCAAGTTAACAGTTTTTGATCTATAAGGCTCACGTGAATAGTACATGTGATTGACTATAAATCGTATTTTGTCTATAATTAGGCCAGAATTAGTCTATCCTTGTACCGTGTTACTGCATACTGGTGATAATTCTGAAAACTTTTAAGGCTCTTCAGCTCATAAGTGCAAGGTGTGCCTTTTGAGTGTCCAATACGCCCTTTGAGAATGGTGAGGGTCGGGTTGGGCTCGGGCTGGCGTGGGTGGTGCGTTGCACCACCTCTGTGGACATTGTTGGGCGTAGTCTTGAATATTCCACCAAATTACAATACAAGGAGATGAAATTACACAAAAAAAGTCAATCTTTCATTCCTTCTTCAATATGAGATTCATTTCAACCAATTTACTAAAACGCGATTAAACCGCTTTAAACTCATTAACACCTTAAATAAGCATTTGACCACTTAAAAATCTTAATAATGTCCCCAAACTTTGCTAATCACCACTGTCATTCCAATACGCAGTATGTTAAATGTTCAGTTTTCTATCACCATAGGAAAGCAATTCTGTACTGCGCATGATCATTCTAATTTTAGTGTGTGTCTGAGTAAAGAGATAAAGAGAATTAGGAACTTAGGCAATCGTACATGGAGTAGGGATTGAAGTAATGGTGGGCATGATATGAACTAGAACAAAACGATCGACTTTTGGCATCAAATTCTCCACCGCCCACCGTACAGCTCTTTGACTACCTTTGCCTTCTGTGCTCTTCACGGCCACTGCCACCGTCACCGCCGTTTCCGGAGCACTCCCACCGCCGATCCTCATTTCCTTACAGCAATACAAAATTGACTCGTCGTCTAGCTGTACAAGAAAGACTAGGAATTTTATTTGAGTACCACGTGGTACCTTGGAGTCGAAGATGGACGGCTCGGATTTAGATTAGAACTTGGACTAGAAACAATGCTCCATGAAGGCTTAATTTGTTCTGTAGAGATGGTAAGAAAAAAATCGATTTGATCCATAGATCCGTCGATTTGACTCGATTTAATTCGAAAAAATCTTGATCGATCTGATTTAATTCGAAAAAAATTTATTTGATCTTGGATCGACAGATCGGATTTGGATCGGGAGTAATCCGACCCGATACGCAATCCGGATTTTTTTAAAAAAAATTAAAAAATATGTAAAAAAAAATTAATTATTAAATATCAAATATATAATCTTTTATTGAATTTTGTACAAAATCATTAATTCTCTACAAATGTAATGTTTTATTGTATAAATTAGATATTATATTAGTTATATTATGAATTATGTATTAATTTGTTTGTCGTTAATGAAAATATATAACGAAAATTTCTTAATGTTTATTTCGATTCGAACCCGACGTGATTCGAGATTTTTACTGTTTGATCTGATTCGATCCAAAATTTCGTGGAGCGAATTTGGATCGATACCGATCCCTCTCGATCCGCTCCATTGTCATCACTACACAGTAGCACTGAATAGAGCTTTTGATAAGATTCGAAGCGCGGAAGAAACGCCAGAAAGTTCTGAACTGAGGTTGTGGTTGGACAGATGAATCATGACCCGATATTCACGACGCGATTGCTCGAAAATGCGGAATAAAGAACCACGACTTTCGAAACGCCGCAAGGATTTGCCCAATCTCTCTGATGAGTTTCTGGTTTTGAATGCCACAAAGATAGTTAATCTTTGATAAGTTCTGGTTTTGAACGCCACAAGAATTGAAATTTTGATAAGTTCTTGGAGAATAAAAGGAATCCACCTTTTAACGAGTAAAACACTCAAAATGTTTATTCAATAATCAAAGTATGTTTTTAATATTACAATGAAGACGCCTTTATATAAGTTACCAGAATAAAAATCCTAGTCTACTTAGAAAACTAAATAAAATCTAATCTAATTAGGGAATAGATAAAATCTCTCATAATGGAGTCCTAATTTAATTGGAAACAATAATAAAGACAAAGTAAATATAATCATATAATTAAGGAAATATAGTAAATTTCCGTCTGCATCATTGATTTGCCAATTTGAAGCCCCAAACGATGGAATTTGGCCCTAAAATCAATGGGCTCAAGGGCTCTAGCCCATGAATCTTGCTCGGTGACCTGTTTTTACTCGAAAAACATATATTATCCATCTAATTTCGACATGGTTGACTGGACTGCACTTTTATTTGGCTTGAATATCTAACTTTTTGTCAAGCCTGCTATAACTCCGATTGTCGATGGTCCGGAACACATCATACCCTCCTTCTTTAGGATGATTCGTCCCGAATCATAGCTTTGTTCCTGTTGTTTCACTTCACCTCCTGGATCAAACGAAAAATTATTGTTTCCACGCCAGAGGGATGACCAATAGTATCCTGTAACTTGGGTTACGTGAATGGATTGAAGTAGAAACTCCTGTGGGCATTGGTGGTGTTGCCCAAATTTCCAAGCACATTTGACCTGCAAGACAAAATTAAATAAAGCAGAGAGGGAAATGTTAGGTTCATGAGGTACAAGGCATGGATCCTTGTATTCATGAATTATCACCGTCAATTCCACATTTTGAACCATGAGGCACTTCTCTTCACCTCGTTCTCCTTTTGCAACTTCTTGCTCACCCCCCCCCCCCCTCTATCTCTTTTCTCTCAAGCTCGGTTACTTCCTCTAACTCAAGATTTTCTAGCTCATCCACCTCTTCAAAATTTTTTCTTTCAAATTCAACCACATCTTCTACCTCCACATTCGTATCACCATGTTCACACACTACCTCATCACTATCCAAATGTGGATCTACCAATTCAACGATCAAATCTTGAACTTCCACCTCAACTCCCAATTCATTCCTAATCAATTCCTCGCTTCCCAACTCCATCTTCTCCTCATCAAATTTTGGAGTTTGTTTATTTTTTTTTAATTTCAACTCTCCCTCCTTCTTATCAATATCCTTATTCCCACGATGCCTCCTATTACACCACTTTTCACTCTCCTTCCTTACCCTCCGTGAATCTTTTAGTGCTTCCTCTAATGTCAACCCATATAGTACGCATGTTTTCCCTTTCTTAAGGAATTTGTATATGTGCATTATCTTATCATAAACAGCCTCCCTCCTATGTCTCCAAGGTTTTCCCAATAAAATATGATAAGATTTCAATGGCACTACATCATACCATACATCCTCACTATACCTTCCCTGGGTGATTGGCACTAGAACTTGTTTGGTTATTTTGAAATTCTCAAACTCCCTCATCCACGTCATCCTATAAGGTTTATGGTGTGGTTCTAGGGGTAATCCTAATTTTTCAACCATGGTGCTACTAACGAAATTAGTAAAACACTTTCCATCAATAGCCAAACTGTACCCCTTATGATCCAAATAACATCTAATTTGGAATAAAAAGTCCGGATTATAATCCATTCCTTATGTGGCGTTAAAAAAAATTCAAGAATGAAGAGGATTTAGACATCAAATAGCAAGAATGACTTTTATTGACTTGGAAAGAAATGAATACCAAGAATTTTAAAGAAACTCAAGAAAGTGGTTCTTGAATTTTGGAATGACTTTTTTTTTTGAATAATGGATGAATTTTCGAAAAAAGTAAATTAAAAAAAAATTAATATATAAGTTCTGAACTCAGGTTGTGGTTGGATAGATGAATCATGACCCGATATTCACGACGCGATGGCTCGACGATGCGGAATAAAGAACCACGACTTTCGAAACGCCACAAGGATTTGCCCAATTTCCCTGATGAGTTTCTGGTTTTGAACGCTACAAAGATAGTTAATCTTTGATAAGTTCGGGTTTTGAACGCCACAAGAATTGAAATCTTGATAAGTTCTTGGAGAATAAAAAGAATCCACCTTTTAACGAGTAAAACACTCAAAATGTTTATTCAATAATCAAAGTCTGTTTTTAATATTACAATGAAGACGCATTTATATAGGCTACCAGAATAAAAATCCTAGTCTAAGAAAACTAAATAAAATCTAATCTAATTAGGGAATAGATAAAATATCTCATAATGGAGTCCTAATTTAATTGGAAACAATAATAAAGACAAAGTAAATATAATCCTATAATTAAGGAAATATAGTAAATTTCCGTCTGCATCATTGATTTGCCAATTTGAAGCCTCAAAAGATGGAATTTGGCCCTAAAATCAATGGGCTCAAGGGCTTTAGCTCATAGTCTTGCTCGGTGACCTGTTTCTACTCGAAAAACATATATTATCCATCCAATTCCAACATGATTGACAGGACTGCACTTTTATTTTGCTTGAATATTTAACTTTCTGTCAAGCCTGCTATGACTCCGATTGTCGAGAGTCCGGAACACATCAGCTTTTTTACGAGTTAATTGTTTCAGTGGTCATCGAACTTTATATACTGTCACGGTTTAGCCACTCAACTTCAATATGCTTTCAAGTGACTACTGAACTTTGAATTATCTCACCCCATTGGCCACCGAACTTTATATAATGTCACAATTTAGCCACTCAACTTCAATAAGCTTCTAATTGGCCACCCAACTTTGTATTCTATCAAGAATTACCCACCCAACTTTAATATGCTTCCAACCAGCTACTGAAGTTTCAAGATTCTAGTTTTTGAGAGGTATGTTCGAGTTTAATTTTGAGGTACTAAACGAGATCGAAACATCAAATTCTTGATACCATTTCGAAGTACTCACAACATACTTTTGCGTACAATTTAAAACACAAGAAATAATTAACCGAGAAGGAAGTTATGGCTTGACAAAGTAACCCACTTTACCGAAAGTTTAAAAAAATAATTTTAAGTTGCTTAATTTGACAAGTCATAACTTTCTCCTCGGTTAACCATTTATTGTATGGTAAATTGTTTGCAAAAGTATGTTGTGAGTACTTCAAAATGGTACAAGAACTTGATGTTTCGACCTCGTTTGGTACCTCAAAATTAAGCTTGAACATGCCTCTCCGAAACAAGAATTTGAAACTTCAGTGACCGTTTGAAAGCATATTAAAGTTGATTGGGCAATTCGTGACAACATACAAAATTTGGTGGTCACTTGAAAACATATTAAATTTGGGTGGTTAAACAGTGACAACATGTAAAGTTCGGTGGGCACTTAAAAGCATATTGTAGTTAGGTGGCTAAATCGTGACAGCATATAAAGTTCGGCGGCCACTAAAACAATTAACTCGCTTTTTTACCGTAGAGCTTTTTTTTTTACAAAAGTGTTGTTAATAAAAAGCAGTTGACTCTTTTATTGTCACTCTAAAAATTGTTGTTAACATTAAATTGATTGTTTGACAGCACGACTATAAAATTATGTCTGTATAAACTAAAACTTAAATTATATATCATAATCAACTAAAAATTAAATAATTATTTCACCTCAATGTTGAAATTTATACTAGAAAAAAATATTTAATTATTTCATGAAATATAATGTTTCACTGTTTTCAATATGTTCCATATTTTTATTAATTAATTATGAAAAAATATATTTTCAATTTATTTTCAAAAGATTTCATATTTTATTATATAATGAATTTTAATAATTCAATAGATTTTTCAAAAGAGTAATAGAAAAAAAATCTACAATAAATTTCATATTTTATTAATTAATAAAATATAATATTTCAATACGAGTTATGAAAAATAATATTTTTTTAACATATTTCAAATTTATTAATTAATAAAATATAATTTTTTATTAATTAATAAAATATAATATTTTAATATGAATCGTGGAATATAATATATTTTAAATAGATTTCATAATAAGATATTATATATTTCAGTTTTCGTACAAATATTTTTTTAAAAGTTACAAATTTGAGCTTCTTTAAAATGGTTTTAAAAACTTTTTATCCAGACAAAAAGTGCTTTGTCAATCACAGTCAAACACTTATATTTTTTACTAAAAGTACTTTAGGTCTTTCAAAAGTATTTTTAGACCTTCCAGAAGCCTTACTAAACACACACTCAGTCTATCACTAAAGTTGCATAAAATTTCCAAAATGGTTGTCGAGGTTCAAAAGTTGCAGCACGATCACTCAAGTTGTAAACTCTTATCATAGTGGTCATTGGGGGTCCAAATCATTTAGAATAAAATATCAGAGCCAAATGTGCAATTTTGTGTCAAAAATAAAATTGTAACGAAGCTCCCCTTCTTCATCATTCCCGACCACCACCATTGCTTCCCGCTCCGATAACTATTCACACCGGATTTTGTTCAAATTTTTTAGCTAGTTTTTTTGAACTTCCTGTCCCTCACCTTCAGATCCTCCATTTACTCAATATCGTTGTATTATAATTGTTCACTTATGTTAGATGATGTCAACTTCGTGATTAATAAAGTAAGTGATTATTTTTCGCATTTTACGTTGCACATTTCTTGTACTATGAAATTGAATATATTTGGTGTATGGCATAATGTTAATTTGTGTAGTTTAGTTGGACACAAGTTTAAGTCAAGTTGGAACTATTACTAGTATTTTCCACTTTGAGATTAATAAATTGCATATGAAATAACTAAGCAACATTAGCCCGCGTTGCCACAATCTACTTACCGTTACTGGAAATCTCGAATCAGCAACTTGACCACTATCTTCAGGGATAACTTTCTGTCTCTGTCAAAAATCTACAAGGTTGATTGTGCCTTTAATCTACTTTCTACATATCACGTCCCAACGACTTTTGTGCTTTTCCTAATCTCTGTCATCCATGTTGATGCGAACCCCTTTGATGATTAAACCAAAAATTCGCATAACAATTTTTTTTGTTCGCATAACAATTTTTTTTTATCAACACAAGAAAGCTAAAAATGGTAATAAATGAAGAATCTTGACCCAAGTTTAATTCAACCAAAATTTTAAGGAAAGTGAACCCTAACCCAATGGAAAGATTAAGACAAATACCAAGATTGTGTGGAATGAACAACAACAAATACACAAGATAAATTCTCAATATATAAGTTGAAGAAAATTTCAAGAATAGTTACAAAGGAAATAAAGGAATTTACCTCTCTAAGCTCTCCAAGGAGTGTCTTGATCTACCAAAAACTAAGCTAGGGTTTTAGAGCTTTACAATATGTATACAAAGTTCAAAACAAAAAGTTTGAGAAATTGCACAAAAAATCCCGCGTTTTGAATTCGGGGACTTTCGGTCGACCAAACCTGTCGATCGAAATTGACTTTCGGTCATACACTGCTCAGTCGAACCCGACTGAGGCTACCTCTAAGATCCTTGCAGAGTTTCAGTCTACCGGAGTGACTTTCGGTCGACCAAAATGTCCTGAACTTCTAAAATTAGGCAATTGACCTCAATCTTGCTCTCTTCCATGTGAACTTGATTTCGGAGCTTGAAAATGAGTCCCTCCATCACCTCTTGGACCTCTTTGACCTTAGATCTTGTCATAGGCCCCACCGGTATTCTTATTGAGGGTTGACTTGTTTGATTTTGACTTAATTGACTCCCTTAATTCTCATCATCCCCTCCTTCTTGAAAAGGATTCGACCTCGAATCTTCACCTGCATCAAAAGGGGATAAGTCAGAGACATTAAAAGAATCCGATACATTATACTCACCAGGGAGGTCAAGCTTGTAGGCATTGTCATTAATTTTCTCGAGGATTTGAAAGGGGTCATCACCATGTGGTTGCAATTTTGATTTTCTTTGATTCGGGAACCGCTCCTTCCTCAAATATAACCATACCCAATCACCAACCTCGAATGACAATCGCTTTCTACCTTTGTTGGCACTGGAGGCATATTATTCATTATTCTTCTCGATTTGGAGTTTGACCTTCTCGTGGAGAGATTTTACTAACTCCGCCTTTCTCTTCCCATCTATACTACATCTTTCATCAATAGGCAACGGAATCAAATCCAAAGGAGTTAGAGGGTTAAAACCATAAATAATATCGAATGGAGAAAAAGAAGTAGTAAAATGAAAACTTCGATTATATGCAAATTCGACAAAAGGTAAACACTCTTCCCAATTCTTCAGATTGCCCTTAAGGATAGTGCGAAGAAATTGTGTTAAAGTTCTATTAACCACTTCGGTTTGACCATCACTTTGAGGGTGACACGTTGTGAAAAATAAAAGTTTAGTCCCCAATTTTCCCCACAAAACCTTTCAAAAGTGGCTAAGAAATTTGACATCTCTATCCGACACAATGCTCCTAGGAATCCTGTGGAGTCTCACTACTTCTTTAAAGAATAGGTCGGCTATGTGAGTGGCATCATCGGTTTTATGACAAGCAAGGAAGTGTGCCATTTTACTAAATCGGTCAACTATCACAAAGATGGAATCGCTCCCTTCTTGGACCTAGGTAGACCTAAGATAAAATCCATGGAAATGTCAGTCCATGGTTCACTAGGAACGGGTAGGGGCGTATATAATCCATGTGGTTCTACTTTGGACTTGGCCTTCCTACAAGTTATGCACCTATAACAAATTCTCCCAACGTCCCTCCTCATTTTAGGCCAAAAGAAATGTTCTTGCAAGATTTTCAATGTCCTCTTCACCCCAAAGTGACCCATCAATCCCCCTCCATGGGCCTCCCTTACCATCAACTTCCTCAATGAGCAATTTGGCACACAAAGTTTACCTTCACGAAATAAAAATCCCTCATGCCTATAATATTTATCAAATGCAACCCTCTCACATGACACAAATATACTAGCAAAATCCACATTATGCGCATACAAGTCCTTAATACTCTCAAAACCCAACAACTTAGCACTCAAGGTAGTAACAAGAGCATACATTCGAGAAAGGGCATCGGCTACCACATTCTCCTTACCTTGTTTGTATTTGATGACATAGGGAAAAGTTTCCACGTACTCCACTCATTTGGCATGCCTCTTGCTCAACTTCCCTTGCCCCTTCAAATGCTTCAATGACTCATGGTCGGTGTGGACGACGAACTCTCTAGGCCACAAATAGTGGTATCATGTCTCTAATACTCTCACCAACGCATAGAGCTCCTTGTCATAGGTGGGGTAGCTCAGGGCTGCTCCACTGAGATTCTCGCTAAAGTAGGCAATCGGCCTTTTTTCCTGCATCAAAACTGCTCCAATACCTGTGCCTGAAGCATCACATTCAACCTCAAAAGTTTTGTTAAAATTAGGCAAGGACAAAACCAGGGCGGTACACAATTTGTTCTTTATTTCATTAAATGAATTTTCTTGTGCTCCCCCCATTTAAACCCAACATGCTTTTTGACAATCTCGGTAAGTGGTGAAGCTAGTGTGCTAAAATCCTTGACAAAACGACGGTAAAAACTAGCTAACCCGTGAAAGCTTTTTACCTCGACGACACTTGTGGGAGTGGGCCATTCCTTAATGGCTTTGATCTTCTCCTCATCGACCTCTATCCCTTAGTATTAACTACAAATCCAAGAAAGACCATACTCTCTATGCAAAAATTACACTTTTTGAGGTTAGCATACAATTTTTCTTCTTTTAAAACCAAAAGTAGACTTCTCAAGTGCTCAATATGCTCATTCAAATTCTTGTTATAAATCAAAATATCATCGAAGTAAACTACCACAATTTTTTCAATGAATGCACACAAAACATAGTTCATTAATCTCATAAAAGTGATTGGTGCATTAGTGAGACCGAAGGGCATAACCAACCACTCATATAAACTATATTTAGTTTTAAAAGCGGTTTTCCATTCACCTCCGTCTCTCATCCTAATTTGGTGGTATTCATTCCTCAAGTCAAATTTTCTAAAAATGCAAAAACCATGCAATTCATCTAGCATATCATCTAACCTAGGAATGGGGTGTCGATACTTTACCAGTTTACCGTAATGTTGTTAATGGCTCAGCAATCGACGCACATTCTAAAGATTCCATCCTTCTTGGGCACTAGTAGCACAGGAACGACACAAGGACTCATGTTCTCACGAATATATCCTTTGCTCATCAACTCCTCGACTTATTTTTGGAGTTGCTTGGTCTCTTCCGGATTGCTTCGATACGCTGGTCTATTTGGAATGACGGCTCCGGGAATGAAATCAATTTAGTGCTCGATGCCCCCTAATAAGTGGAAGTTCACTAGGCATCTCCTCCGGGAAGACATCTTCGAACTCCTGCAACAAAGAAGTAGCTAAAGTGGGGAGAGAAGTGTGAGGTTCATCAAGTGTAAGGAGAGACTCCTTATACACCATCAAAAGAATGGAATGATTTTCTTTTAATGCTCTCTCCACATCACCTTACTAGCATAAAAATTCATTTTTTTCAACATCTTTTGCCCTCTTTCTTTTTTCTTTCACCCCCTCATTTTTTCACTACTTTTCCCCTTTTTTTTTTCTTTTTGTGTCCCACTCAACTCCATCTTCTTTTTTCTTTTTTCTTTTTCCTCCTCCTCCCTCTTGAGTTTCAATCGGTCTTTATAAACTTCTTCTGGACTCAAAGGTAGGAGTGTTACGGGCTTCCCATTCATTTGGAAGCTATACCTATTTTTCCTACCATCATACAATACTCTCCTATCATATTGCCATGAACTACCCAATAATATATGTGTAGCTTGCATGGGAACCACATCACAAAGTATTTGATCCTCATATGTCCCAATGTTGAAAGTAAGTAGTACTTGCTTGCTTACCTTCAACTCACCATAATCACTCAACCATTGTAACTTATAAGGACTAGGGTGTGGCATTAAAGGTAATCCCAACCTCTCTACCATACTAGTGCTAATTACATTAGTCCAACTTCCCCCATCAATGATGAGACTACAAGCTTTGTCCCTCACAAGACACCTAGTGTGGAAAATATTCTCCCTTTGCTTAACTGTCTCATCCACATTGGTTTGGGTGTTGAGAGATCTAATAGTGATTAAAGACTTGGACGGACTAACAACTCCCTCCACCTCTTCTTCCTCGCCATCACTATCTCCTCCACATTGCACTCTCTCTTTGTCCTCTTCATCTTCCGAGTACCACTCCCCATTTTTAATAAACATTACCCTATTGTTAGGGCACTCTCGAGAATAATGCCCCCGTCCTCTACATTTGAAGCATTCAATATCCCGACTCCTAGAAGCGGTAGGAACAACCTTTGGTTTATCCTTGACGAAACCAACTTCCTTCCCCTTGGAGGTTTCAATATTGTCTTTAAGTGGTGTTTTATCAACCTTTTCACTCCCCCACTTAGACTTCCAATTGGAACTAGGACCTCCCAAAAAAATTTCTTGTCCCTTCTTTTTAAATTGTTCCTTCTTTTAAAATTGTTCCTTCTTTTTTAATTGAGCCTCCACTTTAATAGCCATGTGTACCAACTCCTCCATCTCCACATAATGGTGTAGTTCCACCACATTGGCTATCTCCCTATTCAATCCACTCATAAATCGAGCCATAGTGGCTTCTCTATCCTCCTCTATGTTGGCCCTCATCAAGGTCTTCTCCAACTCCTTGTAATAATCTTCAACCCCTTTAGTTACTTGAGTAAGAGTTTGTAGTCTTTGATAGAGCCCCCTATAGTAGTGACTTGGTACAAATCTTTTCCTCATGAGACTCTTCAATTCATCCCAAGTATCCACACTACCTTCTAGATTCCTTCTCCTAGTGAGCAATAAATTATTCCACCAAACTAAGGTATAGTCGGTAAACCCCACTACCGCTAACTTAACCTTTTTATCTTCGGAGTACCTATGACATTCAAAAATCAATTCCATTTTTCTTTCCCATTCTAAGTAGGCATCCGGATCACTCTTCCCATGGAAAGAAGGAATTTTCATCTTTATACTTCCAAGATTACCATCCACTCCATCCCTACCCCTAGGGTTCCTCCCATGACCTCGATAAATTCCCCTCACATTCCTACCTCCTTTATTCCTACCCATGTTCCAATTTTGGTCACTACCCCCTTCACTCTCCAATTCATCATCATTAACATCATCATCCTCATACTCATCTCTAGGTCTTCTCCTATCACCCCTCCTAACATTATCATCCCTTGGGGGTGGAGCTTCCCTCCTAGTCTCCAATCTCGCTAATCTCCCCTCCAATCTCCCCCCATATTCGTCATGGTAACCGTGAGAGCTTGTAGCATATTCCTCAACTCTTGAGTTTGTGCATTAGAATCTTGTCCACTTGAAGTATGTGTATTATCCATGGAGTGTGAGTGTGCAAGTGTCCTCACAAAATATTTTTGCTCTTGTTTCACTCAATTAGGCTTTTTCCCTCTAATGAGCTCACCACTCTTACCTTTTACCACTCCTCACTTTCTTACCCAAACTTTCCAAGGAACGTAATTCAACCAAATTGATAATTCAATTCTTGTGTAGCACAAATTCCACAAACAACAAAGGAAGCAAAGGAAGGATTGACACAATAACAAGTAGACTTTAGTTGCTTGATATTATACAAGGAAGTAAGGAATTGAACTCGATCAACAAGATTTTCAAGGGTATAGTCACAATAAACTTGATGTAAGACACAAGGAATTCAACTAGGAATGTGTTTGTTAAATGAAAGGTAGGATTCAATATGAAAACACTCTTTGAAACATTTTGTCAAACACTTAGGATGCAAACTTGAATAGTTTAGGATTTTCAAGTGTTTGTACAAATGTAACCCAAACAAATTTTCAAATTGATAATAAAAACAATGCCCAATATGTAGGAATCATGAAACACTCATGGGCATACATAATTTTCAATTTTTTTTCTCAATTTTCGTTTTTTTTTTTTTTTGAATAACAAGAACAACAACAAGAAATGTAAAGATAGAGCTACCAATTTTTAGAGTCAAGCTCTGATACCAAATGATGCGAACCCCTTTGGTGATTAAACCAAAAATTCCCACAACAATTTTTTTGTATCAACCTAAGAAAGCTAAAAATGGTAATAAATGAAGAATCTTGACTCAAGTTTAATCCAACCAAAATTATAAGGAAAGTGAACCCTAATCCAATGGAAAGATTAAGACAAATACCAAGATTGTGTGGAATGAACAACAATAAATACACAAAATAAATTCTCAATATATAAGTTGAAGAAAATTTCAAGAATAGTTACAAAGGAAAGAAAGGAATTTACCTCTCTAAGCTCTCCAAGGAGTGTCTTGATCTACCAAAAAACTAAGTTAGGGTTTTAGAGCTTTACAATATGTATACAAAGTTCAAAACAAAAAGTTTGAGAAATTGCACAAACAAACCCCGCGTTTTGAATTTGGGGACTTTCGGTCGTACATCGCTCAGTCGAACCCGACTGAGGCTACCTCTAAGATCTCTGCAGAGTTTCGGTCGACCGAAATGTCCTGAACTTCCAAAATTAAGTAATTGACCTCAATCTTGCTCTCTTCCATGTGGACTTGATTTCGGAGCTTGAAAATGAGTCCCGCCATCGACTCTTGGACCTCTTTGGCCTTGGATCTTGTCATATTCCCCACCGGTATTCTTATCGAGGGTTGATTTGTTTGACTTTGACTTGATTGACTCCCTTGATTCTCATCACATGTGGTTCTAAGCACTTCATTATGCAAAAAGAAAATTCTTTTCTTCTCGACTCACGTATGTTTCCTCAACCATTTCTTATGGTTTTATCTTTCCCCTGAGCAGATTGTTAGTTGAATGATTTATTGATTTACTTCGACATAAATTTATTTTGGTATTAGTTCCTTGATAATTGTTATAATGTTAATGTATTCTCATTTGAGAAAGTTCATCGTAGTGTTGTATATTTTATCTCTTGTGAATGTATACTCAGTAGATGATACGATGGTGAAGCTTAACTTGATGTAATCATGGTATAATTGTAGCGTCCCGAGTTCTAAATACCCGGTTTACCAAGTCATCGTCTGATCTAACTTTTAAAATAATATTTTAGCGGAAGAAATAACTGAAATTCAATTTCGACAACATTAAACAAATTGTAATGGTCGATAAAATTGAAAACATTTATGAAACAATTCGAAATAATAAATCGAGCCATTAATATTGTAAAGCAATTGACAATGTCATAATTTCTCAAATAACTGAAATTCTCAAAATTATCCAATGTTTGGAAATACGGAAATCATTAAAATAAGATTTTCAACCATTTAACGTCTATTGCCACAATCATCCATCACTTGCCACCCTCTCCGAAATCTGCAAATATTGTTAAAATAGACACGAGCATTTCATAGAAATACTCAGTAGACTCATCGCCCATTAATTAATCTATAATATAATTGAACACATAAATGCATGCTCTTTAGAAACATAGGGTGTGGGTTGCTCTTCTCGTGCATTAAAGCACATGGCTTCTCTTTGAAAATCATAGGCTCTTTAAAATCATAGGGCGTGGGTTGCTCTTCTCGTGCATTAAAGCACATGGCTTCTCTTTGAAAATCATAGGCTCTTTAAAATCATAGGGCGTGGGTTGCTCTTCTCGTGCATTAAAGCACATGGCTTCTCTTTGAAAATCATAGGCTCTTTAAAATCATAGGGTGTGGGTTGCTCTTCTCGTGCATTAAAGCACATGGCTTCTCTTTGAAAATCATAGGCTCTTTAAAATCATAGGGTATGGATTTCTCTTTCTTCTCGTGCACATAAGGTACATAAGTTATGCATAACATCATCATTTATCTTGCAAGATATTCTCTTCTTTCTTTCTCATGCATAAAAGCATATAAGTTATGACAAGCATAACAACATAAATATTTTTGAATAAATACATTCTCGTTTCATTTCATGAAATAACTTTCACATAAATCACATAACATACACATGCAATCATAATTTAAATTAATTAATAGGGGCGAGTCTACCTTAAATTTAACGAGTGTGGTTGAGCGGGAATGACTTCGATCTTTCAAATCTCCGTACGCCCAGTCTAGCCAATTAGAAGATTAAGTCAAATTAGTCTTTTGAAATTTATTGTTAAAATGATAAATTACAATTTGGGAACTGAAATTGATGATTTTGAAAGTTGGGGGACTAAAATGAGTAATTTGAAAGTTGAGAGACTAAAATGAGTAATTTTCAAAAGTTGGGTCGAAGCTCAAAATGAATATTAAATTGTAGGGCTCGAAATAATCGATTTTTAAAATAAAGGGACTGTTTAAAACTATTTAAAAACTAAAGGGACTGAAATGGTTAGTTTTAAAACAAAAAGGACTGAATTATATATGTAGCGTACCCGGTCCTCAAGGGCTGCCGACCGTCTACTCATGGTCTTTCCACTCCCCCCTTGGTCGTCCTGGTCCTCAAGGGCTGCCAGCCTCGTTTCCAAGAAGTGGATTTTTTCCTTCCGCAGGGATCGAACCTTGTACCTAGGGGTTAAGTACAAAGATTCTTAAATCCCTGCTACCACGTGGTCTAATGGTAGCAGGATTCTAAGAATCATTGTACTAAACCCCTAGGTACATGGTTCGAATCCTCCGGAAGGCAAAAATCAACTTCCTGGAAACGAGGCTGCCAGCCCTTGAGGAGCGGGACGACCAGGGGGGAGTGGAAAGACTATGAGTAGACGGCCGGCAGCCCTTGAGGACCGGGTACACTACAATATAACTTTAAAACTTGGGGCTAAAATGGAACTTTTCGAAAATTTAAGGACTCATTTAAAAATGCTATTAAAATTTTATGGCTAAAATGACAGATTTTTAAAATTAAGGAATAGAACTTTAAATATTTGAAATCATGGGTCAAAATGAAATATCTGAAACATTGGGGACTAAAGTGAAATTTTCCAAAATCAAAATTATTAAAACATACAAACTCACTCACTCTCTCTCTCACCCGATCGGAACACAGAGGAGGGGGAAGGAGGTGCGACGGTTGCACCTCGCAAGTCCAGCCCTCTGCCGGAGAAACGCCGGCGCAGAGCGGCGGCGAGTTGCGGCCAAGAAGAGGTTTTGATTTCTGGGGTTTAGGTGCGAGGTTGGTTGCGGAAGTCGAGGTCAAAAGCGGGGCTGGGTTCGCGATTTTTCAGGCGGAGGAACTGGCGATTGAGGTACGAAATGGATTTCTGGGTTATGGGTTCTCCTCTTTAGGTTTTGGGTTTTGATTGGGCTTGAACTGGGGATTTGAGATGGGCAGTAGTGGTTTGTGGTGGGTTCGAAATGGGTGGTGATGATGATGATGATTCAGAGACTGTGGTGGTGTTGGTTGAGGCGGTGATGGTGGTTTGATAATGGTGGATGACCGGTTGCATTTGGTGGTAGCGAAGGGGTTGTGGTGTGGTGTCTGCGTGTGGTGGTGGTGGCCGTTGTGGTTGTGGTTTGGGCATGGTGATGATGATGATGATGAAGGAGGTGGTTGGGCAGTGGATGGCCGATGGTGCGAGCAATGGTGCGATGAGTGCAGATGGTGGTGATGGCTGCAATGGAGTTGGGGGAATGGTGTTGATGCTGCCGGTGGTGATGGTGGAAGTTTTTGCTGCAGGTGGGTTGGATTGCTGTGAGAGTGTGGGAAGGAGGGGTCTCAAAATGGAATGGGTTGGTGATAAAGAGAGTTAGGGTATGGTATTGATGTGATAGATGGAGTATTTTTTTTTTTTTTTTTGATCGTAATAGATGGAGTATTGATGTGATAGATAGAGGTTGGTGGTGTGAAAACCTAGACAAGCAATGCACATAGTTCGAGAAAAATTCGCACGCGAAATCAACTGGGTTGGAAGAATTAAACTGATAAAATGAGGTTGATGAAATTTGGAATTTAATATGATTTTGAAAATAACAATTTAAATAGATAATTAAAATAATAAAATTTTGGAAATTCGGAATATAATTTAAAGTCGACCGAACTCGATATTTCTCAACTTGACTAGACGAACGCGTCGTAACGTTAACTTAAAAATGGGTGAGATCGTAGCGGCACGATTTTCGAAACTGTGAAATAATTATTAAATTGCGTAAAAATTCTCAGTCGCTACAATAATTGTAATTTAATCATTATCCTACTAATCATTATTTGTATATTGTTTTGTAGTCCAACAATATTTTTACTTAATCTCCTGCCATTGAGTTTGAATACATGGCCTACGGTTAGATCCCACCGCCATAAAAGGTGTCCTAGTTTCCCCATATTACAACCAAAAAACTTATTTTCTACACAACATTTTAAAAAATAATCCTTATTTATAAAAATAAATATTAATAAAATGACACAAATGATGTGCTAAATCGCAAGTGTGCGATATCGCATCCAAATAATAAAATGGGCTTTTTTAGTCTGAGATATCGTTCCCACGAGGATTATGACCAATTACCAAATGTGTTTTAATTTTCACTGTATTCGAATGACAAATAGTTGAAATTGTGATGACTAAGAATTAAGCTAAAAAAATAATAAACAAAGCAATAATTGTGTTTCTAAATCAATTAATGAAATGTTGGGATTTCACGACTTCACATAATCAATACCTTTAATTTAACTGTTCAAGTTTTAATCTGCTAACGTGATCTGTCGATGTAATGACTCGAAAAATGATGATATCATTAGTTCTCCATTATGACGTAATAATTTTTTTTAGAATTTTTTTAATTATTTTAGAAGTTAAAGAAATAAAATCGGAGTTTTTAATTAAATGAAAAGTTACGAAAAAAGTATTTAAACGCCTTTCTTTATAAGATTCTTTTGACCACTTCCGATCTCCAATAAATGGAAATTTTATATGTACAGATAAGTACTCGAAATGGACTTCAAGCATCTGAAATCCTTTCTTCATTCCGATTAATGTACAGCTCTCGCCTCTCAGCGAATTTTCAAGTTGGCTCCTCGTCGTATGACTCGAAAAGGCAGTTTTGAGTAGCCAACTTTGGGATGCCATAACTTTCACTTCGGTTAACCAAATCTTGTGAAACAAATTTCATATGAAAGTGCTATACGAGTAATTTGAAATGAGACTAAGAACACCCAATTCGAAGTTCGTTTACTGGCTCAAATCTGAGTCCAAGGACAGCTACTCAAAACTGTGAAATCTGGAAAAAAACAAAATTGAGGTGGCAAGATAAACCTCCACAGTCGATTTTAGCCTTCAAGAGTCATCTTCCACCTCCATAGCCACTTCCTACTTACATGGGAGAAGCTTGACACCTCGAGCTTGCCATTAAAATATGATTTCTTAATCTTGAAGCAAGGTCTAGATCCTCTACATCCATCTTCTTTGCTCCAATCCATGCAACATTCTTTCTCTATAAATCGGGATGAGTTTCAATGTAGAAACATGTTAGAAATCATATCCAAAACATTGTTGAATTATTCTTCCATCTTTCAAACCCTACGCATTGATTTCATGCAAAAATCATGTTTCAATCCGTTATAATCCATCATTTTTATTGCAAACATGTTTTCTCAAAGTCATTTATCAAAACAAATGGTTTTAGATCAAAGAAATCAAGAAAACCGACTTTCAGATTTTGGAAATACATTTAGTGTCGATACCTAGTGGTTTGTGTCAACACTATGTTCATCTGAGCTTAAAAATAGCATTCTGACACTTTACTGTCGACACCAAATCAGGTGGTGTCGACACGAAACCGACTGCCAGGCGACATAACTTCGTTCAGCTATAACTTTTGATCTACAACTTCAAATTGTGATCCGTAAAGTGCGTTGAACTCCTGATTCGATTATATTTCCGTTGATATATAGTAAAACTCATGGAGATTTACATACTAGGAGTTATGTACTTGTTTCTTCACATACTCCGTTCAAAGCGAGTCGAAGGATCCTCATTCCAAAACGAAGTCATTCTATGAGTAGTTCATGGATAGATTCATCCAATAAACTGTGAGTGAGATATGTTTATTTGAATTATTTGAATAATATGTAAATTAAATTATATGATTATAAGTGAGTGGGATATTTTAATTGGTTATTAGACGTGATTAGATATTTTATGTGAAGTATTTGATTAATAAAGTAAGTTGAATTATGTTTCAATGTGCAATAACACATGTGCACCATATTCTACTTACTGAACAAGTGTATGCTCAACCCACGTCATCTAACCTTTCAGGTTGCGATTGACATAAAAAGGATTGGCGGGGATTTCAGATAGCTTGACAAAGAATGTTGCGCTAGGTGACGACCTGTGAGTTGTGGACTTGCCACCGAACAAGAACTTTTTTTATTTGCACTGCCACACTTTTGTTGAACTCATTATGTAATATTTTAAAAATTAATATCGTTTCTTTTAAGTAAAAAATTTTGAAAAAGTCTTGAATATAATTTTAAATGAAAAAGTTTTGAAAAATTCAGGCGTGAAAAGTGGTATCAGACATTATTCTTGAAAAAGTTCAAAAATTTTGGGGCGTGACAGTCGAGCTCACTTATGCACATGAAATTTCCCTCTCGAGTTTAAATCAACTGTACCTGATAAATGTTATATTAACGTTTATTTGATGCACTTATATCCTTGAATAAGCAATAATGTGATTCTATCTAAGTATTATTAATGCATTTTATGTTTTATATTGCATAGGATCATAAAAGAAGAAAAAAGAAGAAAAAATGACCAAAATGCACTCAAAACTGAAGTTTGGGGACTTTCATGCAAATAAAGTTACTGCCGTAAGAAAATAAGGTTACGGCCGTGAAAGTGTCGTGAAGCAAGTTGAAAAAAAGCAGAAACCACTTTACGGCCGTAAAGGAAAAGTTACGGCCGTAAATCAAAATGTTACGGCAGTAACTCCAATTTAAGGAAATATGCAGAAACTCAATTACGGCCGTAAAAGGAATGTTAAGGCCGTAAATCTTCAAGTTAAAAATTTCCTTATTTCAATTCTTTCCATATTTTTGGATTTCTTGCTCCCAAAGCTAGGGCACGAAATTGAGGCTATAAATAGGGAAGTTCATGACAAGAAAAGGGGATTATTATTGCTTTGAAGGAGGACGGCTTGCTTGAAGATTTTGAAGAAGAATTCAGAGATTCGAGAAGGTGAATCAAGACAGAAAATATAGAATTCCTCATGACTGCTCGGCTAAGCCTCCATACCTAGTTCGAAGGGGAAGTTGTATTTTATATCAATTTGTTATTGCTTTTCCAAACTAGTAGCGTAGTTCTAAGTCCTTTATTTTGATTTGTTGGATTCTTATGCGTTTTAATTCAATCAATACAATTATTTATTTGATTAAGGCCTTATCATTTAATTTGTTGTGTTGAGATTTGCTATTTTGAACGATTGGATCCGTAATTGTCTTTTTATTCAAATCATAGTAGCAATTGGAAATTTAATATTTTCATAAAGAATTCCAACTTGGGTTAATTGTCACGAGCTTGTGTGATTGATAATCTAAATCATCCTAATTCTCCTCAACCAATATATAGTTGTTGTCTTAAATCTAAAGAGCTTGTTTTAGGTTATTCAATGGCTAATATTTGATTAGAGAGCTTATTCTAATTAAATGCAATAAAGGGGAGAATAGGAATAGTTAGAGCTTATTAACTATTTACGGGTGATAAATCAAATAGGGAATTTGAACACGCGTTACTTGGAAAGTGATAACATTGCGATAGAATATAACTGAACCTGAGAACTAGGGTTTGCAACCAATTGACTTTTATTTTATCTAATTTACGTTTTCACTTTATTTTCACGTTATTTACAATTCTTGAACTCGAAAACCCCCCATCTATTCTAATTGACAAAGCACTATTTTAGTTCCCTTTCCTCGTGGGATCGACTCTTACTTCCGCTATTTCAATCAAACCTGTTAATTTGCGAGTAAGATATTTAATTATTATTTTGGTGCATTGCGACACGCATCAGTACCTAATTAGTCAACCGTATTTCTAGACAGCATGTTGTAATGATTAGGTGCATGGAATACAAGAACTCAATTGAGACCGCAATAATAACAAGCGTATATCTCTATCGCTCATTCAATTACCTGAATTTTATTTGTACGTAAGTCATTCATCTTCTAATTGTCACAATTTAGTCCTTGAACTTTCCAAACACTTCATTTCTTCTTCCGAACTTCAATCCATTTCAATTAAGCTCTTGAACTATGATTTCTTACACTTAGCTCTCCTTGAAAATCCCGGTTGACAGGAACAACACCCGATTTCTTCTTTATATCTTCAATTGGCTTCAAAATGTTCATTATTCCACTCTATTGCTTTATTCTGTCATGTTTTGGGAAAATTCCTACAATGTAAACAAATATAAAGCAATTATGTAGTAATTATTCAATAATGACAATAATTTATTATAATTTAGATGTATTAATAAGTGTATAAGATGCACTTATCAATAAACAACCTTTTAATTTTTATCTCACTATTTTTTCAAAAAACCTCTCACTAATATCTACCTACACCGCACCCCCCTCCTCCTCCTTCACCTCATCCTTAAGTGTCATCATCTTTGCTGTAAAAATTGTTTCTTGAAAATAATTAACGACTACCAAAAAAGTGATAAATCCAAATTCTGTAAAATCATAAAACCCCGTTGAAAATCTAACGACGACAAGAGTTTTGCAAATGATCCTAAATTCTAACCTAACTTCATCAGTGGGTGATTTCGTAACTAGGAAATCATGACAACGCATTTGAGGCAAGTAACCTATCGTAACAAACGTTCATCACTGGATGATTTCATAACTACAAGAATTTCGTGACCTTATTTCTTCCACATGAGGGATCTTTGCAAACGATCCTTAATTCTGAAATTTATTTTAGTTAACAAGAACAAAGTGCTTTCAAAATGGGATAAATGTTAAAGATAAAATCTTACATCAAATAAAGTTGAAAATATAAACAAATTTATAAGGGTTTCAGCTATTCCTTTTAGCAAAGTTGGCATTTTAAGATAGACCCCTAAATCTTAACATAGTATCAGAGTCCATTAAACTCCAACGAGTAATTTGATCTAATTAAGACTAAAAAAATGAGCACACGAATTTCAAGGTTGGTTTCTCAAACGAGCTATCACTTGGGGACATGTTAAGGGATAAAATCCTACATCAAATAAAGATGAGAATATAAACCAATTTATAAGGATTTGTACTACTCCCCTTAACAAGGTTGACATTTTAAGATGGACCCCAAAATCTTAACAATAAAGACATTACCAACTCCATGGGAATGCCAACAAAATGAATGCAGAGATGTGTGGAGTCTTTGTTCATGATGGCAAAAGGATAATCTGTTAGAATATTTTGTGTACAATGACAACAAATAAATAGAATAATAATATGTAAATCCGTGCCAAAAGTTGGATAGAATAAAGGCAAGGAAACAAGAAAAAAAAGAGACAAAGTCGAGGCAAGTGTTGAACACCTTGTCCTTAAGTCGAATTTACCCCGTAACGGACACATACGGTTTATAGCAATCAACTCCTAAGATACAATGACTATCACCTGTGTTTGTAGTACTCCAAAATACAAGCACAGCACAATGAACCAAAATGTGATTTTGTACTCCAAAATGAAAATGAAGAAGAAGAATCAAAATTATGCAACAAGAATGCAAGAATTTTGTTTAATACGAGAGGAGAGAATGATATTGTGACATATCATTGGTGTGAGTAATAGGACATCCCAATGGTCCAATTCATAGATGATGAAGGGTTGTGGATGAAGTGGTGTAAAGCCAAACCATGCAACCCTTTCAAATGACACAACCGTTGGGACAACCATGCGATTGCATGGCTCTACATAGAGCGCCTCTACGTGAAATAAAAAAATAAAAACAGTTGACATGTCGCATGGGCAAAAAATTTGACCCGATTTTCATCCTTTTCCGTAATTTATCATTCATCCGATATTGATTTCGAAATACCAAATATACCCTTCAATACATGCAGAATAATCTGAATTCTCTTTCCCAAATTGGCAAAGTGGCAAACTTATTTTGCTTAAATGGATTGGGTCGAGTTTGAATATTTGACCGAAGTTGACACGAAGTCACTTTTGTATATTTTCAATAATTAACCAATTTCTCAATTTATTAAACCAATATCCAACATAATCCTACCGTAAATATGATACGATCGAAGAAATAAGAGCCAGGAAAACTGGAAAAAAAAATCTTTTTGAAAAAATTCTACCTCCATTATCTCGAGTTAATCGACAGCGGTGACAAGTTTAAAATTTGAGGATTTCAATATGGAAACGTGAAATTGATTTTCTCTCCACAATTTTGAGTTTTTGAAACCAGTTATTGAAATTAAAGCTTGGATAGACATGAAAAATTCTTTAATTGAGAGGAAGAGAGATGGAAGGCAATAAAACGCATGGTACTTCATCTTTTCTTTTCTTTTTTAATTTTTAAAATAAATTACAATGTTATGTGCATATTTGTAAATTTATGATGGTGTATTTATTAAAATTTTGTTTTAATTGTTGTGTATTTATAATGTGATATAGTAACTAGTAAGTAAATAACGCAGTGGTAATATAATTACTTATAAAAAAGGGCAAACAAAAAAAAATAAGGATAATTATATTAACACTACATTTTTTGTTAAGTGCACCACAATTTAATTGCAATGATAATTCTTAATTTATATTAATTTTGCACTTATACATTTTAACTTTTTGTCTTATTTTTATTATTGATTTCTATAAATTAGCACAATTTATCGATCTAATGATGGCTGAATAATTTTTAGGGGTGAAAGAGAATTTTTTATTTACATCTTTGCCCTCTTTTATATTTAAATAAGCAAGATAAACAATAATTGTAAGAATTCAAAAAATATTTTTTTCTAATGTAATAGAACGTTGGAAATAAAATGTCAATAGAGATAAGACATCGTTGACCACCTAAAATTGAGGTGCTTGCTTCAGCCCATACGTGAATACTCACTTTAAGTTCCAAGTCGACAAATGAAAGATTAGAGGTCATCATGAGGAATACGAAAAAAGTTAAGACCTCGGCAAGTCCTCCATGGACGACCTCCCACCTGGGACCTCGGCAGATCCTCCACGGAAGACCTCCCACCTGAGAGCTCGACAGGTCTTCCACAGATGACCTCCCACTTGAGCACTCTGCAGGTCTTCTACGGATGACCTCCCACCCGAGACCTCAACAGGTCTTACACGGATGACCTTTGAGCTAGGAGGACCTTGAAAATAATAATCCCTAGAAGTGTCCTTTAAGACTTCTAAGTCTAAATTAAGGTCTTGGGAAAGTCTAACATTAGGTGTTGAAGTGATGACCATCATATTGAGCTCGGAACACGAGATCCAGCTCTCCACCTACCTCAGAGATAAAATATTTATCCAACTAAGCATTAAAGTGTCAAGTGGATCAACTTGGCCCACTTGATTAAATATATTCTATCTTTCACAATTCCCAATTCATATTCTTGGAACTTACAACCGTAAGGAAATTGCAACAGTCAAATAATGCAACAAGTTGATAAAAATCAACATTATAGTTGATTAAAATATTAACAACTCGTTAGTATAATTTGCCTATAAATATCAATGTATTGTAAACAAAAGGGGATGAAAGTTTTCTCCCAAAGAAGGAGAGGAAAACTCTCTCAAATTACTTGTACTCTTTCAAATTTTCTTCTCATGTATACAAGAGAAAAATCAATTAAGGTCAGACCGCGAGTCCGGCCCCTACCGTGTGTTCAAGTTTCTTTACTTTTACTTCTTATAGACTGTTCGGCGGCTTAGGCAGCCATTTATTTTTATTTATTTTGATATTTTCTAGGTAAATGCGTGGTTGAAAATTGGAGAGAGAAAATATGTGTGGTCAAAAAGTAGTTTGAGAAATTGTGTTGTTTATAAATTGTAATCATTGCGTAAAAGAACAGTGTGTTATTTTTTTCAAAGAATGCCACGTCTTCGAGTCATTTTTTGATGTCCACGGACATATTAATTAATTAATGATTAAGAATAAGAATAAGAGCATGTTTGGTAATGTGAATTTTTTTTATTTTTTTTGTTTTTTGATGGATTGTGATTTAAAAATGTTTGAAAAGTAAAAAAAAATGGTGGGCTTGATCAAGATTGGATGGTTGATATTGAGTTTGAAAAATTGTGGTAAAACTTTTACCTTTTCTAAAGAAGCTCTAAAAAATGAGATTTGTTGAATCCGGGCCCAAAGAAAGGTACAGTGATCCACCAGCAAGGGCCCAATAGAGGCCCAATGGACCTTGACCCGCGGTTAAGGCCTAAAATATCACCTTGGAGCGAATGCCGAGATGGTGCGTCAAGGAAACCTCTTTAGCCGACCTGGTTAACGCCTGGCCGATGTGCTTTATACTCGGCCGGGGCGCTTTATGGCGTTGAACAGAAGAGAGATGGAGTCAGTGAGGTTACACTACCTCTTTAGCCGACCTGGTTAACCCCTTTGCAAACTGATTTTTGTCACGGTGCGCTGGAGATCCACGTGTTCAAGAGGGAGGAGCTGAGACGTGTTGGTCCAAGGTCCAGCCGGATTTTGTGGTCAACATTTTGGCGCCGTCTGTGGGAAATCATACTGCCAACCACGAAAACACATGATGAAAAGCCGCACATAGAAAGGAAATCCCGAAAAAGGACGAGTAACCTCTTGCAAAAGATCGGAGAACTGCAAAAACTTTGAAATATAAGTTTAGTACCTTTGAAAAAGGAGTATAGCTTTGAAATATAAGTTCGGTGACCTTGAAAAAGGTAAAAAGCTTTGAAATATAAGTTTAGTACCCTTGAAAAAGGAGTAGAGCTCTGAAATATAAGTTTGGTGACCTTGAAAAAGGTAAAAAGCTTTGAAATATAAGTTCGGTGACCTTGAAAATGGTAAAGAGCTTTGAAATATAAGTTCGGTGACCTTGAAAAAGGTAAAAAACTTTGAAATATAAGTTTAGTACCCTTGAAAAAGGAGTAGAGCTTTGAAATATAAGTTCGGTGACCTTGAAAAAGGTAAAAAGCTTTGAAATATAAGTTCGGTGACCTTGAAAAAGGTAAAAAGCTTTGAAATATAAGTTCGACAACCTTGAAAATGGCTTAAAACTTTGAAACATAAGTTTAACGACCTTGAAAGAGGCTCGGAACATTGAGATAAAAGTCTATCAATCCTTGAAAGACAAACTAAAACAAAGAAATTTCTCTGAAACATGAATGAAAGCGATGGAGATATTAACCCCCGTAGGGGAAGAAATGGCCAGCACAGTGAGGGGGAGTCTCCTCAAGGACCTCATGAGAACGCCAATGAGGGAGTGGCGCAACCTAACCCACCACGCCGGCACCGTAATCGCCGCATGTTGCGGGACATGACTCGCATGGCGGCCCAAATGCTGGAAATGCAGAAGCAGCAGATAGAACAAACTGCTGCGATGAATGCCTACATGGCCAGAGGGTATGTTATGAACGAGCCCATGATGCCTCAGCAATACCCACAACCACATTACTCACAATCTGAGGCGGCCACTGCCTCATATTAATATCAATATCCACAGGCATATGCCGAGGTGGATTCTGAGCCTATCTACGAGGAAGGCCCAGAGCATGAAGCACATGAAGAACAAAACCCGCTCCCAGCTAGACGTAGGGAGGCTTCTCCCGCAAGATCTGGCAGTGTCTTCAGCTGAATAGGAGGGTTATTCCGGGGCCAGCGACGGGGGCAAACGGATCCAGGTCGGCACAATGCGACCGAGCCTAGGAATAGGCGGGAGCGACGCGCTGAAGAAGCCTTGTCGCATGGTCAAATGCATAGGGACCAACATGGTACGGGAGCAGAAATGTTTGCCCCAACACATGAGCCTAGAAATAGGCAGGGGAGAAGAGCTGAAGTAGTTCGGAAAAAATCTCGCAACGAGCTACCAACCCACGAAAGGCCAAACTACGGCCATATTTTGCCACCACAAAGGCAGGACTATGCTCCGCCACTCTACGACCAATACCATGATCCAATGTATTCCGGTCACGACGAGAACATCGAACTGCCCTCATACGAGTTGGATGACGAAGAGGAAGTAAGTCCCTTCACAGAGGGCCTCTGTAGATGTCCCGTGCCTCGTGACTTCGAAATGCCAGAAATAGCAAAATATTCTGGCCGAGGCGACCCTGACGATCACCTGTTAAATTACCGCGCCAGCATGGAAATAGCCGGAGCCACCCCGGCACTGAAATGTAAAGCCTTTGCTTTAACCCTTGAGGGAAGTGCCATACGATGGTATAAAAAACTCCCTCCCGGCAGCATCCACAGTTGGAGAGACATGAAAACGGCTTTTAAAAATGGCTTTGTTTCCTCCAGGCCTGGCCAGCTCCCACTCCAATGCCTCCAGGATCTGAGGCAAGGAAGGGACGAATCACTGAAAAGTTACCTAGCTCGGTTTACTGAAGAAATTCACATCTGCGAAAACATCACAGAATCGGAGATGTTTTCCGCTCTGAAAGGAGGGCTAGATATGACCAGCATGTTCTGGAGGGATGTCCGGAGCAGGAAACTAAGGGATTACAATGCTCTGGTAGACCTGATGAAGGAGGATATTGTATCAGAAGAAATGGCTAGGGCCAGAGATAATCACCCCCAAGGGAGATACAACCTTGGGTATTCAAATGAAGCAAACCTCAAGAAAGGAGGAAACAAGGAAAGGGTCCTCGGAAACCGAGGTGGAGCTCCGAGTCCGTTTCCGGGGACAGGGTCTAGTTATGCAGCTGAAATCACGGAAGCCATCCCCCACTTGCACTCCAACACTCCTTTTCAAAATCCCCCCACTGCTCAAGGAAAGATGGAAAGTAGCTGAAATGGAAAGCAACCCATGATTGGGGCTTACTGCGCCTACCACAGATATTACGGTTACGCAACAGAGGATTGCAGGGAAATCCACATGTTATCTAACCAAAAGGCACAGGGGAGAAGAGGAAATGACTTCTCCCCCGACACGGGGAGAACCCAAAAATCCGGTGGCCCGAAGTTCAACCGAGCTGACAGGAGAGCTCCATGGAAGAACTCAACCAAAGAAAGGATTGACAATCGCCAAAGAAACAGGAACAAGGGCCAGGATACCGCCTCGGCACATACTAAAGACACACGGGAGCCACCTATGCCTGTGGCCGACCTCCCTATCCGCAAAATTGATACAATACTGGGAGGCCCCCACCCAGGTGGGAGCACAAATAACTCCCAAAAGAGGTATATCCGAGAGGCCAAGCAGCTCGCTAACGTTAATTACCACATCCACTCAAATTCTGTAGGGATGCCTCGGACAAAATCTATCACCTTCACACAAGATGATGTCATTGGAGTACATTTCCCACACAACGATGCATTGGGTATCAGGGTAGTGGTGGCTCGGAATGGGCTATCACGGATGATGGTACATGATGGTGCCTCGGTAAATGTGATTTACGGGGTAACTTTTGATAAAATGGGGATCAGCACTCCACTCATTCCAGTCTCGGATCCAATATACGGATTCACGGGGGACAGCATAACCCCCAGAGGGTCCATAACCCTTATGACCGAAGTAGGGCAAGCACCAACCCTCTCCAGAATCTCTATGGAATTCTTGGTGGTTGACAAAATCTCCTCCTATCATGTTTCAATTGGGAGGCTAGGTCTTATCGACTTGGGAGCTGTGACGCATACGAAATACATTTGCATGAAGTTCCCCACGGAGCATGGCGTTGCAACTGTAAGGGGGAGCCAAACTGAGTCGCGGGCCTGTTACACGAACGCAATCCGAAAGTTCCAAGATCGGAACTTGAACATGATAAGTGATGTAGCCATGGCCGAGGCTGCTCCAGACCCTGAAAGATTGGGTGAAGGGCCTTCTGGAAGTAAGGATGTTACAATGACACCGGAGGAGAATTTAGAAGATCTAGACCCAAGAATGGCAGGTGACAATTGCTCCACACCGGCCGAAAGGTTAGAATGCTTCGGTGTAGACCCGTTCGACCCAATCAAGGAATTGCAGATCGGATTGGATTCACCAATCGAATGCAAAAATCAATTGAATTACTTAAAAATCTCGATGTATTCGCATGGAAGCACGGTGACATGGTTGGAATCGATCCTAAAGAGGCCTGTCACAGGCTCCAGATTGATCCCAGAAGCCCTGTGCATAGGAAAAAGAGACGACCTATGAGTTCCGACAAGTATGAGAGTCCCGCTATCCGAAGTGGGTATCAAACCCTGTTTTGGTACCAAAAAATAATGGGAAACTGAGGGTGTGTATTGATTTTTCAAACTTGAACCAGGCCTGTCCGAAAGACAGTTTCCCACTACCCCGGATCGATCAGTTGGTTGACTCCAAAACAGGGTATGAACTGCTGAGCTTCATGGATGCATACTCCGGGTAAAATCAGATTCCCATGTGTGAATCGGACGAGGAGCATACTTCGTTTATAACAGACAGAGGACTCTATTGCTACAGAGCTATGCCATTCGTCTTGAAAAATGCTGGAGCTACCTATCAAAGGTTGGTAAATCGCATGTTTTCAGAACAATTGGGAGGCACCATGGAGGTATACGTTGATGACATGCTAGTCAAGAGCATGATCGCCGCGGATCATATCAGCCATTTGTCAGAAACCTTCGATGTTTTGAGAAAATATCGAATGAAGCTCAACCCAGCGAAATGTGCATTTGGGGTAGCATCTGGAAAATTTCTAGGGTTCATGGTGAATAAGAGGGGAATCGAAGCTAATCCTGATAAAATCAGTGCTTTGTTAAACATGTAATCGCCTCGGAATCCGAAAGAAGTGCAAAGCTTAACGGGGAGAATTGCGGCTTTGAATCGATTAATCTCCAAATCAACTGACAAATGCTTGCCATTTTTTAAGGTCCTAAAGGGGGGAAAGCGATTCCAATGGACACCGAAATGTGAGCAGGCTTTTTCCGACCTGAAAGCATCTTTGTGATGGCCCCCATTGCTATCAAAGCCAAAGGCTGGCGAGCCTCTCTACCTGTATTTAACTGTATCCAAAGAGGCTGTTAGCTCTGTATTGGTCAGAGAGGAGGATGGGAATCAGTTTCAGTTTCCAGTGTATTATGTGAGCAAAACCATGCTGGATGCGGAGACACGCTACCCAGACATGGAGAAACTCGCTCTCTCGTTACTCACAGCCTCTCGCAAACTTCGTCCCTACTTTCAGGCACACTCAATACGCGTGCTCACCAACTTTCCCATGAGACAGGTGTTGCAAAAACCAGACGTATCTGGAAGGTTACTGAAATGGGCGATAGAAATCAGCCAGTGCGACCTACATTATGCGCCTCGGACCGCTGTGAAGGGTCAAGCGTTGGCTGACTCGTGGTCGAATTCACACATCCACCGGAGGTCAAGATGGTTGATAACGCAGATGACAGCCATGAGTGGAAATTGTTCGTAGATGGGTCCTCAGCTGAGGGACGATCCGGTGCGGGGAATATTGCTAATAAGCCCGGAGGGGTTTAAACTACACAGTGCGATCCGCTTCGAATTCAAAGCCTCGAACAATGTAGCTGAGCACGAGGCGTTATTAGCTGGGCTAAAGCTTGCAAAGGCTCTGAAGATCAGGTCCATAGTAGCGAATAGCGATTCGCAGCTTGTTGTAAGTCAATTCTATGGGCGATTTTCCGCCAAAGAACCTTCTATGGTTACTTACTTGAAGAAAGTAAGAGATTTGGCTGTGCACTTCGGAAAAATGGAGTTACAGCACATCCCCAGAGCAGAAAATTCCAACGCTGATGCTCTGTCCAAACTAGCGAACAGCAGTAATTCAGAGCTACTTAATCTAATCCCAGTTGAGCGCATGTTGACTTCTTCTATTGAGGCAGGACCGGAGATTTTGACGGTAGAAGAAGAGGGATCCTGGATGAATCCCCTGATCGCATATTTGAAGCACCAGACAGTGCCAAGGGAGCCAGAGGCAGCTCGGAAATTACAAAAATATGCTGCAAATTTCGTGCTCTTAGATGATCTACTTTATAAACGGAGTTACACCTCCCCATTACTAAGATGTGTGGGGCCTGAGGATGGACGATATGTAATGAGAGAAATCCATGAGGGCATATGTAGCAACCATGTCGGGGCGTTATCACTAGCTCGGAAAGCCCTCAAACAGGGATATTTTTGGCCCACTATGCGAAAGGACTCCCATGACTTCGTTCGCAAATGCGATAAATGCCAAAGACACGCAACCATACCACGTCAGCCGCATCACAAACTAACTGTAGTGACTAGCCCTTGGCCTTTTGCAAAGTGGGGGGTTGACATTATTGGTCCTCTGCCTAGGGGTGCTGGTAATAATTGTTTTGCGATAGTGGCAATTGACTACTTCACCAAGTGGGTCGAAGCAGAACCACTAATGAGAATCACCGAGGCCAACACCACCAAGTTCATTTGGAAGAATGTCATATGCCGGTTTAGAATAACCCACTCGTTGGTTAGTGACAATGCCAAACAGTTTAAAAACAGAAGTGTAGGTGAGTTGTGCGACGATTTGGGAATTAAAAAACTGTTCTCATCCCCACATCACCCACAGGCTAACGGACAGGTCGAAGTTGTGAACAAGACCATAAAAAATACCCTGAAAAGGAAGTTGGAATCCAAAAAAGGCACATGGGTAGATGAACTCCCACAAGTGCTATGGGCGCTTCGTACCACTTCGCACACCGCTACTGGTGAAACACCTTTCTCATTGGCATATGGATCCGAGGCGGTATGTCCCGTTGAAATTGGGGTCCCTTCGCTTCGTCCAACTCATTACGACGAAGTGAGAAACGAACAAGCACAAAGGGCCGGTTTGGATTTCCTCATGAAAAAACGGAGCGATTCCCAAGTGACCATGACCAGATACCATGAGAAAATAGCTCGCTATTACAACAAAATGGTGAAGAGCCGGCGCTTTAATATTGGGGACTTAGTCCTCAAAAAGGTACTTTCCTCAACCCAAGAGCCAGGAGTAGGGACTCTAGGTCCTAACTGGGAAGGCCCTTACAAAGTCTTTGCCGAGGTGGTGCCTGGAACATACATGATTGAGGACCTGTCTGGAGTACCTCTATGTAATCCTTGGAACACGGACCACCTTCGTCGTTATTTTCAATAAACTTAATTCCTCCTCTATGATTGCAACATTATCATATGATTTCATAAAATCATGGGCGAGCTGCGTTGAAAATTACACCAGTTTCTATATTAGACAAACATAATGGATAAACGCAAATCCCAAAATTATTTTGGTCATGACACCATACGTCCACGCTATGAATAAAAATTGTTAAAAACAAGGGACTCTTATAAAGTCCACCCGGCGATCGCCGTGTAAAAATTGAGTGTGTAGGCACCATTAAAAGGAGTTCATACAAATTTGCTTACATAAGTCTTGCAAAGTAAGATTTAAGGAACGTTCAAATGGTTGTCAAAATCAGATCTCACTGGTAAACATAAATGCCTCAAACCACTCAGATCTGCGGGACTACACTCATTAGCCAGCACTAATCAACCCTGCAATATGGAGCACAAACGTTTAAGAGGCATTTTCTTAGGGCATTTGCGCTTGGAAGCATTCATATTTAGTCAAATGTTGTTATATAAACTAGAACTCTTGATCAGGATCAGACATAATCAGCAAGCATGGATGCATTAAGTTAGTTCATACATACGGAGTGCTTTCTTGTGTGAAGTGGTGAACGTTTCCACAAAATGTTTGATACTTTCATACATACATTTAGACAAAGCGTTCACAAGACATATGTGTACTAAGTACCGTGTAATCAAGCGTAAAAGATAAAAGTAAGAGTTCCAATATTATTTTAATTGCAAAATCACACGCCTCCGCCAGGCACGAACTTTGTTAAAAACGAAGGACTCCTGCGAACTTACGCTACGACCACTGCGTATGGGTTGAAAATGTTCACGCCATTAACAGAAGTTCATACAAATTTATAAACGCAGTTGTTACAGAGTATAAGGTAAAATGGCTCAAAAGCTGGTCAAAATCAGATTTAACCAGCAAACGCGGATGCGTTAAGCTAGGCAGGTCTGGGGAACTAGAGGGCACACATTATCATACAATTCAGGAACGTTTTACAATATCATCCAAGACATTTACAAGTACAAGGCATCCGCACTTGGAAACACTGATGCTTAAATAGTTTGAAACGTTGCTGCCAAAATACTGGGCAAAATATGAAAAAGTTATTTCATTCATAAAAATGAGGCATTTACAAATCAAATGAATGTTACATTTACAATATCAGGTACCGGGGCACTTACAAAAAAAAAAAAAAACAACAACAACAACAGCAACAAAACTAAAACTAACAAAACAATCAAAAATCAAGCAAATGCAGAAGAAGATTATTGTGGAGGAGGGACATCTTCTAAAGAACCCTTGTCAGATGCACCCAGAGGATCCGCAGGAGCATCTTGAGGCTTGGGGTAAAAGGCTTCAATGGAGGACAAGTCCAAGGTCGGAAAAGCTTCCTTCACGTCCCCCAAAGCCATCCTAGCCCCTAAGTTCCCAAAGACCCTCTGCATAGCCTCGTACTCTGGGGTCTCTTCGAAAGTATCCTTGAAGTTATGAACTGCCTTCGACACTTCTGCATCCAGAACCTCCTTCACCCTAGCTGCAATTGTACGCTCCAAGGCCTCAGCAATTCTGGAGTCAATGTGCTTCTCGAAGGAAGTATAATCCTCCTCAACCTTCTTCCTAACCTCCAGCTCCCTCCCCAGTTTTTCATTAACCGCCGCTACCTCAGCTTCCAGCTTCAACCTGGCCACATTAGCGGCGACCAGGGCCTCATAGGCGATAGACTGTGCTCGGTTGGAATCATTCAGTTTCTTGCACAAAACCGCCACGTCTGACTCCGAAGCCTGGAGGTCATGTCTCAACTTATTGTTATCCTCCTGGAGGCGCTTAGCATTGACCCTCTCCTCAGAGGAAGACTTCCGAGCTATGGACAACTGGGTCTTCAGGTCATTTATCTCCTTTAACATGTTATCCGCGCGTCGGAGAGCAGTCTCAGCATTCTTTTTGTCCCTTTGCGCCTCCTCCACGGACGACTCAACCTCGTCAATGAGAGCCAACGCCCTGACATTCATGGCCTTGGCGGCGAGCAACTTCCGGGACGGACTGACACTGGAGGAGAAAGCGGACCAGCCCTCTGTCCAAAACTGCTTAGTAATAAAGGCGGCCCGGGCTGGAGGAGAACTGGGGGAGTCAAATAGAGAAGGGCTGAAAGTGACATCTTTGGGGAGAACGCTTGTTTTAATATGTTTAAGTTCTTCTGCCCCCTCCGGTGTCACTTCATAGGCCAACCCTGGAATGGGCACAGTTGGCTCGTCCTCCAAGTCTTCAATTATTGGTGGCGGAGGTGCAGAAGTGGACTCCTTGCCCTTACCCCTTTTTAGCCTCTTCAGTGGGGCGGGCACCTCCTCAGGTGCTTGCTCAGATATGTCCTCTGGCAAGGAAGGTGGCACCGAGACGTCCTTAGTCTCCCTACCCCTCTTGGATCCGCCTCTCTTCGACATCTTCCCCATCCCTTTGGCAATGCCTCTTTCAGGATCTGCCTCCCTTTCCATGTTGGGCTGCTGGGGGCCCACTGGCAGCAGGTTGGGTGGTGGCAGCAGTGCTGGAAGAGGGCCCTGAAGTTGGGCCGTAGACGCCTCAGACACTTCCTTCGCTACCCCAACCTGCAGGTTGGCCAGGACCGCTTTCTGCTTTTTTTTCGATTTCACTGCCGTGGCGCAGGGCAGGAGGAATCTTCTTAGCCATGAGACCCTTCAGAGAAATCTTCGGGAACTCTTTGGAACCTAAAAAAAAGGGGGGGGAGTAAAATAAGGCTATAGACAACGGGGGCATGAGATATAAAAGCAGTAACAAAGCAAACTCACCCATGACTCGCATAAGACCGTGTTTGACGAACAGTTTGTTCTGTTGAATAACCCCCTGAAAGGTGCCCTTGTAGGCGAACAGAAACCTAATGGTCGCTAAATCCGTGTCAGGGAGTAGGCGGGAAAAAGTGTCCCCTGTCACAAATCGGAAACATGTTAAAAACCAGCAAAGAAAAGTGAATGGGAAATAAAAACAAGTGGCACATGACACTTAAGGACACTAAAGCAAACACAAGACTCACTAGGAAGGGAAAGAGTTCGGGGAACTGAAATTTCTGGACAAGGGTCCACAGGAGAACTCTGCCACTCCCCAACCACCCAGAACCATTGATTCCTCCAGTTCTTAATGGAGGTAGGTTGACCAGTAATGACAGGAGGATATGAGCCTCTAGGAGACAAATAGTACCAGTCCTTCACATCGTCCCTCACGTCCCTCTCCCTTCTCGCTGACTTCTTCAGAGTGTACAAAGTATGAATAATGTGTAGTGAGATGGGATGGTCGGGGTTGACCTCTTGCCACGCTATCCAAGTGCCCACGGCCTGTGTCCAGAAGTTAGGTGTCAACTGATCGGGGCACAAGTTATAGCTCCTAAGCAAGGCCCTGAAGAAGGGGTGCAGAGGTAACCTCATACCGCAGAACATAGCATCATAACATATGGTCGCTTGGCCTGAGGGAGGGATGCATGGTCGGCAAGAAGGCGTATGATGCACTAAATGGACCCCTTCTGGCATCCTGAACTTCGCCGAGGCCCCAGCCAAATCAACTCCTCGGATTTCAGAAGGGACCTCGCTGCTCTCCCACAAATCTGGGTTTGGTTCAGGGTTCACATGATATCCTGATATTTTGTTTACCAGGTCCACCCAACCTTCGACCTGGGCTATCTCCTCCTCTGAGAAGCCCCAACTCCTCTCTATGCGCCCGGAAAGGGGCCCTAGTGCCCAAATCAAGATCCTGTGGGCAGAAGAAGAACCCGTTGCTCCCTCTCTCTCCCCATATCTCTATCACGTTTGCTTCGAAGTTCTCTTAGGGCGGATTCCTCTTCCGATGACAGATGGGCCATGTAGTTCTGGTTTCTTTCTTCTTCGCTGTCAGAATCACTCAAATAAATTATACCGCTAGTTTTCCTATTCCTCCTCTTAATCTGCTCCCTAAAGAAGCGGGAACTAAAAACCGATAAAGGGATGTGGCAGAAACCTCTGACGGGAACCGCTATTGCTAACATTTCCTGTGAACCCGTTCCCCAACTCTTTCCATTTTTCTTTTGTTTTTAAAGATGGGTCAGACTCATCAAAAAGATAAAAGAAAAATGCGGAATAAAATTCTCAAACCCACAGTGAGAAACTAAAAATAGAAAAGTTTTGCGCATACAAAGGAAAAGAAATTTACCTTCGAAAACTGGATGTTCAAGGTTGTGCACTCGAAAGGGAAAACACGCCAAGAGAAAATGTTGGGTAATGGAGACAATTTGCTGGGTGAATAACTCTAAGGAAGCGCTGGGAAACAAAAAGCAAGTAGAAGATAGAATGCTTCTATCTCTTGTGAAACAAGGAATTACTGCGAAGGTTCTGAGAAGTGAGTAAAGGAGAAATGCAGGAATGAAGGAGGCTTTATAAAGAATCCAATAGTCCCAAATCCTTGATCTCTGAGCCTCATGATTAATTTGACAACCCACGTCTCTTGGGGTGAGGGATAATTACGGCGCCAGCTGCAGAGAGAAAGAGAGAAACCCTTCAGCTGCCAAAGTGTTTACCACGCGCGGTGACGTGTCATCCTCCATACTCTTCATTGTTCTTGGAAACAGACACCAGTAACCCCTTTGTATTAAATGCGCCACCTAAGAAACGCGCTAGTACGATCCCAACCCTCATTTAGGAAGGAAAATCCGAGGTAGAAGGTCGGCTATAATATGGATCCGAACCTCACATAAGGAATGCCATTATTGACCCCCTAAAAAGTTGCTGCGCTACGTAGCGGCTCCTAGTTAAAGGATGGAGAAGCGATTGCGAGATGTTGGGTGTAGCAGGCAACGAAACTAAGTCAAAAGTTACTGCTGCGAAATCATGGAAAATCCTACACGACCATGAATGATCTCTTCGGATTTGAGAGACTAGTGTTGAATCCGGGCCCAAAGAAAGGTACAGTGATCCACCAGCAAGGGCCCAATAGAGGCCCAATGGACCTTGACCCGCGGCTAAGGCCTAAAATATCACCTTGGAGCGAATGTCGAGGTGGTGCTTCAAGGAAACCTCTTTAGCCGACCTGGTTAACGCCTGGCCGATGTGCTTTATACTCAGTCGGGGCGCTTTATGGCGTTGACCAGAAGAGAGATGGAGTCAGTGAGGTGACACTACCTTTACCAAGATGTGACAGGCGTCCATCCCCTACGAAATGTAGCAATGATTACGGTCAAAAAACAAGGTTATCACTTCCATGAGCCATGGTGATGACAAGTGTAAAGTATGCCACGTGTCGTGATCCGAGACAACAAGTTCCTCTATAAATGAAGCACGACTTTCTCCAAATGGGGGGTGAGCATTTTTTACTCTCTGAACTAAAGATATATTTATCTCACTCCCTTTTCTCTCTTTTACACATTTTACCTCTCCCGCACCCAATATATATATATTCGCTTAAAATGAATACCGACTTTGGCATCGGAGTGCAAACGGGAGCCACCTCGGCCCCCTTTGCAAACTGATTGTTTGTCACAGTGCGCAGAAGATCCACGTGTTCAAGAGGGAGGAGTTGAGACGTGTTGGTCCAAGGTCCAGCCGAATTTTGTGGTCAACAAGATTAATTGACAAAATAAGCAAAACAATAAGGACATCTATTGTAATTAAAATATGGTGTCATTAGCAATAATTATGGTGTGAATATAATTTCAAAAAATAATGACGCTGTACAAAGTTGAGTGCCACATGTGAAATTGATTTGTCAAAATATGTAAAACAATAAACACATTTATTATAATTTAAACTAGTTGTCTACTCGTGCGATGCACGAAATATATAATGTTTAAATCATAATTTTGAAAAGACGCTGTACAGAGTTGAGTGCCACATGTGAAATTGATTTGTCAAAATAAGTAAAACAATAAAAACATTTATTATAATTAAAACTAGTTGTCTACCTGTGCGATGCACGAAATATATAATTTTTAAATCATAATTTTGAAAATATCTTGATTTAATCATATCAAATAAAAACATAATTTCAATAAAAAATGTTATTCAATTTGAAACTTTAAAAAAGATAAAAATATTCAAAATAAAAAATGATACATGTACATTAAGTATACCCGCCATTCAAAATTTGACACTCATTTAAATTTTTTATATAAATTTTTTTCGACTTTTAATGACATTTTTCTCTGAAAATTTGCTCATCTCATCACCTATTTCCCTTTTAATATATTATAATTTTTTTATTTAACTATATTTTTAATGTGTTGCTTACATATATTTTTATTTGAAATCCAATATATTAATTAATATATTTTATTTTTCCTTATTTTTTAAACATGCTAATTTTCGTCAAAATGGTGAAATAATAAAGTCTCCGTTTGGTACTAATATTTAGTTTATAAACTTGTTTATTTATGATTTTGAAATAAAAGGTAGTGACTGAAAATTGGAGAGAGAAAATACGTATGGATAAAAAGTTGATAGAAAATAATTAATTGTTTTTGTAATATGCTTATTGAAGAACTTACTCATTTATTGACATATTAGGAAGTAAAATTTCAATGATTTTATTTATTTATTTTCAAAATATATTGATTCAAAATCTTCATTTCTAACTTAACAAAGAATGAATAGACATAATTTCTTTATTGAACTTTATTATATCAATCCTTAAAATTTAGGATATTAAAACTTTCCAATTAGATCGTGTAGAACATCAATTAATACATGAAAAGGAATTGCACGTGTATTAAATTTATTTATGAAAAATAACAATATTTTTTATTTCTTGCGTTAATGTTGCTCAATGTTATAAATAATATTTTTGTAGATAATTTTAGTAATGTCAAAATATAATATTGATAAAAAAAAATTCTATTTCACAAAAGGAAATTATTATTATTTTTTTTACATTCTTGAATGTTACATAATTTGTTCTTAAAATCCATATAAAAATAATCTAACTAATGAATCAATGTATTATAGAATTGATTAAACAATTTGTTAGTACCAATGCGCTGATTCTCGTGTAGTGGGGAATGAGTACCAATGCAACGGTGCTGATATAATTAATATTTAATGATCTTAAGTCAAACAAATAAATGTCATATTTTGATCGAAAAAAATGATGTCAGCAGTTTTGACGGAAAAACTTGAGCCCACTATCTTGTTATTATATATATATATATATATATATATATATATATATATATATATATATATATATTAAGATTAAGATATATTTATTACAAATCTTACTAAATATGTAATAAATAATAATTTTTCCTATAAATATATTTATAATTTATTTATTTATTTATTTATATATAAAAATAGAAAGGAGGAGAGAGGGTCATTAAATGTAATTTTTCCTTCAAAATAATTCTCTCTCTTTACATTTACTTTTATTTATATATATAAAAATATTACTAGGGGTGAACACGGTTTGGTTTGGACGGTTTGTAGCAAAATTTCAAACAAAACCGTTTAAAACGGTTTGAAAATTTTCCAAACCAAACCAAACCATATTTTGCGGTTTGGTGCGATTTAAAATAAATTAGTAGATCTTAAATCAAGTCACATTCTTGTAAGATAATGCAAGAATGAATGAATGATTAATATACCAATAACAAAGATCACAAATTTCACAATTGATACATAGTATTGAGTAAATGATCAATACCAACTTTATGGTCGATAACTAAGAAATACAAATTGACCATTCCGTAGATTTCGTCAAAAGGTGTTCTTGAATTTTTTTCGTGATGCAACTCACATTGGCAAGAGGGTTACTTCGGCAGGTTGCAACTAAAATGAGATTTATTTTTCAAAACCATTCACATAAATAAAAGACAACACATTATATTACTGTAAGGGTATTTCTTCTATTTAGTATGCTATAAATATGTGTCATAATAAATTCTCTTCTAATTTGTTTATAAATTTCTTCAATGGAAATTGTAATTCTCATTTTAACTTTTTTGCGTCATTCAATAGTTATAGTTGGGAATGAAGTTAGACTTTTTTAGGAGGGATCAAATATGCATAGATTAGAATATAACTTTATTCCTAAAAATTTCACATTTTTTGCAATTGACAAATGCTAGAAATCTTTATAGAATACGTCCAAATTTTGATAAAAGTTATTTTATAACTCATTTCTGCTAGAAAAGAAATCAAAATAGCACTCAAAATAACTTAAAGATTTCAATGACAATTTGAATTTGATTAACTATTTCTTCCCTCAATTTTTTTTTATAATTTGTTTAAAACTTAGTGGTTGCGGTTTGAAACCGCGGGTTCGACAATTGAAATCTAAAACAAACCATTTAAAACGGTTTGGAATTTTTTCAAACTAAACCAAACCATTTCACATTTGAAACCGAACCAAACCATTTGCTGCAGTTTGATTCGATTTAACGGGTTGGCGGTTTATTTGTTCACCCCTAAATATTACTTTTATTTATATATATAAAGAAAAAAATAAAGGTAAAGATATAAAGTGTCATTAACGATAAGAATATAATTTTCAAAAAATAATGACGCTGTACATTGTTGAGGCCAATCTGTGAAAGATCGAATCTGTGAAATTACATATTGATCCAATTATTCGGGCCAAAACGCAGCTGCCCTCGACTGAACAAGCACTGTACTCATTTTTCTAACAAGCGATTGTCTGAAGATCAGAAAGAGAACCGGACAGTTCAAGTAATGGGAGTGGAAGAAATCGACTGCAGAAACTGGGACGAAGAAGCTTATAGGAATTCCATTTTACAGGAAAGAGATGCCCTTACCCGAACCATTTTCCGTACCGTATTCGCCCCGACTCGTAACCCGAACCCGAATTCAGACATAATCGTCACTGCCTCAAGCGATGGCACCGTCGCCTCTTACTCCATCTCCTCTTGCCTTGTAAACTCATTACATTGTTATTGTAATATCGAGTGTTATCCGGTATAAGATTGAATTCTGATGTTTTATTTTTTTTTTCTTTTCGACGGTAGGCACTGGGTTGTGAAAATGTGAGAAGTCAAAAGTAAGTTTGCTTGATACGTTATAGTATTTTTGCTTTTATATATTCACCTGTTTATTATCTGTAAATACTGACCTTTTTGGCATATGAATTGTGATTGATGAGATGATTTTTGTGAAGTTTTCTAGTGGCTGAACCCCATTGTTTGATTCAAGGGCACAATGGACCTGCTTATGATGTTAAATTTTGTGGTAATGACGAGGATTCGTTGTTGTTAAGGTATTAATTTGTTCTCTCAATGGATTTTAAGTTCTGACTAGTCGTGCTGCAACGGTGTCTAGATTCCAAATAGACCGACGTTCTTTTTATTAAGCCTATGTTCTTTAACGCAAAGGCAATCGTTACAATTTATAAACGGATTTATAAACATAAGAATTTCCCAAACCACTTTTTAACCTAACATTTTCGCTCTCCATTTTTCAGAAATACATTTTACCTCAAAAACATAATAAACCAATTTATAATTGCTACAGTATTACCGAACAGAGAAATTTATGCAAAGAATTTAGAGTATTATTTTGCTGGCCGGAGTGTTTCTTGACATCAATCTGCATTATGTAGCTGTGGCGATGATGGTAAAATCCAAGGATGGAAATGGAAAGAAATCTTAGAATGTGAGATGCCCATGCAAGGTAAAGTGGTTCTTAGACAAGTGATGAACTCTTCAGTTTTTCGTACACTTAAGTTAATAATCAATATCGGAGAGCTAATGACCCATATTTTACCTTCAACACTTCCAATGAAATTGGAATTATTTTCATTGGTTTCTGCCAATGCAATTTTTTATTTCTTGGAGTTGCTACTGTTGCATAAAATCATCTGTCCCTTTTGAGTGTATTTTGAATATTTGATAGAAAAGAATGTTAACCTTTTATGTACAGAGACGGGAAAGTTCTGTGTAGTTCTTAGTGCCTGTGTGTTTTTCTACATGTGAAGTTCTAAAACTTTAGCAGTGCTTTTAGAACACGAATCATGAGACAAATAAAAGTTTAGGTTGCATAAGAATGGTGGAACTCATTGAGACACTGCTTCCAAGACTATTTTGTAAGCTGCCTGGATACAAATTTTATGAAGTTCCTCCTCGTTTGAAGTATCTTTGGAGCTTTTTTGAGCTTTTATTTGCACAGATTATGATATTTGATGGAATAGCTCTAGCTTGTAGTTGTATCTTTCAGCTTCTCGTATCAAGTTATTCTACTTTCTTTTCGTTATTTCTGTTCTGTTTTAAAGTTGATATTATGCAGTTGCATTTAGAGAATTTTTTTACTTGAATTTGTATTCTTGAATTTAATTTGTTATGCATTCATATTTTTGCAGGAGCCAAGTTGAAGCCAGTACTTGATTTGGTGAATCCCCAACATAAGTTAGTCCTGAAATTTGAAACTGTAGCATGGCTCCGTAACCTTTGAAAGCTTTCTTTTATTTTCCCCAATCCAACTCTTTATATGCACACATTGCGTCTGTAGTATTCATCACAATATAAAGGATTTATGAAAGCCTAATATATCTCAATATGAGTGTGTGAATATAGAATTGTTATTGTTTACTCTATAAGCATAAGGCATGTACCAGTGCCAACTTATTTAACTCAATGGTTGCCATAGTTTGACATAAACTAAACTTTATTTTAGTGTGATGACTGATGTGATTACAAAGCTTTTATAATTTATTGGTTCAGTCGTTCATATAAATTATATATGATTTGCTATTTGGTACATTAACATTCTCTCTAGCATCTTCATTTAACAACTAACTACATTGAAGGGAAGCAAGCTTGGTGTTCCTTCATGACTTATTCATGCTAGGAACTCTTGTGTTTCCTTTCCCTCCTATTCTTCTGCATGCTCTCTGCTGTTCCTTAATGTTATATCCAGTATTCCTCGTTGACCTTTTAATTTTCTTCTTATGATTTGTCATGTAGAGGTCCTTGGGGTGCACTTTCTCCAATCCCAGAAAACAATGCAATTGCAGTTGATTCTCAGGTTTGCAATCTTTTACTGCCGCGTACTATCTATCAAGCTGTTTATGATGTATATATGTTGTTGGTGAAGATCTTATCAGAATATGAGTGTCATAAGTTTATATGTTCAGAGATTTCAAGGTTTCTACAATTTTCTTAACTTATTTATTGGAGATGTAAATGGATAATAGCTTACTGTTCTTGAATTCCCAATGTATCTTGTTGCTTAGGAAGTGCACCTTTGTTGAACTCCGTCTATCAATCTTTTTGGATGCTCTAAGTAATTCATAAGTATTTATGCCCTCAGTTTAACGGCCCAAGTTAATTACAAGTGTTGAGATCTGTAAACTGAGCAATAGAGTCAATCCAATTTCCTCATATATATTTATAGCTGAATAGAGCATTGGACCTGTACAGTAGAAACTGGCATATTCATGAAAGAGTAAATATGATTATCAACAGAATAAATCAGAGAGATTAGAAGAAATATTATTGTACTGAGTTATGCTCATAACCCTTTGAATCCCCGTCAAGTGAACTGGAATACTGGATTCACAAATTTTACAGTCAAAAAGAAATATTATTGTGTCAAGTTATGCCGACCCAGTTGGGCCCTTGTAAGTGAATCATATGGACAAATTAAATTTCAGAAGAAAGACGTGGTTCTAAGTTATTCTCATAATTCTGGATCCTTGCCTAGTGCGAGTGTTGGGATGCTTGGGAATAAGATTTTTTTTGTGCTTGCTAGTTCCCCCTCAATTACTAGTTGTCCAGCTCAAGCTCTTAATATTAAGGATATAACCTTTTGTTTGTTTGTTCTTGCTTTAGTTTGATTTAGGAATGACTTTACTGTAAATTATTAATTTTATCTGTATAAATTAGTTTAATATTCTTCATTGGTTTCAGGTTGGATCTATATATGCAGCTGCTGGTGATTCTTGTGCATATTGCTGGGATGTGGTATGTATTAGCTGAAGGTGACTAACTTTTACTAACACATTTTGCTGGAGTTTGTGTGGTCTTGCTTTGTCTTTAAAATGTAATAGGTTCACGTTGTGATCCAATCCCCTAACAGCCCCACCCCTGGGAAAAAAAAATGAAATAAAAATAAAATAAAATGCCCAACCACCTTTCATGCAGATGAATAAAAGAAGGGAACGTAAATGAAAAGATAAGTCAGCATCAACAATTGATTCCTTCCTAATTTTTGTTATGTTACTTCAGGAGAAGTCTAAAATCAAGATGGTTTTCAAGGGGCACTCGAACTATTTACACTGTGTTGTTGCCCGCAATTCTTGCAATCAGGTCCATTTTTCTTCCTTGATGTCATTACTCTTAGGATGCACGTCTCCTAACCAAACGTTAGTTGGCTTGTAATTTGGTATTCCCTCTTTGTACCTGTTCCTTTCCATACGGATATTGGTTTTATGAATTGCATTGATTGATCAAGACAAGTAGTTCTTGTGATTTCTCTTCAAAATCATGGACACTCTCCTCCCCCATCCTCGTGGGTGATTTATCATGCATGGATATAAGTTGATTAGTTATTAACATTTCTAAAAATTTAGAAGTATTTACATTTACAGAGTCATTGAACTTAGCCCTTTTATGAGCCTCATTATCTAAAAACTCATTTTTAACCACACATCCTCCCAATAAAATAATTTTGCACGTAAACCCAAAACGTTTCCCTACTTTTAAACACACATTCTCCAAAAAAAACTCTCCAAAAAAATCAATATGAAAAAACTCATTTTTCACAAAAGTTGGGACTCAAACAGAGCCCAAGTATTTATTACTATGAAATCTAAACTCTTCGCCCTTTCTCCTGTATAAATTTCAGTCATCTTCATGATTATGTGTTTGTGGTTCATTCTTCTTTTCAACTCTTTTTGGTTGCTTTCAGATCATAACTGGTTCAGAAGATGGCACAGCCCGGATATGGGGTAATCATTTCATGACAAGAGCATGAAACCAACACAATTTTTATAGGGAACATCTTGCACGTTGCTTGTGGTTTCCTCTTCTTGTTTGTTGAGTTCTCTTGTTGACCACCTCACCCTCATATTTCTTATCCTTTTCATTGCTCATGGTTGTATTGTATGATCTACAGATTGCAGAAGTGGGACGTGTATCCAAGTAATTGATCCAGTAAAGGAAAAGACATCAAAAGAATCTGTTCCATGTGTCAGTTGCATTGCTCTTGATGCAAGCGAGAGCTGGTTGGTAAGTGGACCATGTAATGAAGATAATTATCTTGCATCTGATTATTTACACTGTAACTATTTTCCCCTCTGGCATGGTTATATATATGTTGTTTAAGCCTCTATTTGGTAAACATGTTAAAAAACTTCCAGTTCCCCAAACCACATTTTAATCACACGTATTTTTTCCCTCCACTTTTTAACCATATATTTTACCTAGAAAACATAAAAAAAAATGTTTTTAAACAAAAAAGGTTTAACAGACTTTAAGTTATTTTTCTTGTATGCATTAGTGAATCCACTAGACTACTATCCGTATAGATTCTTTTTAATCATTTTTTGATACTTTGCTGAAAGAAAATTCAGTTCAACCTGAACAATTGTCTTCATAGAGGAAAGGAAGCTAGTTTGGAACAAAAAATGGTAATTTGCACCTTAGGTCCCAAACCTTTAAAGGTTGTCTCGAACCATTTATTTTTAGCACTTGTATTACCAAACCTTTTAAACATCTGCACCTGAAAGAAAATCCTTTGAAACCACTAGTTTGACTATTAAAAGGTCAATATTGAGTAAAATAATCATTTTACCCATAATTTGACTTAAAACAGATAAATAAAGAAAAAATGAAGAAACAAAAGAACAATACAAAGGATAAAGAAAAAAATAATAATAAAGAAAAGAAAAATTAAAATTTGAAACACCCATCCCAAACCTTTCAATTTTTATTTTTTCTTAACTTTTCTCTCTGTTTTTTTCCCCTTTATATATTTGTTTTATTTTACTCTACTCGATATTGGACCTTTTTGCGACTGATTTAATAATTTCTGTCATAAAGGGTTTCAGGAGCACGAGCAGATGTTTGAAATATTTGGGACTATGGGTGCTAGAAATCAAATTACAACTTAAAAGATTCAGGACCCCTGATGCAACTTAGCGAATTTAAATAATCAGTATGAAGACAACATTTGAATATGTTAATTCAATGTTAAACAGGAGAATAAAAATAAAATTAAGCAAAGGAAAGGAAAGGAAAGACCAAAAAAAATGATAGTTTAAAAGAGTAACGTTAAAAAGAAAGATTAACTCAAAGAATGGGGGAAAAGAAAAGTTAAATAAACTGCTCTTCTAAATCTCCTCCGAATGAACAGGTCACCTCCACCAAAAACAAACCCCAGCATCTTGCGTCCCCCACCCCACCCTCCAGCCATTGTGACTGCCCCTCCCCCATCAATCTCCATGCAGCGAACAGCTGCCCTTGTGACAGCATTAGCTGTGCACCGTGCATGAATGCAAACAAGGACTGTCCTGTGCTTCACTTATTAGTTAGTACTTCTGTCATTAAATTGTGTAAAAGGGGTTCGTAAGTACTTATGTTGCTGGAGCACATGAAGTCGCATTAATATACATGCCTCTGACGATCTGATTTTAAATAATTTCTTATTTTCACAGGCTTGTGGAAAGGGTAGGTCTTTATCACTATGGAATCTTCCCGTGTATGAATGTATTTCAAGGATCAGAACGAATTCATCAATCCAAGATGTTACATTTGATGATAATCAAGTATGTTCTTTCATTTCCTCACACTTTCCGCATCAGTTGCTCAAGTGTTCCTGTTAATATATCAGTTGAAGAATAAAGTGTATGTGTTGAATTAATTCTCTCTCCTTTCCTCTATTAATTGGTAGTTCTTGAAGCAATGAACTTTGTAAAAGTACAGAATTGATTCATAAGCAATGAAGTTATTGTGTATTAATTATAGAGCAACTCCATTAACCTTTTTGTTTTTGACTGCTTTCAGTTGTTGAAGTATTCTTTATAAATGAGCAAGGTGTATAATTTTTGGCATGGCTACGCTTAGATTTTGACTTTCTTTCGTTCTTGTTTGGGATGGGAACTTGGATTTTCTGGGAGCCAATTCCAAAAATCTCATGCATTCCATTTCCTTATTTTTGAGAAGTTCCTTTACTCTTGTGCCTGATCTCTACTTTAGCTCATATCTGACTTTGATTTTGCACTATTCTCTCTGATTTTTTTTTAAAATTCATTACCTTATATTGAATCTTGAATTTTTGCACTTGCTTCGTTTATCTTAAAAAGGGTTTTGTTAATGTTCTCAGATTTTGGCTGTTGGAGCAGCACCATCACTTACTCGATTTGACATGAAAGGAGATAATCTATCACAGATAAATTGTGCTCCTCAATCTGTGTTTTCCGTTTCTTTGCATCCTTCTGGGGTAAGTTTCTACGTCACTGCTGTATTTCCTCCTTTACCAAGCTTCTAATTTTATTACTCTTTCTAGTCAGCTGATTAATATATTAGCAATTTAGCATTTTACTCTACACGACCTTGGGGCCAATTGAAACCATTATCTTGAATAAGAAAATAAAAGGTTCGTTGTCTGTCATTTCCCATGAACAATACTTCTTGTTATTGATTTTGACGAATTAGAGATAGATGAGTTCTGGCAGTTAACCTAATTCTGAAGGACATATCTTGATGCTGTATAGAAACTAGATAGTTAATACTAACACCCCGGCCCGCCCTGCCCTTCCCTTCCCTGCCCTGTCTCCTTCCCTGCTGCAATCTACAATAAGAAGGAAAAAAAGGAAAATTGCAGCATCCAAAACAAGAACATAAAAGTAAATAACTTGTGCTGATTTTTTAAACCCTTTGCATCTGATAAAAAGTAAAAACACATGATGTAGATCCATTTTGTTTTGTTGTTTCAGGTTGTACAGATGTTAATTGTTTCTTGTTTACCGTATTAATATGAACAAAATTAGAATTACTTGCGCAATTTCAAGTTGGACTTGTTGACGATGGAGAATTTGACGGTTTTCTATTCCAGGTTACAGCTGTTTCTGGTTATGGAGGACTTGTAGACATTATATCTCAGTTTGGAAGTCACTTGTGTACATTCCGTGGCAAAAGCCTATGAGGGAGTCGATGAATTGTGGCTTCATGGTATATGAATAGACAATCATCAAGTGAAGACCGGTAAATGTGATAGTTTCCAGTCAAGAGTAGTCTGTCCTTTCACTGGATCTTGTCTGGTATTGCTTAATGAAGCTTTCGAACTGCTTTTTATATGCAACACGAAACAAAAGGGGTGATTACATTAATAACTGCGTGAATACTACTTTACAGGATAATTCCGTGAACTATGTGATATTGTTATGGTCCTTGCCAAGTTTGAAAAAGAAGTTGAGTAAATTTTTATAAATAAGCGAAACCTTTACACAAAAATATTACTTATTTCAAACACTGAAGTATTTTACTAAGGGGTTTGGTGGAGATTATTAAAATCAGGTTTTTTAGTAGATTTTGATAAAAATTGATGAAATATGTGGTGAAAATCAATAGTTGACTTTTATAGATTAAAATATGGACTTTAATTTCCACTAAAAGGGGGACTTAATGTTTTTAATTTTCCCCCCCCTTTGCAGCTATGAAATTTATGTTAATTGTTTATAGTTCAATTTATACATGAGTTATTTGTTTGGCAACATTGTAGCATTTAGAAATTGATTTATTTGTTTTTGAGGTAAAATGTATGTTTAAAATGTGATGAGAGAAAATGTGTGTGGTTAAAAAGTGGTTTGAAAAATTGTATTGTTTATAAATTGATTATAAATTGTAATGATTGTGTTAAAGAACGAATATCTATACGCAAGAATAAAAGAAAATAGTTCTAGATTGCACATATATTAAGTCAATGTTTTTTAGCTATACAATTTGTAAATCAAAAAAAAAATTTCAATTCACTTTTTAACAACACAATTTTTCTTTCCACTTTTTTATAACACATTTTACATAAAAAAATATAAATTAATTAATTTATATTTACAGCAGTTTTATCAAATAGAGCCTAAAGTGTGTAGTTAAAATAAAAGTTTGATAATTTCTAAATAATTACAATCGCATCTCGTTTCTTCGTTACTCACGTTAAAAAGACTTTATATATGTAAGTTTCACGTTGTCCGTTTTCGCCTCTGAATTGCCCCCTCTATCACTGCTCTACAACTTCTCTTCAAAATACACCAAATTTCTTCAATATACACAAATCTTTATAATAAAAAGTTTGAGAATTTCAACAAATCTGTCTCCAATTTGCCCAAATTCCCACTCTCTTTCCTAATCAAAAGTATGAGAATTTGGGAACAATTGTGGAATAACCAGATAATGAACACGATCAAAGAATGTCCGAAAAGAGATCTTACGGTCAAATCCTATCGCAAAGAAAAGATACACTGAGGCTCTAGTCGGTAAACCCATTATAAATGAGTTTACAAATTAAACAATTTTCCATATCGTTTTTTAATCATACAATCTTTTTCAAATCATTTTTTAACCACATATTTTACTTAAAAAATAACAATATATCATTTATAAACCATAAATAGACAATCGAACGGAGGGTAATTTATAAACATACTCAAATAGAGGATTGATTATTGACTAAGGGTTACTAAAAACTTAATTTTAGCCTTGTTTGATACAAATTATAATTAATTTTTAGTAGATTTTGAATAATCGTTAAAATGTGTGGTTAAAAATCTATGATAATTATGAAATGTATGGTTAAAATTAATTGTTTAATTTGATTGATTAAAATTCAGACTTTTAATCAACAAATTGAGCTTAATTTCTTCAAAAGTAATTTTTCCATAAAGTCATGTAGGGTAATTGACGCAATTGGTCCCTACCTTTCACACTTCTTGCGAAATTCGTCATTATGTTTGATTTTTTGACAAATTCACCCTTACCTTCAACTTTTTTCGCTAAAAGCATCATTGCAGTATAATTCCATAAAAAAATTAGTTAGTTGACTAAAAAATCATACGTTGACTATTTTAATGATGGGCAAACAAGTTGTTTCATATTATCTAATTTGAAATGATATACGGGGGGGGGGGGGGGGGAGATTTGACACTATTCATTTTCTTCCCCCCCATCCGGCCATCCCAATCCAACAACATAAGCACATAAGCAGAAGCATAATCTTTGTTGTCACGTTGTTTTCTCAGTCTCAGAAACAGACTTCATGTATGATGGCATGGTCTGTCCATTTCCGAAGTTGTCCACTCCATTGTAGTAGTAGATAACTGGCCTTTGAAACAGTAAAGTTCATAGCTCGAGTATTGAATGTGAATGGATCCTCATCCCAAGATTTCCATGTTCCTGCAATGGTGTGCTCAAATCCTTTGGTGTCATAAGGTCGGGTACAATTGTGCAATGTAGCCCCAAGAAATAGAAATTGACCAATTTCCTCTAAGGTCATAGCAGAAACTATGATGTACTAAAAAATGGGGGAAAATCTTGGAATTCGAGTGGCGTTACCTGATGAAAACCAAGCTATTTGGCAAGAGGAGTGTCCATCTCAATCATGCAACCTCCAATCTTCTTATTAAAGTCATAGAATGATGCATACCAACCTACGTGGATGGTTGGCGGGAATGGAGTGGGAAAGAACATTGACAATGTCAAAAAAAAAATTCTCTTTGTTTTTCTTTTACATCATTCCAAATTAGATAATATGAAATTACTTGTTTGTCCATTATTAAAATAGTCAATTTGTGATTTTTGAGTCAACTAACAGATTTTTTAATGGAATTAGACAGCAATGAAACTTTTAGCAAAAAAAAAGTTGAAGTTAATCATGAATTTGTCAAAAAATCAAACTATGGACAAATTTCACAAAAAGTGTGAAATGTAGAACCAATTGCACCAATTACCCTATACCAACTGGTCCAACTCTAGATTCTTAAAAGGTAAACAATAGAAATGGTTCCAAGCCTTTAGACTTCTTGTGAAAATAGTCTCCCGTGTTTAAATTTTGCCATTTACACCTTCAGAATTATCAAACATTGCACAAATGATTCTACTATCAAATTCTGTTAGTTCCCACCGTTAAAAACGTGTGAATAGCACAAATGATCAATAACCTTTAATTTTCCTGGAATAATAGTTCATAACATATTAAGCTCACGTTTGGTGTATTTAGTTTGTAACTTACAAACGTTTGACGTATTTAGTCCCAACATAATAAGCCCTTGTTTGAGATCAGTTATTTCAAATAACGTGATTTGTAATTATAATTTTTTGAAAAATTTGTGATTACAAACTAAGTTTTTTTTTTTTTTGAATTTGTGTGTAAATTATTTAATTGATATAACGTGTGGTTGAAAACAAATTTTTAAAAAAATAAAGTTTATTCTGAATTTCTAAAGTGCACAGTAAAATATTTCACAAAAATTCATCACATTAATAGTTCGACCTATTGGTAAAAAATGAAAATTCATGAAACATAAACAAACAAATATATTGGACATCATTTTAGAAATTGAATAAAAAATATATTTTTATCGATTCCACTTTCTATTTCGAGAACAGGTCGATATCGATTTTCAAAATTTCATTTTTCAAAACTCATTTTCTTTCACACATTCTATTAATAAAACAATTTACACATAAATTAAAAAAATTCTTACTTTTTAACCACAATTTCTCCAAGCTTACTTTTCAAATCGATCGATTCTCAAAATTGAAAATTGAATCGAAAGTAGAACTATTAAAAACATACTTGTTACTCAATTCCTAAAATGATGTCTAATGTATTAATTTGTTTAATTCCGTGAATTTTATTTTTTATCAATAGGTTGAACTATTAATTCAATGAATTTTTGTTAAATATTTTATTGTGCACTTTAAAAATTCAATTTAAATTTTATTTTTTAAAAACTCATTTTTCAACCATATATTCTATCAATAAAATAATTTATACACAAATAAAAAAAATTATTTGTTTTTAATCTCAAATTCTTTAAAAAATTATAATTGCAAACCACAATTTTGAAATAATTAGTCTCAACAGGGGTTTAATGTGTTAGGGACTAAATATGTCAGACGTTTGTAGGTTACAAACTAAATACACAAAACATGAACTTAATATGTTAGAGACTATTATAGTAAAAAACTCAAATGGTATGGACCATTTGCGCTATTTACACGTTTTTAACGGTGGGAATTAACGGAATCTGACGATAGGGATCATTTGCATAACGTTTGATGATTCTGAGAGTATAAATGTCAAAATCTAAACATTAAAAACTAATTTTACAAAAGGGTAATTATATTCACACAACACTTTTTTATATTTACACCACAGTTTAATTGCAAGAAAGATCTTCAATGTTTGCTTACTTTTTATATCCTCAACATTTTTTTAATCACCTTATTATTCATAACATTCAATTAATTAACATATTTTGTTTCCAATCATAATTGTTATTCAAATATTCTGTTAATTTGCATCGAAAATTAACAGAAATTAAGAATCTTCATTACAATTAAAATGTGGTGTGATTAACAAAAAAAAAAAAATGTGATTTCAATATATTTATTCTTTACAAAAAGTCGAAAGGTCAGGGACCATATGTCCAGTTTACCCTTCTTGGAACCCAGGGTGCAGCTTCAGCCCTCACAAACCCCACTCAATGTGCCCAACTGCCCACGAGGGAAAATTTTCAGATGTTTCGTGGGAAATTGAATGAAATTTCAAACGGAAATTAGGGTACATCCTCCCCAAAATTCATTCTGCCTCCTCTTTCTCGCCCCTTTCTTCCCTCTCCTTGCCCCAAAAAATTCGTCCTAAACATATTCTGGAACTAGTCGCTCAATATCTCTCTGTGTAAGTGCCACAAGATATGTAAATTTGTGTACATACTATTTAGTTATTCTGCCTGCATTTTATATTCGTAAGCTTACAATTTAGTTACTAATTGTTTGATTCGTGACATGGTTATTGGAAGTTGAATTAAGGGTCGGTAGGTTTGTTTATTTTCCAGGTTTTGTGTGCTTGCGGTTTTTACTGTTTGTATTAGTTGATATATCACTGTAATTTGGTATGTATGCTATTTTCTGAGCATGTTTGGCTCTAGTGTTTTGAAGGTATTGATTCCCTCGTTTGTTCAGTTTTTAGGGTTTTATACGATTGTCGTTTTTAATATATTATATTCAAATATATATCACTCCGATTTTGTAAATGTACTATTTTCCAAACACGTTTGGATTTGTTTTGAAGATATTTATTCATGGTTGTTTTTTGTGTTTTGAAAAATTATTTTAACTATTTATTACATTTTCGTCCTTTTTCAGGATTTATGTGGGGAAAGCAGAAGCTTGAGAAATTTTATTATTCAAAGTTGTTATAGGCGAAGGAACATAAATAATTGAGAGGTAGGTTAGTGCTGTAATCTGGTTTAATGTGATAAGTTAGGAGACGTACTTTTATATTCATGATAAGCTACAAGAAAATACTCTTGAGTTTTATGTACATTTTAGTAATTTAATGGAGTCTATATGATTGCTTTCTTGTTTTGGATTCACTTAAGCTGCATGTTGACACATAGTTATATATTTTCTTTCACCCTTTTACTCTGAGAGTGAAATATAACTTTGCGCTCATACTTTTTGTTTAGAAATTGGGTAGTCCAGAAAACATCCATGCTTGTTTGACCAATTTGTGAATCTTAATAAATTTTGATTAGTACTTCCGAGAAAATGGGATTAATCTATGTGATTCTTAATAAGTTTTGGTTTGTACATGTGATAAAATGGAGCTGTTATTTACCAAGAATATTGGGAGAAAAATTGGATTGGTGATTATGTACTCCAAGAATCAACGTCGAGATCATTTTTTGAATGAAGTAAATTGAAAAAGACTCACAATTTCAATAAGCAAAAAATCATGTTAGAAGATGAATCTGGATTTTCCCCTATATTTTCATGGGATGGAACAAAACCCGTAGAAGCTCTTATTAGAGAAGCTTCATTGCTTTTGACCGTTATATTCTTTAAAAATAAGAACAAGGAAAAGAATTGTTAGAAAGGAAATGACAGCACTATATTTTAGCAATATGAAACATTCATGTCATTGCTAAAAAAGATAAAGAATTTTCTTATCACTCCACTAAAGTTCTCTTATTTTCTATCTGATTTTAAGTAATGTATATGGACATAGATTTCTTTTTCCAACGGTAACAATAAATCTTCATCATATAGGTCTTTTTGCGTATTTTATTATTCGACTTATTCAATTAGAATTTAGACACACTTGAATCATGGGACTTTGACATGCTAAGGAGACCTCAAACAATAGGTAATCTATGTATCCTATAAACATAGTATTTTATATTGGGATGAGTAAAAAAAAAAAAAATATGCCAAGAAAATACATGTAAAGTTATAAGGATTAGGAAACTGAGGTTTAATGAGCATATCATTGAATCTTCAACAAGGGGAGATAAATTTGAAGAAATAGGAGTGTTTTAGCGTTTCAATGAAGCAGAAACAAGCGTCTCTATAACGAGCATCTCTATACATTTTTGGTTAAAGAATAACTATAATGTCTTTGGGAAAATTTCTACCTCTCGGGCAATAACACATTAATTGTTATTTTTTCTCGCTTACATGATGATTTTACTTTGTATCATTGTGGATGAATTTCTGTTTAAGCACATTTTAATGCCACATGTCCTGTAGAAGTGCTGGAATGATGTGCCCAATGTGTCTTAAACTCGTTCGAATCCCCAAATATGGAAAGAAAGTAACAACTTTTCACTCATATAATCATATTATAGCATCTTACTCATTCTAGTGTATGAGAATAATGTTTGGCACATTCAACCATGATGATTTATTGATTTCATAATGCCTCACTAGTCACTTCTATGCAAAACTGATTGGAACTGTGACTGAATTGTGATAACAACCTGTATTAGAATGGTAAAAGCACCTTCTTTCTTATTTATATTTGATACCATCAATTCTATCTTTTGGACTGCAAAGTACGTGGTCAAACAAGTTAAAAGGATATAGTTGACTGGTAAAAAACTAAATGTCGGCTGAAAATTTTGTACAAGAACGTCCTATGGTTCTGCATCATAATCATAGGGCATAGAGTTGTATATTAATGACGAACATAATGAAGTGAGGACAGAAAACAAAATTTGATGCAATGAAGGTAAGCCAGCATGTAGCAGATGTCATGAAACTCATTTAGGCATCCGATTTCTCTTTTCCTTGGACTCACACTCGACCTCAATAGGGTGAAATGATCTCAATTGGAAGTAGAGGCTTTGTTCCGGCTCCTTTTATGATCATTCTCTCCCTCTCTCTCTTCTTTTCCCCATTTTCTTTTGGTTACTGTTTACCTGCACATGCCAGGTCAAAGTTCATTTGACCTCTACTTGTCCAGCAGTCTATTATGAAATTAATACAGTGCATTTTGAAGGAAAGAAATGATCTGAAACAATGGCAATAATGATTTATTCCATGTTGGAATTTGTTTGAAGATGGCCAAGAAGTTTATATTTGGACAAAGTGATGACTCACATTATTATATGACATTTACCAACAGCTTGAGGCATGCTCCCTTCAAAATTGCCCTTACTTAATGCTCCAATGAAGTATTAAAGTGCAAGCGAGAAGTTCAGGTTAAAACTTTTCTGGAAGCCTGTAGTCTAGAAATAAGTTTTAAATCCATCTTAAATTTATCCATTTTATTAGTATGAACCTGAATCTGTAGAAGTTCAAGACTCTGGTACTAAACAAATGAATTGCTTGATTTTCTGGTGTCATATGGGCTGTTTTATGCTGATGCCCTTTTTGTCTATATTGCAGGCCTGTTGTTTTTAAGATTCAGATGTTAGGTCCTGGACCATATCTTTTATTTAGATAGCCCAAAAGCCTCCATTTTGAAAGCCAAGTGCAGTATGGTATTTGGCGTAAAATCTCAATACAACAGATTTAGAGGCTTCAAGGTTATAATAACTAATTTATTCCTGGGAAATTCTTTTGTTTTTGTTAATAAATTAGCCAGAGAGTGTTGTTCATGCATTTTTATTTCTTCTTTTTTTTTTGGGGGGAAAAATGAGCGAGTGTGACGGTTTAAACTCGAAAGTAACTTCTATAGAAAATACGTCTTAATGTGGTTGCAGAGTCTAATTATTTGGATACTTGGTGGCCTCTGGAGGAAAGAGCATAATTATTTGGTTTGAGTACAAGGAAAAATTTCACTTCTGTTTATTCAATTTTTGAGCTTCAGGACTTTGGGCAGTTGGCATTTTATTTCTACTTTATATTGGCAATGGAGTGCAACAAGGATGAAGCCTTCCGAGCAAAGCAAATTGCTGAGAAGAAGATGGAAGATAATGACTTCGAAGGGGCTCGAAAGATTGCTCTGAAAGCTCAAAATCTTTTCCCTGAACTTGAGAATATAGCTCAGCTACTGTCTGTCTGTAATGTTCACTGTTCAGCACAAAACAGGATATTGGGATCTGAAAAAGACTGGTATGGAATCCTTCAAGTTGAAAGGTTGGCTGATGAAGCCACCATCAAGAAACAGTACAGAAGACTTGCACTTCTTCTCCATCCTGATAAGAACAAATCTCATGGTGCAGAAGCGGCTTTTAAGCTGATTGGGGAAGCAAATATGGTACTATCGGACTCTGCGAAGAAGTCTGTATATGACAGTAAGATTAGAGTTTCAGTTACAACAGCTCCAGCAAATTCATCTCAGCATCAAAACAATAATCCAAATGGTTTCACTGCTCGTGGTCGGAACCAATATCCAACGAAGCCGCCAAATTCAGTAGGTAGGCAGGCAGTATTCTGGACTTGTTGCCCATTTTGCAGTGGAAGATTTCAGTATCCGAGAGAATATGTGAACAAAGCTTTGCGCTGTCACAATAACAAATGCTCAAGACCCTTCATTGCTTATGACCTAGGCGCTCAAGGAATTCATTTGGGATCCAAATCGGCTCAACCAGGTGTTCAAAATGTGCCTTCAAAATCTAGCCAGAGTCAACCTTCTTCTGAACCAAAAGGGGTCCCGGATTTGGGTGCACAAAATACCACTAGATCCTCAGTCTCTCATGCAGGATCTGTTGGAGGTGCCACCATTAGAAAAGTTGGGTCAGAATCAGGTCCTCGGGCAGAAATTGGAGCTGAGATTGGTGAGGATTTGAAGGCAAAAGAAAAGGACAACAGAAATGCCCAGTCATCGAAAGTTGGAAAGGGATGGGGTGTAACACCCAATGGAGATTCAATGCCTAGAAAATCAAGAAATGTGAAAAACAAAAACAGGAAAAGAGGCAGGAAGGTAGTAATGGAATCCAGTGAGAGTTCTGAGTCTTCTGACACAAGTAATTCTGATACAGAAGATGAGGTTATTGAAGAAAATTTTGGCAACCATGGAAACAGGATGGATCCTGGACTCGATGGTTTTCGTCGTCTAAGGAGACATGCTCAGCCAAGGCAGAACATCTCGTGCAATATAAGCGCTGAAGATGACTTTGCTAGCCCTCTCAAGAGATCGCGTGGGAATATATTATCAGGTGATGGTAAAAAGGAAGAAAATGAGACTGTGGACGGAGAAGTTTCAAAACATGGCAATCCAGCTAGTTTTACTACTGACAAAGATAAGGGCAAGTCAAAAGTCGAAAAAATGGGACCTGTTCCTCCTGAAGGAAGCTTCCCAGACAAGAATGCAGAGAGTAGAGAAGTTAAGGTTAAAGGACAACCAGCTGATATGCAGGGCAATAGTGTCAAACCTATTCATGTCTTAGATGATTCTGAACCAGATTCAGATTCTGTTGTTGAAGATACGAAAGTTTACGACTGTCCTGATCCAGAATTCCATGATTTTGATAAGATTAGAGAAGAACACTCTTTTTCCGCTGGTCAAATCTGGGCTTGTTACGATACATTAGATTGCATGCCTAGATACTATGCTCTGATAAAAAAGATAAATACTCCTGGATTCAACTTGAGCATCCACTGGTTAGAAGCTAATCCTGAGGGTAAACAAGCAATTAATTGGGCAAATGTGGATTTGCCTGTTGGCTGTGGCAGATTTAAGCGTGGGAAAGCTGAAGAAGCTTCAGAACTTTGTACGTTCTCTCATCAAGTGTATTTTGAAAAGGGTAGGAGCAGAGGTTCTATTGTTATATATCCTAGAAAAGGAGATGTTTGGGCTCTTTTCAAGGAGTGGGATATACATTGGATTTCTAACCCTGAGAATCACAAGCATTTCAACTATGAAATTGTGGAGGTTGTGTCAGATTTTGTTTATGGTGCCGGTATAAAAGTTGCTTGCTTGGATAAAGTTGAAGGATTTCTGAGCCTATTTCAGCGAACAAGCTGGAATGAGAGTGATTCATTTTTAATACGACACGATGAACTGCTCAAGTTCTCTCACCAAATTCCCTATTTCAAAATGACTGGCAATGAAAGGAAAGGAGTCCCAGAAGGGTCTTTTGAACTTGATCCTGCTGCCTTACTCCTACAAGGCTAAGGGGGACGAGCGGAAACAAGGATGTCTGAAGTCAATGGTGCATGGCCAAAGTCTGGCCTTCCGCGATGGCTATTTTCATTTTTCATCTTCCAACTTGAGGCGGTGTTACTCTTGATCTGCTTCTGGTCATTGGAGGAAATATATTTATAGCTTCTGATCTTCCAATAGTTGGGTGCAACTTTCTGCGAGAAGCTTTTTACATAGCTCTGTGACAGTTTTGCAGTTGACTACGTTTCCTCTAGTTTTTCTTCGCAATTTGTTTCTGCACCACTCTTAACGTAATTTATACAACAGTACCTTGACTTATTGTACATTGATAATATGTGTTTTTCGCATGTACTTAGAGCTCGTTTGGTCTTATATTTTCACCATTTTTTTTGTTTAATTTATTTTCAACCTTATATTTTTATGGGACTCATCATTTTTCACACTTTTAAACGATACATCTGAAAATTTCTACAACTTGTCTATGGCCAAACTAACTCTTACTATGTGTTAACTTCAAGTCAGGGTGAGCAAGATTACCTGAAAATATTCTTAGTAATCTGGTGGTTTGTTCTAGTCTCGGCTTTCCTTTGGAACCAAAGAAGCTAACCGAATTTCTTGCATTCATTTTGCTTTCTCATTTTTGTATATGTGAAATTTGTATAGGATGGTAAATTGGTCAATGCTGCAATAAAAAATGTCAAAAATAACCGATTTTTTAATTTATTAAAATCCGATGAGAATTGAACGGAACCTGTCGATGTCCACCACTGCAAGGGGAAAAAACCACCTGAGATGGTCAAGAGCTAAATCTAGAAAAATGTATGGGGCGTATAGCAATTAGCCGTAGTTTGATGATTCCTTTATTTCTCTTTACCTACATGTTCCTAGGCAAATGATACGTAATGATCAAATTCCAGTTGGTCAAACGCTCGTACAACTCCATTATGCTTGCAGCTAGAACTCTTTTACCTGTACATGATTTGTACAAGTGGCAAAACAGATGTATGCTAAATTAGGATTATGATATTTGTATAATTATTCTGTACAATTTTACTTACAACTTATGACGTGGAGAATTTTGGTTTATTGATTTTAAAGATGATGTGATGTTTGAATTAACAGGATCCTGCCACTTAAGTGTTGTAACTAAAAGTTGTAAAAAAAATTTGTACATATATCATTGTCCGCTAAATTAAACCTATGTTTGGCAAACATGTTTAATACAACACAAATTTTCAGATCACTTTTTAACCATATACATTTTTTCTATCAACTTTTCAACAACATATTTTACCTCAAATATATAAAAAAAATGTTTTTAAAAACAAAATTTTTAACGAACTTCTTCCTTCTGACATAGGCCACTAATTAATGGATTTTGAGTGGTCAATTTGGACCAATTCTCTTGACACACCTTACATTAAAAACAAGAAATCAATTATTTAAGACGGTATTAGAAAGTAAAACAATCGTTTCAAAAGAATCACAATCTTTTCAAATTAGTAAACGTACAAATTACTCATTCAAACGGAAAACACAATAAATATATAAGTAAGCTAAATCCTACACATCTAGATTATATTCTCATCAAGATATATATTCCATTTCTTCCTTAAAAAGGGTCAGGAGCAATAAAAAAACAAAAAATAAAAATCATTGTCATGTAACAGTAGTGAAGACAGTAACCAAGAAATAAACTTCAAACCAAAATTTTCCATCCTAAACATGAAACTTACTACTTGATCAACCCATTTGAACAAACATTTGAACAACCCTCTCACATGGGGTATTGAGCTCACAAATCTATAACAAGGATCATATGTTTAGACAAAATTTTTACTTGAACAATTCATTTGAACAACCTTCTCACACGAGGTATGAAACCCACACAACGTAGAATTTTTGCCAAAACATATGATCCTTGTCATAAATTTCTTCTTTTGTATTCCCCCGCCACCCCCCAATGCATGCATGCATCTCGTTAGAACCACCGCCTTCCACCGCAGGGACATAAAACTCAAAAAATTAACGGACAGGAGTTGACTGACTAACAAGGAACTGACAGAAGGGAGAAAAGAGGAGTGAAACCATTCGACGGTGTTGAAAAGGACATTGGGAATACATATACCACAGCCCTAGATATGAATCCTAAAATGCTAGCGACAAACCAAATCAGATGTTCAATAAACCTCATCCAAACGAAGAAAATCTAGCTCTAAATTCGCAGGGAAAAATAAAAAACATGAAATGGTGGAAGAATGCAAATGCAGAGTTACAAACCCAACTCAAACACGCAAGATTTCAGGTGCTACATTATTGCTTCATATGCATCATCACCACAGGTTTCAATTGTCCGAACAAAACCCGGATGAGTGATAATTTCGCTGCTAAAGATCAATGGGAGTTCAAGAAAGCGAAGTCGACAAACCGGTCAGTTTCAAGGTAGTTTTAGATGGATTAAGGAGAGTACATGCAACTAATCTATGGATAATTTTCCAACTTACAAGTTACAGTATAGTCCTATATATATATATATATATATACCTTACCAAATATGCCATCAAGAAACTACTAGTAAAAGGCAAATGGGAATTATTTCAAATTGACAGCATGAACATGCAAAACCCAGTACAGAAAAAACTAAATGCAGTGTAAATTGTAAAAGCTGAAAAATGACGTTGAAATAATTTCCAAAACACTAAGGAGTATCATCAACCATGATACAGAGCCAAGGATTTCACACCCATACAAATAGTTCTCAACCACAAGTTCACAACCAAACAAACAGTTTTATAAGCAAAAGCCCGTCCAGCGACTTGAACACCTAAAAAACTGCATAGAATTTTGTTGTAATGCTCTGTTCTTTGAAAGCTAGCATTACAATGGCAAATTTACAGTTCCAACAGAAGAAACAAGATGCCAGAGGTAGGGATAGAAGGGCACGTGATATTAAAGCCCTATGACACCACGGCTCAGTTCACAATTTGCTTTGTTTATTTTTTGGCTACAGATCGTCGTGAGCACAATACCGACTCCTGTTTCCCTGATTTTCGTAAATCAAATCTTCCCCAAAGCATCTTTCAACAATCTTAATCCTACCTCACATATATCACACAATCAAACGATATACAAGAATGTAACAGCGCAGGCTTTCAATAAGGTACCCTCTTTTCATCATCGAAATTCAGTTTCTCAATACCCTTTATTGTGGACTCATAATTCTTTATGTTAGAATTGTTCCTGCCAGATGAAGCATGCTTGGGGTCTGAGGATACACCACTTGAGATTTTATGCATAGTCCCTGGACTAGCCTCAGGGGTGCGAGAACGGGTAGGATCAGAGTCCATAGTGAAAGTGTCACGACTTCCAGAAACTGCACCTCGCCTCAATGATCCACTAGACCTTCCCAAAAAGGTGGAGCTCGACATCTGCAAAATTCAATAATTAAAATAATAATGTCACGTCAATCACCTTTTGAATTATTCCATTTTATTGGACATAATCATCTGTATTTATCCAAAGATCTATTCCTGAAATATGATATAGAACTAGTACAAAGGAAACAACAAGCATATATAAAACTCAAATTGGCTTTAAGGTAGGTAGTTTATCTCATGTTAAATGACATTCTCCTCGGCGAGGTAAACAACTAAACATAATCAAATTGTTACTCATTTTTGTGTATTTCAATTGCAGCATTATAGTTGTTTTGTTCTGTTCTAAAATCTTGGGTGCAACGCCACCGTGTCTAAGCTAGTTCTACAATTTCTGATTGAGTGGAAGAACAACGCAAGCTCTTAACGTTCATGCAGAGAAAGCATTCGTAACAGGAACCATATAGTCTTTTGAGCTAGAATAAGGTCAAATACTTTATTATCACGTGTTTCACTTTCTTAAAGGTGAACAGCCCTGATATTTCATCTAAACTGACCGTTGACCACCAAGATGTAACAAAACCACAAGACGAGAAAAGTAAAGGAAAAAAAACGAACAATGCATGGGGGGGGGGGGGGGGGGGGGGGGCGGGCGATGAAGATTCTATATCAAGAAAAACGGTGATCAAGAAATCTTAGGGTAATTTTGTCTTAAACTCCCTGTCGGGCCCAATTTGTTATGGAATCTGAATAAGGATATGGAAACTGTAGCGTACCCGGTCCTAAAGAGCTGCCGGCCGTCTACTCATGGTCTTTCCACTCCCCCCCCTGGTCGTCCTGCTCCTCAAGGGCTGGCAACCTCGTTTAGAGGTGGCAATGGGCCGGGCCGAGCCGAGCCGGCTCGGCCCATGGCTTGCAATGCTCGGCTCGTCAAACTGACGAGCCAAGCAACGAGCTCGGGTTAAACGAGCCGAGCCTAAGCTCGGCTCGTTTAGCTCGGGTTTTTTTTTTTTTTTTTTTTTAAAAAAAAAAAAAAAAAACCTCTCTTACCGTTTTTTTTTCTCTTGTCTTACCGTCTTAAGTTTATTTATTTAGTCGACAATCTTCGATAACTAAAATATTTGAAATCTTGAATACTAATAAGTATAAATATAAGTATAATATTAATAAGTAATAAGTTATGTATTAAATAAATTATTAATAACTTAATAAGTAAAAATAGAATTTTTTTTTTTAGTTTTCAACGTAAAAAAACGATGTTTAAATTTTTTTTTTTTTTTTTTTACACGAGCCGGCGAGCCGCTCGGCTCGTGGTTCAACTAAAATGATTGGCTCGCCCACGAGCTCGTCCGTTTGACGAGCCGAGCCGCCCTCGGCTCGTGTTTTCGCGAGCCGAGCCAACGAGCGGCTCGGCCCGTTTGCCACCTCTAGCCTCGTTTCCAGGAAGTAGATTTTTGCCTCCCCAGGGATTCGAATCTTGTACCTAAGGGTTAAGTACAAACTTCATGGAATCCCTGATACCATTAGACCACCCAGGGGGGGAGTGGAAAGACCACGAGTAGACGGTCGGCAGCCCTTGAGGACCTCCTTAAGGGCTGCCGACCGTCTACTCGTGGTCTTTCCACTCCCCCCCTGGCGTACCAGGTCCTCAAGGGCTGCCGGCCGTCTACTCGTGGTCTTTCCACTCCCCCTGGTCGTCCTGCTCCTCAAGGGCTGGCAGCCTCGTTTCCAGAAAATGGATTTTTGCCTCCCCAGGGATTCGAACCTTGTACCTAGGGGTTAAGTACAAACTTCATGGAATCCCTGGTACCATTAGACGGCTTGGAGCAATTCTGGAATGGGTGACCTACTGGGAAGTTTTTTCTGGGAGCGTGTGAGTGAGGACAAAACATGCTGAAAAGACTCGTGTTGGTACAGTGGGGACAGTACACCGTCATCTAACGGCCGGGACAGCCCGTTAAGTGGGACCCAGGTCGTTACAAATGGTATCAGAGCCGGCCGCCAGCCGGAAATCGGGAACTAAGCGCTACGCCATAGGGCGGGAGCCACCTCTAGAATCCCAACGCCTGGCAACAGATCCTCAGATGGGTTAAGCGCGACGAGGACATCGCGAGTCTAACAGGGGGTGATTGTAATACCTCGACTAAGAAAGGTTAAAAGAAATGATAAGTACTACTCATACCAACAAGGTGCACCTTCTTTTCCGGAAGTCCATCGTTAGAAACTCCAAAGTTAAGCGTGCTTGGCTTGGAGCAATTCTGGGATGGGTGACCTACTGGGAAGTTTTCTCTGGGAGCGTGCGAGTGAGGACAAAACATGCTGAAAAGACTCGTGTTGGTACAGTGGGGACAGTACGCCGTCATCTAACGGCCAGGACAGCCCGTTAAGTGGGACCCAGGTCGTTACAGAAACAATCTGGACCTAACAACTTATAACTATATGATAATGCATCCTCTATCACATTATACAATTATATTGATCAGCCTCCAGATGACAATTGATCAGGCCAACTCTACCACAAAGCTTTAATCTACAATTAAAGATGAGCCATAGCTACTCACCACAGCATCTTTGCTTGTTGAATCATTTGCAATGGGACTCTTCTGCTTGGACAAACTTCCAGCATTTATAAGTTGCCCAGAATTTCTCCTTCGGGAAGGATCTGCAGACGCACCACCTTGCCTCCCCACGTCATCGCCTGAATAAAGTTGACAAATGTTTAATTTAAACCCACAGGTGCATTAAGAAGGCCTCACGGACAGAATGACAGTAAACCCACTATAAGAATAGTGAAAAAAAAAAATCAGCATAACGACTTTGTGGGTTCGAGCTTGTATCTACTGTCTACCTAACTAAATGTGCAGAGAGAAGAAGAGAAAGAAGCAATTACAGGAAATTACCAGGCTGCCGTTCAGCATTCGGAATTGCAGGGGGTAGTCCCGAGCTTGTACCAGGAGTTTGGCCCTAAAGGAAGTATATAGTTCATCAAATACATGAATAACAATTCACCTACAGAAGATTTTTTTTTTTTTTTTTTTTAACATCACTTACAAGAGTCCTGGAAGGAGCACCACCCATCTGTGATTGTTGATACTTCAAAATAGTCCAATCGAAAACATAATCAAATTGGAAGCCTGCAAGAGAGATGAAATTAAGTATCAAATTCAGTTTTATCTACTTCCTCGGGGATACTGACACATTCAACATAATTTCATGAATAAAAAGTGAAATTCTAGCGGCTAGCCATTTTCAAACCTTCACGAATGAAGAGGTCACGGAATAATCTCTTCAGATAAGCATAGTCTGGTTTATCCTCAAAACGCAGTGATCTACAGTAATGGAAATATGATGCAAACTCTGTAGGATAACCCCGGCACAACGCCTGACACAAACGTAGCTCAGCATGCATGCTTTTATATAGCCCATCAATAAACAATTATGCAGTCTGTTCCAAAGATGAATACCTCAATTGGAGTCGAAACCTTTTTCTCACTTATTTTCTCATACTTCTGTTTCTTGGTTCCGGCTTTCAATCCCTGCCAAGGAAGGCTGCACAGAATAGATATCATGACACAAAGCTCAACATGCACAAGGAGCCGAAAATAATGAGTCATGCAGCAACCGTACCTTCCTCTTAAGAAGTACATCAGGACATATCCAAGAGATTCCAAATCATCTCTTCTGCTTTGCTCTAAAAAAGAAGACACGAAAGTTCAAACAGAGGAGGACATTCAAATAACGAGCAAAGAAGCAGAAAAAGATTACAAAGTTACAAACTAAAGAAATGCTCACCTATACCCAGGTGAGTATTCATGCTTGCATATCGTGCCGTTCCAGTCAAGTTTTTGTTCTCCCTTCAAAATTGATGAATACAAAACTATTTCAAAATATTCAAGAAATTCTAATTAATCAAGGAAAGCGACCTAGATCTTATTTAATAAGTTATTACAAAATTTAAATTATCCCAAATCAAATGAGTCACGTAAGGTAAAATACTGCTTCAAAGCATTTCCAATTTGCTCCTTGAGGTTTGGGTTTAACATTAGTTTAACATTAGTTGACCCTTGAGATCTAAAATTGGATATATTTATCTATCATGGATTAAATTGGTAATCAAATTGTAACATTCAAGGTTAATTTGATTAAGGACTGGGGAGTGTTTGTTCCTAGTATATTTTCAATTTCATTATATTTCCTTGCTTTCTGTCTTTCAGAACAAGTCAAAGTAATCAAATAACCAATTCAATATAGTTTCCATCTGAAGGGGACACATTTACCGGTTAACTAACAGCAAAGGGAAAGCCTAAAGAAGCAAAACAAATAACATTTCAAATTTTACTAGCATTTGGAGAAAAATAAATGGCATTTAGAAGTTACTTCAAGACATGTAGCTGTATATACTCAATGACAGACCTTAAACATAATAAATAAACATATAATGTAGAAATTACTTAGGCTTAAATTAAAATTTAATCACATAACTTGACCAGTAAACAGATGAGGATTTCAAAAGTATTGATACTTGCAAATTCAGATATTTAAATGAAGACAAAACCATAACAAATTAGTATATCCTCCAAAGTAACAAAGCCAACAAAGACTTCCAGCTTTACAAAGAAGAATAAAAGGAACCATTTTTGTTTCTTTTCTCTGTGTTCTTTTCTTTTTCCCAGAAAAAAACATTTATTGACTTGATTCAATTAAGCTTTGTGACTAGAGACATATTTTTAATCAAATTCACCAGAAGTGTCGACAGCCATCGCCATTGTAGTTGCATACATTCCTAGAGAACATTTATACAAAATTGTTCTATCAACACAATGTTGCAAATACTGGCCTTCCATAAATAACCAACGGTAAAGGACAGAAAATACTTCTGTGCTGAACAGATAAAAATAAATAAAACAAATGCAACAGAAGATTTTTTAATGGTCCAGTCACAAATTCAACCCACGTTTTATCATTAAATTTTTGTGGCATTTACACCATGCCACTTTAGGATCTATTTTTCTTTTTCTTTGCAAGGGAAGGGTGGGTGGGGGAATAATAAAGTGTGGGAAGACAACATTGGCAATGACCGTCAGTATTTCTCATTAAAGTCAAAAGGAAATTCATCTTAAAGTTGTAAATTCCCCGTACACCCACGGTGTTAATCTCAAAAAACGCAAATATAAGCAAAGTTATCCAGCAAGAATGGGACAATTGAAGCAAAGAATTGGCCAGGGGTGATACAAATAAAGTCAACAGTCTCAAGCCTGCAGTTTTGCTGCAACCAAAGGTAGTCGGTACATTGAAGCCAACCAAATAACTAATGATCATCTCACCTGTAAGGAATGTGTTGGTGAGTTGATGTGTCTCTATATTTCTTAGCCAGACCAAAGTCAATGATGTAGACCTAAATTGGATGCAGAGGTATATATCAAATTACTATAGACATTTTTAAAAGAATCCTCGAAATTAAACATGCCCAAATGGAACCTGATTTGCACGCCGTCCCAAGCCCATGAGAAAATTGTCTGGCTTGATGTCTCGATGTAAAAATGATTTAGAATGAACAAATTCCACACGATTGATCTGGAGTAAATATTTGAGGAAGTTTATATCAACAAATTTAGTCAGGCAAATATGAACGATGCAGAGAAGAGAATATCTCTTTTGATGAGTAAAGCACTGAATCTGTATTAAATTTAAGAATTAACCATTTGATCTGCAAGCATGAGAACTGTCTTCAGAGAAAGTTTCCTACTGCAAAAATTGAACAGATCTTCTAGACTGGGTCCAAGAAAATCCATTACTAGAACATTGTATTCTCCCTCGACACCAAACCATCTTGCATTTGGTATTCCAGCTGCAATATAAGAACACTAATTAGAACCCTAATTTAAATGAGAAGAGATCATTTAAGATCAATAATGAAAGGAAATATGAATGGGGATTACTTCCACCCTGCAGAATCCTGTATAACTTTGACTCGTACAGTAACTGAGGATGTTTTGTCTTGACATTTTCCTGAAATCATCATCAATAATATCGGAAAATGTAATTTTATAGAATTGAGTATGAATAGAGCCCTCTTAAAAACTTAAGAAAAGCATGCTGACCATGAATTGTCAAACTAAAGGAGATAAATAGATGCAAGTTAATAGCATAGAATAACAGCGTTGGTATGTCGCAAGGATGTAGAAAGTGATATCTGCACATTTTATCCTTTAATTCCAAATCAACCTAAAATATTCAAACTTACATTTTATGTTCACTTGCTATTTCTTTAGTGAAATAGACATATTAACATCGGATCCATTTTTCATTCAAATTAGTGAAATTACAAAAAATTAAGACAACATTGTTATGTTAGGTAAGAATCCTGGAAGAACACCACTCACCACAACAAGAATTTCCATTAACTTCTCAAATAAAGTTGAACCATGGCTTGTGTCATGACCCATAAGCTTGGGTTTCTTAAATAATAACTATACAATTACAACAAAGACACATTTACCTACCCAGTACCCTCTTTGCAAAAGGAGTATCAATTGCCAGAGCGTGTTCAAGATGAGGCAAACTGGTAGGTACTAGTAGAGACTGTTATATTACAAGAATAGAATGGATAATAGAATCCAAGTTAAAGTAATATTAAACTGGGAATCATGTTGTAAATGATTTTATCATTTATATTGGACATTCCATTCCTATGCATTTCCCCATAAAGCATCAGGTCTTCCAAAGATGGTAGGATTTCATTATAACGTTCACAATAGAGTAACAAAATATAGCACCACAATGTTTCTAACCATGTATAAAAACCCGATTATATCATCACTGGAGTATAGGAAAAAATCCACCAAGCAGATGAAGCCATGATATTCAATTCACAAGATTACGTGTCATAAATCACAAACAAATAAAAGATTCATGTAATAAAGCCTATTTAAACAGAATCTAGGCTAGCCCAAGCTGAGCAAATTAAAGAACTAAACAAATACGACAATTACCATACTACTAAAAAACTCCAATGTTTGTTGAAAACGCCCATTCATCAGTTCAAGCACCTAACCCTTTTCTAGGTTCAGTGTCCATAATGATCAAAAAACTAATTTTGCTTGCATTTAACAATAAACGCAGTACCTTACATCACATTTCCTCTGGATTTACCCAATTATCAAAAACCTAAACTTGAATAAACTGCTCGCTAACTGTAAAAATAATTATCAGATATTGCAAAAGTTCTCAGCCAAACAATTAAATAGATAACTATGTGGAGACAACTTAATGAATCAGCAATAATCCTCTAAGAACATAAAAGAAAAATGCATCACCAAAGAATAAAAAATTAAACAAAAAAACTCACGAGCTTAATTGCCACTTCCTCATTTGTCTGTATGTTAGTCCCTGCACCCAGAGAAGATCCAACAATGATAGTCAACTAAAACTACAGGCAAAGCATGTATTAAAAATATAAACAAGCAAAATTAGATAGTAATTAAGATAATTACCGAGATAGATCTCTCCAAAAGATCCACTGCCGATTTTCCGACCAAGTTGATACTTATTTCCCACTCGCGGCTCCATTGATAAAACCCCTAGCTCTTTTACTTCAGTCACGAAATTCGCCGATTACAAACCCTATAAAAAAGCATAAAAATCTAGCATTGCATATTTTTCCATTAATTAGTAATTAATGAGTGATCATTTCTATCTCTTGAAAACTACTACTAGGTTAGGTATTGAATGGATGAGGAGACAGAATAATTTCCATGGAGTTTCTCTCTCTCTACAAATAGACACATAACAACTGTGTCTGTATCTATGCGCTGACAGTCTTGTCGTTCCGTTTTCATGGAAAGAAAAATATTGCATTATGAATCCCCAAATTCCAAATCCCGTTATCCTCAGTTTTCAACTGTGTATTTGATAATTTTGACGGCATCCCCAATTAATTCGAAAAAAATACAAAATTTAATTTACACAATTTTTCATACCATTTTTTAATTAGACATATTTTCTCTTCAATTTTTAATTTCACAGTAATGTTACACCCGTGTGATGCACGATCATTTATTACTCACATATATTAAATTTATATGTTAACATATGAAATGGATATTTAATTAAAAATGAGAACGAATGAAGATAATTAATTACATAAAAGTTACATTACACATAGCTTAATTTAATTTTTTTTTTTTTTTACGGTTCATATATTTATCATTCCAGAAATTTCTTTAAATATTGTAATTTGAATTGATTTAACTTAAAATACAAAAGAAAAATTACATTTAAATAAAATTTGTAATAAGTAAAAAAAAAAAGATTAAAATCAAATTGTTAAATTTCGTATAAACCAGTTTACAACTTAAAGCTACCACAATGACAGAATTTTAAAAAATTATAAATTATAAATACGAACTATCAAAATTTATTCAATAATTTCCAACACAGCATGACTTTTGATTTTCCACCGAGCAGTCAAAGTGTTATATTACCGAAAAATTTATTTTTATACATTTTAAATAAATGTATTTAACAAAACCCTATTTTGAAATATTAGATTACTAACATGTTTTTATTTTTATTTTGATAAAAATTAGTTAAACTAAATGTTAAAGTAATAAATATGTATTTTGCATATTTTTATTATTTAAACCTATAATATTAAATATAAATAAATGAACAAAATGAATAAATAAATAAATAAAAATAATTAAATAAATAAATAAACAAAATGAGTAAATAAATTAATAAATGAACAAAATGATTAATATGGGTGTCAATTCGAATTGAAATTAATTATTTATGATCGAAATAAATTTAGTTAAGAAATTATAAATATCATTACTTAAATAAAATAATTTTGAAATAGTGTGACATGTGGAAAAATTAAAATGTATAAAATAAGACTTTTACATTTAATCTTTGATGTGATTTTAGAAAATATGATTTTTAATATTAAAGATAACAAATTATTTGACCATTAATAATTAAAATACAATTTTTATATTGATGGCTACACATAGAATTTATAATATTAAGATCAATAAATAAATAATTAAATCATAATTTTAATACTGATAACTAAAAATATTAATTGAATTCATTCAGTATTAGTATATATTAAAATTAATATATATATATATATATATATATATATATATATATATATATATATATATATATATGCCTTCACATTTATTCAGATTTTACATTCACATTTGACATACATCCATTTTGCATTCACACTAATCCATTTTGCATTCACAATGCTTAATTTTATAAGAACTTACTATTTATAGTAACTGAAAATGGGTGAAAATTGTTTTTAGAAACTACCTTACCTTTATATATTATATAAAGAATAACATTAAGATTTGATGAGAAAAAAATCAAAATAGAAATTAATCATCTATGACTAAAATGAATTTAGTTAACTAATTATAGATGATATTATAGGACTTAAATAAATGACATAATTTAAAATGAATTAGATATTAAGGAAAAATATAAAATATAAAATAAAATTTTACCTTTAATTTTTTATATGATTTTACAGACAATATATTTACAATTTGCTCTCACTTGTTCGCTTGCATTAAACTTCTCAATGTGATCTTTAATTTGACACACATATTAAATATTTTTCGATTTCAAAATAATATAATAATTATTAAAAGAATAATAATAAAATAGAAAAAAATAACATTTTGATGTTATTAATGGCATAGCACGGATGTCAACGCAATATATATATATATATATATATATATATATATATATATATATATACTAATTGTCTACCCATGCGATGCAGGAATATATAATTTTATATCATAATTTTGAAAATATCTTGATTCAATTATATCAAAATAAAAACATTATTTAAATAAAACTTCGATACAAAATGTTATTGAATTTGAAACTTTAAAAAATACAAAAAATTTCAAAATAAAAAATGCTACATGTACACAAAGTATACCACACCACTAAAAATTTGGCACTCATTTAAATTTTTTACATAAAATTATTTTTGACTTTTATTTAAGTTTTTCTCTCAAAATTTGCCCACTTCATCATCTATTTCCCTTTTAATAGGTTATAATTTTTTATTAATTATATTTTTTAATGTGCTGCTTCCATATGTTTTATTTGAAATTCAATATATTAATTAATATATTTTATTTTTCCTTGTTTTATAAACATGTCAATTTTTGTCAAAATGATGAAATGATTAAGGATTCCGTTTGGTAATAATGTTTGGTTTATAAACTTGTTTATTTATAATTTTGAGGTAAAAAGTAGTAGATGAAAATTTGAGAGAAAAATATGTATGGTTAAAAAGTTGATAGAAAATAATTAATTATTTTTGTAACATGCGTATTGAAGAGCCTACTTATTTATTGATATATTAGGAATTAAAATTTCAATAATTCTATTTATTTATTTTCAAAATATATTAATTCAATTTTTTCATTTCTAACTTTACAAATTTATATAGCATATGTTTATTTATTTTAAAATACATTAATCCAAAATTTTCATTTCCAATGTAATACATTTACATATATATGATATGACATTTATTTTAAGTTCAAATATATTAAACCAGTTTTTTCATTTCTTACATAACACATATTATTGAATTTGAAACTTTAAAAAAAATCATAATAAAAAATTATGCATGTACACTCAGTGTACCACGTCACTCAAAGTTTGACACTTAATTAAATTTTTTTTATATAAAATTTCTTTTGACATTTATTTACGTTTTTCTCTAAAACTTTTCCCAATTTATTAAATATTTTCCTTCTGATATGTTATAATTTTTAATTAACTTTATTTTTTAATATATTGCTTACATATATTTTATTCGAAATACAATATATTAATTAATATATTTTATTTTTCATTATTTTTTAAACATACCAATTATGTTTATTGAAGAACCTACTCATATATTGATATATTATGAGGTAAAACTTCAATGATTTTATTTATTTATTTTCAAAATATATTGATTCAAAATTTTCATTTCTAACTTAACAAATTTATATAGCATGTATTTATTTATTTTCAAGGTAACACATTTACATAGATATGATATTTATTTATGTTCAAAAACATTAATACAATTTTTTTTTCATTTCTTACGTAACACATTTACGTAGATATCACATTTATTTATGTTCAAATATATTAATCTAGTTTTTTTATTTCCTACGTAACACATTTACATAGATATGACATTATTTATGTTCAAATATATTAATTTAATTTTTTCATTTTCAATATAACACATTTACACATAGTACATTTATTACAATTCTTACAAAATATGTAATAAATAATATTTTTTCCTACAAAAATCTTTATCTTTTATTTATTTATTTATTATATATAAAAGTAGAAGTGAAGAAAGAGAGAGAGAGAGAGAGTCATTAAATGCAATATAGATAAAGATAAAGATTAAAATAAGATAAGATTAAGATAGCATAGCACAGCTTGCATATTTAATATACTCTTTTTTAGCAAAAAAATTTCAAATTTAGAAAAAAAATTTGACGGGAAACTATGTGTGTATTTTGGTGACGGCTATTCTACTTTTATATATATATATATTAAGATTAAGATCTTACCTAGAAAATACAAATAAATCAACCAAATAATAAAATTCCATAAATCATGCAGTCGAACAAGGCCTAAAAAGAGTTTTTGTGATTTTGAATAGTGATTTTTAGGAGAACGTGTGGTTAAAAGTATGTAATCTTTTTAAGTTTTATGTAATATTATTTTATTAATAAATTTTTAACCACGCGTTTCTTCAAAACAATTTTTAACCACACATTTCTTCAAATTATTTTTTAAATATATATTTTATCTCGAAATTATTATTCAGATTGTTTATAAATATTTTACCAAACAAAGACGCAAACAAAACTTTTGAAAAGTTAAAATTGCTTCTATATATTAGGGGTGTACAAAAAAATCGGAATTGGACAAAAAAAATGAAACCGATTGATTATTTAGGAGAAAAATGAGAGTTGAAACTGAACTGAAATCGAAAAATGGAAAACCAAAAACCGATCGGTTGCTATTTAAAAACCAAAAACCAAGCCGAGAACCAAAGATTCTTAATTTAAAAATTAAGTCCTCGTGATACTTTTGACATTTTCTGTATTACTTTACATGACAGAGTGTACAAATTCAGCTTACTTAAATGTATTATGATAATTGTTGAATTTTTCATGTTGTGTTGAATCTTACATGAAATTCTTTGCACCAATTTTAGAAGATTGGATGTCTGGTCTCTCACTCGCATTGGTTCAGTGCGTTTTTTTGGTTTAGTATTTACAAATTAAGGTAAAGGCTTTTGTGTTGATATGTACTAAACTAATTTTAGGAAGGATGTGTGATTTGACGTGCATGTGGCTTTTGGGAAGGTGCATTAGTGAATTGTGGTTTTACATTGAAGTCTAAGATAAGAGTTCATTAGAAATCGTTTGTTATCTTCATAGTATACCTAGGTTAAAATGACCTAAATGATTTTATGGGAAATCTGTCTATATGCCGTCATTATAATTTTTTTAGTGCAGATGATCCGGGAATTCCATCATAAGAAGTAGATAGAATAACATAAGATAAAGATCCTACCTTTCTAGTTGCTACTAGGAATATTATAACTGTATTTAGTGTCATTATAACCTTAATATATTTAATTTGAATATATTACCACATGGATTGATGCGAACCACTTTGGTGTTTGGATCAAAAAATTTCACAACAATTTAATATCAACCCAAAAAAGCTAAAAATGGTGAGAAAAGTGATAAATATTGACCCAAGTTTATCCTAACCAAAATTCTAAGGAAAAGAATCATAGCTCAATGGAGGGAATGAAACAAGTCTTGACCTAAATGATGCGAATCTCTTTAGTGTTTAAACCAAAAATTCCATAACAATTTGAAACAATGCAAGAAATCTAAAATGGTAAAATAAACGTTGACCTAAGTTTAATCTAGCTAATATTCTAAGGAATAAATCTAGCCCAATGGATAGAAATAAACAAATTTCAAAGAGAGTGGATTCAACAACAATATAAGAATAATCCACTCAAAATGTAGTTGAAAAATACCAAAGAAAGTAATAAGTTGAAAGAGGACTTTACCTCCAAATGCTCTTAAGAGAGACTTTATATGTAACACCCCAAGTTTCAGTATCTAAAACCTAGGCATGTTAACTTCCATTCACATTATATGCGGAATTTAAAACGTTTGCACAATTAAAATATTCATTTATCTATTATAAAATTTTACAGAAATTTTGGCAGAGTCTCCTCTATAAATTGGACATAGCCAACCTGTAGAGGGACATCAAGACCATTTCAAAATTCAAAGCATCAATCACACCACAATCACATTCATCATCGCCAAAACCAATTCATTCATTCCCCAAACTCCTCAAGCATAAGATTTCCCAAAAATCAACGGACATTGACAATTGCAATAAGAGGTAATTTAACCCCTAATACGTTACCCATACGTAATCAAAACTAACTTCAACCAAAACATTATCCATGATAATAAATGAAGGAATAAATTTAATGATAACTTGAATAAATTTAACTTTATTAATTAAAGCAACAGCAGGTACTGTCTGAGTCAGCTGCCGAGTGCTCCCCTCTGATCATCTAATTTTCATCACCTGAAATGTTGGGGAGGGATTGGGGTGAGCTAAAGCTCAGTAAGTAAACTGTATGCATGAATGCATGCTTATGATATGAATGTTTTTCAAAAATTTCATACATATATCCCCTTTTTCTTTACTTTCCAGAACATTCGAACATTTCAAACTTTCACTTAACATTTCAAAACTTTCACTTCTTTTCCATCGTGAGCTCACTTGGTGTAACTTCTAGTCAATCAGAATACAGTGGGCAATTATTTATTTGGAACCAGATTAACATGCGCATTTCCACCGCAAAGCGGTTTAACATTCACTTTTCCACCGCAAAACGGTTTAACAGTCCACCGTAAACGGTTGAACATTCCGTCGCAAAGCGACTTAATTCGGGTACGCCGGTCCCCCGCGCCCCATTTCCCACTCGCAACTTTCATGAACTAGAAGTACACCCATTCATTCAAAAAAAAAACTTGGGATACATAACTTTTGAACAAACTTGCACTTGACACATTTCTTTCATTTAAAAACATTTGACTTCCCAATTTCGATGTCAATGCATGCTTGATGATGCAATGACATGGTAATGTACATGCTTAATATTCTTCTCAATAACATATACTTTCATAAAGTAAGGAAATTCATATTACACATAACTTTCACATTTACATTCAACTTTGATGAAAATAGGGGGGAAGTTTACTTACTTGACGTCCTTAGCATTTACCGTTATCTGGATTTGCAAGTGGAGGAACATCGGCTGCCCATGACGTCAATGTACCAAAATATCCTAATTGTTCACATTCAGCAATAAATATGACTCTTAGTTCACAAACACATTTGAATTTCTTTTTAATGCTAACCAATCCCAAACATACCATATTCAAAACGAACAATAAAATTTCACCAAACCTTACAAAGCCACCTTATCCTTTTTAATAATAACAAAACGCCCAATCGAGATCAAAATCTCAAATTAACCTAAGTGTGACCTTAGGATATGACCAAACACATAAAACTCATATTCAAGACAAGGAATGAAATCTCAATGCACATTAGAAGGTCTTGTCATCTTTTAAATTCAAACTCAAACTCAAAATTCCATAACTTTACAAAATTACTTAATCGTGATTCTAACAAGTTCACAAATCTAAAAATAACTAATTATTACAAACTTTACCACAAGGTCGTTAACTAAACTTCAAATTTTCACAGCTTTAACGTTATACAATTACAATTACAATTAAAATTTCAATAATTCATCAAGGTTCTAAACCAAATTCTCAATTTAGTTATAAATTCAACAAAATCAATTAATTCAATGAATCCGTAAAATCTGAAATTATACAGTATGACATTACATATCTCAAATTTTCAAATAAAAATTCAAGATTCAAAAATCTAATTAAGCCCCAAATCTGAATTTGGTTTTCAACCTAAAATCAAACTTAAACAATTAAGAAATAATTAAATTCTTACATTTCAAAATTTGAAATTTAGATTCAGATTTACACTTCCCCAAAATCTGAAAATCACATTCACGTAGTTTACATATACATTTTACAAAAGTATGCTTGAATAGCTGCGGCATCCCCATCCCCCAATCTTAAGCGTCTGGCCTTCTCAACGTAGTTTCTGCAATCTCTTTCAATGTGTGTCACCTGCTCATAGCCCCCAGCCTCCACAATAGTCGAGTTAAAAGTTTTATGTAAGGGTATTCCTGCAATGTCATTCACTTCAAGCTGCCGTTTCACGTGTTCACTAAGCTTTCGATTACATCTGAAGGATCTAGACTTCGTAGGACTACATAAATGATTATGCTCTAGATGAACCTTCGTGATTCGCCATATTCCATTAACGTCTGAAGAAGCTGTCAACTTAGCTTTACACCCCGTTTGCATGGTTGGTTGCGGCTTTAGAGAATTGCTAGTTGTACACAATTTTTTACCTTCCCGTGAGCATGCAATTGCTACATTTCGTAATACCCCATCCTCACCCTTCCTCGAATTTCTTTTTCTAACTGGAAATCCCACACGGTAAGCGTACTTTGCATAAAATTCATACAATCCTTCGACGTCCATAAATTTCATTCCGACCACGGGCACAACCTCATTGTCCTCATCCGCGTTCAATCCACGATCTTCTCCCGTCCCTTCCTCATTATCTTTTGAACTCACATCATTGTCAAGCACGAGGTTTGTGTTTAATAGGTCATCATCTGAATAGGGAAATTGACTTTCTGTTGAAATTTAAGGGCCTAAATTCAGTGTCCACTCAACAATAAAAACTGAAAACGAGAACTACAAACCAAACCGAACAAAATATGACACTGACACAAAATAGGAAACCAACACCAATTCTTCCGGACATTGTAAACCGATATAACTGAAACAAACCCTGCACTACTCAAGCATTACCATTAATATCCATCTACTCAACCTAGGAAACAATGCCACAACATCTTAATCAAATATAATACGCTATTAAATTACAAGTTCCAATTTCACTGTTGAACTATAAAAAGTAATTAGATAACAACATTATGGGTTCTATACACGTTATCATCTAAATCATTTTTTCCGACCTAACAGATATACACTGAGGCCAACCCACATTAAGCAACCACAAACCAGTCTAGCCCATAACTATTCTATGAAATCTTAAATCCCTAGACATCTCAAAAATTAGAACCAAATTTCCTAAAAATTATCCTCAATCTCAAAGTTCTAAATGCCACAAGTTAATTCATAATCTCCGAATTCAAAAACCGAAAATTCAAATAAATTAAAAATGAAGCAAAATGGTAAAGCGAGAAAAAAAAACCACAAGAAGAAGATGGCCGAGATCAAGAACAAGATGGAGTCTCCGTACAATTCATATCATATTATCATTTTTGAAGTAATCATTTGAAATTTTATGGAGTTGTTCTTGATGTCTGAGGAATTTGCAGAAATATTTATCACGATTATAATTTTGTTGGAATGCGAAATTGTTCATAAAATATGAACTTGTAACGCAACTAACTTGATTCCATGTTTGGACGGCCGGAATGGAATGCTTGCACCGGCGCGACGAAGACGATCAATCCTCTGCGGCGGGAGAGGTGATGCCAAAATCAATTTTCTGGAAGCAAGAGGGAGCTCAGGTGCGATGCTGAAATTAGAAAGTGAGCTGAGGGAGAGTAGGTTTTGCTGCTGCGTTTTCTTTCTTTGCTGAAATTAGAAAGTGAGCTGAGGGAGAGTAGGTTTTGCTGCGTTTTCTTTCTTTCCAGTTTTATCTCATATTTTCAATTTTCCCGATATCTCGTCACTTACCCACGAGAAAATGGCGAGAAATTGGCGAGGTGAGTCCTGCGGTTGAACATTCTGGGATTCTAGCATTATTGGGAAAAAAAAAGTAAGTTGTAAATTGTATATTGACACGTGGATGAACTTACATATTAATATATTATACATGAGTTGTTACATCCGGATGTCAGCCCACATATTTCTTATCATCCATTTTTTCATGACAATAATTCCTCTGACCAATTCGACTTCCTTGAAAACTGTAGATAAACTGAAAAAACTTTCTTCGAACAGAGGCTTTATCTCAACATGTATCATAATGTCTTTTCATTTCTTCATTAATTCATTTTTTCATTTGGATACCATGGAGCTTGGAAGCACATTTTCCCTTGTTGTTATGCAGTACTAAACAAGATCATGAATGCATGGTAATGATTATTTCGAGATCGCCCTGAATAATGTTCACGTAGACAGTGGCGGATCCAGAAATTTTTTTCAGTACGGACGGGTATCAATAAAAAAATCCCAGTAAGGACGGACTTCAGTAATTTTTCAATCGCAACAAAAAAAATGTCAAAAATTCTTACTATTTTTTTTTCGGGACTGATCCAGCACGGGCGAGCGCGGGAGCTCGTCATGCCATGGATCCGTCCCTGCACGTAGAGTGTCCAATAAAGAAGTGGAGACGCTGGGAATTCGAAGAAGTTTTGAACAAGGCATTCACTTAGGATAAAGGAGAAATCCACCGTACATGTCGCTATCTTTATCATCATTTGTAGGAATGATGAATCCAAGTGGTAAATTCACACTCACCAAGTAAACTTTCGGTGCGTAGCTGTTTAGCCTCTATTTTTTAAAATTGAATTTTCTTAAATAAAAAAAATTATTTTTAATCACATATTTCTTGGAATCGACAACTTTTATCAAATTTCTAATTATATGATTCATTAATTTTTATCAAAATTTACTAAAATCATATTTTTATCAAAAACCAATCTATGGAAAAGTTGCTTCTTTTGGCTTACAAATTCGAGGAATCAAAATGGCTCGTAAGCTCGAACCGCTCAGGCTCGGAAAAAGCTCGAACTTAGCTCGGCTTGAGACTTCAAGCTAAATCTTGAACCGAGTTTTTTTTTTTTTTTTAGGGACAAGCTTTGACTCGACTCGGCTCGAACCAAAAAAAGCCCGTCCAAAAAGTTCGAGTATTGAAATTCAATTACAAGCTCGGCTTGACTTGACTCGTTGTATATATACATTTTTAATAAAAAAATTATGAATTTATTATAAAAACAAAATAAAATTTAAAAGTTCAAGATTTGGCTCGATTCGGCCCGTCTCGACTTTGAAAAGCTCAAGTCAAGCCTTATTTTTGGGGACAAGGCTTAGACCCAAAAAAAAACTTGAGCCAAACTCGAACCTTAATCTTCGACTCACTTGACTCGACTCGACTCGTTATCATCCTTAGGTGTCCCTAACCCTTCTAATCAAATCTTTCACCTACTGATATGGCCCCATTTACCATATTTAGATGGCTAATGCCTAATGGTGGCTAATCAGACAGGTGTCTGGTGCTTGTCTTAACTACAATTCATGCACTAATTTCATTTAAGATAAATGTACTTTGAATATTGTCACACACCTATCCTGCCCCACGTATCGAGTATGCATCGTCGATTTATTCAAAACAATCTATTTACTCACAATCACACATTTGTAATATTGGACGGACTCTTAATTTCATCATTTAATATAAAGATGCGCTTTGGGTCTTGTCACTCACATATCGTGTCCCACCTATCGAGTATGCACAAATTTATTCAAAATAATTTATTTATTCATATTGACATATTTGTAACGTTGAAAGAACTCATGAAAATAAATCAAATAAAAAAGTTCCCATTCGTCCATTTGTTTCAATATGAATGCTTTCTTATATTTCCTAAACGTCACATTGCCTTCTTAGAATAAGGTGGGTAATATTTAGAGGTACTAAAACCTCAAAACATTCGTACACGATGAAGAAATTGGGATTCATTATTTTAATTTTTTAATTATTGCTTAGCGACGGAAATTCAACTTCCAAGTAATCCGTTTTGAAGTCTTTCCATTCATAACAACACACTTTCTTGCATAGTCGCAAATAGCAACGTAATCCACTACACGCCTATGTTTAGTATAAATTAAAACTTAGATTTTTAATCTAAATCAAAGTCAACAATCAATATTATTCACATATTTCTTGCGATCTACACCTTTTCAACTACATATCTCATTAACTTTTATCGAAATCCACTAAAAATCTAATTTTAATCTCCACCAAACATGGACAGTATTCCATTAAAAGTTTAAGAGATTAGAGGGACGGGATTTGATTAAGCTTTTCATGAACCCAAAACATCCTCAAGATCAAGACTCAAGACTTGATGCAGATACATTCCTACCAACTGTACATTCTTGTTTGGGAACAGAAGTCATTTACATTGCAAAACAGCAACTCTCTATACAAAAGCATGGAAATGGATGAAAACTAGAAGTATGAACGGAAATTGTTGCTTGTACAAACAAAGATGTGGCTATTCAATGATTCTTTAAGTGATGTGATGCATAAGCGAATAGATTCTTGCCACATTCCGTGTTTGTACACTTGTTTGTACATGTAGCATAACATTAGCCCTGGAATCACACCTTCGACACTGGGCAGCGGCCTGGTTCAACTAGGTTTCTCATCCGCGTATCTCGTTCCGGTAGCTTAGCAATCAAATCCTCCAATTCAAGAACAATATCAGACTCTTGCTTTGCCATTTCAGCTTCTGCTTCTCCATCTTTCTCGTAAATCATGACGTCTTCCACCAATTTATCCCACAGCATGAAATTCTCTAAGTTCAAATCCACAATATTCGTCTCCGACGAAGCTTCGACCTTTTGTTCCTGTACAGAACTCCCGGAATCGTCTGAAGAGAAAAATGCTTGTACTGGTGCCAACTCTTCTGCAACACTTTGATCAATGTTCTTCATCAATCTCCTTCTCTTTAACATCCCAACACTGTCAAGAACAATGTTCTGCCTCCTCTTCTTAATGTGCTGCAAAAAGATGGGATCCTTCAATACTTTAACCAAGAAAACTGCTGTACATCTCTGCTTCGTTTCAACGTTCTGGAGATGATCTTTAACGGATGAGAGATAATTTTCCGTGTTCTCTTGCTGCTTCTTTAGTTTCAAGATTTCCGTTTTCAATGTGTTTTGATCCATCTTCAACCTTTCGAGATCGTTTTCTAGCCCGTATTTGGGCGAGTCGAACCAAGAATGTGATTCTACTTTTTGATGATGATGTTTTCTTCTTTTGATGTTCTTCAGTAAATGTTTCTTCCCTTGCTGAAACCCTTCATTTGCGAATTCCCATCTATCGGAATCGATCTTCCTGAAACACTGGAAGATTGCATAATTATAAAATCCCAATTATAAAAACATTCACAAAATTTAAATCTTCTCGAAAATTATATAATAATAGGAAAATATTCGAATCGTGTGAACAGAAAACACAGGAGATAATTGATGCTTACATAAGTATTTAGTTGTCGAACAAAGCTGGAGAAATTATTGTGTTTGAAGTGTTTAGGGAGCAAATCCATGGAGAATTTGTGAGGATCCCAAACGATAAAACTCTTCCTTGTTGAACTCCAAGATATTGCAGAATCTGTATTCGGATCATCCACTATTTCAAATATCTTCTTCAAGAATGGCGGCGGCGCCACTTCCCTCAACCCCGCTATAGGCTTCGGCAGTTCTGAACAAAACCCTCCACCGCCATCAAAATTCCCTTCTTCATCATCTGGTAATATGGGTTCTTCTTTCACAATAATCAAATCTTCATCTTTCTTGGCCATGTTCTCTCTCTGGGATTTTCAGTTCAAGACTCGAGTGTTATGTTCTTGGTCTTGGGAGTAAAACCGTAAAAGGGGGAAGGGGAATGGACGAGCTATGTCAGGCGACATTTGTTACAGAATTTAAATTTAAATTGGATTTTGATTTTAGACCACTTATTTTTAGTCAAATATATAATTTTTTTACTTTTCAAATTTTTTAAAATCATATATTCATATAATAAAAAAAATAAATTCACAAAACCAAAAATTTTCAAATTATCACCCACTGTTCGAGGTTAAATAAACCAACTTTTTTGATTTTTTTGCGAATCTCGAGGTAGGTATAAGGTTAAAAATTAGAGAGAAAAAAATGTGTATTTAAAAAGTTATATTGAAATTATAAATGGTTTAAAAACTACTTTTCCGAACAGAGGAGCGAAATTTTGGTTTATAATTATAATTAAGCATCTTTTTGTTAAAAATTGTATGTTTAAAAATATGTTTTTTTATGTTTTCGAGGCAAAATATGTGGTTAAAAAGTGGAGAGAGAAAATGTGTGGTTAAAAAACGATTTGAGGAATTGTGTTGTTTAAAAACATAAAAAAAAACCTATTTTACCAAGCAGAGGCTAAATTTTGTATAATCGACAGTGCTAGTGTGCATATGCATCTGATGTAGTGAGAGAGTGTAAGGATGAGAGAGAAAACGGTGTGTTGTCCAAATTTTGGCCCAAGATGAATCTGTCGACAATGTTTTTGCCACTTGTAGCGTTAAATTAAGCTATGTACAAATCTCAAGTCCCACTTCACCCATTCAGACCGTAAATTTTTTCTTAAATTTCATTATGACCCACAACTAATCTGTCTTTATTCAGAAGGGTCCCCGTAGAGTTTTGTAGATAATTTGCACAGCTGGCTTTTCTGCTCATGTTTGGTATAAATTAAAATTAGATTTTATTATTTTAATATAAATTGATGAGATATGTTGTTAAAAAGTTGTGAAATCGATAAAATATGTGATTATAATTAATTGTTGACTTTGACTTATATTAAATTTAAAGTTTTATTTTTACCAAACAGGGCAAATATAAAAGAGCCAGTTTTGAGACTACTGTTCCATTTTTGAGACTAGTATTCAATTTTCGTCCATGCCTGAAATATCGTAGTATCACTCCACATAAACGACGTCGGTTTTGTTCGGCATATGCATACAATTTTTTATTTTATTTTTTGGGTTTTTCTTCATTTTTCGTCTTTTCTTCTTTCGTCTCTAATACTCTAGACTCCATCTCTTTTGTTTAGGTATTCCCAGATTTGATGCCGCCTTCATCGGTTTTTTTCTTTCTTTTTGGCTGGATCACCTCATCACCACCAACACTCTGATTAACCTTGTGAAATTTAATGATTTCAAACCCAACATCTTTTATGATGACAATTTTAAAACACAAAGACGGCGTAGAAAACTGTTTTGTTTGGTCTCAATTTTCAAGTTTGCATCTTTTTCAAATTTTTTTAAATTTGCCCAAAATAACTCCAAAAAGAATCAAGAGAAAGAGAAAATAATCAACGAATTGAACTGAGGATAAAAATACGAATGAAAACAAAATTTAGGGATGAATAATTTTGATTTTTACATATAATCGGTCCGGATCTCGAACTTTTTCTCATAAGTTGCCACAAGAACTGACAATTGTCGAAATTGTTACCAAGCACACTATACAAATTCTAAACACTTTTTCTTCTGTAAAGAGGTTTTGATGTCAAAGTCTACACACATTTTGGTTGACAAGGAAAAAATTGATGGGATTTTTATGTAAATTCGTGAGCTTACCCATCATACTTACTATATATAATAGTAAGGTTGTTTCTTAAATCATTTTCCCGTCCATTTTCAGTTTCCATATATAGTAAGTTCTCATAAAATTAAGTAGTGTGAATGCAAAATGAATGTGTACCAAATGTGAATACAAAATCTGAATAAATGTGAACGTATTTATTGACTTAATTATATAGTGTGTGTGTGTGTAATCAATTTTAATTTTATTATTAATACTAATACTAAATGAGTTCAATTAATATTTTTACTCATCAATATTAAAGTTATCATTTAGTTATTTTATTTATTATTCTTAATATTATAAATTCTATTTGTAGGCATTAATATAAAAATTATGTTTTAATTATTTTAATGGTCAAATCATTTATCATCTTTAATATTAAAAATCATATTTTCTAAAATATATATGTGATTAAAAAAATGCGCTGCCTATAAATAATTTATAGAAAAAGTTATTAAACGAAGACTAATATTGAATAATTAATGCTTTGATTTCTTTTTAGTTAATAATATCAATAGAATGATTAATATTTTTTAATCATTCTTAATTTTAATAAATTCTTAATGATTATAGGATATAAGATTTTTCGTATAATTTCGTGATCTCCAGCTTTACTCGATTTTTGGCTATTTGACTTTGATTTTTTGAGAATTGTTTTTGTGAAAAAGTGATTTTTTAGAATGTATAATTAAAAACTAGTATGCAAAATTGTAAAAAGATAAATTTTTTAGAGAATGTGTGATTGAAAATGAATGCTCAAAAAAATTGATTCTTGAAAAATCAATTCCATATGGATAAAGTACTATATCTTGTGAGTAAAACAACTGCTCCGCTTTTATAAATCAAGATGCATAGATAATTTCTTAATATATAAAGTCAAATGTATTTGTGATAAACATTCATTAAAATTTAATCAAAACTAACATTTCATGTTGCTTAATTTGCTACATTCATTTAAATATATGACCCCATGCATTTAATTTGTAATGTTAAAGTAAATATGAAATGAAATATTTGTTTAATAAATTTAAATATCAAATATTGTAATAAAACAGTTAGTATCAATTCTAATAATACTATAGGATAGTGATATATTATTTGTGATAATCTAGAAACTATATTTTGAAAAGATTAATTACATCAATAATCATTAAAATTGAATAGTTATGCAAATGGTTATTGAAGCATTTTTTTTTAAGTAGTAAATTATTTAAGTTCTTAACTATTACAATTATAAAAACTTAGTAAAATAAATAAATAAATATAATAATAATAATAATAATAAATAAAAAAATGACCCCTATTCAGTACTTTATTCAAACCCTCATTTTTTTAAAAATCATTTTCAACTAACATTCTATTAATAAAATAATTTACATATAAATTATAAAAAAAAAAATTTTAATAGCTCATTGTACCAAAATTTACTGTTATGAAATACATTATTTGAAATAGTAAGTCTCAATTAGGTGCTTAAGTATACATTCTCTACAAAATCATTAAACTCATTTCCTAAAATGGTAATTAATAGTATTAATTCACTATATATTATTCATTTTGGATAAAATTCAGATTTAAAATAATCCAATTGAATGCAGAATTTTAAATAGTTGCATTTTTCAATTCCCGAAATTTCTTGGTCCGTCTTCCTTCTTGAAAATTAATTACAATTTTTTTTTTAAATTCGTAAAAATAAAAATAAAAATAAAACTTTGTCGATATTACATAAATATAAATATTTTTATTTAAAAATAGAAAATGAAAGAGGATGAAATAAGAACATTCATCAATTTATTTTTATTTTTATTTTATTTTAATAAAATTTTGAGCGTATATCATAGATATATCTATTCTTTCTATTTATTACAAATTCTATTTAAATGTAATTTTTCTTTTCAATTTTAAGTATTTGAACAATTCAAATTAAAATATCTAAAGAAATTTCTGGAACGATAAACATACGAACTGTAAAAAAAAAATGAAGGTATGTGTAATGTACATTCGTAATTAATTGTCTTCATTCATTTCTCATTTTTAATTAAATATAAATTTGATATGTTAAAATATAAATTTGATATATATAAGTAACAAATGACCGTGCATCACACGTGTGTAACACTAGTTAGATTTTCAGTGAAGGAATATTACATTTCCGATTTCCCTCCTCCCACAAATCTGGAAAATCTTGGTGCTAGCAGTAGAAGAGATTTAAGAAAGTATAGAGATAAAATATTTTGTATTTTTCTTAATTCAGCATGATACAGTATACAGACTTAAATAGGCTGATACCTCAACAGAAAATATTCTGATTGTACAATGTATGGACACGTGCTTGAATAGGACAAATAATTTAACCTAATGTGTAATGGACTCTCTTATGCACTAACATATGATATGGGCCTGAAGCAAGGAAATAATACAAATGTGCTTGAGGCCCAAAGCCAATGGCCCATAGCCCTGATTTGTTTTGTGATATGATTTCAGACACGGTGAAGTCAACCACTTCATCAAAATGATTCAGATAGTTAGGGATCATCTCTTTCACCCCGTCTCAAACTGGAGGCGGTAAACTGACTCCGAGTTTGTCTCTGAGATATGAGAATCGTGAATTTGAGAGAGGCTTGGTGAGTAGATCTGTTGTTTGGTCAGAAGAAGGTATGAACTTCACTTCTAGTTCCTTATTCAGGACTTTATCTCGTACAAAATGTAGATCTAACTCTATATGTTTTGTGCGAGCGTGAAATACCGGATTTGATGCCAACGAGTTGGCTCCCAGGTTGTCGCACCAGATTGACGGTACAGATGTTTGAAGCAATTTGAGTTTCTTTCAGCAGTGAACTCAACCAGGTAACCTCTGACGTGGCGTGTGCAAGAGCTCTGTATTCAGCTTCCGTTCTGGATCTTGCCACGACGTGTTGTTTCTTGGATGACCAAGAGACCAAATTTTCTCCAAGGTAGACACAGTATCCTGCAGTGGATCGTCTATCATCTGGACAAGATGCCTAGTCAACATCAGCAAATCCAGAAATGTTGTTGTTTTCACTACACTTGAACCATAGGCCATGACTGATAGTTCCCTTTAAATATCTGAAAATGGGTTTTAAGGCTTTCCAGTGTCATTCAGTTGGTGAGACAAGGAATTGGCTCATCTTGTTGACTGAATATGTAATATGTGGCCTTGTGTGTGACAGGTATTGTAAACCCCCAATTGCACTTCTATACAATGAGGGATTCTTTAAGGGAATTCCTTCATTTTTAGAGAGCAATTTCCTTGAGACCATGGGTGTAGGTGAAGGGTTTACATTTTCATAGTTGAATTTCTTCAGGAGTTCAGCTATATACCTGGTTTGGGTAAGATGTAAGCCTCTGTTACTTCTGTGAACTTCAATTCCCAAAAATTGATGTAGAGGTCCCCATGTCTTTTAAAGCAAAAACCTTGTTGAGCCGGTGTATAAAATTTTGTAAAGCCCGTGCATTGTTACCAGTTACAATTATGTCATCAACATAAATCAATGCAAAGAAAATATTTTGCCCATCAACCAAAAAGAACAGGGAATTGTCAGGTTTAGATTGACAAAACTTCCAATCCAAAATTTTTTTTCTTAAACTTTCAAACCATGCTCTTGGAGCTTGCTTCAATCCATAAAGTGCTTTGTTTAACTTGCATAAAAACTGAGGTTTGTCATTGTTCACAAAACCTTCTGGATGCTTAATGTATACTTCTTCTTCCAATTTGTCTCAATTCCCAGTTTCTTGACACTGTCAGACTCAAAATGACCCTTAATGTAGAAGTCTTAATAACAGGGCTATAGGTTTCATAGAAGTCAACTCCATAAGTTTGTAGGAACCCCTTAGCCACTAACCTGGCTTTATATCTTTGTACTTTGCCATCAGAACCATGTTTGACCCGAAAAACCCATTTGCAGTCTATGATTCTGTGATTTGTTGGTGGATGAACAAGAGTCCATGTATCATTTTTGCACAGTGCATTAAACTCTTCTACCATTGCATTTTTCCAGTTCTTGCTAGCTAAAGCTTACTGGATATTTGTTGGTACTTCTTCACCTTCAAGTCTAGAAAGCTATTGTTTAGTAGCTTTAGCTGAGTAAACTTTTGGTTTGAAAATGCCTGCCTTACTCCTTTTTGTCATATGATGTCCTCTGTTGGTATCCTCAATATTCACTTCATCAGTTCTTTCAATTTCTGTGGTAGTGACATTTTGATTTTCTTGAGAAATGAAACCATCAGTTTCTGTTTCATGTCTTACAATTTCACCAGTGACCTGATCATTTCCATCCTGCTCATTGTTTGTTTGTTCAGACATGTAGGAAGGTTCTGTTGCCAAACCAGCTTGAGTTTGACCATTACAAGTAGAATTATTGTTGATTGGTAGAGTGTATGTTTGAAAAGGTAAAGTATGGATTATGGCTTCAGATTTTTCTTGGTTCTGGTTTTTGTTAAGGAATTTATTGTGAAATGGGAAATCCAATTCATTGAAGACCACATGTCTAGATATGTAAATTCTTCCAGTTTCACTAAGACACTTATAGCCTTTGTGAGATTGGCTATATCCTAGAAAGGTGCATTTGGTAGAATGAAAATCAAACTTGTGTCTTTGATAGGGTCTAAGGCAAGGGTAGCAAGTGCAACCAAAAGTTTTGAGTGTGCTGTAATCAACTTCCCTTTTAAATAGGATTTCAAATGGTGATTTCATGTTAAGGGTAGGTGTAGGTAATCTATTTATCAAATAGGTGGCAGTTTGAAAGGCTTCCCACCAATAGAAGAGTGGCATTTTGGCTTGGGCTAGTAGTGTCAACCCAGTTTCAATTATGTGTCTGTGTTTTCTTTCAGCTCTTCCATTTTGAGGTGAAGTGTATGGGCAAGATGATCTTAGTTCAATTCCAAATTGGGTAGCAATACTGGTTAAAGGTTTGAACTCTCCCCCACCATCAGTTTGTAACACTTTGATTTTTCTTTCAAATTTGTTTTCCACTAATGTTTTAAATTGGATAAAACAGTTTAGGGTTTCAGATTTGTTCCTCATAGGATAGATCCAGGTAAACCTACTGTGGTCATCAATAAAAAGGATGTAATAATTGAAGCTTGATGTAGATTTAATGGGTGCTGGTCCCCATACATCTGAATGGATCAGGTCTAAAGTGCTTTTTAGCATGTGAGTTTGATAATTTAAAAGGTAAAGAATGTGATTTGTCAAGTTGGCAAGCATTGCAGAAATTTGGACTTTCATTTAACTTGATATTTTTATTGCATAATTTCAGAACATGAGCTAGTACATTCTTTGATGGATGACCTAAATTTCTATGCCAAAGACTAGATTCAGACTGAAATAAATTGAAGCAAAATTTAGGACTTGACTTCTTGGAATTAACAATAAAAGCTGATGGATGCCTTTGGGATGAAGAATTAGACTTCAGGAGTGAAACGGGGAGTGATTCAAACTTGTAAATGCCATCTTCAAGCCTGCCTTGCAATAGAACATTCTTCCACTGTTTGTCCTTAACAAAAAAAAACAATCATCATGAAATTCCACAAACACATCATTATCTGATATTAGTTTAGATATACTAACCAGATTCCTTTTAATTTCTGGTACCAACAAGACATTTTTTAACTTCAGTGACTTTCCTTGAGTGAAAAGTTTAGATGTGCCATTGTGTGTAATTTTTAAGTTGCTACCATTTCCAACAGATAATTTTTCATTACCTCCATACTCTGTTGCTGTCAGCAGGTTGTTCTTCTCAGCAGTTACATGATGACTTGCTCCTGAATCAGCAAACCAAGATGGATTAGCTACAGTACTGGGTGAGGCAACATAGGCAGTAGGTGCATTTGAACTGTTCTGGCTATAGTTATCATTTGACCTGGAGCCCATATATCTCTCATCATATCTGTAGAGACATGCTTCCGCTGAGTGATTAGTAAGACCGCAAATTTGACAGGAACTTCTACTGTCAGGTATTTTTCTACCTCTGCTTCTTCCTCTGCCTCTGCCACCTCTGTTGTTACTGAATCTCCCATTTCCTTCAGTTCTATTTCCTTTGAAACTTGAGCAGTTTCCTCTGAATCCAGAATAATTTCTTTGATTGAAATTTGACTGAGTGAAGTTTACAGCTGCCATGTTGTTTCTGATGCTGTTAAGATGATCAATCCTGCTTTCAAATGTTAGAAGCAGTGACTGCAGCTCACACCAGGTGATAGAATCCATGTGGTTTATTTGTACCACTATGGGGGTGTACTCCTCATCCAAACCGGCCAACACTTGAGTGATCAAATCAGCAACAGGTATGGCTTTCCCTGCAATTTCCAGATTGTCAGCAACGTGTTTAATATAACTCAAGTAGTCATCCATACTCCTGATCCTTTCCTTGCCCTTTGCAGCTCTCCAGTAAGGAAGACAATGCGAGATTTGTTCATGATACCAAAACATTCCATTATAGAGTTCCAAAGTTGAAATGATGTGCTGCTTCCCATCACCTTCATGGTAACTTCAGCTGACATGGAAGAGTACAGCCATCCAAGTAAGAGCTGATCGGTTGACTTCCACTTATCATATTCTGGATTTGTCACTGTTTCAACTGTTGTTCCTGTTTCTGTAGTAACCTCCTTGTTGATGCTTTGTGCAGGACATTGGTTGGTGCCAAGTATGAAGCCTTCCAAGTTGTAGCATCTGATGATTGGAGTGATGGTATTTTTCCATAGAAGATAATTATTTTTGTCCAGCTTGATGGCTGGTGACTGATTGAGGTTGACTGCAAATGGAGTGACCGTGCTAACTCCCAGCAATGGAGCTGCACCGTTGCTTGGCCCAGAACCAACGCTGGTGTCTGATGAATTTCCGGTGGTGTTAGAGCTCTAATACCAAGAAGAGATTTAAGAAAGTATAGAGATAAAATATTTTGTATTTTTCTTGATTCAGCATGATATAGTATACAGACTTAAATAGGCTGATGCCTCAACAGAAAATATTCTGATTGTACAATGTATGGACACGTGCTTGAATAGGACAGAGAATTTAACCTAATGTGTAATAGACTCTCTTATGCACTAACATATGATATGGGCCTGAAGCAAGGAAATAATACAAATGTGCTTGAGGCCCAAAGCAATGGCCCATAGCCCTGATTTGTTCTGTGATATGATTTCAGACACGGTGAAGTCAACCACTTCATCAAAATGATTCAGATAGTTAGGATTCATCTCTTTCAGCAGTAGATTCTGTAATCAGTATCTGACTCTCTGCCCCATTTGTTATTTATATAATCCAATTTATCTTCTTCCAATCTCTCGTTTTTAAACTCTTTTTTAGGTTGCTTTTCTAATTCCGTCGTCAGCTTTTCCTCTTATCCTCTACTAGCATCTGCAGAAGATCCGTCCCAAGCATCTCACTGCCCAAAATATCTTCAAGTCGAGACATTTCTCAGTAATCATATCCTGTAGATGGAACAATCTTCGCATAAATGTATATTCAATCAATCACACAAATTGACTAATAATGTCGAGAGCATGGTAGCCTACATCAAGGCATTTAACAATATAAATCTTTAGGATAAATAGATATGCAAATCTGAAGTTTCCCACAATTCATACATAGCAAAATTATGCTTCCTAACCACTGATGCAGATTAAGTGCCTGTTTGGTCTCACAACCCTTTTTTACAATTTTTTCCCCAAATCCATTTTCAACCACATTTATATAGTACCCACCACTTTTCACACTTTTCAACCGCACATTCTCCCAAAAACTCAAAATTCCTCAAAAACTTGAAAAAATCATTGGGACCAAACGGGCTCTAAATCAACTGATGAGGAATAAAAAGCACTTAAAACGATTACAAAAAGAAAATGCGTACCTATCTACACCAGGGCCCACACAATTCTGTGTTTGAATATGCGAATAATTAGATATCATTATATATTCTCTGCCAGCTATTTCTTCATGAACTAGCATCATATAATACCTAAAACATTTGAGGTCTTTGCTGACTTGGTTCATGAATTTCCAGCTTCTCAATTGATGTTACCACGGACAGCAGTAGAACCAATGGAGCGACTCAATTTAATTTCAGGCTCGAACTTCGCAGCGAATGCTAATGTTGACTGGATAGCCTTCTGCACAGAGCTAGGTGTATTTAACAAGAGTGGTGTCTTCGAAGAGGTTGATATACTTGTGCTACATCCAGCTGCTGACTGATCTATGGATAGGCCAAAGGGATTGGAAGGCATTTTAGTGGGGATTTGAAGTCTATCTGGTGTAACTTCTTTCTCTTGAACAAATGGTAACGCAATGTTGCCATTACAAGGATGCAAACCAGCTTGATTCTTGATATTAGAATCATCTAATGGACCTTTGTCAAACGAAAGAAAGTTGGTGCCCCAAGGTGCAGCCACTGTAGAAGTCCTTGCTGCTTTTTCCTTCATGTTCTGTACCAAATCCATTGTAATTTGGCTGGTTTGACTATCAACTTTAACATTGTCACAGCTCTTCTGAGAAAAGAAAGCTTGCTTTGCTTCAGCTGAGACATCTAATGACGACTTCTCAATTTCATTATTCTTGGTTGAAAACAAGCTTGAGAGTATTTTACTATTAGAATCATCTGAGGGGACTTTGCCAAAGGATAAAAAATTTATTCCCGCAGGTTTCCTTGGAGGCACTGTCTTGGCTATTTCGTCCGACTTCTGATCACTACCTGACACTTTAAACATTGTATCGCAGCCAACTTTATTAACATCATCTGCTTTCAGAGATGAGCCAGCTTGCTTATGCTTACTGGAGTCACCTAGCAATGACTTCCCCTGAAAAAGGAAATTAACTCCTTTTGGTGCCTGCGCAGCAGCTCTTTGCATAAGATTTGAAACCTTCTGTTCCCCACCCTTACCAGGGGAGTCCATGGCAGAGAACTTAGCATCACCATTTTGATGAGAGGTGCCATGAATATTCAAATTCTTTTCAGGTTTTGAATTAGTCAGCAAGGAAGGAGCCTTCTCTTCAAGCTTGTGCACATGGGATGTTGTAAAGGAACCTTTCGCAGCTGGCATCATCTGCTGTTGAGGCTTCAGTTCTGGCTTGGAGACATTTGATTCTGGAGAGGAACTTTCAGCTAGCAGCTGAGGTATTTCAGCCAAAAAAAATACCGAATTAAAGTCCAGCCATTGAGTATAGAACTGGGAAAAAAAGTAGACAGCTAGATGAAGAAATTTTTTACTGCAAAAAATGTACAAAAGATTAGTATACCTTGTGTGAAAACAAACAGTCAGAACCCCTACTGCAAAAGCCTTGTGATGTATAATTGTTGCATGGGTACTTGGAGAGTTGATGATCAAATGGGCAGTCATCTCCTTTCATGCAAGAGTGACGTGCGAAATGACAACATGGCTGTGAAATAGGAAAAAAAAAAAGCGAGATATGCTTGTAATCAAATTTTAATTGCTCATGACCTAGAAATTTTTTAACATGATATATGATGATATCACCTCCGTGTAAAAGATTCTACAACTACTTTGATTCTCATAAAAATGATGATTATTGAGGTGTACACAGGATAATAAAACATGATACAAGATTCAAGAGTTTCTGCAGAGATACAACACATCAGATGGCTACACCAGCTCTAATTTGTAACATGAACATACCAGACTTTTTTCTTCTCCAACGACCACACTTCCCTGGGGTACACTAATAGTGCACTTCTGAGAGGGGGATTGAGGGTTTTAACAAATATATCGAAGTTCTGCACTTTTCTAAAACAAGAAAAAATACTTGGAAAAGTTTTTACTTTCATAACATGAAGGCTCTGCTGTGAATGGCTGTCATGCCACATTAAGAAGGTAACAAATTTGTCATATGAAATTAAATTTATGTACAAAACACAATAGATACAAAAATCACAAGAATATGTCCTATTCACCCATCCAAAAGGACCAAAACAACCGAACCTTCTATTGCCAATCCCTGTCCCCTTGAAGACGGGATAAGTTTCCCAAATTCAAATGAGGCCTTATTCAATGAGAAAAAATATTGTGAGCAATTAACAATATGTTTAAAAAAAAAACAAGAGGTTTATTATTTTATGGAATAGTGCCCGTGGTTTACACTAAACCTGAAACTGAGTAAAGCACAAGCATACCTTAGATTTTGTCAAGGGTACTGTATCGTGTGAAAATTTGCACTTCTCGCCCTGTAAAAATATAAAAAGGAGTAAGTTTCCAGGTAAAGTTGTAATTTAGATATGTGACCTAAAAAAATGAGTTCTTAAAGGTCAAAATGTTGAAGATAACAGAGTGTTGAACTCTACAACCTCAAGGCATCTCCCCTGTAGATAGTGGCGGCAAAAAGTTATTGTTTTTGGTTTCAGAACTGGTTGTAGCTTTAATCTTTTAACCCCAAGCTTTCTATTCTTTTCGGCCCGCTTGATTCTATCTTTTTTCTGCAAAATAAAATTTCACAAATCAATTGAACTGTGGATAGCAACTTTCAGATGCCATGCTGCAACAGAAAACCTCCGGGAAGAAATTCCCAAATCCAAATCTGATACGAAAAGTTAATGAGTTGAATCTGTTCTGCTTCAGAGAAAGATTAAATAGATAAGTGAATTCAGTCAAAATGTAGAATGTTTGAACATAGACCTTTTTCTTTGCTCTTCTTTCCTTGGTCAAAGGACCCTTCTTCCTTTTCTTTTTGTCACCATCGGCAGCCTGTACAAGATTTAACACCAAATTAGCTAGCATCACAGACAAATTAATCAGTGAAAGCTTGATTGTATGGGAAAATAACAATTGGGGAAACTCCAACACTTCTACACCTAAAAGTGACTATGAATAGACCGATGCATACACATTGACTAACTGTACTTCAAAAGTAATTAGATTTAAAGTATTCAACACAATCCAGATTCCATCGTTTCTACTAATTCTTTTAACCTTACACCCAATATGAACAAACAAACAAGTGATGATACGCAGTACCTTCAGTCAAATGAATAGAAAAACCTTGTTGTAAATGATACTGAGAATTTTGTCAAGTTCATAACCTATTATTTCATCAGTTTGTCCATCTTCTTGAAGTTCCTCTTTCCTGTTCGTTCTTTTTATGGCCTTTAGCAGGGATTGTGTGAAGGTGGATGTTACTTCTAGGTCAGATGGGGAGGGACATGATTATGGTATGAAGGAAACTAAAGTCCAAGGATGTATGTACTTTAGATATACAGGCATACCCAGACTTCAGCATATTAAGATTTCCTTAAAAGTTCCCAGAAAGATGTATACCAAATATCACAATTTCCAATTCTCGTAAGATTTAGAATAGTAGAGAACAGCTTACACAAAGTATAAAACAACAAAACCTCGATGCTCTCAAACTTCCAAAAATTGCAAGATCCACTTAACTCCTTCAAATAACACCTCAATACCCCCACACTTGAAAATAATCTTATTCCAGAAGAAAATAGCATATTTTGAAGAATTGGAATGGTAGCCCATGTAACCGCATACTCTTATTTAATATTAATGTTTGAAGAAGTAAATCATGTAAAAAACACATGAAGAAACTAATAAGAGTCACATAAATATCGTACCTGTTCAACAATATTTTCTTGAAGGATTTCTCCATGTGCAGATAGGTTCTCTAAAGAAGCTTCTGTCTGATCAACGCTTTGAGTGTTCATAGCACTATTGTGAACAACATTTTGATATAGACTATCCTGCTTTTTTCTGACAATATCTACCTCCATGGGATCATTACCATAATCCATTTTTTCGAAATCACCGCTTATAATGCCTCTATCTTCATCATCCCAAGTGAACACTTCTTTATCAGCACCAGAAATCTGCCCATCTTCCATTGTCCTCTCCATCAACATTGAATCTTCAAATAATTCATCCACTAAATCATCATATACCCCAGCTTCTCCTGGTATCTCTCCTTCTTCAATCTCTTCAATTTCAGTTACACAATTAGAAAAATCTATTGAACCTGAATTAGATATAAGTTTCTCGAATTCAATCTCCTTCAGCCGCAACTGATGCTCAACTTCTTTTGACACGCTCCTATCTAAACTAGAGCCCTTTTCTTCAGGGTTCTCACCATGTTTTGATGATTCAGAAGCCGTATCTATGCCAAAACAAGAGTTGATAGCTTCAAATACCTCCCCAGTGCATATTCCCATATTTGATTCTGATTCTCTAGAATGAACAATATCCTCCATGTGAAATTCTGGAACACAATCAATATTCTCTAGTTCATCGACACTCTTTATGATGCAATCACTAGTCTGTTCGTTGTCTACGACGGAGTCCCTATGAATAATATTATTTGCTAGAGCAACTCGCAGTTGCTCTGGAATACAATTAACATTCTCTAGTTCATCAACACTCCTGATGGCACAATCACTAGTCTGTGCTTTCTCCATGACGGAATCTCTCTCAATATTACTATTTGCTAGGGCAACTTGCTCTAGAACACAATTAGAATTCTCTAGTTCATTAACACTCTTGATGGAGCAATTACTAGTCTGTGCTTTGCCTACGACGGAACCTCTATGGACAATACCATTTGGTTGAGCAACTTGCCCATCGACTTTGGTTGCTACATTTGTGTGAACCAAATCCTTTACATCCTTCTGTTTACTACTTAAACCTCCACCCTGCAAGTCAATAATTTCTTTATTCTCATCAACCTCGGGTTCTTGTTGAACTAACAAATTCTCCAATTGCATTTCCTCATGCTGTGTCAATTCATTATACTCAGTCACTTGCCCAAATTCAACTGAGCTATTATCACCTTTACCAATGACAGAACAACAAAATTATAAAAATTATGCAATTAAAAAGTATGAAATTAAAAAATTACATGACTGACATTAAATCTCCTATACAGAGTTCCACAATGCCCTCCTTCTGTTTACATTACAAGATGTACATGTTTTCTTTCAGAAAGTAAAGCATCAAGATAACCTTCAAAGAGAGAGGAAAAACTGCAGGTCGTCCTTAACCTACCAAAAATGAACTCAACGATTGATTTATTTTCACTAGTCGATTTACATTAGTTTTCTGCACAAGAGAAAGATTAAACAGAACTCTTCATTAAATATTTTGTTTTATATTTCCTGTTCCATCTATTTCAAGTTTCACTTCATTTTTTAAGTGATGCATTAAACTTAGATACCCTTTTTTCTTCCTTTAAAGTCAAAAGTAGTTGTTTTTCTCAAATACGTTATCATAAGTAACTTATTTATAACTTTCTCCATCAAAAATAATTATTTTAAAATTTGCTTTTTTAAGTAAATTCATTTTAAAGTAGACTTTTTAAGCTTAGCCAAAAAATGTTCTTTATAAACTCAGAAGGACAATGTTTAACGCATAAAAATTATAGCTGTATATGCAAACTGCAAGGAAATGCATACACAATATATACATATAAATATTACCAAATGTTTGAGATTGAGGAACTGGTTGGCTCGGCGAGTGTTGTAAGTCGTCGTGGCAGCGGGACATGATTTGAATTAGCGAGCAATATGTTCGGCTCCTTAGGGGCCGGCGGCGAGCCCGTGGGAGGGAAAGAAGCTTTTGGGGGGATTTTAGTGTTCCCAATTCTGTTGAATTCTCCATTGTTAATCTGTTGTTCTGTGTGCAGCCGGGCCTGAGAATATAGTGGTCTAAGGCAACGACCTATGTTGAGGCCCTTAATATATATATATATATATATATATATATATATATATATATATATATATATATATATGTTGTGAACGTAGCAATACTTAAAATATTTAAATAAACAATACACGTGTTGAGATGCAAAATTAGTAATCAAACTACTCAAATCAAGTTATTTCAACATATTTTTCGATAGAAATCATAGCCCATCCATTCAATCTCTTGTGATATGGTTGATAGAAAATAAGATTTAATCAACTTCAACTTTGAAAAACTTCTTTCAACAGAGTCAATTGTGACAAGAATAGTCAATAATCCTCTATCAGCCCCCCAAGTATTTGCAAAACAACAATTCATTCTCTTAGTGTAATTTAACGCGTCAATTGCTCCATTGCTCCATTAATTTCTGTAGGTATTGCTTTCCTTAAAACTTTCAACTCACAAAATAATTATACCCCATCAATGTCAAAAATCATGTTATGCTTCAAATAATTGTCAAGGTTAATGCATGAACATTTCAAACTATCATCATCAATAAATTTAAGCTTTTCCAAATCAAACAAAAAGGGCTCAACAATCAAGTAAAAGAAATCAGTGACTGGATTCAAGAATCAGATACTTTCATAATTCATACTTCAAACTTCAATTTTATCATTTCAATCACAGAAATGAGAAATCATCAAATCAACAGGGCCGAACACGGAACAGGGAATCATGGCCATTCTTCATTCAGTATCTCACACTCCACAGAAACGAGAAATCAAAATCAAGCTATCTTGGCTAAAAGAATTGAAGTTTCAGTTTCAATCAAATTCATTTTATCATTTATTTTAAGTGCTTAAAAGTTACAACTTACAAGAACACTAGAACAGGCTGAACAGCAATAGTAGCCACCAGCCAGGCAGGCAGGCGACAACGGTCAGTGAGGAACTGAGGCAGGTGGCGACAAGCGAGTGACAATGACAATGCACAAAGCAGCAACGCCAGCAGCAGAAGAGGTAGACAAGGTCAGTGGCGGATCTAGGATTTTTCATTGGACCAAGCTGAACTTAGAGAGGAGTGTTCGTGTGCGGGTTGGAACCCCTCCTGAGGCCCCCGAAATGTTTTTTCGACCGTAAAGAAATAAGGTAGTAGAATCTACATCACATTCCTAGGATCCGATAATCTATTATCTAAATCATATAATCAAAAATTGACTAACCCCAAATCATATTATCATTTGCATTCTAGAAATCGAAATCAAAAACTAAATCACATAATGCCATATAAATTTATAATCTACGTCATTTTCCCAAAATCAAATAACACTCTAAAATCAGATAATCTAATATATCTAAATCACAATAATCTAAAATTGACCAAGCCCAAATCATATTATCTAATCACATTCTCAAATGCAAAATCTCAAAATCACATTCTCAAAATCAATATGTCAAAATAAAAATGAATTCTCTAAATCAAATGTGAAACGACTCACTAACCTTGCAGCTGGTGACGGATCCTTGCAGACTTGCAGTTACAGACACTTAGTCTCATCGGCACTGGCGTCTAGGAGGGATGGAGTTTAGGGATTTATCAAGTTGCGTGGCCTGCAATTGCAAATATACATTATTGAAATGGAAAGATTAGAAAATTTGAAAATCCAGAGAAGATTAGAATTTTTAAAATTTCGATTTTGGAAAATAAGAATAACCCTAACCTCTCTCCTTTTGAAGAATGAGGATATCAGTTTTGCTTTCTTGCCAGATTGTTGTTGTTCCATTTTTCCGTTGTAAGTTGCACTAGAGTTAATCAATACACAATTCACATTCAGCATTCTCCAAATCAAATAACATTATATTTTGAACTCACATCACAATATCACAGTCACATTTACATAAACTGATAAACACATTCAAAAATCAAATCTCGAAATCACATTTTCACTAACCTCGCAAATGTCTGATTCAATCTCAATTCTGTGCAAAATCCAAATGCAATAAATCTGTGGACTGTGATGTTAAATTGTTAATGTTATTAAAGTTAATGCTTAAGGGATATTAAATTACACAAATTTAAATTTAAGCTAAATATATAAAATCTGAAAACGAAAATTGAAAATCGGTAAACTAATCAAACTGGAGCTTAGATAAATATTGTTATTTACCAAATATGATATATTAGTCCAGGCAAGCACCAGCAAGCAGGGGCAGTGGGCGGCGGGAGGTGGTGGACTGGTGGAGTGGAGCTCACGCGCGGCGCTTAGAAGCCAGAACTCCAGAACCGGCAAAAGCCAGAATAGAATCCAACACTGGAGCAAGGACTGGATTTGAGTCAGAAGTCGCCGCAGTCCGCAAGGCAGGAAACGACGACGGAGCTTTGGAGGCTGGAGCAGGCGAGTAGCGGGCCAGCAACTAGGGTTTGTGCGTTTTCTTAGGAGTTGGGGGAGAGATCGGAGAGAGACAGAACTGAGGTATGAGAAATTGGACGGGAGAGTCGATAGTGGATTATGTTAAGTACCCAATTAAAAATATTTAGGTTCGAAATTTTTTGTAATTTGGCTAATTATACGAGTATCAAAATAATTTTTAGAATTAAATATTTTTTAAATTTAAAATTAAATTCTGTAATTAATTACAATTATAAATTTATTAATTAATTTAACTACAATTGTATTTAATTATCATCACCACTATAACAACATCATCGATCACAGCCACCGCCACAATCATCATCGAAAATACAATTGTAACTTATTTTAATTTTGTAATTAATTATAATTGTAACTTATAAATTAATACTGTTCTTTTACGCAATGATTACAATTTATAAACAATACAATTTTCCAAACTACTTTTTAACCACACATATTTTCTCTCTTCAATTTTCACACATCTACCTAGAAACTTTCAAAATAAACAAACAAACAAACAAAAAAAAAAACGGCTGGAATGCATCCGAACACTTTGTAAAGAATTAGTGTAATTCCGATTCGTAATTTGTAATTAATTACATTATTGTAATCAGTCATCGCCACAACCGCCGTCGTCGGAGCACCGTAAAAAATACAATTGTAACTTTATTTCAATTTTGTAATTAATTACAATTGTAACTTTATTTCAATGATAATTTTAATTATAATTATAACTAATTACCACAACTACCACCACCGATCACCACCTAAAACCAATATCACTACTAGTTGCACCAACAAATTCACAACAATTTTCAACTACTAAACATCGTAATTAGAAATTTTCTCCATTAGAAATATGGCAATTTGCTCAACTTTCCTCTCCCCTTAGTTACTTTCTTGTTTTGTTATTCCTCTCATTGATGCCAGCAAGTATGGCATCACAGTCGGCCTCATTCACCACGATTCTCCTCTTTCACCGTTCTACAACCCCAATCAAACATGATTTGAGCGTCTAAGAAATATGTTCCATCGTTTGTTTGCACATAAAGCATCCCTTAACCCAACCTCAATTTCTACAGAAGACCCAATCCAAGCATCCCTCAACTCAACTGGTGGAGAATACTACATGAAACTATCATTTGGAACTCCACCTGTCGAAATGTGACGAACAAAATGAAACGCTTTTTGATCCTAGAAACTCAACCTAGTACAGGAAATTAGTCTGTGATTCTAATCTATGTTTTGCTAACATTAATGCAAGTTGTGATCGTGAAATATGCGGTCGAAAATGTCTAATCGGCTAAGAAATTAAGCAATTTCTGGCACTCGCAAAATTGAGAAATTAAGCGGTGATGCCTACCTGCTTTGGCGCCGCTACTCTGCTTTGATCAAGGGCGTCGTTATAGTTGCTAACGTTAAGAGAAGGCACAGTGGTGGTCGAAGTGGTGGCGGAGTCCGACGAGGATGGATAGTCACTGTGGGGAGAAGGGACAGTGGATCTCAACTGATATAGAGGCTTGGGTGCTCCGATCAGCGGTGCCAAAGAAGAGGGGGGAGAGAGAGAGAGAGAGAGAGAGAGAGGTTTATGATTTGGTTTGGGTTTACTAAATTAAATAACTGATTTGGTAAAATAGTTTTTATTTACCTGATTTTAAAGATATAAAATGTAATGAAATGATTTCGCCTAATTATCCCTAGTGGATTACTGGTCTTGTAGGTGTAGAGCTAGCTGGGTTAGATTTGTTATGGGCTGTTGGTTTAAATTTGGGTCAAGCTAAGCAAAATTTTGGCCCGAACTACTTATTAGTTTTTTTTTTTTTTTACTGGATCTGAGCTACATCAGTACAGCCCAGTATTACCCATTAGTAAATCCGCCCATGACACAAGGTTGAGGAGACGAGTAGAGTCAGACGGAGTGGAGAAGAGTACACGCCGCAAGTTTTGTTTTGATTTGAGAGTCTAATGGATGAGAGTTCAAACTACGGTGAAGCCGGTATCTAGGCGTGACTTGGCTCATATGGTTTTGGTTCTCATGGGATCGAATCAAACTAAAAATCGATAAACCGTTGGTTCTTTTTGTAAGAGAAGAATTGAATCGTTCAATTTTTTAAATTTCGGTTCCGATTCCCATTCCTAAACTAAAATTCAGCCACGTGTATGTACTCCTCTTAAAAAATCTTCAATTTCTGCTTATAATTCGTCACATTTTTCGTGAACAGTCACAAAACTCTAGCAAATCCTTAAAAACAAGATAACAACTGATTTTAAGATGCAGATTGAATATTTATTATTTGTTGATTCTTGAAGAACGAAAGGTTGAAGGCTGAAAGCTTGAAACTGAATGACAGAACCAGTGAAAGAAAAATGATTTTTGATATATGATTTTTGTTTATTACTTGTTTTGCTTATAGTTATTGAAATGTTGAATTAGTTCTGGTTTTGAATCAAGAACCGGATGGTTCTTGATTTTTAGAACTAGAACCGTTTAAAATTTTTAAAAAACAGAGTCGAATAGTGTTGGCAACAAGGCAGATCAGGCCCCGATCCGCCCCACCCGCCCAGCTCCCAAAAACTTTTTCCGTCAATTTTCGAGTCGGGACGGATCGACACCTGTTTCGCCGATCGATTCGTCGACAATTTTTTTTAAAATATAATTTAAAATTGGCTTGTGTTCGGATAAAAAAAATTATGGTTTATAAACTATGCACTCAAAATCGAGATATGATGCAACCTGATGGATGGTACAATTCCACTGACATTTGCGGACCCCACCTCTGAGTTGAGTGCTTGATGCGAACCCCTTCGGTGCGTTGACCGAAAATTCCCACAACAAGTTTAATACCAACCCAAGAAAGCTAAAGTGGTAAATAAATGGTTAAACACCTTAACCCAAGTTTAAATCTAACCCAAAATTCAAGGATTAATAAACCCTAGCCCAATGGAGAGATTAAAACAAATTCCAAGGTGGCGGAAATCAACAACAAACACAAGAATAATAATACCCTAGATTTAGTTGAAGAAATTCCAAAGATAATACAAGAACAAAGGAGGTTTTACCTTACCTCAAGAAGGGCCTCCTTGACTGTTTCCAATTTCGTCTTCTTTTTGGCTCCAACTTGATTCTCGACTTGCTCTTCTTGATTTATTCACATTGTTTAGCCTCGAATCTTGAACATCTTCAACTTCGAATCTCGTCATGGATCCCACGGGTACGTGCATCGAGGTTTGACTTTCCCGATTCTCATCATCCCCTCCCTCTTGAAAAGGATTCGACCTCGAATCTTGCTTGAATGCACTATCTTGAAACTCCTTGAACTTTGATCTTGCAACATTGTGGATCACAGGTTCATGCGTTTAAGTTGGACCTTCCCGATTCTCATCAGTGCTTCACCACATGAAAAATAATAAACAAAAAAAGGTGTCAATGTGTAGATGAATTGCAAGTCAGATTTTGTTGACTGGTTAATGGAATTTGTTGCCATGTCTCGTGGAAAAATGGGTAGCTGCATTTCTCAAATTTGTTGATAGCGATGGGACGGCATCACCATTTTCCAATTGGTTTATAAACAACAAAATATTGTTTCCGAACAAAGGCTAAATCTTTAAAAAAAATTAATTTTCTATTATTTTTTTTTTAATTTAAACGAGGTGGATCGGAGCGGATCCGCCCCTGCCCCGATCTACAGATCGGGATTTTTTGGATCGGATCAATGGATCGATGAAGCGGATCGAATTTTTTTGCCATCTGTAGAACCGAATCATTGGTTACGGTTCTTTTGCTCAGGCCTATCGGTAACTAGCAAGAGCATTTCCAATGCACTCCATGGATTGAGAAACAATACTTAACATGTCAACAAATAAATGGAATATGTTAAAAATATGTCTCTAATGCACAACATGGATTATAATGTTAAGCTGACGTAGCTTTAAAAAAAAAATAGACATTGTGGGGTGCTCTGTCTACATCTAGACGCTTCATGGAACATGATGAGTTAGCATTATTTTTTATTTTATAATTATTTAATTATTAAAATAAGGACGTTGGCCAACCAAATTGTATGATACAATTTATTTTTATTTTGACTCTTTATACATTGAAAATCCTACAGATAAGGCCCAAAATTAAAATTAAAAAATGTCACATAATAAATATTATTTAAATGTAGAAATAACCATTGGAGAATAAATTTTAGACTTCTCCATCTATTTATCTACATTCTTTGGAAATCCGTCTATTTCATTGCCACATCAGTGTCAATTTATGTAATGCATTGGAGATGCTCTAAAATACCAAACGGCCAAGAATTGAGTGTCGACTTCGGATCTTTTTTTTTTTTTTTTGCCCCAAAAATTTGGAAGCCCAAGACTGTGGCCTTACCTAAGGCCCGGCCCTTGCCTGAGTGAGGTTTTGCAGAATTCAAGTTCTCGAATATTTATAGGTAACCCGAGTATGGATCCAGTTATGTGCCCGCCCAAACCCGTAAAATCAGCTTTGAAAGTTCCAAGTGGGAAAGTTGGCTAGAGGTTATCGAATAAATGGATTTGTTTCATGCCAGTGATTTCATTTTAATTTATTTCAATTTCAATTTAGTCCCCAAAATTATGCTTCAATTGATAAAATGATAAAATATCGCGTATTCCATGCCTCGCATGGGTTGAAGACGCACCACTCTTTGGAATTCAAGCAAAGAAGGAACTCCTTTATGTTGATTTTTAACAATTTTCCACTATGTCAAATGAAATACATATTGTGCGCAGTTCGTTGCTGCATCAAATTGATTGTGAAGTTTGAAGAGCAAGCAAGCATGAAAATTGAAGCCATAACAAGCCTTTTGTAGTGCTTTCAATAGCAAAACCAAAGCACATGAATAGATTTTGAACAAGAAACCATGAATTAGTAGCCTAAAAAATGTAATCATTTTAAGAAATTGCAGATGATGATTGTGGTCGTGGGTCTTTGGCTCCGGCTTGGCTAGAGAGGCCAAGATTTAGGGCCCAATGAATTTTGATTTTCAATTTCAAACAAAATAGAATTTGGGGCATTTGTAAAAATACTCAACTTTTGGTATTATAACTGAAATTTATGTTATTTAAAAGTATCATTGATTAATACTTGAAAAAAATTATTATTGAAATTTACGTTCTTCAAAACAAATATCATGGTATGATACTTCTCAAGTGTTTTGCATCGCATTATAATAATTTTCAAATTTTTATGATACTTACAATGTAATTTTAGCATTATACCTTGATGCACTCAACTTTTATAATATTTTTCAGCATATTCAATCAGATATTTCAACAAACAAGTTATAGAATCGATAAAGGCTAAATGATGACTTCTTCCAACAATATATTCATCACGAGTAGGTCGCTAAAGCCTTGTTAGAGGAAAATTGAGGTGTCACAGTGGTGATAGTGTGGTATTTATGAAATATTGTAGAGTTTGAAGAGAAAAAAATATAAGATAGAAATCAGTTAAAATACTAACGTAAGAACATGGGTTTAGAGACCATTGAGCTGTATATTCACCCTTGGTAATATTGGTATTTTTCTTGAAAGAATGATTGTCATCTGATTCAAAAGGAATGTTAGCTATATGCCTATGCCGTAAATTTATTTATGAACAAGTTTATTGTAAGACTGCTTTTTCATTTTAAGTGCAATTTTAAATTTCGTGTAAAATTTATGTTAAGGTTGCTGTGAATTTTAAATTGATAATTATTATTATCTATAATTTTAATTATTTTGCAGTGGAAGGACTTGGATGCCGTCTCGCTCAATGTATCAATTAGAAAGTTTATAAATTGTTTACATGCAACTTTATGTGATTAATTGTCCTATTTTCTGAGCATGCTAATTTCTATTTTTATTGTATTAAATTGAAACTCGGGGGAAAGTTTAGTGGCATTTTGAAAATTTTGAGGTTGTGGACTTAAAGTATAAATTGATGGGAGTAGGGGGACTAATTTGCAACATGCAAGAGTTAAACTCATATTAAACCTAAATGTCTACACTCTGCCTCTCTCAGCCCATCTCCATCCGTCTCGACTCTCATCTCCCTCTCTCACGACCTCGCCTCGCCCTCGGTCTCTCTCACTCACTCACCGCCGCTCACCATACCACTCCACTGCCGCGACCACCACCTCCCCTTCTACGGTAAAATTCCTTCTTTTTCCCTCGATCACACCTACTCGGGTTCCACCCATAACCCGCACACCCACAACACACACACAAAACACCCACTCACGCGAGCACACATGGTTTACACTCACGAAAACACACACAAGCCTATTTTGATGTCAATGCGTGTATATATGTGTATATATCTTGAGTGTGTGTACATATGTAAAGATTCTTCATATTTTCAGATTTAAGTTAGTTGTACTTTCGAATTATAATTGTTAAATTTGGAGAATTGGTTAATGTCTATATATGTATTGATGTAAATATCATCCTTAGGTATTAATTTCAAATTTATGGAAATATGAGGCAGAGAAGTTTATGTAAATCAGACTGAAATTGGAATTAAGATTTCTAAACCACTTACTTCACTCTATCAAAATTTAGACCCATCCTTTTACCGTCATCTTGACCTGCACAATTCAATAAAGTAGAAAATTAACCCAAAAAAACTATACAATTCACCGCTGCGCTGTGCTTAATAAGACCTGCGCTGTGCTTAATAAGACAAACAAAATTACGGTATAAAATTGTTTCAATAATTTCATATTTTTGTACATTCTCTAAAAAAAAAAAACTATATATATATATATATATATATATGCTCAAAATCAAAATCAACGCAATTAAAATAAAGCACAGAACAAAGATACCGTTCAATTCCATATAAACAAGAAAAAAAAGCCCAGAAAGAAACATTAAACATTTCTATAGACCTACTAGTCTACTACGTGAAAAAAGTCGTTATTCTTCTCTTTTTATTCTAAGGAAAATTGAATATTTGGAGAGAAATGTGTATCAGGAATTTCAATATCAAGAAAATATATTAAATTAACCTTTCCTATCATGAAACTGCTAAAAGATTGCCTATGCCAGTACAATTGGAGAAGGATATACCAGGGAGGGGGTTGTAGTAGCCCAAGACCTCCAAGTGCTTGCCATCTCTTGGCGATCTACTGTCAGCTGCCATTACTCTGTAGAATGGCTTGTTTCTGCACCCAAACCTCGAAAGACGCAACCGAACCACCATTTCCTCCTTCACTTATTACTACTTTCTTTTACGCACGCTATCTGCCTGTATCTGTGAGGATCAAGAGCTATAAGAAAAGCAATTTATACATACAATTTTTTCATCCGATAAAACTTTAATTGAAAGCAAGAGGGAAATGGATTGAGTTTGGAAGGGTTTCAGTCTGCAAATTTTTGAGATAGTCGTAGAAAGAAAGTGATTTGCAGTGCAGAGCAGAGCTTAGGGTAATTATCACCGTTACGTTGGCCCGGACGGTTCACTTCAAAATGGGCTTGCGGTTTTAAAAATCGAACCGCTTTAGTGATTTAATTTGAACCGATTCTAATGAAGAATATCTCTTTGATCCCCAGTTTCTAAGAATGAGCAAATTAATCTTCAACATTTTGTTATAAATCATGGTCGTGAGAGGCGTTCAACAGTTCAAGATTTAATTAACCTCGTGTCTGGGCAAGATAATTCTAAAAATTGAAAAAAATAAAAAATTTCTCTTTTCTATTTTATTATTTTTGTATTTCAATTTATAATTCTGTGACAAACTGTGTTCAAAAAATCGAAAATCGGTTTGAACCGGAAAAGACAACGGGTCAAGGGTCAATAGGTCCGACCGGGTCGAACCGATTTCAATTAAAAAAAAATATTTCAAAAATCACAAAAATTTCTAAAAAACATGTTATTTTACAAATAAACTAATATTTACTTATTTAGAAAATAAAATTATATACAAAAATAGTTTAAAACAATTAGAGAAAAACAAAATAACGAAAAATAAAAACAAAAAATAAAAAAATAAAAAATCGGGTTTTAAAACCTGGCCGGTTCCCGATTTTTGAGGTCAACCGGATCGATTTCCGATTTTTCCGGTTGAACCGACCAGTCTGATGCGATTTTCTAAACATTGGCAACAACACGTGTAAGGTCGTGGAGCGAGGCAACCCTCCCTTCCCTTGTCATATCACGTTTTAAAAGGTGAGAACAAAGTGGAGTGAGAATTCAAATATTCTCATTTATAGTTCTTATTTATGCACCGTTAGGTAATATTGTAACAATTTATAAATTGTTGTATTTATATTTTTTAGTTAAAATATATGGTTAAATATAGAGAGAGGAAATGTATGTAGTTAAAAAGTGATTTGAAAATTGGGTTGAGTAAAAGTTTTTTATTTGTAAACAAAAAAATGTAGTGTTTTTTAGGTAAAATTTGTGTTTGAAAAATGATTTTGAAGAAATTTGTGTAGTTAAAAAATGATTTAAGAAAATGTGTTGTCTATAAATGTAACACCCCAAGTTTAAAATCTAAAACCTAGGCGTGTTAGCTCCCGTTCACATTATATGCAGAAATAGATCGTTTAAAACATTTAAACTTTTCATATTCTATTATAAGGATGATATATATGTATTGATGAAATGAATGAGCCGCTTTGAGGTGAAATGAAGTGAATGAGCCGCTTTGCGGTGGAAATGTGAAAGTTAATCTGGTTCCAAATAAGAATTGCCCACTGTTATCTGATTGACTAGAAGATACATCAAGTGAGCTCACGATGGAAATGAAGTGAAAGTTTGAAAATTTTGAAAGTTTTGGAAAGTAAAGTAAATGGGGATACATATATGAAAATTTTAAAGCATTCATGTCATAAGCATGCATTTCATGCATAAAGTTTACTTACTGAGCTTTAGCTCACCCCAATCCCTCTCCAACATTTCAGGTGATGAAAGTTAGATGATCCGAGGAGAGCATTTGACGGTTGACTCAGACAATACCACGATTTATCATTTTAAATAGGGTTTGAATTGGAATTTCATAAATGTTTTATTTATTTTTCATTAGTTCATTCTTTTAATTGTTTATTGGATTTAGTTCTTGATAAGTCGTTTATCTCCTTAGTAGTTTATTAATCCTCCAATTAGTTAAATGGAGCTCATGGTTTAAATTTATTTATGTTGAGGAGTTTGGGAATTGATGTTGAAGTTTAATTTTGGAATTGTGGTTGGATGTTGAATGAGTTGAGAATTTCATATGTATTGTAGGTATAATGTCCCTCTACAGGTTGGTTATGTCCAAGTTATAGAGGAGACCATGTCGAAATTTTTGTAAAATCTTATAATAGAATATGAAAAGTTTAAATGTTTTAAACGATCTATTTCCGCATATAATGTGAACGGGAGCTAACACGCCTAGGTTTTAGACTTTAAACTTGGGGTGTTACATTTATAGACAACACATTTTCTTAAATCATTTTTTAACTACACAAATTTCTTCAAAATCATTTTTCAAACACAAATTTTACCTAAAAAACACTACATTTTTTTGTTTACAAATAAAAAACTTTTACTCAACCCAATTTTCAAATCACTTTTTAACTACATACATTTCCTCTCTCTATATTTAACCATATATTTTAACTAAAAAATATAAATACAACAATTTATAAATTGTTACAATATTACCTAACGGTGCATAAATAAGAACTATAAATGAGAATATTTGAATTCTCACTCCACTTTGTTCTCACCTTTTAAAACGTGATATGACAAGGGAAGGGAGGGTTGCCTCGCTCCACGACCTTACACGTGTTGTTGCCAATGTTTAGAAAATCGCATCAGACTGGTCGGTTCAACCGGAAAAATCGGAAATCGGTCCGGTTGACCTCAAAAATTGGGAACCGGCCAGGTTTTAAAACCCGATTTTTTATTTTTTTATTTTTCGTTTTTATTTTTCGTTATTTTGTTTTTCTCTAATTGTTTTAAACTATTTTTGTATATAATTTTATTTTCTAAATAAGTAAATATTAGTTTATTTGTAAAATAACATGTTTTTTAGAAATTTTTGTGTTTTTTTGAAATATTTTTTTTTAATTGAAACCGGTTCGACCCGGTCGGACCTATTGACCCTTGACCCGTTGTCTTTTCCGGTTCAAACCGATTTTTGATTTTTTGAACACAGTTTATCACAGAATTATAAATTGAAATACAAAAATAATAAAATAGAAAAGAGAAATTTTTTATTTTTTTCAATTTTTAGAATTATCTTGCCCAGACACGAGGTTAATTAAATCTTGAACCGTTGAACGCCTCTCACGACCATGATTTATAACAAAATGTTTAAGATTAATTTGCTCATTCTTAGAAACTGGGGATCAAAGAGATATTCTTCATTAGAATCGGTTCAAATTAAATCACTAAAGCGGTTCGATTTTTAAAACCGCAGGCCCATTTTGAAGTGAACCGTCCGGGCCAACGTAACGGTGATAATTACCCTAAGCTCTGCTCTGCAAATCACTTTCTTTCTACGACTATCTCAAAAATTTGCAGACTGAAACCCTTCCAAACTCAATCCATTTCCCTCTTGCTTTCAATTAAAGTTTTATCGGATGAAAAAATTGTATGTATAAATTGCTTTTCTTATAGCTCTTGATCCTCACAGATACAGGCAGATAGCGTGCGTAAAAGAAAGTAGTAATAAGTGAAGGAGGAAATGGTGGTTCGGTTGCGTCTTTCGAGGTTTGGGTGCAGAAACAAGCCATTCTACAGAGTAATGGCAGCTGACAATAGATCGCCAAGAGATGGCAAGCACTTGGAGGTCTTGGGCTACTACAACCCCCTCCCTGGTATATCCTTCTCCAATTGTACTGGCATAGGCAATCTTTTAGCAGTTTCATGATAGGAAAGGTTAATTTAATATATTTTCTTGATATTGAAATTCCTGATACACATTTCTCTCCAAATATTCAATTTTCCTTAGAATAAAAAGAGAAGAATAGCGACTTTTTTCACGTAGTAGACTAGTAGGTCTATAGAAATGTTTAATGTTTCTTTCTGGGCTTTTTTTTCTTGTTTATATGGAATTGAACGGTATCTTTGTTCTGTGCTTTATTTTAATTGCGTTGATTTTGATTTTGAGCATATATATATATATATATATATATATTTTTAGAGAATGTACAAAAATATGAAATTATTGAAACAATTTTATACCGTAATTTTGTTTGTCTTATTAAGCACAGCGCAGCGGTGAATTGTATAGTTTTTTTGGGTTAATTTTCTACTTTATTGAATTGTGCAGGTCAAGATGACGGTAAAAGGATGGGTCTAAATTTTGATAGAGTGAAGTAAGTGGTTTAGAAATCTTAATTCCAATTTCAGTCTGATTGACATAAACTTCTCTGCCTTATAAAATTGTTATCTATAAGTTGTATATGAAATACTATTTTGTTTCTGTATGTTCTGATATTCTATTGTTAAGCATTAAACAATGTATTGAGCTATATCAGGTAAAAACTTAGATCTATCTGTTCACGGTGACAAGTTTGAAGAAGTTCAAAATGTATTGAGCTTCTCATTTACTTATTTCTTCTGAAGTTACACTTTACTTTTGGCATTTGGTTATCTGAAGTTACACATTAACATTTGGTTATTTTGTTCTGCCTAATGAAATCCTAATGACAAAAGGCAGCATTGCTTAAGATGATTAAGATTCACACCCCACCTAAACATGCTCACAAGAGAGTTGGGCAATGGAAGGATAGCACAAGATAATTGTGTGGTAGGGATTTCTTTTATACATTTACAATTACAATGTCGAGATCCCTTACTAGATACCTTTGTTCTCGAAGCAAAATACTATCATAGTGGTATGTGTACTGATGAGTGATAATATGACCTAAGCTATAGATATCATCCATTTGCTTCTTGAACAGTTGAACTAACGTGCTGATAATTATGTAAAACATTTTCCATGATGCTGGAAAGTATATTTAGGGCTTGTATGGAATAGATTTTTCAAATGAAAGGGAATGTGTTGTTAAAAAGTAAGGAAAAGTTATGGATCTCATAGAATTTGTCATCGAAATTGATTTTCAAAAAATATTTCCCATATTTCCCAAACAAGCTCTTAGTTATGGTAAAGATTCCCACTTTTAATGTCGATTTTTCTATAATAAACCAGTCTATCATAGATCATTCTGATTTTATATACTTTTGCGTGGGATAAAATTAGGAACATTTATCCATGTAACTCATGCGTGCAAAACATTCAAAGTAGGATTCAATATTCATGTAGTGAATGTTGAGTTCAACCTGCTTTGGAGTAACAAACGAAATGGCTTGCTGAAGCTTGATGAACTTTTGATTAATGTCTTCACGACGAAACACTGTCGTCAATAACACTTCATCTATGCAACTTTTATTTAATTCACATATTTGGAGATGCAAATCAGGTTGTTGGGATGCCACTGAACAGTGAAATATTTCTGGAACTTAATCTACTCTTTCAATTGAATATACAAATTTTCTTCTCTTTTTTACCCAGAATCCTGATATTTCTGTTAATTTTGCAGATATTGGCTTTCTGTTGGAGCGCAGCCTTCGGAACCTGTGCAACGCCTTCTTTTCCGAGCAGGAGTGTTGCCCCCACCACCAATGCTAGCAATGGGACGAAAAGGTGGCCCGCGGGACACACGTCCAGTTGATCCGATGACTGGGCGTGTTATGATGCCTGAAAAACCAAAAGTAGACCCCGAAGGTGATGAAGTTGATCACAAAGAAAAATCGAAGAGTTCATAAATCCTTCACCTAAGATTCAGTTTTAGGATCTATTCTTGTTCAGAGATCTGTCTTTTTTTGGTGATATCTTCAGTTTCTAATTGGCTTACAGTCGTGACGTTGAACTAATGAAGGAAAACACATCGAAAAAGAACGCGTAGTGATTTAGATAATAAATGTAGGAATTGAGCACAATTATCCTTCGATGTCCTTTTGTGTTCTCTCGTTTGCAGAAATAGAACAGAGTTTTGTAACGTTGGTTGGTAATTTTTGTTGATGAATTTCTATGAAACTTTATCAGAAAGGTACAAATTCAAAATAGAATTATGCTACTTCCGTTCATTTATAAACAAATAATGTGACGTTTTCAAAGTAAAATATATGATTGAAAAATGATTTTGAAAAATGTGCGTAATTAAAAAGTAGTTAGAGGAAATATATTGTTTATAAACTTTTTTATAAGACGGACTCTCTACTTTCCCCCATATCATGTTTCACCAAATATATATATATATATATATTTCGAATTCAACCTATATTATCATAATTTTATTTTAGGATTCTTCAATACTGAAAATCTATATAATATATAAAAGTAGTTGAGTCAACTCCAGTCAACTTCACTGTTTCCCTCCAAAACTTTTGTACTATGTGCAGATTTTATTTATTTATTTATTTTTTCCAATTTTTTGGGACTTCAATATTTATCATGTTCATACTACTTATATCCCCCTTCCAATAATCAACTTCAAAACTCACTTCAAAAATAGTTGGGCCTTCAATATTTATTTATTATTTTCAAAATCGCTGACGTCTACTTACAGTCTTCAATATTTATTGTGTTTACACGACTTCTATTTCCCGCCGCCTAATTACACTGGAAAGCCAGTTATTATTATTTTTTTTTCCTTTTTAGCTTTTTCAGAATTTGTTTCATTTTTTCCCTTTATCAAAATCTGTTTATTCATTTTTATTTTCTATATCTTTTTTTTTTTTCCATTTCCCTATATACAACCTCTTTCATTTCTTTTATATATAATTATTAAGAAGATATACACAATAATAAAAGACTCAATTAAAGGGTTATTTCTTTGAAAAAATGTGTACTGTTTAACATGACCGCTCCACTCCACCTACTATTATGATTCAAATTTTCTGGTGCGGTGGTAATCTTATTAGTTATTAATATTACAAACCAGTTGAAAATAAAAAATCGTAAATTATTTTTTGAAAAAGTAAAAATGATTGGCACTACTCTTTTCTTCAAGATCTGTGATATTTTGAGTCGTTGAACATGGATTTGGATTTCTGACAAAAAAGAAAAAATATTAAAATAATAATATTGTAGAGAAAGCTTCGAAAACAATACAGAGTGCAAAATTATTTTGGACTAATAAGAGGATTTGTTAATAGCCTATTTATATTATGTTTTAGATTTCTCTTTTGGGGTTGCAATGTGTTAACTAATGTTGGGCTATTTAGAATAGTTTTGTGTTGGATATATATGTTAATGGTTTCAGCCGTTGAGTGAAGAAAAAACATATTATTCATGAGTCAGTATATATATTTGATGAAATTGTATATCACATTGTATAAAAAATAATAAAAACAAGAAACTAGAATTATTATTTTTTTTAAATATACTTTTACAGAGAAGTTTTTTTTTTTTAATGATATAAGAACAATAATTTGTTTGATTTTACTTATTTATATTTGACTTTTTTGTGTCAAAACCTTTCTTTTCATAAAAAAAAATGTGTTCTTCTAACGTTTTCAATTTTACAAATAAATATTTGTGTTCAGTTATATAAATCCAAAGTAAAATTTTCAATTAAAAATTATGTCGAAATTTTATTAATAGATAATACTCTCTCCATCCTACAAAGATAGTCCACCATTTCTTTTTTGTCCGTCTCAAAAAGATAGTCTACTTTATTTTTTAAGAGTGAAATTAATATTTTATATTCCATTTTGTCCTTAATCTGTATGAAAATGAGTGGAGGACTATCTTTATGGGCCGGAGAGAGTACTAAATTATAAATCACATCATACATATAGTTGTTTTTATAAATAATCTTATTTTTAGTTATTTAGTACATCTAAAAATTGGAACTCTTTTTTGTAGCGTATTATTAAATTATTAAATATTTTTATAAATAATTACATTTAATACGTAATTAATTTCTTATAATAATTGTGATATTTTATTGATCTTAATTTTATGAATAAATATTTGGTTCAGTCATACAAATCCAATGTCAAACTCTAAATTAAAATTATATCTAAAATTTATACACATTCGTATTTTTATAAATCACGGTGCATTGAAATTTTTATAACTAAATCCTATTTTTAAGTTATTTATTACATATACATATTAAAGTTCTTTCCTATATTGCATTATTTATCAAAATTATTTCAATGACAATTACATTTAATTCTTAATTAATTTTTTATTCCAAAAAGTCTCATATCACATATTTTAACATTTACGGTTAAAAAATTTATCTATATTGTTTGAAATGATATAGTTATTAATGGTTTTTGTCCTAACTATTAATTTTAAAATTTCAAAAAGTAATTAACCATACAAAGATATTCTTTGCTATATTTTAATTCAAATTTTATGATATTTTTTCATAATAATATATAAATTGTTATATATATTATTGTGAAAAAATATCATAAAAGGTTGAGTTTTATACATGTATGACTATCAATAAGAGTCAGGCACAATCATTTTCACATGTATGACTTCTCCCTAAAAGGTTGATGTTTATACATGAAACTAATAAATGATGAACTTATCTCTTATTTGTGAATGTTATTTATTTTGTTTAAGGATTCATTTAATTTCGAATAAGATTATTTTTATTTAGACGTTTCTCGGGATGATTCGCTAGTTGTTCATAAAGAGTCGATGTGATTTCTTGATCCTATCATGAAAACCCAGACAGAAAAAGACAGTTTCCTTCACAGTTTTTCTCATTTTCCATTTCATTGAAAAATTAGACTAGTTATGAAAGATGAATGATCAAGTAATTAGCGTTGCTATTTATGGTAAACATAGGTGACGTGTTGTATATATTCATTGGTGGATAAAATTTTTGAAAGTTAACATTTGAATTAAATATTTTATTCATTAATAAATTTAATATGATGTCATCGTTACTTAACATATTAATATCGGTACTCATTAGATCAAGTTTTATCATTTGATTGACATTATTTTTCATAAATTTTAGCTATTTTAATCATTTTTGTTTATTTTTTTGACATATTTGTACTTGATAATAATAATAATATTATTTTTTGAACAAAAATAAGTTAATTAAAAATAACAAAATTGATCAAACTTAATAAAAAAAATTAAACTTTGGAAACATGGTAAACGTTTTCAAGGTAATCAGAGAAAATGAGGCACGTGGACAGATGCCGATGCATGGAAAACATTTGCCACTCAAAATTTTGGCTATCAAACAAGTGCAAAAGAGGGAAGATGGAAAATGTTTTGATTTTCCATAGAAAATGTTTTTCAAGGCAATCAAACAGGCCCTAAAATCATTAGAATTCAACATTGCAATTATCCTCATATATTCCCATAACATTACTTGTGACAGGGCTTTTATGGTGCCTCATGGGGCACCTACCTAACACCCCCGATTTGGGTGGGGGACACATGCCCACTATAAATTTTAAGCGTCTCTATTTGACAAACATGTTTAAATTACAATAAAAATTTTCAAATCACTTTTTAACAACGCATATTTTCTCTCTCCACTTTTCAAACACACATTTTCAAAATTGCAGCTCCAGATTGGCCACCTTATCCTTGAATCAAAGCTTGCCACTTATCTGCGTGGATTAATCACGAACATGTAGTCAACCATCTCCTCCTTTCTGCTTTTGTGACTCCTCAAAGTTAGGATAGGGAAATGATTGGCTAGAAGTAATACTGAAAATTGTTGAAATCACCTACCAAATTTCCCTATAAAAGACACTGTGTTAAGATGAAGGAGACGCCAAAAATCCTAAAGAAAACAGTCCCAAAACTCTTCCAAAATCATTTTCGGTTTTCAAGCTTTTAAAGATATTTGTCATTTTGAATTTTAATTCTGAATCAGAGTACGTTAATGCAATATCATGACTACGATATTTTCTATAACATGCCTGTAGAGATTCATATCATTTATTTGAAGAAAACTTTAAAAATCAGCTATGATCAAAATCTGATTACATGTACAGAACTTAAAGCATTGATACATTAAGAGTGTGCAATAACATGTATCAATGAATGTTCATCATGTATCGATACACTATACAAATTTCAATACATCAAAACTCTGATTTTTTATCCTCTTGCTGTTTTTCAGGTTTCGGTAATTGTAAGTAACACTTGTTTGTTTACATGCTCTTAAATGCTACTTCATGTTTTCATACGTGTTTTATTTCGATATTGCATAAAGTAAAGATTTTCTTGCATAATATTACTATCAATCTCTATCCCGCTCGTTATATCGCCTATGTCGCTTGTCTTGATATCCGTGCAACATGTGGTTACGCTTGATAAAAGATATTTGGAGAATTTGACTTCCTACTTGAACTCGTGGAATACCACCATTGGAATCAGGGTTATTTATTTTGCTTGTTATATTTCGTGCTCGGAATAGTAGATTATTTGTAGAGATGTCAAAAAAATTTAACCCGCTCCACTGATCCGCCAACTCGATTCGATCCGAGAAAATGCTTAAAAAAATAAAATTTAACAAAAAAATAATTTTTTAAAAAGATTTAGGTTAAATTATGTATAAAAAATAAATAAAAATAGCTTGCGGATCGACCCGCAGATCGAGGGGCTTATCTGCCCCGACCCGAAAAATGGTGGATCGTGGGGCGGATCCGAATCAGTTGAAAAAATTTCAGGTCGCCGTTGCCAACACTAATTATTTGTAATATGGACTCAATTAAAAGTCTTGTTCTTGAAAAATAAAACTTGTTACTTGCTGAATATTTTGTATTCATATTTTTTTATACTAGTATTCGCACCCGCGCTTTGCACAGAAAAAAATGTAATTATTAATTAATTAATTAATAAATATTTAATATATTCAATCATTAATGAAAATGTGAGAAATATATAACAAAAACAGTTAAATTTATAAATTATGGGAAATAATATGAAGAAACGGAAAGGTATTCAATAGCAAAATTCAATGTAAATTACGAAACAGTTCTTTAAAAACAACATTTGCAATTGATTTTATTTATGCACCATCTTTATCACAAATCATGATTTTCAAACCATTATGACTTGTGACCCTTGAAACTGCAACGTATAGCTGTCCATGACAAAATACTTGTTTCTTCAAGTATACTTATTCATCTTTTCTTCGTACTCAGTCCACAGCATCACAGATAGACGATTTTTTCTATGTTCGAAATCATTGAAAGAAAAATATATATTGTAAATTATTGTAAGTAAAAAATATAGTAATCCAAAACCTCAATTATGATGTCCATATGTTTTGCCACTCTCGGATCACTCTTAATCCCGTCTTTTGCTACAACCTCTCCAATAATATCTTCACAAAATAAAAATAAACAATGTAAATGAAATGGTGGAATAAATGAAAAACATAAAAAAAAAAAAAAATTATACATAAAAATCATATTAAAGGTTTCAAAATTAAATTACCAAACAACTTAGTCTCATCTATCTCTTGTGATACCAAAATCTCAGCAAATGGACGAAGAACATACATGTTGCTTGGAAAAGTCAAGTCTTCAACCTCCGTCACTTGTGTCATTGGCATGAAGTTCAGTCAATACACATGTTTACATGTCTTGTACTTTGCGTTGTTATGGACCACTGAGAAGTAACGCATTACGTACAGTCGTCCCTCAAGCAACTTAGGCGAAAAAACTCTTATCAACGATTTCTTAACTTTTGCTTGAATCTGACAACCCTAAGAACACAATTAAAAATAAATACCTTTAAAAAACAATACTAAAATTTATTATAGGTAGGAAGGAAATAAATTCCCTTAAGGAAATAAACTACTATAGAACACAGTAAAGGAAATTAAAGACTAATCAGTGTGAATCACAATAGTGTAAAGCTTAATTCCGAAATTTAATTAGGAAAGTTGTATTTTTTTTATCAAACCTTTGTTAATTAATTTAGACAGAACAGAATAAACATTACTCATAAAAAAATCAAGAGAACACAATAAGTAAAGTATGTAAAGAAATCATACTGGAGTTCAAATGCCAGAAAGAAATTAAATAAAATAAAATAAATAAAAATAACATAAAGTTATGGAAAAATTGAAAAAAATCGATTTGGGAATGCTTTGGTATAAGTATAAACAATTACAAAACAAATGAAACATATGAAATAATACAATTTAAATGGCAAAAAGAAAAAATCATAAAGTTATGGAAAAATTTATTATCTTGCTGGCATTATTATGGTCCATATTTTTATCAAATCTCATTTATGAAAAAATTCATAATCTTGCTGGCATAATTATGATCCATATTCTTATCAAATCTCACTTAACACAATAAGTATGTAAAGAAATCATACTGGAGTTCAAAAGCCACAAATTTTTTTTAAAAAAATAACATAAAGTTATGGAAAATTTGAAAAAAATTGATTTGGGAATGCTTTGGTATAAATATAAACAATTACAAAACAGATGAAATATATGAAAAGATACAATTTGAATGGAAAAAATTCATATTTATGAAAAAAATCATAATGCTGTCTATATTCTTATCAAATCTCATTTTTATGGAAAGATTCATAATCTTGCTGGCATAATTATGGTCCATATTCTTATCAAATCTCACTTAACAATAAGTAAAATATGTAAAGAAATCATAGTGGAGTTCAAAAGCCACGAAGAAATTTAAAATTAAAAAAATAACATAAAGTTATGGAAAAATTGAAAAAAATTCAACTTGGGAATGCTTTGGTATAAGTATAAACAATTACAAAACAGATGAAAATATGAAATAATACAATTTGAATGGCAAAAATTCATATTTATGGAAACATTCATAAAGTTATGGAAAAATTCATAATCTTACTGGCATTATTATGGTCCATATTCTTATCAAATCTCATTTATGAAAAAATTCATTGCTGGCATATTTATAGTCCATATTCTTATCAAACATCACTTAAATGCAATTGTCCAATTAATGATATATCGTGCAAGCATATTAGTTGACCAAAAAAAATGAGGAAAAATACACCAGTTTAGGCGGGAAAATGAAACCAACTATCTTGTTATAATATATATAAAGATTTTAAACTTGTAGATGCTAAAACGTCAAACCTTTGAGGCTACATCAATGGGGTGGAAATTATCTTCGGATGGCTCAAAGTTCATGTATATCGTCAAGACAAATATTTGGAGTTACTTGCCGAAATTTTCAACCTTTTATCGTTATGAATTAACCCGCATTCGTACCGAGTACTTGCATGTGGATACTTTTGAGTTCTTGTAAGCTCAGAGCTATAATTTTACTAATGGTTAGTAATTTTAATGTTTTCACAATAGCATCGAGATCTTTTGGTTTAGCCTGAGTTAACTTTCATGGTTTTTGTAACATAACTCAGCATTTAATGAATGTTAAGTTTTTTTGAAGATCTTACTTTTAAGGGTTGTTTTTACCTATATGCATTGATGCAAAAGTTTAAATTTCCGTTACATGCATAAAACGAACCTTGGTGCCAAACCTCAAAACTTAATTGCCAAAACTGTAATTGTAAGTATTGATACAAAATATCGACACCTTGAGTAGGAAAAGTTGTAAAACAGATTTCAATGCATTATTCATCTTTCTTTCTTCTTTAACGAGTTTGATTTATATCAACCACTTGTAAACAATCATACATATCGAACATTTAACGCGTACAATATTAATCTCTATGTATTGATACCTTGTTTACATATTATAACTTGCATAAGTTAAAAGGTTGACATCAATTCCTAAAACTTAACCGTCATAACTGAAAGTCTGAATGTATTGATACATGCAAAGGTTTTTCAATATAACAGTTTTGAAATCTGAACCATGTGATTATATCGAATCTCACCTATCTTTTTATATTTGTTTTATTTTCTTCCGCTGTACTCTCGTTACATTATAAAAATGAAAAATCGTGCGCCACAAATTTCATGTCTAATGTCTCGAGAATTTTGACGCCATACGAATAACAAAAAATATATTATTGAGAAACAAGACCGCTCTGTTGCCTGAAGTGGGCTAATGAGGGTGTGCCAAGTGGACAACATCGGACACTTGGCACCACGTTGGGCAACAGAGCAATTTCGTATTGAGAAAAAGAAGTTCACACGTGTTTTTCGAGACATGCGTTTGATCATTTTCTTTATAACAGTTAACCGTTTGACCTACTCAATTGGTATCCAGGATAGTTCTTGAAGTGAACTTCGAGATAGTATAGTTGGTTTATAAATTCAACTAGGATGTTATCGCCGAAGAACTTTTAAAAATAGTGAGTTATCGAATATATCGAAATATTAGTTTTGAGTGTCTTACTTTGACAAACCATAAAAATTGATACGGTTGTCCATTTCAAGTGTCATAAAGACTATTGGAGACTACCGCACAAGAGCTTCAAAATGGTACCAAAACTTCACTACGAAATCCATTTGTGGTATCTTAAAAATATGCTCAAACATGGCCGATTGGAATTAAATTTAAGCTTGGCCACCAAGTTTAGAAATCTGTATTTTTGTTTGGGAGCATGCCATGTCTCAACTTTATGCTTCTCTAAGTAAAATAAATCATTCTTCCAGCCCTCTTAATCCTCAAGAAAGTCCCTCTTAATCCTCAAGAAAGTCCTTCATGCAGATTGATTAAAACATGGGGTTGCAAATGAATGATTATATTTCCAAGTTGTGAGAGTTCAATTCTAATCTCTCCGTTCAAATCTGTGTAGCCAATCCTCTATAAATAGGTAAAATTTACCAGGTCGACGTAAGTTAATGTAAAGCTTCATTTGAACACTATTTACCTTTGTATTCTTCCTCTTCGAATAAACAAGTATGTTGAATTCAAGTCGAGAAATCTTTGCATATTCTTAGTTAAGATACCTCAATGGATTCCTTGAATAAGTTAGGAGTTGGAAATATACTCATATAGCCTTTAAAATTATGTATATTTAGACAAGCAATTTGTAGTGAATTCTCAGGTGTCAACCCCTGCTCCCAGGTGTCGACCTTTGCAGGTTGCAGAGAACTAAATTTGTAATTTTTTGTTTGCTCTTTTACCTATAAGCCATTTTCCAAGTTTTGTAAGTAGCACGTATACATTTTCAGTAACTTGTTTATACTTATGCGCAGTGACGGATCTAGGACAAGAACTCAGCTAGAGCGGTCAACCGTTGACCATCGACGGTCAACTGTTGACCAACGACGATCAACCGTTGATCGACGATAGCGAGATTCAAAAACACATTCACTATTCTTTTAATATACTAAGTTATGAATTTTACTAGTCCATTAACTCAAATCTCAAACAAAAACTCGTAACATAACCTAACTTTACCAATCTACTTTAAACTTTTAACTATTCATAAATTTGAAAATCTAACATACACCCTTGTATAATTTCCTAAATCTGAATTGCAATTTACAACCCTAAAACAAAACATAAAAAGTTAACTATCACAACTAAATTGATATATTTCAAAAATCTGAAATTAATATATACATTTTCATAATTTTCCCCAAATTTGAAAACTACAATTACAACTCCAAATTAATCAAAAATACCAATTAAACAAACTAAATCTATAATTACTAGAATCTAAAAATTTAACAATAGGTCAGAATCTAGAATCTGTAATATGAGTTGTTGGGTCTTAAGTTTATTAGTGGCCCAAATAATTAAAAAGGAAGCAGCCCAAAATTTACCCACTATTCATCATCTTCTACGCCGTCTGTCATCTTCTTCTACAGCCTGCGCTAGTTATCTCAGTTCAAACTTCCTCCGTCGACTCTAGTTCACAAATCTGAAAGAGTAAATCACAGAAACAGAAATTAAACCACAGAAATAGATATCCATTCTCAAATCTAAGTTTCTTACTTAAAAAAGAGAAAAAAAAAGGGAAAAAAAAGGTTGATCGGCGATCCAGGTAGCGCGGTCGCGCTACCTCGACATAGGTTAGATCCGCCTCTGCTTATGCGTTAAATTGTATCTTTAACTTGCACATGCATGTAGAAAATAGAATTTTGCATAGCCCTTGTTTGGTTTTCATTCAATTTTTCTCATTTTTCTACAGTACTCAATCTCAACTATCCATTAAAAATTAAGCTGACAATATTTGACTTTTCAACCAAATTTCAATCATCCATTCATCTAAAAATCACTATTCATTTCAAAAAATCTCATTTTAACTAAAATCAAACACACTCATAATATCACGAGGTTCTAACTTCTATCCCCTCGTATTGTGTATTCCTATACCGATAGTAGCCCTGAGACATGTGGCGGATGATAGAACGTTAAGGTTGACTTGTAGAATTGTGAAACCCTAGATTTGTCCCTTAGAGTTTATGAGCATTCTAACTTGATTGATGGCCAATTGTTGATTATGAGTTTACTTGAATAGTCAAGAGAGTTTAGGATCGGAGGAGAACAGATGATATGGGCCATATTGTGTTCATGTTATTATAAAAGCACTTAAGTGTAGGTTTTGCCCATTTATTATTCACGTATTTTATGTTTCAAAACTTAGAGACAAAAATAAAAATAAAATGATTTACATTAAAAAAAGTTCAAAAAATGCTTTTAATATTATTACAAATTGACTTCATGCTGGAAAGCCTGGAATTGAGGTCTTGTTGTGGCATATGTGAATAATTTCCTTGGGAAATTCTGTTGAGCACAAAATCTGGTGGGACCTTGAATCAACATGTCTCATCTCCTCCATCTTGAACACGTGGACTTCCTGTGCATTATGACAAACAATTAGTATGCACAGGGGGCTCGTTTGCACTCCGATATTTAAGTCAGACTCATTTCAAATAAAATAATTTGGGTGTGAGAAATATATGTGTGTAAAAGAGAGAAAAGAGAGTGAGATTTATGTATGATGTTTAAGTATTGAGTTTCTAACCATTTTCTTGGAAACACAAGTGATCTATTTATAGAGGAAGTGGTTATCTATGATTGTGACACGTGTTATGTTCTACAGGTGGCATTGCCTCAGCCCTCATGTGACAAATCATTTGTTTGGTTGTAATCATTACCACATGTCAGGGGATTAAAGGAAACATCACATCCCTTTTGTCACATCAAATGCAATTCTCAGAAAGGATACATCTTTCTGACACAACATCTGATTTACCTAGATATCGATCATGTCACTAATCCGATGTATGTGCCATGGATAGATGCAGCTTGGCATAATGAGTCCGGCTGTATGATGCTTCGGATATTATAACACCTAGGCAACAATAACTTGTTTAGCACGGGGTCCCACAGTAACCAGTGGGTCTTATGAGGGGCTTTCTAATGACGTGTCAAGTTTGTTTATGTATGTTCGTAACAAATTTCATTATCATTCATGTAAAATGACAAGAGCAAAGAAATAAATGTCTTGCATCAACTTGACTTCCTTTTTTCATATGATTAAAAGAAAATAAGTCTGAATCGCCCACCTTTTAACAAACGCCGAGTATTTGGATAGTTTTCACCGCCACAAATTTCTTGCAAATCCCGAAAATTAAAAAAAAAAATTTAATGATACGTATACATATATTTCTGTAATCAATCAAAGATGTTGCTGAATTAGAGAATGAAAAGTGGAAGAAATTATATTTTACTGGTTTTTGGATAAGTAAATTTCAATTGGAAAGCAAAAAATAAAAATAACAGGAAGATTTAGAAAAATAAATTTAGAGATGAGAAGATGATAAGTTAAATGAAATGCATGATTTTTTATTTATTTTTTAATCAAAACTAGACAATGTTGTATATTTTATTTTTTACTATACAGTTCGAATATTTTTGTTTCTTTTTTTATTTTTTGATGATCAATTGAGAAAAATGTTAATATTTTTTTACTTATGTCTCAAGTTCAGTTCAACTTGCATTAAAAAAAATAATAAATAAATTATCCGACAAGATGTAAAAGTAAATGAAATTCAAAAATCCATTAAATTTCATAACGAATGACAAGTAACAAATTCCATCTAAATTTATTGAAATCTTCATGGAATAAAATTCCATTAGAATTTTAGAAATTCTATGAAATTCCATTAGCATTTTATTTTTAGTTTCCTTATTATATTAATATAAAATTAGGTCCATGTTTGGTACTACTACAAATATTATTAAAATCTAAGGCTATGCCTATGTTTGATTTAATATTTTCAAGGAAAATGTCACATCAAGAAATTTATTTTTCACATTTTTGTGTTTGGTTGTTACATTGAGCCTAGAAAATATTTTTTAGGTACAATCACATTTTATTAATATATTAAACGAATAGAAGCCATAGAATATCCCGCTTAAATCTCCCGCCTGGGAAGCAGCTTGTGGTAGTGTAGAATGAAAGAAAGAAAAGTATCTGATAAATAATAAAGAATATATATTGGTGGTCCCACAGCCAAATAAACTCACTGAAAACATATCAAAAGTATATGATATTTTCGTTTCCCAAATGTGAAAGAAACAATTTCCCAGAGATCTGTCTTTTCATCTAGGAAAGTTTCCCAAACCATTTCCTAAAATACTATCATCTCAAATTTGAAATTTGAAATACACAAACTATCCCCAAAAAATTACATCCTCCAAAATTAGGAATAACTCTCTTTCCAGGACGACCCCTACTCTCAAATGTGCCTTCAAGAGGAGAGGCTGGCACATGAGGGGTTGTTAAACACCGGTGGTTATTTGAAAAGAACTATGGTATCATCAGAGGTGGCAGAAAATGGACTTCCCTTCTCCATACTTGAATGCAAGTTGAGTTGAAGCCGTTGATCCAAAAGGTCGGAAAAGAGCAGTGGCAGTGCTTCATAAACTCTTGAGTTTGACTATTGAGAAGAAGTTGAGTTCTGCACAACTAGGTACTTTCCATTCAGAGTATCGTTTACTAGCTACATTGCTGCTTTGTTTAATTAAGTATCATGGTATCTTTTATATCACTAATAAAGGTACAAAAAGTACTGTTAATTTGAAGAATCTGTATGGAAATATTGGATTTTTAGGGGATTTTGGTGTGATCTTAATTTAATTTTATTGGGTAGAAATACGAGCATAGATGTTTAGATGCTTTATTTTCCATATAATTATTTGGTTTTCATCTATTATGTTGTAATTTTGTTTGCTTAAAAGTCTTTTTGAGTTTTGGGATTATTTTGATGTTAAAGGATGCAATGGATGGCGCAATGGTTGTGCATTATGGCACGGAATTTTATGTATTTTTGGACATTGAGGTCCATCATGAAATGTGGATCCCAATTCAGAGGTAGATTGGGATGAAGTATGCTGGCCTCGGTTTTCTGAGATAAAAAAAAAAGTTTCTTGTTGCCTGACAAGGAACTTGCAGCAAGTGGAACACATTGAACGAGTATATCTTATCCTGCACTTGGGAATAAGATAACATGTTTTTGTTATGCAACCTTGAGAAATCATATCCATCTTTTGATTTACAATGACATAAAATTGTATATTATCTTTTACTGGTTTAACATAATAATTAGGTAACATTGATATTACTCTGGATCATCTTAAATTCATGTAAAGGAAGCATTTCATAAGATAGAACAATTTTTTTTCCTGAGAGTAATAATCAGTTCCTCTTAAATCGCCTTTATATTGATATTCAGAATTAGTGTGTTTTTCTTAGTGGTCTCCTATTTATAAAATTGACATGTAACTCCATGATGTGAACTCCCTTGGTATATTGACCAAAAATTCTCACAAATATTGGAATTGACCCAAGATAGCTAAAATTGATAGGAAGACATCTTAACTCAAGTTTAAATCCTACCCAAAATTCATAGGTTAAAGAACCAAGCCCAATGGATAAAGATTAAACAAATTTCAAGATGGTGGAAATCAACAACATCACAAGAATATAGTTACTCAAATGAAGTTGAATAACTTTCAAGAAATTACAAGAGAAAATGGAAGATTTACCTTACCCAAGTGTTCTTGACACCAATCACATTCAATGTTCTAAGCTAGCGTTTTTGGATCAAGAGGAGATGTTTAGATATTACAAATGTTGAGACCGTGCCCAAAATGAGCCCAACGGATCACCAGTAGGGGCCCAAGAGAGGCCTAGTGGACCCCAGCTATGGATGGAACTTAGGGTTTTCCCTAGTCCAATCACCGATGTGGTATATCACTTGGACCCTCTCTATCCGAACTGGTTTATAATAAGCTGAGGCGCCATGTTGTACCACCCCGGATCTGAGATGGGACAAACAATGGAGAGTTTCAGAGATACGTGACTTTCTCCAGCTGACTGTGGCTTGACAAGATGTTACCTTTATGAAGGATATGACAGGCGCCCCTCTCCTATGGCTTGTAGCAATGATTACATCCTAGAAATTGGTTTACCTCCTCAACGGCTAGGGTACAGACACGTGTAAAGCCCGACGCGTGTCACTATCTAAGACAATAACTTCTTCTATAAATAGAGCACACTTACCTTCAAGAAAAAGGTTGGTAATTCAATACTCTAGCTCAATAATTTACTCTCACTCCCTTTTCTCTCTTTTACACATTCATATTTCCCGCACCCAATTTATATTTGCTTGAAATAAGCTCTGACTTAGGCATCGAAGTGCAAACGGGAGCCACCTCAGCCCCCTTTGCAAGCTGATTGTTTGTCATAGTGCGCAGGAGATCCACGTGTTCAAGAGGGAGGAGCCGAGACGTGTTGATCCAAAGTCCTACCAGATTTTGTGGTCAACAACAAAATTTGGTGTTAAATTAAAAATTGGAAAATTGCACAAAAAATCCCGCGTTTTCAAGTTCAACGTGTTTTGGTCGATCACACGGTCGACCGAAGTGACACTTTCGGTCAAATGAGGATCATCCGAACCCGAATGAGGCTACCTTTAAAAATCATGCAGACTTTCGGTCGACAAAGGCAACTTTCGGTCGACCGAAAGTGTCTGATCTTTAAAAACTATGCAATTGACTTCAGTTTTGCTCTCTTCGAAGTGGACTTGATTTTGGAGCTTGTACGTGAGTCCCACCATTGACTCTTGGACATTTCTGACCTTGGACCTCGTCATGGGCCCCATCGAAACATGAATTGAGCGTTGACTTCCTTGATTCGTGGGTTGAATTCCTTGGTTCTCATCACCCCCTCGCTCTTGAAAATGATTCGTCCTCGAATCTTCACCTACATCAAAAGGGGATAAGTCAGAGACGTTAAAAGAAGCCGATACATTGTACTCACCACGGAGGTCAAGCTTGTAGGCGTCGTCATTAATTTTCTCAAGGTTTTGGAACGGGCCATCACCACGCGGTTGCAGCTTAGATTTTCTTTACGTGGTGAACCGCTCTTTCCTCAAATGCAACCATACCCAATCACCTAGTTCGAATGTCACCATTTTCCTGCCTCTGTTAGCACTGAATGCATATTGTTCATTCTTCTTTTCAATTTGGAGTTTGACCTTCTAATGGAGAGATTTGACCAACTCCGCCTTTCTTTTCCCATCTAAGCTACCTCTTTCATCAACTGGAAAAGGAATCAAATCTAAAGGAGTTAATGGGTTAAAGCCATATACAATTTCAAATGGAGAAAAAGAGGTAGTAGAATGAACACTTCTATTATAAGAAAATTCAACAAAAGGTAAACATTCTTCCCAATTCTTTAGGTTACTTTTAATGATAGTGCGAAGAAGTTGTGTCAAGGTTCTATTAACCACCTCGGTTTGGCCGTCAGTTTGAGGATGACATATTGTTGAAAAAAAAAGTTTAGTTCTCAATTTTCCCCACAATACCTTCCAAAAGTGGCTAAGAAATTTGACATCCCTATCTGACACAATGCTTCTAGGAACCCCATGGAGTCACACTATTTCCTTAAACAATAGGTTGGTTATATGAATGGCATCATCAGTTTTATGGCAAGGGAGAAAATGTGCCACTTTACTAAACCTATCTACGACCACAAAGATGGAATCGCTCCCCTTCTTAGACCTAGGCAAACCCAAAATAAAGTCCACAGAAATTTCGGTCCAAGGTTCACCAGGGACAGGTAGGGGCGTATATAGTCCGTGTGGGGCCACCTTGGATTTGGCCTTCTTACAAGTCACACACCTAGAACAAATTCTCTCAACATCTCTTCTCATCTTCGGCCAAAAGAAATGCTCCTATAAAACTTCCAAAGTCATCTTTACCCCCAAAATGACCCATTAAACCTCCCCCATGAGCCTCCCTAACCAACAACTCTCTCATGGAGCAATTTGGCACACAAAGTTTGTTCTCGCGAAATAAAAAACCATCGTGCCGATAAAATTTGTCACGTGCAATATTTTCACAAGACTCTAAAACACTTGCAAAATCTACATCATGTACATACAATTCCTTAATACTTTCAAAGCCCAACAATTTGGCACCCAAGGTAGAGGTAAGAGCATACCTTCTAGAGAGGGTGTCGGCTACCACGTTCTCCTTACCTTGTTTGTATTTGATGACGTAGGGGAAGATTTCCACGTACTCCATCCACTTAGCGTGTCTTTTTCTTAATTTGCATTGCCCCTTCAAGTGCTTCAACGACTCATGATCCGTGTAGATAACAACCTCCCTCGGTAATGACTCCACATCTCCAATGCTCTCACTAACGTGTAGAGCTTCTTGTCATATGTTGAGTAATTCAAAGTGGGTCCGTTGAGCTTCTCACTGAAGTAGGCAATTGGTCTCTTCTCTTGCATCAACATCACTCCAATACCTATTCCTGAAGCATCACACTCAATTTCGAAAGTTTTGTCAAAGTTAGGTAATGCCAAAATAGGCGCGCTGCATAATTTTTCTTTTATGACACTAAATGCATTCTCCTGGGCTACCTCCCATTTAAACCCAATAGTATTTTAACAACTTCAGTAAGTGGCGAGGCTAAAGTGCTAAAATCTTTAACAAAGCGTCGGTAAAAACTAACCAATCCATGAAAGCTTCTTACCTCGGTGTCACTCTTGGGAGTTTTCTTTCAAAACCGACAGCACACATCTCAAGTTCTCTACATGCTCTTTAAAATTCTTGCTATAAATTAAAATATCATAGAAATAGACAACCACAAATTTTCCAATAAATGCACGCAAGATATGGTTCATCAATCTCATGAAAGTGCTTGGTGCATTAGTGAGACCAAATGGCATGACCAACTATTCATACAAACCATGTTTAGTTTTAAATGCGGTTTTCCATTCATCTCCTTCCATCATCCTAATTTGATGGTATCCACTTCTCAAATCAATTTTACTAAAGATGCAAGAGCCATGTAATTCATCTAACATGTCATCTAATCTGGGGATGGGATAACGATACTTTACCGTTATATTGTTGATGGCTCGACAATCAACGCACATCCTGTAGGTTCCATCTTTCTTGGGCACTAAGAGCACGGGCAGGCACAAGGACTCATGCTCTCTCGAACATATCTCTTGCTCATCAACTCCTCAATTTGTCTTTGGCGCTCCTTAGTTTCCTCTGGGTTGCTTCGATAGGCTAACCTATTTGGGATGACTGCACCAGGAATAAGATCAATTTGACCCTTGATGCCTCTAATGGGCAGAAGGCCACTAGGCATCTCCTCGGGGAAAAATTCTTGAAATTCCTGCAACAAGGAAACAGCTAAATCGGGGAGGGAATTGTGAGACTCGTCAAGTGTAAGGAGAGACTCATTGTATACTAACAAGAGTACTTGTTGGTTTCTTTTTAAAGTTTTTTCACTATCCCCCTTACTAGCATAGAAACTCACCCCTTTTTTTTTCTCCCTCTCTCCTCTTCATTTTTCTTCTCACTCTCACTCTCCCCCTCACCTTTTTCTTCACCCTCTTTCCCTTTGCTTGGGCTACTCAACTCTCTTTTTTCTCTCTCGTCGACCTCCCTCTTGAGTTTCATTTGGTCTTTATAAACCTCCTCCGGACTCAATGGTAATAAGACCACTTGCTTCCCATCCACTTGAAAGCTATACCTATTTTTTTTGTCCATCATAAATCACTCTTCTATCATATTGCCACGGTCTTCCCAAAATAATGTGAGTATCTTGCATGGGTACGATATCACAAAGTACTTGGTCACTATAAGTGCCAATGTGGAAGGTAAGAAGGACTTGCTTAGTCACCCTCATCTCTCCATAGTCGCTCAACCATTGTAGCTTGTAGGGATTTGAGTGCTTCTTCGTTGGTAATTTCAACCCTTCCACCATGCTAGCACTAGCCACATTTGTGCAACTACCCCCATCAATAATGATACTAGATGCTTTATCATTAACAAGGCACCGGGTGTGGAAAATATTTTCCCTTTGCTTTTCTATCTCACCAATCTTGGATTGGGCATTGAGAGCCCTCATGATAACCAAGGACTTAGGTGGGCTAACAATCCCTTCCACTTCCACTTCATCACTATCACTCTCATTTCCCACCAAATTTTTCCCTTCTTCATCCTCATCTTCGGAATACCACTCCCCATTCCGAATGACCATCACCCTATTATTTGGGCAATCACGTGAATAATGCCTTCTACCCCGACACATGAAACATTCAACATCCCTACTTCTCGAGGTAGTTGAACCGGCATTGGGCTTGTCTTTATGGACCACAATTTCCTTCCCTTTGGGCAGTTCACTCTTCTCCATAGGAGGTGCCCTATCAATCCTCTCATTACCCCATCGGGATTTCCAAGTTGAGCTAGAGCACCCGGTATATTTTTCTTGCCATTTTTTCTTGAATTGATCTTTCTTTCTCAATTTTCTCAATTGATAATCCACTTTGATAGCCATGTGCAGCAATTCCTCCATCTCCACATAATGGTGCAATTCTACTACATTGGCTATCTCTCTATTCAAGCCACTAAGAAATCGAGCCATAATGGCCTCCCTATCTTCTTCTATATTTGCTCTCATTAGGGCCTTCTCCAATTCTTATAATAATCTTCAACACTCCGAGTCCCTTGCTTAAGAGTTTGTATCCTTTGATATAACCCTCTATAATAATGGTTAGGTACAAACCTCTTCTTCATGAGGCTCTTCAACTCATCCCAAGTGTTTACACCCCCTCATAGTTCCTCCTCCTTGTGAGCAACAAATTATCCCACCAAGCTATAGTGTAGTCGGTAAATTCTACCACCGCTAGCTTGACCTTCTTATCCTCGGAGTACCTATGACATTCAAAAATTAACTCTATTTTCCTTTCCTACTCCAAAGACCAAATATGCATCGGGGTCACTACGCCCATGAATTGAAGGGATCTTCATCTTGATACTACCAATATTTCCATCTACCCCGTCTCTACCTCTATGCTCCCTCGGATATCCCGATCAAACTCCCTATCATGGCGCACTCCTCTATTCCTACTCATGTTCCAATTTTGGTCACTGCCTCCTTCACTCTCCATCTCATCCACATCCTCATCCTCATCTCCTATTCCCCCTTCTTTCAACATTACCCCTTGGAGGTAGATCCTCCCTCCTTGCCTCTAACTTATCTAATCTCCCTCCTGTCGCCTCGTTTTGTCTCATCATTATAATCGTTGCCTTCGCTTGCCTAGTCATGGCAATCGAAAGGGTTTGTAATGTGTCTCGCATTTCTTGAGTTTTCGCATTAGAGTCTTGCCCACTTGAAGTGTGTGTATTAGCTATAAGGTGCAAGGGTGCAAGTGTCCTCACAAGATATTTTTCTCTCGTGTTTCACTCCAGCTAGGATTTTACCCTCAATTGAGCTCACGACTCTTGCCTTTTTCCACTCTCAAGTTCCCTTATCAAGTTTTTCCAAGGAAGGTAACCAACTAGATCGAGACAAATTAATCCTTGTGAAGTCAAAAACCACCACCAAACAAGAAGGAATTTTAACGTGACTAGACACAATAGCAAGTTGAATTTCTTTGCTTGCTACCATACAAGAGATACGAAAATTGGATTTATATGACAAGGTTTTCAAGAGTTGGATCACAATAAAATTGGTAATGGAACAAGTAGTCAACTAGGAATAGGTTTGGTACTTGCTAAGTAGAATTTAACATGAAGTTTTTCTTTGGGACATTTTGTCAAACATCTTGAATGCACACATTGAATAGTATAGGAATTTGTTAAGTGTTTGTTCAAATGTACCCTAACTAATCAAATATGACAACAAACAATGACCCAATGTAGAGGAATCAACCAAAGCTCAAGACAACAACCCTTTTTTTATATGATGAAACAACAACAATAACAAGAATTTAAAGGATAGATATATCAATTTTAGAGCCAAATTCTGATACCAAATGATGTGAATCCCCTTAGTATATTGACCAAAAATTTCCACAAATATTGAAATCGACCCAAGATAGCTAAAATTGATATGAAGACACCTTAACCCAAGTTTAAATTCTACCCAAAATTCATAGGTTAAAGAACCAAGCCCAATGGATAAATAGTAAACAAATTTCAAGGTGGTGGAAATCAACAACATCACAAGGATATAATTACTCAAATGAAGTTGAATAACTTCCAAGAAATTACAAGAGAAAATGGAAGATTTACCTTACCCAAGTGTTCTTGACACCAATCACATTCAATATTCTAGGCTAGCGTTTTTGGATCAAGAGGAAATGTTTATATATTACAAAAATTGGGGTTAAATTAAAAATTAGAAAATTGCACAAAAAACCCATGCGTTTTCAAGTTTAGCATGTTTCGATTGACTGACATGGTCGATCGAAACAGTTTCGATCGATCACACGGTTGATCGAAGTGACACTTTCAGTCTAATGAGGATCAGCCAAACCCGACTAAGGCCACCCTTAAAAATCCAGCAGACTTTCGGTCGACAAAGGCAACTTTCGGTCGATCGAAAGTGTCTGAGCTTCAAAAATTATGCAATTGATTTCAGTTTTGCTCTCTTCTAATTGGACTTGATTTTGGAGCTTGTACATGAGTCCCGCCATCGACTCTTGGACCTTTCTGACCTTGGACCTCGTCATGGGCCCCATCGAAACATGAATTGAGCGTTGACTTCCTTGATTCTCGGGTTGACTTCCTTGGTTCTCATCATCCCCTCCCTCTTTAAAAATTTGATTTATTTAAACTTAGACCAAGTATATTATCAGTTTTTCAACTTACTTCTTTATTGGTTACACTACCCAGCTCAATTTGTGAAGGTACTTTTACGACCTCCTTAATATCTTTTCATACAACATCTAAAATAGAAGCATGAATACTAAACTAAAATTGGGAGTTCAACTGCTAATAGTTGGATAATAATTAGGAAGCAATTTAAAGTGTTTTTATCTGGATCTCCCATCTAATTTGCAATTTCCTTAACTGAGTTTTTTATTGTTTGTATAAATTATTAGTAGTTCAGGGCTAGGAGTTTTCCAGTTCCCAAAATTTATTTTTTTACTACTATTTGTTGCTAGATCAGGTACCACTATATACTTTTAAATAGAAATACTAAGTATTTCTTACATTATTATTCATTGTCTTGCACAGGAAAATGTGGCATTGTCGAAGGGTGCTCATCTTTTGGTTTATATGTTTTGTGAATTTGAAATAATTTGTTCTTTTTAATTTATAATTCATAAATATGTATAGATCTATGAAGAATATTCTGTATTTTAGAATTTAACTTTTTCTTTGCAAGTTTAATTTTTTACATTTTACTCAAACATTCTATGATTTTATAAACCAAATAAGAAAAAATTTACCAAATAGAGGCTAATATATTATTATGTTGTTGTGTAGGCGTATGTAAAGTAACTAGAATCAAGTAGGATCAAGCTGGCTCAGCTAGAGCAGGACCTTCAGAGGGCAAGGTCACAGGTTAAATATATATTTCATTTCAGAAACAAGAATTTTGAAAAATGATGAAATGAACTTAATGTCTGTGCTTTAATGGTTCAATTTGTCACTTTAGTCTTCCCTCTCCCCCCTAATTTCCTATGCTTCAACAGGGATTTATTATAGGAGGAGGAGCTGCTGGTGGTAATAGGAGGAGGAGCTGCTGGTGGTAACATCAGCTCTGGTAAGCAGGTCCCACATAGATTTTTTCTTTTTTGGCCTTTTTCCTGCATTTATTTATAAACGGCCATTTGCAACATATTTTTTTGAAGAGTCAATAATTTAGTCATTAAGTTGTTTTCAAAAGTCATTAAGTTTTGTGCATTTGTAGTGATCTAGAACTTGAGATTAAAAAAGGTCTTCATGAGAGAGTGGTTTAATGGATTGGTGTGCAGATCTACGCATTTACATTTACAAGCTAGAAAAAGCAGGTTTCCAAAATGAATCAGAACTTAAAGAACAAATAAGTTAAAAGAGTACATGATACAATCAACTAAAACCAGTCATATATCACTTGCGCAATAACTATTTCGTATTGATTCTTTATTTCTCCTGTTGTTTGTTTTATTATGAGTGAAATTTGATACTGTTGACTGTGGAAGTTTGGTCAACTTTAGAGGTTCGAGGCTTGGGTTGAAGTTTCAGCAAATGGCTGCCTGATTTGGGGTGGTGATGATGCTTGATTCTGGTTTGGGAGAAGGCAGAGTCTCAGTTATGGTGTGCTTTATGTGTGAGTTTCTTCTTGACATTTCTTCCCACCACCACAATTCGTTGTTTACTATTTTCTTTACCATATTTTTGGAATATCTGATGAGAATTTGGTCATGGAATCTTATGGCTTTGAACAACTTTTGTCAAATTTTATTTTGGGGAGCTACTGTATGTGAGGTTGTTGCTAGTGAATTGGGAGGAGAAGTGTGACGATCGGCTTGTTGTGTGGGCTGAGAGTTAAGTGAGAGAGTGTTGCGGTGGTGGCTGCTAGTTGGAGAAATACTGGTTAAGGCTGGAGAAGTTTTAAGCTGCTGGGATGGCTTCGTGAAGGGATATTGAGGTTAAGTTCTCACTTGCCTTTTCCATTTTTTTTATTATATAATTTGTCTTTCATGTAGTTGTGTTAAATTAAGAAAATTGGAACAATAGAGAAGACAATGCTGTATTATTTGAAGGGATATCTGCTGATGATGTAGGTTATTTATGTTTATTACACGTTCTGCTAAATTATTTGTATATTTTTTGTCTAAAGTTCAATTTTAATGGTTCCACAGCTACTACACGAACAAGATTCATTGTGCTCTTTAGAAGATAGGATTTGGACCAGTAAGTATGGTACTGGATGTACAATCGCAGTTAAAATTGGAACCGGGTAGTCCACATAAAAAGTGCTGCATTGACGTAGGTAGAAACGTAGATAAATGAAAATGATACAAATTCAACACGTTGATTCAAATGAATACTGAATTGAATTGACTGCAAATTGGAGAAACTCCAAGAACATAATGTTTATTAATCAAAAAGACTGTCTCAAAACGTGAGAGAACTCAACTTAAATATAAAACCCTAACCCTAAATGCGCAATAATGAAAAATGACCAAAATGCCCAAAAAAACATAAAAACAATTTAAAGAATGTCTGTTTTGACTGTCTAAACGACCTTGAAAGGCTAAAATCCCTCATACGTCATAGCAAAGTGGTGAGTATTGTCCGGCTCATCGAGACCTTTTCGAAAAGTACTTATGGGCCCAAAACGGACGTCATGCGACCCTGTTATGACCAATTCTTTGAAAACTTTGAAACCGAACGATCCCGCGCTTCCAAATAAGCCAATGCTCTATCCTCGACTCCATCATGTATATTGAAAGGCTATCCGCTAATAATGTAAGTTATTGATGTTTATGATATGTTCGATTGAATTATTTGTATTTTTTTTTGTGTGAAGTTCAAATTTAATGTGTCACAACATTCAAAGTTTCACAAAAGATTACGTTACAGGATTGGATTTGCAAAGGGAATGGGATTGGGAGCTACATATTTCACCAGCCTCCTTGACAACATATGTTGTCATTACGGTACCATCATCGAAAATGTATTTGCTTTAATATGCTAATCTTTTTTATATGTATGATTTTTTATTTTTCTGCATCGATGGGTTCTTTTTTGTTGTGAAAGATGTACCTTTGCTCGATCAAGGGGTGAAGGAAAACAAAGGATTACCTTTTGCAATTTTTCTGAGAATTATGTCGTTTCATTTAAGAAAATTGTTTAACAGGATTGATTGGAATTTGATGTATTTTCTTTTCTATTGCTAGGTCAACTGATGTTCCAGACGAGACTGAAGAGAGTTCCAACGTGGTCAGCTAAGGTGCTCGGGCAACTATCAAGTCTTTGTGAGTTAAAGATCTCAGTGCTCAAGAAAGGGAACTTGATGTGAGATTTTTATAGCTCTTCTGCAATTGTATGTATAATATGTGTATGTGTGTCTACACATTTTGTACATAATTTAGGAACAAGACAAATTAGATACCTTTGCAGAATAAGATTAATTGGAGATCAAACTAAGGAAGGAAGGAGGGCACCTAAACCAGCAATTCGATCATCAGATATAACTGCATTTTCTTTATTTTATTTTATTTTACATTTTTTTTAATTTTTTTTCCTTTGAATATTTGTTGTAGATAAGCATGTGTTTTGTAAATTTGAAAGAAGCTATTATAATTTGAAAAGGTAAATAGCACAAATGGTCCCCAACCTTTTGGTTTCTTGCGAAAATGGTCCACACCGTTTAGATTTTGACATTTATACCCTCAGAATCACCAAACGTTGCGAAAATGGTCCCTACCGTTAGATTCCGTTAGTTTCCACTGTTAAAAATGTGTAAATAGTACAAATGGTCTCTAATCTTTGAGTTTCTTGCGATAATAGTCCATAACATATTAAAGTCATGCTTGACATATTTAATTTGTAATCTCCAAACATTTGGCGTATTTAGTCCCTAACATATTAAGTCCCTATACGTTTGACGTATTTAGTCCATAACATATTAAGTCCCTATTTCAGACCAATTATTTCAAATAATGTGGTTTTTAATTGTAATTTTTAGAAGAATTTGAAATTAAAAAAAATTGAACTTATTGTAAATTATTTTATTAATGGAATGTATGGTTGAAAATGAATTTAGAATAAACAAAATTTATTCTGAATTTTTAAAGTGCACAATATAATATTTAACAAAAATTCACTCCATTCACAGTTCAACCTATTGGTAAAAAAAAATAATAATAATAAATTCAAGGAACATAAACAAACAAATTCATTGGACATAATTTTAGGAATTGAATAACAAATATATTTTTATCAGTAATATTTTCAATTTTCGACTTTGAGAACCGATTAATATCGATTTTCAAAATTTCATTTTTTCAAAACTCGTTTTCTTCCATACATTCTATTAATAATTTTTTTTCTTAATTTATGCACAAATAAAAAAAAAAAAACTTACTTTTTAACCCAAATTATCCAAACTTAATTTTCAATTCTCGAAATTGAAAGTAGAACTGATAAAAACATATTTTTTATTAAATTCCTAAAATGATGCCCAATTTATTTGTTTGTTTATGTTCCATGATTTTTTTTTTTTACCAATATGTTGAAATGTTAATGCAGTGAATTTTTGTTAAATATGTTATTGTGCATTTTAGAAATCAAGAATAATTTTTTTTAAAACTCATTTTCAACCACACATTCTATCAATAAAATGATCTACAACAAATAAATTAAATTTTTACTTTTTAACAGCAAATTCTTCAAAAAATTACAATTACAAACCACATTATTTGAAATAATTGTTCTGAAATAGAGGTTTAATATGTTAGGGACTAAATACGCTAAACGTATAGGGACTCAATATGTTAGGGACTAAATACACCAAACGTTTGAAGGTTACAAACTAAATATGCCAAACATAACTTTAATATGTCAGGGACTATTATCGCAAGAAACTCAAATGTTAGGGACCATTTGTACTATTTACACGTTTTTAACGGTGGAAACTAATGAAATATAACGGTAGGGACCATTTTCGCAATGTTTGATGATTCTGAGGGTATAAATGCTAAAATCTAAACGTTAGAGACCATTTTCGCAAGAAACCCAAAGGTTGGGGACCATTTGTTCTATTTACCCAATTTGAAATAATGAGACCTATTATTTCAAAATTATGTTATTTGTAATAGTAATTTTTTTTGAAAAATGTGTGGTTGAATAGCAGGAATTTTTTTTTTTTTTTTTAGTTTAAAATGAGATTTTCTATAATGACTACCAAACATGGGATTTATAGGGTATCGAACATACGCGAAATAACGCAGTAATAAAATGTTATTATTATTTATTATCTTTAATATTATAAATTATATTTTTTGAATTATATATCATATATTATTATTGTGGTTGATTTTTTGAATGAGAATTGAAAAAAAAAAGTTAAATACAAGAGGCAAAAAACAATCATTTTTTATTTAAATATATAAATAGGCTTTTACTATTAAAAGAAGATATAATTATAATTTAAATTAGTTATATTGTTTGTAAAATCTTAATAGTTATTGCAATATAGTATTATTTCTTATGCTTTTTGTATTTGTGTTAATTATTTATAAATATTAAAATTTTACAAATACTTATCGAATTTACAATAATGATTTTTGTAAATTTGACATAATTTGTTCTTTTTAATTTATACTTCATAAATACGTATATATCTATGATAAATATTCCCGATTTTATAATTTAAGTTTTTCTTTGTAAGTTTGTTTTTACATTTAAATATTTTGTATATATCTAATACCGTGCATCGCACGGGTAGTTAAGCACAAACAAGCTTATTTTTCAAGAAAATTTTTTCTCACCCTCTTGCTAAGAAACTTTTTTCTCACAAAGTTGGAAAATATTTTATTTTTTACATTTGCAATCAAACACACCCTAAGTTAAAATTGAACAGTTAATTTCAACCACATATTTTACTGATTTACGACATTTTAACAAAACATTACATCAACATTTTATCAAAATTTACTAAAAATATGATTTAAACTCTATCAAAGAGGGGCTAGATAATAATTTTGCTTATATATAAAGGTTGTGTCCACCTTTTCAATAATCAATTCAATAAACTAAAATTATTCCCTAGAAAATATTATTTTTTAATTGTTTTTATTTAAAGAATTCAAATTCTTTTCTTCAAAAAGAAAAAAAATCATCTTAATGCACCATAAAAAAATTTATTATAAAAACGTAAACAATGAGGTGAGTTATACAGTTTCAAAAAGAATAAAGTTACTTATACAATGTTGTTCACAATAAGGATGTCAATTGGTAATGTGGAAGTGTTTGTTGATTAAAAAGATGATGTGATGTGTGAAAAAAATGATCGTGCCATGTAAGCAAATTATCATCCTGATTGTTGAATGCATTGTGAGTATAACATAACTCTTTGAAAAAATAAGAACAAGGGAAATGCCAGTGTACTACTCTGTACTAGAAATTTTCAATTGTAGTCTGAATCTCTAGAAATTTCACGATTGGCCAAACTTCCAACTTTGTCGTTTATATAATAAAAAAAAGTTTGAGCCACAACCTTCATATCCCCACTTATCCTCTGCTCTAAGATTTGATAAAAAATGTAAATCGCAGATTATGCCTTCAGACTTCAAGTAGGGATGATAATAATATTCATGACCTGATACCCTTTGAAGACCTGATATTAATGGGCGGGGATTACTGGACTAAATAGGTTCGTGTGTAAGGTATGGAGGTTTTACTACAATATTCATACCCGACCCGCATACTCATTAATTTTCTTAAAAATTATAGAATTTAAAACAAAAGTGGTTGTGTAAAAAAATAAAAATAAATAATAAATAATAGAACTCAAATATCTATTGACATTGTTAATATTTAAACATTAATATGTTTAAACTATTGACTTTGTTAATGTTTAAAAAAATTGTTTAAATCACTTGTTTAATTTCAACATAAAACAAGTTTTTTTAAAGTAAAATTCAAGTGATGTCCAATATTTAAGTAATTCAAGTTAATACGGATCACATCTAACCTATAACGTATTTACAAACCTAAGAAAAATGTTAAAACTATATAAATAAATTGTAATGAGTTTGAAATGGGTATTGGAGTATACGCCCGAAGTTTATAATATCAGCAATCGTGGTTGTCTACTGTCAAGAATCAATTCTTCAAACTCATTAAAAATCTCAGAACCGTGCTCGATCCTAACCTAAGTTTCAGGTACGCCCAAAAACCCTAGATCTCGAAGCACTAGATTTCATATAATATACTTATTTACTACGTGCATATATACGTTCTCTGCGTGTGTGTGCTCGAGAAAGAAAGATGGGTACAGAAATTGAGCAAAGTAAGGACGATGGGTTGAAGAAAGGGGCAGGAATCAAGCAAAGTAAAGACGACGGATTGAAGAAGCTTGAATACTTGTCCTTAGTTTCAAAGGTTTGCACCGAACTCGAGACCCATTTAGGGTTTGGAGATAAGGTTTTAGCGGAATATATTACCGAGATGGGTAGAAGATGCGAAACAGTTGATGATTTTGATGCCAAGTTGAAAGATAATGGGGCAGAGATGCCAGATTATTTCGTTAAAACTCTGCTTACGATTATACACGCTATTTTGCCTCCCAAAGTGAATGAGAAATCGGAAATTGACTCGAAAGAGGGGGAGAAATCGGGGTTTTCAGCCTTGAAAATTAAAGACAGCAGGGATAGGGTAAAGGAACTGGAGAAGGAGATTGAAGAGGAAGCTAGGAAGCAGATCCATGGAGAGGAGGGGGAGGAGGGAAAGCACAGGGACAGCCATCGAGATAGAAGAGAGAGAAGGGACAGAGACAGACACAGAGACAGAGACAGAGACAGAGACAGGGAAAGATATAGAGGTAGAGATAGAGATAGAGATAGAGGAAGTGGTAAATACGAGGACAGAGATGATTATGGTGATTATAATGATAGAGGAAGGGACGGTCATGGGGACAGAGATAAGGACAGGGACGGGGACAGGGGTAGATACGAGAGGAATAAAAAAGATGGATATGAGGAAGGGAGGGAAGATGAGAGGAAAGAATGGAGGAAAGAGAGTTATAGTAGATCAAATGAGCTTGAATTGTACACGGTATACAAGGGGAGAGTTTCAAGGGTGATGGATACAGGCTGTTTCGTTCAGCTTGATGAGTTTAGAGGGAAGGAAGGTTTAGTACATGTATCCCAGATTGCAACTAGGAGGATTACAAATGCTAAGGATGTGGTGAAGCGGGACCAGGAGGTCTATGTAAAGGTGATCTCAGTGAGTGGGAATAAATTGAGTTTGTCAATGAGGGACGTGGATCAAAATAGTGGGAAGGATTTGTTGCCCTTGAAGAGGAGTGGGGAGGATGAAGGGTTGAGAATGAATCCTTCTGGCGGTGATGGTGGGGGTACAGGGAGTAGGATTGGTATTTCAGGGATTAAGATCACGGAGGAGAACGACATTGTTCCATCTCGGCGTCCATTGAAGAGGATGAGTTCGCCTGAGAGATGGGAAGCAAAGCAGCTGATTGCTTCAGGTGTTATGAGCGTGAAGGAGTATCCGATGTATGATGAAGAGGGAGATGGAATGCTCTACCAGGAAGAAGGTGGTGCAGAAGAGGAGCTTGAGATTGAATTGAATGAGGATGAGCCAGCTTTCTTACACGGCCAGAGTCGTTATTCTGTAGATATATCTCCTGTGAAGATATTCAAGAATCCGGAGGGGTCTTTGAGTCGTGCAGCTGCACTTCAATCTGCTCTGATAAAGGAGAGGAGAGAAGTGAGAGAACAACAACAAAGAACAATGCTGGATTCGATTCCGAAGGATTTGAATCGGCCTTGGGAAGACCCAATGCCTGAGACTGGTGAGCGGCATCTTGCTCAGGAGCTAAGGGGTGTTGGTTTGTCCGCATATGATATGCCAGAGTGGAAGAAGGATGCATATGGTAAAGCCCTTACTTTTGGTCAGAGATCAAAGCTGTCTATTCAGGAACAGAGGCAGAGCCTGCCGATATACAAGTTGAAGAATGAACTAGTTCAAGCCGTTCATGAGAATCAGGTTCTAGTTGTCATTGGTGAGACTGGTTCAGGAAAGACAACACAGGTTACCCAGTATCTAGCCGAGGCTGGGTACACAGCCAAAGGCAAAATTGGATGCACTCAACCTCGTAGAGTGGCTGCAATGTCTGTAGCTAAGAGGGTTGCCGAGGAATTTGGTTGTCGTTTAGGGGAAGAAGTTGGATATGCTATTCGTTTTGAGGATTGTACTGGGCCAGAGACTGTGATCAAGTACATGACTGATGGTATGCTTCTCAGGGAAGTTCTGATTGATGAAAATTTGACACAGTATTCAGTGATAATGCTTGATGAAGCTCATGAGAGAACAATTCACACAGATGTTCTTTTTGGACTGCTAAAAAAACTTGTGAAACGGAGACCTGACCTCCGTCTGATTGTTACATCTGCAACGCTGGATGCAGAGAAATTTTCTGGGTATTTCTTCAACTGCAACATCTTCACCATTCCTGGAAGAACATTCCCTGTAGAAATACTGTACACCAAGCAGCCGGAGAGTGACTACCTTGATGCATCTCTCATCACTGTCATGCAGATTCACTTGACTGAACCTGAAGGAGACATCCTTCTCTTCTTGACTGGTCAGGAGGAGATTGATTATGCATGTCAATGTCTTTATGAAAGGATGAAAGGTCTAGGCAAAAATGTTCCTGAGCTGATTATCTTACCAGTATACAGCGCTCTTCCCAGCGAAATGCAATCCAGGATATTTGACCCTGCTCCTCCAGGAAAGAGAAAAGTAGTTGTTGCTACCAATATTGCTGAAGCTTCTTTGACCATTGATGGTATTTTTTATGTTATCGATCCGGGGTTTGCGAAGCAAAACGTCTACAATCCTAAACAGGGACTGGATTCACTAGTGATTACTCCGATATCTCAAGCATCAGCAAAGCAACGAGCTGGGAGAGCAGGACGTACAGGACCAGGAAAGTGCTATCGCCTCTATACTGAGAGTGCTTTCCACAATGAGATGTCCCCCACCTCAATTCCAGAGATCCAGAGGATCAATCTTGGGATGACTACCCTAAATATGAAAGCTATGGGTATCAATGATCTGTTATCTTTTGACTTTATGGACCCACCTTCTCCTCAAGCCCTCATTTCTGCCATGGAACAGCTGTATAGTTTAGGAGCTCTGGATGAAGAGGGGCTTCTGACTAAGTTGGGTAGGAAAATGGCTGAATTTCCGTTGGAACCTCCACTATCTAAGATGCTTCTTGCCAGTGTAGATCTCGGTTGTAGTGATGAGATTTTGACCATCATTGCAATGATTCAGACAGGAAATATCTTTTACCGACCTAGGGAAAAACAAGCTCAAGCAGATCAAAAAAGAGCAAAGTTTTTCCAGCCCGAGGGAGATCATCTGACACTACTTGCTGTTTACGAGGCATGGAAAGCAAAAAATTTCTCGGGACCTTGGTGCTTTGAAAACTTTGTCCAGTCTCGATCATTGAGGAGAGCACAGGATGTCAGGAAACAACTGCTCTCTATCATGGATAAGTATGGCCTTACATCCTCTTCAATTTACCATTGATTCATGCTTTTTCATTTTGTGCTCTTGCACTATTTTGATTTTTAGTACATTAGATTGTTGCCTTAATATTTTCTTGTGAATGTATATGCTTATTGTTCATGTTAAAATCTTTCCTTCTATTCCTTCGGATCCATATAAACACTAGGCAGAAACATCCTCATTTTAATTCGTTCAGATAACCACTATCTTTTTTGTGTGGAAATAGAAGTCAGGATTTTTTGCATTTCCTTTTTTTGTTCTTTTTTGGTGGTGGTGGCGGTGTTTCAGAGGATTGCATGTAGGGGAGTGGGAATAACTGCTGAAATTGACACATAACACCGTTCTGGAGACTAAAAGGGCTTATTTTTGCCATTTCCAGCATCTTAAATTCTTAGGTGATGCTCATAACTTTGGGTTAAATACACCGGTGGCCACCCAACTTCGTTAGTAATGTCAATTTGGCCACTCAGTTTGATTTTTTGTCACTTTGGCCATTAAACTATGAAATAGAGTGGCCATTGGTATAATGGTTTATCAAACTGGGTGGCCAAAGTGAAACATTATCAAACTGGGTGGCCAAAGTGACACTACTAACAAAATTGGGTGGCCACCGGTGTCTTTAACCCCATAACTTTTGAACATTTACTAACTGCAAGCTTAGTATCTGCGAAAGATGACCTGCATTTATGATACAGTAGTTCTAGGTTCACAAGCTGCAGTCTCGGTTTATATTTCCTTGTATGTTTCTATGTCATGCTTTAGAACTAAGATTTGAAATGTATTGTTTTTCTAACTCGCGCTTCATGTGTTCAGGTACAAATTGGATGTTGTCTCTGCTGGCAAAAATTTTACGAAGATAAGGAAGGCTATTGGCGCCGGGTTCTTTTTTCATGCGGCGAGGAAGGATCCACAAGAAGGTTATAGGACACTTGTTGAGAATCAGCCAGTTTATATACATCCAAGCAGTGCTCTCTTCCAAAGACAACCAGACTGGGTTATTTACCATGAGTTGGTTATGACTACAAAGGAGTATATGCGTGAGGTCACAGTCGTAGATCCGAAGTGGCTTGTTGAACTGGCACCAAGATTCTTCAAGGTGGCGGATCCTACAAAAATGAGCAAGCGCAAGAGACAAGAGCGCATTGAACCCCTATACGACAGATACCACGAACCTAACTCTTGGCGTTTGAGTAAAAGGAGGGCTTAATATGTGCTGCTTCTACATTACTGTTGGTCAGTGTTATGTCTACACGACCTTTAATATCTTGCTGTAACTTTAAATTTTTCTGTTGTAGCGCGAGGCAACTCTTCATCCCTTTCTATATCCCTCAGTATAGGAACTGGAGGGTTTTTTGTTGGCTGTGGCTTACTAATTGTACTTGGGATCTATTCTGGAAATTTGATTTTTTAGTTCTCTTTTAAGGGAGAAAAAAAAAAAAAGCATTTTGTTCTACCTACGGTATCATCTGCTAGACTTAGGAGAAAAAGATGAAGGCCAATGGAAGATTCCGAAGATTTTTTTTTTGGATATAATTTACTAACCACAAGTAGTTTTACGAAGTTTTTGCTGGCTTTCATTAATGGTTGGATAATATTTCGTTTACGATATTCAGCAGTTTGATGAAGTTTTTACTTGTGTATTTAGTTGCTTTCCAAAATATGATGCATAATGAAATAAGGTTCTTGAGGAATGGTTAGAGGATATTAACCTTTGCTTTTTTCATGTATATTTGCAGGTGCTTGAGATTTGTTGGATTTCTGGTTCTTTGCATCTTTTGAGCTGTTGTCATTGATAGAAATGCCGGGTTTTTCTAAGGAGGCGAGAGATTTGTTGGATTTCTGGTCCTTTGCATTTTTTGAGTTGTTGTCATTGATAGAAATGCCGGGTTTTTCTAAGGAGGCGAGAGATTTGTTGGATTTCTGGTCCTTTGCATCTTTTGAGCTGTTGTCATTGATAGAAATGCCGGGTTTTTCTAAGGAGGCTAGAGATGAACCGACTTCTCATATGCTTATTAGTAAAAAAATGTCTTTCTTTTAAGTTTCTAGTCTGTTCTGCTGTACAAAGTTGTTGCGGTAAATTATTATGTACCAAGGATGTCAAGAAGAAATGTTTCCAAGTTGTATACCTTTTCCTTCTTTGTTTATTTGTCGTGTTTATCAACATCTAAAAATAAAAATGTACAAGAGAATGTCATCTTGCTCGAACGTTTATTGAATTTGTGGAAGAGCCGATTTTACTCATCTCATCTTGATTTCAGCAGGAGTGATCTCTTGGGGGCCCACCACGGCACGGGCTGGAGATCGAAATTTATAGATTTAACGTGGTCTAATAATGTACTGAATTTTTAGGAACTTTTGAAATATTTCTTTGCCGAGTAGAACTGTAGGCACAATTTTTGCTATTGGATTCTCAGTTGACTTGAAATCGAATCTCTCCAATTGACGGTAACAATTAGAGAAAGTGTTTCAAAAATAAAAATAAACATTGTGAATGTCAAAAATGGCAATATTTTGTTTGTTCATAAGTTAAAAATGGTTGACGAGAATATTTAATTAAACGAAATTGTTGATTTTTTAAAAATATAGTTTAATAACATTTTGTCAAATAATAAATTAATAGCACAAAATATCTGTAACGTTTGCACATCTTGTGAAAATAGTTCATAATCTTTCAATTATTATTATTATTTTGCGACAATTGTCATTCCGTCAAACACTTTTAAATTCCACCATTAAGAAAATGAGTAATTGGCGGTTTGACACATTGTATCCCTAACGTTTACATGCTTTGTAAAATACACCCCATCCTTTTATTTTGACACACAACATCCCTAAATCACTAAAATCTTACTCTATACATCATCTTCATCACTTCTCCTTATAAAATGCCAAAATTACCCTTCCAAAGATAAAAAGAAGATGTGGTAAAAATTGCTCCCATAACATCATAAAATCAATTTTTAAAAAAAATATAAATGAGTCATAACTGAACAATTAAAACAATTAAAAATAATAAATAAATAAAAATAATAACAAAGCGTTTTCATATTTTAATTTAAAATCATATAAATATATTAACGGATCATTAATTTAATAAAATCATCTACTTCATTAGTTTATATAACTTTAAAATTCATCCCTTATTTGGTTATGATTAATCTTAAGTCTAAGTCAAAGTCAAAGTCAAAGTCAACAAACAATACATTTTATGCGACTCACAATTTTTCATTTACACATTTCATTAACTTTTATTTAAATTTACTAAAAATTTAATTTTAGTTTATACCAAACAAGGACTCAAAATACTTTTCAACGTGACTTTTTTTTTATTGAACTTAACATCGTGACAGTTTCATGTACAATTTGAATTTATCATTGAACAATATCAATTTAGAATTCAATGGTCACTGATCCAAAATTGATAGGATTTATTCGATCAATAACAATTTATAGGTTATTTAATCAGGATAAGTATGAAAATGTCAAAATCTTGTTCTTGTTCTTCTTTTTTCTTTTTTGAAAGAGGGATGGTAAATTTGTCATTTACAAGAAAAATGATGAAAATGATAAATTTGAAGGATTTAGGGACGTATTTGAACTACCTTTATTTGGTAACACTGTTTGGTTAATAAACTGGTTTATTTATGATTTTGAGGTAAAAAATAGTTGTTGAAAATTGAAGAGAGAAAATGTGTGTGGTTAAAAAATAGTTTGAAAAATTGTGTAATTTTACACTTTATAAACTAATTTATAAACTAGTTTATTTTGGTTACTAAACAGAGATGCATTCCATAAAACATATAAATGTAGTGATGTGATGTGCCAATTATCCATTTTTTAATAGTGGAATTTAAGTTTTGGACTATGCTACAATCACATCGGAGCTTACCCCCGAGGTGACCGCCCTCTCAAATGGAGGGGGTGGGCTCCACTTGTCGGAAGTGGGCTCCACCCCCTCCATGTGAGGAGGGGGTCATCTCGGGGGTAAGCCCCGAGGTGATTGTAGCATAGTCCTTAAGTTTTTGATGGAATGACGATAATCGTAAAGAAAGATGATTTTGAAGAGTAAATGTCAAAATTGGAAAATTAAGGAAGATTTTTGCAAGACATTCAAATATTAGGAACATTTTGTGATATTTACCCCTCCCCCACCCCCCCGCCCAAATGGCCAAATATACAAAAGGGTTGAAAACATTTTGGTCGACGGAGTATAAGAAAAAAGAATCCCAAGGAAGATCTGCTCATCGTCACTTGTATATTTCGAAATGGTTTCGCCAAATCCCTAACTCTTTTACACTTTAGCACAAATTTTATTTCTATTATTTTTATCATTTTATTTATTTGCTATTTTTTGTGCATTTGATTTTTTTGGAAAAAAAATTCTCAGATGGCGAAATCGATCTCTAGTCCTGTACCAGACGCATGGTACCCAACCCTTGCTGTTTTCATGCTTGCCATAGGTCTTGTTGTCACTGCCTCTTTTTTCATGTAAGCGATTGTTTCTATATATTTTTTTCCGAACTACGATTTGCTTGAATTTGGATTTGATTTTGATTCTATGCATTTCCTAATGTGGGTTTGACGTCATTTCTAGTTAAAAATCAGTTTTTAAAAATCAAATTCATTTTTCTGGGATTATTAGTTGCTGTTTCACAAGATTTATTGATACTATAAACACGTTTTTATTTGAAGATTTTGAAGAGCAAATAATTTGTAAAGTTTGTTGGATATTGATTAATAAATCGAGAATTGAAAATCGATTAAAGTGACTTCGTGTCGACTTCGACCAAATAATCAAAAGCTCGGCTCAATCCGTTTATGCAAAATTGTTTGCCACTTCGCCGCTTCGGGGCGCACAAACGGGGGTCGAGGGGGCAGCGCCCCCCGTGGGGGCTCGGGGGCAACGCCTCCGAAAGAGAATTTTGATTTCTCTGCATGTATTGAAGGGTATATTTGGCATTTCGAAAACCAATATCGGATGAATGAGAAATTACGGAAAAGGACGAAAATCAGGTCAAAATATTTGACCGTGCGGCCGCATGGTTCGTAAACCGTGCGACCACACGTCAATTTTATTTTCGGATTTTTTGAGTAATACCGTGCGGCCGCACGGTTGTCCGGCCAAATGACACCTTTTCATAAAGGTGCATTGTTTGGAAATGGTGCATGGTTTGGGCCTCAACCACTTCGTCCACACCCTTTCATGGTCTATATATAGGACCCTTTGGGTGTCCTATTCCTCACTTTTTGATATGCAAAACATCTCAACATTCTCACTTCTCTCCAAAATCAAATCATTTCATTTGTTTTGATATTCTTTCATTGCATCATTTGGAGTACATAAGACAAATTTGGTTCGTTGTACTTGTGTTTTGGAGTGCTACAAACACAAGTGAAGCCGTTGTATCTTGGGAGTCGATTGCCGTTATCCGTAGGCACTGTTGCGGGGCAAATTCGACTTAAGGACAAAGAGTTCAACTCTTGCCTCGGCTTTGTCCTTATTCTTCTTCTTATTTGTGTTTTTCCTTGCCTTTACTCTGTCCAAATTTCGGCTTGGATTTACAAACTTTCATTATTTGGCGTCACTATTCACAAATACACCCAACAAAGTTTTCATCTAATACATGTAAGGGAGCCATTTGTGTGAACTATGGATCCATTTTATCCAATAGTGCAGAAGACCATCATTTGTGTTCGGTTAACCACAGTTTGTGATTGCTGTCTTTCATGTATTAATGCAATTTCTTTAAATATGGATCTGTATTGTATTTGTAGACAATTCTGCCTATATCCTGTTTGCTTAGGAAGTCGGTCTGTGTTCCTGTTTTTCTTGGTCAAGTGTATCCTTGCCCTTGTTTGACACTCATTGTTTGGTAATAAACTTGGTTAATTACATAACGTGTAATTATCCTAAAGTTAATGTGACGACCCGAAACCTTAACGAATCGAATGTCACGAAACTTGCATAAACTCATAAGATAAAAATAATTTAACAAATAATTTCATAATATTTAAATCGTCATAAGAAAGAACTTAAATTAAACATAATAATTTAATTAAAGAAGCCAACAATAATTAAATGTATCTAGAACTTTTAAAAAGTAAAAACTATAGATAAAAGTCTAATTTATTTTCTGATCCGTTATCGCTCGCCATCTCCACATTGACCTTCTCGAACCAATCAATTATCTGGAAAGGGGGAAACATAAAGGGGGTGAGAAAATCTCAATAAGTATACACGTGTTTATCATAAGTCTTGAAATCATAATTCATACGTAATGGAGACATGAAAACTATACCGAACATAGGTGGTATGAGTTTGCATGCATAGCGCTACTAAAACTCCGGTCCGAATCTTAGAACATACATATGGACCACAACATATTATTTCAAAAAAACATAACGTAAAATTACACGTATATACTTACCGCCTCGTGGATGAATTAATGATATAACTTTAAAATGCATCGAACTTTATGCATGCTAAAATTCTCTTGCTTCGAAATTATATATATATATATTACGTATGTAATATATATGTTATGATTGATTGATAGAGAGAGAGGGAGAGAAAAAGATGATTTTGTGTGTGGTAAAGAGAAGTGACGTGAGGGGGGTATTTATAGGGTGAAGTTTAACTAGTTTAGGTATCAAAATCATTCCTTATATTGAACACATGATTTTGACCAAGATGGAAGTAATATAATTTGTCTTGGCGTAAATAATATTATTTCCATATGAAATAATATTATTATTTTCATAATTCATAATTTCCATGTGCAGATATATATCTTACCATTTTTCCTATAATCAAATCTCTAATTTTTCCTTATATAGAGATATATACATATATATCAAAATTTGATTACCACTATTAAGGTAATAAATATTGATTTGAAATAATTATACTAAAATTAAATATTCTAATATATATCATAACATGCATCATACCAATTATATATTATATTATATTATATTATATTATATTACATACATATATACACACGCTATAATATATAATATATAACATAGAAATTTAACCCTAAAAATATACGTGGGTTTTCAATATGCAGTCCAAATTAATTGCACCCATGATCCTTAGTTAGTGGTCAACATCTAATTGACCCCTAAACTTTAAAGAGATTTAACTTAAGTGTGTGGGTGTTATAATCTACCATCCTTAAAATAAATTTCTTCCTCGAAATTTACCTTATTCACTACGTGTTCTGCACTTAACACTTCTCATGGGGAAAGATCAACCTCTAAGGGGTACTAGCATGTTCCAAAGGTGCATAAAATTCACTAAGGGAGATCCTATCGAAGCATGAGCAGGTGTATGAGATATAATAATGTCACCTGCTAAAGTATTGCGGTCCTGATCCTCTTCCAGCCCGGTGAGTGAAAACACCCGAGCTTGCCCTTTAGGGAGATCCTCAAACTTATGTTGTTGCTGTTGCGTCTGACCTTTAGGACAGAGTTTTGCCATGTGACCCGTTTCTCCGCAGTTGAAACATGCACGGGTTCCCATGAGACACACTCCAGCATGGCGCTTTTGGCATTTCCCACAAATCGGATGCTCCTGGAAGTCGTTTGTAGTCGAGTTCCATTTGCCTTTCTTTGAAGAGTCCAGTATTCCTTTTTCATTGTTGTCCTCGCATTTACGTTTCTCAGGTAGTCTAGACTGTTGGTTATAACTACTATCAGAATTCTCCCTGAAATTGGCTAGTTGAGCTTTAGCTAGCACCGTATGGTAGGTAGGCAATTCAAAAGTTACCACAGCCTGCCTAAGATCATCCCTCAAACCTTGTTCGAAACGCCTTGCGCGTTTGAGCTCGGTGTCAACCAATTCTGGAGCGTAGCGTGACAACTCGTCAAACTTTCTTTCATAGTCTGTCAGGGTCATTGCTCCCTGTTTTAACATCAAAAACTCTGCTTCCTTCTGGCTTCGGATACTCTGTGGGTAGTACTTTTGAAGAAATAGTTCCTTGAATTGATCCCATGTCCATATGTGGTTGCGAGCTCTAGACCTAGCGGTTGAGTCCCACCAGTGTCTGGCTCCTTTTTGCAACATGAATACTGCACAAGTTACCTTCTTCGGGTTTGAACATTCGATGAGGTCAAATATCCTCTCAATGTTAGCTATCCAATCTTCAGCTACCAACGGGTCAGGACCACCCTCAAAAGTTGACGGTTGAAGCTTTCTAAATTACTCAACAATAGCAGCAGTATTCCTTTGGCCCTCGGTAGGAGGTACTGGAGCTGGCGGCGGTGCTGCCTGGGTGAAATTTCGCATCATTTCCATGAATTGTTGAGCAAATTGCGCGTCATTGGTATTGCCCGTAGTGGCATTCCTATTGTTTGTATTTCTACTGCGAGTATCCATCTCCTTAAATAATATGGAAAAATTACTAAGAATTGAGACGAGTTTAGGAAAGGAAACATAATGACATTTCTTTCAAGAATGGAAGTTTTTTTTTTTTTTTTTTCAAAAGTTTCATAAATGGATGTTGCTATTATCGAAATTTCATTGGTGTTTCTTTAAAGTTTATTCATAAAGTTTTGAGAGGAGGAATTATTTTCTAGTAGTACTATTGTCTTTGTTTTATTGATTTGGACATCACTATTAAAAGGCTTCGAAGAAATTGGCGGGGTTTAGGCATGTTAATAGCCTGGTGACAAAGCCCTCTAATGCCGCGAACGTGCCATTCAAGAAAAATCGAACAAAAGTAACAATAATTTTTCACAGTTTTTTCCTTGCTTTTTACACAAAGGTAGTGATAAAGGGATAAATCATTGCACTAGGATTTGGAATTTAGAGAGGAGATACAAATAATCATCCACAGTTTTTCCTTGCTTTTACACAAAGGTAGTGATAAAGGGATGAATCATTGTATGAGAATTCATTATCATCTTATTGTTTATTATGAAAAGCTTTATACCCGACTAAAATTTTTTTCTCGCTAGGCATACATGCAACTCACATAACTACTACAATGTCTTGCTAACAAACTAAAATCAATTATTATCATATGAAACAAAAAAAAAAAAAAAAACATTTATGACGTAACATTATTAAATTTCATACTTATCATGCTTACAATGAAATCATAAATAACTAATAACTTGTAAAAACAAGTAACATACCTTGTTCGATAAGTCAAGACGTGGAGAGACGTAGCGGAGCGATAACTTAAAATATCTCATAACTAAAATACTATTTCTTAGAAAAATAGTCATCAATTCATATCTTCATATAAGGTTGTGCTTAATTAACCTATTATCATTACACATTATAATCTAAGTAGCCCAATTAAAGTTTACATAAAATTAACCCAATTCAACATAATAGCAAAAAAAATATTTATTAGTCCGATTAAATTTTCATATAAATTGAGCCCATACTATCATAAAAATAATTTTGGTAGTCCAAATAAATTTTCATACAAGAGCAAAAGCCCAAAAAAAATTAACCTAATCATAATTTAATCTATTTTTCAAATCATAAAGAAAAAAAAAAAAAACAACTCTTTCTTGAACCATGGTCGTGAACAGTGACTGCACACTGTTCACATCGATGAACAGTGACATGAACAGTAGGCGGGTACTGTTCACCGACGTGAATTTTTTTTTTTTTTTTTGGTGTGACGTGAATTTCATAAAAAAAAAGAAAAAATAAGACAAACAAATATACTTAACCATAAATAACATAATTTATCTTCTATTTCCAAACATTTTTTTTTTTTTTTTGAAGATATTAAAGTCTACAGGAAAGCATTCCTTCGCTCTGATACCATCTGTGACGACCTGAAACCTTAACGAATCGAATGTCACGAAACTTGCATAAACTCATAAGATAAAAATAATTTAACAAATAATTTCATAATATTTAAATCGTCATAAGAAAGAACTTAAATTAAACATAATAATTTAATTAAAGAAGCCAACAATAATTAAATGTATCTAGAACTTTTAAAAAGTAAAAACTATAGATAAAAGTCTAATTTATTTTCTGATCCGTTATCGCTCGCCATCTCCACGTTGACCTTCTCGAACCAATCAATTATCTGGAAAGGGGGAAATATAAAGGGGGTGAGAAAATCTCAATAAGTATACACGTGTTTATCATAAGTCTTGAAATCATAATTCATACGTAATGGAGACATGAAAACTATACCGAACATAGGTGGTATGAGTTTGCATGCGTAGCGCTACTAAAACTCCGGTCCGAATCTTAGAACATACAAATGGACCACAACATATTATTTCAAAAAAAACATAACGTAAAATTACACGTATATACTTACCGCCTCGTGGATGAATTAATGATATAACTTTAAAATGCTTCGAACTTTATGCGTGCTAAAATTCTCTTGCTTCAAAATTATATATATATATATATATTACGTATGTAATATATATGTTATGATTGATTGATAGAGAGAGAGGGAGAGAAAAAGATGATTTTGTGTGTGGTAAAGAGAAGTGACGTGAGGGGGGTATTTATAGGGTGAAGTTTAACTAGTTTAGGTATCAAAATCATTCCTTATATTGAACACATGATTTTGACCAAGATGGAAGTAATATAATTTGTCTTGGCGTAAATAATATTATTTCCATATGAAATAATATTATTATTTTCATAATTCATAATTTCCATGTGTAGATATATATCTTACCATTTTTCATATAATCAAATCTCTAATTTTTCCTTATATAGAGATATATACATATATATCAAAATTTGATTACCACTATTAAGGTAATAAATATTGATTTGAAATAGTTATACTAAAATTAAATATTCTAATATATATCATAACATGCATCATACCAATTATATATTATATTATATTATATTATATTACATACATATATATACACGCTATAATATATAATATATAACATATTTAATATATAATATAACATAGAAATTTAACCCTAAAAATATACGTGGGTTTTCAATATGCAGTCCAAATTAATTGCACCCATGATCCTTAGTTAGTGGTCAACATCTAATTGACCCCTAAACTTTAAAGAGATTTAATTTAAGTGTGTGGGTGTTATAGTTAATATAGTAACCTAATCGTGAAATTTAGTTAAGAATAACAAATAATTCTTAAAGCTTAAAGCGTGAAGTTTGGTGGTCCATTGGAATCTTGATGGTGAAGTAGGGTTTTTTCAGAGTGTAATGACATTGGCTGTTGATCCTAAAGGGTATTATGGGTACTGAATTTTCCTATAGGGTGCTTGGTTGGTAGCAGTCGTAAGATGATGTGATCAAGGTTTGTGATTGAGACACATGCGCAAAAAGTTTGTGAAGAAAAGGGAATCATGGTAGACTGAGAATAGCAAAATGTCATATAAATAAGTGGATTTCTATTTGCGATTTGGGAGGGGGAGCTGCTGGACGACAGGTAGAAAGAAACTCGTGGTTTTGTATTGGCTGTCGACTTCTCTTTTGGGTTCTTTGAATCTCTTGTTGAAGAGGTCATTTTCGTAGTACGCCATGAAATAAGTAGTGGTAAGCATGGAATGTGGGTTAAATTCTTCTTGGGTTCTTCCATATTCGCTTACTTGAGTTACACATCCACAACACTTATACTGGTTGATTTGATTTTATCCTTTAATTGGAAATAGCAAACCAACAAATATTTTACTTTTCTGGTAAGCTATGAGTTAATCATGGTCTAATTCTTTGACGTACGATCCTAAAAATCATACTTAAGAGTAATGTGTAATAGAATTGGGCTGGAGTCCACTCTTGCTTTCCCCATCTCATGGACTAGGATTGAGTGTGGGGTTTTAAGTAGGGAATTAGTCATCTAGTGTGCAGTTGTACTGAAGATGGTGTTTCTTAAAAGCTTATTCAATCCCACAGCGTATTTTTCTAGAAGAGAGTGAATGTATTGTAACTCAATATATATATATATATATATATATATATATATATATATATATATATATATATATATATATATATATATATTTCTTTGGCTACTTGAAAGTACCTTTAAGAGCACTTAGAGCGAATAAAGTTGAGAGCGCTGCAGAAATATATGGAATAAATCGAAGTATGAAATAGTTTAAACAAATTCTGCATTAGAGAACGAAAGATAGTAGAAGATAATGATGATTGAATGATTGAAGGTTATGTTGAAATGTGAAAGCAAGACTATTTCCTTTTTGACTGTTAACAAACATTTCACGCTATGCTCCAACACCTTTCTTTTCAAGTTAAGATCTACTTTAAATTTGACTTCAACAACTCTAACTCAAGGAGATCTCAATAACCGTTTGAAAAGAAGCAACAAATTTCTCTCATCTTTGTCAGATGACAAATTTTCAACTTACAGGACTGTCCTCTTCTATTTGTGTTAGACAAGGATTTTCAACTTTAGATCTGCTGCAAAATTGGTTGGTACAATCACTGAACACTTATTAGTGGCCCAACAGCAACTTCCCACTGCAGTGAGATTAGTCTTTTGCTTTACAAGCAGCTAAATAACATTCAAGGCAGACAGATTTTACAATGAAATACAATATTCTCTCTATAAATTTGGCCTGCCGTGTTATCAAGGAAACTTTGGATAAAAAGAATGTCGCAAATAAAGATTCAAATAAGATTAGCTCAGAATGAAGGTGTTACAGAAAGTTGGACTGGAATGTTGTAGGAGAGGTCAGAGGGTGTATGTCTTCATTTCTCATTTTGTCAATTTAGCTGTGTTTCTGTTGTCTGTGCAGCTATGAAGCTACTTCCTCCAGGAGGAATCGCAGTCTCGCAAAGGAACTCACTACAGGGGCGGTGGCATCTATCTTCTTGGTATTTCAAAATTGTCTATACTTGTTCACACTGAAAATAACTTTTCCCATTTCAGTCTATTTGTTAATGGCAAACTTTTGTTTAAATTGGCAGGGTTTTGGATCCTTGTTCTTGCTACTTTCTTCCGGCATCTATGTTTGAATCCACCCCCCCCCCCCCCCCCCCAAACCTCCCCAATATTAAATAGGACAAGATTTTGTTGTGCAAATTAATTTACTTGACGGGTTGCTTATTTGAAACTGTGACTTAGAGCTATGACTTGGTTTCAAATTTGAGGACTACATATATAAATGCAATTCACTTGGCTTATTCTTATTCTGATACTTTTAGAATGTGTATCCTCGCCTTATAAGTTGATTTTTCCGTTTGGGTTTTACTCAATATACGGTAGTAAGAATTGGCACCAGAGCTGGTTCCTTCTTAAGGATAATGCTTTAGTAGACATGATGTCCTCGAGAGCTATCATGAAGTCGTGCTGAATTTATAGATGAGTTGTACTCAGCGTGGAAGTAAAAGAAAGAGTAACCTTTTGGAATTGAGTAAAGACTATGGTGCTCAGATTATGAAGCAGCAGTAAAAGCAATTTTGGTATCTATCATTTGCACACGTCACATTTCGGTTCGGTTCGGTTCCACTAGAGTGATTTGAGATGAGTCGTGTCAATTGGTATAATCACTTGTTATTAAATTATTGAACTTTTGACTTCAAATTTACAATTTGATGCATTGGTATGGTCTAAATCTCAATCACAATGGAAATAAAATGCTACTGAATTTATCCAGTACTATTTTGAAAAATGATAATCTATACAAATATTAGCTAGAAAACGAAACAAAATCACAGGTTCATTTTAAGATTAATAATCCAACCCCAACAGGTAAAAGGAATTCCAATCAATCATAATAATGTTACAATCACCATATTCTTAACCTTGAGCTTGACCATCAACTCATATGGGGTGGGACTCTCCTCATGTTAACTTGCCATTTTGAAAAGGAGTCAAGGTTGGACAATTTTCTGAAACCTAAATGTAGGTTTGAAGAAAATGATCCATTGGAGAAAGCCAATTGAAACTCATCAATGATATGGTTTGTATAACCCTCACTCATGTGAGTGGATGGTCAAACTTGAGATTAATCAGTTAAGGGTGGGTTGAGAATAGACTAATTCAACCAAATAATGACCTCCAAATTTTTACCCTTTTTTCCCCAAATATTGCCAAATCAACACATCACACGAGAGGAGGATGGAGTAAAGTGGTCCCTTCCTTATGACCTCATCCAATGTTTCTTTACGGCAGCATGGGAAGGAGGAAGAACTCCGGATGATCAATGATGACTAGGGGTTTGGTCTCGACCGGTTTGGGACAAGATGTGAAGAAAATGTAATTTTCATCGATAAGGGACTATATATAATATAAGACATTGTTACATGTACACTCGAGAGTGTACTCCCTCTAACGCTATGTGTGGGACCCCGTGTGTGTGTGTGTAGATAGACTCCACACACGAGTCCCATCCATAGTTTCTCCACACACCCGAGTCTCATCAATAGTTTGAGAGAGAATACATCCGGGAGTATAAGTGCATAAGTAGACAAATCTTGTAATACAAGAATTTATTTGTTGCTCATTGAAACCACAAGGAGTAGGGGTGGGCATTAACCCACCCAAACGGTCGAACCCGCCCAAACCAACCCAATTCAACTCGATCGGTTTGGGACTTTGGGTTGGTTTTTAATGAAAATTGGATTGAGTTATACAAAAAAAAAATTATTCGGGTTGAGTGAAAAACCCGACCCGACCCGACCCAACCTGATAAAAATTTTAAAGATATAGGACCATTTAAATTTCAAGAACCTTAAACCTATTTTTAACTTGGATGAAACTAAAATATGGTTTGAACATATTTTAGTTTTTTTTTAGGAAGTATTCAATTATTATATTTGAACTTATTGTATTGTACATAATTTATTTGAATTAATAGTTGATTTATGGGCATAAGTTTTTAATTTTCTATGATTTTTAACTAATTAGATCAAAGCCTAAACCACCCAATCCGATCGAAACTTGATTGGGTTGGGTTTGAACTCATGTTTGGGTTGGATTTGGTTGATTTTTTATCAATCCTATCATAATGGGTTGTGTTCAGATTGGGCAAAAAATAGATCCAATCCAAACCATGCCCACCTCTAACCAGGAGATTTGAATTAGGGGTGGACAAAATAATCGAACCAAGCCAAACTAGAACAAAAAAAATAATGGTTTTGTTCTTATAATCAAGAACCATTTGATTTTATGTTCCGATTCTCATTCAAGAACCAGAACCAAGAACTAAATTCAATTTTTTTTTTATATAACTCAACTCAAATTGCAAATTTCATCCCTAACTCACACAGCATCATGGTAGAATGGGAGTCAGAACTTCATCGTAACCTGTACCTATAAGTCTAAACGGAATTTATGTTCGATTCTTTAAGTTTTGACGAGTCGACGAGCTCCCTTCAGACAAATTTCTTCTTCTTTGACTTAGAATAACATGTTACTTATTCTAAATTTTTATTTTGTTAAATAAAAATTTCATTTTCTATTTAGTAATGATGTAGATGGATTCTAGAAGCGGATATAAACAACTTTTAATTTGTATTTATTATTTAAAAATTTAAGTATTGGTCCCAAAACCAAACCGTTAACGGTTTGATTCCTGTTTGGTTCCATATCTTTTAAAAAATCAATTGGTTTCATTACTAAAAAATCATCGATTTATGATTTAATTTGGTTCTTCTGGATTCAAAATCAAACCGAATCACGTTCACCCCTAATTTGAATGAAACCGTGAGAAAAGTTCTCTCTGTGGCGAGGTGTTAGAAAGCTGTTCCAGCTAGAGCCCATTCAATGCCTTTGGGAAGCTGGCATCCAGGCTTAGTTCTATATTTCAATACGCCCGTCTCACACCGGTTTTTACTCAATTTTAATCCAAAATTATACCGTTTAAAATGTTTGTGGTCCCTTCTAGCTGTTCTTCCAGACTTCAAATTTTGTTGAATTACCACTAATATCCTATTTCAGTGTTCCATTTCAAATAAAGTTGATTAAATGAGAGAAGGATATATTTGTCATTCTGCTGAATGTCTTCAAAATATTGGCTGTAGTTACAAAGAAAATTGATTAAAATTTGATGAAAATCAGTCCCAGGCTTCTACCAAAGATTTTTAGATTTTCATTGTTTAATTTGTTTCACGTGTTAGTGGCTTAGTGCATTTTTGTCAAATAATAGTTACTGTTAATTGGTTTTAGCTGGTATAAATAATATAAATATGTGAATGATCAATTACCATTATATTTCTGTACACTTTACATATTACGATTGTATCATTATCCACTCCTATAAATAAGAGTCATATTTCATTTTATAAACACATCTAATGAGAATGATTTATCTCTACTCTGTCTACATCTCTATTCTCTTGTTTTTTTTATTTTGATAGTTTTACAATACGTTATCAGCACGAGCCTCTAGCCAATTGAGTAATATAACAGGATGATGCTCAAGAATTCCAATTATATACTTCCCTTCTCAACAGTATTTACCACGGCTCTTTAACAATGATCTATCTTTTGTCAATGCTAATATTTACATATCCTCTCTCTCTTTCTCTCAATGTGAAAACTTGGAGCCCATTTAGTGGGGTTTCAGGGTTGAAGATTTAATTGGGTTTTTTTTCCTGCACCGGTGGCACCTTTGAGAGGAAATAAAAAGAAAAGGAAGGTCGAGAAGAAAGATGAAGAAAATTCTTTGGTTTCTGCGTCTTCAGAAGAGGGCTATACTAACTGGTGGGATACTTTATAAAAGAAAATTGATGTTGAATTGGAACTACAAAAGCAGCAATTTGCCAGTGGAATAATTGATCATTATCATGACTCAAGAGTTCGGTGACTTTCTGTCGGCCAAAGTAGTGGATGGTTAACAATTATTTTTGGAGCACTTTCAACAAGATTTTGAACTTCGAACCAAAAGTAAGTTTGTTCTAAATTAAATTTCAAACCTATTGAAGGTTTAGATTTATTCATATGATCAATATATTAAAATATAGATAATTTTGCCCTTGATAATACGTTAAAATATATTAATCGTAATTTAACGTATTGAATCAATCATGATTATTGATCTTATGATTAATATTAACAAAATATATATTACAAGTGTTTAGCACTATTATGTGATCAATAAGGTACAAATAATATAATTGTTACCATGACGTGATGTATTGAATTATTGATTAAATATAACTCATTATCGTAACGGATTGGACTATTATGAATACCTTGACTGGAATTATGACTTGCTCATTTATAAAAAGTAATTATTTCATTATGTTGTTACCACCTATATGGTTGATTTTATCAATTTTAAATAAACATATTAAGTTACCACCTATATGGTTGGTTCTACAAGTCTCCAGTATATTACGTTACCACCTATATGGTTGGTTCTACAAGTTTCCAGCATATTACGTTACCACCTATATGGTTGGTTCTACAAGTTTCAAGTATATTACGTTACCACCTATATGGTTAGTTTACTGGTTTTAAATATTTCCACTCATCTAAATTTTATATATTGTTGTTATTTGATATTTCAACAAATGGTACTAGAAGTTACCATTACCAAAAGTTAATAATATTTTATGGTATCAGAAGTTACCAATATCTGTATTGAAACGACAGATGAAAATAAATTATCCAACAAGAAAATGTTGATGTATGATAAGATAATATCACATAATAGCATTGATATAGTTAATGTGAAAATAATCTCATAAGTATTATGAGATAAATATTATATGATTAAAATAAATAGATTTGATCAAAGTTCTTGCATAAGCACTTACGTACTCCAGAAGAAGTACATATTTACTCCAGAAGAAGTAAATATTATCATCTAAACATACTAAAATGATATTATTATTATTGCTCCTGAAGAAGTATAAACGAGTCATACTGCAAAGAGATACATGCAAAACACAATAAGGGGGAAAACATTTATGATCCTCAAAAGTAGAGGGGTGTATCAAGAGTAATAATATTCCGTACTCTACCACCCCTAATCTTTTTTGTGTGTGTCTTAAGAGTAAGAATACTCCGTACTCCACCACTCTTAATCCTTTTGAGGTTCACAAGATTATGTTCAAATAGTCCTCAATATCAGAGGTGTGTCTCAAGAGTAAGAATGCTCCATACTCTACCATCCTCAATATTTTAGAGATTCATAAGGTTAAATTTACATTAACCGGACTCCATTTTCGCTTGATTCCCATTCCTTGCGACCAATATATCTTAACTCCTGCTAGATCTTGTATTGGAATATATGACTGCAGCTTATTCAGCAGTTCCTCGATAGTAGGAGCAGCAATAAGAATCCTCCTGAAAAATGGAGAGATGAATCCCTGTTCCACAGCATGATCAAGAAATGTCAGCAAACCGTCAAAGAAATTGTTAACATTTAAAAGTCCAGTAGGCTTGGTATGGAGATATAACTGAGCCTAAGAGATAATATTAAAGATTTCCTCTAAAGTACCAAAACCTCCGAGCAGGACTATAAAGGCATCAGAACCGTATAACATGCAAGTTATGCGTTCATGGATAGATAATGTCTGTACTTCATGCCCTCGTGTTTTTCCTGCAACATCTACCAAAGGAACATGTATAACGCCTATCACTTTCACTCGTTCTGTTTGAGCAGATTGGAAAACACAACCTATCAATCCACTGCTACCTCCTCCATACACAAGATTGATACATTTCTCTCCCAACTTCTTTCCTAGATCCACTGCTGCTTCTAGATACCTAAAACCTTACCCTACTTTTGATCCACAAAATACACAGATAGTTTTGATCTGTCGAAATTTTGGTCCTTCCATTTTGAGAGTATAAGGAAGGAAAAACTTACAAGAAATTGTTATTTTGGAATGCTTTAAACTGCGAAATTATCTGACTTTTTAAACTTAAAAATATTCACTATTTACTGCTCTTGTTTTGAAAAAGTCGCTACTCACTTTTGACTAAATGACACCACTTTTGATCTTGTCTCTGACAGCATATATTTTTCTCCATAATGGGCAATCTTTAGGTGATCTCTCAGATACCATCAGTTAATACGCGAAAAATGAAAATACAAAATACTTTGTTAAAATATATACACTATACTGATTTACCTTGTATTAATGTTGAGTAGCCAAAATATCATTGTTTATAACAGCCGGCAAACAGGATCTTTTGCTATTATATTTTTGAGACTATAACGGTCTTTATCGTTGTTGAATTTAGCCCATAAAGATAGTAGATCACGCTGCACATACCTACAAAGGTGCGTCTCAAGAGTCAATCGGATATCATCCAATGACTCCTTACTTAGTCCACCCTTAATGAAATCTATTTTATCATCTCGATTTCTGGATGAATATCCTATTGATTTACAACGGGTATCACATGTCCATCGAGTACATTTGTAGCAACCATTTAATCTTTTTTCTCTTCACTTCTTTACAAAAGTGCTCTTACCTAAGCCAGACATGTGCTTAGAAAATGAATCTGGTAATTCACCAGCTAATCGAACTTTTGCTTCTATCAATCAACGAACATCTTTTAGGATACCTTGATCCATCAGCAGCCTCAATCTTTCGAGTCGAACTCGATAAATCTTTTTCAAAATATTTACCGGAAGATTAGAATAATATTTACGAACATTTGATAATATAACATCAATTTTGATGGATCTAATATTCTTTCCAAACGATCTATTTAAATGTATTATTTAACGCGTAAAGAGCGGTGGCTCCGCGTGACATTGATATAAAATATTAAAAAATTGGGGACAAGAGTTATTTTCTTCGAATATCGTCCCTTGCCTTTTTCGATATAAGGGAAGATTTGGAGACAAGAATGGGATATAAAATAATTCATTTGATATCGTCCCAAGCCTTTTTCGATGAAATAAATCAAGGTATACTGATTTGTAATATACAGAAACTCGTACAAGTGAAGTAAATATTGTATCGAACCAGAAGTTCATAAGTGAAATATATATTGTATTGAACCAGAAGTTCATCAATATTATTGAACCAAATATTCATACAAAGAAATGAAATAAAACTGTATTGAACCAGAAGTTCTATAATAAACGGTTAGATTATCAAAAGTTTCAAATTATTTTCTATGAGAATAACTTATTCAGAAATTGTTTATCATACAACAATATTCTATGTCAAACAGGGATTAGCTCAAGAAGCTTTATGATTTGTAAAAGATGCGATATGTATACACTCCACCGAATCGCACTTAAATATATGATTGAGATTATATCCCTAAAAGGATGACTTGTGTTGCGGCATCTTAGCCAATTGATATAATATAAGATTTTTGAAAATTATGGGGAAAATACGTCTGAAGCGTAATTATGCCTGAAGCATAATAACAATCGATTCCAAAAACAAATATCTCTTGAATAATTGAAATGATCCATTTGAGGCTAAATACTCATGGTGAGTAAAAGAGACATAATAAGAGATTTATGTACTTGATATCTATATGTTATATTGAGATGAAATGGAATCAATAAATAAATCGAATACATATACAACTCTCTTGTAAAAATGAGGTTGGTGAAATTATGATACTTTGGTCAAATATAAAATCCTAATGTAAGGATTATTGTCAAAGGACTTGAAGTCCATACACTTAAATGTGAAAAGCCAGTAATTATTTATACAAATAAAAAATATTACACAATCGTAAAAGACGACTCGTTGCGTGCGAAATTTTTCATAGAACAGGCATGACATATGGTGGATAGAATATAGTCTAAATCTCTAACTTGAGCTCTTTGATATACCAATGAATGAGATCAAAATGTATGATTCTCATTTCGGTACTTTGAGAATATTTTTTAATTTACCAGTTGATCGCTGTACGTTGGAATTTCAAGTAAAGTGATTATAAATTATATGTCGAAATTGATATATATATATTTCAATGATTGATTATACTTACACAAATCAGAAATTGTGGGTTATAAGATGCAAAAACATACATGTTTAATCAATGAAAGATTCAATATACCCAGATTAGTATCACTATAAAATGATACAAATGACTCCGTGATATTATATGTTGAAATTGAAATTGAAATTGAAATTGGAGTGTACTATTTATGACATCTGGGAAATTGATTATTTACTAGAATTGAATTTAAAAATGAATATTTTATTATTCACCAGAAGTGAATACGAAAATGAATATGTTTAATTATTCACCAGTAGTGAATTCTAGATTTGATTATTCACCAGAAGTGAAAGATGCAATTGATAAATTAGTACAACATTGCTTAATATAACATGTTATGACATCATAAATGAGCTATGAACTATTTATATATATATAAAGCTCATCATAAATGATATGTTTGATGAAAAGATTCGTGATTGCATCAATATACTTGTGATATTCCATGAAATGAGAATAATGTACTCTATTTCCCTTCGCTAAGGTTTTGTCCCACAGGATTTTCCTAGCAAGATTTTTGAGGCATTATCATAGCTATCGACAAGCTATAATTAGCAACACATTGTTATACTGGAATGATATCAACAAATGAAGAAAATCATAGACGTCTTATGAAGAATGTTATGATATCAGCTATACAAGGAGATTTTTATATCAATGTTCGAGAAGTTCATGAATCCTCGATTGCACACTTCAGGGGAGAATCATGCTGTACTCTTTTTCCTTGGTTCAGATTTTATCCCACTGAGTTTTACTGACAAGGTTTTAACGAGGCAGCACTTCGGAACATCAAGCTTCAGTACATGATTTGTTCTACTTATAATTAGATGTCATTTCTAACATTAGACTCAATGATTCACAATGGCCAACATTAAGGGGAGTTGCTGTACTCTTTTTCCTTCGCTCAAGTTTTATCCCACTGAATTTTCTTAGTAAGGTTTTAACGAGACAGAAAATTGCGGAATAAGTCATTCAAGGGGGAGTGTTATAAATAATATAAATATGTAAATGACCAATTACCATTATATCCCTGTAAACTTTACATATTACAATTGTACCATTATCAACTCCTATAAATAGGAGTCATATTTCATTTCATAAAACACACCTAATGAGAATGATTTCTCTCTACTCTCTCTACATCTCTATTTTCTTGTTCTTTTATTTTGATAGTTTTACAACATTAGCATATTTATTTGTTTTTTTAGATTCTTTGTTTTCCTGTTCGAGTTGAAGCTCATTTGTGAATGTGCGTTACTTTTTAAATTTTCTTGTCAGGATTAAATGTATTGAGATATAGAATTCACGGTGCATTGTGAGAATTCGGAAAATTGACATGAAAGGGAGCTTGAGAAAAGTAGCAAAGATTTAAGATTTTGTTTTTTTCAAGTGTTAGTTTATTTTTGTCGAATAATAAGTCTTCACATATTTATTTGTTATTTTCGATTCTTTTTGTTTTCTGTCTGAGATGAAGCTCATTTGCGTATCCCCATCGTGGTATACCTTGAAAATAGACATACAAATTTGTCATTTTATGAAAATAGCCAAGAATTTTATCAAATCATAAAAATAGCCTTAGACATTAGGAACTACCAAAAATACCCTTACACATATGTTTCAACTATACATATTAAAATTTAGAAAAGTTACAATTAAATCCTTAAAACGTTACACCTATATACTTTTAATTAATTTTGTTTACATGAATTTATTTGATTCTCGTTTTACATGAATTTATTTGATTTTTGTTTGCTCATTGTAGCACCCCTCTTGGTATCAGAGCCATATGACAGATTTAAGAGATAAATATTATATGACAAAAAATAAAAATAAATATGTTACACCTGAATTCATAATCATTCAAACATTAATATTAACTGATAATGAAAAAAATAGAAATTTTAAGAGTCTTAAAAAGTTTAGATGAAGATATAAAAAGAGATATTTATGATCTAATAAATTTCAATATAATAAAAGAATATTTTATAATAAATGAAATATTAGATTCAATACAGAATGACATCATCGAAGAATTAGTACAAAGAAACATCACAGAAGAATATGGAATATCATAGTTGATATCCTTTATTAATCAAATATTTAGATATGAAAATAAATGAAAAATTAGATTCAATAACAGAACTAAGAGAAAATCTATTAGATCAAATGATAGAAGAAAGAAATATAAAAAGAAAATGATTCCTAAGATTAAAATCATTAGAGAATAAAAGAAAATACTTTAATACAATTTTAAAACAATTACATAATATACTTATGATTTTAAATAACAAAGAAAAAATCAATATGGAAAAACATGATATAACTTGAAAAATAAAATACTACATAAAATATTATAGAGCACAACAAAAAAAAATCAATGCTAAGATCAATTGAAGAATTTTGTGAATATAATATAATGATATGTAAAGAAGTAAAATATGATACGAAACTAAGATTAGAAGTTGAGCATACCAGAGGAAGAATTTAATGACGGGATTTCCAGAAATAAAATTTGAAACACAAGTAATAGAAAATATTAAACTTCCTGTAGGATCATACCAAATAAAAGAAGCTAATACAATTATATTTCAACCATTAAGCTCATGTGGAGAATTCGATGAATTTCTTAATATGCAATTAAATTGGATAAATGCATTTTTATGGCAAGCATATAAAAACATATATTTACAAGATAAATTAGCTATTGAAGAATTACAATAGTTATGTAGAAGTTGCTACTTCACTTACTTAGCCAAATAACGTTTTTATAAAAGGAGTTGAACTTCATTGGTTTTTGGCCCAAAATGATGGACTGCTGGCTGCTATATTTTCTCTTCCAGACTTCATTCTCCAAATAGAACTCTCGGCAGAAAAGAACAGAAGCACGGACAGAACGCAAAAGAAGAAAATCGCAACTACACTCTCTACGCGAAAATCAGGGCTTGATTTGAACGATTCTTCTCTTGGTGAGATCAATCCTTTACTCTTCCTTAATCTTCTCTTGGTGATTAGATTGATTACAATAGGTGTAATCTTGTATAAAGGAGAGTTTTATTCTTGGTGATTTTTAGGGTTCGATCGTATAGGCTCTGATTTGGGGTTGTATTTTGGGCGTTTTTGGGTCTTTGTTTAGGGATTAGATTCTTGGTGAATCTTTGGCAATTTTCAGCTAGGGTAGTCCGAATTTAAGGGATTATCTTTGTGTTTTTGGGATTGATTGTAATTGCTTTGAACATTGCTTTGTGCCTAGTGGATTTGAGCGTGAATTCAAATTTTGTGGATTGCTCAACGGGGGAGTAGGAAATTCTTTGAATTACCGAACCTCCGGGGTCTTCGGACTGAAAAATTCTTCGTGTTCTTGCGTTATTTTCATGTTATTTTTCGTTATTGTTCATATTCGGTCCAACAAGTGGTATCAGAGCCCGTGTACTCGCTGAAATCCTATTTCTTGACTCTGCAGGTTCATAATCTGGTGGCTGCAGGTTCTAATTTTTGGCTGCCTACACTTTCCCTCTTGTCTGCAATTGGTTTTTTCTTTGGCAGCCTTGGGAATTCCATGTGATTGAACAATTTCGAATCATTGGTAACTTCTATCCTTATCTTACTTCGGTTTTTTGGAATATTATATATATTGATATATATATCTTGGTATCCACATCCGTTTTTGATAAGTGAATCAAGTGAAGTTAATTTTAGGGTAATTACAATAATCTGATATATTCTTGAATTCTTGCATAATTGTTTCATTTATATAATTTTGTTGAAATATTGCATGTTTTAATAATCTGCACTATTTTTAAATATTTTTATATACTTGGACTTTGTTGCTTTATTTCTTGATATATAGGTTAGATTTTGTGATTTCAAATTTTGGTGACTTGCTTTGTGAAACTTGGCATTTCTCTTTCTCATAATGTCTCCTACTAAATTTGAAATAGAGGTGTGGACTGGAAAAGGTGATTTTAGTCTATGGAGACAAAAGATAAGGGCTCTTTTACTTCAACAAAAATGTGCATATGCTATTACTGAAAATTGGCCTACTGAATTTAGTCCTTTTAGAAGGCAAGAACTAGATGAACAAGCATGGAGCACTATTTTTCTTCATCTCTCCGATGTTGTCCTTAGAAAAGTAGGTGAAACAGAAACGACTGTTGAATTATGGCAAAAGTTAGAAGATTTATATCTATCTAAATCCATTCCCGATAAGTGTTTTCTATTAAAACAATTTTTTGCCTTTAGGTTTGAACCATCTCAGGATCTCGAGTCTAATCTTGATAGATTTAATAAGCTTACACAAGACTTGTCTAATTGTGATGAAAAGATATCTGAAGATCAATTGTGTATTGCTTTATTAAATGCTGTGGGTGATAGGTATAAAGATGTGAAATATGCTCTTGAATATGGTAGAGATACACTTAGCCTTGATATTATTACCTCTGCTTTAAGAAATAGAGATTTGGAATTAAAATCTGAAATTAGAAGAAGTCATCAAGGAGAAGTTTTAATTGCTAAATCTAAAAGACCATTCAAGCCACATCAAAATACCTATAACAATAATACCCAAAGAAAAGGAAAATCTCCTACAAATAAGAAACCAGATTTCTCCAAATCCCGGGATAGATCAATTAAGAAATGCTATTATTGTGAGAAACCTGGACATTACATTAAAGATTGTCTTAAGAGATTAAATGATCTTAAGAACAAACCAAGACACAATAATGAGTGTGATGATAATAATGGTGCAGTTTACACGGTGAATACTCAAGACACTCATCAATCTTGGGTATTGGATTCTGGGTGCACATATCATGTGTGTCCCGAAAGAGAATGGTTCAATAATTTCACACCTACAGATAAAGGGAGTGTTTACATGGGAAACAATTTCCCTTGTAAGATACGTGGTGTTGGTGACATTGTCTTAAAACTTGAAAATGATAAATTTCTCAAATTGGAACAAACTAGGTATGTTCCCGAGGTTGAAAAGAACCTCATTTCTTTAGGAATCTTGGATTCTAATAATTTTGAGATTTGCTTTAAGAATGGGTTTTGCAAAATTCAAAAGGATTCTTCTGAAATCATAAATGTCTCAAAAACAAATGGTCTTTACAAAATTTATGCTACTCCTCAGAAATAAGAATGCCTATCCGTCTTACATTCTCAAAACAGAAACTCTTCCTTATGGCATCGAAGACTTGGCCATATAGGAGATAAATCTCTTAAGTCACTAAGCAATGATGAGGTTATAGGAAATGTCAATTTAGACAAGGAAGATTTTTGTGAAGAATGTATTTTGGGAAAACAAACAAAACTACCTTTCAAATCTGGTATTCATAAATCCACATCCATTCTTGAATATCTTCATGCTGACCTATGGGGTCCAGCATCCACTCAAACTGTTTCTGGTTTCAAATATTACTTGTTGATTATTGATGAGTTTTCAAGAAAGGTTTGGACTTTTTTACTAAAATCAAAAGATGAGACTTTTCAAAATTTTAAGGATTGGAAAATCTTAATTGAAAACCAAACCAACAAGAAAATAAAGGTTTTGAAAACTGATAATGGATTGGAGTTTTGTAATACCATATTTGATGAGTTTTGTAAACAAAATGGAATTTTAAGACATAGGACTGTCACCTACACACCACAACAAAATGGGACAGCTGAGAGAATGAATAGGACCTTATTGAATAAAGTGAGGTGTATGTTGTTGAGCTCTGGTCTCCCAAAATGTTTTTGGGGAGAGGCAGTAAAGACTGCCACTTATTTGGTTAACTTGAGCCCTTCAAGGGCTACAGGTTTTAAAACTCCTGAATTTATTTGGTCTGGTAAACCCCCCAACTATTCCTCCTTAAAGGTTTTTGGGTGTGCTGCATATGCACACCAAAATCAAGGAAAACTCGACCCCAGGTCTAAAAGATGTGTTTTCTTAGGTTATGGAGAAGGTGTAAAAGGTTACAGGTTGTGGGTAAAAGAAGATCAGGGTTTTAAAATAATAATAAGCAGGAATGTTGTGTTTAAGGAAGATTTAATGCCTTGCCTTATCAAAACTGAATCTAAAGCTGATAATCTTAAAAGGATGAAAACTGTCATATGGGACTTGAACGATCTCAGTCTTGATAACACAACTACACAAGCTCCTCTTGAGGTGGAGCACTTGAATCAGAACGACCAAAATGAAAACATGGATCAAGAGGATACTGATTCTAATACTGAAGGTGAACTTACTCAAACACATGATCTATCCAACTATCAGTTAATTAGAGATAGGGTGAGAAGGGAAGTAAGACCTTCCACTAGGTATAACAATGATGATTTTATGTCTCTCTTTACTGATTGTGATAATCTGTGTCCTGAACCAGCTTCTTATGAAGAAGCTATATCTTGTCATGAATCTAAAAATTGGCTTGCAGCTATGAATGATGAAATGAATTCTTTACATAAGAATAAAACTTGGATATTGGTTAAAAGGCCTAAAGATCATAAAGTCATAGATTGTAAGTGGATTTTTAAGATTAAGGAAGGTGACTCCAGCAAACATGGCGTTAAGTACAAAGCCAGACTAGTAGCTAAGGGCTTTTCCCAAAAGGAAGGTATAGACTATAATGAAATTTTCTCACCTGTCGTCAAGTACACATCTATTAGGATCCTTTTGGCCTTAGTTGCTCATTTTGACTGGGAGTTAGAACAGCTTGATGTCAAAACTGCTTTCCTTTATGGTGAATTAGATGAAACTATATATATGCAACAACCTAAAGGATTTGAGCAAAAGGGTAAGACTGAAACTGTTTGTCTTTTAAAGAGGTCTCTCTATGGTTTAAAACAAGCTCCTAGGCAATGGTATAGGAGATTTGAATCTTACATGAAGGTATTAGGTTTCAAGAAAAGTAATTATGATTCATGCTTGTTCTATGATGGAAATGGAGGACCTGATTCTGTTTATCTGCTATTATATGTGGATGATATGCTTTTAGCTTGTCATGATATTAATAAAATAAACTCAGTTAAACAGAAATTAAATTCTGAATTTGAAATGAAGGATCTTGGCCCTACCAAGAGAATTTTGGGTATGAACATAAAAAGGGATAGGACTAATAGTACTTTGTTTTTAAATCAATCTGCCTACATTTCTAAAGTGATTGAAAAATTTTCTATGATGCATGCTAAATCCTGTTCATTACCTTTGTCAAACCATTTAAAACTTTCATCTGATCAATCTCCTAAAACAGATGAAGAAATCATTAGGATGAATAAAGTACCTTATGCTAATGTGATTGGTTCTGTTATGTTTTTAATGGTATGCACTAGACCCGATTTAGCATATTCTGTAAGTACTCTTAGCAGGTTTATGTCCAATCCCGGTGAACTTCATTGGGAAGCATTAAAAGGTATGCTTAGATACCTAAAAGGTACTGAAACTGTTGGTTTGCATTATTCCAAATGCAAAGAAGGTATAATCTTAAAAGGGTATTGTGACTCTGATTTTGCGGTTGATTTAGATAAAAGAAGAAGTACGTCATCATATGTTTTTACTTTATGTAATTCATGCATTAGTTGGAAATCCCAGTTGCAAAGGGTAGTTGCACTATCATCCACTGAGGCTGAATATATTGCTGCATGTGAAGCATTAAAGGAGGGGCTTTGGGTGAGGGGTTTATTGCATGAATTGAACTTTATTGATAATAATGTACTTCTATTTTCTGATAATCAGAGTGCCATTCATCTTAGTAAGAATCCTATGTTTCATGATATGACTAAACATGTAGATATTAAATATCATTTCATAAGGGACATGGTTGAAAATGGAATGGTTAAAATTGAAAAGATACCAACACTTTTAAATCCTTCGGATATGGGAACAAAGGTGTTACCCATTAATAGATTTAAGGATTGCATGAAAATGCTGAACATTGATTCTTAAGAATCAATATTCGGTCCTTGTTTATTTTTGAAAAACTAATTCTTTGTCTTTTCTTTTACAGGTATTTATGAGCAAGATGATATTGAATTGGTTGCTCAAATCCACTAATGGTGCACTCAAGTTCGTAGCAAGGTGGAGAATGTAGAAGTTGCTACTTCACTTACTTAGCCAAATAACGTTTTTATAAAAGGAGTTGGGCTTCATTGGTTTTTGGCCCAAAATGATGGACTGCTGGCTGCTATATTTTCTCTTCCAGACTTCATTCTCTAAATAGAACTCTCGGCAGAAAAGAACAGAAGCACGGACAGAACGCAAAAGAAGAAAATCGCAACTGCACTCTCTACGCGAAAATCAGGGCTTGATTTGAACGATTCTTCTCTTGGTGAGATCAATCCTTTACTCTTCCTTAATCTTCTCTTGGTGATTAGATTGATTACAATAGGTGTAATCTTGTATAAAGGAGAGTTTTATTCTTGGTGATTTTTAGGGTTCGATCGTATAGGCTCTGATTTGGGGTTGTATTTTGGGCGTTTTTGGGTCTTTGTTTAGGGATTAGATTCTTGGTGAATCTTTGACAATTTTCAGCTAGGGTAGTCCGAATTTAAGGGATTATCTTTGTGTTTTTGGGATTGATTGTAATTGCTTTGAACATTGCTTTGTGCCTAGTGGATTTGAGCGTGAATCCAAATTTTGTGGATTGCTCAACGGGGGAGTAGGAAATTCTTTGAATTACCGAACCTCCGGGGTCTTCGGACTGAAAAATTCTTCGTGTTCTTGCGTTATTTTCATGTTATTTTTCGTTATTGTTCATATTCGGTCCAACAAGTTAAATATACAAGATATGAATATCAAAGAAAAATTATAAAATATTCAAAATAGACTAATAATACAATTAAAAGAATTAAAAGATAAGATAGGAGAAGTAAAAAATATAGATGAAGAGGTTTTAAACAAATTTCAAAGAAAATCAGGAGAATTAATTAATTAAGATAAAATTAGAATAATTATAGAAAAATAGATAAGTTAAATGAGAAAAATAAGGAAACATGATAATGAAAGAATCATATTAATAGAAGAAAGAATAAAAAAAATCTATATATTACTAAAGATAACTGAGATTCTGACCAATTAATTTTGACCAGAATCTCAATTGTAAAAAGAATCTAAATTGGAATTGAATATTAATTTTTGCACCAGCAGTTGTGTTTGGCTGGATTCCGCCCCCTTCATTTTCCTTTTTCAAGATTATTGAAGTAGTGGGCTATCAAAGTAGTGGTGAATTGCACTTCATTACATGCTAGAACACAGTCGAACACGGGCCAGATATTGTGGGGTGCAGGAATCTCTATTTTTCAAATGATGATTCTTATTTCTATCTCTGGTTTTTGTTGTAGGGAGAGTACAATTGTTGAATAATGAAGGATCTTTTTGGTGATGGGATTTTTGTGGTGGATGGTGACAAATGGAGCCACCACAGAAAGCTTGCAAGTTATGAATTCTCCACGAAAGTCTTGAGAGATTTCAGCAGTGATGTTTTTCGATGTAATACAGCTAGATTATCTTTGAAGGTTTATGCCACTGCACTGGCTAATAGAGACATGGATTTTACAGCTTTCTATCTTACACATACAAATATATAAATATTAAAGAATATATGAAAATAACTGGATGCTGAGTTGGCTGCATTGCTTCACTGTATTTATCTCAACCCGGAAACCATTTTTTTTTTTGCATTCAGGGATCTGTTGATGAAAACAACCATCAATATTTATGGTGGGATTTGAAGATGCAGCACCGCCATAGCTGGAAAATGTTGGATATTCGTTTTAAAAAATCGATAAATCAAGAAATTGATTAAGTATTGATAATTGACTAAAGTGACTTCGTTTCGATTTCGGCCAAATACTCAAACTCGACTCAATCCGTTTAAGCCAAATTGTTTGTCATTTCACCGTTTCGGGGCGCACAAACGAGGAGTGCCCCCCGTGGGGGTTCGGGGGCAACACCCCCGAAAGAGAATTTTGATTTCTCTGCATGTATTGAAGGGTATATTTGACATTTCGAAAATCAATATCGGATGAATGAAAAATTACGAAAAAGACGAAATCGGGTCAAAATATTTGACTGTGCGATCGCATGGTTGGGAAACCGTGCGATCACACTTCAAATTTTATTTCCGGCTTTTTGCGTAAAGCCTGCGATTGCACGGATTATAACCGTGCGATCGCACGATTGTCCGGAGAAAATGCACATTTTCGTAAAGGTACATGGTTTGAAAATGGTGCATGGTTTGACTTCAACCATTTCATCTACACCCTTTCATACTCTATAAATAGGACGCTTTTGGTGTCCTATTTCTCACAATTTGATATGCAAAACATATATCATCCTCTCTTCTCTCCAAAATCAAAATCATTGCATTTGTTTTTTTTTTCATTTTCATCTTTGGAGTACATACGCCAAATTTTGGTTCGTTGTACTTGTATTTTGAAGTGCTACAAACACAAGTGAAGTCGTTGTATCTTGGGAGTCGAATGCCGGAATCCGTAGACATCATTGCGGGCAAATTCGACTTAAGGACAAAGAGTCCAACTCTTGCCTCAGTTTTGTCCCTACTTTTCTTTTCTTTCTTGTTTGTATTTTCTTTGCCGTTACTCTTTCCAATTTTCGGCACGGATTTACAAACTATTATTCTACTTATTTTGGCGTCACTATTCACAAATCTCCCAGAAAATTCTAGAGAAATAAATTACAGCCTAGATTGGAAGAAGAAAGAAGAATCCCGTAGCTGCTGAATTGAAGAGGAAACCACTGCCATACTGGAACAATTGGAAGAAGAAAGAAGAATCCCGTAGCTGCTGAATTGAAGAGGAAACCACTGCCATACTGGAACAATCAAGAACCAACCACCGACATATTTGAATTTTGTAGAAGAAGTAACCAACTTCACTGCAACTATAAATATAGGTGATGTACGTAATGTGTATATGAGAGTGAGAAGAGTATAGTGTGATAGATAGTGAGTGGGTAGAGAGAGGCAGCAAGTGCTGAGTGAGCCGTGTGTGTCTGCAGAGTTGGAATTATATTTGTGAGTGATTATAAATATTCTTAGAGGTTTATGCACTTTTGAGAATTAATATTACAAATAATTTGTCTAACTTTTTGGTTTATTAACTAAAATTATACACTTTTCAAGTATATAAACTAATTGTTTTTTAATTACCCTAATAAACTAAGTTTTTTTTTTTAATTAACCTTATAAACTCCATTGTTTTATATATATATATAAGTTCATTATCTATGGTATTTTTTGAATTCTCTTATTCAAGTTGTATAATAATTAGTTAGGTTTTTAAATAATTATGTTTGTTAACTCATTTTTAGATTAGAATATCAATGGATTATTCATATTAGTATAATCGATAATTATAAGTAATTATGCATTTATTGTAAACCATGAAACTTTAATAAATTATTATCATTTCACATTACATTCTTATTTTATAAAATGAGATTTTGGTGCTAGATTTGTTTAATATTGTTTTCTAATGTCATTGAATCAACTTAATTTACTTGATTTGTTCTTCAGTTATATCAATATTTATTTGTTATTATCAAAAATATAAATGCAATTGCAGCTAAATTTGATTAAAACAAATCAAGTCTTGATTGGTTGACGAAAGATTAATTATAACCAACAATCTCAAAATTAACTAATTTCACAAACAATCTTTTAAATTACATTTAAATTTTTTCAATAAGAGTCAATGTGAATAACTTTTTCATGTGGGACTATTCCTTAAAAGATCAGTTTTTAGTAATGAGCAGTATTATGTAGCAGTGTCGAGTGTTACGAATCGTGCTGGTCTCAAGAGATTGATATGCGATGACGATGGAAACCCAACAAATGTTGCATATAAGGAGGTTTTCCAAATTTTGTAATATTTAATGCTTATTATTATGTACATTGACATTATCTTTTGTCAGTTATCCTTTTTTTTTTAGTCAATTGTTATGTTCCAGTGCATTATTTTTTGACAATATAATATGTTCGTGTATTGCACGGGTGTGAAACTAGTTAGAAATAAAAATAGATGATATGTATTACAAACTATTTAAGGTACAAAAAATCCAAACTACTAAACCAAGAGTATAAAATGTCGATAAGTGAATATATTGAAGACTTGATATATTAATAAAATCATTAATAAGTGATATTCAAGAAGTAAAAAATGAATTAAAAGAAGTAAGAAATGATATAAATATACTAAAACTAGAGATTAGAGAATTCAAAGAAAATAATAAAAATAAAGATAAGAAAATAGACACAAAAAAAAACTCATAGAAAAAGAAATGCTTAGAATAGGAAAGAAACACTTTGAGTAAGAAAAAATTATAATAGAAACAGGAAGTATGGGTGATGAATTTAGAAAAAAACATATTACCAAAAATACTAGAAGAAGAATTAGAGTTACAAAATTCATAGAAAAAACTTTAGGGAAACTAAACGCTAAAGAAAAAAAGATAAAAATGAATGAAGAATTAGACTTGCTTATAGAAAATTTTGACCAATTAAGCCTAGAAGATTTTAATGAATACTGGAGGAGCACCTAACTCAACTCCAATAAGAACTTCCAAACAAGAATTACCAAATTCATATGAAAGTTATGTACCTTTATATAGTAAACCACATAGACAATATTATGATAAAATCAGGGATAGATAACCACCTAAAGGGAATAAATACAGAGATAGATTTGAACCAAATAATAATTATGATAAACCTATTAATTATGGAGGAACAAAACTAGATTTGAATTGTAAAATAGATACTAAAAAGCCTTATTAACTTGGGTAGATTCAATGATATTATTCTTTTTATACAATAAAGACGATACATGGAAAAATACTGAAAGAACGATAGATTTTTTAATAGCATCATTTTAAGGACATGTTAGGAATTGGTAGGAAGAAATAAATAGTGATATGAAATCATTAATAAGAAGGAATGTACAAACAAAAATAATAAAATCAGATAAAAAAAGGTATAGAAAAGTTAGTAGATTATATTGTGGATGAATTTTTAGGAGAAAATTGGATAAGTAAATGCTGAAATAGAATCAATTAGAGAAAAAGATAATATAAGAATGAGATTAATAAATTTAACAATATGTGATATGTGTAAAATCAAAGAATACACTTGTGAATTCAAAGAATACTATTATGTCCAATTCTATAATAATGAAAATTAAGAAGTATACAGAAATATGTATTACAATAAATTACCAGGTTCATGGAGAATATACTTTAAAATAGATTTTGAAAAATTTATTAGAGATAACCCTGGAATACCTAGAACATTAGGATCGAGAATAAAATTTCTATTTGAAAGATTAGCATATATATGTCAACAAAGATAGTTATTAAAGAAATCGGGAAAATTAACTAGAATATATTGTGAAGGTATGGAAAAACCTACCTAGTGAGGATGTAACCCTGAAAGGAGAAGAAATATTAAAAGAAAATATAAAAATAGAAAGTTTAAAAAATTTAGAAACTTTAGGAAAAGATAAATAAGACCTAAGAGAAGTTATTACAAAAGAAGATATAATTCAAATAAAAAATAGAAAGATAAGATTTATAAGAAAAACAAAAGTCAATGCAAATATTGGAATTGTGAAGATATTGGACATATAAGCCCTTATTGTAACATGAAAAAAGTTAAAATATTACGAAAAGAATATCTAGAAATAGAAAGTGAACTAAGTGAAATATCTGATAATGAAGAATACTATAATCAAGAAGTCTACATAAATGAAATAGATTCAGAAAGCAATGAATCAGAATCAGAATAGAGAAATAGAAGAAATAGAAAACAATAACATAGATGTACAAGAATATGAAGGAATAGATGGTTATGGATTAAAAGTAACTTTTGATAATAATAAATTCAAGAAAATAAAAAAATTATCTTTAAATTTGAAAATAGAAAATGGGAAATATTAGATAAAAAACGGAGAAGAGAAAGAGTAGCAATAAACGAATATATCATAAAATTGAAAAAGTAATAGATGTTAGAACAAACCAAGGAACACATAAATTAAATCTTTTAACGAAAAATATTGTTACAGAATTATTAACAAAGATTAATAAAAAACAAAGTGAAAAGATTCAATATGATTATTTAGCAGGTATACAAATAATGTTTAAATCCTTATTTAGGGAAGGAATAGACTCACCTTTGACTTTGAGTTTACATGATGGAAGAATATTAAATCTTAAAGATAGTCATTAAGGAATAATAGAAGGAAATCTAGCCTATCAGAAACTAATATTTACATGTTACCCAAAATATTGTATCTCATTAAAAAATAGAAATTTTAACGAAGTCTTAGGACTACATTTCAAGTTACATAGAAATGATATAATGCAACCAGGACACCAAATCATGACTATAAAATATAGAGCATTATACACATTTACTAATTCTAATTATGGGAATATTCACTCTAAAAAAATCATGCATTGAGGTTCATAAATAATGTAAAGATATTAGTAAAATCGTGGAACCAAGTAAACAAATAAATTTAATTCCAGAAGAATATGAACTTATTATAACAAAAAATAAACCAGAAATAATAGATTTAAGAGAAGAAGAATACTCGAATAATAAAATAATATTTGAAGATGGAAGATTAATAAGAAGATCAGCAAGTGTACGTTAACAATTAAGAGAAAATAGTAATACAAGAGAAATAAAACTTCATAGAAATGTTGAAAATATGAAAATAGAATGTGAATATTTTAATGGAAAAGAACTTGTGAAGGAGCAAATATATTAATTGATACAGGAGCTAGTGAGTGTCATATAACTTCAAACAAGAATAAATGATTAATATCTCATAGAACTGATCCGTATAGATATATAAATTTTGATGGACAAATACATATGACTGAACTTGAAGTTAAAGTACCAATAAAGATAGGAGGAATAAATCTCTTAATACCATGTCATATATATAGATAACAGTATTGTAAATCCTCATATAATGTTAAGAATGAGTTTCCTAAATGGATTAGAAGATTATAGTATAAAACGTGAAGAATTATACATAACCCATAATAGTCAAACTATACTATGTAGAAAAGCTGAATAAATGAATAATCAAATAAGTTTTTCATTAGCTGTTTATATACAAGTTACCAATTACCATTGTTGAAACAAATAAAACAACTCGTGCATTAACAGACACAGGAAGTGATATAACAATATTCAAAAGTTTCTTAATAAAATCATGGAATACTAATGGAAAGATAAAAATTACAGGAGTAACAGGAGAAAGTATCCAAATAATTAATAATGCTGATAAAATTGTTATAATATTTGGAAGTAATCAAATAGTTGTAAATAAGATATATAGTTATAACAACTTAGAATGTGATATATTACTAGGAAATGACTTTATACAACAATTTCAATATTATAAACAAAATAATTACATGATAATGTTACAAACGCTTTGCAGACATTTATTAAAAATATCAAGAGAATTTAGACCTTGCAGAGTTCAGCCAACACAACGTGGTGATAAATGGGAGAAAAAACATATTATACAAAACGAAATAAAAAATAAAAGAATAATATATAAAAAAGTTTTGAAAACAAATATACAAATAAGTATGAGAAAAATTATTGATCAATTAGAAAAAATTTGTGGAGAAAATTCATTATTATTTTGGAAACCACATATCCAAAAGCCAAAATAAAATTAATAGAAAATGTTATTATAAGAGTAAGATCAATGATATATACTATACAAGATACATAAGAATTCAAAACTCAAATTGCTTAACCAAAAATTAATCAGACCTAGTAATGGACTCTATAATAGTCCAGCTTTCATGATAATGAAACATTCTGAAAAAAAAGAGGAAAAACTAGAATGAAGATAAATTATAAAGAATTAAACAAATATACCAAATTAGATGGACACTTTTTACCAAATAAAGAAGTACTAATAAACCTTGTAAAAGGAAAACAGTATTATTCTAAATTTGATTGTAAATCATGATTTTGGCAAGTAAAAATGGAAGAAGATAGTATTCAATATACAACATTTAGTATACCCCAAGGTAAATATGAATGGATGGTTATACCATTTGGTTTAAAAAATGTACCACAAATATATCAAAAAAATGGATAACATATTTAAAAAATTTAATGAATTTTTAATTGTCTATGTTGATGATATATTGATATGTTCTAATAATGAAGAAGAACATAGAAATTATTTAATAAAATTTATAAATAAATGTAAAAGGAAAAGAATTGTTCTTTCAAAACACAAAGTTATAATAGAAAAATAAGAAATTGATTTTCTTGAATTATCAATAGATAAAAAAAGAATAAAACTACAAACCCACATATCTAAAAAGATGAAATTTTTTCAAATAAATTAGAATCAAAAGAATAAATACAAAGATTCTGAGGATATTTAAATTATGTAGAAGGATTTATTGAAAATCTTTAAAAAAAGAGACATAAAACTCAGATTTTACTCAGAAAAACAAATACCAAAGGATGGAACGATGAGCACACAGAAATTATTAAATCGCTCGAGGAAGAATGTAAAAATTTACCAAATTAAGATTATCAGATAAAAAGATAATCTAATAGTTAATAATGATGCCTCAGATAAATATTGGGCAGCAATATTAAAAATAAATCTTAATGAAATTTGCAGATATTCCAGTTCAACGTTTAACCAAGCAGAAATAAATTATACTACCCATAAGAAAGAATTATTAGCAATTATCAAAGAAATAAAAAAAGTTTTCATTATTTTTATTATCTAAAAAATTCATTGTTGAAACTGATAATTATCAAGTTGCAGGCTTAATAAAAAATAAGTTACCACCAAAACCTCAATCTACGAGGCGCCATAGATGGCAAGCTTATTTGACATTTTATAATTTTGATATAATTCATATTAAATGTGTCAATAATTATCTTGCAGATTTTTTAAGTAGGAATATTGAATTTGCAGATCGATAATATCAATAAATCCTTGATAGATGCCAAGCAACGAGTAAACTTCATCATAGAGGATGCTGAAGATATAAAACTTGGAATTGAGCAACTAGTAGAGACTTTCAAAGAAAGTTTCAAACAGTTGATGAATATCTCAAATTATCATTACAATTATACTAAATAATTGAGCGATAACATAATTGAGATTGAATCTCAGTTTAAATCGTTAATTACCAAACAGGCTGATACCAAACAGGTTATATCAAAAATACAAACAGGTACATCCTCTCGAAGCAGTGGTGGACAAACGATTAAAAGAGACGAACCAAGTCCAAATCCTAAGAAAGTGACCATAAAGGAAACAAGTTCTCGAAAAGTAACAATCAATGTCAAAGACGAACATACAAGGGTAATTAAAATTCGTGCTGAGGAGGAACATGATTCCCCTTTTTTACCAAGAGAAGATGAATATAAAACTACTGCCAAAATTATATATGAACTTCAAGAATGTGATTGTTATTACATTTCGTCTGGAGATCATGTATACCCACGATTGATCGTTACTTAGGGAGGAGATCCCGTTATGACAAAAATGGCAGCTAATTATGAATTTTTGGATCTTATCTATCTAGGAAAAGATCTGAAATAAATTGAAAATTTTGACAATTTATTAAAAGGAGAAATTTCAAAGTTTGCCCAAGGAAGACCAATAAATTTAAAATTTTATTCAATCAATCCTGAAATTGATGGAATGATGTATTATCCTGGTGAGCATATTATCACAATTGGATACGTTGCTAGAAATTTTCAGATAAAAGTTGAAAAAAATACCAAACTGTACAAATACTACAAAATTATGGTTTAGATCTCGAAGGGTGTTGGAAATTAAGGTTCTCTACAACATTGTCAAAAATTTGTATGATAAAAAATTCAAATGCATATGCCAATATAATGAATGGACCCTCCTCACTATTGGAGGAAAAGAAAAGTCAACAATTTTGAAAGAATACATCAACAAGTTTGGCACTCATCAAATCCATGGAAGCTTTGTTACCTTACAAGAGGCGTGCATTGTCAGAAATTGCCCTGCATGCAAACAAAATTGATTGACAGCTGGTATCTGCTTTATTAAAGAAGGATGAAGTGTAAAAAAAAGACAGCCCCATGTAAGGGCTATGAGAGGAAATAAATAATAGAGGGACAAGTGTGTCCTTATACTATTATGAGAAGCTGTAAAATTATGAAGTTTATGATGTAAGCAATGATATAATTGTGTCCAATGTAACATTATATATAGAGGCTTCCGAGCTAGTTGAAAGGCAGAGATCACTTGAGCACTCAACTTGTGAGAAAGCAAAAGAAATCATCTGTCGCTGAAAAATTCTCATACCAAGTCTTGTACCAATCTTCTTTAAATCAATAAAATTCCAATCGTTTTAGAAAAAGATATGAGTTTCTAAGTTTTTCTTCTAAATCCTATTTCCTACAAGAAGATATTTTATTAAGAAAACTTCCTACACTTTGTCCAAAATATTTTCCCGAAGAATGTTATACAGTGAAGGCTTAGATTCAGGTGAGACTAATTACCCATGAAGGCAGGAGGCCGTTGAAGGGAATGATGGTAGGAACTTGTGAGCCTGAAGGTCACTAACATCAAAAGGAGAATGGAAAGGTACAAATAACAGGAAAATATGTTAATAAACTTAATATATCTGTCTTTATGGAATTAGAAGGAAGAAGAACTGTTTAAACAAGTTATTATGGGAGAATTTAGAATTATTAAGTTTAATTATCATAACAGTCCTTACAAGAAGGAATATCATAGCATAATTGAACATTTATTTATATATAAACAATTTACTAGACCCAATAATGAAATAAAAAAGTTATATCACGTCTATATACCATGTTTGTGATGAGAACCAAGGAGGTCAACCCACGAATCCAGCAAGTCAACGCTCGATTCATATTCCAGTTGGGCCAATGACGAGGTCAAGGGTCAGTAAGGCCCAGGAGTCGTTGGCGGGACTCATTTGCAAGCTTCAAAATCAAATCTAATCCGAAGAGGGCAAGATTGAAGTCAATTACATAAAGGTGGATGTTCAGGAACTTTCGGTCGACCGAAAGTTCCCTTGGTCGACCGAAAGTCTGCAGGATTCTTAAGGATAGCCTCAGGCGGGTTCGGATGATCCCCGTTCGACCGAAAGTGTCACTTCGGTCGACCGGGTGATCGACCGAAATTGTTTCGGTCGACCGAAACACACTGAATCTAAAAACGCGGGGTTTTTGTGCAATTATCCAATTTTTGACCTTTGCCCAAATGTTGTAATATATTAACATTTCCTCTTGTGTCAAGAACCCTAGTTTGGAAAGCATTGAATGAGAATTGTGTCAAGAACACTTTGGGTAAGTTAATTCTTCCCTTCATCTTGTAAATTCTTGGAAGTTATTTAACTTCATTTTGAGTAATTGTATTCTTGTGATGTTGATGATTTCCACCACCTTGAAATTTGTTTAATCTTTATCCATTGGACTTGATTCTTTAACCTATGAATTTTGGGTGGGATTTAAACTTGGGTTAAGGTGTCCTTTATATCGATTTTAGCTTTCTTGGTCGATTCCAATTAATGTGGAAATTTTTGGTCAATATACCAAGGGGGTTCACGTCATTTGGTATCAGAGCTTGACTCTAAAATTGATATATCTATCTTTAACTTGTTGTTGTTCCAAAAAAAAAAAAAAAAACGAAAATTACACAATATTTGATATTATCTTGGGCTTTGGTTGATCCCTCCCCATTGGGTCATTGTTGTGTCATATTCGATTGGTTAGGGTACATTTGGACAAACACTTTCCAAAAAAAAAAATTCCTATGCTACTCAATGTGTGCATGCATGGTGTTTGATAAAATGTCCCAAAGGAAAACTTCATGTTAAGTCTTGTTTGCAAATATTGAATTGTTCCTAATTTGGCAACTTATTCCATTACCAATTACATTGTGATCCAACCCTTGAAAACCTTGTCACATAAATCCAGTTCTGTTCTCATATCCCATGTATAGTAGCAAGCAAAGAAATTCCACTTGCTATTGAGTCTAGTCACTTTAAAATCCCTTCTTGTTTGGTGGTGGATTATTCTTTGACGTCATAAGGATTAATTGTCTTGATCTAGTTGGTTACCTTCCTTGGAAACACTTGAAAAGGGAACTTGTGAGTGGAAAAAGGCAAAGTGGTGAGTTCAATTGAGGGTAAAAGCCTATTTGGAGTGAAACACGAGAGAAAATTATATTGTGAGGACACTTGCACCCTTGCACTTTATGGCTAATGCACACACTTCAAGTGGGCAAGATTCTAATGCCCAGACTCAAGAAATGCGGGATACCTTACAAACCCTTTCGGTTGGCATGAATAGACAAGCGGAGGCGACTCCTATAATGATGAGGCAAATGGAGGCAATATGAGGGAGATTGGAACAGTTAGAGGCAAGGAGGGTGGATCCACCTCCTAGGGGTAATGTTGAAAGGAGGGGAAACATGAGAGGAGTTAGGGATGAGGATGTGGATGAGGTTGAAAGTGACGGGGGCAGTGACCAAAATTGGAACATGGGTAGGAATAGAGGAGGGCGCCATTATCGAGAATTTGATCGGGAATATCCGAGGGAGCATAGAGGTAGAGACGGGTAGATGGAAATATTGGTAGTATCAAGTTGAAGATCCCTTCATTTCATGGGCAAAGTGATCCCGATGCATACTTGGAGTGGGAAAGGAAGATGGAGTTAATTTTTGAATGTCATAGGTACTCCGAGGAGAAGAAGGTCAAGCTAGCGGTGGTAGAATTTACCGACTATGCGCTAGCTTGGTGGGATAACTTATTGCTCACAAGGAGGAGGAACTTTGAGGGAGGTGTGAACACATGGGGTGAGTTGAAGAGCCTCATGAAGAAGAGGTTCGTGCCCAATCATTACTATAGAGGGTTATATCAAAGGTTGCAAACTCTTAAGCAAGGGACTAGGAGTGTGGAGGATTATTATAAAGAATTGGAGAAGGCCCTAATGAGAACAAATATAGAGGAAGATAGGGAGGCCACTATGGCTCGATTTCTTAGTAGGTTGAATAGAGAGATAGTCAATGTCGTGGAATTGAACCATTATGTGGAGATGGAGGAGTTGGTGCACATGGCTATCAAAGTGGATGATCAATTGAGGAAGAAGGATCAATTCAAGAAAAAGGGGCAAGAAAAATACATCGGGGGCTCTAGTTCCACTTGGAAATCTCGATGGGGCAATGAAAGGAGTGATAGGGCACCTCCTATGGAGAAGAATGGGCCACCCAAGGGGAAGGAAATTGTGGTCCATAAGGACAAGCCCAATGTTGGTTCCACCCCCTCGAGAAGTAGGTATGTTGAATGCTTCAAGTGTCGGGGTAGGGGACATTATGCTCGTGATTGTCCAAATAATAGAGTGATGGTCGTTCGAAACGGGGAGTGGTATTCCGAAGATGAGAGTGAGGAAGGGCAAAATTTGGTGGTAAATGAGGGTGATAGTGATGAAATGGAAGGGATAGTTAGCTCACCTAAGTCCTTGGTTATCATAAGGGCTCTCAATGCCCAACCCAAAATTGGTGAGGTAGAAAAGCAAAGAGAAAATATCTTTCATACCCGGTGCCTCGTTAACGGTATAGCATGTAGTATTATTATTGATGGGGGGAGTTGTACAAATGTGGCTAGTGCTAGCATGGTGGAGAGGTTGAAGTTATCAACGAAGAAACACCCAAGCCCCTACAAGCTACAATGGTTGAGCGACTATGGGGAGTTGAGGGTGACTAAGCAAGTCCTTCTTACCTTTCACATTGGCATTTATAGTGACCAAGTACTTTGTGATGTTGTGCCCATGCAAGCTACTCACATTCTCTTGGGAAGACCATGGCAATATGATCGAAGAGTGATTCATGATGGGCGAAAAAATAGGTATAGCTTCCAAGTGGATGGGAAGCCAGTGGTCTTATTGCCCTTGAGTCCCGGAGGAAACTAAGGAGCTCCAAAAACAAATTGAGGAGTTGATGAGCAAGGGGTACGTTCGAGAGAGTATGAGCCCCTGTGCCGTCCCCGTGCTCCTAGTACCCAATAAGGATGGGACCTACAGGATGTGTGTTGATTGTAGAGCCGTCAACATAACGGTAAAATATCGTCATCCCATCCCCAGGTTAGATGACATGTTAGATAAGTTGCATGGGTCTCGCATGTTTAGCAAAATTGATTTAAGGAGTGGGTACCATCAAATTAGGATGAGGGAAGGGGATGAATGGAAGACCGCATTTAAGACTAAACATGGTTTGTATGAATGGTTGGTCATGCCATTTGGACTGACTAATGCACCAAGCACTTTCATGAGATTAATGAATCATATCTTGCGTGCATTTATTGGAAAATTTGTGGTTGTTTATTTTGATGATATTCTAATTTATAGCAAGAATTTTAAAGATCATGTAGAACACCTGAGGTGTGTGCTTTCGATTTTGAAAGAAGAAAAATTATATGTCAATCTCAGCAAGTGTCATTTTTGCATGGAAAGCGTCATTTTTCTTGGATTTGTTGTTAGCACCAAGGGAGTAGAAGTTGATGAGGAAAAGGTTAGAGCCCTTAGGGAATGGCCAACTCCCAAGAGTGTTACGGAGGTAAGAAGTTTTCATGGCTTGGCTAGTTTCTATCGGCGCTTTGTTAAAGATTTTAGCACCTTAGCCTCGCCACTTACCGAAGTTGTTAAAAAAAATGTTGGGTTCCATTGGGGGGTAGCCCAAGAAAATGCATTGAATGTTATTAAGGAAAGATTATGCACTGCACCTGTCTTAGCATTGCCTAACTTTGACAAAACTTTCGAGATTGAGTGTGATGCTTCAGGAATAGGTATTGGAGCGGTTTTGATGCAAGAGAAGAGGCCAATTTCCTATTTTAGTGAGAAGCTCAACGGAGCCACTTTGAATTACCCAACCTATGACAAGGAGCTCTACGCGTTGGTGCGAGCATTGAAGACATGGAGTCATTACCTGTGGCCGAGGGAGTTTGTTATCCACACAGACCATGAGTCGTTAAAACACTTGAAGGGGCAAGGTGAATTAAGCAAAAGCCATGCTAAGTGGATGGAGTACGTAGAGACCTTCCCCTACGTCATCAAGTACAAACAAGGTAAGGATAATGTGGTAGCCGACGCCCTCTCTCGAAGGTATGCCCTTATCTCTACTATGAGTGCTAAATTATTGGGTTTTGAAATTATTAAGGAATTATATGTACATGATGTCGATTTTTCTAATGTATTTGAGGCCTGTGAAAATATTGCCTGTGACAGATTTTATCGGCATGATGGATTTTTGTTTCGCGAGAACAAACTGTGTGTGCCTAATTGCTCCCTTAGAGAATTGTTGGTTAGGGAGGCACATGGGGGGGGTTAATGGGCCATTTTGGGGTAAAGAGGACCTTGGAAGTCTTATAAGAGCATTTCTTTTGGCCGAAGATGCGTAGAGATGTTGAGAGGATTTGTTCTAGGTGTGTGACCTGTAAGAAGGCCAAGTCCAAGGTAGCCCCGCACGGACTGTATACTCCCCTACCTGTTCCTAGGGAACCTTGGACAGAAATTTCCATGGACTTCATTTTGGGATTGCCTAGGTCCAAAAAGGGTAGTGATTCTATCTTTGTGGTTGTAGATAGGTTTAGTAAAATGGCACATTTTCTTGCTTGCCATAAAACTGATGATTCCATTCATATAGCCGACCTATTCTTTAGGGAAATAGTGCGACTCCATGGGGTCCCTAGGAGCATTGTGTCGAATAGGGACGTTAAATTCCTTAGTCACTTTTGGAAGGTATTATGGGGAAAATTGGGAACTAAACTTTTGTTTTCGACCACTTGTCATCCCCAAACCGAGGTGGTTAATAGAACCTTAACACAACTCCTCCGTGCCATTATCAAAAGCAATCTAAAGAATTGGGAGGAATGTTTACCTTTTGTTGAATTTGCTTATAATCGTAGTGTTCATTCTACTACCTCCTTTTTTCCATTTGAAATTGTATATGGTTTTAACCCGTTGACTCCTTTAGATTTGATACCCTTGCCCATGGATGAAAGAAGTAGTCTGGATGGGAAAAGAAAGGCCGAGTTGGTCAAATCTCTTCATGAGAAGGTCAAACTCCAGATTGAAAAGAAGAATGAACAGTATGCATCCAGTGCTAACAGGGGCAGGAAAATGGTGACATTTGAGCCCGGTGATTGGGTATGGTTGCATTTGAGGAAAGAGCGATTCCCCACGCAAAGAAAATCCAAACTGCAGCCGCGCGGTGATGGCCCTTTCCAAATTCTTGAGAAAATCAATGACAATGCCTACAAGCTTGATCTCCCTGGTGAGTATAATGTATCGGCTTCTTTTAATGTTTCTGATTTATCCCCTTTTGATGCAGGAGAAGATTCGAGGACGAATCCTTTCAAGAGGGAGGGGATGATAAGAACCAAGGAAGTCAACCCACGAATCCAGGAAGTCAACGCTCGATTCATATTCCAGTTGGGCCAATGACGAGGTCAAGGGTCAGTAAGGCCCAGGAGTCGTTGGCGGGATTCATTTGCAAGCTTCAAAATCAAATCCAATCCGAAGAGGGCAAGATTGAAGTCAATTACATAAAGGTGGATGTTCAGGAACTTTCGGTCCACCGAAAGTCTGCAGGATTCTTAAGGATAGCCTCAGGCGGGTTCGGCTGATCCCCGTTCGACCGAAAGTGTCACTTCGGTCGACCGCCGAAACACACTGAATCTAAAAACGCGGGATTTTTGTGCAATTATCCAATTTTTAACCTTAGCCCAAATGTTGTAATATATTAACATTTCCTCTTGTGTCAAGAACCCTAGTTTGGAGAGCATTGAATGAGGATTGTGTCAAGAACACTTTGGGTAAGTTAATTCTTCCCTTCATCTTGTAAATTCTTGGAAGTTATTCAACTTCATTTTGAGTAATAGTATTCTTGTGATGTTGATGATTTCCACCACCTTGAAATTTGTTTAATCTTTATCCATTGGGTTTGGTTCTTTAACCTATGAATTTTGGGTGGGATTTAAACTTGGGTTAAGGTGTCCTTTATATCGATTTTAGCTTTCTTGGTCGATTCCAATTAATGTGGGAATTTTTGGTCAATATACCAATGGGTTCACGTCAGTTTGTTAGCTATTTTTCCTAAATTAAAAAATTGATTAGGAATAGAAATTACAAAATCAATCATTTACTTTTGGCTCGATAGTGATAATACTAAAATAAATAATGAATTATATTTAGGATATGTATTTAGTAGCGATAATGATTATGATCCCATAATAGATTATGACAGAAAGAGACGAATCTTTCTTTACCAGTTTTTGAATATTTTGATATCATGAATGAAAGAAATTACATCATGAGAAAACTCAGACATAAGAGAAGTCCATATAAAGTTAAAAAGAATATTAAAAATAAAAGAGGAATTGAGAATGAAAATGAAATTGATAAAATAGGATACCAAGAACAACTTTATGCATCACAAGAATTATTAAAAAGTTTTAAAGAAAATTTGATAGAAAATTTTGTTAGAGGTACTGTAAGATCCATAGTAATACAAGATATCCAAGATATAATTGATAAACTAGAAAAAAGAAAAAAGAACATTTCAAAGTTTAATAAATCATTTGAACCATGCCTGGATATCCTGACTGATATAGATATTATCAATTCTCAAACATTGACAGAATTTGAAAAGTTACTTGAAACTTTATAGATTATTTTACAACTACTTTATACCCTTGTGTTTGTAGTTTGATTTTAAAAATATCTGGATATACAATTAAAGGACTAGATAATTTGTTAGAAAGAATAATAGAAAAAATAAATAAAATTACATCTCAATTAATGGATATGATGAATCATCTGAAGAATATTATATATTTTCAGAAAATTGCGATCAATATATTCTAGACTATTTTAATATATCACAACAAAGAATGGATTTATATAATAAAATCATGACCAATGATAATACAACCTTAATATAATGTCAGGATATATACACTCAAATGATTGGATAACCTGTTGGATAAATTGAAAGAAAAAATGGAAGATATTAAACATCAAATGGAAAGTGAAAATATATCTTCTGAAGAATATAATATGTTTTTTTAAAAAAAAAATACGAACAATATATTGCAGATTATTGTATTTTGCTAGACCAAAGAATGGACTTTATATGCAAAAAGTTTGTATAACAATTTATCAACTTAAAAGTTTAAATTTATGGACACTTCACAAGCATCAACTTCTAATAGTAATGAACATAGACTGTATTTAGAAAACAAAGAAATTTCATTCTTATTAGCTATTGTTGAAAAATCTAAAAATATATATTCAATTGGACATTCTACACTAAAAAATATATATGAAGATATTGACTATTATTGCTTAAATGGAATAGAATTTGATTTTGTCGAAACAGCTAAAAATATAAATATAGTTCAAAGAATTATAAAAAAATACGAAGATATAGAAGAAGAAGTTTCAGAAGGAATAATATTAGGATATAAAACTAAAAAGGATCTTCCCAAATCTTTAAAGAAATTATCACAAAATAAAATATTTTTAGAAAAATTTAAAAGGTTAAAAAATATAAATATAATAAAAAATACTAAATTAAATCAACCTAACTAAGTTAGGGACATAGCTTTCAAGGTAAATAATTCAATTCATTAAGGGTAAAATAGATAATTGACAAATAGATGGTCATTTCGATAAACAGGGATCCCATAAAGCCATTTTAAATCTATGTGCATGATTACTTTTTAAATCTTTTTGTCAGGGTTTAAAATTTAAGGCTGTGCTTGATTGAGAGATGAAAAATGAATGGTAAGAAAATATTTTTTAGGTATTGATTTGTCTGAAAATTATTTTCGTGAAAAATGTCAATTGAAAGTGTTTAATTAAATTAATTTTTCAGGTGAAAAGTGATTTTTTTTGATAATTTTATTGTTTGATTGATATTATTTTTCATAACAAATAAATTAAAATTTAGATATTTTAATCAAAATTTTTCACACATTTATACTTGATAATAATAACGTTAATTTTTTTAAAAAATAAGTTAATTAATAACAAATAAAATGTTCTAACGAGACAAAGAAAATCTTTTTCACCGAAATGTAGAAGGAAAAAAGTTTCCTCTACAAATGTGACAATCATTCAATCAAATAAAACCAAAAGGGGAAAATTGATGGAAAAATTCCATTTTTCTTGGAAAATCTTGGATATCAAATTCACTCTAAATGAAAACACACGATAAACAATGAAAAGAATTATCTTTCAAGAATTTGTAGCGATAAAAAACATACAACACACTAAAACCCAGAACCCACAATTACTGTGATTTTTTTCACAAAATCGAGCACAAATAAGAAACCAGATTGAAATAAAATGAAATCCTCAAGAAATTAAAAAAGAAAAATTGAAAACTTTTGCTATATCTGTTGAAGAACAACTTCTTCACAAAATCGAGCGCAAATAAGAAACCAGAGCTAAACGAACGTAGTTATGACACTCGCGAGTCTCACAGTTCCTTTACAGTCTATCACTTGCATCGACGAACAGGTAATAGCACAGTAGCACTTGCACCTCGTTGTTCATTCCTCTGATCACAATATAATGCTCTAAGAAATTTCTTGCATTTTGAGTTAGTATAGTCGCAATTGTTATGTGGGGACTATGCTTAGTTGGCTATGACCTGTTTGTTGAAACGCCCAAGTGATTGGTGGAACTTTGTTGTTTTCTTTTCTTTCCTTAAGAAATGCACTCTTGTTTAATACAAACTTGAGTGGTATTTCGAAAATTACTTAAAGTAGTTGAGATAAAAATAAATAAAGGATTTACAATCATAAAATCGATTGAGAACCAATTTTTGTTAGTTGTTGCGTTAATTGTTAAAACTTTTTTAATATGCATGGGTTAGTGTATTGGTTTTAAGCATGTGTTTGGTAAAAGAAATAAACTGATTTATAAATCAGTTTATAATTTACACAATTTCTCAAATTACTTTTTAATTACAAATATTTTCTCTTTTTAATTTTCAATCACTACTTTTTATTTCAAAATCATAAATAAATCAATTTATAAACTAAACAGTATTATCAAACGAAGACCCAATTTTTTGTTCATAAGTGTAGAAAGTTAGATTCTTGGGTCAAAAGGGGTTAGCCTTTCTTTGCTAAAAAGGAGAACCTCTCTCTATCATTTTGAATGTAGCAACAGAACGGACTCTCTCCCCTCTCAAAGTCCAAAATTGGTTTCGTTATTCCTTGGGTTTTTGTGGGATTTTGGGTTGATCTTTGGGGTGTAGCAGTGGCGGTGAGAGGTGGTGTCTTGATCGGCTATGGAGGTTTTGGAGTTAAAGATGGTTGGGCTTTTGTGTTGGGCAGTAAATAGATCCGGTGGTGGTGATTGCAGAGAAACTTGCGTGATTGATGCTTTGGGTTAAAATTTGTTGGGGGGAAAAGGTGAGGTGGGCGGTGGTGGTCCAGGAGGAGGTGTGGTGGCGTTGTCAGATTTGTAGGTGATGGCTAGTTCGAGTCTGTGGAATTTGGCCGTGTGTGTTGGAGTTGGGGTGATCGGTTTGTGGTAGTGGCAGTGCTGCATTTGGTTGTTGGTGATGAAGGTGGAGTTTAAACAGAGGAGCAGCCATGTTTTTGGTGGAGGAGGGAGATGTTCTTACCCAGAAGGCTACGTGAAGTTGAGGAGGACTGAGGAGTGAGAGTGATTTGAACAGTAAACATGGCACAATTTTTTAGGTTTTAAGTCGGTCAAGAATTTGGGTTGCAAGAATTACCCTAATTGGATTGAAATGAATTGGACTTAAAAATAATCAAGATTTGGACTAACATGATTTTGGACCCAAAATAATAAAATATTGGACTTAAATAGATTGGACTCGAAATTATTAAAAACTGGATTTAAAAAATGATAAGAAATTTGAAACTTTAAAGTATTTGAGATTTGACTCGATATGAATAGATTTAAATTTGTTTTAAAATGGCTAGACGAACACGCTTTCATTTAAAAAAAAAATCTTGGGTTAAAACTTAGCGATATGTTTTTCGAGAAAAACGATTTTATATTATTTAAAAATTCTCGATCGCTACAACCTTACCCCCTTAAAATAATTTTGTCCTCGAAATTCAAACTTACTTGATCTGGAATATCTGGATACGTAGCTAGAAACTCATCCTCCTTTTCCCAGGTAACCTCATCGCTACCATGTCTACCCCACTGGAGTTTGACTAATAAAATTTCTTTATTTGTTAAAACATGGATTTTTCTATCGACAATGCACATAGGTGCCTTCTCATAAGATAAATTCTTCTGAATCGAAATAATCTGAAAATTTACCACCAGTCTCGGGTCGTGGATATATTTCCTCAATAAGGAAACGTGAAGAAACATTGTGTACGGTCAAGAACTCGGGTGGCAAAGCCAAACAATAAGCCACGTTTCCTACTGTCTCCAATATTTCAAAAGGTCCAATAAAGCGAGGTCTTAATTTTCCTCTCTTGCAGAAACAGAAAGTACCTTCATCGGGACTACTTTCAAAAATACTTTTTCTCTTATCTGAAATTCCAAGTCTTTTCTCCTCTGATCGAAATAACTCTTCTATCTATCCTGGGCGGCTTTAATCTGCAATCTAATCTTCTCGACAGCCTCAAATGTCCTCTCAATTAATTCTAAACCCAATAACTTCCACTCGCTAACCTCATCCTAATAGATTAGCGAGACACCTTCGCCCATACAGTGCTTCGTATGGTGCCATACCAAAGGTAGCCTGAAAACTATTGTTGTAGGCAAACTGTATTAATGGAAGATGTGTCTCCCAATTACCACTTAGGTCTAGAATACATGCCCTAAGCATATCCTCCAATGTCTGAATAGTGCGTTTACACTGTCCGTCTGTCTGGGGATAGTATGCAGTACTAAAATTCAATTTAACCCATAGCTGTCTGTGAGCTCTTCCAAAATCTTGAGGTGAACCTCAGATCTCTATCTGAAACAATGGACGCTGGCACTCCATGAAGTCTAACAAATCTCTCTGACATAAATTTGTGCCTCATACAAAGCCATGTGAATTGACACTTGATAGCTATTGTGTAGAACTCAGTCAATCATCCGACATTGTCCAACTTATTAACTCACTCACTGACCTTCTACTTCCAACCTTTCATAAGATCTATACTAATATCGAAACCACAATATAAATATTAATTGTTTCATTGCTTAACAACTAAAATTAAGAAGATTGATCAAGAATAAAACCTTATGATCCAAAATATAGAAACGCGGTATCAATTCCAAAATATTGAGTACAAATTCAAACTTGGCAGAATCTTTCTAGAAAGATTTACAAACTTGATCATTTCTAAACTTGACTGAAATTTCCTATAAACATTGGAGAATTTAAACTTAAATCCTCTAATCTATACTTATATATCATGAATCAAGTATTTGGTATCACATACTCATCCTAACTAAGGGCTAAGGTACTAATTTAAAGTATCATCATAAAGATCAGATATGATATTCTCAAATCTAAGAAACCTCACTAACTTCCCAATTTGAAGTTCAAGATACAATTTTCCGTGTTCTCCAAAACTTCAATTTATGTCACGCTTTGAACTATACTCTGATTAAGTCTATCACCAATGAATAAGACTTCTGTGAATCATATAGGATTCCTCATCAAGTTTACTTAACCCAAAGATACAATCTCATTATAAGTAAAAGTCACACAAATGGTCATCTTAAGTTTTCCATTATCGTAGCAAAATACTTTACTCACATCTAATGTACAACCAACAATAAATAATCAAAATTGCATCACCAAAATTTTAAATAAATCCATATATCATATGACTAAAATGAAAATTCCCAATCGTAGGTAATATTTCACCATAATTCAACAAATGATCAAGTTAAGATCGATTAACTCAAATATATTCACGCAATTCTTTCACGGGACAACCATAATATCTGTTAACCGTCTCCTCACCATATCTTGTTGTAATCATGTAACATGCCACTTATCATCGTATCATATAACCTCAATATTTAATCATATTAATCTCCCTAAGATTACAATATAATAACCATCCTATTTATCACATAAACCTTTCTACGTCAATATACTCACAAGATTTTATACCAATCTCTCAAACTCAATAAATATTGAATTCTACCATTTGCCACTCTTTCTTAGCAACACACTACTCCATAATAAGTAATCATTGTGAAGTTTTATCCCTATTTTCCTCACAATTCCTATCCACAAGGACAAATGCATAAAAATTCATTTCTTATTTTCGAACCAAGATACCATCAAGAACAATTTCCAAAATTTCAAGGTATGCTCTATCATAAACTTTTCTCCGATCAAATGCACTACTTCTGCAATACTTGTACAAATTTAAGACCCAATAAAAAAAATTTCATCAATTTCATCCAACTATTTTCTCTCATGATATTCTAGTATCATATATAATATTAAAATGAAAACTTAATATACATCAGTGAACCATTCAGATCACAAGGAAACCCTGGTTTATTTTCCATGACTGAGACCCATCATTATTTTGAATTCCACTTAGAACGAAATACATCGTAACTTATTCATGGAAGGTCAACTTATTTTATAATATCAATACATCATCACCTTCAGTTCTCACCATAAGAATAATCACATTATTCCTTATAGTTATATATCGTACCTTTTTATAGTCAAATGACCTTATGACATTCATCATTATATCACATAACCCCAAACATTCAATTATATGTCCCCAATTTCTCAACCTTAATAAATGTCTACTCCTTTAAGGGAATCACACTATAAAATACTTCAATATCTCATATTCATAATAATTGACTTTTCCAAACAATCATATAACATGTAAATAACCACATCTATAACACATATCATCTACCAACCAACATCCTTAATCAATCAACAGTATTATCACATACCATCATAATTTCTAATATTCTCCCATATAATTGATCATTACATACTAATAATCAATTTGTTTCCAAGAATAATTAAGATTCTTCCTGGGAATGCCATAATATTTGCCTTCACTTATCATTCAAAATATAATTGGATATTTCCCAATGTATGCATCAAATCATCACATAACTCTACGTATACCTTGATACCTAAATAGTTGTATACTTCATCTTGTTTTGAAATTGTGGAACAGGGAGAGTATTTCAACAGAACTATATCTATTACACTAATGATTATACTTCGAAGAAGCCAAAAATATTTCAAGAGCAATCATCCTTTTATTCATTTACTAAATCCTGCTTGTGGTGTTAATGAACTCGCAAGTCTAACCTCAAGTTCCTTACTTAGTGGTTTGCTTATAACACTAGGCTCTTAACTCAAAATGATAAAATTCTTCAGAATCTTTGGTAGAGTCTCCCCTATAATTTGGACTTAGCCAACCTGTAGGTATACTTTATAACCAACAATAACAATTTTAAACACTCCACATTTAACCACAGCGATTTAAAATATCAACAACAACTCTAGCAAACTTCAATACCACCAAAAATATCCCAAAGAAAATCAACTCATAACTCCCCAACATAACAATTTTAAATCATAGATTCCAATATCAAAATATCACTTCTTTTAATACATTAAATGGCTCAAATGATAACTCCTTTGTCATGCTTATAAATATATGCCACAAATCATAGTCCCAAAAATTTAATTATAAGACCAAACTACATTATAAATTTCTCTCAAAATAGAGGAGGAATTCACTTACTTAAACACAATATCAAGTCCTTAATACCCAATAATTAAAAACTAAGTCTTTAAATCTATAATTTCATAAATCTTCTCATAAATGTCTCAATAAAATCATATTACTTATAATCCCAAACATCTCCCCACATCCTCATAAAACTGGTTTGCTAGTTTTCATTAATTTATTGGAAATTTTGACAACAAGTGACTAATGGATTGTGCATAAGTTGCTCTAAATCACTAGCTATGGCCTCATAACACGCGGCACAGTAGCCAATAATGTGGTCCTATATCCTAACACGAGGTGTTTGTCTAAACGATAGATATTTCGAAAATAGTGTCTAATCCTCTCTGTTGACTCCTCGTAAATGGTGTCATGTCTAAAATAAGTATGTAAAGTCCAATTAGGGTTGTAATATTTAAATTTTTTGAGGACAAAATATTTTATGAAAATATCATTTAAATTATATTATTTCCCATTATGCTCCAAAACTCGTCTTTCATTTCTCCTTATTTTCGGATGCAATTTCTCATTATACTTCAAAACTCATTTATTTCTTTCTCATTATTTCGGATACTAATTTTCTAATTCTTTCTCGTCTAAATCTCAAAACATTTATTTCTCAAGTATCCGAAATAAATATGCTAAACAAAGACCTTCGGAGTCAGCGGAAGGAATGATGGCAGTGACAAAAGTCATCAAAACATTATTTATTATTGTTTTAGGAAAAAAAAATCTCTTAGAAAATTTTGCAAGTCTACAGAAACGTAGACCCATACTGATACTAAGTTGTAACGCCCCGGATTCTGTAAAACTCAGAACGTCACGTCGTCCTTTTAAAACTAACTATTTAACAAAATATTGCTGAAATAAATTAAATTTTAAATATCACATTTATTTTCAAATTAGTAACAGTGACTCAAATTTAAATAAATTTACTTGAAAACGTTTAATGAAATTCCAAATCTCAACAAGTTGAATTAACAAGGTTCAATAAACATGACTTTCAAAATAACTTAAAATTAATGTTTGCCATCACTGCCTTTTATTCGCCACTGTCTTCGAAATCTGCAGATGTTGTTAAAATAACGGAGTGAGCATTTCAAAAGAAATACTTAGTAGACTCATCGTCAATAATTAATTTATAAGATAATTGAATACATAATTATGCAAATAATATAGTGACATTCTTTTCTTAATCATGGGCATCGCAAAGTGAGTGCATATGAACATATTCTTGTCTTATATGCAAATAAAGCATATAAGTTATGACATGCATAACATAAATTTCTCTTCTAATCTCATAAGAGATATTCTTGTCTTGTCTCATGCAATTAAGCAAATAAATAAAGTAAATTCACATAACACATGCAATTATAATATAAACTAACTAGTGTGGGCGAGTCTACCTTAATTTATCTCGAGTCACGTATAAAGTGGAACGGGAAGTAACCTCAATCACTTAATCGTTCGTACGCTTCGTCAAACCAAAATAGGAAATAAGCTTTGAATTAGTATTTTTAAATTTTAAAGATTAAAGTAATGAAATAAAATTTGAGGACGAAACTGTATTTTTGAAGAAACTGAGATTTAAGAATTTAGGGGCCGAAATAGTATTTTCAAGAACTTAAGGACTGACTATGGATATTTTAAAACTAAAGGGCTGAAGTTAAACATACAAAACATTTCAGGGACTAAATTAAAAGGGTTTAAATAAAGGTGTGGCTTAAATAACACGCTTTAAAAGTATAGGACTGAAATAACTATTCTGAAAGGCTGAGGACCAAAGGGCAACATTAAAAATCAAACTTTTATCTCTCTCTCCATATCTCTCTCTATTTCGGAAACGAGAGGGAGGAATGTGAACCGAGAGAAGGAGGAGCACTAGCTCCTCTCGGTGGCGCTGCCGGAGATCTGATGGTGGTGATGATGCCGTCGAGTATAGTTTTCTATTTTAGGGTTTAGGGTTTAGGGTATATATATATACTATTTTTTTGTTCCAAAAAATATATTGTTATCTATACTTGTGAGGCAATTTATTCAATTAAATAAATTGACAAATAAAAACTATAATAAATAAATTGACAGTAATAAAGAAATTGACAAATAAATATATATACACAATTACATATAAAATCTATATTTTTACATTTCTAAATCTTATGGATCACAATTGTAGGTAAATAAATCAGTAACCAACTTTATCTTCCACTTCTGTATATGTTCTTGATTGATCATCTTGACATCTCGTCCGGTACTCAAGAACTCAATATATTTTATTGCAAAAATCCCGCAATCTCCACTATAAGTTAAAAAAAAACTTTAGTCTTGTAAATGGTAGTAGTATACCCTAGCAGTCAGTGTGTGATGCATTGAGAGTAACAGGAGTAGCTCCCCTTCTGACTGAAGGAACCAAACCAGATTACCTTTGGGAGCTAAGTCGAAGATCTCGGTGGTCTTGTGAGTGGTTGATAAACTGCGATTGCAGTTTTCTTTAGGAAGTCCCATAGCTGTGAGGCTTAAGAGACAAAGAAAACGGTGGATACTTTTCTGGGTGGAAGGTGATGACCCTAATGAATCGACTATGAAGGGGGCTGTTTAGTGAAATAAATGAATATAGTTAAGAATTTAATTAAATACTAGAATACGAGTATAAGAAAATTTATCTGACACCTTGTTTGGAAATCCCCTTGATCCTCTCAATGGCTTGTACATCATCGACATGAATTACAGCACGCTTAGCCATTAGAGGAATAATGAATGCCAAGGGCATCAGAGTTTCTTGGAGCTGGGTCTCTGGGAAACAACCAGGTTCGGAGTCGTACACATACATTTTCGATTCGGCGAACACGACCTCAACAACAATAATGTGCGAGTTCGCGATCACCGGAATATAGATGTGTGTACAACCCGTCCACGACTGGACACACACGGGCTCTGCCCCTACCACGTAGTCCAACATGTAATCTGGCAACACGTACTAGGCAAGGTTGTTTTCGAACATTGAGTACTCAATGTCAACAACATTTTTAAAGCCGCAACACAAGATCACTTGCCCGGGAAAGCCGAACGATTTCGGGTACCTACTAACCCGATCGCGCAGGAACTCCATCGCAAGATCAACATGCTACAACATAAAATATAAGCAAATTAAATATTATTTAATCAACAAATAATACAGTGAGTTCACATAATTACGATTATGCACTCACATCGTCAGCAAGCCAAGCTCCGCTTCTGAGGACTATTGCGAACCAATCTTTGACATCCGATATTGTTGTCTTCCCAATGGCGAAGCGAAACCTGAATGAATAAATAATTAGAGATTCATATATAATCATTTTAACAGTTAAGAAATAAATAAATAAAATCATAAGAAACTTACTTCGACTTAAGTTGAGAGTACCACATATCGAACACTTTTTGCTTTGCCGGATCGACTTCGCGGAATAAGTTGACATAAGTGCCGTCCATGAATGTCCTCTTCTTCGCCTCGGACGTGAAGGGAGAAAACATGCTGTGAGGGTTGTCTTGTCCTCTTACTTATAATCTGCTCCTTCACCTCGACAGTACGTTTCCGTCCCCTCTTCTCGACCATCTCCGTCTGCCGCTTAGTCGACTCATCCTCCGGCACCTCCGACACCTGAGGCACCTCCTCCTCCTCCGCCTCCCGTTGCACCTCCGCCTCCTGATGCACCTTCTCCTCCCGAGGCACCTCCTCCTGCACCCGAGGCACCTCCTCCGCCCCCTGAGGCCCTCCTCCTCCGCCTCCCGAGGCACCTCGTCCTCCACCCGAGGCACCTCCTCCTCCATCCGAAGCCCCTCCTCCTCCGTCTCCCGAGGCACCTCCTCCTCCACCCGAAGCCCCTCCTCCTCCGTCTCCCGAGGTACCTCCTCCTCCGCCATCCCCCGGGGCACCTCCTCCTCCACCCGAGGCACCCCCTCAGTCACATTCCCAGCGACCCAAGTCGGCACCCTGTAAAAATCTTGCTCCGTCATCCGAGCTATCATATCATCTAACTCATCATGCTCGGCATCATATCTGATACTCCATGCCCACCTCGGAGCTCATCCCTAAGGCGTCGACCTTACCTCCGAGGGCGTCGACCTTCACTTCGAGGGCGTCGACCTTACCTCGGAGCTCATCCCCAAGGGCATGAATCTCATCACGAATGACCCCCACTAGACGCTCAAACAAATCATCAATGTGAGGTACTAGGCGCTGAAAACAAAAATGACAATTGATTATTTAACTCAAATATTATAACATGTAAATGTGATATTAAAATACTATAATTTATTGAAAACTGGATCCATGAACATACCGGAGAGTGGGGGAGCGTAAAGGTCCGCGAGATGCCCCCGGTGAATGAGATCTCATGAGCGGCGGGGACATGTCTCTTACTGGATTGCGTTAATCCTAGATATAACAAAAGTGGAAATTAAATGTCGAATATTGTTTATTTAAGATTTTACAAAATTTTCGACAGAGTCTCCCCTTAAAATTGGACTTAGTCACCTTATAAAGGGACATCAAAATATCATAATAAAGCAAAAATATTCAACCACGACAATTCAAAACACCAACCACAACTCAATAATATTCCCATATCACCGACTACTCCAAAAATAATTCTCAACTCAAAAACATATCAAATTCAAATTATAAACTCCAAATAATATAATAGGAAATAAACTAACTCCCAGTAAAATATTATAGTTTATTGAATCCATGAACATACCGGGGGAGTGGAGGAACGTAAAGGTCCGCGAGATGCCCCCGGTGAATGAGATCTCATGAGCGGCGGGGACATGTCTCGTAATGGATTGCGTTGATCCTAGATATAACAAAAGTGGGAATTAAATGTCGAATATTGTTTATTTAAGATTCTACAAAATTTTCGACAGAATCTCCCCTTAAAATTGGACATAGCCACCCTATTAAGGGACATCAAAATATCATAATAAAGCAAAAATATTCAACCACTCAACCACGACAATTCAAAACACCAACCACAACTCAATAATACTCCCATATCACCGACTACTCCAAAAATAATTCTCAACTCAAAAACATATCAAATTCAAATTATAAACTCCAGTAAAATATTATAGGAAATAAACTAACCCCCAGTAAAATATTATAGCTTATTGAATCCATGAACATATCAGGGGAGTGGAGGAGCGTAAAGGTCCGCGAGATGCCCCCGGTGAATGAGATCTCATGAGCGGCGGGGACATGTCTCGTACTGGACTGCGTTGATAGCCGAAAGCTGCCTAGAACTTGGCGCCTCCGTTGCTCTCCAATTTAACATTCGAGGAAATCGCGTCCTCGTCTTAACTGCCCACCTGTCACCTAAGGCGGGAATAACCTCACACGCCCATATCTGTGAAACTTACAATTATTATGACGATGAAAAACATAATAAACTAATTCAAAATGAAAAGTTTAAAATTATTACCTGCAGAGCAAAAGGGAAGCCATACGCATCATACTTTCGGGGCCATTCTCCGCCTTGGGCATCGAATGAGTTTTCTTAAATATGTTAACGGTATCGACATAAATTTTAGACCCCCATGAATAGTTTTTGAAGGCTTCAATATCATCAACAAGTTCCAAACCATATAAGTCGATATTATTCTTTGCTTGCTTGACCTTCACGAAGCTCTCCAGAATATAGACCATGCATAATTTCAATTTGTCCAACATATCGGGACAAGTCTTTAAAGTATTTCAGAGCTCCCCCCTGTAAATGGTCATTTGTTCTTCAAAGTATTTCAAATGAAACCTCGATTTTGAGAGTAATTCGGGCGTTGAGTCCGTTTGGCCATCACACTTTAATCCCGTGATGAGGGAAAACTCAAATGTCGAGAATGTGACATTTTGTCATCCCCGAAGCAAAAACTATATACACCACCGTCTACTGACTTCAGAAGTCGAAGTACTAGAGAATCTATAATTTGAGGTGCAAACTGCATCGTGGCCAATTCTTTGAATCGCCATAGGAATGATTGCTTCAAAATATCTTGATGATACTCATCAAGAGTCTTTAGAACTGCATCGAAGTTACATTCCCTGTACTGGGAAACTTTAGCTGGACGCCCTCTCAGTTCAAGACCAAGAGCATACTCCATCCTGTAATAATTTCAAATGTTAAAATCAAAGTTCAAAAAAGTATGCCGCAATATTTAACCATTCTACATTGTAGACTACCGCACGTAAATGAACAAGTAGGAAAATTAAACATTACAGGAAAAACTTTATTATTATAATTATATTTATTTTGATATTATTAATAAATTTCTTATTTGCATTATGAAATTATAATTACATATCTTATTTTTAATTATTATGAAATTATTAATTCATTTTTATTAAGAAATTATGAAATTGTAATTACATAACTTATTTGTAATTATTATTAACAAATTATGACATTATAATTACATTTTCCAACATTGTGAAATTATTAAATTTTTGTTACAATTATGAAATCATAGTTAACCATTTGTTAATTCTAATTATATTTAGTAATGAAATTATTTTTGTAATAAATGATAAATAATATTAAGAATAAAAAAATTATTTAGAATTTTATAATTTATTTATGATGTAAAAAAAGATGTCGTCAAAAACTTTATTATTATTATTTTTTTTATTATTATGGTTTATATATAAACAATATTAATTATTATTGTATTTTTTTTTTTATTAAAGTTGTGTAATTATAATTATTAATGTTATGCAACTATCATATATATTTTTACATTTATGAAATTATAGTCCATATTTATTATTTCTAATTATTATGAAAAATATTAATAATTTTTTTATCCACATTATTTAATTATTATAATTACATTTATTTTGATATTATTAATAAATTTCTTATTTGCATTATGAAATTATAATTACATATCTTACTTCTAATTCTTATGAAATTATTAATTTATTTTTATTAAGGAATTATGAAATTGTAATTACATATCTTATTTGTAATTATTATTAACAAATTGTGACATTATAATTACATTTTCCAACATTGTGAAATTGTTAAATTTTTGTTACAATTATGAAATCATAATTAGCCATTTGTTAATTCTATTTATATTTATTAATTGAAATTATTTTTGTAATAAATGATAAATAATATTAAGAATAAAATAATTATTTAGAATTGTAAAATTTATTTACAATGTAAAAAAAGATGTAGTCAGAACAGTTCGACCGGACCATTTTGGTCCTGTCGGACCTTTTTCAAAATTGGTCCGGTCGGACCTATTTTGGAAACAGAAATGGTCCGGCTGAACCATTACTTCATCTTCTTCCCAAGCTCCAATAATGGCGGATCAAGAAAAATGCTTCTATAAATCCGAACTCGATTTACATAAGAAAAATTTCAAACTTCAAGTTATAAATCTAGGAATCAAAGCTAATAAAGTAATCTAACATTGTCTAAAGTTTGAATCTTGAACAACCCGGAGTGAAGTTCTTCTTTTGGACGACCGAACTCTAGAAGAATATGGTGAGGAGACTTTGTTTTTCGCCGGACCCGAACTCTAGAAATGGTGAGGAGGCCGGACTCTTTTGAATACTTATAAGAATATTTTAGACTTTGCCAAAAATAAATCGATTTCGTTTTTTTCTTTTTAACTTACAAATGGGTCAAAGGGTATTTTGAAAAATGGGTCGGAGGATCTGGCTATTAGCCACTAATTCCTCGTGTCTACTGTCAAGAATCAATTCTTCAAACTGATTAAAAATCTCAGAACCGTGCTCGATCCTAAACCAAGTTTCAAGTACGCCCAAAAACCCTAGATCTCGAAGCACTAGATTTGGCTATATTGCCACCACAAAACTTAATTCTTACACCACATTTTTAAGTGATTTCTTTATTGACTAAAATAGACATAAAAGAAATTACAAAAATATCCTTTTATTTTTCTTTCACAATTTTAAATACACCACAATCTTTCAAATAAATTTCTTTTCTTTTCTTCTTTATATTTATGGTGACTATATTGCCATCACAAAATTTATTTTTTACACCACAATGTAAAGTATTTTCTTTATTTATAACAATAGATATAAATAAAATTACATACATATTCTTTTAATATTATCTCACTAAAAATAATTTTTATATACATCACATATTTCAAATATTCTCTTATCTTCCCTATGTTTATTTTTCTAAATCATCTTGTTCTTCTTGTTATTTTATATTTTTGTTTTTCAATACCAAGTTAATTAGAATAGATGTCAATACAATAATTTCATATAAGTTTTTAAATAATAACATCATGCAAACATTAACATAAATTAAAGTTTGGACTTTAGGTTAGTGAAAGATTTTTATTGTTCAAGGTTCCCTATATTTTGATATCACCCAGAATTTTAGTTATTTAATTATATTTGATTTTCAATTAAATTTTATATTCGGTTTTCGAATTCTATGATTTTTCAATTACATATATTTGCGTGTTCATACTGCATTCCATCTATCGTGTTTTCAGTTGCATCTAGTATTTAAAAAAAAAATAGCGATTCCAATTGCATCTAGTATTTAAAAAAAAAATGTGCATCAAGTATTTAGAAGCCAATCACCTACTATGTTTATATGAAATTGAATATCATATTGTTTCAATTATCCATCAAACATCAATTAAAAAATGTGTAACATAAAAATTTGAACCTAATTAATTGTAATTAAGGAAACAATGGGTGGCAATGATGAGGAAAAAGGTAGAAATATTGAGAATTTAGGATGATGAGTACTAGGGGTGAACAAAATAATCGAACCAGACCAGACCAAACCAGAACCAAACCAAACCAAGCGGTTTGGTTCGATTTTACATAAAAAAAATAATGATTTGGTTCTTAGAATCAAGAACCATTCGGTTTTGGTTCTGGTTCCGGTTCTCTTTCCAGAATCAGAACCAGAACCAAGAACCAAACTATATATATATATTTTACAAATTAGTGGATATTCATCTCACCAAAAAATTAAAATCTAAAATTATAAATGTGAAATGCACAAAAATGTTATTTAACATACATTTTATCTCATTTCATATTAGACAAAGATTTTAAATCATAAATCTAAATTCTAATTCTAATTCGTTTTTCTTCTTTTCAATTATAAATACGCATTCACACTACTTTACTTACACTCCTATAACACAACAATCGTTGCACTCCTTAGTTACCATCGACGACAATGATGTTTATTTTTTAAAATTTATGTATATATAAACCTCGACCCAATTCATCAATTCTCAAGAGTTAACCCAAACTCAAATTGTAAATTTCATCCCTAACTCACACGGTACCACGGTAGAATGAGACTCAGAATTTCATCGTAATCTGTAACTATAAGTCTAAACTGCCTTTATGTTCGATTCTCTAAATTTCAACAAGTCGACGAGCTTTCTTCAGACTAGTTTCTTCTTCTTTGACTTAGAATAACATGTTATTTTTTCTAAATCTTTGTTTTGTTAACTAAAAAATTCATTTTCTATTTAGTAATGATGTAGATGGATTCTAATGAAGAAGCGGATATGAACATGTTTTAATTTACATTTATTATTTAAAAATTCAAGTAATGGTCTCAGAACCAAACCAGACCAAACCAGAACCGAGCGGTTTGGTTCCATATCTTTGAAAAAACCAATTGGTTCCATTAGTAAAAAACCATCGGTTTACGGTTTGGTTTGATTCTTCTAGAACCAGAACCAAACAAAACCACGTCCACTCCTAATGAGTACACCACAATAAATTTTTTTTTTTTTTTTTGAAGTTTTTATAGGATTAGGAGTATTATTGTAAAATTGTTGCGGTGTAGTTATTGAAAATATATTTTAATTGTGGTGTGATTATAATGTGGTGTAGTAAATAAATTTTGTAATGGTAATATAAATAATTATATACTACGTGCATGTATACGTTCTCTGCGTGTGTGCTCGAGAAAGAAAGATGGGTACAGAAATTGAGCAAAGTAAGGACGATGGGTTGAAGAAAGGGGCAGGAATCAAGCAAAGTAAAGACAACGGATTGAAGAAACTTGAATACTTGTCCTTAGTTTCAAAGGTTTGCACCGAACTCGAGACTCATTCGGGGTTTGGAGATAAGGTTTTAGCGGAATTTATTACCGAGATGGGTAGAAGGTGCGAAACAGTTGATGATTTTGATGCCAAGTTGAAAGAGAATAAGGCGGAGATGCCAGATTATTTCGTTAGAACTCTGCTTACGATTATACACGCTATTTTGCCTCCCAAAGTGAATGAGAAATCGGAAATTGACTTGAGGGAGGGCGAGAAATCGGGGTTTTCAGCCTTGAAAATTAAAGACAGCAGGGATAGGGTGAAGGAACTGGAGAAGGAGATTGAAGAGGAAGCTAGGAAGCAGATCCATGGAGAGGAGGGGGAGGAGGGAAAGCACAGGGACAGCCATCGAGATAGAAGAGAGAGAATGGACAGAGACAGAGACAGAGACAGAGAAAGTGAAAGAGAAAGAGAAAGAGAAAGATATCGAGGTAGAGATAGAGGAAGTGGTAAATACGAGGACAGAGATGATTATGGTGATTATAATGATAGAGGAAGGGACGGTCATGGGGACAGAGATAAGGACAGGGACGGGGGCAGGGGTAGATACGAGAGGAATAAAAAAGATGGATATGAGGAAGGGAGGGAAGATGAGAGGAAAGAAAGGAGGAAAGAGAGTTATAGTAGATCAAATGAGCCTGAATTGTACACGGTATACAAGGGGAGAGTTTCAAGGGTGATGGATACAGGCTGTTTCGTTCAGCTTGATGAGTTTAGAGGGAAGGAAGGTTTAGTACATGTGTCCCAGATTGCAACTAGGAGGTTTACAAATGCTAAGGATGTGGTGAAGCGGGACCAGGAGGTCTATGTAAAGGCGATCTCAGTGAGTGGGAATAAATTGAGTTTGTCAATGAGGGACGTGGATCAGAATAGTGGGAAGGATTTGTTGCCCTTGAAGAGGAGTGGGGAGGACAACGGGTTGAGAACGAATCCTTCTGGCGGTAATGGTGGAGGTACAGGGAGTAGGATTGGTATTTCAGGGATTAAGATCACAGAGGAGAACGACATTGTTCCATCTCGGCGTCCATTGAAGAGGATGAGTTCGCCTGAGAGATGGGAAGCAAAGCAGCTGATTGCTTCAGGTGTTATGAGCGTGAAGGAGTATCCGATGTATGATGAAGAGGGAGATGGAATGCTCTACCAGGAAGAAGGTGGTGCAGAAGAGGAGCTTGAGATTGAATTGAATGAGGATGAGCCAGCTTTCTTACACGGCCAGAGTCGTTATTCTGTAGATATATCTCCTGTGAAGATATTCAAGAATCCGGAGGGGTCTTTGAGTCGTGCAGCTGCACTTCAGTCTGCTCTGATAAAGGAGAGGAGAGAAGTGAGAGAACAACAACAAAGAACAATGCTGGATTCGATTCCGAAGGATTTGAATCGGCCTTGGGAAGACCCAATGCCTGAGACTGGTGAGCGGCATCTTGCTCAGGAGCTAAGGGGTGTTGGTTTGTCCGCATATGATATGCCAGAGTGGAAGAAGGATGCATATGGTAAAGCCCTTACTTTTGGTCAGAGATCAAAGCTGTCTATTCAGGAACAGAGGCAGAGCCTGCCGATATACAAGTTGAAGATTGAACTAGTTCAAGCTGTTCATGAGAATCAGGTTCTAGTTGTCATTGGTGAGACTGGTTCGGGAAAGACAACACAGGTTACCCAGTATCTAGCTGAGGCTGGGTACACAGCCAAAGGCAAAATTGGATGCACTCAACCTCGTAGAGTGGCTGCAATGTCTGTAGCTAAGAGGGTTGCCGAGGAATTTGGTTGTCGTTTAGGGGAAGAAGTTGGATATGCTATTCGTTTTGAGGATTGTACTGGGCCAGAGACTGTGATCAAGTACATGACTGATGGTATGCTTCTCAGGGAAGTTCTGATTGATGAGAATTTGACACAGTATTCGGTGATAATGCTTGATGAAGCTCATGAGAGAACAATTCACACTGATGTTCTTTTCGGACTGCTAAAAAAACTTGTGAAACGGAGACCTGACCTCCGTCTGATTGTTACATCTGCAACGCTGGATGCAGAGAAATTTTCTGGGTATTTCTTCAACTGCAACATCTTCACCATTCCTGGAAGAACATTTCCTGTAGAAATACTGTACACCAAGCAGCCGGAGAGTGACTACCTTGATGCATCTCTCATCACTGTCATGCAGATTCACTTGACTGAACCTGAAGGCGATATCCTTCTCTTCTTGACTGGTCAGGAGGAGATTGATTATGCATGTCAATGTCTTTATGAAAGGATGAAAGGTCTAGGGAAAAATGTTCCTGAGCTGATTATCTTACCAGTATACAGTGCCCTTCCCAGTGAAATGCAATCCAGGATATTTGACCCTGCTCCTCCAGGGAAGAGAAAAGTTGTTGTTGCTACCAATATTGCTGAAGCTTCTTTGACCATTGATGGTATTTTTTATGTCATCGATCCAGGGTTTGCGAAGCAAAACGTCTACAATCCTAAACAGGGACTTGATTCACTAGTGATTACTCCGATATCTCAAGCATCAGCAAAGCAACGAGCTGGGAGAGCAGGACGTACAGGACCAGGAAAGTGCTATCGCCTCTATACTGAGAGTGCTTTCCATAATGAGATGTCCCCCACCTCAATTCCAGAGATCCAGAGGATCAATCTTGGGATGACTACCCTAAATATGAAAGCTATGGGTATCAACAATCTGTTATCTTTTGACTTTATGGACCCACCTTCTCCCCAAGCCCTCATTTCTGCCATGGAACAGCTCTATAGTTTTGGAGCTCTGGATGAAGAGGGGCTTCTGACTAAGTTGGGTAGGAAAATGGCTGAATTTCCGTTGGAACCTCCACTATCTAAGATGCTTCTTGCCAGTGTAGATCTCGGTTGTAGTGATGAGATTTTGACCATCATTGCAATGATTCAGACAGGAAATATCTTTTACCGACCTAGGGAAAAACAAGCTCAAGCAGATCAAAAAAGAGCAAAGTTTTTCCAACCCGAGGGAGATCATATGACACTACTTGCTGTTTATGAGGCATGGAAAGCAAAAAATTTCTCGGGACCTTGGTGCTTTGAAAACTTTGTCCAGTCCCGATCATTGAGGAGGGCACAGGATGTCAGGAAACAACTGCTCTCCATCATGGATAAGTATGGCCTTACATGCTCTTCAATTTACTGTTGATTCATGCTTTTTCTTTTTGTGCTCTTGCACTATTTTGTTTTTTAGTACATTAGATTGTTACCTTAAAATTTTCTTGTTTTTTAGTACATTAGATTGTTACCTTAAAATTTTCTTGTGAATGTATATGCTTATTGTTCATGTTAAAATCTTTCCTTCTATTCCTTTGGATCCATATAAACACTTACACTAGGCAGAAACATCCTCATTTTAATTCGTTCAGATAACCACTATCTTTTTTTGTGTGGAAATAGAAGTGAGGATTTTTTGCATTTCCTTTTTTTTGTTCTTTTTTTGTGGTGGTGGCGGTGTTTCAGAGGATTGCATGTAGGAGAGTGGGAATAACTGCTGAAATTGACACATTAACACTGATGAGTATAAATTTTATTCATACCCGAGCCTTCACAAACCTCAAGCCCGAGCTCTTTGACAAAACATAATCTCCCAAGCAAATGTGTAACCCCGAGAACCATCATGAACCCGAGGAGGCCCTCAACCCCGACCACATAAATATCACCATATATTATATTTTCTATCCCCGAGGAAGACCTCAACCTCGACCAACATAAGCCCGAGGATGACCTCGAGCCCGAATACATGAATATTATCCCATATTACATCTTGATACCCGAGGAGGACCTCAACCCCGACAATCATTTATACCCCGAGTATATCGTTTGTCCTCATCCCCGAGCACTTGAATATTTAGCAACATCACATCATTGTACCCCCGAGCAACATATGAACCTCAAGGCCGAGCACTTAACATTATACCATACACCATATTGAGTACATCCCCGATCACACTAAAAATGCACACTGTAAAAACATTGCCCCGATCACTTATAATACCCTCGATGATAGAATACCCCGAGTACATATATCTCACCAAAAAGTTGCATGATGTACTCGGGGTACATAATGCTCGGGTCATGCCTCTCATTGATCGGGCATGACTTGATCTGACACGTGAAGTATACAACCTCATAATCCAAATATAATTCATCTTCCAACAGAACCCTATCTGGGACTTATAACCTTATCCCTAATAATTAGGAAAATAATTCTCAAAAGGACTCGTGCCTAGTTTCAAGCACTTAAGTCCTACGAGGATTCAACTACATATAGCTATAAATACTCTCCTCTCAATCACAATTCAGGGACACAATTATCTCTACAATTTATAGCATCTTGCATAAATTTTCTCCTTCCTCTTTACTGACTTAAGCATCGGAGGGGCGACAAGGACACACCTCCTTGCCTTTATTGCAGGTATTCGGAGATCCAGATCGTGCTTGTTTACTGTCCAAGCTCGGAATATTCCAGGTGCTATTTTTAGCATCATCATTGGCGCCGTCTGTGGGAACCATTACTAGAAGTCATGGTTAATACACGTTCTGGACTTCCACAAGCAACATTACTTGCTCATGATCATCCTGTTGTGAGGGAGCAGGTGCCCCCGACGTTACCAGCAAACCCTACTACATTACTAGGAAATCAGACATCACACCCCCAACCTTCTGTTGATACCCAGGCAACATTGGAGGAACTTCGTCAACAAGTCGCTGCATTGACTCAGTTGCTCACGCAGCAGAACCAACGTACGCCAGCACCCGAGGAAGGGAATGCTTCACGGGTCCAACCACCGAACCATACTGCTAGGGCAAGTACCTCGGGACTACCCCCGTCACCACCGAACATGACAAGTTCAAGAACAGTCGCCATGCCCCCTGTCGAGCTTGCGAGAATTATCCAGGAGGGAATAGCAGTCGGTATACGACAAAATACTCAGGTCCCAGCAGGTTTCACCCCGAACACTCCATTCACACCAGGGGTTTTAGCCTTTCCCTTACCAGACAGGTTCAAGTTCCCGAGGATAAAGGAGTACGATGGTATAACCGACCCCGTAAATCATCTCAATGTGTACACTGACGTCATGAATTTGCAAGTTTCTCCCGATCAGGTCACGTGCAAGGCGTTTCCACAAACCTTGACCAGTGCTGCTAGGGATTGGTTCTCAACTCTTGAACCAAACTCAATTTCGACATTCGCAGATCTTGCCAATAAGTTCTTGACTTTCTTTGCGAGTAGTAAGCGCATAAGGAAAACGGCTGCCTCGCTTATGAGACTCAGTCAAGGACAAAATGAAACACTGTGTGAATTCATGACCAGGTTCAATGCTGAAAGACTACAGATCCCTGATCTTCATATCTCTGCCGCTGTATCTGCTCTTACTCATGCTGTAAGATGCGAGTCTTTTAAGATGTCTCTATCGAAAACACCATCAAAGTCGGTGACCGAGCTCTTTACTCGAGGAGTGAAGTACATCAATATGGAAGAAACAATGTACCCCAGGAAAAATAGCCCGAGCACTGAAAATTCAGATCATATAGAAAGTAAGCTCGAACACAAGAGACAACATGACCATGGTACATGGAAAGATCAGGCTCAGGGCAAGCAAGAGCATGACCCTCCTACACCCTTTACACGTCTGAACGCCACAAGGGCAAGTATCCTCATGGAAATCAAGGATCTGGAGGAGTTGAAGTGGCCATCAAGAATCAAGTCTCATCCGGACACGCGAGATAAGAGCAAGTATTGCGAATTTCATAATGACCATGGGCATACTACCGAGGAGTGCCATGCATTAGAGCGAGAGATTGAATCCTTAATAAAAAAAGGGGTTTTTAAAATCTTACATCAGTACTGAAAAACGCCCAAGGAATGACCACGTTCAATGAAAGTCCGAGGATGAAAAAAACCCACAGCTTAAACAGTAAACGTCGTCGTTGGTAGGACAGCATCAGGGAGAGACTCACACAACATCAGCCCAAGCCTTGCTAGATACAGATCATGCGTTATTTTATAAGTTGTATGAGTTTTCATACCCTAGTCTTTACCATTTTTTTCATTATTTCGTTTTTCTTTTCTTACATATAGTATCAAGGGCCTACGTGCCTACCTTTAATTTCACAGTAGATAGGTTTGTCTATATAGGCGTTAGGGGATATCATCCTCAAAAAATTAAAATTGCTCCTTCATCGATGAATATACAAAGCCTTGTCCCGCGCAAGCCCTCGGCACTCAAAGCCTTGCCCCGCGCACCCCGTGCAAGCACTCAAAGTCTTGCCCCGAGCAAGCTCTCAAAGCCTTGCCCCGCACAAGCACATAAAGCCTTGTCCCGCGCAAGCACATAAAGCATTGCCCTAAGCAAGCACTCAAAGTCTTGCCCCGCGCAAGCACACAAAGCCTTGTCCCGAGCAAGCACTCAAAGCCTTGCCCCGAGCAAGCACACAAAAGCCTTTCCCCGAGCAAGCACTTAAAGCCTTGCCCCGCGCAAGCACACAAAGTCTTGCCTCGCGCAAGCATACAAAGTCTTGCCCCGTTCAAGCAGACAAAGTCTTGTCCCGCACAAGCATACAAAATACTTACTTGCGCAAGTACACACGGCCACCTTGAGCAATCAAGTAATCAAATTGATATAATTAAGTCCTCAAGTATACATAAGCTCGGATTTATTACTTAACATAAGCTCGGGCTTATTCCTTACCTAACATAAACTCTTGTTTATTTCTCCTTAACATAATCATCACATCATGATGCCTAACTATTACGCATCAATCTCTCCCCTAAACTCGATAATGGATGCGCGGGGGCCTATAATGAGTATAAATTTTTAGCATCATCTAAACCATTCTGGAAAGTAAAAGGGGGGAGATAAAAATTATCTGAGATGACTTCTTTTGCCACATCCAGCATAGATTCTTAGGTGATGCTCATAACTTTTGAACATTTTCTAACTGCAAGCTTAGTATCTGCGAAAGATGACCTGCATTTATGATAAAGTAGTTCTAGGTTCACAAGCTGCAGTCTCGGTTTATATTTCCTTATATGTTTCTATGTCATGCTTTAGAACTAAGATTTGAAATGTATTGTTTTTCTAACTCGCGCTTCATGTGTTCAGGTACAAATTGGATGTTGTCTCTGCTGGCAAAAATTTTACGAAGATAAGGAAGGCTATTGGCGCCGGGTTCTTTTTTCATGCGGCGAGGAAGGATCCACAAGAAGGTTATAGGACACTTGTTGAGAATCAGCCAGTTTATATACATCCAAGCAGTGCTCTCTTCCAAAGACAACCAGATTGGGTTATTTACCATGAGTTGGTTATGACTACAAAGGAGTATATGCGTGAGGTAACAGTCGTAGATCCGAAGTGGCTTGTTGAATTGGCACCAAGATTCTTCAAGGTGGCGGATCCTACAAAAATGAGCAAGCGCAAGAGACAAGAGCGCATTGAACCCCTATACGACAGATACCACGAACCTAATTCTTGGCGTTTGAGTAAAAGGAGGGCTTAATATGTGCTGCTTCTACATTCCTGTTGGTCAGTGTTACGTCTACATGACCTTTAATATCTTGCTGTAACTTTAAATTTTTGTGGTGTAGCACGAGGCAACTCTTCATCCCTTTCTACATCCCTCAGTATAGGAACTGGAGGGTTTTTTGTTGGCTGTGGCTTACTAATTGTACTTGGGATTAAGAAAAAAGCATTTTGTTCTACCTTCGGTATCATCTGCTAGAGTAGACTTAGGAGAAAAAGATGAAGGCCGATGGAAGATTCCGAAGATTTATTTATTTATTTCTGATTAACTAAGTTTGGATATAATTTACTTACCAGGGGTAGTTTTATGAAGTTTTTGCTGGCGTTCAGCAGTTTGACGAAGTTTTTACTTGTGTACTTAGTTGCTTTCCAAAATATGATGCATATAATGAAATAAGGTCCTTTGCATCTTTTGAGCTGTTGTCATTGATAGAAATGCCGGGTTTTCTTTTTTTAAGGAGGTGAGGGATGAAGATGAACCGACTTCTCATGCTTATTAGTCAAAAAATGTCTTTCTTTTAAGTTTCTAGTCTGTTCTGCTGTATAAAGTTGTTGCGGTAAATTATTATGTACCAAGGATGTCAAGAAGAAATGTTTCCAAGTTGTATACCTTTTCCTTCTTTGTTTATTTGTCGCAGAGCGTTTGTACTAGTGGGGCACACAGATGGTACGGGGGTTCGGGGGTAGCGCCTTCGAAATTTTTTTTTGGTAAGAAGAGATCGAAAAATGAAAAAGTATTTGAAAATATTCAATCCTCAAACAAATAAATAATTTTAATAATCTTGTAAACTTATAATATAATTAGCATAAATCACACTGTTCCCAAACATTTTTTTTTTTAAGAAGAGACTAAAAAATGAAAAAGTACTAGAAAATATTCAATTCCCAAACAAATAAATAATTATATTAACCTTACACACTTATAATATAATTAGCATAAATCACATCCCCCACTGTCCATGGTTCCACTTTCATTGGTGCACTATTTTTATATAAAAATATATATATATATATATATATATATATATGTAATATATCATCTTTCTGAGTCCTGAGTGCACTGCAAAGGTGCACTATTATATTTATATCTTAATAAATCAAGTTTGAAGATTAAAACAAAAAATTTACCTACAAGAAAAAGAAAAAAAAAATTCAAAATTTTACTGGAAAACGTGCCCCAGGAGGCCCCACCCTGGGTCCGCCCCTGATTTGTCGTGTTTATCAACATCTAAAAATAAAAATGTACAAGAGAATGTCATCTTGCTCGAACGTTTATTGAATTTGTGGAAGAGCCGATTTTACTCATCTCATCTTGATTTCAGCAGGAGTGATCTCTTGGGGGCCCACCACGGCACGGGCTGGAGATCGAAATTTATAGATTTAACGTGGTCTAATAATGTACTGAATTTTTAGGAACTTTTGAAATATTTCTTTGCCGAGTAGAACTGTAGGCACAATTTTTGCTATTGGATTCTCAGTTGACTTGAAATCGAATCTCTCCAACTGACAAAAGCCGTCCCCCCTTCTTTTGACGGTAACAATTAGAGAAAGTGTTTCAAAAATAAAAATAAAAATTGTGAATGTAAAAAATGGCAATATTTCGTCTGTCCATAAATAAAAAATGGTTGACGAGAATATTTAATTAGACGAAATTGTTGATTGTTTAAAAATATAGTCTAATAAAATATTGTCACGTAATCGTTTATAAACAAAATTTATAAACTACATTTTGTCAAATGATAAATTAATAGCACAAACTGTCTGTAATGTTTGCAATTCTTGTGAAAATAGTTCATGATCTTTCAATTATTATTATTATTATTATTATTATTATTTTGCGACAATTGTCATTCCGTCAAATACTGTTAAATTCCACCATTAAGAAAATAAGTAATTGGCGGTTTGACACATTGTATCCCTAATGTTTACATGCTTTGTAAAATACACCCCCATCCTTTTATTTTGACACACGACATCCCTTACTCTATACATCATCTTCACCACTTCTCCTTATAAAATGACAAAATTACCCTTCCAAAGAAAAAAAGAAGGCGTGGAAAAAATTGCTCCCATAACATCATAAAATCAATTTTTTAAAAAAGTATAAATGAGTCATAATTGAACAATTAAAACAATTAAAAATAATAAATAAATAAAAATAGTAATAAAGTGTTTTCATATTTTAATTTAAAATCATATAAATATATTAACGAATCATTAATTTAATAAAATCATTTACTTCATTAGTTTATATAACTTTAAAATTCATCCCTTGTTTGGTTCTGATTAAGTCTAAGTCTAAGTCAAAGTCAACAAACCACACATTTTATGCGACTCACAATTTTTTATTCACTTTTATCAAGATTTACTAAAAAACTAATTTTAGTTTATACAAAACAAGGACTCAAAATACTTTTTAGCGTGACACTCTTTTTATTGAACTTAACATCGTGACAGTTTCATGTACAATTTGAATTTATCATTGAACATATCAATTCTGAATTCAATCCCAAAATTGATAGTATTTATTCGATCAATAACAATTTATATATTATTTAATCGGGATAAGGATGAAAATGTCAAAATTCATTTTTTTTTTCTTTTTTTCTTTTAAAGAGGGATGGTAAATTTGTCATTTATAAGAAAAATGATGAAAATGATATATTTAGTAAGATTTGAAGGATTTAGGGACGTATTTGAACTGCCTTTGTTTGGTAACACAGTTTGGTTAATAAACTGGTTTATTTATGATCTTGAGGTAAAAAATAGTGGCTGAAATCTTGGCTCCGTCCCTGGTTGTAGGTGTTGCTTTTAGAATTATTTTGCTTCATCTTATCTTATCTATGCTGGTGTTGCTATTCTTAAAGAGTATTCTGTCATCTCAAATTTCAGTCTTGGGGCTGCAGAAGTCGATTGGAACATTAAGCATATTAGTGAGATTTTACATTTTGTTTACAGTATGTACCAGCATATCTATGGTAATGCATTTTGATAGAATATATTTCGCCTTTGGCTTCGATGGAAATGAAATGTATAAAAATTGAAGTTTATGTATTACAAGTACTCCATCATTCACTTTATGAAAGAAAAGTTAAGGGAGCAGTGTACAGCAGACTTTGACAAAGCAAAGGGAAAAGACACAGACAAATACATGTAGCAGGTTTAATACATGCCTATTTTGCTATAACACTTATTGGCACGTTATCTTAGGTGACTGGATAATACAAGATAGTATAAAGAAGAAAAGAAGCTGAAATCTTGTCTGTTATTCCGTCTAGTGTGTCCAATTTGGCGTTCTGAACACGTTCTTAGTGTCCATTTTCCATGCTTTTCATGGACTCGAACCTGAGACCCTTGTCTTCGAATTTAGTTTTGGTATAAAGGTTTAGGTAATCTTGGAAACGGAAATGATCGGGTAATAATAGCTTTGGAGATGGAGAAATTATTGCATCACCAGCAGGGTTATAGAAGGTGGCAATGGAAAGCCTGCTTCCATCCTTCATAGCCATGACTCGGTGCAAAGCACTCTTGTAAGTTCCATTACTTACAATTTCCACCTGATCACCTGTATTTACGAAAATTCTGTTGTTTATTGAAGGTGGAATTTTCACCCATTTTCCGTCTTTGAAAAATTCAAGGCCAGGGACTTTGTCGTCTTGGAGCAGGAGAATAATGCCACCAGCATCTGTATGCTCTCTGAGTCCTCTGATGAGTTCAGGACGAGGGCATTCAGGATATATTGCTACTTTCGTCCCCACAGAAGGACCGCTGCCTCCTGCAAATGCTTCCATTATGGAATTCTTCTGTATACTCAGGTTCTCACACATGAGCTCTGAAAGGTTTTCAGCAAGCTTGATCAGTTGATCAATGTACGCATCCATTGTTTTGCTGCATATATGTTTCATTATTAGTCCAAATGAGTTAAATGATTGGTTATGTCTATCGTAGTTTGAAGAATATGTATTTGCATGTTTGGTATTCAGTATTGGACATGATTGAACAATATAATAAACATCGAGCTTACCTAAGGTCTTTTGACAGGGTAAGCTCGTTGATGTTGGAGTTTGGACGATGCCAAGCGAAGAAGGTGGTTTCCCAGTCTTTGCTGCCGATATACTTGTTGCTTGCCAAACTCTTTGCTGTCTGTGAGTCATAGAATTTACCTTTCATATTCTCTTCATAATGTAGATTCACCAATTGCTTCATTTTCTCCATAAGCTCTTTGTCTATTCCATGGTTCTCAATCTGCAGGTACATAACATGATATCAAGAACACTTATTTTAGAATGTGGAATGTTTGGTGGATAGTACTAGATGGAATTAGACAGTATAGTCAACTGTCCAATCTACCTTACAAAACATAATATAAATGATTTCAGAGATATTTAAACAACATTTCATTACCATGAAAAAGCCCCATTTTTCGCATGCTTCGTGAAGAAGTGCCATTGCTTCACCTCTATTCTCACCCTCAATCTTGCTGAAGTCAATCACAGGGATTTCCATTTCCCCTTTTCTTCCTTTTTTTTTTTGGCTGAGAAAATATAATAACCTTTTTCAGTTTGAAGTTAGGATGAGGAAGATATCTGAGTGGATGGAGTATATATAGAGGTCTGGACACGGGAAGTGATGGATTATTTTAATAATAAAATTAGGCAGTTAGATTTGGAGGATGGATAGTTGAACGTGTACCATGTGTGACCCTCATTGAAAGGAAGATTTATTTTTGAGTTCTTTGGAAAAAGCAAGGAGGGTTAGAGTCCAAGTTCAGATCATCCCTCAACCACGTGATTTTTAGTTAATTTTCAATTAATTGACTATGTATCAGATCTCTTTGTATGGAAGAAACAATATCAAACTTTTAAATAAGGTGTCTTATATTCATGTGTTGCCGCTATCTTTTTATAAAAATTGTGAACGTGTTAGATCATTAGTTAATACCTAGTTCGATCAAGAGGGACGTGTTGAAGATTAATTCAACTAAAATAAAACGTTTTCATCGTCGTCCTTTTATTTTTCTGCATATCACAGTGAAGAATATCCCTCATAAAGTCTTTCAAGGCATGTGATGCCTTCTTGAAATCTACATTTTACATGCCAACTAGATTTTGTATAATGTTTTTAGTGATGGGAACTTTACACAAAATTAGCTGTCCTTGTTATTTCAAAACCAGGGGAGGTATGTCAATTCCTTGACATGTTTATCCTTGAGACACGTCGATTTAACTGAACGGAACCCTTGAGTAGTTGAGTTGTGCTGATTAATGGAAGGTTAAAATTGTAATAATCGCGTTAAAAAACAATGAAGCTCGAGGGCGTGCATATATAAGTCAACATTTTTTTAAAACCAGGGGCAGTATGTCACTAATGAGATAGCCTTCAAGGGGTAGTGGGTAGTGGGTTGGGGGTGGGTGGTAGTTGTCAAGGAACCCAATTGCTCTTCCAGTGGGCGGTTTAAAGTTGGGTGGCATATTGTATTTGATTTGATTATGATTTTCAAACTAGGAGTCCTAGTCTAGTAGTCAGTGTTTTTTTGGATCATCTTGTATATTCATCACCAATCATTGAAATGTATCTTTGCTTTCAAAATTTGTCAATGCCTATATGCACTCCATGATCAGCTTATGCTCTTTAAGGGGACACTTTTTTTATTCCTTTAGTCCTTCTAGAAATAAAGGTGTGCCTATATAGAATAGTATAGGCTTAGAAATTGAATTTTTTTTTTTTTTCATTTAAATGGGATTTTCACAGGGAAAACTTTTGTGTTTGGAACTATTAAAATATCTATTGGGTTGTTTTTGGATTTAGATTAGGGATTTTGAAAGGTTTTAATAGATCTAAGTCGTTACAATAACTCGAGTATAGGTTGTGATTATTTGTCAAATTTATTCTTGGAGGAAATTTCTTCTTTTAGCAAATAGCACTAGAGTTCTATCAATGTTGCTAAATCCAACCTTGTCATTTATGGCACGACTTGGATCTTGCTATGTAACAAAATAGAGTAATGCTATTTAGCACCGTTGGTGCTAAAACGTCAGTCTATGAGGCACTACGTGATATTAAATGAATCGATGATATCTATAAGGTACCCATTATTTATAAAAAAAAAAAAATTCGAAATTCATTTTTAATCACATTCTACTAATAAAATAATTTACACATAAATCCAAAAAAAATTTATACTTTTTAATCACACATTTTTCAAAAATTTATTATTACAAACCACATTATTTTGAATGATGGGTCTCAAACATGGGCTCATTCTACTTTTTATTGAGCCTACCATTTTGCGTTGGATATACCGTGTTGTAATATCAATGTTGCTAAATAGCTCATAGCATTATTTTAGAAAATAAAGTAGTCCGTAAATTAACTTTTCCTTTTGATCGTGTTCATTGTTGGAATGATGATAATTAATTAATTTTTTTTTTTATCTTGTCTGCTGTTCGATATGATGGAAATAAATAAAATATCTTTGCTTTTCATTAAAAAAAAAAAAAAAATCTTTTTAGACCAAATCCCTTAAGAGGGTAGAAAAAGGTGAAGTTTTTGGGAAATGGCTTCTGTATTAGTGTATTGTCTATGTAGATTAACCCCACTCGGATGCCTTAATGGTGGGATTAGTTTTAGAGCATGTCTGGTAATAGTAGTTTTGGAAGAATTTTGAGTTTTTGAAAGCGTGTAGTTAAAACGTGTGAAAAATGACAAATCTCATATAAATGTGGTTAAAAATAAATTTGAAAGGGGTGGAAAAAATCAATAGGACTAAAGAGGCTCTTAGTTTCGACTTCAAAATTATAGAAAAATGCTAAAATCATCTCGAGACTTACCTCCGAGGTGACCGTCACCTCACATGGAAGGCGGGGGTCCACTTTTAACATGTGATTGTAGCATCACCCAAAATTATATTCCCTGAAGTCATCCACTCCCCAACTAGTCAACTACCAACTTCTTTGAATGGAAAAATTTTGGTCTAAATCTAGAAGCCTTTGAAAACCATTATTTCGTAAATCTTTGTAAAAGACTAAAAGATGACTCTTTGTTCAGCGAGATGTATTATTATTTCAACCAAAACAAAGATGGAATTTTGTTCTTCTATTTTGGTGTTTTCAATTGATCCAGCACGACAAAGATACCGGAATAAAATTCTATTGAAACAATGGTCAAAATACCATTTTCCCCATGGATTGATATTTGATAATAATAATAATAATAATCATCGGGCTACTAATTTAGAAAACTAATCAAAGTAGTTCTCTATAATTAAATTAAAAAAATATACCCTTGCATCATGTATCGATTTCTTGCATATCTCTATGCCCTTGTTTGGTTTTCATTAAAATTTATTTTTTTACAGTATTCAATCTCAATCATCTATCAAAAATTTAGCCCATAATATTTAACTTTTTAACCAAATCTCAATCATCATTCTTTTAAAAACCACTATTCATTTAAAAAAAAAATACTCATTTTAAACAATATCAAACACTCTATATTTTCTTATATTGAAAAAAATAAAGTTTTTCTTTTGTCAAAATTTTTATTATATCGATCTGAGTGCCTTAAAGAGGCAAAACAAATTCGAAAAAGTAAAAAAGCAATTCAATGGAGTAATTGAAACTCAACTTCTGGAAAATGTTCAATTTTCTTCTTGGAATGCAGTGTTTAGCAAGCTTTTGGGATTTTTCGCATATAAGAACCTCTGTAAATGCTACAATATTGAAGGTTGAGATCTTAAATGGCAGAAAAAGACAAAAACCCAACAATGTTTATCATTAATAGTTTCCTAGAGTTGTAAATATTTTATGCTATATGTATAGATAGGTTGACTGACTGAGTCACAGATTGCATTGTTGACGGCAATCCGTTCTTCTATACATCACATCACTTATAAAATCAACAGCTACAATTTTACAACATGCACTTCTATCAATCTATCTAACAAAATCATCTGAAATAGAATTTTCCATGTTTCCCTTTGGAATAAAAATGAATGACTACAAATGAATGAATAATAATCCATTACTTCCCAATCCTATGTCCAATAAAGAATACTTCTTCTCTATCTACTAAAATATACTTCTATTCTCCGCCAACCACTCAACAACGCCAAAAAAGTAAGGAAAAATAAAAGTCAGTACGAGGACTTTTGCTTTACGGAGTAATACTGAAATTGTCATCTTTGTGTAGAGAGACGAGTCTTGATTGGTTTTAACTTGAGTCCCATGTTTTCGGGAGAGAGAAGCTCGGGTGCAATACAGGAAAGAGGACTCCTTGGGCTCCCACTAATCTTAACCGGTCGACACAGACCATATCCCATGAGAAAATACTCCATTGGCATTAACATTGCATGTGGCTGCTCCTCCGTCACCATTGATCCACAAGCCTGAACCTGTACAGAACAAAATTTCATCAACATAGATTTGGCATATGGTGAGCAGTTGTGAATAGAATTTAGCCCCTCTTTGGTATAGATTAAAATCAGATTTTAGTAGATTTTGATAAAAAGTTGATGAGATGTATGGTTGAAAAACTGTGAGTACTATAAATATGTGATTAAAATTAATTGTTAACTTTGAATTGAGATTAAAATTGGAACCAAAAAGGGTCTTAGCTCGTTTTCTTTCTTAATGCGGTGTAATGCAGTAAAATCCACCTTACCAAACAAGCCATTGATGAATTTCATCGAGTTCTCTGAACTCTAATACAGAAGCATTGACTCTTAAAAATGTTGATATTCTGTCTTACATACAGGAACCTGGGTAAGTAGAAAAAAAAAAAAAAAATTCTGGACGAAATCTTAGATGCGTATTCTCTGTATCTATCTTAAACGCTTTACTCCTTGAATACGAAGAGCATTATTATAAAGAAGGAAGCAATTCCAAAATGGCGACGTGTAAAATAAGGACAGGTTAAGCTTTGCCAGAATCGTTTTTCAAGGGCGAAGCTATAAGACCATTTCTTCCTAGGCTTGGCCAGACAATGCCAAACCTTTGAACTTGCAGAACTCATCCATGATTAAAATATGAGATTGACTTGTCTCCGCCCAACGGGCCAGATTTTTATAAGCGAACCAATTTTCTTGGGTCATTGATCCAAGATGCATCAATGGAAACTATGTGTCATAGATGAAACCATCTAGAATCAAAATATGTTTAGAATCCTTCAATGGTGAGGTGAAATTTGTTCCAGAGAAGTAAAAAAACTGAAAACTTCGTAGGCTTGAGATATCAATAAATACCCAAGGAAATCATGTGAAAAGCAATTGAAATTATAAACCCTGGCCAAATTTTTGATCTTCATTTTTTAGCCCTTGACGGAAAATTGTCACAGTGAGGAAGCTCTCAAGGTGTTCCAGTGACCAGATAAAGGCTATAGAAGGGCGATTCAACAAAGAGGTGGAAACGGATACAAGTTTTCGAAATCAACCAGCATAACACTGAACCGGTTTATTTCATACCTCAACTAAGGCACTGCATCTTCCGTCCAGTTTAGCAGCCATTTGCAGAGCTTCGGATTGGAAAGGAGAGTTCTCTCCAACGAATATCAGCGTTCGGCATCCAAGTGTTTTTAGACCTTCACTGATGTCAGGTCTCCTGCTCATTGGCAAAATGAAGCTGAAGGGGGTGAAATTTTTAACAATAAATGGAATTCTAAGTAAAGCTCAGCTTTCTTCTTTTACCTATCTAATGCTTGTAGAAACCGCAAGACATTTATGCTCCGCCTCTCATCTAGCAACTGAAGAAAGCATAAACAAATGAAAAGAATTTACACTCAAATTAAGCTCCAAAAATTGTAGTTTCACAAAAATAAATGTGTGAGAGAGAGAGAGATGGCATTGAAGCACTAACTCTTCTGCACGCTTGAACTATATCTGATTCTGGAACATCAACACTACCAAGAACTTCCTGGTTCAATTAAAAGAAAATTCTGTATTAAGTCAAATATCCTAAAATAGAAAGATTGACAGATCGTGGAGAGGTGGGAAGATGGTGACTGAAAACAAATACTAAATTACCTTGCTGAAATACCGAGAAAGTAAATATTCCTTTAGCAGCCCACACATGCCATAGAAATATAGCAAATTTGACATCACCTACAAATTTTTAATTATCTCAACATTCTTGGGAATTCCTTTTAGTAAAATATGAGTTATAGAAGGGAAAACAAAATTTACCTTGTTATGAAACCATTCAGTCCAAGATGGAGCTTTGCATAGAGGGGAAACAAGAATCAAACCAAGAATCCGCTCCTTGTATTTCATCTGTGACATACAATCTCAATCAATGACATAAAATTTTTAAGAGTCTATTGCTGAAACAGCTAATAAACCGTACAGCAAACAAGGTGAGGATGTAAGCACCAGCCGTCACACCCATGCCCATCACTGCATCAAGCCTGAACAAAGTTAAAATCGTCTTATTAGGAACAATTTTAGAATGATGACTCAAACGTGAGTAACAAGCGAAAAAATCCATTAATATAATGGAACGTGACTAAGCCGTATTTTGATAAATTTGGGGTCCGTTTGATTCACCGGTCTACCAAGAGATCTATTACAAAGAAAATAAATCCTCTACAATCACATCAAACCATGTAAACAAGGTGAGCATTGCATGTTTTGTTTTATACACACGGTACATATTTTAAGGATGAATATTGGGGTGATACAATAACAAGCACTCTCTCCGTCCCATAAAGATAGTCCCCTACCCAATTTCACACAGATTAAGAAATGTCAATTAATGTTGTTGAAAACATAAATTTTACAATCATTTTTCCTAATATACCTCTAAGCCTTTGTTTGGCAAAAATATGTTTTTTTAAATTTTTAAACAACACAATTCCCCAAATCACTTTTTAACCACACAAATTTTCTCTTTCCATTTTTCAACCACATATTCTACCTCGAAAACATAAAAAAAACATGTTTTTAAACATACAACTTCTAACAAACAGAGGCTAATAAATTTATATAATTTTCCATAAAATTGAAAGAGTAAAAATTTGGTTAGACTAATAAAAAACAAAGTAAATAAGGGCAAAATGAGACGTAAAATATTAACTTCACTCTCAAAATAGAAAGTGGACTATCTTTGTAGGACAAACGAAAAAAGAATAGTGGACTATCTTTGTGAGACGGAGGGAGTATTATGATTCATGAATGCCTATATAGTTTAAACAATCTTGAAACTCATTTTTCTTGTAAGTAGGGATTATAAGTTTTACAACACCTTTTTATAACACCTTTTATAAGTTCAAATGGCATCTTTTTACCTTACATTAGATAAGCAGTACAAGTAGTTTCTCTATTGATATGTAACTCATCGCTTGGGAGAAAATCTCTTTGATTTCCAGATTAATGCACTTTTTTTTTTTCAATAGATTTACTTGCTTTAAACATACTTCCATTCTCCTCTCATATCAAAGATAATCTGTGAGCTTTCACGGCATCCTTAATGCAAAGATAACTATGCGATTTCTCATATCCTTGTGCTTGGGACTCCCAAATCACCCTCTTAGCTTCCAATTTAGCAATTGTCAGATGCTTGGGACTCCCAAATCACCCTCTTAGCTTCCAATTTAACAATTGTCACATTCTGACAGGAATCTAATTAAATAGAACACAAGCAATAAAAATATGACATCAAAAATTCATGTAGATTACCTGAAATAGTTTAAAACCTCGAGAATCTGATCCGTTAAATCATCAACAGAAGGCACCGGATCTTCAGGACAAAGTGCTGCAGCTTCCAACTGAAAGAGCTCATATGAAGTCCCACGATAAAGTCAACATGAGTTATAAAATGCAGTAGAAACATGTGTAATATAGTTAGTAAACAACTGGTACAGGTAAGATGCCAAAGTATTTACACAATCACAGATGGATTGGCCAAATTACAGACCTCGTGCCCAGGTGGAGTAATGTGGTAAATGCAAAAATTGTGAAGCAGCAAAGATGCAGCTTCAGGACAGAAGAATAAACCTTGGAAACAAGACATATCTGCATGAAATATAACATCCCAATGAAAAAACTTACCACACTGCAGCTAAAAGAAAACTCATTGCTCAAGATTTTAAAGCTAAATATTAAAAAATGTGACTAAAGACAAAATGAACCACAATTACAATCAGAGAAAACTTATCACTCACGATTTAAAGCTAAATCTGGATAAGTGATCAGAGCTGGCTTATCTCGGTCTCCATAAACTATAACAGAGAGAGAACCGCGGCCAGTCCGTATAATATGTTCCTGAGTGAAAAATAATGTAAGCACAGTTATATACAAAATTTTACTAGTAAGAAAAGTAATAATACTCATATTGTAAAAAATTACAATAAGACTGAAATTGCTGCTGTATCAATAACATTTGCACAAAAGAAAAGGACCAAATGCAGTAGAGGAAAATTTATAAACATTATTATTAAATAGAAGAGAGGAAATGATAAATGGCTGATATGTTACATTTCTTTAGAATGGCAAAAAGTTTCAGTTTTAGGTAAGAGTATTGCTAAAATACCCTTCTTCAACCCCTCTCTCACTAGGAAGTCTTCAGCCCTGCACTCAGTCTGTGAGAATAAGGGGGATTTGTCCTAAATGTCAATGGTGTTGCAAAAATATTGAAGTTTTAACAATGCTACATGCTTGTCTTAAACGTGTCTTGCAGTGATTTTCTTGAAGCAGAAAGTGTTGATATCTATGGAATTGACTATAAAAGTCTAACTCTGTAGACGCCTTTTCTTGACTTCACTGCTTACACTTTTGTGTTAGATTATTACTTCTATTTTCCGAAAGAAGTGCTTTGTTAAGGAGTTTCATTGATGCTATGTTTTGTAACTGAAGATATGAAAAAGTATGATAAGCAATATTAACTAATAACATTGAGTAATCAGAAGAAAGCAAAAGAGGAAGAAAAAAAATGTACTCAATAAATAAAAAGTTACAATAATATTTTCGGACAAATATATTCAAGATTTCTCATTAACCTGATGAACAACAGTCAAGATCCTTTCATCTCTTTTATCTTCAATTTTCATCCCAACAATTCAAACAAAAATAAATAGAACTAAAATGATTGAACCCAATGAATAAAATAGAACAAATTCCATTTAAAGACCCAACTAATTCCCCCCTTTAAAGAAACCCATTTAAAGACATAAAATTAGAAGCAAACCTAGCAATTAATAGACTTTGAATGGCAAAACCTAAACATGAAAATTTATGACAAAATGTGAACCAATACATTATACATACATAGAATAATAGATATACATATAGATATAGATAGAAATATAACCTTTCCGCCAAGGTAGATTGTTTCCACATTGACAGAAACGGAATCAGTGGACGCTGCCATGGCCCTCGGCTCTCCCTCTCCCCTCAAACGCCCTTTTATTTTCTTTCTCCTTACCTATACGTCTCTCTCTTCTCTCTCTCTCTCTCTCTCTCTCTCTCTCTATATATATATATATATATGTGAATATATAGTATATGCATATAATGTAATGTGGTCGATGATGGATGTACGGGTACCAAGCGAAGCGATTATTTCTCCTCCCTTTATTTTCTCTCTCTGTATCCAGCTGAGAATCTCTCCCACACAAATTGAGACAGCCTTGCAGACATTTTTAGGCCGAAAATGACACTTGTATCCAAATCACCGCATCACTTTCAAAAAATAAAATAAAATCACCGCATCTAGTCCGCCGTATCTTAACCATTCATATTTCATAACCATAAGCTCTTGTTCAGCCCCTTCGTTAAAAGTTTGTGTAAAAACATTTTTTTATATATTTTTGAGTCAAAACTCAATCCATGTAATTAAAAAGTAAATTGAGAGAATGTGTGATTAAAAATAGTTTAAAAAATTATGTTGTAAAAACATATTTTTAAAAGTTTGTCAAACAAGCTCTTAGATTTTTCTCGATCTTTTTTAACTACATTTATTAATAAAATAATTTTACACATAAATTCAAAAAAAAAATTCCTACTTTTTAGCAATACATTCTCCTAAAAATTACTCCATCCGTCTCCTGAAGATATATTTTATTCATTATTTTTCTATCCCAAAATAAAAGTCATTTTTTATTGAAAGTCAACGTATTTTTAAGTTTTCTAATACGCTCTTATTTAATATTCATTATTATCAACAAATATAAAATAATCATATTTATTACCATATTTAATGTTGAGATATATTAATAAAATGTAAGAAAAATTAATATTTTCAACAACATTAATTGATATTTTCTTAATCTATGTGAAAGGAGAAAGCTCATCTTTACAGGATGGATGGAGTACTATTTATTCATTTCTTTTTAAACAATATTAAACATGGGCTAATTCTTGTTTACTTTCCCGTAGCATGTTATGTTTGTTGGTTTCATACTATTTTTTTGTTTTCAATTTTTCAAAATGATAAAGAAAACACATTTTTAAAAATTAAAAAATAGACATTTAAAATATAAAATTAAATATGAATTCAAAACTGAAAATTAAAATACAAAAAGAACGTTCGCTAAACACTTTGCTAAAAATTGATAAAATATATGATTCAAAATTGATAATATATATATTTTTGTTAATAATTAATGATATTATTTTATTTTTGAAACAAAAATAAAAACATGAATTTGGGCAAATTCGGGACGGCATCATGTTTCATGTCTTCACATCGATTTCCTAACTTGACGAGAAATAATGTTTGTTTACAATGTGTTTAAACAAAATTTTGGTAGCGATCAGCGAATTTTGGTAGCTCATGCAGCCATACTTCTTGTAAGTATATCTCGATCATTCATAAATTACAGTTTTGATCTAGTGCCAACCAAAAGTATATATTATTGTGTCAACCAAGACATAAGCATTGGGGCCCACTTCAAAACTTAGCTCTGGAGTCTAAGAAAGACACGTTCAATTGGATTGTCGAGCTTGGGTAGCATGAGCGCAAGAACGAACAAAATTTAATTTCTTGTTACTTTTAGGATAAAACAAACATATACCTTTTAAATTTTTATTTTCCCACAAATCTTACAAGAGTAATCCAAACACATCGTTAACAGTGTGTTTGATAAATGATTTATAAATTATTTTATAAATTACACAATTTTTCAAACAATTTTTTAACAATACATATTTTCTCTCTCCGCTTTTCAACCACACATCTTACCTCAAAATCATAAAGAAGTCAGTTTATAAACCGCTACAATGTTACCAAACGGAGCAGTAACATCATCAAATCAACATAACTGTTTGGTAAAAAAAATTTGTTTACAAATAAATAATATGATATTTTCAAGGTAAAATATGTGATTGAAAAGATATTTGAAAAAATGTTTAATTAAAAAGTTATTTAAAAAAATGTGGTGTTTATAAACTAAATAAATAAATTTACCAAACAGAGATGGAATGAGCTAGTATATTAAGAATGGAAAATACTACTTGTACAAAATAGCAACGCTAAATATAACAAAAAATTATGTGGCGTTGTGATTGTAGATTTCAAGGATAATGTAATGTGTGAAATAACGGGATGATATCAATAATGTATTATGTCAATCTTTTGCTCATCGTGTGTGTACATGTAGCACAACTCATTAAGAATGGTTCAAACCGTCGATTGGCTAGCTCGGACTAAACTCCTAAATTGACTTTTTTTAATCCCAAATGTATAATCGTATCATCGGATAATAATGAAATCCGAAATTTGAAAAAGTTCCCCAAAAAAGAAAAGGGATAAAAAATTCTTAGCAATTTAGTCCCTGGTATTTTCAATGTTTGCAAATAGTTCTCACAAACAGCACTATCACTTTTCCAGCTAAATAAATTCAAGTTTCATATATTTGCAATTTAGTACCTCAAAAACTGAAAAACTGCAAAATGACTTGTAACGTTTCTAACATCATTGATGAACCATGTATCATAATAGATAGAAGTAGAACTTTATGATACCACTGTCTCACACAAACTCGGACACTAGTAAGTCTTAATATTTCATGATAAGTCATGAAAATTGGAAAACGATACTTGTTCAACCACCTTATCTTAAGTTAAGCTGATAGAGAGAGACAAATTGAATGGAAAGTCGATTTTCCTAGGCGAGGCCAAAGTCGATAACTTCCGAGTCTGGAAATAAATGAAAATCTAACCAAATGAAGAAACAAAGGCTAGTCGACCTCTTGCTGCTGACAGCTACATTCATGTCTAAAGAAGCACATTTTGAAGTCACAAATAGCAACCACAACTAGATCAAAAGCCAGTCAGAAAAAAACCCAAGATTTTTATTTATTTTTTTAAAAGAAATTGAGAAATACCAAAATGATGACCAATTGTGCTAGGAAATATAAAAAGCATACAAAAGGAAAAAATAGTGAAAATAAAAAAGGGCAAGAAAATGCTGTTTGCTTACACGAATCTCGGGTCTAGAGCTCGGCTTTATTGGACTTGGAACTCTTGTAGATCGTTTTCTTGCCTCTCCACCACTGTCTTATACGATTTGAAACTCTGTTGGCATGACTTTTCACTTTCTTGCCTGTGTCTACAACTCCTTTTGCGATCCTTTGCTTCCAATCATACTTCTTACTATCTTTTTCTCTCAAGACTTTCCCCTGCAGAAATGTTTTAGTAGCTTAGCTTTTTCCATAGTTTGAATTTATGAATCAACATCACATTGGTACCAATTTTGAGGGGAAGTCCGGTTCCTCATCTTCGTCTTCATCTTCATCTTCTGCATCTCCGTCACCCATATTTTTCATCAAGTCTTCCCTCGAGTACATTTTCATGCTGGGTGCTCCTGGCATACCCTGAATCCCGGGGGGTGGGTTAAGAGTAGTTTAAAAGTCTGAACAAGAAGCCAAAAAAAATCTATATTTGTAAATATGCATGAAGTACCTCCATGGATTTTAGTAGTTTCTCCATTTCAGCCTCCTTCGAGGACTTGGCAATAAAAGGTTCTCCGGGAGTCCTATTCTGAAGAGGGAAAAAATAAAAACGAAAAAGAAGGAAAATTCTTAGAACCAAGCCACAGGACATTCTTCTTTTATGAATATGGCAAGCAAGTGGATATAAATCCTTTTTAATGCAAATCTAAAACATAAGAAGACCATATCAATATTTACTTTTATGAATAACACTTGAAGTTATTTTAGTTTTCGAGAAAACTGAAACCGAAGGAACCACTTTGAAGGTAGCTGGTTGTTGTTAGCCATCTAATCAATGTTACATGAGGACTAGAAGTTTATTTTTAGAAAGTATAGTTAACCAATGCAACATAAATTCACCTATGTGTATCTCGATATCTATTTATCTTTACCCCATCATCGAACTTCTAAATTGGAAGTAATAGTATCAATTTCAAATGCTTGACATGTATATAAATATAATAAATAATAATAATATGAAATTTTTCAAGAATTCAAAAAATAAAGAAGTTGACAGCTTACAAGAAAAAATGGAAGGTCTGACATTGGAACTGGTAGTGGAGCTTTCGCTTTTAATTAGATATAACTTATTATTATCTTTCTCCTTTATAATTATAGGCCAAAAAGAACATGCAAACTCAGCCATGACTAAGAATGTCACTGGAACGGAAACCAACCATCAAGTGTTGACAGTAAGAATTATAGAAACCAACATCCAATCTTTTTGTATGAAAAGGACTAGTTTGGTCACAAGACAGAAAGTTTCTCAAGAACAAATATACCGCTGGTAACAAAACGATTATCAAATATGCATTTCCAAGCACCAAAAGCAAGACTTTTAAATAAGTTCAAAACTGTATTTGGATAATTTATTAGCTATTTGAACAAATTGGAAAACTAGCAAGAGGTACTCCATTTTGTTGGCATATTGTTCGAACGCTAAGGGCGTGCTCACTTCCTGATACCGGAGAACCGCAGCAGTGGGGAAATTTTCCTGCAATGTTTATTCTTATGTGCACAACTAAGGTTAAGAAGGGGCCAATGGGGTCGATGGGGAAATTATTCTGCATTGTCTAGTAATCGAGATTTTCGGGAAAAATGACTTGAATATAGGAGGCTAGATTTTCAAATTTTTTCTGTTGTGGATTTTATAAGATGGTTTATGGTATATTATGAACTATTTTATTTATTTATTTTTTTAATTCTTTTAAATTAGTTATTGGATTGCGTCAAGACAACTCAATACGAGCAACACAATCAGATATTGGCACAATAGTATGTGGTACTTAACAACTAAAAGAGTATAAAACGAGAAAAATAGCAAAAACCACAAAGCAATGATACACACAACATGATAACATTATAGCCAACATCACAAGATTCACTTGTGAACATCAGTCAAAGTAGTCACCTTAGGAACTGGTGGTGGCTTTTTACTGCATGCTTTGGTAAGGTCCTTACAGATAAATTTTACCAAAGAATCAAGGTCTTGCCTGTTTTTATACAGGTATTCTGCAACATCAGTGTCAGAATAGCCCAAAACCTGCAAAATTACAGAGTCGACATTTAGTCGCAGAGTTTCATGACTTCCATGCTAAAAGCCTAAAATTGTCCCACGCATAAGGAATACGGAAAAGGAGAAAAGAATCAAAAGATAGATATCTAAAATTCAGAACTCGGAAGAATCAAATAAAATGTAGAAATGCTATTTGGTTTTTCTTAGTTACACAGAACAACTGAAAGAAACCATATAACCATGAAGAGAACCAATGCAAATAAAATTCGAGCTTTCTCATAGACTTGTGAAAAAAGGAACATTATAGATAAACTGTGAATAGGTCGATCAGGAGTAGAAGAAATTAAATATTAATGCTTTAAGGAAGTTACATTCAGCAATTCATAGGCGCCAAAACTACAAACTACAAAGCTTTTATGAAACTGACCTCTTGACAAGCTCGCTCTATTGTTTTGCACTCTGAATCGCATTGTCCTTCAGAGTCCTGCTCAACAAGCTAAATAGAAGAGTTCCAAGGTAAGAAACCTCAAGAAAGCACCAAATACTAATTTGGGTTAAATTATAATCTCATCATAATTCAAGTCGAAAACAATTTATCCACACGTTCACAACTACTACCGGCATATTGTCCATGCATTTTGTGTGGCCCACTACTCCTTTTCATATGATTCCATTATAGTTTTATCCAAAAAAAGCACTTAATTTAGTTGTAATGAAAGCATTAATTTTTTCAGGGCAACAATCATATACTCTTCCATGGGATTAACTTTAACACAGGCATACAATCTATAATTGTATCACTTCAAACTCGATTTCACCAGATTTAATGACGAAAGCCTCGAAGTATTTGTCGTTACAAACACTACACTTAGCTAATAATATGCTAAAAGATGAATCTGGAAATCGAAATAGTACATATTTACCTCCAATCTATCACCTTGCTCTACAATGTCGATTTTCAGGATCCAATCAGCTTCCTGCTTCTTTAAATTACAAACATTCTCCGCAATTTCAATAATTTGATATTCCGATATCTGCTTGATCACGATCAGATGATAACAACACAAACAAAAATACATAAATTATTTCCCACTAATCACATTATTACAAATGAACGAAAACAGATCTTTGCAGAATCATGAGACCTCGATTAACAAGGAACATAGATCAATAGAAGAGCCCTATGAAACAGTACCATTACTCAAAGGCACAACAATATATAAGAGAAGATTTAATATAAACAAAATTTCAGCAAAAGAAAGATATAATATCAACAAGAATAAGTGGCCAAGTTCTTGGATTAACATATTGAAGAGTTTAAGAATAACCCCTGAAATAACATTACTTTCTTTAACAAACATAAGCGGCCCAGTTCTTGAATTAACATACTGAAGAATTTGAGGATAAACCCAGATAATAAAATTACCTTTTTGGGCGAGATCTCGGCTTGTTTAGCTTGGACTTGGTGATACAGCTGAGATGCCAACTTTTCACAGACTTCACATTTTATGAATGGTATGTCATCTTTCCTTGCCACCCCAACATGTTTCTTCGCACACTGTGATATTGGAATCCATGATGATATTATCACGGTTACATTTACACATAACACTAACAATAGAGAAGCTCGATCAATTCCCGCCACCATTACTCCCTCCCTCTCTCTCTCTCTCTCTGCAATTGTTCCGTTGGAAGGACGTTAAATCCCGATTTCAGTGTGTTTGTGGATTTCAGTGCTACGAAATCGTATGTTTTGGTGCAAAGATTCTTACGTGTCTTGTTGTTTCTGATTGGTTGATTTTATCCACGTGTTATGGCATCAGATTATAATTTTACTGGTCCTGATCTCCCACGGCTTAGCCCACGGGATATCATATCATTTGTTCCTTTTTAATTTTTTTTTCTTTTTCTTGCAGTGTAGTGACCGTTTCTCAACATATATATTTTTTTTTTCACAAAAATTCAACACTAAGTAAGTCTCGATCTATTTCAATGAGAAGGACAAAATACGTCACTTTCGCTCTCCATTTACTTGCCGAATGATAGAACAAAAATGAAGAAAAAAATGATTTTATTGCAAAAAGTGGAGAGTATGAAAGTAATTTAGTGTTGAAATTTTGTGAAGAAATAATTCTATTGCAAAAAGTGGAGTGTGGAAGTAATTAGTGTTGAAATTTTGTGAAAAAAAAAATATATATGTTGGGAAAGGTCACTACACTGCAAGGAAAAAAAATTAAAAAGGAACAAATGGTATGCTCCCACGTGGATATATCCACGGGATATCCCGTGAGAGATCAGGATCGTTTACTTGACTGTCTCTGTTTTTAGGCTATGTTCGGCTGGTAAATTAAATGGGAGAAAACACCAAATTTAATTTACATAATTTTTTATACAACTTTTTAGTCATACACATTTTTCTCCAATTTTTAGTCACACATTTTATCTATAAAATCTAAATAAATTAACAAAATAAATCCAATTCCATTTGATCGGCCACCGAACAGAGCATATTGAAAGAAAATGATCTAACGCCTGCAAATGAATTTCTTATGAAACCCATTTGTGAACCATGTTCCTCCCCTTATGGGTGGGCAATGAGCCCATGCACCCATATTCAACACCCACTCGTCAAGTGGATGCCATATTAGATCAGACTTGCTGAATTGAAATATTTAAATTACAAAAGGGGTTCGAGTTTATAGAGATTAAGTTTAAGCCACCGTTCGACGGCTATATTTTTGTTTATAAAAAAATATTGTTATTTTCACAAAAGGTAAAATGTGTAATAAAAAGTGATTTCGAAAAATGTGTACAATTAAGAGTGATTAGAAAAAATGTATTGTTTATAAACAAAATTACCAAACTAAATTACAATTATTAAATTGCCATATGTATATAAGTTGTGACATATTTAAATAATATGTGACCTAAAATATCAGAAAGTGAGATTAAATTTGTATCGTCATTCACGGTTTGTTAAGTTGTGATCAATTAATTTGAAATTTGTGACCATAATATAATTTGAGATTTGTGATCAAGAAATAAGTTGTCACCTATATAATTAGTGATTTGTGATCGAAAAATAAGTTGTGACCTAAAAAAAATTGTAAATTGTGAGTGGAAAATAATACATAGTCTTTATTTCATTATTTGTGATCGAGAAATAAGCCGGGACCTATAAAATTTGTGACTTGTGATCGTTATTTTCATTATTTATGACAGATAAATAAGTTGTGACCTATCAAATTTTTGATTCGTGAATGATTAATTTGATAATTCATAACTGAGAAATGTTTGTGACATATAAAGTTTGTGATTTTGTGATCCAAAAAAATTGGCATGACCTATAAATTTTGTGATTTGTGATTGAGAAATAAATCGTGACCTATAAAGTTTATGATTTGTGACCGAGAAATGAGTCGTGACCTATAAAATGTGTCACCGAGAAATAAATCGTGACATATAAATTTTATGGTTTGTGATCGAGAAATAAATTGTGATTGATTTATTTGAAAATTTGTGATCGAAAAATAAACTTCGATCAATAAATTTTATAATTTTTAACCGATAAATACTTTGTGATAAAATTTGTAATTTGTGACCGTAATCATAAATTGTATGGTAGTGTAAATTTGACCTATTTAATTAATAAATTATATATAATTAACTATTTTATTAATGAAATATAATTAATTACCACTTGATTTTTAAAAATAAATTTGTATATTTGTCAAGTATAAAAGGTGATCTTTAAAACTGTTGACCACAAAATCCGGCTGGACCTTGGACCAACACGTCTCAGCTCCTCCCTCTTGAACACGGGGATCTCCTGCGCACTAGGACAAACAATCAGCTTGCAAAGGGGGCCGAGGTGGCTCCCGTTTGCACTCCGATGCTTAAGTCAGTATTCATTTTAGGCGAATATATCTATTGGGTGCGTGAAATATAAGTGTGTAAAAGAGAGAAAAGGGAGTGAGAGAATTATATCGTTAAGAGTCAGAAATTGCTAACCTTTAACTTGTAGACAATCGTGCTTTATTTATAGAGGAACTTGTTATCTCAGATCACGACACGTGGCGTACTTTACACTTGTCATCACCCTAGCTCATGGAGGTGACAACCTTACTTTTCAACCGTAATCATTGCTACATTTCGTAGGGGATGGGTGATCGCGTAAATTTGACTCTTACCGCAAGTGTACGGTATCGAACAAGTAATAAAGTGGATTTTAAGTCCGAATATCGTTCCCACAGAGATTGTTTTAAATCGTATTTTAGACTACTACCTTAACCGGAACTAGAGAAATTGTTTGAATTTGAGAATTTTGAATTAAAATCAAACTAGAAAGAACGAGGAAATTTGATTTAGATAAAATATGAGAAAAACATGCTAGAATTGAGAATCCACATTTATTCCATTAATTATGCATTAAATTAAACATCTATCAGTAATTCACGAGGTCTTGAAAATCCATATTCCTAATATTGTCAAAACTCCCTTTCGGACAAGAATCAACACCTATTTCTATACACAATCCGACTATATTTCTATGACGAATCTTAATGTATAGAAAAGCATTACAAATTTGGTGAATACTATAGCAGATAACACAAAGCATAGGGGTATATTTCTATCCCCTATCGGACTTTGTGGCAATTGATACAAGTCTAATGAAATCTCAATCTTTCGAACTTAAGAAATCACTACCTAAATTCATACAATTAGTGATCAAGTAATTGCATGATAAAAAAGTATAAATCAATTGCTCAAACCCATGAATTATGAAATTAAATGATAATCAATACATAAAATCCGGAAATAAATGCTTCATCACAATTCTAACATATAAAATCTAGCCTAGATACATAATTGAATATAAATCACAAAAGGAATGGATAGATGTCACCCTATTCATGCCCTTGATCTTCGTTCTTCAATTGTGTTATTGGCGTGGCATGGATCCCTCGGCACTTCGACAGCGTTTTGGCCTCTCTTCAATGAATTGGGAACCCCTAATTTCGTGCCCCAAACCATGTATTTATAGATTTTTCCGAGAATTAGGTTAATGGAGGAGAAAATTGCTGAATTCCGCGTAAAAAGCCAAGCTGCGGCCCAGTCGGGGACTACCGTGCGGCCGCACGGTTCAAAAACACGCGGTCGCATGACTCTGCAGGTAAACTTCAGTCGCCAAATTTTTTGACCGTGCGACCGCACGCCTTGTTCAACCGTGCGGCCGCACGGTTGTAATTCCGGCTGCAATTTTTATCTTTTAAATTCTGCAACTTGGTCCCCTGTCTTTTAATTGCACAGCAAGTCCTCCAACTTCTGATTGTTGTAATTTAACCCCTGAACTTCTGATTTCTTCCAAATTCGATTTTTTCTTCAAATTAGCTATTTGATTGACTGCATCAATTCTTAAATTGCTCACTTTGACCCCTTTTACATCCAATTGCTCAATTTTAGCTTCAATTCCTTTGTTTTCTCGACTTTGGGATTATTTCTGAAATGTAAACAAATAACACAAAATAAATAGCGAATATTCTAAAACAAACATATAAAATCCTACTTTTAGGATAGAAATAAGTGTATAAAATACACTTATCAATGGGCGCCTGTCAAATCTTGGTAAGGGCAGTGTCCCATCACTGACTCCATCTCTCTTCTGGTCAACGCCGTAAAGCGCCCCGGCTGAGTATAAAGCACATCGGCTAGGCGTTAACCAGGTCGGCTAAAGAGGTTTGCTTGACGTACCACCTCGGCATTCGTCCCAGGTGATACTTTTAGGCCTTTATCCGTGGGTCAAGGTCCATTGGGCCTCTATTGGGCCCTTGCTGGTGGATTACTGTACCTTCTTTGGGCCTGGATTCAACAAAAACTGTTGTAATTATATATTTTTTTCTTTTCTGATCGTCCACCCAACTTTTTATTAAGTTGCCTTTCCAATAACCAACGTCTAGCAATTATTCAATTCTTAGCAAAAAGTCATACATTTCTTAAGAATCTCAATTGTGACATGCGACGGTGTTAATTCTCGTCTAGTCATCAAATTATTTCACACGTCACGATTAAAATTTGATGTCTGAATTATAATTAACGTCGTCACATCAAATTGCATCACATGTCACGACTAAAATAAAAACTTGTTTGACTAATATAATTTGATGACTTGACGATAATTAGCACTATCACATGCTATGTTTAAAATTCTCATCCACATGGAACGTTATGTCAAGATTTGAAAATTGTTAGACCTTGAGTGATGGAATAATCTATATATATATATATATATATATATATATATATATATATATATATATATATATAATAATAATAATAATAATAATAATAATAATAGAATAATCGTCACCATGTTACGCACATAGTTTCCCGTCCATTTTCACTTATCATTTTAGGAAATTTCTTAATTTTATCAATTTATTTTAATACATGAATTAAGAAAGATCAATTAATGCATGTAATAAATGATTTATACATTTATGGAAAAAAATATCTATAAAAAGTCAAATTATTGATTATTTTTTTCTTTTGATAATTATTGTATTAATTTGAAGTCGAAAAATATGCAATATGGATGTCAAATCCAAGATCTCGACGAGAAGTTTAATACAAGCTAAAAAATGAGAGCAAATTCTAAATATATCATTTGTAAAATCGTTTTAAATACTAAATGTAAATGTTTTCTTATATTTTTTTATTTTTTCTAACATCCAATTTTTTTTATTTATATCATTTAAGTCTTAAAAAGATATCTATCATTTTTTTACCTAAATGATTAATTTTGAATATTTTTCTTATCAAATTGAAAGAAATAATGGATATTCAATTTTCTAAATAAATTCCATTAAATCATTTAATTTTCTACAACTTTAGGTTCTGATAAACTCATTGGTTCAATATATAAAATGGAAGGTGTTAGTAAAATCATCCATCTATCTATTATCTATACATATATAGTAATAGGATAATCGTCACCATGTTACGCACATAGTTTTCCGTCCATTTTCACTTGTCATTTTAGGAAATTTCTTATTTTTATCAATTTATTTTAATACATGAATTAAGAAAGTTAAATTAATGCGTGTAGTAAATGATTTATAGATCTGTAAAAAAAAATAGGACTGTGTATAAGTTTGTTGTTGACATGTACCCAAAATATGACACGTTTGGCCACCAGTGGAGGCCCAATGAGAGTCCACGAACTTTAGCCCATGATTAAAAATTCAAGATATTCCACCTGGGCCAATGGTCGAGGTGGAAAGGCATACGAGCCCCTCTGGACGAACTGGTTTGTGTCTAGCAGAGGCGCTTTATGCTTAGCTGAGGTGTTTACGGTAGCGCCTCGGATGCAAAGATGGGACAAGGGATGGAGTCAGAGATGTGACACTGCCTTTACCAAGATGTGACAGACGTCCATCCCCTACGAAATGTAGCAATGATTACGGTCAAAAAGCAAGGTTGTCCCCTTCAAGAGCTAAGGTGAGTACACGTGTAAAAGTTCGCCATGTGTCACAATCCAGGGCAACGAATCCTTCTATAAATAGAGCACACTTGCCTCCAAGGAAAGGGTTAGCAATTTCATACTCTTAATAATTTATTTCTCTCACTCAGTTTTCTCTCTTTTATACACTTATGTTTTCCGCACCCAATATATATTTGCTTAAAATGAGCACTGACTTTGGTATCGAAGTGCAAACGAGAGTCATCTCGGCCCCCTTTGCAAACTGATTGTTTGTCACAGTACGCAGGAGATCCACGTGTTCAAGAGTGAGGAGCTGAGACGTGTTGGTCAAATGTCAAGTCGGATTTTGTGGTCAACATTTGTCATGTGCAAATTTAACAAATTGCAACATTTAATTTGAGTTTTAGCAATTTTTTATTTTTTAAAATGTTTGGTAATTTTGTTCATAATGTATTTGTTTTTTTACATGTAATGAAATGAAATATTTGTTTAATATATTTAAATATCAATTATTGCATTAAAATAGTTAGCACAAATTCTTATAATGTTATACGAGGAGTCGATAAATTAATTCTGTAAATATCTATTAACCTCTTTATTTTATTTTAAGATCTGAAAATAGTAAACATTTCAACTTTTAGAAATTGAAAAATCGTAAACTCGACTTCAGTCATCGAATCAAAATTATAAAGTACAGAATAAGTCACATGTACATATCTTACTTCACCTAAATAAACTAAAAAACTAGAAAATGAACAATTAGTTGTTAAAAAAATATGTAAGTCGTAATTTTATATTTTATTTTTCTGATTATTTTTCATTATATATGAATGCATAATTTATATCAGGCATTGTATTTTTACAACTTATTCAATAAATAATTGTAAATTATATCTTTGTGTATTGCACGAGTGCAATTATAGCAACTTGTAAAAAAAATTGAACACGCGTTCAGAAACTAACGATAGCATTTGGGTTCTCGCATTGTCGCCCTCGCTCAGATTGTCAACATCGTAGCGGCGAGAGAGAAGCAAAATATTTTTGCCCATTCTTGTTGCTTTCTCAGGCGTCAGTTTAAGGTAAATATACGAGTCAAAACCATTTTTTCCCCCTTATTGTTCTTATATACAATTCTGGATTTCTTCGTACACTGTTTTTCATACTCTTTCTGTTGTGGGTTTTGGATTAATTTCTCGGATCTATATGTTAACTGGTGGGTTTTATTCATTGACTTGATTTCAACACTTTACACCTACATTTCATGATCTGGGCTTCCCTCGAAAATTTGGGTGAATGACTTGTTAAAAAAAAAAATTGTACTCTGTATTCAATTTTTTCTTTTTAAGTGTCCTATATTAAAAATAAAAAATAAAATTGGTGCCCTGTAACGTTGAGGACCTGCACACCCTCATGCTGCCTCTGTGATCTGTTAGAAATTGAAACCGCTTAATCTGAGGATTTATTTTCTTTATTTTTGTTTTGGATTTGGTGAGGAATATAAGGACATAAATGAAAAGAGTAGTATAATAATTTCATTGTTTTTTTAACAATTTTATCTGAGTCTGGGAATTGGAAGACTCATTTTTTCCACTACAATTTAAAGGGAAATGCCTCTCTTTGTCAAAGAATCAAAGATTTTTTTACAGTGCTATGATTTTTTAGAGGGAGGTGAAATGTTTCCTCTTCATTTCCAATAAAGAAAATATGCTGTCCTATTATTGCATTAGGTCCATGATAGGAAAGTTTAACCTATAAAATGGTTTGTTAGGAGTTGATGCTGGAGGAAGCAAAGTTGATATTGTGGTGGTTCTCTTTTCAGTTTGCTGACGAAAAGGATGGTTATGCGTTGGGTTTGATTAGTGGTTGATAACTTGATATGGAATGGTTTTGTGGCAAAAAAATAAAAAATTATCCAAATGATCACCGCGAACAAAAAAAATTAGTATAAATATAGAAAATATATAAAAATAAACTTGCATTACCTTTTTTTTTTTTTGCTGGAGAGGGTTACTTTTAGCCGGAGTTTATGATCGATTTTTATCTATAAATTTTCTTTTCCCCTTTTGTTTTAGGACTAGTTTGATATGTCTACTTTTATTTATAGCAAATCAAATAATTAATTTAAGTTTAGTATCTTAAATATCAGATTAGATTACCTATGCAGATTAAGTGTAAAAATAATTTTCAAAGCATGTCAATGAATGTGAATTTTGGTTTAAAAAGTGGGAGCCCGAGGCATATATGAGGTGTGTGCCTTGAGGCTTACGCCTCAATCTCACTTCACCCTTAAAAAATACACGCCTCAGGGCACTTTTTCAATGCCTCAGCATCTCAGTTTGAGGCGGGCCTCAGCAGGACAGGAACTTCTTTTAAACGATGGGTGAATCTCAGATGATAAGGGTACAGCGAAAAGAAAAGAGCTTCATCCTTGCAATGGTTAGGTGAATTTGACAAGGAAATTGAGAAATTCACACCATATACTGTTGATCTTGCAAAACTCTACTACTTAGATACACGGGATAAACAACAAAGAATTTATAATAATTATGTGATTCTTTGCAGTTCAATCTAGATTATAGACACATAAAATTGAACATCTTCTTTATGAAATTATCTACAAATCAAGCTGTGTTTCACTTGTACCTTTGTTGCCCGTGCGTTTTGGCATCTCCTTTTCTTTGGGAAAGGACCGCAACTTTATTCTTCATGATTTAGTGAAATCACATACATTTTCATGATCATGTTAAAATGTGAATCCATTTCTATTATTATCATTTTGTTTGATGCTTAGACATTAATCACATTATTACTTCAGATTTAATGGCATCAAAGTTGCAGCAATTGCAAACAAAGGCCTGCCAAGCCTCACAGTTTGTGGCCAAGCATGGCACTTCCTACTATAAGCAGTTATTGGAGCAGAACAAACGATATATTCAAGAACCACCTACTGTGGAGAAATGTAATGAATTGTCTAAGCAGCTGTTCTACACTCGTCTTGCCAGGTTAATATATTTGAAGTCATGTTGTATATCATTCAGAATCGAGACGTATTCCCAGATGGCATAGAATATGAACTCTTTTATTTTATTCAGTTATTACATGTCATTCCTACCTTGTTTACTGGATAAGTATGGCAAATTTTATGTCCTTAAAAATCAATAGTTTCTTGTTTAGAAAACTAACTCGGTGTGTTTTGGTTGCTAAAAATCTAGATGCTCTACATATACACAAGATCTAGCAATTCGAGTAGATCCACAAATGAAATAAAACAAAGTAGAAAACAGGATTCACATATTGCTGATGTAATATTTATGGAGAAGACACTTTACTTTGGTTAAATTATTTCTTAGACAATCATAGCTAAATGAGTTGCATCTCCATATTTTGCTACTTTATGTGCATTAGTTTCTTGAGTCTGTTCAGTAGTTCTCATTACTTGTAATTTACAGCATTCATGGCCGCACAGAGTCATCTTGGAAGGAACTTGACTATGTCAAGAACATGTGGAAGCACAGGCAGGAGCTGAAGGTTGAGGATGCTGGCATTGCTGCTTTATTCGGCCTCGAGTGCTTTGCATGGTTTTGTGCTGGTGAAATTGTCGGAAGAGGATTTACATTCACTGGTTACTATCCCTGAAAACTGCCAGTCGGGTAAAAAAAGGTTTGGGCCAGTCGATGTTCATTATCATCATCGCAGTTATTTGAGTTGACATTCGTCGTACAAGATTTTGTTTTCCTACAAAGTTTTCGAATCAGCTATGTTAAATTCAATTGTCCAAATAATTAGCATTTTCGACATCAAGATCCCTTCTTTAATGAAGTGACTTGAGTAATTGAACTTGATAATGGAATTGTTGTTCCCTGCTTAACCTTAAATTCTTTGTTGTTCCATTAAGGATGTCTTTACACCATTGGCAATGTTTGTCATTGGAGTTCAACTTTGGCAAATATTTTTTTAGTTTTTTTTAATTATTATTATTTACTTGCAAGTAAACTTAAAACTTTTTAAGCTTAGCTAAAGAATGCTAATCATGAACGAGCTCGTTTGGTTTATGCTTCGCTATCTTATTGGGATGGAAAAGCGAGTTTCAAGGATATTATCCTCTTCTACTGGCATATGTTTGGGCAGGGAATTTCATCGTATTAGACAGTGTAGAGAAGTTAAAATTTCGTTAGTATAATGTTTATTTAGCCATTTCTTGAAATAATGATTTTTTGAAGAATGTATAGTTGAAAAGTAGAGAAAAAATTTTGGATTTTTGTGCAAATTATTTTATTGGTTTAATATGGGTTGAAAATGAATTTAGAAAAAATGAGTATGAACAATGGGACTCAAACATGGGCTTAAATGTTTGAGCATAATATTTTAAGGAGGTGTTATCAACTCAAATTTTAATGGATTTCATTAAATAAATAAATAAAAAAAAAGTGTATCCTCGATTGAGACTTTAATGAATTTTTAGATGTTTACATTGAGATTTTAATTTTAAAATAAAATTCTTTAAAATTTAGATATCCTCGTATCTTGTAGGTTTATTAGGATTACGTCAAGGGTAAATATATTACCACTACAGATTTTAATTATCACACCACATTATAAATACAAACCACTTAAAACACATTTTTTATATACTAGTGATAAGTACGTGCATTGCACGTCTTATGTATAGCGTGAATATGATGCATATTCGTAATAATGAAAAAAACTTAAATTGTTGAAATGTTATATATATATATATATATATATATATATATATATATATATTTTTTTAATCTATGTACATAATGTGAGAATATTGAATAAACATAAATGTAATGTTTTGATTACAATAACTTTATTTTCTAAATTGCACCTCTCATGTGAAAGATGATTAATTTGTGTAATTTATTTTATAATAATAAATAATTTTTGAACAATATATGCAATGTTTTATTGAACTAAAATGTATCATTAAAAGTACAATAAAATTTCTTTGTATATAATATTTTTTGTTATTTTTATTTTCTGCTTTTACCAATACCTTTTTTATTTGCATTGAAATTTCATGTGAAAGTGTAACATAAAATTTTCCATGAGCTTAAACCACCATGTAATTCACATAATTTATAAGTGATAAACATTCATAAATCTCAAGCCTTAATGGTCAATCATACGTTTTGAGTATAAAATGCACATTTGATAACTCACTCCACCAAGATTAAGTTTTCAGTATATATGTATAGTTACAAAATGGAGGATATTACACTCAAAATGCAAGTATATACAGCAAACAGAATATAACGTGATTCAATAATAAATTGGATACAATCATCTGAAACACGAATAAGTTCAAAACCAAGGAATCAATTCAAATTTGACCAATGTATACCACTAACGACGTGGACAGATTGACTACTACCAATAATTACGCCATCTGCTCTCCATCCGGCCATCTGTAACCATGCTTAAATGGTTAGTGGGCAATGCCTATTTTTGATACAATAAATATTAGCCCTAATAAAAAAGTATAGAATCTAAAGACTATATTTCTAAATAAAAATTAACAAATTTTACAAAGAATAGCCATTATTCTTCAATTACAAAAAAAGGGAAAAAAATATCATATAAACATAAACAATAAAGAAAAAGAACACATAGGCATAACACATTTTTTAATGAAAAATAAATAAAAAGTCTAATAATGTGAGAATAATAATATGTAATTTTATTACAACATTGTTAAATGTGATGGTAAGTTAATTTAATACCAAATAAATGAAATAGTATAATAATGCGGAATTATAACAATGTAATTCTTAACAATAAATTAATTAATGTAATAAATCTCCCTTACATGATTATAACCAATAAAGTGAAGTCAACAAATTCATTCTACTCATTTCCTCCACTTTCTTGGGTTCTATCCATTTGATCAAATATCTAAATTGCTACTCTAGATGCAACTAAATATTTTTCCATTTATTGTAACGTAAATGTGGCATGCTACCAATATTATCAACCTCCAAATAAGAAATTTATCTATTTTTCTAAGAAAGATCTAAAGAAGCACTAAAAAAAGAGTTACTACAAAACAATTTCTTCTATTGTTGCATTAGACAGAAAATCCACTATGAATCAAATTTTCTTGTGAACATAAAGTTGCCAGTAATATGGCTTCTTTGTCGGCCAATCAAAACCCATAAATTTTCAAATGAGATTTATAGAAATAGAATTCAATTTCTACATGCTAGAATCAGTTGAAAAATGTTCTTTCTAGTTTCTAAAGGTATAACAGCATTGCAGCATTAAATCAGGGAAAACAGTTTTCCCTCATAAAAGACAATGCATCTCAGCATAAGAGGAAACTTTATGGCCAAAAGAAAATCATACTTAAGGATCCAACAGAAAAACAATCCCCCCCCCATAAAAGACAATGTATCCAAGTATAAGTGAAAACTATTGCCAAATGCACCCACAATAATGAAATGGTTTACACTGAGAGATAACTACTACTAATTGTTAACATGTATATGTGGTGCCAAGTGTTCGATAGGTATAGCATTTTATATAGTCATGCTATTACAGGAGAATAATATAATACCTCTACTATATCTCACTAAAATTTACCTCGAGAAATAATTTTTCGTAGCTAACAATATATTATAAGACAGGAGATGAGAGCTTGCCTGGACCAGGGGTAAAGCGGCATCACTTAGATTTGATGAACCATCATCAGAGAAAACATTCCTACAACTCATGTAAACATCATAATATTAATAGTTATTAACATGCACAGTGTCTTATATCTTTAAATGTTCTTAAAACATGGCAAACCAGCATAAGTTTTTAATCTGTTAACTTGTAGCATAAAGTGAATTAATTTCCTTTAACTTGAGAAGGACATTTACACATTTACAAATATAGTAATGTTTTGAAAATACGATTTATTCAGATGATTGGTTTCAGTATCCAAAGGTCGGTTGATTGATTCAGATACCGAACATAGATAATACATAAGCAAGAACTGAAAGCATTGAAAATCTTTACAAAAAATACCCATAAATTAAAGGCATAATTTGTAGGTGACAGTAAATAAATGAATTGCGTAAAAACGAAAACACAAACCTTACTTTTGAATGGTAACTGCATCAGGTAAATCACAGCTCAATTAAGAATCAATATTTTGTATTGAAGAACAAATTTAAAAATATTTTTCAGACGTCTACTTACCAAAACCAAAGAAAGGACCCCTGCGTTCTTCCATTTTCTAATTGCAAATACCCTGAAGAATAAAACGAAAAACATAAAAATATCAAAGAACAACTCCAAAAGACTTGTTAATCATAAAGAGAAATCAGTGAGACATTTGTATTTCAAATTATTGTCTGTACAGAAAAGGTGCACAAGTTACCCAGAATAAAATTAATCCTATAACATGTTCTTTTTTTTAATCATGGCCCAAAATGAGATACACTTGGTAAATAATCACAAATTTCAACTGTTCTTAGTAGAATTTATGCTACTATTATTTACGTTTTTTCCTTTTTTAATGTGGAAAAAATATAAGGAAGAAACCTACCATCATTCAACAACGGGAATGGAAAACTCTCTCTGCTGCATCTCATTTATGTCGTACGCTGGAGTACACTGATCGGTCAACGCTTGGTTGTGCAAAGGCAAAAAGCTTAGTCGCTTCTGCTTGGCCGGTGTCAGGCGAGGGGTCTGTCGCCGCCCCTCATTCTTCATCATACACCGTCCCTCCAGCATAGTTCTAGAGTGGACGATCAGCGGGGGTGCAAAATTGGGGCTGGCGAGAAAAAGCCAGGAGGGGTGTTATAGGGTTTTCTTCTAGCCTGGAACGATAAGGGGGTTACAAAATTGGGGTGGTGTGAGGAAGACGACGAAGATGGAGAGGTTGTTTGGTTTCTATGGTATCAAATGGAGAAGGCAGCAGTGGGAGGCGTCCATAGGCAGAGATGTAGGCATTTTCCAATCAAGAAGAATAATGGGTTTCTTGATTTCGATGGTGTTCATGTTCAAATGGATAGGCGGTGATGGACTATTTCTAAGCAATCGGACGATGGTGATGGGAGGCGCCGATGAAAGACGATGATGGGAACGATCGGGAGAGTCGTTCTCCATTGGAGAGGAGAAGAGAGGGTAGAGGCAGATCATGTAACTTAAGTATTTTTTTCCAATCAAATGTATTTATTGGCGAGAATGGTGTATGTGGTATAAAGAAAAAAAGTGAGGGCAAATCGAAAAGTGAAAGATGTTTCCACATCCATACTTTTTAAAGTAGTTTAGATACACCACTACTAATTTACAATTATATCCCTAAATGATTTAAAATGTAAAGAAGGGAAAAAGAGTACAATACACCACATAATTACATCCCAAACAACATTTTCATATCTTCTCCACTGGTGCTACATTGCTATTGCTCGACATTCATGAGAGATCAACTTAGATTCTTCTTGGTTTGATACTGTTTAATTTGTTGGATGAAACTCAACCTTTCGTGATTTGAGATGACGAAACTTTCGTTGATGCTGAATTTTCAGATTCTTCAACCTTTCGGCATAATGACTTGAATTCCACTTTTGAAATTGGTTTCCTCAGACAACATCATGATTTGATTTAAGGCTCTAGCTTCGCTCCCTTCACTTCTCCAGTTTTCCCTATGAATTACTTTCTCCGCTGCCTTCACTTCTCCAATTTTCCCTATGAATTACTTAAACAAATGTCACCAAAAACCCACAAAGAAGAAAAGGGAAATTCCGAAAACGAAGGGAAAAAACACGAGAAGAAATGTCACCAAAATAACGATAGAACCAGTGGAGAAGGGTAGCAATATACCAGTTTTCATGTTTAGTGAATCCCCACAGAGGACGGAAATTCTTTAATGGAAAAGGATAAAAAAAGGGAAGAAAAGGAAGATAATGGAAAAGGATCGAAAATTGTGAATATAAGGAAGATAATTGAAGTAGGAGGTGGTGTATTTAAGAATTAGATAGGAAGGTTAAGTGGATATTTATGTCATTTCATTTATATCCAATTCTTTAAATAAAAAAGTACTTAAATTTGTGGTGGCAATATAGCCACCCTTACATCAATGCAGAGATTTCAGAAGATTTGGGTGACTTCAAAAGTTAAAAATACACTTATGGAAGAAAATGATTGGTATTTATAATTTTTTGAAATCTATCAATATATCTCAATTAAAAATATCCCATAAGAATATCTCTAGAATCTTGTCTTGAAATTAATAGAAGCATTCGTTTACATGTCAAATTCATCGTGGAAGGTTTATGATTTTTTGAATACTTTCTTACTGTTTTATCTATACTACTTCTAAAAGGTCCTTAAAGGAGAAACTTTTTTTGACTATATTAACCCTACAAATCTCTTAAATTCCTTATTCATCCTTAATGTTCATTAATGTCCATTTTCTTTAAAATTTCATTTATCAAATTTTAAACGATTAGTTTACCTAAATAAATAATTTATCACATTTTAAACCATTCATATTCTCGTTCCATTATTTTCACTCCATGCATAGGGACGTCGATATATTCTTAGGAAATCTCTTCACGTAGACATGTAATTCAATACTTTCCTTATTTTTCATTTGCATATTTCGTTAATTTCTTATTTTGTTTGATTGCTTTACTGTGTGAGAAAAGTAATAATAAAAGCAGATGGAGATGATAATCAAAATGTTTGAATCTTAGTGTGCTTCAAATCTCCCCCTATAGAAAGATGTGCGCAAGTGGTGGAAACCTTTATGACTCGGTGTCAAGGACTGTAGCAAAGATGCCCCCATGAAACTCGAAGTCAGGTGGGTTTTTTTAGTTTCTATTGAAAATGATAAATCCCTGATTGGATTTGCCCTCATTGAAGTCTACACATTACAATCATGCAGAAGTGAAGTTGAACAAGTGCAAAGCCTTTTGAAAACTTCTATATATGTGTTGGACAATGCAACTCTTTGCATGCTTAAATAATTGAATTTTCTTTTATGAATATTTTTATTGTTACATCTTTAATTTTGTGTGTTTATATCAATGTTCTAAAAGGCGTAATGCATTGCGAGATGTCGAGGTCGAGAATCAAGAATCACAAGTTTAGGAGTGTCAATGCGAAAAACAAGCGTCATAATGCGTTTCGTATTTTTAATATTATTTTAATTATTTAAAGACATTAATTATATTTTTATATAAAAAAAATAGTTTTTTTTACCCTTCACAAAAAAAAAATTTCAAAAAATCGGATTAGGAGGCGCCTATGCGAGAATAGGCGCACCTAGGCACCATTAAGTGCGCCTAGGCGGTCAAAAAAACTTTGATCGCATTTTTACGCGCATACCACTTATTCTACGCATTTTGGCAGTGCATTGCGCCCATTTTTGCTCATTTTAGAACACTGGTTTATATTTGATTTGAAGTGGAACGGTTTAAAGATTCATAATTTTGAATTTTATGAACTAACTCATTCGGATGCTTCTATTATAATTATTTTAAGAATTTGATTGATTCTATATTGTAGAATGTATTATCGCAAAAATGTGATACAATTGAAATTGCAAACTAATTTCGAAACAAAATGACAATGATCCACTTTCAATTCATTAGAAATGCTAATATTGTGCTTATATATTCTGAATTTGTTCTTATGAAAGCTCCGTATTTCTTATAATAAATTTAAAACTCTTTATAGACTTTTTATTGAACTATCAACTGAGATTTGAAGAGAAATGCTTAGAATTGAATTAGTGGCAGTGCATATGATAGGATGACCGTTAAGTTTCCAAGAGTAGAAGCAAACATAAGCTTTTGCTTGGGCTATTACATGAAAAAAAAACTTATAATAGGTATCTTATTTGAGAGATTTATGATTGAACTACTTTAATACTATTTACTGTTATCGAAGATTTGCTTGAGTCTTCATTTATTTTACCCAATCTTGTAGAATGATTTTTCATTATCTTTAATAGTTAGTACTTTTATTTTCTATTTGTAAATTTTGAGGTTTTTAAAAACGTGAGAAAGAAAAAAATTACTTTTTTAGAAGAAATAATATTTTGTGCATTTCGAATAAGCAATCTAAAGGTGGAAGAATTTGTTATTACACTTTGACGAAAAAGTATAGATACTTCAAGTAAAAGTTCCAAGTATAGAAATATACAGATTTGTTAAATGGGAAGCCAAAATACTCAAATTATAGGGCAAACATATTCTGTATTGTTCGTTAGCTAAACAATTGATGAAATTGATATAAGAAGTTTAAAGCAAGGACATATATGGATATGTTCTCATCCGCAACCTTATTTGATTGATGAAATCAAAGGAATTGATGTTGTCTATTTTGAGAAGAATTTTGAGCCCAAAACATAGATTTTTATGATGTTAATAAAATTATTTTAGGATAGCTAAAGACTTGATTAAGTTTTGGATTTTAGAGGTACTTAGTGTAAAATTGGCACTATCCTTGAAGCTATACCTTAAATCTCATGCATTATCTATGTAATCACAATAAAATTAGCAATTATTATCAATTTTATATTTCGTAAATACAACCCTAAAAATTCTTACTAACACCTCGCCGACCTCATAAAATTTCATATCATGAGTTATTCAATCAAATGTCATTCACCAGAAGGTACTCACAAGATTCAAGTTACTTTTGGTATTATCATATTTCAAAATATTCTCTAATTGTATTTGTATTTCTATGAATATAAATAAATTGCTAATTTCTTCATTGTAATATCTGATAAAATAATATAGCATGTTATTATATGTTTATTATAATTATTACTTTAACTTTGTAATTATTAATAATTAATAAACACAAATTCTTAAAATATAGAAAATTTAAAATAATGTTGGACAATCACGAGCAACACATGTGTATATCACTAGTTTTTTTTTTTTTTTAAAAAAAAAAAACTAAAGAATGTAGAGAAGATTTTGTTAAATGACTATTAAGAGAGAGAGAGAGAGAGAGAGAGAGAGAGAGAAAGTTGACCCTGCACCTTTTTTTTTCTACTTGAACTGAAATATTCCACCTTGAAATCTTTATTGAAATTTATGTCATTTTCTTTCATTACTCAAATTTACGCTCTAAGTATCATAAGAATTAAAATGTGAAACTAAAATTTAGACTCTAAACCTATAAAAAAATTAGATATGATACTATAAAATGACGTAAATTTCAGTAAATCAGAAGTATCATAATTTTTTTGGAAGTATTGATGTGTGATACTTCCTAAATTACGTGAATTTCAAATTGTCACCAATATTTTCAGTATTTACGTGAATGTCCCTAAAAATAAATTTGACTAGCCCAATAAATTATGTGATAATCTCGCATGGTACTGTATTTTTATCACAAAATTGATTTTTATTATCTAGATGACAATTTGAAATATATGTCTCCTTCCTTCTCTTTCACTTCATCGGTCTGCACTGTTGCTCATTTTCTTTCCTACCACCATACTATCACTGGTGCCACCACCCGCACAACCAACAATTTGCCACCATCTTCTTCCTCAACCCCATCATCGAAGTCGTAGCACATCTCTTCATTCAGCCGGACTTCTTACCACCACACAACCACCAAGCACCACTCGCCTCAACCATTACCACCACCACCACCACCTACATCAACTACGGTCTTCTTCCTCGACCTCGACTTCACTAGTCTTCTTCGTCGCCGCTCTTCTTCCTCGGCTCCGAAGCATCAAGAATTCTAAGTGTGATGCTTGTGTAGTTGTGTTTGACAATGATAGATTGGTGGTGGTGATTGTGAAGTATACCTGAAAATAAAGAGAATAATGCATGCAAATTGTTTGATTTAATGTATGAGATGAAGTATCATATAAATTTGTGAAGTATCAATGTATAATACTAAAATTTCATTGTATCATAAAAAATTGAAAAAAGTTTCACGTTATGATACAAACAAATTTGAAAGTATTATAAGTATCATAATATGATACTTGTATTAAATGATGTTTCTTTCAACAGTAATTTTAGGAAGACATTCTTAGGAGATATTTTTAAGTGACATTATGATATATCACACATTTATTGGGTGGTAAAAATGTAAGTGGTTGAGTAGTTATTTTTACCATTCAATGAATGTGTGACATTCACAATGTCACTTAAAAATGTCTTCCTAAAATTATAGTTTTTTCAATAATTTTTTTTTTTTTTGAAGTATTTCCGGTGATTATTTAAAATAACGTAAGTGTAAGTTTCAATTATTATAATAGAAAAAATAGGGTATTTGTGCAGAAGCCCAATAAATTTTTCGATCATTGGTCTAGGAGTCCAATTTAGTTCCTCTAGGCCCAATACGAAGTGGCCGACTCCAAATCTGGTTTTAACGCAAAGCCCATTTAAGCATATAAATACTAGGAAAACCCTAACCCTAGAATAATATTCAACTCCAGCAATTGCAACTCTCTGTCTCTAAAATTCTACACACAGAAATCAATCATGGGTAATTTTCGAAACCAAAAATTTCAAGTCCACTGCTTTATGTTGAGTTGATGATCTGATTAGTGATTTATTCTTATTAATTTGAAAATTATAGGTAAGGTTCACGGTTCACTGGCACGAGCCGGTAAAGTGAGAGGACAAACACCGAAGGTGGCCAAACAGGACAAGAAGAAGAAGCCCCGTGGCCGTGCGCACAAGCGGATGCAATACAACCGCCGCTTCGTCACCGCTGGTAAACCTAGTTCTGCAGACCCTTAGTTTTTTCCTCGTTAATTAATCATATTTGTTAATTTTTGCGTTATATTTTTGTATTTGCATAGTTCATTTTTCTGTATTTTCAGTAACTAGATATATTATTGTAATGTTTTCCAAATCAGCCTTGTATTTTTAGTTTCTGCGGACGTACTCTATTGTAGGGACAACCTGAGCAAAACATGGACAATTTATAGTGTTTATGAGTATGCCTGCCTACAAGTTCAAGGACGAACTGTATTAACCCAATTATTTTAACATATAGTAATAGCAGTATCATGTTTCTACATTTATATATTATATATATATAAATCTGGAAATTGATTTAATGTAATTTTGGCTGTTAACAGCCTTGACACTTGGAACGAAACTTTCGATAATTTGTTAATTAACAAGTGTTAAAATGGTATAAGATCCTATTTTAGATGTGAAATCAAAATCCATATATGGGTTCCGTACAACCTTTTTTTTGCTTTGCATTAGTCGCTGGAATAAAATTTATTTTCTATTACGAGTTTTGCACACTTAATATGTAAACATCGTTTGGTTATCATGATTTATCGTGCAGCTATCTTGTAAATTGTTATCTGAAACATTTTCCATGGTAAGAACATATGCCCCAAGAGTTAAAGATTCTAAGCAAATAATGAGTGCCACTGACCTCAAAGCTTTTGTAGGTTCTTTTGAGAAATATATAAATAATTATGACTGATAATTTTTTTGCAATTTGTAGTTGTTGGCTTTGGAAAGAAGAGGGGACCAAACTCATCAGAGAAGTAAACTGGAGATGCCAGTATCTTATATCGTTCAAATGTATTTGCCATCTGAGTTTATTGATTTTCAAAAATTGTGTTTGAGAACATTGTTAATTAGTTGTCTAAGCTTTTATTTTGTTTTATATTTTCGGTTTGACTATGTCGATCATCTATTGGCTTTACGAGGTTAAAGAAAGAGTTGTTTAAGTTGAATTAATTTCGAAATGAGTTCACTATTTATGCAACTTTTACTTCCTCGATATGGTGTATATCAGCATATGTATTAGTTTATGTATATCTTGTTTTATAATCCAATTTGGGTATTAAGTTGAATTAATTTCCCTCAGTGATCTTTCCACTAGTAAGTCATTGTGCAAAGCTGTTGCTTTCCTTTTGAATAACAATGGTGAGTAATTCTGTGACGTGACATTTCTGAGGGGAAAAGGAGTCGTTTTACGTTGGGCATCTGATTAATTGATTACATGTTATCATTCTAAAATGTATGATGACTGCTTTTCATAAGCTCTACTCAAGTTCTACGCTGGTTGAACAGTTTGGAGGGTAACCATGGGAAAGATGAACTTCAGGTTCGTGTGTTATGTATGCTAAGATTTTATTTTATTTATTCTTTAATACACAATCCAATTCTATTAAACCCTCTTGCCAAACATGTCTCAACATGTAAAAGCTAGTGACGTTCACGTAAAGGTATTGGATGTTTGTCTTCTCCATGCTTGGAATATAGTTGTGTGCTACTCCAGTACTCGGTGTTTGGTGTTAATTTCTCTAGGGTTTCAAGCATATATTATCATGTAATTATTTTCTCCGCTTGTTTGGTCCATGGATTTTTTTTTTTAATTTGTGACTTTTTTTTTTTGTTTTTTGACAGACGTGGTTTAGATTGATTTGAAAAGTAAAAAATCGTAGGCTTTAGCTAAAAATGGATGATTGAGATTGAGTTAAAAAAGTTGATGTGAAAATAATATATGGGATGATTATCCTATTCCTTTTTTTATGATTTTTTTTTTTAAATGTAAGAAAATGCTAATTGTTTTCAACTAGAGGAAGAAGTTGAGCTCCCTAAGTCCTAACTTTGTTGATCGGTACCCGAACGAAGCGTTGGCTAGAATATTGGCTTCAATTGTTGGGAAAATTTTCAATTTTCCATCCAAATTAATTAACTTAGAACTTGATTGATAATTTGAAAAATTTTGATTTTTGTAATTTTTTTGATTTTTTAATGAACGTGTGGTTTAAAAAAGTTTGAAAAGTCAAAAATTGTGAGCTTGATTAATAATTGAGGGTTGAGATCTAGTTTGAAAAGTTGATGTGAAAATTTTATTTTTATCAAACAGGATCTTAGTGGAAATACAAACACAAATAATGGACAAAAGAGAACTTTTTTATTGACGAGAAAAACAAATTACTTAATACAATATTTTTCTATTTTTTTTTTTCACAACTTTTACCTACCAAAAAAAGATGGTTGAAAAGTTTTGAGATTTGTTAAATTCGTGGTCAAAATTAATTGTTTATATTTCAATTAGATTTTTTAAAGTTAAAAACATGAATTAAATAATATTATTCATTTTCACTTGATATTCTATTTCAAAAAAGTACTTTTAATTTAATTCATCATTTTTTCTTCTTTTCAAACATTTGGGTCAAATTCATCATCGACGGCTTTTTTGCATTTCTTGCAGAATAAATAATAAATATATATGTACGTGTATTCACTCACCGGCATTGAATTCTTGAAAACTAACTCCAATACGATATAATATTGTCCAAATTCATGTTATTCAAAATTCACCATCCAAACCCGAGGAGCAATCTAAAGCATGTTTGGCAGTTTGGGAACTTGCATTCTCAGTTCTCACATTGTCCTCTGCCACAACCCTTCATCTCCAAACGAAATAACATCACCATCTTCACCAAATTTCTCATCGAGAATTTTCTTGCGGAGGAATTTCATCTCCTTGTTGCTCACAGTCATTAGAAGTTGCTTCGGCTTAGTCAAAGACGACTTTGGTGAACCTGCAACCATCTTATTGGCGGCCCGACTGACGTATTGGAGGGGCGGGTTGGATACTTGGATTTGATTTGATTTGTATTTGAATTTAATTTAATAATATGATTATGAATATGTTGGACCAATTGATCTGATCCAGCCATGAAGCCCACAATTTTTTGCTGATCCAGTTTGCAAGAATTTTTCAGCACAGAAGAGTTAATTTTGGAGCCTATTTGTTAATTAGATGCTGGAGGCCAAGTTGGCCCAATTTGCGTTAGGCCCAAGTCCGGAACCCACATCTTCAACCGGGCTTTTATCATTTGAACCGGACCATTCATTATTCGGACCGACCAGTTTTCAGCCATTGGATCATGCTGAATTGATCTCAGTCGTCTGCGTTAGGGATAAGACTGTTTCTCTCATACGAAGAGGGATAAGACTGTTTCTCTCATACGAAGAGTCATTCGAACTCTGATTCTTCCAGACTCCTCTCTCTCTCTCTCTCTCTCTCTATCTATCTAAAAAGGCGATTTCGCCTCCTTCATCTTGATTCTTCGTGGTTTCTTCAGAAATTGATATATTCGCACTATTGTTCTTAGTGGTTTGTTTAGATATTGATTCTTTGAAAATCAGTATACAATTTTTGTTGAGTTTGGCAGAGTATTTCTGCAACTCTTGTTCTTCGTGGTTTAATTTGTGCGATTTTTTGGAATTTCTGTGAAATTTGTGTAATCTTGAGTTTGATATTCTGTTTCTGTACTTTTACGTTTATTCCATAAAATGTTTGGTTTTTTTGTTTAAACGTTTGAGTTATTTGATCTTTGTGGTGCGATCTTGAGTCTTCTAATCCCAACAGAATATTTAAAATTTAAACCTCCGTTTGGTAACTAAAAATTAATTTTCTCAAAGTACTTTTTAATTTCATACATTTTCTCTCTTTAATTTTTAATTACAATTTTTACTTCAAAATCACAAATAAATCAGTTTACAAATCAATCAATGTTACCAAAGAAAGGTTAAATTATAACCATAAAAGTTGACTTTTTATATTTGTAATTAAAAAGTGGGGGAGGCGTGATACCTTTTATACAGTATTATTATGCCAAAAATAAAGCCTAAACGAAACTAATGAATGTCAATAAAATTAATTAATTAAGACAAATTTATGCTTGTCCTCCAAGGATCAAGGAACATAACAGTCTACCACGTTGCATACTTTATTGGTTACTAATAACATTTTTGACAAGGAATTTATTATCTAATCCATCCTATAAAAAACCCCAATTAACTCTAGGGTTTATTGAAAAAAAATTCAGACCAATTCATTTATCTCTCTGCAACAGTCCAGTTCCTATCCTCACTGCAAGAATGTCACTCGATTCGGCCTCGCCGCCGCCAATGGATACACCTTCCTTGAAAGAATCCGTACAGGAGGCCCAATTCTCCCAGCGGGTCCTGATACACTCCATCCTTTCCCGGGTCGATGGCGGGTCTGGTCTTGCAGGACAGACGGTCCGAATTGGGGGATGGGTGAAAACCGGCAGGGAGCAGGGAAAAGGCAGTTTCGCATTTTTGGAAGTTAACGATGGATCGTGCCCTGGGAATTTGCAGGTGATTGTTGACGCGAGCGTGCATAAGTTGAGCGATTTAGTGCCTACTGGGACCTGTGTACATTTGGAGGGCGAGCTCAAGGTTCCTCCAGAAGGTGCGAAGCAGAAGACAGAATTACGAGTGAAAAATGTTATCAGCGTTGGCCCTGTAGACGCGGGGAAGTATCCATTGCCTAAAACTAAATTAACGCTTGAGTTTCTCAGAGATTTCGTTCATCTTCGCCCTAGGACCAACACTGTATGACTCTCTTTTTTCTCTTAATGTGTTTTATGTTTGTTTATTTTATGATATGAATTAAATGAATTTGTACTTTGCCTGGGATCGTGATTTTCGATGACGTCCAGTTAGTAGGCAGATCTGGGTGATTAACGTAATTAAGTTCATGGTGTATAAAAACAATTTAGAATTTGTTGGTCAAGTTGATTTTTTTTTTTTACAAACTGTTATCTTGTTTGATAGCTTTGATCAGTTTATATAATATGCCTGTTGGTTTCTGTCTATAGTTTACATGTCCATATCTGCAGTGTTTCTGGTAGGGATTTGCTTTAAATCACATGAGAATTGAGAACAAGCAAAATACTTGAGTTTGTTCATTAAAAATTTAACCTTGGACAAAATAATGAAAATTACATGTTAGCTTACTCTACTATATATATATATATATAAAGGCTTGTTGGATTTTTGCTGAAGGACTTAGATTTCTCGCATTGGATTTCCTCCTTTGATTCCATTAATATCATGTTTGGCAAGTAACTTACAAAAATATAGAAAGAAGTGGTGGGTACTACTTATAGTTCTCTCAAAGTTTGCGGATAAAAAGTGGCTCGAGAGAGTTCGTAAACAATTTATAAACATTAGTTAAACATATGCTAAATGAAATGACTTTACTTGTTAATTTTCTAATTTTTCCTTGTGTGATTTTACAAGTAACAATAACGACTTGCTTGAATGCTACCGTAAATTGCAGAAGTTAGAAAATTAAGACTTATATTTCTGCAAGATTTGAACAGTAACTACAAGTCCGTTATAAATTTGGCACATGCGCTGTCATGTATAGCGATTGTGTTTATCCTTTATAGGCATGCTGAATATGTGTTGGGAATAGTGAAGTTTAAAAGTCTCTAAACTTTGTTTCGGATTAACTACTTCAATAAATAAAACTAATGAAGTTCAAAACCCCACTATATTTAGGAATGTTGGATATCTGAGTGTGCTTCAGTCTACAGATGCTTTGCTACTGCACTATTTATCACTGAAGTCAAACCCAATGCCACATTAGATATGATCTTATTTAGATTTATTATTCTTCAACTTCCAATCTCTAATGAAAAATGCAAGCTTGCACTTTTTTGACAAGTCATTGAGTTCTGACTTCTCTTTTTTCTGTTTTGCAAATGTTTAGTTCAACTGTTATGATTTTCTTGCTGACAATGTTTATTTGATTCACTTGTCTAGATATCTGCAATTGCTAGAATCCGTAATGCACTGGCTTATGCGACTCACACATTCTTCCAAAAGCATGGGTTCCTCTATGTGCACACCCCTATTGTTACTACAAGTGATTGCGAGGGTGCTGGTGAGATGTTTCAAGTTACGACCCTAATTAGTGAAGCAGAAAAATTAGAGAAGGAGCTGAAAGATAACCCTGCTCCTTCTGAAGCTGATATTAAAGCTGCCGAGCTTGTGGTGAAGGAGAAAGGAGAAGCTGTTTCTCAACTTAAATCTGCTAAAGCAAGCAAGGAGGAAATTAGTGCTTCTGTAGCTGATCTCTCTAAAGCTAAAGAGAACCTCTTGAAACTGCAAGAAAGATTTAAGCTGGGGGAGAGATGTAGACTAAGTGCTGGTTTCCCCAAGAAGGATGGGAAAATTGATTATTCTGAGGACTTTTTTGCCCGCCAAGCATTTTTGACCGTCTCTGGACAACTTCAAGTTGAAACATATGCATGTGCACTCAGTAGTGTGTACACTTTTGGCCCTACATTTCGAGCAGAAAACTCACATACTTCAAGGCATCTTGCTGAATTTTGGATGGTGGAGCCTGAAATAGCATTCGCTGACATAAAGGTATTTTAGTTGTAAACTATTTAATTCAACACATAAATTTAGAGCATTTATTGTTCCAGCGGTGCCAACTGCCAAAGCAAGATAAAGTCTACATATCCATGGGATGCAACATATTTCATACCCATGGAATGCAACATAGATGCTCTAACATATAAAAACTGATGTGGCATCGTTATTTGTCTGTTTTCAAAAAGCTGGCCTGGAAAATTTTTGTTACTAATGCAAGGACGATTCAATTATTTTTGGAGTTTGTTCAGATTAGAATTGGAGCAATAATTATTTACCTGAATTTTGAGTTGTTAATCGTGCCGCATGTTATCTATAATGTTTATATAGGAAATTGATTTTGATTCACGATCTGTTATCAATTAGATCTTCAATTTTCCTGGTTGCTGTTAAGCTTACTAATTGCCCAAGAAAATGTGCATGGAGAATGTGAAAGTTTTTTGCTTTGTGCTGATGGAGTTTTTCTATTAAGTATTCAAGAATATGAGCTCCCTAAGTTTTATGAAATGAAATGTGTAACAAAGAAAATATATGAATCACATAACAATAAGTAATCTAAAGGCTTTTGTAAGATTCCTTCTCTGTTGTTAGAAGAGATTGCGGCAATGAAATGACTTTTGTAGGATGATATGAACTGTGCGGAGGCCTATGTCAAATTTCTCTGCCAGTGGTTACTTGACCATTGCTATGATGATATGGAGTTTATGGCTAAGTTTATTGACAAGACAGCAATTGATCGTCTTAAAATGGTTGCTTCATCCAACTTCTACCGGATTACTTACACAGAAGCAGTTTCCATTCTCGAGGAAGCAGCTAAAGAGAAGAAGTTTGACAATGCTGTAGAATGGGGGATTGACTTGGCTTCTGAACATGAAAGGTATTTGGCATCAATAGCCTGTAAATTGACTTACTAGGAGCTTTACTGATCACGTTGTGTGCCTAATCATGTAGATTCTTGACTGAAGAGAAATTCAAAGCACCTGTCATTGTGTATAACTACCCGAAAGTGATTAAAGCATTTTATATGAAGGTGAATGAAGATAACAAGACAGTTGCAGCTATGGATGTGCTTGTACCAAAGGTAAGCTGTTTGCGAAGATGTAGTAGGCCTCTCACAATTCTTCTATTGTAACTTGCAGCATCTCCTTAATGTTTTTGTTTGTGTCGTCTTGAACTTGCAACGAACTTGTGAGGGAGTGTCTTATTAATAATGGTGGCTGTATTTGCTTTTTTTCAGGTGGGAGAACTAATTGGTGGTAGCCAAAGAGAAGAGAATTACGAGGTCCTCAGAGATAGGTACAAAAAGCTATGGTGCTTGATTTTATTTTATTTGAAATAAATGCACCCATGACTAAGTGGGGGTGGTGGACTAACCAGTGTGTTGAATAAGAAAAGATAGTACAAAAAGGAGGGGGACTTACCACCTTACCTCCTGAACTATGATAGAATAGAAATTATTTTTGAAAGCTAACTCCACTACGCGATAATGAGAATGAAACTAACAACTGAAAATAGTTATATATACACGCCAAAAGATTTTTCTTAATAAATAATTAATGGAATTTTTATTTTATTTTATTTTATTTTATTTTTTCCGCTTGTCTACATAAGTCTAGACAATGTGTTTATTTAGTAGCTTCATGTCTAAAAGTGGTACTCTGTTGGGTCGCTGTTATTTTTTGCAGGATACTTGAAATGGGTCTACCTCTCGAGCCATATGAATGGTACCTTGACTTGCGCCGATATGGGACTGTGAAGCACAGTGGATTTGGTTTAGGCTTTGAAAGGATGATTCTTTTCGCCACGGGGATGGAGAACATTAGAGATGTCATTCCCTTCCCCAGGTATCCTGGAAGAGCAGACCTGTAGAATCAATTTCAGATATTTATGAATGATAATATTTTAATATTATTATTATTGACTTTTTGAATTTTGAATTTTACGTCGCTTGCAAAATCAATACTGAAAGGTGATAGTGAATGTATTTTTTTTTTTAAGTCTATGAAAGTAGACAATTTCTAAATTGTTCCCCCCTTCAGTTGTTTTTTGAATGCAACAAGGTTTTTATCTTTCCACCTGTTCGTCAATGTTCATTGTGGCATGCTTGGTATGTATTTGAAGAACGTAGGTATGTTGTGTTTGTTCCTTAAAAACAGTTTCCAATTTTATTTAGTTCAATATACTAAACATGTCTGGTGTGATTTCTATAGATTAGACGTCAATTTACTGTTATTCAATTCAGTACGACAGTGGGCATGAACTGTCGAACCTCGAATAGTCTGAGCTGTATGCGGAGAGACTTGCACGTATGGTTTTTAAGGGTATCTGGTCAAAAGATTGACCGGTGCGCACCTGATTAGAGGGATTGACAAACAAATAGGTACAAAATTTATCTTCTGATTTTAGCTTATTGTATTCTCTCTTTCTCTCAATTATATAGGATTGTTTGACTTTTTATACAAATTAAGAAAACATATTTAGCCAGCGTTTGAATCTCTTTAAATTTTTTTTTTCTACAATATTCAATCTTAATCTTCAATTAAAAGTCAAGTCTACAATATTTAACTTTTTAACTAAATTTCAACCATCTATCATCTAAAAAGTCTATTCGTTTCAAAAAAATTCTTTTTTAACTATACCAAACACACGCGTAATATCATTGAAAAAGTAATTTTTGTAAAGAAAATTTCTAACTTACACTTATTTAATATCAAAACTGTTATTATATTGGAAGTAATAAATTAGGTACATTGATAAGCAAACACAATAAATACTTCCAAATAAAGAAACAAGTCTATATAATTGGGACAAATGAAAAAGAAAAGACAGCATATATAATTGGGACGGAGGGAGTAATAATTTAGAGGGCGGTCGTGGGATATCAAAGGTCCTGCTTGATTCCCATTTTTTCAAAACTTTTTTATTTTTAATAATACATTCCTAAAATAAAATATTTCACATAAATTCAAAAACTTTACTTACTTTTCATTCGCACATTCTTCAAAAAAATTAATATTCAAGAACTCACCGTTTCTTTAAATTGAACATCAAACGGGGATTTACTCAATGTTTACTTTTTCTTATGAAAGTGCATTAATAGGGTTGTAAATGGGGCGGATTTGATCTGATAATCAAGCGGATACTCAATTGCTAAATTCTTATCCGATTTTCAAAGATAGGGATGTCATCAGGGTGGGTTCGAGGTGGGGATACCAATCCTTGTCTCGCACCATCGGATATTTACCATCTTCATCCCTGCTTACATCTTTGTTTATTATTATATGTATATGTATATTTTTGTTCATTAATGTCTTTTTATAATAGTTATCTAATGAAATTACTCTTTGTTTATTCCTCGACCATATAAAAAAGTTTATAGGTACACCATAAAAGTATGATCAAACAAATTAGTAAAGATACTTATGGTTATCAAAAGATGATAATGCATAAGATAACTAATTTTTCAATTTGATATATGTTCACGACTTAAAGGAAATGATATAAAAGTGATTATTTTATTTTATGTGAATATTGATGTTTTCGAAAAATACTTAGTTATACAAATTATTTTCTTAAAGTATGATTATTTTACAAAATTTTCATTTAACAGCTATAGAGAACAATTAATATTGATAAAAAAAAAAAACTCATAATAGCTTTGATAGAGCATTACAAGTTTAATTGTGTTAAGAATTATGTTTGAAGAAAATGAGATGAGACTTGAGAGTGAGAGACAAAGAACAATATAGAGCTGAAATGTAAGTTTTTGTTTTGAAATTATATATTTGGGCGTTGGATGATTTAGCACACTTTTAATTTTTTCGAATTTTTTAATTGAATTTATTAATCAGTGATGGTTTCGGCAGCGGGTTTGGGACGGGGACGGGGATTTGAAAGCAATTTCCATCCTCGCCCCATTCCTGATCGAGTATACTTTTTCATGAACATCTTCGTCATTGTCGAGGATTTCCCGTCCCGATCGAGGCAAATCTCCATCGAATTCGGGGATTCCCCGCCCATTATCACCCCTAAACAAAGATAGTGACGAAAATCTTCCATATATTTGTGAATATTATTATAGTGCAGTACCATTCTCCTGCGTATAAAGCATAGGAGAAGGTTTGTGAGGCAAAGCTCACATTTAAGTGGCTGACAACATTGTTTTTTAAATAATATTATTACAAATAAACTCATAAAAATTTATTACTTTTGAATAACACATTCTCCAAAAATTTACTATTATAAACTATTTATGAATAACAAATAAAATTTACGATTTTATTATAAGCCTCCATTCTTCGACGGCTCCATTTAAACCAACAATTTAAATTATACAATTTCTCAAATCACTTTTTAACTATACACATTTTTTCTCTCGAATTTTTGACCATATATTTTACTTAGAAATCCTAAATAAATCAATTTAGACTACAAACAATAGCCGTCGAACGGAGTCTAATATCAAAGAAATTCAATGCGCGTGCCTATATTAGAATTTATTACGATAAAATAAAAGACAAAAATAATACTACAAAAGATCAAAATATAAGACCTCCGTTAGGTATTCACTATTCAAGACCAATTTTTTTTTAAAATTATTTTTAACAACACATTCAACCAATAAAATAATTTATACATAAATTCAAATATATTACTCACTTTTTAACTACGCATTTTATTGGTTAAATGCGTTGTTAAAAATAAATTTTGAAAAAAAATGAAGTTTTAAATAATGAATAACAAACAGAGGTCTTATATTTTGGTATTTTTGTAAGTATTATTTTATCTTTTATTTTGCCGTTATAAATTCTAATATACGTATACGTATTAAATTTCGTTTGATATTTAAGCACTGTTCGACGACTACTGTTTTTACTTTAAATTGATTTATTTAGGATTTTTAGGTAAAATGTGTGGTTAAATTTTTGAAAGAGAAAATGTGTATAATTAAAAAGTAGTTTTAAAAATTATGTAATTTAAATTGTTGGTTTAAATGGAGCCATCGAACGGAGGCTTATAATAAAATCGTAAATTTTATTTGCTATCCATAAATATAGTTTATAATAGTAGAATTTTAGAGAATATATGATTCAAAAATAGGGAATTTTTTATGAGTTTATTTATAATATTAATTTATTGATAAATATGCTGTTGAAAAGATTAAAAAAAATGTATTTTGTTTTTAATAAATATCAAACATGACCAAATAAATCAACAAAATATAAATAAGTAAAAAATTATATAAAAAAATAAAAACAATGTTGTCAACCACTTTTCACAAGCCTTCTCCTGTTCTTTATGCGCAGGAGAACGATATTGTATTATAGTGAGTATTTACAACAGTTTTCTCATTTAAAATACTATCTTCATTTGTGAGAAATTTTTAGTTTGTGTTTGACTGGCAAGGATTTACCTAGGAAGGAGGAAAACTTTTACCATTTTTCATCTTTTTGGTTGTTTGATTGTATATTTTTGCTAATAAATTCATTTGCTTCATTTGACTGGGAATTGTGAAATTCTTCGTTTTTAAGGCAAATGAATTCTCTACACTTTGGTGAGAATTGGTTTGCCAACTTGGGTGGCAAATTTTTTTCATCACGTTTGATTATTTTTGTTGTTGTTAATTGACATAATTTTTTTTAATAAAAAATTAATATTATTATTATTATCAAGTATCAATGTGTGAAAAAACTATTTTTTTATTAAAATAGCTAACTTTTACTTTATTTCCCGTGAAAATAATGTTAATCAAATAATAAAATTTGAAAAATTTCTTACTTTTTCCAACTAGAAAATTTAAATTAATCAAACACATTAAACTTTCAATTCCAAAAAAATGATTTTTCAAGAATTCAATTCCCTGAAATTCATTTCCTTTCCATTCTAATTTCACACTCGCTATTAAGAGCATTTTCAATGCATTATGTCAATGCTAACTCATTCAGTCAGACGGAACGTCAATATGTAGATGAAACACTTGACACTGTCAATTTTTTTACAGTCACGTCAACTTAATATTGTAATTGACATTATGTATCGAAGAAATATTTTTAATTTGTTGAAGTGTCAAGTCCTTTTTTTTCAATTGTTTTTTTTTTTTTTCCAATTGAAGAAGTCCATTGAGAGGAAATACATGAAAATATCCTAAAAATTTTACCAATTTTTGAAAATACCCTAACAATTTTATATCTTTTAAAAATAGCCTTAAATACTATAAACTACCACAAAAACCCTTATATATCATATTTCAATTAAACCCATTAAGATTTAGAAAAGTTACAACCTAGTCCTTGAAATTTTATTAATTTTATTTATGATTTCATTTGATTTTTGTTCGCTCTTAGTAGCACCCTCACTTGGTATCAGAGCCATATGACAGATCTAAAAGATAAATATTATATAACACAAATTAAAAATGAATATATAATATATACATCAAGATTTATAATTATGCATACATTAACACTACCCGATAATTATAAAATAGAAATTTTGAATACTTTAAAAGATTTAGATAAAGATGTAAGAAGAGAAATATATAATCTAATAAATTTCGATATAATAAAAGAAGATTTTATCATAAACGAAATATTAAATTTAATCCACAAAGACATACTAGAAGAGTTATATAAAGATTATATAAATGGATTATCATAGAGCGGATCCTCAATTAATTAGATATCTAGATATAGAAACAAATGAAAAATTAGATTTAATAATAGAACAAAGAAGAAATTTAATGGACCAAATAAGAGAAGAAAGAAATATAAAACGACAAGAAAAATTAAGATTAAAATTATTGGAGAAAAAGAGAGAATATTTTGATAGAATTTTAAAACAATTACCAAAAATTCAAATGATTTTAAAAGACAAAGAAAAAAATAGAAAAGAAAAATATGATAAAACAAACACATTGGAAGACTATCTAAAATATTATAGAATATATCATAGAAAATCAATGATTGGATCAATAGAAGAATATTGTGAATATCAAATAGTGAATTATAAAGAAGCAAAATATGAAACAGAACTTATTATAGAAATCGAACATATTAAAGGAAGAAATTAATGACAGGATTTTCAGAAATAAAATTTGAAAAACAAATAATAGAAAATATAAGACTTCCAGTTGGATCTTATCAAATAAAAGGAGCAAATACAACTATGTTTCAACCATTAAGCTCATGGGGAGAATCTGATTGATTTCTTAACATGCAATTAAATTGGATAAGTGCATTTTTATGGCAATCATAAAAAAACATAAATTTACAAGATAAATTAGCTATCGAAGAATTACAACAATTAAATATACAGGACATGAATATTAAAGAAAAATTACAAAATATTCAAAATAAACTAACAATACAATTTAAATAATTAAAAGAAATGATAGGATAGGCTAAAAATATAGATGAAGAAATTTTAAAAGAATTCCAAAGAAAATCAGGAAAATTAATTAATCAAGATAAAATTGGAATAATTATAGAAAAAATAGATATGTTAAATGAAAAAATAAGAAAGAATGAAAACGAAAAAATCATATCAATAGAAGAAAGAATCAAAAAGTTAGAAATAAAAATAGATGATATGTATGACAGACTATTTAAGGTACAAAAAACTCAAAAATCAAGAGTATAAAATGTCGATAAGTGAATATATTGAAGATTTAAAAACATTAATAAGTGATGTACAAGAAGTAAAAAATGAATTAAAAGAAGTAAGAAATGATATAAATATACTAAAACTAGAGATTAGAGAATTCAAAGAAAATAATAAAAGCAAAGATAAGAAAATAGACAAAAAACTCATAGAAAAAGAAATACTTAGAATAAGAAAGAAGCATTTCGAACAAGAAAAAATTATAATAGAAGCAGGAAGTATGGATGATGAATTTAGAAGAAACATATTACCAAAAATATTAGAGGAAGAATTAGAATTACAAAAATCTATAGAAAAAACTTTAGGAAAATTAAAAGCTGAAGAAAAAATTGAAGAAGAACAAGACAAAAATGAATGAAGAATTAGATTTGCTTATAGAAAATTTTGACCAGTTAAGTATAGAAAACTTTAATGAATACCAAGTTTTAATGAATACTGGAGGAGCACCTAACCCTGCTCCTATAGGAACTTCTAAACAAGAATTACCAGATCCAGATGAAAGTTATGCACCCTTATATAACAAACCACACCGACAATATTATGATAGAATCAGAGATAGACAACCACCTAGAGGAAATAAATATAAAGATAGATTTGAACCAAATAATAACTATGATAAACCTATTAATCATGGAGGAACAAAATTAGATCTTGATTGTAAAATAGATACTAAAAAAGCCTTATTAACTTGGGTAGATTCAATGATACTATTCTTTTTATACAATAAAGATGATACATGGGAAAATACTGATAGAATGATAAATTTTTTAATAGCATCTTTTGAAGGACATGTTAGAAATTGGTGGGAAGGAATAAGTAGTGATACAAAAGCATTGATAAGAAGAAATGTACAGACAGAACTAATAAAATCAGATAGAAAAGGAATAGAAAAGATAGTAGATTATATTGCGGATGAATTTTTAGGAGAAAATTGGATAAGTAATTCTGAAGCAGAATCAATAAGAGAAAAAGATAATGCAAGAATAAGATTAATAAATTTAACAATATGTGATATGTGTAAAATCAAAGAATATACTTGTGAATTTAAAGAATATTATTATGTCCAATTCTATAGTAATGAAAATCAAGAAGTATATAGAGATATGTATTACAATAAATTACCAGGTTCATGGGGAATATACTTTAAAATAGAATTTGAAAAATTTATTAGAGATAACCCTGGAACACCTATAACATTAGGATCAAGAATAAAATTTCTATTTGAAAGATTAGCATATATATGTCAACAAAGACAATTATTAAAGAAATCAGGAAAATTAACTAGAATATGTTGTGAAGATATGGAAAAACCTACCCAATGGGGATGTAACCCTGAAAGAAGAAAATATAAAAATAAAAAGTTTAAAAAATTCAGAAACTTCAAAAAAAGATATATAAAACCTAAGAGGAGATATTACAAAAGAAGATATAATCCAAATAAAAAACAGAAAAATAAAACTTATAAGAAAGATAAAAGCCAATGCAAATGTTGGAATTGTGGAGAAATGGGACATATAAGCCCTAATTGTAACAAAAAGAAAGTTAAAATATTACAAAATGAATATCTAGAAATAGAAAGTGAACTAAGTCAAATATCAGATATTGAAGAATACTATGATCAAGAAGTATATATAAGTGAAACAGATTCAGAAAGCAATGAATCAGAATCAGAATAAAGAAATAGAAGAAATAGAAACAAATAAGAACATAGATAAACAAAAATATGAAGGAATAGAAGGTTATGGATTAAAAGTAACTTTTGATAATAATAAGTTCAGAAAAATACAAAAATTATCTTTAGATTTGAAAATGGGAAAATGGGAAATATTAGACAGAATATGGAAAAGAGAAAAAGTAGCAATAAATGAATATCATAAAATTGAAAGGGCAATAGATGTTAGAACCACTCAAGGAACACACAAATTAAATCTTTTAACAAAAAATACAGTTACAGAATTATTAACAAAGATCAATAAAAAATAAAGTGAAAAGATTCAATATGTTTACTTAGCATGTATCCAAATAATGTTTAAATCCCTATTTAGAGAAGGATTAGATTCGCATTTGACTGTAAGTTTACATGATGGAAGAATTATAAATTTAAAAGACAGTCATTTAGGAACAGTAGAAGGAAATCTAGCATATAAGAAACTAATATTTACATGTTACCCAAAATATTGTATATCATTAAAAGATAGAAATTTTAATGAAGTTTTAGGACTACATTTTAAATTACATAAAGATGATATAATGGAAACAGGAGATAAAATTATGACTATAGAATACAGTGCATTATACACATTTACTAATTCTAATTATGGAAACATTTATTCCAAAAAACCATATATTGAAATTCATAAAGAATGTAAAGATTTTGGTAAAGCTGTAGAACTAGATAAACAAATAAGTTTAGTTCCAAGAAACTATGAACTTACTATAACAAAAAATAAACCAGAAATCATAGAATTACGAGAAGAAGAATACCCTAATAATAACATAACATTTGAAGATGGCAGATTAATTAGGAGATCAGCAAGTTTACCTAATAGAAAACAAAGAGGAGAAACTAGTAATACAAAAGAAATAAAACTTAATAGAAATGCTGGAAATATGAAAATAGAAGGTGAATATTTTAATGGAATAGAACATATAAAAGGATCAAATATATTAATTGACACAGGAGCTAGTGAATGTCATATAGCTTCAAATAGAAATAAAGGACTAATATCTCATAGAACTGATCCATACAGATATATAAATTTTGATGGACAAGTACATATGACTGAACTTGAAGTAAAAGTACCAATAAAAATAGGAGGAATAAATCTCCTAGTACCATGTCATGTAGATAATAGTATGGTAAATCCTCATGTATTATTAGGAATGAGCTTTCTAGATGGACTAGAAGATTATAGTATAAAACGTGAAGAATTATATATAACTCATAATGGTCAAACTATACTATGCAGAAAAGCTGAATAAATGAATAACCAAATAAGTTTTCCATTAGCCGTTTATATACAAGTTACAATTGTTGAAACAAATATAACATGTGTATTAATTGACACGGGAAGTGATATAACAATATTCAAAAGTTTCTTAATAAAATCATGGAATACTAATGGAAAGATAAAAATTACAGGAGTAACAGGAGAAAGTACTCATATAATTAATAGTGCTGATAAAATTGATATAATACTTGGGAGTAAACAAATAGTCGTAAATAAAGTATATAATTATAACACATTAGAATGTGATATATTACTAGGAAATGACTTTATACAACAATTTCAATATTATAAACAAAATAATTACATGATAATGTTACAAACACCTTGTGCACATTTACTAAAAATACCAAGAGAATTTCGACATTACAGAGTTCAGCCAACACAGCGTGGTGATAAATGGGAGAAAAAACCAATTACAAAAAATGAAATAAAAAATAAAAGAATAATGTATAAAAAAGTCTTGAAAACGAACATACAAATAAACATGGAAAAAATCATTGATCAACTAGAAAAAATTTGTGGAGAAAATCCATTATCATTTTGGAAACCACATCATTCAAAAGCTAAAATAGAATTAACAGAAAATGTTATTATAAGAGTTAGACCAATGATGTATACCATACAAGATATGCAAGAATTTAAAACTCAGATAAAAGAATTACTTAACCAAAAATTAATCAGACCCAGTAATGGACCCCATAGTAGTCCAGCTTTTATGGTCATGAAACATTCTGAACAAAAAAGAGGTAAAACTAGAATGGTGATAAATTATAAAGAATTAAACAAATATATTAAATTTGATGGATACTTTTTACCAAATAAAGAGGTACTGATAAATCTTGCAAAAGGAAAGCAATATTATTCTAAATTTGATTGCAAATCAGGATTTTGGCAAGTAAAAATGGAAGAAGATAGTATTCAATAGACATCATTTAGTACACCCCAAGGTAAGTATGAATGGATGGTTATGCCATTTGGTTTAAAAAATGCACCACAAATATATCAAAGAAGAATGGATAACATATTTAGAAAATTTAATGAATTCTTAATCGTCTATGTCGATGATATATTAATATGTTCTAATAATAGAGAAGAACATAGAAACCATTTAATTAAGTTTATAAATGAATGCAAAAAAGAAGGAATTGTTCTTTCAAAAAATAAAGCTATAATAGAAAAACAAGAAATTGATTTTCTTGGATTATCAATAGATAAAAGGGGGATAAAATTACAAACTCATATATCTAAGAAGATAGAAAGTTTTCCAAACAAATTAGAATCAAAAGAACAAATACAAAAATTTTTAGGATGTTTAAATTATGCAGAAGGATTTATTGAAAATCTATAAAAAAAGAGATATAAAATTCAAATTTTACTCAGGAAAACAAATACCAAAGGATGGAGTGATGAACATACAGAAATTGTCAAATCACTAAAAGAAGAATGTAAAAATTTACCAAAATTAAGATTGCCAGATGAAAAAGATAATCTGATAGTTAATATTGATGCCTCGGATAAGTATTGGACAGCAATATTAAAAACAAATCTTAATGAAATTTGTAGATACTCAAGTGGAACGTTTAATCAAGCAGAAATAAATTATACTACTCATGAGAAAGAACTGTTAGCAATTATCAGAGGAATAAAGAAGTTTTCATTGTTTTTATTATCTAAGAAATTCATTGTTGAAACTGATAATTCTCAAGTTGCAGGTTTAGTAAAAAATAAATTACCACCAGAACCTCAATATAGAAGGCTACATAGATGGCAAGCCTATTTGGCGTTTTATAATTTTGATATAATTCATATTAAAGGTGTTAATAATTATCTTGCGGACTTTTTAAGCAGGAATATTGAATTTGCAGATGGATAATATCAAAAGATCCCTGATAGACGCCAAAAAGCGAATGAACTTCCTCATGGAGGAAGCTGAAGATATAAAGCTTGGAATTGAACAACTTGCAGAAACTCTCCAATGAAGTTTCAAGCAATTGATGGAAATCTCAACATTTCATCATAATTATACTAAAGAATTGAGCGATAACATAATTGAGATTGAATCTCAGTTTGAATCGTTGATTACCAAACAGGCTGATACCAAACATGTTATATCAAAAATACAAACAGGTACATCTTCTGGAAGCAGTGGTGGACCAACAATTAAAAGAGATAAACCAAGTCCCAAAAAAGTTGTTATAAATGAAGCCAGTCCTCGAAAAATCACAATCAATGCCAAAGATGAACATACAAGGGTAGTCAGAATTCGTGCTGAAGAGGAAGATGATTCCCCTTTTTTACCAAAAGAAAACGAATATAAAACCACTGTTGAAGTTATATATGAACTTCAAGAATGTGATTGCTATTACATTTCGTCTGGAGACCATGTATACCCACGATTGATCGTTACTCAGGGAGGAGATCCCGTCATGACAAAAATGGCAGCTGATTATGGATTCTTGGATCTTATCTATCCAGGAAAAGATCTAAAAGAAATTGAAAAATTTGATGATTTACTAAAAGGAGAAATTTCAAAGTTTGCTCAAGAAAGATCCATATATTTAAAATTTTATTCGATCAGTCCTGAAATTGATGGAAGAATATATTATCCTGCTGAGCATATTATCACGATTGGGTACGTTGCTCGAAATTTTCAAATTGAAGTTGGAAAAAATACCAAGCCAGTACCAAACATTATAAGATCATGGTTTAGATCCCGAAGGGTGTTGGGAATTAAAGTTCTCTACAACATTGCCAAAAACCTGTATGAGAAAAAATTCAAATGCATATGCCAGTACAATTGATGGACCTTCTCACTAATGGAGGAAAAGAAAAGTCAACAATCTTGCAAGAATACATCAATAAATTTGATACTCATCAAATCCATGGAAGTTTTGCCACTTTGCAAGAGGCGTGCATAGCTAGGAATTGCCCCACATGCTAAAGGAACTGATGGACAGGTGGAAGCCATTTGATAAGTCTGCTTTACATACCAACAGAAGTGATGGACAGATGGAAGCCAATTGATAAATCTGATTTAATGGAACAAGACAGCACAATGTAAGGGCTATGAGAAGACTGAAAATAGAGGGATAGGTGTCCCTATAATGTAGCCATGTGAAGAAATAAAGGGACAACTGTATCCTTGTAATAAAGAATAGATGGACAGGTGTGTCCTTGTAGGTCCTTGTAAAATTCAAATTATTGTATCCATTACATAAGCAATGATGTAAGAGGTTGTATAGTAATACCTCGTGAAGTTGTATAAATAAGAGTCTTCTGATTAGAGAAGAGGCAGAACTCTCTTGAGCACTCAGTTTGTGAGAAAACCAAAAAATCTTCTGTCTTTCAACAATTCTCATACCAATCCTTTGTCAATCTTTATATTATCAATAAAATCCCAATTTACTTATCATATTATGATGAGTTTCTAAATTCTTGTCTTCTAAATCCTATTTCCAAAAAGAAGATATATTATTAAGAAAAATCCCTACACTCTGTCCTAAAATATTTTCCATCTAAAGAGTTATACAGTGAAGGCATCCAGGTTTAGCTAATAACCCGTGAAGGCAGGAAGTCATTTGAGGGTGTGAAGCAGAAACCTATAAGCCTGAAGGTCACTAACAATAGAAGGAAAATATAAAGGTACTGAGAACAGGAAAAGAGGTTAGTATTCTTAATATATCTATCTTTACGGAATTAGGAGGAAGAAGAACTTTTAAAATGACAGAATCCAGAATTGTTAAATTTAATTATCAAAACAGTCCTTATAATGATGAATATCATAGTATAATTGAACATTTATTCATGCATAAACAGTTTACTAGACCAAATAATGAAATAAAAAAGTTATATCATGTCTATATGCCATGTTTGTTAACTATCTTTCCAACATTAAAAAGAGTTTTAGGATTAGAAATTACAAAATCGATTATTTATTTTTGGCTTGATAGTGATAACACTGAAATAAATAATGAATTATATTTAGGATATGTGTTTAGTAGTGATAATGATTATGATCCTGTAATAGATTATGACAGTGATGGAAGAGATGAATCTTTCTTTACCAGTTTTTGAAAATCTTAATATCATGAATAACAGTAATTATATCATGAAAAAACCCAAAACTAAAAGAGGTCCATATAAAGTTCAAAAGTATATTAAAAGTAAAAAAAGAATTGAATATGAAAATGAAATTGATAAAATCGGATACCAAGAACAACTCTACGCATCACAAGAGATATTAAAAAATTTTAAAGAAAATTTAATAGAAAACTTTGCTAGAGGAACTGTAAGATCTATAATGATACATGATATTCAAGATATAATTGATAAATTAGAAAAGAGAAAGAAAAATATTTCAAAATATAATATACCATTTGAACCAAGTATAGATATTATGGCAGACATAGTTATTATCAATTTTCAAACACTCATAGAATTTGAAAAATTACTTGGAACTTTATAAATTATTTATCTCTGTGTTTATAATGCCTGGATATACTATTGAAGGATTAGACAATTTGTTAGAAAAAATAATGGAAAAAATAGATAACATTATATCTCATTTAATAGATATGGATGAATCATCTGAACAATATTATATACTTTCAGAAAATCATGATCAATACATTATAGATTATTCTGACATATTAGAGATTAAAATAGATTTAGAAAATAAAATAATGACAAATACAGTCCAAACATAATGCCAGGATATACAATAAAAGGATTAGATAACCTTTTAGAAAAATTGAAAGATAAAATGGAAGATATTAAACATGAAATGAAAAATGAAAACATATCTTCTGAAGAATATAATAAACTCTTAGAAAAATACGAACAATATATTGCAGATTATTGTATTTTACTAGATCAAATGATGGACTTATACCAGATAATTTTGTATAATAATTTACCAACCCTATAATCTGTGGATACTTCACAAGCATCAACCTCTAATAACTGTGATCAAAAACTATATTTAGATAATAAAGAAATTTCATTTTTATTAGCTATTGCTGGAAAATCTAAAAATATACATTCTGTTGGACAATCTAAATTAAAAGAAATATACGAAGATATTGACTATGCTATCTTAAAAAGAATAGAATTTAATTCTGTTGAAATAGCAAAAAATATAAATACAGTTCATAAAATTATAGAAGAATACGAAGATATAGAAGATGAAGTTTCAAATGGAATAACATTAGGATATACAACAAAGAAAGAACATCCTAAATCTTTTGAGAAATTATCACAATATAGAGTATTTTTAGAAGAACTTAAAAGATTAAAGAATATGAATATAATAAAAAATATTGAATTAAATCAACCTGACTAATTCAGGGATATATCTTGCAAAGAAAATAACTCAATTCATTAAGGGTAATAAAGACCTTTTAATAAAAAGGGGTATTTTGAAAAACTAAGCCCATGTTCTCTTTGCTATTTTGAGGTCATTTTCTGTTTTTATTTTCAAAAACGCTAAAAACGCGTTCTCTTTACCATTTTTGAAAACGTATTTTGGAAAAAAAAAAAAAAAAAAATTGTACACAAAACGGAAAACGCCCGAAACATCGTTTTGGACGTTTTGTGTGTATTTCGACAAAAAATGTCCAAAACGCGGAAAACGCGTTTTGGGAATTTTTTTTTTTTAATAGAATTATCTTAACTTAGAACTAATCTTAATATAAAGTTTTTATTTTTTTATTTTTTTATTATTTTTTTTAGAATCATCCTAACTTGGAACTAAGCCTAAATAATTTTTTTTTTTTTTTTTTTTTTTTTTTGAGAATTATCCTAACTTGGAACTTAGTTTAAATAAAATTTTATTGAATTCAATATCAACATTACAAAAAAAAAAAATTAAATGAGAATTCTTGTTGTTATATTTCAAAAAATGCAATGATAAATGGACTCTGGTGGTTTTGAAAGAACTTGCATTTTCTGGATTTTAATAGAAGTAGAGTTTTCTCAAGTCTCGAACCTGACCAAGCTGTGTTAATATAGACTCTTAATGCTCACATTAGTGTGTTGCATGTAACCATATTTTTAGTGTATTGTGAAAAGAATTTGAGTTAGAGTTAGTAGTATTCTGCAAGCAAATTAATTAAAAATAGTTTAAATAGTGTTCTGCAAAATTTCAAACAGAACTTGTTTTCCAGCTTTTCATTTTCAAAAACAGTTTTCAGAAATAACAAACCAAACGCGTTTTCAGCAAATTTAAAAACAAAAATGAAAACACAAAACACAAAACATTTTCGAAAATAAAAATACAAAATAAAATACAAACAAAATGCCACCTAAATCTTTACCCAAGCTATTTCAATAAATCTCCCAACCCAATCCATTGAAGATGCCAAGGACCCTTACTGTAATGACAATCTGAAGTAATTATACAAATGATATTATTTTCTTTTATTAGCTTTTCCCAATCTAACCAACCCGCTGCGTCAACCAACACTATCAAACCAGAAAACATTCATTTCTTCTTTCCTCGTAGTTTCTCATCATTTTGCCCTAAAAAATAGCCACTACCAATTTACGATCAGTCAATCCAGTTTCATAACTTGCTTAATCGGAAACCCGATCCCTCAATTCACAGGTACGCTTGTTGTTTATGTATTTTCCTTATTAAATTTATACAATTTGTTTATTTTGATAAAGGTCTGATCTTTGTTTAGGGGATCATAGTTCAGAAATAAATTTGGTGCCAAGTTTCCTGTAACTTTATTTTTTTATTTTGTATTTTGATTTGCAGAGGAATATTGGAGAGAAAACAGTTGTTATTGAATCGGAATCGAACCGGATAAAAAATGTTTAGCCGGATGTTTGGAAAACCCAAGCAAGAGACTAATGCTCTCACTACGCTTGACAAATTAAACGAGGTATAATTTTTCATGTTACCTTGTTAATAATTTATGCACTCATGCAAATATATTTGAAGTTTTAGATTCTTTTAGATTCTTTTACGGTATCGATGTTATTTTCAGTTTTCTATTGTTAGAACTATCGATTCAAAGCAGATCAGACTTGGAAGTTGCAGATCTGCATATGACTATAGTTCTATTAATCTGCACTTTTCAATTACGAAAACAAAGGAAAATGATAACCCTTTTCGGTTCTAAGTTGGCTTTAGCAATGTAAAGTTAGTTTCTTGATGTGGTATGTTGCTGTCAAATTATTTCAGTTTGAGATTATCAGACACTAAGCTATGTGATCCAAGATGACAATTCGCTTGTGGACTTGAATTGATTGAAAACCGCATCAGTGATATTTGCTGATATTCTGCATAATAATATGTTATGTTGTAGTTCGAAATAACTTTTGGCCTTGTTTCTTTTATTCTTTTATTAATATCTAAGTTAATCTGGTTTTGCTCTCTAAAAAGTGCATATTTACTGCTAATATAGAACTCATCTATTATCAATTGTTGTGGAATAGAATCTGCCTTTATTGTTTAACTGGAATTTTTTGTAAAAAACATACTGGTATAAGATAGTAGGATGGCCTTATTGTTTGTTTTGCATTGTTGACTTTACGAAAGTAGGCTAGGCTTGCTGCGGAAGAGAAAGTGTCTCCTTCTCTTGCTACCACATATGAGATATTTACTTAAAAAGAAAATGACATGAAAAGTAGCCATATGACATGCATAAAGGCAAACACATTTCAGGTATTTCATTTTTATTGTTATCATTTTGAAAAGAGTTTACTATGTATCTTTTTTATCTGAGTCCAGGCTTCAAAAAATATAGTGAGTTTTGCTACACCCCTAATTTTTAAGGAGCAAATATTTCTTTATATGCTTAAGTTGATGCTAGCATACATATTTATCTGTTTTCACTTATCACGTTTGACTCTAAGGCTTCTGCCTTTAACATTTGAATTGGTCAGAGTTAGAACTTGCTGTAGTTTTACCGATATATATTGGCTGTTAGCTATCTTTCCACATATTGGTTTTTTTCATTCCTACCCTTGTGTAGACTCTCGAGATGCTTGAGAAGAAGGAATCAGTACTTCAGAAGAAGGCTTCTGCTGAGGTTGAGAAGGCCAAGGGTTTTACAAAAGCAAAAAACAAGAGAGGTAAGATACAAAAATTCTTTAAGAACCCACCAACACGTCTGGAAAAATAGAATATACTAAAATGAAAAACACACTATACGAAAATGTTCTAAAACCTACTTCTGGGTTTCTTTTGAAACCCACAAGTGGGCCATCATCCCCCATCCCCTCCCCATATGGTGCCCACCCACCCATATCAAATCTCGATTCGCCAATTGGCCGATAGGTTCTATATCTGGACAGCATAACGGTTCTTATGTTTTCTAGCACCCAACGAGCTATTGCAGCAATACTAGGGGTCACTATTTTAGCTGAATTAGTTTCCCTAACATATATGCAACTAAAATGATGAACATCTAGAAGCATCTTCAATAAACTCTTTATTTTCAAAGAGCTACTTGTCCATAGCAAGAGCATGTTTAAATTTAAAAAGTAATTTTTTGATACACTTCAACAAACTCTCTTATTTTTAGGCTTTTAGCTCTTCATTTTACATTTTCATTAACCTTTTATTATTTTCCCCATAATGTTCAATAAATATTAATTTTTAGTGTCAGTAACTAAAAAGTCCAAGTATGATTTGAATAATTCAAGAAGTTGAGCATTGAAACTTAAAACTTATTATATATAAAGTACAAAAGAGAGCAGGTTTGGCTCTCAAATTGTGGAGGGCCAAATAAAAAGTTGAATTGGAGATCCTATTAAAGCCTAATTTCAAGGTTTGGCTCTTCAAAATATTCTACATTTGAAGAGTCGCTTGGAAAAGCTCTTTATTCACATTTATTTAGTCCATATTTCATCAGGGCATTAGTGCAATGATTACATTCTGTATCCATTTGAATGGTATAACATCAGTACTTCTTGTATGATGTTTAGCTGCAGGGAAAATTAGATTTTCACATTGGTTCAACTGGTAACTAGTTTCTTCCGTTGGTTGATGCATTAAAACACTGATATTTTGCATATGGTCCTGTCAAACTACTGGTGCCTATCAAATAGAGCTTGTGTCAGTGCAAGTGTTCATCTGTATGCATTAAAACACTGATATTTTGCATATGGTCCTGTCAAACTACTGGTGCCTATCATCGAGAGCTTGCGTCAGTGCAAGTGTTCATCTGTATGTATTTACGAACTTAAATGTATTTTTTTTCCCATATTCAATATAGAGGATTGTCTTCAATCGGGATAAGGTCCTGACATAGGATGCAATAGGACAATTGTAAGATAAGGGGAAGGGGAAGAGAAGAAGAGGAGAAAGGAGGGAGAAGAGAGAAGAGAGAAGAAGAGGGAGAGAACAGAGAAATTGTGGGAGAATACCAACTTAATTTATTATCGAAGGTTGTCTGAATTACATCACATAAGATCCCTTTATATAGGAGTTTAAGGATTATTTACTAAGTAGAAAATCTTTATATCTTTATATACATATAAAAGTAGAAGTGAAGAAAGAGAAGTATTAAAAGCCATGTTTTTGTCAAAATGTATTTGTAATTTTAGGAAATAAAAAATAAAAGTAAAATAGAATAAAATAAAAATTCGTGAAGATTAATGTCGTATTTAAATTCGTGTTGATTAGTGCAATATTTTTTTTTTTTTTTAATTCGTGTAGATTAATATTGTATTTAAATCGTATAGATAATATTGATATTATAAAATGCTTTGTTTTTTGAGAAAAAATTGAAAAAAAAAATATTAAATACAAAAAGCAAATGCAGAAATTATGTAAATTTGCATTTTCAATGAAGTTAACAATAAGTAATAATAATTATTGAAATCTACGGTCATTTGTCATTTAAGTATATAAATTGGAGTTTACTATCCAAATAAGTTTTTAATAATTTGGATTTGTGATGTTGTTTTTTAAATTTTAATAATTATTGTAAAAAATCATTAAAATTTTACAAATACTTGTCAAATAGATATTGTGAAAAGCAACTTTCGTGCGGGGTAAATACTAGTATATAATAAAAGCTATTAAATCAAATTATGTTTCCTATAATAAATATCAATATCGGAAACTAAATAATTAATTATCTCTTATAATATTCCATCAGCTTCACTTTCCACCGCCATTCTTCCTCGATGATTTCACTGAAAGGAAGAAGCATGTACATTAAAGTAATGAATTAGACCTTGTTTGGTCTTGGAGTCTTGGTGTTTTTTTTCCACTTCACCTCAAATTCAATTTGAACCATACATTTCTATGGGACCCAAGTTTTTGCACTTTTCAACCATTCGTTCTCCCAAAAATCCAAAATTACATAACATCCTACACCAAACAAGCTCTTAGTCTTTACATTCTATTGCTTCACTAACTTTATGTTTATAATGCCATCCATGCTGATATTTTAAACATTAATAACTAGTCAGCACCAAAAAGAAATTTCAGCAACACTCGGCTTTTATGATCGGCCCATAATTACCCAGGCCATTTTTTATCAACACATTTTTTGGGAGCCACAGGTATTATTTACTTGCACAACACTCATTTCTATCTATTTATAATTTAAACGTTTATAAACACTTCCCAAACACGCCTTGAGACTCTGTAACTTCTAGTTGTAGTTCCCCGTGCCAATATCTTTCTCCATGGCGCTTTTCACTTTCAAATTCTGTTTCATGTAGTTATGGTTTTCTTATCTATTTTGTAACAATGTCAGAAGATCTTATATCAAACTGAGACTCTGTTTATCGTGAAGCGGCTATACAATGTTTGAAGAGGAAGAGGCTATACGAACAACAAATTGAGCAGCTCGGGAATTTTCAACTACGCATCCATGATCAGGTTAGCCTTCAATTACCATCTGCATGAAATGCTCAATGAATTTCTTAAACGAAGTCTCACTTGAGTTCATATGTCAAACTTTTGTTGTTAGATGATACTATTAGAAGGTGCAAAAGCTACAACTGAAACTGTTGACGCTTTAAGATCTGGGGCAGCTGCAATGAAAGCAATGCAGAAAGCAACGTAAGTTGTTGATCTAAACTACTCAGAAAAATCAGTTTTCATTGAATAAATATTTTCTTTTTCTATTGTTGCTGTGTATTTGGTAGAATACCTTACATTTTGTGTGCTTCTTCTCTCTCCATCTCTTCACAAATATCCTCGACTAACCCAAGTTTCTAATGGTATCTAACTTGCAGGAATATTGATGATGTGGACAAGACGATGGATGAGATCAACGAACAGACAGAGAACATGAAGATGATTCAAGAAGCTTTGGCTACCCCTATTGGTGCAGCAGCAGACTTTGATGAGGTATGTCTTATTTCTATTCTAGTGAGGATTCTGAAGCTTTTATGTACTTTTGTGCTTACATGTGAATATTTCTGGTCATTACAGGATGAATTGGAGGCGGAGCTTGAAGAGTTGGAAGGCGCAGAATTGGAGGAACAACTTCTTCAGCCTGCAACCACTGCCCCTGCTGCTCCAGTACAGGTTTCAGCCGGTAGAGTACCTGCTCGACCTGCTTCTCATAAGCCTACTGCTGAGGAAGATGAACTTGCTTCTCTACAAGCAGAAATGGCTCTTTAATCAACTTGTTTTCCCTCTATAATCGGTAAAATTTGATGTCATTTCAATTTATGAACCGGGATTTTCAGCTGGTTGGAACACTCAAGTTCCAACTATGAGCATGTTTGGTAATGTAAAAAATTTTGATTTTGTAATTTTTTTTGTTTTTGTTTTTTGATGGATGTGTGGTTTAAAAATGTTTGAAAAGTCAAAAATAGTGGGCTCGACTAATAATAGATGGTTGAGATTAAGTTTAAAAAATTATGATAAAAATTTTACCACAACCAAACAAGCTCTATATTCACTGTATATTATTTGAGGCAAATGCTCAAAATTCCAGATCACTAGTCCATGTTGTTGCCTATTGTTGCAGCAGAGCTTAAAGTGTGCTGATATCTCGAATTTTCTTTGCGGCCATTAAGTCCGTCCGAACCTTCTTGGTTGAGTGGTCGGGTGAAGCGCTCGCGTGGTGCTATATACCAAACACGTGCGCTACAAAATGGTCTAATTTGTTTTTTATTAGGATTAATTTCACAAAATACCACTTAAGCTTTAGTAAAATTTCAAATATACCACTAAAGTGTTATTATTAAACAAATCGTCACTCAAGTTTTAATTATTATTCAAAATGACTTTTTGTTGACTTTTTAAGAAATTGGCGCAAACAGTCCCTAATGTTTGAAAAAATCGCTTATGTTAAATCCGAGCCCAAAGAAAGGTACAGTGATCCACCAACAAATGTCCAATAGTGGCCCAACGGACCATGGCCCACAGCTAAAGGCCTAAAGTATCACCTGGGAAGAATGCCAAGGTGGTACGTCGAACACATCTCTTTAAGCTGACCTGGTTAACGCCTAGCCGATGTGCTTTATACCCAGTCGGGGCGCTGACCAGAAGAGAGATGGAGTCTGTGATGGGACACTGCCTTTACCAAGACGTGACAGGCGCCCATCCCCTACGAAATGTAGCAATGATTACGGTTGAAAAGCAAGATTGTCACCTCCATGAGCTGGAGTGATGACAAGTGTAAAGTATGCCACGTGTCGTGATTCGAGACAAGAAGTTCCTCTATAAATGAAGTACAATTGTCTCCAAGTTAGAGGTTAGCAACTTCTGATTCTTAACTCTATATTTCTCTCACTCCCTTTTCTCTCTTTTACACATTTATATTTCCCGCACCCAATATATATTTGCCCAAAATGAGTACTGACTTAGGCATTGGAGTGCAAACGGGAGCCACCTCGGCCCCCTTTGTAAACTGATTGTTTGTCACAGTGCGCAGGAGGTCCACGTGTCCAAGAGGGAGGAGCTGAGACGTGTTGGTCCAAGGTCCATCCGGATTTTGTGATCAACAGCTTAAATTGTTTTTAACTTTTTATTTTGATGTAAAAAAGCTTTTAATTTTTATTTTAAATCAACAAAAGTTGTCTTTTCTTTGTTTCAATGACCAATATATTCTTAATTTTAAATAGAAAAAATTTACAATTGAGTCATAATTTTTGCAAAAGTACAATTGGTATGTTCATAACTTTATTTTTTTATATCTAATAAACTAAAATTAGTAGATTAGTTTCTTTTTTCTTAGTATGTTTGTATTGATCAAACGGATAATATAGGTTTATCATCAATTGCATCAATAAAATCTCAATTAAAAATAAAAAACTAAATAACCCGCTAATTTTAGTTAATTAAATATAAAAATAAAATAAATAATTCACTATTATCTATTGTTTAACCTACGAATTATTGTGAACTAAATTACATTAATATTTATTGGAAATAGTTTTTTTTGAAAATTATTTTCCCAAAATTCATTTTCGAACACACATTTTAAAGGGACTCATAACTTTTTATTAATTTTCAAACACAAATTATATTAAAAAATATATTTTTCACTTCATTTTTGAAAAGATTTATGCCAGTAAAGAAATAATTTTTTTCTTTTCAAAAATCTATTACAAACAAATATTAATTTAATTTATTTCTTAATAATTTTTAGATTATAAAAGCAAACTTATCTGTATATTATCCATTTGATCAATAAAATTCAAAATGGGGAAAAAAAAATAATCTACTAAACAAATTTCAAGGTGGCGAAAATCAACAACAATACAAGAATAAACAATACTCAAATAAAGTTGATTAACTTTCAAGAATAATACAAGAGCAAATGAGGTTTTTACCTCACCTCAAAGCAGCCTCTCAAGAGAAGCAATCTCATGAATATTCAAGTTATGTTTAGGGTTTGAAAATGAAATGCATTTAATGTACAAAATTTGGGTAAAATGAGTAAATTCGAAAATTGCACAAAAAATCTCATTTTTCTGAAATAAGGTGTTTCGGTTGATTACAGGGTCGACCGAAATGGAACTTTCGGTCGGCCAACGCTCAGCCGAACCCGACTGAGGTTAGCCCCAAAAATCCTGCAGAGTTTCGGTCGACCGAAATGACTTTCGGTCGACCGAAATTGATTGAGTCCAATTTCTTCTCACTTTTGGCTCCAACTTGATTTTGACTTCTTTTCTTGACTTATTCACATTGTTTAGCCTCGAATCTTGAACTTCCTTGGCATCGGATCTCGTCATTGGTCCCACAAGCTCGCGCATCGATGTTTGACTTTCTCGGTTATCATCATCCCCTACCTCTTGAAAAGGATTCAATCTCGAATCTTGTTTGAGTGCACTGTCTGAGACTCCTTGAACTTTGATCTTGCAACATTGTGGATCACAGGTTCTTACAATGAAATCGAACCTTCGCGATTCTCATCATCCCTTCCATCTCGAAAGAGATTCGACCACGAATCGACACCTACAATAAAAATAGAAAATTCAGACACAATAAATGTAACTGAAATTTCATACTCACCGTGCAAAAATCAATTTGTAGGCGTTACCAAGAGTTTGAAATGTGCCAACACTGCAGAGTAGCAATTGGGACTTTATTCGATCAGGGGTTGCTCCTTCCACAAATAGAAACACACCCAACCACAGGGGTCAAAGGGAATATGCTTCCTTCCATGGTCGACATTGGAAGTATATTGTTCACCGCCCCCATCAAATGGAGGATCATTCTTCTCGAAAAGGGGCTTAACAAAATTTGTCTTTTTATGTCCACCTAAACTAACGTTTCCATCAATAAAGAAGTGCATCAAGCTCAAAGAAGTTAGTAGGCTATGGCCATAAGCAACATCAAGTAGCAAAAACTTGCTAGTAAATTCCTAATTTGTAAATCCAAGTATTTGTGTGTTCCTATTTGCCTAAATGTCAAATTTCCTTATTCTGAATGTAATAGAGACATAAATGTTGACAACCTGATTATGTCTAACATGCATGTCTCATGTGGTAAATTTTATAGACAAAATGGATTGTTATGTTCTGAAAACAAACTCTCCATTCCTAGTTGCTCAACTGCCAAATCTTTTTATCATGAACTTATTATGGGCTTGCAAGCTAATAATCTGAAATGGTTTGACATTTATGAATCATGTGGTGAGCTATATTTTGATGAATTTTATAGACATGATCATTATTTGTTTTGGAATATTAGATTGTTCGTTCCTAAATGTGTCATGTGGGAATTGCTAACGAGAGAGGCACATAGTGGATGTAGGGGGGACAATTTGGAATCAAAGGGGCCTCGGGAATTTTTTTTGAAAGTTTTTATTGGCCTAATTCGAAGGTTGGTATTAATTATGCAGTTGTTACATTTGCTTGCAATTTAATTACTCATCTTATTAGCAAGTTTTTGCTACTTGATGTTGCTTATGGCCATAGCCTACTAACTTCTTTGAGCTTGATGCACTTCTTTATTGATGGAAACGTTAGTTTAGGTGGACATAAAAAGACAAATTTTGTTAAGCCCCTTTTCGAGAAGAATGATCCTCCATTTGATGGGGGCGGTGAACAATATACTTCCAATGTCGACCATGGAAGGAAGCATATTCCCTTTGACCCCTGTGGTTGGGTGTGTTTCTATTTGTGGAAGGAGCAACCCCTGATCGAATAAAGTCCCAATTGCTACTCTGCAGTGTTGGCACATTTCAAACTCTTGGTAACGCCTACAAATTGATTTTTGCACGGTGAGTATGAAATTTCAGTTACATTTATTGTGTCTGAATTTTCTATTTTTATTGTAGGTGTCGATTCGTGGTCGAATCTCTTTCGAGATGGAAGGGATGATGAGAATCGCGAAGGTTCGATTTCATTGTAAGAACCTGTGATCCACAATGTTGCAAGATCAAAGTTCAAGGAGTCTCAGACAGTGCACTCAAACAAGATTCGAGATTGAATCCTTTTCAAGAGGTAGGGGATGATGATAACCGAGAAAGTCAAACATCGATGCGCGAGCTTGTGGGACCAATGACGAGATCCGATGCCAAGGAAGTTCAAGATTCGAGGCTAAACAATGTGAATAAGTCAAGAAAAGAAGCCAAAATCAAGTTGGAGCCAAAAGTGAGAAGAAATTGGACTCAGTCAATTTCGGTCGACCGAAAGTCATTTCGGTCGACCGAAACTCTGCAGGATTTTTGGAGCTAACCTCAGTCGGGTTCGGCTGAGCGTTGGCCGACCGAAAGTTCCATTTCAGTCGACCCTGTAATCGACCGAAACACCTTATTTCAGAAAAATGAGATTTTTTGTGCAATTTTCGAATTTACTCATTTTACCCAAATTTTGTACATTAAATGCATTTCATTTTCAAACCCTAAACATAACTTGAATATTCATGAGATTGCTTCTCTTGAGAGGCTGCTTTGAGGTGAGGTAAAAACCTCATTTGCTCTTGTATTATTCTTGAAAGTTAATCAACTTTATTTGAGTATTGTTTATTCTTGTATTGTTGTTGATTTTCGCCACATTGAAATTTGTTTAGTTGATACCCATTGGGAAATGTTTATTAACCTTTGAATTTTTGGTTAGATTTAAACTTGAGTTATGGTGTTTTATCCCTTTATTTTACCATATTAGCTTTCTTGAGTTTTATATTAAATTGTTGTGGGAATTTTCGATCAATATATCGAAGGGATTCGCATCATAAGGTTAAAAAGTGATTGGAGAAATTGTGTAAATTATAAATTGATTTATAATTTGTGTTTTTCTTGTATCCGAACAGTGGCTAATTAGTTTAAAATGTTATTTTCAATTAGTTTTCAATATTTGCAACTGTGACAACAATTATAAGATAAGCAAGTGAGGAGAAATATTGCTCCATGGTGTCCTTTTCATCCTATGTCGCAATTTGATGAAGTAATAAACAGTTTGTGTTGAATTACTTTCCCCCCCGAGCAACTAGGAATGGAGAGTTTGTTTTCACAACATAACAATCCATTTTGTCTATAAAATTTACCACATGAGACATGCATGTTAGACATAATCGGGTTGTCAACATTTATGTCTCTATTACATTCAGAATAAGGAAATTTGACATTTAGGCAAATAGGAACACACAAATACTTGGATTTACAAATTAGGAATTTATCATGCCAATGACCTTCATTGCATGCAATATTTTCACACGACAAAATTTCATTTGTCAAGTCCACATCAATGTCATACAGTTCCTTAATGTATTCCAAATATAATAACCTTGCATTTAAAGAAATGTCAGGAGCATACCTCCTAGACGTTGCATCGGTTACCACATTTTTTTTACCTTGATTGTATTTGTTGTGGTAGGAAAATATCTCCATAAAATTCTTCCACTCGGCATGACTTTTGAGTTCTTGGTTGCTTTGATAAGTTGGTCTCACGATCTCCTGCAACAAGAAAGTAACCAAGTTATGGAGGAAAGTGTTAGAATATTCAAGAGTAAAGAATATTTTGGTGAGATCTCTGCTCTCAATTTTCTTTGTTGCACTCATCACTTTCTCACCTTTTTCTGAGGTAGGAACATCAACCCTCGGTTCTTCTCTTACCTCTCATTTTTCTGAAATCGTGGCTACAACCCTCATTGCCTCTCATTTTTCTAGGGACGTGGCCCCAACTCTCATGCTCTCATTTTGCCTCTCTTTTGTTTCTTCCTCAATTGGCTCAATCAAATTTTCCTTTTCTTTTTTCATTTCTTTTTCTTTTTCTTCTTCTTTCTCATTTTCTTCTTCAAACTCCTTCTTGAGTTTCATTTGATCTTTATGAACTTCCTCCAAACTCAAAGGTAGGAGCACATCTTTCTTCCCATTTAATGTGAAGTTATACCGGTTTCCCTTTGAATTATGTGCCACACCCCTATCTGTAGTGACTAAGAAATTTTCACGTATTGAATAATTATTTTAAATTATGAAAACGTGCCTCTGCGATCTCACCCATTTTTAATTTAAGTCACGACATATTCGTCTAGTCGAGTCGAGAAATATTGAGTCCAATTCAATTTTAAATAAATTCTGAGTTTCTAAAATTATATCATTTTATTTATTTATTTAAATTATTCTTTTCAAAATCGTTTTAAAATTTCAAATTTTATTAAGCTCTTTTTATCAGATTCATTTTTCGACTCAGTTGAATTCGTACGCATTATTGTCTCGAATTCCGTTTCTTTCTTGTAAAGATTTCCAAATACCCTAAAATAATACAACCTATACTCCTACCAACTTCCACTAACCACGTCAATCCCATACCCATCAAACTCTCATACACACTACACAACCCATTCCTCACCAACCCACTACACTTCATAAGCCTCCTTCTCCCTCTGCACAAACCACACACCGAATTCCATCTTCCTCATGCAGCCAAAGCTCGATCAAGCAATCACCATCCAACCACCAAATGCAGCAGCCACAACCAACCACAACCAACTCACCTCCTTCACCATCATCATCACCATCTCACAGCCGTAACCATCTCATTTGAATCATCACCACAATCCAGTCATCACCACCCCTGCAGCCGCCGCCTACAACCCATAGCCTAACCAGTCACAACCCACCGGAAACCAACTCCAAACCGTCACCACCACCGCCACCGCCACCGCCACCTCCTTCATCATCATCATCATGAACTCGACCGCGCCACCACCACCGCACGCAGCCAACAACTGCCTCAGCCCAGCTCCAATCAACACCCAAATCCCCATCAATCAACCAAAATAAAACCCAAAGAAAACCCATAAATCAAGAAGCTCAATTCTTACCTCGACCGTCGAATTTGTCACCGGAAATCGCATCAACAGGTTCAGAATTCTAAGTCTCGATTTACCCAAAATCCACCTCAACCAGTTTTCTTTTCACCACCCCACACCCACGCAACTTGCCGCCCCTCAATGGCGGCGTTACGCCGAAAGATCGCCGGCTGTGACACCGGTGTCGCGCCACACACACACACACACTCTCTCTCACCGGATGTTTCGAAGATGAGAGAGATAGTGAGGACTGAGAAATATGTATATAATCTGTTATATTTGACTTTTGTGAAATTGCACCTTAGTCCTCCCAGTTTTAAAGTTATGTATTTCAGTCCTTTTGGCTTTAAAACTAATCATTTCAGCCCCTTAAGTTTTAAATGATTTTAATCAGTCCATTCATTTTAAAAATCAATTATTTCATTCCCTACAATTTAATATTCGTTTTGAGCTTCAACCCAAGTTTCAAAAATTTACATTTTAGTCCCCCAATGTTCCAAATGTTTCATTTCGGCCATGAGTTCAAATATTTTTAAAAACTCTATCCTTTAATTTAAAAATCTGATTATTTCAGCCTGAATATTTTAATAGCGTTTTATTCGAGTCCTAAAAATTTTGAAAAAATTACACTTTAGTCCCCCAAGTTTAAAAGTATTCATTTTAGTCCCTCAACTTTCAAATCATCAATTTCAGTCCCTAAATCTTAATTTATCATTTTAAACTATAAATTTCAAAATACTAGTTTAATTTATTTTTCTAATTGGCTAGACGAGGCGTATGGATATTTAAAGGATTGAAGTCATTTCTTACTCAATTTTGCACTCGTTGAACTTAAGGTAGACTCGCCCCTATTAATTGATTTAAATTATGATTGCATGTGAATGTGTATGTTATGTGACTTATGTGAAAGTTATTTTTATGAAAAGAGACGGGAATATATTTCTTCAGAAATATTTATATTGTTATGCTTGTCATAACTTATATGCTTTTATGCACGAGAAAGAAAGAAGAGCATATTTTGCGAGATAAATGATGATGTTATGCATAACTTATGTGCCTTAAGTGCACGAGAAGAAAGAGCAACACACACCCTATAATTTTAAAGAGCCTATGATTTTCAAAGAGAAGCCACGTGCTTTAATGCACGAGAAGAGCAACCTACACCCTATAATTTTAAAGAACCTATGATTTTCAAAGAGAAGCCATGTGCTTTAATGCACGAGAAGAGTAACCCACACCCTATGGTTTCTAAAGAGCCTGCGTTTATGTGTTCAATTATAATGTAGATTAATTAATTGACGATGAGTCTACTGAGTATTTATATGAAATGCTCATTTCTATTTTAACAATATTTGCAGATTTCGGAGAGGGTGGTAAGTGATGGATGATTGTGGCAATAGTCGTTAAATAGTTGAAAATCTTATTATGATGATCAGTATTTCCAAACATTGGATATTTTTGAGATTTTCAATTATTTGAGAAATTATGACATTGTCAATTGTTTTACAATATTAATGACTCGATTTATTATTTCGAATTGTGTCATAAATGTTTTCAAGTTTTATCGACCATTACAATTTATTTAATATTTCCAAAAAATGAATTTCAGTTATTTTTTCCGCTAAAATATTATTTTAAAAGTTAGACCATACGATGACGTGGTGAACCAGGTATTTAGAACTCGGGGCGCTACACTATCTCCTTACCAAGGTCTCCCAAAAATTATGTGAGTAGTGTGCATGAGAGTCACATCACATAATATTTGATCACTATAGGTTCCAATGTTGAAGGTAAGTAGAACTTGTTCTCTCACTCTCACCTCCCCAAAATCACCCAAACTTTGCAATACATAGGGATTATGATGCTTCATAACCGGTGACCCCAATTTCTCAACTCTACTAGCACTCACCAAGTTAGTGACAATCTCCCCATCTATCATGAGACTACATGGTTTATCACTAACTAGGCACCTAGTGTAGAAATTTTCCTCCCCATGTTCCTCCATCTCATTAGTATGAGCCAAATATTTTGGTGGCCTATAATTCATCTCCTTCACTACTTCTCTACTTTCACTAATCCCATGGAATGATGAATTTTGCATTTTCTCACTAACAATATTTTCATCAACTCCATTCCTCCCATCATCCAACCACTCTCTTCTTTTCCTATTCATACTCCCATTTTGTTCACCATCCCCATAATTTCTCAAAACATCCCCACACTTACCCCTAACTTCTATTCTATTCTTCCTTCCCATTCTCCCATCACCAACCAAAACATCTCCAAATTTATTCCTCATTATTTTATTATCCATTCCCTCTCCTCCATTACTAGTTGATGTACTCTCCCCTTTCGTTGTTAACCTTTCTAACCCTCCCTCAATCTCCTCCATTTTCCTAGCCAGGGTGATTGAAAAAGTTTGCAACAATTCCTTCAAGTCTTGAGTTTGAGTATTGGAATTTGACATGGTGTGCAAGTGTGAAATTGTTCTCACAAAAATATTTTTCACTCGTGTTTCACTCAATTTAGGCTTTTACTCTCTATTGAGCTCACCACTCTTGTCTTTTTCCGCTCAAAATCTCCTTTCTCAAGTTCTCCAAGGAAGGTAATCAACTAAACCACAAAGTATAATTCTTGTGGAGTCAAAGAAATCACAAATAAGGAAGAAGAAATTTATAACAAGTAGACACAATAGCAAGTGAAATTTATGTACTTGCTATACTCAAAAGGAACAATTATTATGTGGGATAAGATGCTAGGAATGCAATTTTAGCAATGAGATTGACAAACCACAAATATGGGACAAGGCTTAGATGTAGAGTAAATAAGCACAAGAGTGTAAATTTTCAATGTAGCTATTTATCAAATACCTTGTACTCAATCTTTGAATGACCTTGAATGTGGATATTGTGGATATATGAAAACCCCCAACAACACAAATGTGGCAAGAAATGAATGATCAACAATTACTCAATGTATGAAGCAAGTGATATGGGGGATAAAATGTTGATAACACAATATCAATAATGGGAATTGGATAGCCCCAAGTAATTAGCAATATATGAGTATTGAACAAAAAAGCACTAATTGAGTATTCTCATGGAGGCAAATTTTCAAACACTTTGAGTACACAATTTGAAAAGTGTAGATTTTGTAGTGAATGAATAATGGAATTCCCCCAACAAACTTACAATCAATAAACCCAATACATGGAATCAACAAATACACATAGGCATATAAATTTTCCCCAATTTTTTTTCAATTTTTTTTTGAATAACAACAACAATAATGTAAATGATAGATTTACCAAATTAGAGCCAAGCTCTGATACCGAATTATGCGAACTCCTTTGATATATTGACCGAAAATTCCCACAACAATTTAATACAAAATCCAAGAAAGCAAATATGGTAAAATAAAGGGATAAAACTGTGACGACCCGAATTCTCGACCATTCGAGTGCCACTAAAAGTGACTCATATCATATTATCTAGACTTAAATAGTAATGTAAAATTATTCAAAAGAATAATTAGAATCCCATAATTTAATTTGTGAATAAAAATAGAACATAATTTTCTTACATAAAGTTCAACATAATTATCTCATCAATCTTAACCACTTTTGCCACTTCCATGTTGACCGCCTCGAACCTTCAATTATCTGAAAATGGTAAATATCGTGGAGTGAGATTTATAAAATCCCAGTAAGTATACCAAGCATAATTTTCTTTTGAAAGCATATGGATCATTTTCATCATAACATAGGATAAGATCGAAATCCTCATAAACATAGAGAGACACAAGAATTTTACCGAACTTAAATGGCAAGAATTCTTATGTGTAGCGCTACTAAACTCCGGTCCCCTTAGCATAATCATAAACATATCATATGGGACCAATAGCAATCTTGTGAGATTGATTTCATAGCAATGATCCAAACATTTTCGTAAAAACATAAGGTATATCTAATTTTCATAAAAACATACTTACTTTTCTTAAAAATATAAGGTATTTTACTTTTCATAAAAACATACTTACTTTTCTTAAAAATATAAGGTATTTTACTTTTCATAAAAACATACTTACTTTTCTTAAAAACATAAGGTGTATTTACCTTTCATAAAAACATACTTACTTTTCATAAAAACATAAGGTAATACCTTTCATAAAAACATACTTACTTTTCATAAAAACTTAAAGTATATTTACATTTCATAACAACATACTTAATTTTCATAAAAACATAAGATATACTTACTTGTCATAAAAACATACTTACTTTTCATAAAAACATAAGGTGTATTTACCTTTCATAAAAACATACTTACTTTTCATAAAAATATAAGATATACTTACTTGTCATAAAAACATACTTACTTTTCATAAAAACATAAGGTGTATTTACCTTTCATAAAAACATAAGATATACTTACTTGTCATAAAAACATACTTACTTTTCATAAAAACATACTTACTTTTCATAAAAACATAAGATATACTTACCTTTTAAAAGATTAAAATGAAGTGTAGTAGTAAATGGACCAAAACTTTCTTGACCACCTTGAATTTCTCTTACTTGTGGATTTTGTCAAGAGATTGGAAATAAGTGTATATGTGTAGAGTTGTGTGTAAAAGAGATGGGTTTAAATAGATGTATAAAGTTGGCATATTGTAAACATAATCATTCAATTCTATTAATTTTAACACATCATTTTCTTAAAGTAAAGCACCATTCATATACTTTTCCATATTTATACAAATAATATGCTCTTCATGATTATATATAATGGAGTATATAAATCATTCATATACTTTTCCATATTTATACAAATATTATGCTCTTCATGATTACATATAATGGAGTCTTATCAATCATTCATATACTTTTCCATATTTATACAAATATTATGCTCTTCATGATTATATATAATGGAGTATATAATTCATTCATATACTTTTCCATATTTATACAAATATTATGCTCTTCATGATTACATATAATGGAATCTATCAACCATTTATATACTTTTCCATATTTATTAAATTAAGATTCTCATAATTATTATATATAATGGAACCTCTCGTGCTTACATATATTTTCTTAATTTAAATAATAAAAGTAATTTTTGTACAAATAAATATTGGGATAACATTGAATTAAGTACTTAGACTTAATATACTTTAAATCAAGAGAATGGAGATATTTTTAGAAATTCGGAATTTAATTTAAAATCGAACGATCTCGATTATTTCTTGACTTGGCTATACGAATACGTCGTGGCGTTAACTTAATAAAAATGGGTGAAATAGTAGCGACACGATTTTCTATTAAAATAATTATTAATCGCGTAAAAATTCTTGGTCGCTACAAACTTACCCCCTTAAAATAATTTCGTCCTCGAAATTAATCTTACTTGATCTTATGATTTCTGAACACTTAATCAAAATCTCTTCTTCTTCTTCTTATGTAGCATCATCGCTACCATATTTAACCCACTGGACTTTGACTAAATGCATCAATTTGTTTTCTTAAGACATGGACTTTTCTATCAATAATAGACATATGTCTACTCATAAATTCTTCTGAATCAAAATGAAAATTCCCAATCGTATGTGATATTTCATCATATCTTGTAGTATTCATGTAACTTGTCATTTATCATCGTATCATGTGACCTCAAATATTCGTATTAATATCTCTAAAATTTCAATAAATCTTTACTAACATATCATACCATAATAATTTGTAATTTCTTCTTATCACCAAATATCCCAAAATAATTAAAACGATTACCTGAATATTCTCTATGTAATATACTCAAACATGTTATTCACATATCAACATAATCATCAGTTTATCTTTCCAATATTTGTAACCCAAAATTTCTGCAAAATTCAATAAACAAATATCTCCCAAATAATTAAAATTCTTAACTCAAATATCATAACATTTCCCGTAAGGTATTCCTTTCACTTGCACAAACTTATTAATCCTGATTCAATACAGTCCTTATTTCACTTTCACGTATCCCCGTATTATTTCTATACCTTGATTATTATATCAAAATATCAGTACCCAAAATCCAAGAAAATATTCCATATCTCAAATCCCGTCATCATCAAATCTTCCTTTTATCAAGAAAGTAAACGGCGTATAAACTCTTGTTCCCTCTTTTCCATTATTCTATTCCGCGCTTTCTTGCTGGAATCAATATCACGCGGATTCCCTCCGATCCTTAATGCTTTTAAATAGTTCATGCTGGGAAGAGGTTAGATCCATCAAAAACATGGATATCATTCTTACAAACATTCGCAAGTATTATTCCAGTCTTCCAATGAATGATCTGAGGAAAATTTATCGAATAAGACTCGAAAGATTGAGGTTGCTGATGGCTCATGGTGTTTCAGAAGATGTTCGCTGGTTGATCGAAGCAAAGGTTCGACTATCTGGTGAATTACCTATGACATTTCCAAAGCACATGCCTGGTTTAGGCAAAAGCACCTTCGCAAAGAAACGAAGAGCAAAAAGGCTGAATGGTTGCTACAAATGTGCTCGTTGGAACTGTGATACTCGTTGCAAAACAGTAGGATATTCTTCTACTAATCGGGATGATAAAATCAAATTCATAAAGGGTGGACTGAGTAAGGAGTCTTTGGATGATATTCGACTGACTCTTGAGACGCACCCAAGTGGTTATGTACAACGTGAACTTCTCTCCTTATACGCTCAGTTTAACGAGGACAAAAATCGTTATAGTCTCCAAAATATAATAGCAAAAGATCCTGTTTGCCAGTCTGTTTTACAAAATGAGGCTTCTGGCAGTTCAACAATGATATAAGGTAAATCTCTTGATACACATTTAAAATATTTTGCTGTTTTCTTTCACGCGTTTTGGAAATAAAATATATTTTCCTTTCTCGAGTTTTGATAAAGCTGGAAATAAATCACCGAAAGGTGATATCTTTGGTAAAACAGTCAAAAGTTGGCCGATTTTGACAAAAGTAAATCTTTACTTTTTCATAATCAATCAAAAACAGTAAATTTTTTCGGCTTTAAATAGCCAAACATATTTCATAGTTCAGGCATCCCAAAATCACATCTTCTTCGTAAGTTTTCTCTTCTATACTATCAAAGATGGAAGCACCAAAACTTCGACAGATCAAAACTATTTGTGTATTTTGTGGATCAAAAGTGGGGAAAGACTTCAGTTATCTAGAAGCGGCCGTAGATCTTGGAAAGAAACTGGGGGAAAAAGGTATCACTCTTGTGTATGGGGGTGGTAGCAGTGGTCTAATGGGTTGTGTTTCCCAATCTGCTCTTGCAGAGAAATCAAAAGTAATCGGTGTCATACCTGTCCCTTTGGTAGATGTTGCAGGCAAAACACGAGGGCATGAAGTTCAAACCTTATCCATCCATGAACGCATAACTTGTATGCTATATGGTTCTGATGCCTTTATAGCCCTGCCCGGAGGTTTTGGTACCTTAGAAGAAATCTTTAACATTACCTCGTGGGCTCAACTAGATCTCCATACTAAGCCTATTGGGCTTCTGAATGTTAACAATTTCTTTGATGGTTTGTTAACCTTTCTTGATTATGCTGTGGAACAGGGATTCATCTCTCCATTTTCCAGAAGGCTCCTTATTTCTGCTCCTACTATTGATGAACTACTGGATAAGCTGCAGTCATATATCTCAATACAAGATCCAGCAGGGGTTAAGATAGATTGGTCGCAAGGAAGGGGAATCAAGCGAAAATGGAGTCCGGTTAATGTAAACTTAACTTTATGAATCTTAGAATAGGTGGGGGTAGAGTACGGAGTATTCTTACTCTCGAGACACCCCTCTAATTTCCTAGGATTTCCTTAATGTTTAAATCTTGTGTGTACCTCAAAGGTTCCAGGTGGTAGATTACGGAGTATTCTTACTCTCGAAACACACCTCTTTGAAGGTTTCTTTATTTCCTCAAAAGGTCAGAGGTGGTAGGATACGGCTACTACGGAAACACATCTCTCAATTTGAGGAAATTCCCATGTTGCTTTCTTTTGCTTTTGCGTGTTTCATGTATTTCTTTTCCAGTGTGACTCTTTGTATGTTCTCCTTATGAGAAAATAATAAAATCTCTGCTATCATCTACTAAATCTCGTTTGTGATGTAAATGAACTTGCATGTCTAACCTTAATTCCTTTAGTGGATGCTTATCATATCATGCTCTTAATTCCAAATGATAAAATTCTGGACAGAGTCTCCCTTGTAATTTGGACTTATCCCAAACCATAAGCATACTTCATAACTCACAATAATAAATAACTCCACATTTGATCACAACGATCTAAAAATATTGAAAACGATTCCAACACTTCAATATCATCAAAAATATCCCATAATTCAATTCATAATTCCTCAACATAACAATTTCAAATCATATTTTTCAATATCACAATATCACTTCCTTCCATACCTTAATTGGCTCAAAAGATTACTCATACTTATATTTATAAGTCATAAATCATATTCCCAAAATTTAATCACAAGGCCAAAGTTCATAATAAATTTCTCTTCAATATAGAGGCATAATTCACTTACTCAACATAATATCCATTACTTAATTCCCAATAACCAAATCTTTAAATCTCTAACTTCATAATGCTTCTCATAAAAGTCTCATTAAAACCACTTATAATCTTAACATCTCATAAAACTTCATAAAATTGGCTCGCTATTTCTCATTAAATCTAAATGATAGATAATCTGAACATATTTCTAATCATTTCTGTTGACTTCTCATACTTAGTGCCATGTCTAAAATCAATTATGCAAAGTCCATTTAAGGTTCATCATTTCTAAACTCAAGGACAACAATTATTTTGAAAATCATTCTTAAGTCATATTATTCCCATTATGCTCAACACCCGTTCTCTTTCTTTCTTTTCTTTCCGAATTTTTTTTTTTTTCAGAATTGAAACTTGAAGAGTGGTACCAATAATCATCCACAGTTTTTCCTTGCTTTTAAGCAAAGGTAGTGATAAAGGGATAAATTATTGAACCGAAAATTGAAACTTGAAGAGGAAGTACTAATAACCATCCACAGTTTTTCCCTTGTTTTTACACAAAGGTAGTGATAAAGGGATAAATTATTGTACGAATTCATTATTAATTTTGTTTGTTTAATATATTATTCCATATATTTTGGGCAAAAGTTACAACCCAACTTAATTTCTAATTGAGTCAATCTTACTAAGCTTAATATGCACCAAAATTCATATAAATATCCTCTCTGTCTCATGATTCTACATTGAAAAGAATAAAAAAATTGAGTCTTCTATCAATTTATATCATACTTGACATGTATATTATGTGTAACACATAAAGATTCATAACATATGAATATTTCATACTTAACATGCTTCAATATAATCATAAATGCCATGTAATTGCTATTATACATAACATACCTGGTTCGAGGAGTCAAAACGTGGAAGGTGGCGTAGCGGATTGATGAGTCAAAATTTTCATAATTAAATAATGGTCTATTTCTTAGAAAAGATTCATTAACCATTTTTGAATCTTTACATGAGATTTGGCCCAATTGATACATTATCAATACATGTAGTAATTTACTTAGCCCAATTAAAATTTTCATACATGATTGAGTCCAATTTAATATAATACCAAATAAAATAATTTGGTTATTCAAAATAAAATTTGCATAAATGATTAGACCAAAATCTGATTCATAATAACAATTTGCTAATGATTTACTTAAATAATAATTTAGACAACTAAGAAAATTTTTCAAATACATAAAGTTAGGTCTAAAGTGATAAGAGACTTAAAAGTATATCCATTCATATTTCTCCATCACGACAAAATCAATAGTTAATTTTTTTTTTTTGAATAGTAAACGCACTGTTCACCGAACAAAATTTTTTTTTTTAAATGATGAACAGTGACCGTCACGAGTACTGTTCATGTGAACAGTGTCCCGGTTACTGTTCACCGAACAGTAACCTACTGCTTTACTGTACATGCATAAACATTTTTTTTCCAAGAGATGTAAAATATGAAGAAAATTAATTACTTTAACTGAAATTAAAAATAGATTAATTGCAATTTCTTGTAGAAATATTTTGAAATGATTTAAGGAGTCTACAGAAAAGTATAACTTGCTCTGATACCAACTGTGACGACCCGAATTCTCGACCATTCGAGTGCCACTAAAAGTGACTCATATCATATTATCTAGACTTAAATAGTAATGTAAAATTATTCAAAAGAATAATTAGAATCCCATAATTTAATTTGTGAATAAAAATAGAACATAATTTTCTTACATAAAGTTCAACATAATTATCTCATCAATCTTAACCACTTTTGCCACTTCCATGTTGACCGCCTCGAACCTTCAATTATCTGAAAATGGTAAATATCGTGGAGTGAGATTTATAAAATCCCAGTAAGTATACCAATCATAATTTTCTTTTGAAAGCATATGGATCATTTTCATCATAACATAGGATAGGATCGAAATCCTCATAAACATAGAGAGACACAAGAATTTTACCGAACTTAAATGGCAAGAATTCTTATGTGTAGCGCTACTAAACTCCGGTCCCCTTAGCATAATCATAAACATATCATATGGGACCAATAGCAATCTTGTGAGATTGATTTCATAGCAATGATCCAAACATTTTCGTAAAAACATAAGGTATATCTAATTTTCATAAAAACATACTTACTTTTCTTAAAAATATAAGGTATTTTACTTTTCATAAAAACATACTTACTTTTCTTAAAAATATAAGGTATTTTACTTTTCATAAAAACATACTTACTTTTCTTAAAAACATAAGGTGTATTTACCTTTCATAAAAACATACTTACTTTTCATAAAAACATAAGGTAATACCTTTCATAAAAACATACTTACTTTTCATAAAAACTTAAAGTATATTTACATTTCATAACAACATACTTAATTTTCATAAAAACATAAGATATACTTACTTGTTATAAAAACATACTTACTTTTCATAAAAACATAAGGTGTATTTACCTTTCATAAAAACATACTTACTTTTCATAAAAATATAAGATATACTTACTTGTCATAAAAACATACTTACTTTTCATAAAAACATAAGGTGTATTTACCTTTCATAAAAACATAAGATATACTTACTTGTCATAAAAACATACTTACTTTTCATAAAAACATACTTACTTTTCATAAAAACATAAGATATACTTACCTTTTAAAAGATTAAAATGAAGTGTAGTAGTAAATGGACCAAAACTTTCTTGACCACCTTGAATTTCTCTTACTTGTGGATTTTGTCAAGAGATTGGAAATAAGTGTATATGTGTAGAGTTGTGTGTAAAAGAGATGGGTTTAAATAGATGTATAAAGTTGGCATATTGTAAACATAATCATTCAATTCTATTAATTTTAACACATCATTTTCTTAAAGTAAAGCACCATTCATATACTTTTCCATATTTATACAAATAATATGCTCTTCATGATTATATATAATGGAGTATATAAATCATTCATATACTTTTCCATATTTATACAAATATTATGCTCTTCATGATTACATATAATGGAGTCTTATCAATCATTCATATACTTTTCCATATTTATACAAATATTATGCTCTTCATGATTATATATAATGGAGTATATAATTCATTCATATACTTTTCCATATTTATACAAATATTATGCTCTTCATGATTACATATAATGGAATCTATCAACCATTTATATATTTTTCCATATTTATTAAATTAAGATTCTCATAATTATTATATATAATGGAACCTCTCATGCTTGCATATATTTTCTTAATTTAAATAATAAAAGTAATTTTTGTACAAATAAATATTGGGATAACATTGAATTAAGTACTTAGACTTAATATACTTTAAATCAAGAGAATTGAGATATTTTTAGAAATTCGGAATTTAATTTAAAATTGAACGATCTCGATTATTTCTTGACTTGGCTATACGAATACGTCGTGGCGTTAACTTAATAAAAATGGGTGAAATAGTAGCGACACGATTTTCTATTAAAATAATTATTAATCGCGTAAAAATTCTTGGTCGCTACAAAAACACCTTAACCCAAGTTTAAATTTAACCCAAAATTCAAAGATTAACAAACCTAGCCCAATGGGTATCAACTAAACAAATTCAAGGTGGCGAAAATCAACAACAACACAAGAATAAACAATACTCAAGTAAAGTTGATTAACTTCCAAGAATAATACAAGAGCAAAGGAGGTTTTTACCTTACCTCAAAGGAGCCTCTCAAGAGGAGCAATCTCATGAACATCCAAGTTATGTCTAGGGTTTGAAAATAAAATGTATTTAATGTACAAAATTTGGGTAAAATGAGTAAATTCGAAAATTGCACAAAAAACCCCGTTTTTCTGAAATAGGGTGTTTCAGTCAATCACATGGTCGACCGAAATGGAACTTTCGGTCGACCAACGCTCAGCCGAACCCGAATGAAGCTAGCTCCAAAAATCCTGCAGAGTTTCGGTCGACTGAAATTGGCTGAGTCCAATTTCTTCTCACTTTTGCCTCCAACTTGATTCTTCCCTTCTTTTCTTGACTTATTCACATTGTTTAAGCCTCGAATTTTGAACCTCCTTGGCATCGGATCTCGTCATGGGTCCCACAAGCTCGCGCATTGAGGTTTGACTTTCTCGGTTCTCATCACCCTACATCTTTTCTCTCTCCAAATTTTAACCCTCCATCTTACCTCAATTTTCAGAAAAAACTGGATTATAAACACCTCATTGGATCCGAACAGAGGATAAATAAACAAAATTTCTAACATTAGTCCAAATTCAGAACAAGAAATAGCTTTACGAAGTCAACTGCGTCGGGATCAAACAAATAGTCAATTAAATCAAGGTCGGACCTGGGCCAAGGCAAACAAGGCCGGCGCTTTGGGCCTCAAAAAAAATAAGGGCCCGTAGTTTGTGTAAAAAAAAAATTAAGAATAAAAGGCCCATCAAACATTTTTTTATGCCCACAACTTTTCCAAGATATACCGTTCGTTTTGTGCCTTAAAAATCACAGGTACGACTCTGTGTTAAATAATGCCAATTGTCTTGACATTCTAAATATTCTCCCACTAATTGCACACCTGACAACATCTATATAATATTATTATTAGTATTATAAATAGTGTCCATTGTGGGCACTATATCATTCTGAGAGAAAAGTTGAGGACCAATTCATTAGTGAAACCAAAAGTTATGAACCATGATAAGTATGTTTTACACACTTATTTTGCTTTTAAATCGACAATTTAATTGACAAATTGAGCAAATTTCTACTTATAAATTGTGTTTATATTGTACAATTAGGTACAACCTCAATTGGAAAGAAAATAGACAAGATTGGAGAGCAATTGAGCGAAAAGATGAGCAATTTTGATATCCAAGGACCTAATTGAAAGAAATCAAAAGTTTGGGGACTCAATTACAACATCTTAGAAAGTTGGAGGACTAGAGATGCAAATATTTCAGGAGAATATTTGTAATAAAAGTCAAAATTCGAGGACTAAATTGAAGAAGACCAGAAGATGAGGACCTGGCTTGCAATTGTTTAAAAGAAAAAGAAAAAATGGGGGGGGGGGAGACAAAATAAGAAAAAGACAAAAAAATAAAATAAAATAATATATATCCCTATACAATAAAAGAGTGTAGATGATAGGCACTATTCATAAGCCGTTTAGCCGATTTGGAGCCGCATGTCTGTCTGAAGCCGACTACTCGACATTTAAGTCGCTGAAGGCGTTTGAGCCATTGAAGCCACAATTGTTTTCCTAATAATTTTCCTGACACACGCACTCCCCATTGTCATTCTCCATTTTTTCAATCAACCGGCCATACTTGCTCCATTTCCCCTACCTTTTACTCCTCATCTTTCTCTGTGTAACAGCTTATCTGAGTTTCGGCACTAGGCTAAGCAACCAAGGAGGCCTGTATCTCTCTGTTTGTCTTCCATGGCGGTGCTCCTCGGGTCACTACTATCACTGACGTTGGACACAAAGAAAGTGAGGAGTCGTCACCACCGATTTCTGAACTGAAGGATTGCTAAAGGTCAAAGGAGAAGTCGGTTTAGATGTCCCAAGATTACAGAGTTTTCACATGAACCCTAGACAATTTCTCTCCCCTGCTCTTTAACTTCATTTGTTTAACTTTAGCCATGGCCCTTTCCTATTGTCACTTATTTTTCCCATATTGGGGGTCCTGAACTTGGCTCTAATCATTTCTTATCCAATATTTTTGCTACATTTTATCTAATCCCTTTCCAATTGTCACTTTTTAGCTAATATTTGCTCATGCTTTTTCTTGCGAAATATCAAAATGTACTCTGGAAGCTAATACTAACTTGCAAATGTTTTAAGTGTCATAAACTATCATGTTTGCAGATTCTTTTGTTTCCTATGGCTTAAAGTCTGTTTTACATTATTTTCTTATTCTCCATATATTTTATTTTAATTCATGAGACCAAACTAAAGGAGATTAAAATTATGCTTGACGAGGAACATTAAATTTGCTTGCATTTCCACAAGTTCTAGGTTTAGCTTCAATCTTTTGCAACCATAGATTTTCTTTTGAAGTTCTCAATCCACAAACAACTTTCTCTGCTTGGGATTTATATTTCGACCTCTTGATCATTTATCTGACCAAATTAATATACATTTTTCATTTCAGAAAAGGAAGCTTGATGATAATGGAGTTATCAATGACATTTATAGACACAACAAAAGTAAGTCACAAAGGGCTGAATTGGCTCTGCTTCTATTCATTATTTTGCTAATTTTTTAGCCAAACATGCTCATGTTTATATAAGTTCATTTACGCCTGGATCTGTGATTATGTCTCCAAATTTTCTATTTTCTAACATTGAAGATGTACTAAAAAATCAGGATTTACTTCTGTCCCACCATCATTTAGGAAGTTTCCATTTCTGAGTAGGGATTTGTAACGCCCCGGATGTTAACCCAAGAGTAAACTAACCAAGAGGGGGGTGAATTGGTTTATAAAACTTTTTCGATAAATAATCTCAAACTTAAAACCAATAGGTACAAGTATTAGCACTTAGTGATACAAGTAACTAAACTATCAATGTAGTGTGCTATATATGTGTAAACTTAATTGATAAGGCAAGTATAGCACTAAGATAAAGCGTTACACAATATAAATTGATAGAATAGAGTAAGTGCGATGTAAGTAAATAAAAGGGATGAGAGAGTGCAAACGCGATTTATGGAGGTTCAATCAACCAACGTGATCTACGTCCCCCGTTACCGAGCTCTCCGTCACGAGCAAGGCCAAATCCACTATTTTGGTAACTTACAACAAGGAGTACCAAATCCTTAGGCGACTTACAACAAGGAGCGCCTATCCTTTTACAATCGAGTTTTCACACGGCTCTCGAAACCAACAATCGAGTTTTGACAAGGCTCTCGAAAACCAACAATCGAGTTTTCACAAGGCTCTCGAAACCACAAGATATAATGAATTGAGTTTACAATTGAAATAACTCTCTTGACAAATGATATATTCAAATTAAGTACCAAGAGAGTTAGGCTAACACTTCAATAGATAGCAATGAATAAAGCTCAAGTGTTTTTGAAAACTTTGAAGAATGATATGATATAGTTTTGCTTGAATCAAAGTTTTTCAACCAATGATCTCTCTTTCCAAATAATACTTAGTTAAGTATGAAGAGAGATATACACTTCAATAAGTGTTTGGTGATTTGAACTTAATCAAAGATCAATAATGAATTAAGAGTATTGAGTTTTCAACAAGATGGAATTCTTGATAAAGATATGAAATAGTTTTGAACAATCAAGAAATTCCTTGCAATAAATGAAATAGAATTTAAAACAAAGTAAGCTCAATAATTTTCTCAATAAATCTCTCTTAAATGCTCTTGTAAGTTGGTTGAAATGAATGTAAGAGAAGTGACTATTTATAGATCAAAATTTTGAGCTTCAGACAGTTTCGGTGGACCGAATCAGTATTTTCGGTCGACCGAAAGTCAAAAACTAGCCGTTGCATTATAGCCGTTTAAACTTTCGGTTGATCAAGATTTTCGGTCGACCAGACTTTCGGTCGATCAAGTATACTTTCGGTCGACCGAAAGTATAAAAACATGAATTTTTATTTTAATGTCAAAAAGTTTATTTTTCCAAAAACTATTTCATGATATGATTTGAAAAATCATTTTTATGCAATTGATGAATTTTAGAAATATTTTTGAGCTTTATAAACTTGCTAAAAATTGATGAGTCGATACCTTTACAAATGAGTTGAAAATAGATCTTCTAAAGCTTTGATCTTCGGTCTTCGACGATCTTGTTCACTTCAAATCTCTTTAATGATTGCTTTGTTCTTCAATGGATGACGATTTTGATCTCGGAGTATCCAAATGACATAAATATGATACAACTCAAGAATTGAAATCATTAGTAATACATGAGATCTTGTTTGTTATAATCAAAACAATATAGGCGTGAATAGTCATAGGTCAACAATTTCCCCCTTTTTGATTATGACAAACAATATGATTTGTATTTTGTAAAAATGATGAAATATATATGTAAGTACATATTCCCCCTTTCTTTTGCAATGTATTCCCCCTTTTTATCATAATATTGCAAGATAAAACAAATCAAATCGTAGCTCTAATATCTCTTCCCCCTTTTGACATAAGCAAAAAGTGCTAAGTAGCGTTTAAAGCCCACGGGAATAGTCATGGGTTACTGACAATCAAATTTACCTCTAATAGAAGTTCAATAAAAATTTGGACATAGAATCCCCGTATTTTTCATAAATAACCGATAAGAGTGGAATCGTATAGAGAAAGTACCTATATCTCAACATCATCACAACGCAAAGCAGGTATCATAGAAAAAAATCATGGGAAGCATAAAATGCATATCAGTTAAGCACAGGTAAGATTGTAACATAGCGAAGATGTCAAAGGTTTAAAACTAGATTACATAGGTTGTAAGCAAAGTGTTATGAAATTCACTACGAAAGATAAAAAATTTTAGTCTTCAATCGGCCGCCGGTGGTGGAGGTGGATTAGGCGGATAGATGGCGTAGAAGTGAGCGAAGAAGGCTTCTTGAGATGTGTGCATATGTTGAAGTTGTTGTTGTATGCCTTCAACCGCCGTGGTAAGAGAATCGATACGCCCATTAAGGATGTTGAACTGATCTTCAGAGATGGACCTATGGGGAGGTGCTGCAGCTTGTGGTACTCGAGCCCGTGGCCTCGGTCGAGGCAGGTCATCCCTTTGGACACCTTCACCCGTATCCGCGCCTTCACCAATTTCCAATTCCTCATCGGCTTCCTCTTCGGTAAACGGCCAAGTCGTGGGTCCCGATGCATCATCGAAACCTTGAGTATTGCACACCCATTGCCCATCACCCTTGACAATTTTCATCCGTTTGAGAGTGTTGATGTTGATAATATCGGTGTGTTTGGGTTTAAGAATAGGCTCATTGTCTAGAGGTACATTGAAGTGATTGAAAATTTTTGTAAAAATCATGCCGTAGGGTAGGCCTAGAACTCGAGTGGAGGTATGAACGTGATGGAGATGTTTGATGAAGATGTATGGAAAATCAAGTTTGCTACCGAAAAGAAGGGAATCAAGAATGAATAGGTCGAGATGGTTGACTTCATCAAAATGACCACTACGAGGTACAATTGTGTGAGCAATTGCACGATGAAGGACCTTGCACGGGATAGTTAAATGATTGATGTTCAAATTCATAGTGGTAGTGAGGGGTCGGGCAGTGACACGACTACAAGCCTCGAGTTCATTGTACCCGTCGAACCTAACAGGATAATGAGTGACATATGCAAAATTCTCACTACGCTGTAATCCTTGGAGGTTTCTAATTAGGGATCGTTCGATTTCTACCCGTGTACCCCTAACCGAACTTGTAATTTCATCGGGATAAAAAGAGGCGTTTCGAAAGAATTCCCGGATTAATGTAGGGTAGGAATTTTCAGAAATGGACAAGACATTTTTCCATCCTATATCTTCAAAGTAACGTTCAAGTTGAAACGAAGGAGCTTGAAGGTAAAAATCGAAGAAATCGATAGACTTACCTATTAGAATTGGATGATCAGAGAAGCGGTCGGGCAATGGTGCACGTTCCTCAACGTTTGATGAGCTATCTTCTCCTTTCTTCGATTTCTTCTTCGGAGGCATGATGAATTTTAGAGTGAATTGATTAGACCAAAAGAAATTTTGGAAATTTTTAGGTAAAAATGATTGGAAATGAAAGAAAAGAGTAGAAATCAACAATGTAGTGGTATAATGGTAAGGTTGATTGAGTGAAATCGATACAAAGTAAGAGAGAAAAAATTTTCGTGATTTAACCCAAAATGAAGGGTTTGGAGAAATTTATGGATGAAAATTGTTGAAAATGAAGAATTTGATGAAGAGTATAATAGGAAATTCGATTTGAGTATCAATTGAAGTAATGATGATGAAAAAAGATCGATTAGGGATGAAATGAGAGGAGAAATGTCGAGGTTTAGGGTTTATGGTATGATTTTGGGGATGAAATTGATGTTTTAAAGTCTGATTTCTCGCGACTTTCGGTCGACCGTAAGTTAGTTTCGGTCGACCGAAACTCTGCAGGGTCAAAATCAGCTAGCTGCAGGCAGGATCGGTTATGTAATGGTCGACCGAACAGTAACTTTCGGTCGTACAATTGGTCAACCGAAACAGACCTTTCGGACGACCGAAATATTACGGTCGACCGAAACAGTCAAAAATCAAATTTTTGAAAAACTTATGATAAACACATATATATATTGTTAAATTTAACCACAAATATCATTTTCATTAATAATACCCAATCCTCTTCGTATATATGAAAATCTATCGGGCGGTAGAGGTTTAGTAAAAATATCGGCCAATTATTTTTCGGTACTAACAAATTCCAAGTAAATGTCACCTTTTTGCACATGATCTCTAAGAAAATGATGTCGAATTTCAATATGCTTTGTGCGAGAGTGCAATATGGGATTTTTTGACAGATTAATAGCACTAGTGTTATCACACATAATAGGAGCATTTTCAAATTGCAAATGATAATCATTAAGAGTTTGTTTCATCCACAAAACTTGAGCACAACAACTAGCGGCCGAGATATATTCGGCCTCGGCAGTAGATAGTGCAACGGAATTTTGTTTCTTACTAAACCATGAGACAAGTGCGAAGCCTAGAAAGTGACAAGTTCCACTTGTGCTTTTTCTATCAATTGTGCATCCCGCCCAATCGGCATCCGAATAATTTATAAGATCAATATGAGTGCCCTTTGGATACCAAAGTCCCAAAGTTCTAGTGCCACATAAATATCTAAAAATACGTTTTAAGGCACTTAGATGAGATTCTTTAGGATTTGATTGAAATCTAGCACATAGGCATACACTAAACATAATATCGGGTCTACTTGCGGTTAAGTAAAGAAGGGATCCAATCATACCTCGATATTTTGTAATGTCAATGGAAGTGCCTTGCTCATCTTTGTCCAATTTGATTGAAGTACTCATGGGAGTATTCATTGGCTTCAAGTTTTCCATCTCGAACTTTTTGAGCATATCCTCAATGTACTTGGTTTGACTAATGAATATTCCTTCACTAGTTTGTTTGATTTGAAGCCCGAGGAAGAATTTTAACTCTCCCATCATGCTCATTTCAAATTCATTGCTCATACAATTTGAAAATTCTTCACAAAGAGAAACATTAGTTGCACCAAAAATAATGTCGTCAACATAGATTTGTACAACAATCATATTTTCCTTTTTGGTTTTGATAAAAAGAGTAGTATCCGCATTTCCCATTTGAAAGCCATTTGAAATAAGAAATTTACTCAATCTTTCATACCAAGCTCGAGGAGCTTGTTTTAAACCATATAGAGCTTTTCTTAGTTTAAAGACATTATCCGGAAATTTATGATTTTTGAAACCGGGAGGTTGTTCAACATAGACCTCTTCTTGAATAACACCATTTAAAAATGCACTTTTGACATCCATTTGATAAAGAGTAAAACCTTTATGACAAGCAAAGGCAAGAAGCATACGAATGGATTCTAATCTAGCAACCGGTGCAAAAGTTTCTTCAAAGTCAATTCCTTCTTCTTGATTGTAACCTTGGGCCACCAATCTAGCCTTGTTACGCACAATTATACCGTTTTCATCCTTTTTGTTTCGAAAAATCCATTTTGTACCGATAACGGTTTGATCATTTGGTCTATCAACTAAATCCCAAACATGATTTCTTTCAAATTGATTTAGTTCTTCTTGCATTGCAAGAATCCAAAACTCATCGAACTCGGCTTCTTTGAAATTCTTTGGTTCAATTTGAGAGATAAAAGCACAAGCATTTAAGAATCCTTTAGAAGAGTTTCTAGTACTTACCCCTTTTGAAGGATCACCAATTATGAGCTCTTTTGGGTGAGATGAAGCAAATCTCCATTCGATAGGAAGTATTAGATCACTTGAGTTTTTGGAAGATGTTCCTTCTTCTTGTTGAGGAGTTGGTTCTTCCAAGTCGTTTTCTTCATTGACTTTGGATATTTCATTTCTTTGATCTTGAATATTTATCTCCTCAAAGGGAATTTCCAAACCTACGTCAACACCTTTCTCTTGATCAAGAGAATTAGTTTCGTCAAAAGTAACATGTACGGATTCTTCCACTACAAGAGTTCTTTTGTTAAAAATTCTATAAGCTTTGCTAGTGGATGAATAACCAAGAAAAATTCCAACATCGGATTTTGAATCAAATTTTCCCAAGTTTTCTTTTGTGTTGAGAACAAAGCATTTACAACCAAAAACCTTAAAATATCCGATATTAGGAATTCTATTTTTCCAAAGTTCATAAGGAGTTTTAGTATTCTTTCGACTTACCAAAACCCTATTTATGATATAGCAAGCAGTGTTAATGGCTTCAGCCCAAAAATATTTTGGTAAGTTATTTTCATTTAGCATGGTCCTAGCCATTTCTTGCAATGTGCGATTCTTCCTTTCTACTACACCATTTTGTTGAGGGGTTCTAGGAGCCGAGAAATTATGTTCATACCCATTTATTTTGCAAAATTCATCAAACGCCATGTTATCGAATTCTCCACCATGGTCACTTCTTATAGTTGTAATAGAAAATCCTTTTTCATTTTGAACCTTTTTGCAAAAATGTTTGAATGCATTTAAAGCTTCATTTTTCAAATTTAAAAAGAGAACCCAAGTAAATCTTGAGAAGTCATCAACAATGACAAAAGCATAGTGTTTACCACTTAAACTTGCGGTTTTAGATGGTCCAAAAAGATCCATGTGAAGAAGTTGTAATGGTTTTGTGGTGGAAGAAAATTGTTTATTTTTGAAAGAACTTTTGGTTTGTTTTCCAAATTGACAAGCATCACAAATTTTATCCTTTTCAAATTTCAAACTTGGTAGGCCTTTGACAAAGCAATTTTTTGATATTTTTGAAATAAGGTCCATACTAACATGACCTAATCTTCTATGCCATAACCAAGTGTCATCTTTAAAGCTTGACAAACATTTTAATTCTTTCTCAAATTCAATGTTGATGATATAAACATCTTTACTTCGGCTTCCTATGAACAATACCTCTTTTGATGAAGCATCTTTGATAAGACATCTAGAAGAATCAAATTTAATATGATAGCCTTTATCACATAATTGACTAATACTTAGCAAATTATGTTTGAGATTATCTACTAATAAAACATTTTCAATAGAGGGAGAAGGATGATTACCAATATTTCCAATGCCAATAATTTTTCCTTTGGCATTATCTCCAAAAGTGACATGACCTCCATCTTTTCTTTTGAAACTTGATAAGAGTGATTTATCTCCGGTCATGTGCTTTGAGCAACCACTATCCAAGAACCAATTGCTCTTTACTTTTGTTGATACCTACAAAACATGACTTAATTTTTGACTTCTTGGTACCCACATAATTTTGGGTCCTTGATAGTTAGTTCCTTGAACCCTCTTGTGCCTTTCTTCAAAGTGTAGCTTCTTTTTCAATAAACAATTAAAAGCTACATGCCCACTTCTATTACAAAAGTTACAAGTAGTTGATGTCTTGACAAAGGTGTTTTGATGAAAGGAAAACGAAGTAGAAGCTTTTACAAAAGTATTTTTGGTAGATTTTTGTTTCAAAAATGATTTGTATCCAATTCCTCCTTTATCAAAAACAAATTGTTGTTTACCAAGCATTAGTTCAAAATTTTTCCTCCCTTGAGTGAATTTGTGAACAATGGACGTTAAATCTAAAATTTTTTCTTTTAGGGAGAGATTTTCTACCATCAAAGCATTTTGATCAAGATTCTTCTTTTCAAAATCCTTTTGTATTTCAAAATTCTTTTCGTTTTCATTTTTCAACAAGATGTATTGCTTTTTAAGAGTGGAATGTTTAAGAACAAGTTTTTCAAAAACTTCAATCATTTCTTCATATGAGGTAGATAGTTCATCATAAGAGGGAATGTCATTAGTATTTACCTCATCTTCAATGGCCATGAAGCACATGTTGGCAACTTCATCTTGACTTTCACTTTCATCTTGTTCATAATCACTATCATCCCAAGTAGCTTGTAAAGCTTTCTTTTTGAAGAATTTTCTCTTGTTGGGACATTCGGTTCTTTTGTGACCGGGTTTGTCACAATCATAGCAAAAGATCTTTTTCTCTTCACCTTTGTCTTCTTTCTTTTGAAATCTACGGTTGTTGCGAAAGGTTTTCCACTTCTTGACAAGAAGGACAAGATCATCGAGTTCCTCATCGCTATTGTTAGAGTTTGAGGCTTCTTCAACAATAGATGACTTTAAAGCAATTTGTCTCCTAGGAGGATCCTTCATTTCTTCCTCTTTTGCTTTTCTAGACTTTTCTTTTGTCTCGGCATGATTTAGCTCATATGTCATCAATGTTCCATAAAGCTCTTCCAAGGGATATGTGTTGACATCTTGTGTGTTTTCTATCAACATTCTCAATGAGCTCCAATCTTCCGAGAGAGATCTAAGCATTTTGCTAACAAGTTCACCATTAGAAAATTTTTGATCAAAGCCCTTAAGACCATTAACAACATTGGTAAATCTAGTAATCATACTAGCAATGAGTTCATCTTGTTTCATGAAGAAGTTTTCAAAATTTTTATACAAAAGATTTATTTTTGTCTCTTTAACTTTATTTGTGCCCATGTGAGTGACTTCTAAAGCATGCCAAATATCGTGTGCGGAATCACATGTGCTAATACGATTAAATTCATTAATACTAAGTGCACAATAGAGAAGATTTTTGCCTCTAGCATTTAAAGACAATTTTTTCTTATCATCCTCATCATATTCTTCCTTTGGTTTTGAAATAATCATATCCGGTTTTCCATCAATTTTAATAACCATAGTAAGCTCATGAGGACCGGATTCAATGACATCCCAAATATTATAATCAATGGATTGAATAAAAATCATCATTCTAGTTTCCCAATAATTATAATTAGTACCATCAAACAATGGAGGACGATTAGTAGAATGACCTTCAAGATTATGGTTAGCCATTTACTCAAGATTGTAAAATCTTTTAAAAATGAGCACCTAAGCTCTGATACCAATTGTTAACCCAAGAGTAAACTAACCAAGAGGGGGGTGAATTGGTTTATAAAACTTTTTCGATAAATAATCTCAAACTTAAAACCAATAGGTACAAGTATTAGCACTTAGTGATACAAGTAACTAAACTATCAATGTAGTGTGCTATATATGTGTAAACTTAATTGATAAGGCAAGTATAGCACTAAGATAAAGCGTTGCACAATATAAATTGATAGAATAGAGTAAGTGCGATGTAAGTAAATAAAAGGGATGAGAGAGTGCAAACGCGATTTATGGAGGTTCAATCAACCAACGTGATCTACGTCCCCCGTTACCGAGCTCTCCGTCACGAGCAAGGCCAAATCCACTATTTTGGTAACTTACAACAAGGAGTACCAAATCCTTAGGCGACTTACAACAAGGAGCGCCTATCCTTTTACAATCGAGTTTTCACACGGCTCTCGAAACCAACAATCGAGTTTTGACAAGGCTCTCGAAAACACAAGATATAATGAATTGAATTTACAATTGAAATAACTCTCTTGACAAATGATATATTCAAATTAAGTACCAAGAGAGTTAGGCTAACACTTCAATAGATAGCAATGAATAAAGCTCAAGTGTTTTTGAAAACTTTGAAGAATGATATGATATAGTTTTGCTTGAATCAAAGTTTTTCAACCAATGATCTCTCTTTCCAAATAATACTTAGTTAAGTATGAAGAGAGATATACACTTCAATAAGTGTTTGGTGATTTGAACTTAATCAAAGATCAATAATAAATTAAGAGTATTGAGTTTTCAACAAGATGGAATTCTTGATAAAGATATGAAATAGTTTTGAACAATCAAGAAATTCCTTGCAATAAATGAAATAGAATTTAAAACAAAGTAAGCTCAATAATTTTCTCAATAAATCTCTCTTAAATGCTCTTGTAAGTTGGTTGAAATGAATGTAAGAGAAGTGGCTATTTATAAATCAAAATTTTGAGCTTCAGACAGTTTCGGTGGACCGAATCAGTATTTTCGGTCGACCGAAAGTCAAAAACTAGCCGTTGCATTATAGCCGTTTAAACTTTCGGTTGATCAAGATTTTCGGTCGACCAGACTTTCGGTCGATCAAGTATACTTTCGGTCGACCGAAAGTATAAAAACATGAATTTTTATTTTAATGTCAAAAAGTTTATTTTTCCAAAAACTATTTCATGATATGATTTGAAAAATCATTTTTATGCAATTGATGAATTTTAGAAATATTTTTGTGCTTTATAAACTTGCTAAAAATTGATGAGTCGATACCTTTACAAATGAGTTGAAAATAGATCTTCTAAAGCTTTGATCTTCGGTCTTCGACGATCTTGTTCACTTCAAATCTCTTTAATGATTGCTTTGTTCTTCAATGGATGACGATTTTGATCTCGGAGTATCCAAATGACATAAATATGATACAACTCAAGAATTGAAATCATTAGTAATACATGAGATCTTGTTTGTTATAATTAAAACAATATAGGCGTGAATAGTCATAGGTCAACACCGGATTCCGTGGAGCCCGGGACGCCACTTCATCGTCTCCATTAACTTTAAAAAATATGATTTAGCGGAAAATAAAACAATAATTGAAATTTCATTTCACGTAATTTTATAAAGTTTGACCCAAAATGTCAACAATTCAAATATTTAAATAATTTGAAAATAAACTTGAAATAAATATGAAATAGATAAGTTTCAATTTCAAATAAAATATTTCTAAAATCTCAATAATAGCCACCATCGCATGCCTTGCCGCCAACTCCGTCATCTGCAAAATTTTGTTTTGGAAAACGCGAGTATTTCATAGAAATACTCAGTAGACTCGCGCATAATAATCATTTAACATTATAAATCAAAACACATAATCATGATATTCAAGTCTCAGGTGTCTAACGATCACCAGTATTCTCATGAACAAGTAAATAACATACCAGTTCAAGTCTCATGCATTTAAGCAAGTAAATTCTCATAACATAGTCTCATGCTCAGAAAGCAAGTAATTCTCATGAACACAATCATACATGCTAAACATATAATCCAAATAATTATTGATGCTCACTTTTGAAAAAACGTAAACTTGTGAATAAGAGTCTACCTTAATTTCTCGAGTATTGAGCAAATGAGAATAAACACTTTCAAATGTTCTCGTGCCTCGTCCAGCATAACTTAAAATAATAAGTCCAATTAATACTTTAAAACTGATTTAAATGACTTTGAACTTTAGGGACTGAAATGATTATTTTAAAACATGGGGGACTAAAATGAATACTTCTGAAAGTTGAGGGACTAAAATGATTACTTGTAAAATTTTGGCTTAAAATCAAATGAATTTAATCTACAGAGACTGAAATAAAATGGGTTTGATACCTAGGGGCTAAAATAATAACTTTTGAAACTTAAAGTAAGATTTAAAACATTTAAAGCTGTAGGGACTGAAATAAGTGACTTTTAAAAACTTTGGACTGATTTGGTGAAATGCTAAAAATTTTGGGATTGAAAATTTAATATTTACAATAAAGAGGACTAGAATAACTTACTTTAAACATATAAGTGTTGAAATAACGTTTTGAAACATAATGGACTATTTTAAACTGTTTTGAAACTAAAGCAACTAAAAGGCAAATTTCAAAACTTAACAAAATATATAAAATATATCTCTACTCTCTCTCTTCACCTATTCTGAGGACAAAGGCACGAGAGAGAGGGGTTCGCGAGAGAGAGAAGAGATGGCGATCTGACCGTTCCCAATTCGTGCCACTGGCGATTCAGCCGGTGATGGCGTCGCCGACACGTGGCGACGGGGGGGGGGGGAGTGGGGTGTGTGTGTGTGTGAAAGGGAGAGATTTTGGGCGATTTGGGGCTGGAATCCGAGGTGAAACGAGGCTTAAATCGTGATGAAACTCCGGTATTAAATCTGGCAGCGAAGGGCTTAAGGTCGAGGTAAGTGCCGGGTTAGTCTATTCTTAGTTTATGGTTTGATTTGGGGTTGATTTTGATGTGGATTTGAGATTGGGTAGAGGAGGTGGTTGATTCGAAAATGGGTGGTGATTGTTGGTGGTGGATGCGTTTTGTGGAGGTGCTACAGGGGGTCGACTGGCTGGGTTGTGGAAATGGTTGGCTGCAGGTTTGATGGAGGGCTGGTTGGGAGTGCTGAAGGTTGAGTACTGCAGGGGGTTGGCCGTGGTGGTCTTGGGCTGGAAGCTCGGTTATTGAGTTGGTTAGTGCAGATTGTGGGAACGGGGTGCGTGAAGTTGGCTGCAGTCGAGGTGATGATGCATTGGAGCTGGGCTGGTTCAGAAATGGGGGAAATGGTTTGGTTGTTGAGCTTTGGCTGCCGTGAATATACATTGAGGGAGAAGAAGGTATACCTGCTGTTGGTAATTGGGTGTTGTGAATGATGCAGGTGAATGGGGAATTATTAACATGTAGATTGTGCTTCAATTTTGGTAAATGCATGATGGTTGGTAATTGGGTGAGGGAGGATTGAAGGGATTTGAGCTGATTGAGGGGGGGGGGGGGGTTGAAGGAGAGAATTTGGGGATGTAAGAAGATGATGGCTGAATCAGAGGAGTTTGGGGAAAATGGGGTTGATAATGGAACATAAATTGGCTGTGAAATTGGTAACGTGTGAAATTGGTATGGAAATCAGAAAATTTACCAATTGGGCTTTTTATAAAATGGGCCAAGGAATTTGATTGGTTCACCTTGGAATTTGATAATAATGGATTTGGTCCAAGATGACAAGAATTTGGGCTTAAAGTTAAATAATAATTTTGGACTATAAAATAATGAAATTGAGACACTTTTAAATTGAACTAAGATAAACTTAAATAAATTAAATTCTCACTTAAAATGGTTGGGCGAAGATGTGTTTAAAATAAATGGGTCAAAATTATTGAATTATTTTTCTCATTTATTACTTATCCATGCAGATGTCAAGAAGAAATACCTAGATATTCAAGTATAGGAGTACAAGGTAAAAATACTGAAAACTAACTTTGTTGTATTGAAGAAAGGCCATTAGATATTTGGCAGCTTCAATGAAAACTTTGATCCATTATTTCAATGATGATTTGGATATTTCAGCAATTCATTTTTTTTAATAAAATATTTTCCTTGCTAGAATCTTTGTCTCAATAATTTAATTAGTTGAGTTTTGGAATAATCTTATCGTATTGGGGTACTTATTAAGATATCGTATTGAGACTCACTACTTTCATATTTTTCAATCACCTTTTAACCATACGTTCTCCAAAAAATCCAAAATTCCTCAAAAACTACCTACACCGAACATGCACTTATTATTGTGTTTATGTTACCAACTACGAAATATAATTGTGATTTTTGAGAATATATTTCTTAATTTTACATAATAATATTATAAAAATCCATTTAAACCATGAAAGGTAAGCTGCTACAATATTTTATCAATAGAGCAGTGAACATGCACATTTGAACGAATATAGAAATTTAATCTTTTTAAGTTAGCATTGATAAGCCATAAAATAGCCTTCAGTATTGGACATAAGAAGTCTGGTGATGTGAACCCCTTCGGTGTGTTGACCGAAAATTCCCACAACAATTTTAATACCAACCCAAGAAAGTTAAAGTGGTAAATAAATGGATAAACACCTTAACCCAAGTTTAAATCTAACCCAAAATTCAAGGATTAACAAACCCTAGCCCAATGGAGAGATTAAAACAAATTCCAAGGTGGCGAAAAATAAACAACAACACAAGAATAGTAATACTCAAGCAAAGTTGATTAACTTCCAAGAAAAATACAAGATCAAAGAGGTTTTTACCTTACCTCAAAAGGGGGTCTTCAAGACCTAGCTCTCAAGAGCAATACATGAACATCCAAAAGTTTTTTACAAATGAAGAGAAATGTGAATATAATGTACAAAATGGGAAAAATGTGCAATTTCGGTATTTACAAGAAAAATCCCGTTTTTGTGGAAATTGCAACAAAAACCCCGTTTTTTTGTGTGAAATGGGGTGTTTCGGTCGATCGAATTGGTCGACCGAAACTGGACTTTCGGTCGACCGCCACTCAGCCGAAAGCGCCTGAGGCTGGATCAAAATTCCTCTGCAGAAGATCGGTCGACCGGAAGAAGGTTCGGTCGACCGAAAGTGGCTGAAACTCCAAAACTTCTCATTTTTGGCTCCAACTTGATTCTTGGCTTCTTTACTTGATTTATTCACATTGTTTAGCCTCAAATCTTGAACCTCTTCAACTTCGGATCTCGTCATGGGTCCCACGGGTACATGCATCGAGGTTTGACTTTCTCGATTCTCATCATCCCCTCCCTCTTGAAAAGGATTCGACCTCGAATCTTGCTTGAATGCACTGTCGTGAAACTCCTTGAACTTTGATCTTGCAACATTGTGTACCACAGGTTCATGCAATGAAGTTGGACCTTCGTGATTCTCATCATCTCCTCCATCTCGAAAGAGATTCGGCCATGAATCGACACCTACAATAAAAATAGAAAATTCAAACACAATAAATGTAACTGAAATTTCATACTCACCGTGCAAAATCAATTTGTAGGCGTTGCCAAAAGCTTGAGATGTGCCAACACTGCAAAGTAGCAATTTGGATTTTATTTGATCGGGGGGTCGCTCCTTCCACGAATGGGAATACATCTGGCCGCCCGGGTCAAATGGAATATGCTTCCTACCATGGTTGGTATTGGAAATACATTTTATACCAATTCCCTCAAATGGAAGCTCGAGCCTCCTGCAAAGGGGCTTAACCAAAGGTGCATTCTCGTGGCCACCTAAACCAACTCTTTCTTCAATAAACATATGCATAAAGTTCAACAGAGTTAATAGGTTAAAGTCACAAGCAATTTTAAGTGGAGAAAACTTGCTAATATGATGAGCAATTAAGTCGCAAGCAAATTTAACAACCACAAAATTAGCACCAACTTCGTGCAAATGCACGACCTCCTGAAAGAAAAGATTAGCTAGGTTGATGACCCTGTTGGTTTCATGGCATGCAATCAAAACGTGACATTTTAATTCTCCTACCAACAATCACAAAAATAGCTTCATCTTCTTTCTTTGTTCCAAGTAAACCCACTATAAAATTCATAGAAGTAGTAGTCCCGGGTTTACTCATGATGGGCAAATATGCATGGAATTCTTGGGGCAAAAACTTAGACTTAAGTTTAGCCATTTTGCAAGTTAGGTATTTACTACAAGTGCAAACATGTTTAACACCAATATTCAAAATAGGGCAATAAAATTGATCACATAATACCCCTAAAACCCCATTGATTTTAAATCGCTCCATCAAACAACTATCATGTGCTCCTCCCACTGGCAATTCACGCATGGCACATTTACAAGGAAACAATCCAATTTTCCAAAACAAATAATCATCATGCCCATAAAATTCATCAAAATATTGCTCACAACATGATTCATAAATGTTTAAAAAATTCGGATATTTAACATGCATGCTCTTACTATGTTCAAGACGGAATGAGGGAGCATCTAGAAATGTTAGAAGCGAAGTCCTTTTATCATCAAAACATCCCAATAAATCTTTCCCATGGACTCCCCTAACTAGCAATTCCTTTAGAGAGTCAATATGCAAGTCAAACATATTTTCACAAAATAAGAATTTATCATGCCAATGATATGTACTATATGCAACATTTTTACAAAAAGATTTGATACTTATGCAATTGGGCACATGCAAAAAGTTGCATTTACAAATTAAGCACTCATCATGACAATGATTCTTACCACATGTTACATTTTCACAAGTCAACAACACACTTGTCAAATCTACATCAAGATCATACAACCCTCTAATGTATTCAAAACACAATAACCTTGCATTCAAAGAAATGTTAGGAGCATACCTCCTAGATGTTGCATTGGTTATCCCATTTTTTTTTTTACATCGGTTGTACTCGTTGTTGTAGGAAAATGTTTCCATGAATTTCTTCCATAAGGCATGCTTTTGGAATTCTTTGTTGCCTTGATAAGTTGGCCTCACAATTTCCTGCAACAAAGACATGACAAAACTAGGGAGGGAAGTGTTAGAGTATTCAAGAGTAAAGAACATTTTGAAGTGATCTCTTCTCTCAATTTCTTTGGTGGCACTCATCACTTCCTCACCTTGTTCTGAGGTAGAATCCTCAACCCTCGGTTCTTCTCTCACCTCTCCTTTTTCTGGAGTCGTGGCTCCAACCCTCATTGCCTCTCCTTTTTCTAGGGACGTGGCCCCAACTCTCTCTTTTTCACTTGGTCTCACTTTTGTGTTGACATCAATTTCCTCAAGTGATTTTTCTTTTGATTTCTTATTTTCCCTTTCTTTTATTTCTTCCTCAAATTCCTTCTTGAGCTTCATTTGGTCTTTGCATACTTCTTCTGGGCTCAAAGATAGGATCACAACCTTTTTTCCATCCATTTGGAAGCTACACCGGTTCTTCCTCTTGTCATGTGTCACACTCCTATCACTTTGCCAAGGTCTCCCCAAAATTATGTGTGTAGTGTGCATGTGAACTACATCACATATCACTTGGTCACAATAGGATCCAATGTTGAAGGCAAGAAGAACTTGTTCACTCACTCCCACTCTCCCATCGTCACCCAACCTTTGCAATACATAGGGATTAGGATGCTTCATAACCGGTAACCCCAATTTCTCCACCCTACTAGCACTCACCAAATTAGTGTCAATCTCCCCATCTACCATGAGACTACATGGTTTATCACTCACTAGGCACCTAGTGTAGAAATTATCCTCCCCATGTTCCTCCAACTCATTAGCATGGGCCAAAGATTGTGGTGGCCTAGCATTCATCTCCTTCACTACTTCTCTACTTCCACTACCGACCCTCCTATGGAATGATGAAATCTTTATTTGCTCAATATTAACCTTCTCATCCATCCCATCTCCACTCCTATCTACCCATTCTCCTCTTTTCCTATACATGCTTCCATTTTGTTCACCATCACCTTTATCATCCCAAACATTCATTCTAATTTTCCTATTCAACTTCCCATTTGGTTTTCTACTTTCATCCCTATACACAATGTTCCCAAAATTATGCCTCAACCTTCTCCCACCATCCCTATTTTCTTCACCCATACTAGTTGATGTATTCTCCCCTCTTATTCCTAAATTTTCCAACTCACCCCCAATCTTCTCCATTTGTCTAGCCATGGTGGTTGAAAGATTTTGTAACAAGTACTTCAAATCTTGAGTTTGAGCATTGAAATTTGACATGGTGTGCAAGTGTGAAAGTGTTCTCACAAGAATAATTTTCACTCGTGTTTCACTCAATTTAGGCTTTTACCCTCTAATGAGCTCACCACTCTTGCCTTTTTCCACTCAAAATCTCCTTTTTCAAGTTCTCCAAGGAAGGTAATCAACTAAACCACAAAGTATAATTCTTATGAAGTCAAGGAAATCACAAACAAAGGAAGAAGGAATTTATAACAAGTAGATACAAATAGCAAGTAGAATTTATGTGCTTGCTAAACTCAAAAAGGAACAATATTTATGTGGGATAAGATGCTAGGAACACAATTTAGCAATGGGATTGACAAACCACAATTAATAGACAAAGCATAGATGTAGAGCAATAAGTAAAAAGAGTGTAAATTTTGAATGAGGCAATTTATCAAACACCTTGTACTCAAACTTTGAATGACCTTGAGTGGATAAAATGTGGATATATGAATACCCCCAAAAAACTCAAATATGGCAAGGAATGAATGATCAATATTACCCAATGTAAGGAGCATGTGATATTTGGGGTAACATGTCAAGAATACAATTTCAATAGTGGGAACAACAACCACAAGTGTTTAGCAAGACATGGGCATTGAATAATAAAGCACTAATGGGGTATTTTTCTTTGGGACAATTTATCAAACACTTTGGATAATGTAGGAAAATAAGTGCTTGGCTAAAAGAAACCCCAAACAATTCAACAATTAATATACCCCATATGTAATGATCAATAAATACTCATAAGCATACAAATTTTCCTCAAATTTTCTAATTTTCGGATTTTATTTTATTTTATTTATTATTATTTTTTTTTAACAAAGACAAGAACAACAACAAGAAAGTAAAGATAGGTTTACCAAATTAGAGCCAAGCTCTGATACCAAATGATGCGAACCCCTTCGGTGTATTGACTGAAAATTTCCACAACAATTTTAATACCAACCCAAGAAAGCTAAAGTGGTAAATAAATGGATAAACACCTTAACCCAAGTTTAAATCTAACCCAAAATTCAAGGATTAACAAACCCTAGCCCAATGGAGAGATTAAAACAAATTCCAAGGTGGCGGAAAATAAACAACAACACAAGAATAGTAATACTCAAGCAAAGTTGATTAACTTCCAAGAAAATACAAGATCAAAGAGGTTTTTACCTTACCTCAAAAGGGGGTCTTCAAGACCTAGCTCTCAAGAGCAATACATGAACATCCAAAAGTTTTTTACAAATGAAGAGAAATGTGAATATAATGTACAAAATGGGAAAAATGTGCAATTTCGGTATTTACAAGAAAAACCCGGTTTTTGTGGAAATTGCAACAAAAACACCGTTTTTTTGTGAAATGGGGTGTTTCGGTCGACCGAACTGGTCGACCGAACTTATTTCGGTCGATCACTGGGTCGACTGAAACTGGACTTTCAGTCGACCGCCACTCAGCCGAAAGCGCCTGAGGCTGGATCAAAATTCCTCTGCAGAAGATCGGTCGACCGGAAGAAGGTTCGGTCGACCGAAAGTGGGTGAAACTCCAAAACTTCTCATTTTTTGCTCCAACTTGATTCTTGGCTTCTTTTCTTGATTTATTCACATTGTTTAGCCTCGAATCTTGAACCTCTTCAACTTCGGATCTCGTCATGGGTCCCACGAGCACGTGTATCGAGGTTTGACTTTCCCGATTCTCATCATCTGGTAGATGAAATTTTATGATAGTTTGAAATTATTCCTTTGAATGTCATCCTTAACTGATTTAGCCTTATACTTTATACACGTTGAATTTCCCTATTAGATGAAGCTTACAGTTTTTGGTAATTATATGGGCAAGATTTCAATATTCTTTTGGTTCATTCTTATGATTTATTCTTACCTTTTGGAGGTCCTTACAGTGCACTTTCTCCAAATCTAGAAAACAATACGAAAGAAGTTGATTATTAGGTTTGCGATCTTTTACTGCTGCTTTATTATGCATGCTATTAAATATCTTATACTTCATATGTTGCAAAATTTCATGATTGTCTACAATTCTGAAACTTGTTTATTTAGAGATGTTCATTGTTCATTTGTTAGTGCTCTTATTATGTTTACTAAATTCCTTTTAATTTGAAGGTACATTGGGAAAATAGTTTCACGTGTGTTGATGGATCTCCTGAACATCTGCTAAATTTATAAATCTCACGTAGGGGTTTAAAGTTTAATTAAAAGGTAAATTATTCACGGCTTCCACTTCTATTATGAAATTCTCAATTAGTCGTTTGTTTATAATTTCTAGTATTCTGTGTTCATGGATTGTTACATCCAATTTTTCATTCTTGTTTTATAAGAATAGTCCTCCTTATCTATTGAACTAAATATCTTTTTGTATTTCTGTTACAATAATGCATTAAATATCCTTCATACACATAAAAGAATAATGTATAATAAATTACATTTTATATTTTTGGTATTAGTTATTTATATTTTATAAAAGTTAGTTTTACGTTAAGCAAAAATTATATATGAAAATTCATTTAGGTCTCCTCTTCACGTGAAAATTAATTCAGGTCTCCTCTTCATGTGTCTTTTAGGCCTTTTAATCAAATTATGCTTCCTTTGTCAATTTGTCAATTTATTTGTTTTAGCACGATGGATAAATAAGAATGATATATTGAAATTGCGGAAAAAGAAGTTCCATAAAATTCAGTTGATAGCAAGCTTAGGAATGACAAGAATAGCATGAAATTCAATCATACATGGCTATCAAATTTTGTGTTCGCAGTGGCTAGAGCCTAGAGATATCATTGGATAGGCATTTCAAGAAAATACGTGTAAAAATAATTTAATTTCTTTCTAAAATAAACAGGTGTCAAAGAAGCTCTAATTGTCGAATGTGTTGGCAAGCACTTGATCTGACCAAGTTCATTTCTATTGTTTGCCTTTTCATTTTAGTTTCTGGCTACCTTATTTTCAACATCATCATTGTTTGTATCCACTTTAAAGGACTTTATGTTTAAATGTCGTGGCATTCAAAATTTGCTCAAAGCGGGCACTATTTGAAGTTCAAATTGAGCCACAAATTCCCAGCATCAAGCCTGAAACAGAAGATGCTACACCTAAGCCATCCACTGATCGTGCCAAAGGAAAAAGGAAGCTCGATTAGTCAACTTAATTCCTTTTGCAAAAAAGAAACATTGCTACAATCTAAAACTTTGTTGCACACACTATTACCTTCTCATAAATAATGCTAGCAGGAACTTTTGGACTTTGTTTTAGATTGTAGCTTAGTGTTTCTAATTCTATAAATATTTTGTTATGCTTGTAGTATTTACTATCAACGAAGGTGAATTTTAAGCTCGCTGTGTTCTATATCTGCTATCCTAGATAAATTTCCATATATATATATATATATATATATATATATATATATATATATATGCTGGTATATTCTACCTAGATACAATGAAATATTAACAAATTGAATAACTCATGATTCATGTGTTTTGTTTCTTCTATATCTTGGCGTTACAATATTTGCTAGATTTTATGAACAGATTTAGCTATATTAATAAGTTAGCAGCATTAGCACTCAATTATGGTGTTCGTGTATTATTCAATTATTTCAAGAAATTTAGAATTAACAGAAACCTTAGATTTGAAATGCTCATGCCTTAGTTTGATGGGCGCTCGCCTGAGCGCCCATCATTCTCGACAGTTAAATTTTCAACTGGCCACGCGATCGCATGGGCTATTTTCGGCCCAATTTCAGTTTTAATTTTCTGTTTTTATTATTTTAATTTAAGGGCGTTTTTGGCTCGAATTGTACGCATTTTTGGGACATTTTTAGGTCTAAGGAGTATTTATACTCTCATTTCTTAACACCCAAAACACAATTTCTTCCTCTCCAAACCCTAGCCTCTTCTCCCCTTTTCTTCTTCTTTTCTTTTCTTTTCTTTTCTTTATTTTTGCTTTAGTTTGTAATTTTAGTTTGTAGTTTAGTTTTGTTTCTATGTTGCTAGTCTCCATTGAAGTTATGAAGCAAAAAGTGAGGTGGAGATTCAAAGCATTGTTGAAGGAATTTTGGGGCAAAAATCAAGGGAAGTGACTTATTTCATTATCTTGTATTTTTAATCTTTGATTTCTATATTTTGTGATGTATTTTTGTAAACCTCAACTTTTGTGCAATATTTATACAATGGGCTAGTTGTTTAGCTTAACTTAGTTTAAGTAATTTTAATGTTTATTTATTAATTTTGAACTTATTTCATGTGTGTTTGTTATTGAGATTATTCCATGTGTTTGATTGATCACCAAATATGTGTTTTGTGAAGTGTATGATAATCGAGAGATATTGTGCATTTTAGACCAAATGACAAATGCTCTAGGTTCTTGTTAAAGATAGAGATATACCTTAAACCCTAGATGATCCATTGAACTATTTTCACAAAGAGTTAATGCAATTGATTGGGCTTTAATCGACATAGAGATATAGTATGTTAAACCAATTGATTAGAGTTAATTTCACTCGAGAGAGGTAATTAACTAAGCTTGAAAAATCGAGTCTAACATTGTAAATGAGTAATTTATTAATTTGCATGTATTGAGAAATTACTTAAGTAAGAGTTAAGTGAAATCATGAATCCCAACAATTTTATCTTTCATTTTCCTTGTTTTAATTTGGTTTAAAATTATTTTCTTTAATTTAGAATTGTCAAAAATCCATCTTATTAATTGTGTGTTTCTCTTTGTTGTTGGAATTAAATTAATTAAAGTTATATAATCTAAAGTAAACATTCCTCGTGGGATCGACAATCCGAACTCAAAAAGTCTACTTTATTACTTGTACGCGACCCGTGCGCCTGCGGTACATACTATTTTAGTGAACAAACCATTTAACCTCTGATTGATTCTAGGCCTATTTTTCTACCATCTTAATCTTACATTTTAACAATAAAATAATAATAAACTCAACAATTTTCTCTCATTTTCAACCAGACAACATCTCATCAATCCTATTCAAAACTCTTTCCTAGAAATAATGACAATTTGTTGGAAGAAAATTGGCCGCCCATGAGGGTTGATCTGACTCGATCGTAAAAATGGATTTTTGGAGGGAGGAGTTGAAGTTTGAATTGAAATTTCAACCTCCCACAACCATATAACTCCCGTAACCTCCATTGCACCTAGATGATGAAAGAATACATGCAATATTCATGTGAAAAATGGAGAAAAGACATAAGGGTTGGAGACTTGATTATTATAAGGTTATCTTCTCATGGGTTCTTTGATTGAGAATATCAAATTCATTCCATTGTGATCGAATTTGTGACCAAGATGTGAGCACAAAGCAGTGTGGAAAGCAAGCAATCAAAGACAAATAATTCAACCTTGTTTTTGGGGGGATTTCAAGCATGTTTCCAAAACTCAATCTTGTTTAGAAGCACGCAACTACAATTACATTGGTATCGGAGCCTTCGTAAATTTTTTCCCCCCATAAACATGTTAATGATGATATATTGCTATTGCAGGTAGAGAAATGCCATTAAAATAATTTTTAAAGAAAGCCTGAATATACTTTAATGGCACATCATGAAATACTTCCCATTAATTCATTAAATTTATCGTGTATGATCATGTTTGTATGTAGTACATATATGCAAAATCTCATGAGATTTGGACGTATATGTTAAGAGAAAAACGTAACCTCGGTTTGAGAAACCAATACTTCATTGCGTGATTACATTCTGTAGGCCGAGTCTCGTGTTTCCCATAAACTATGGTTGAAAATTTATTTTCAAGAGCTTTCTATTGATATAAATAACATTAAATTTGGGTGTAAAATGAAGAAGTTATGGCATCCTGAAATTTAGAGAAAAGTCTAGAAATATATTATTATTGTTGTTATTATTATTATTATTATTATTATTATTATTATTATTATTATTATTATTATTATTATTATTATTATTATTGCTGCAGAGGAAGGTGATGGGGTCGTGTTTGTAATTTCTGAAAATTTTCACATTGGTCCCTGCGATTTCGAACAATGCCAAATTGACCATATAATTCTAAAATTGTTCAATTTGATCCTTGAATGTCTGAAAATTTCAGATTGGTCACAAATTTTTTGAAAAAATTCAGATTGGTCATTGAATTTATTTAAACTTTCAAATTAGCCATAAATTTTTTTGAAAATTTGAAATTGGACCTTGAGAATCTAAAAAATTTCACATCGGTCCTAAAATTTCTGAATATTTCAGATTGGTCTTTGAAAATTTGAAATGCAATACAAGAGCCTATAATTTTTTGTTGTTAAAGTGCAAATTGGTCCCTAATATTTCGAAAATTTCTGTTGGACCTAGAAAATTATGAATTTTCAAAATTATTGGTTGGTCCTTGATAGTCCAATTTTCAAAATCACATATTGGCTCTCTATTTCTCTAATATATATAATCTTGTGAGATATTATTTTTGAAAATTGCACATTGGACTTCAAATTAAATTCTGAAAATTCATTTTTGAATTCAGAATATTTATTTAGGGATTCTATTACCTAGTGGGATATATATATATATAGTTGGAGCTCCCAAGTTTTGAAAGATAATTAAAAAGTATTTTTGACCCATCTGATTGTAAACAATGTTTTGATAATTATATTTTAAGTCAGAATAATACGATTTGATGTCATTTTTTTGTTTACTAGTAGTAAGCACGTACTTCGTACGTCTTATGTATATGATGAATGTTAAAGTAACGTTTTTTAAGTACTAATATTGTTTTTGAAAATAATTTAAATAATTGATATTGTTAGAGGAAAATTGTAAATGAATTTCAATTTTTAACATATTAATATTTTATTGAAAATTTTCGTTCAGATCTTCGAAATATATATCAAACAATTATTTAAAATGTCTGCTTGATAAATAAATCGCGTGTGATATATTAAGAAGTAATATGATATCATAAAATATTAGGCAAATCAATAATTCTTTATAAAATATTAATGGTAAGTCGCGAAAAATGTGAAAAAGTTTTGTATGGATAAACTGAATTAATTTGTGAACATATTTTATAAGGAAAAAAGTTTAATATTATGCTCTCGTTTGAGAGAAATTAAAATAAGATTTTAATCTAAGTCAAAGTCAACAATTAATTTTAACCATACATTTCATTGGACATACAATTTCTCAACCACATTTTATTAATTTCTATCAAAATTTATTAAAATCTTATTTTAATCATCACCAAACAAATACTATATAAATTAAAATTAAAATTTCAATTTTGATCTTTTTTTTTTCCCCAAAGAGTTTGCAATTATTTATTTTATATTCTTAATAAGAAAATTATTAAAAACATATATTTTTCTTTTTATAAAAATGAATTGATGATTTTGATAAAAATTTAAGTAAGTTTTAAAATAAAAAGTTTCACACTCACCCTACTTTGAAAATAATTATAAAAAATCTATTTTTATCGATAACTAAAACATAATTATTTGAATTAATAATAGAAAAAAAATTATTGAACGCATAAACACACTCTTTGAAATATTCAGTGGAGTTATCACAGGAAATGAAACTTAATTGTACAATATTCTAAAAGTAAATTAAAAAGTAACGACACTAAATTAATATTAATTGAATAACCAATTTCGATTTAGTCGACGTGGATAAATTAATGAAATTTCAATTCAGTCAACATGGATAATTAATGTTTTGAAATAAAAATAAAAATAAATATAAATAAGTTTCAATAAATGAACTAAGTGTATTATTGAAAAAAAGAAAAAAACGTGGGGATAAAATGGGAAATCAAAAGATTCCCACTCATCCACACTTTTAAGATAGTGTAGAAAATAAAAATAAAAATAAATATAAATAAGTTTCAATAAATGAACCAAGTGTATTATTGAAAAAAAGAAAAAAATGTGGGGATAAAATGGAAAATCAAAAGATTCTCACTCATCCACACTTTTAAGATAATGTAGATGTAGATATTTTAAGTGCTCTCGTATTCCCTTATTCTCAACTTAGGTTAGCCTTGGCTTGGTTGTGTTACCCATTACGACATGTACTCATTTTTGTGCATGGTCCGATGTGACTATTTTTATGCACATAGTATTATAAGTGGAGCTTGGGCATTCGAATATTCACTTTCATTTGTTAGGATTATCTTGGAAACGATTTTCGTTGAGATTTTGTTGAGATTCATCTTATAATTTGATTATGTTTGACAACATTTTTAAAAATGATTAATTTGTGATATCATGTACATGTTATTAATTGGATAAATGTGCATATTTATGCTCTCAATGCATAACATAAAATTGCATTATTGGATTACATGCAAATGTTAATTCATGAATAGTTACAAATTTTAAGGTCAATAGAATTATTTTAATTCTTACTTACACATATTGATTGTCAGTTGAGTGATTGCTCGGTGATTGAAAGATTTAGAGAAAATCTTACCTGGAACAATTCGATCCATCAACTAAGCGGGAGTTCTAAGGTAGGAAGAATTAAAGTAATTTTTACCTAGAACTTTGATATTTTGTGTTATGAGATTAAGTTTAAGATAGTAAAAGTATTAGGGTTGCGGATGATGATTGGGAACATAGTGAACTTTCGACTCTGTACCTAATGTTGAACTATTGTTTAAGTTAATTTGAATAAATGCAAAATGATATATGTGCATAAATGGGCATTGGTTAAGAACATTATTATCTCTAAAATCTAATATATCTTGGCATCAAAACCTACAATGTTTGACCTTTATAAACGTGATGAGTTAAATGTGAAAACATTTGGTGCGATAATAATTTTGGTGTACTAGAAAAACATGATGCTTTAAAGAGCATCAACCACAAAATAGTTGACCCGATGTGGGTCAAACTACTCTAAAGATTATAGATCAAGAACTTTGTCAAGTACATGATAATGTAGATTCTAGTGCTTGAGAAATTTGATATGATAAGTTCTCTTATAGATGATCTTCTTCTCGAATGTGACTGAGCTATGGTGGTTAACATAGTGTTGACAATCATTGTTGGTCATATTCTTCCTAAGGAGTAGTAGTCTAAATTGTCTCTCTTGAATAGTTGGGAATTTTTTAAGTCGTTGTAGTGTCAATTTCTTTATTGACATAGCTCGTTGTCTTCAATTGAAAGACGTGTGAACTTGTATTGTTATGTCTGGAGGATATGCTGATGTAGCAATATTATAGTTTGCATAAGACTTTGGGTCTTAAGTATGAAATAAGCTAGAACAATGAGAGATAGCTGAGGAGATTAGAAAAGAGACCTAGAAGAATATAATAGATAGTGATGACATGAAATTAGTTTGGTAGAGGATTAATATCATATAGGTTCAAGTGCTTCAAACTATATGGTTTTAGTATCACTTAGCTCAAAAGTCTTTGAGGTAATGGGTATTGCACTTGAATATATTCCACTTCGCGTTGTTTACATTTCTTATACTACCTATTGGATATTTTCCTACATGGATAGTGGATTCAAGAATTGTAAAACCACTTTATGAGAGACCGAGCTGTTGTTCAGTCTATTGTCTAGTCTTTGACTTGGTATAGACGTATGCCAATAAGAAAGACCAGGGAGGTTTGTATGATTGATATGCAACTTAGAATTACAAGGTGGAGAAATTGAACTCTTATTTGATATTACGATAGTATTAAAGACTTCAATCTCAAATGTTCTTCTAGATCGTCTGTAACTTGGACTTATACGTGATAGTTCTGTTCAAACTAACAATTGTGATGTTTATTATGGTTCTGGATATTTGTGCTATGGTTTAAGGTCTTGAGTTGCAAAAAGCTTCCAATGCTATAGGAGCTAAATTTTCACAGAGTTTGTCCATCTGAATTGGTTAATTCCAATTTGATGCTCAATGGAGTTCTATCTATGTTTGTACATTCAATATTATATTATTTTTGGACGTGAGATAACCATATATGAGTTATCTTAGACTCATGATCAACTTTGTAAGTTATTGATAATTTTCAAAATAAGTCTTGAAACACGAGTCTATTAAGAATAAGTTGTATCTCTATTAGATACAATGACAGTCCAAAAGGTATGGATATTGAGTCATAAGATACAACATATAACATTTTTCCTAGTAAAGGAGATACCTTTGGAGAATATTGGTGAAACTAAGATTATGTATTTAGTGAATCAATTAAAGTATAGAGGAATGGTTTGAACTTCTTGTTCGCTACAAACACACCGCAAGTGCACAAGTCGCATACAAGTGATAGTGGACTAATTGAGTCCGGTTTATCGATCCCAAAAGGATTGTCTATTTCAACTACACTCTAGTATAATTAATTTTAACAAGAAACACACACAATAAAAGGTTTGTTTTGGAAAAGTTTTCGTACTAGAATTAAAGTTGCAATTATAAATAAATAACTAGAAAAATGGTGATGAATAGATGATAAAGGAGTGTTGGGATTCTTGATTCCACTTGACCATTACCTAATTGAATTATCAACAAGCAAATATAAATGCAATTCATTAATCATGTTAGACCCGATTTTCCAAGCTTAGCCAATTACCTCTCTCGAGTGAAATCAACCCTAATTAGTCGCATTGACCTACTATATCTCTATGTCGATTAAAAACACACCAATTGCATTAAACCTTTGTGAAAATAGCTCAATGGGTCATCTAGGGTTTTAGGTATATCTCTATCCTAAATAAGAACCTAGAGCAAATATTGTATTGATGTAGAATACACAACAATTTCTCAATAATTGCACATCCCATGAAACTTAAACATAAATGTGGCCACAATAAATGCTAGTCAATAAATACAAAAATAAATGCACAAGATAATAAAAAGCTTAAATTCTTAATACAAGCATTAAAATCAACTAAGTTAGGTCAAGCTTCATCAATAATCTCAACACAAAATAGTTTAGCCATAGTGAAATAACAATAACATGCAAGAATTAAATACATCATTTCAACTATGAAGTAAAATAAATAGAGAAGTATGAAGATTAAGCAAAAACACTTCCCTTCACCAATGGTTTTTGCTTCAAAATATCACTATTCTTCCACAATAATGTTAGTATTTCTCCCCTTAATCAATATTCATCAACTATACTATACAAAATCAAGAGAAATTACAAGATAAAAGGATAAAATAAAAGAGAAAGAGAGAGAGCTAGGGTTGAAAAGAGGAAAAGTGATTCAAAATTTGGCCAAAACCACCTCAAAACCCCCAAAAATCGCTAGATCCGCGTCCTTCAGAATCTGGGCCAAATCGGGTCGCACCGGGTCGGCCCAGAATTCACTTCAAAATTTTGACCACGCGATCACGTGGCATAGCACCTCGCGATCGCGTGGTTGAGGTGAAAACTCTCGGGTTGAGTTTATGCCTGAACTCGCGAGCGCGACAGACTCATAACCACGCGATCGCGTGGTTGACCTGAGTGATGATTTTTCAGCTTGATCGTCTTTTGGTGATTTGCAATTAGGTCCTCCATCTTTCAATGTATATCAACTTGGTCCTCATACTTCGGCTCTTTGATGGATATGACTCTTTTCTCCTCAATTTCTTCAAGTATTCATCCATTTAGCTTCTTTCTTGTGCTTTCTCCATGAAGTTGATTGTTAAACCTATTTAACCACAAAATATGCACAATTAAGTAGGTATTTGTCCAAATTTCTCAAAAAGTATTACTAAAAATATATGAAATATGCATGTAAAATGCACTCAACAAATACCTCCAAACTTAAACTCTTGCTCGTCCCGAGCAAGAATATTCACATGCATCAACAAAAAATGACATAATGATCAACAATGCTAAATAGCTCGCAATCTTCCATGAGTGTGAAATTGCATAATTAATTCACAATTATGTTCCCAAATAATGCTATAAAAATGAGTTTGGCTTATCCGATGTTCGATCGGTGCGTGTGTGTATAGCCACTGTCAATCGTCAATAAGATTCAAGAATGTTGATGAGTAAAAAGGTTTCAAGTCAAAACTATCCCACAATTAGTGGTCAATTCTTTCCTTTCCCACTAGTGACATTCATCCCCCAAAAAATAATTTTCTTTCCACTCCTGGGATGCAGTTCTAGAGGGAGCTACTCAAATCACTCTTTCTTTTTCCACTAAAGCATGGATGTGTTTTACCGACAATCTCGACAACCTAGAAGTGCAGTGACTCTCCACTAATGAGTGCTTCGACATTCAAGTTTTGTAACGCCCCGGTTTCCGTGGAGCCCGGGACGCCACTTCGTACTTTAAAATTTACTTTATTGCGGAAATAATTAAAAATTTCAAACATCATATTTATTATTTGAAACATTTTAAACAGCATTTTTGCGAAAAATAATTGAATTTTTGTAAACATCACAATCATTATTTAAAAGCTAAAGCGGAAACTAAATTTTATAAAGTTTGACCCAAAATGTCAACAATTCGGATATTGAAATAATTTGAAAATAAACTTGGAACAAACATGAAACAGATAAGTTTCAATTTCAAATAAAACATTTCTAAAATCTCAATAATTGCCACCATCGCACGCCTCGCCGCCGACTCCGTCATCTGCAAAATTTGTTTTGGAAAACATGAGTATTTCAAAGAAATACTCAGTAGACTCGCGCATAATAATCATTTAATATTATAAATTAAAACACATAATCATGATATTCAAGTTCTCAGGTGTCTAACGATCACCAGTATTCTCATGAACATACAAGTTCAAGTCTCATGCATTTAAGCAAGTAAATTCTCATAACATAGTCTCATGCTTGGAAAGCAAGTAATTCTCATGAACACAATCATACATGCTAAACTTATAATCCAAACAATTATTAATGCGCACTTTTGAAAATAGAAAGATTTGAAATTTAGAGTCTACCTCAAATCACGAGTTTGAAAGTTGAGCAAGAAAGTTCACATTGTTCTTCTAAATGTCCAAGCGCCTTGTCTAGCCAATATATAAAATAAATCTTAAAGTTGAATTTGAAATTCAAATGTTTTGAAATGAAAGATTTTTAAAAGAAGAAAATAAAAGCTTTAGAGATTAATTTAGAAATCAAACATAGTTGAGATTTGAAAAAAAGTTGAGATCAAAATAAATTATTTTGAAAAACTATTGGGCTAACTCATATATTTCCAAAAGTGCAATATTCGAATAAAAACACTTTAAAATCAAAAGATCGAAATAATACTTTTAAAAACTAAAGGGCGGAATTAAAATATTTTAAAACTTGGGACTAAAGATAAATATTTTAAAACTAAAGGACTGAAATAACTTAATTTAAGAGTAGGGGCTGAAATAAGACATTTTAAACATTGTGAGGACTGAATTGAATGATTTTGAGACTTGAGGGACAGAAATGATCACTTTTCAAACGTGGGGGCTTAAGGGGTAATTTCTGAAAGATCAAAATATCTTTCTCTCTCTATCCCATTCTGAAATCAGAGGCAGAGAGAGAGAAGGGCGAGAGAGGGGAGAAGCTCTCCTCTCCGGTGGCGCTGCAGGCGCCATCTCCGACGGAATCACCGCCATCACTTGGCGGCGCCGAAGGCGGATGGTGGGGAGGTTATGTGCTCAACATTGGGTGTCAAAACAGGGTGAAAACCGAGGCTTGATTTCGGATCTAGGAGTGCCATTTTCGGTGAAACTCCGGTCGAAGAAGCGATGGTCGAAGGTGAGTAGCTTGGGTAAGTTAATTTTGGGTTTTGGGTTTGATATGGAGTTGGTTTGGTACTGGGGTGTTTGGGCAGTGGTGTCGTGCGGTGGTGGTGATCCCGGTGTTGGTTGCGGTGGCTGATTGGGCTGGTTGTGTTGTTTGTGTATTGTGGTGATGATGATGATGATGCTGGTGGAGTTGACTGTGGTTGCAGCGGGGGTGAGGGTGAAGTGGTTGATGAAATGTGACGGTGGTTGTTCGGTAATTGCGGTTCAGGTGGTGGTGATTAGTGGGTTCGAATTGTGCAGGTTGTTGTGGACGGGTTTGGAGGCTGTGACTGACTTTGATGATTCGATTGTATATGGTGGTTTGTTGGTGGTGGTTTGGAAGTTGAGTACTGCAGTGGGGGTTTGGCCGTGTGATGATGTTGGTGATGAAGAGGGAAGGGGAAGATATACATTGGCTTGGATTCAAAATTGGCAATTGCTTGATTTGTGATTGAGGGGGGCTGAAGGAGAGGTTAATTTGGTGCAGATGGCGTGTGAGGGGGGAGGAAAATTGGGATTGAATTTACAGAACTTGAGACTTGGAAAAAAAACGAATAATTATGGGATTGTGGGAAGAAAGAAAGGGATTGAAGAGTGATTAGCTTTGGCAAGTAGGGAAATGATTTTAGGATTCGATTATGGATTAAAATTTGGGTAGTGACAATGGATCTTCAATTAGGGAGAAAGTCTGGGGATTCATTGTGATTAATGTACGGTATATTATGGTAATTTGATTTTATGGCAAAAAGGCTAATTGAGAGGGATTTGGGATTAATTCAAATTGGTTGGCTATTTGAGTGGGATTAAGGAGTGATGATGATTGTGGTTATGGAGTTGGGATTATTGGTTTGCTAAAGTTGATTGGGATTTGCAAGAAAATGAATTTTGTAAATGGGAGAAAAATGTTACCACAATATTGCTTGCAAATTTCTTGCCGAGTGAGTTGTGAGAAGATGGAATGATATGAAATAGAGGAAATATTGAGAGAGTTTTGCAAGAGGTTATGGCTGATTGAGTGATTTAGGATTAGCTAGGAAAAATTTAAGGAAGTTGGCCATGGAAATTTTGTAAGATTGGGGAAGAATGTGCTTAATATGAAAAATGGAAGTTGGGGAGAAATTTTCGGGATTCAAATTAAAATGAACGTGAATTGGGGATTATAATAATAATAATAATAATAATAATAATAATAATAATAATAATAATAATAATAATAATAATAATAATAATAATAATAAATTGAATCCACATAGATTAAAAAAAATTGGACTTTAAAAATATATAATAGACTTGGGACATCATTTAATAAAATTTGTAATTTGACTAATATTTAATTCAAACTAATTTAATTTCACTTAAAAAAAGTAAACCAACACACGCTTAAAATAAATGAGCAAAAATCGTAGCGACACATTTTTTAAAATAATTATTTATTTAAATAAGTCATGGAAAATTCTCGGTCGCTACAAGTTTATACCAAGCAATTCAAACCCACTATTCATCTAAGCCCTTATGCAAGTACAAATGCATGATTTCTAATAACTAACATGATGTTTGCTCGTGACTTCCCCACTCTCTTAAGCTTTCTAATTGACCCATGTAGCGAGCTTTAGGTCGGAAGCTCCCCGATTTTTTAGATCAAAGGGTACCAGGTTTCAAAATACCCCTACGAACTTATTAACTCGAGTCAAAAAGGCTACGAAGTGGGGTAGACTTATTAAGCGAATGCAATGATAATGTGCTTTTTTTTTTTTTTTTCAAGTGTGTGTGTGAGTACCCTACTCATTAAGCTTTCTAATTGACCCATGTAGCGAGCTTTAGGCCGGTGACTCCCAAGTTTCAAACTTAAGGCACCAAGTTTCAAGATACTCCTACGGCTTAATTACTCGAGTCAAAAAGGCTTCGAGATAGGGCAGTGCAATGCAAAAATTAAAATGGACTTAGAACTTTAACATACTGTCATTACTTAGCTTATACTTGGCGAAATACACTCCACACAAAATTTATTTCCAACATGCATGGAATCACTATAGGTCTAGACCGTCTCCTTCACTGGGTCGACCACCCCCAAACTTGTCTTACAATAGGATCAAGAGATTTAGAGTTTTAGGAACTATTTGATAGGTTGATACAAATAAACAATACAAGCTCACAACCTAGTTCATCTACTCCATTAACCTTTTCGCCCTTCAACAATTCCCAAACTTACCGACAATTGAACATGACTATTGTGCTCAATGTACATATGATCTTACATGGATAAACATTTAAAGAAAGTAGCACAAGTAGCACATTTGGTCATAACTCATGAATTAACAACAATTTCAAACATCAAAGTCTTATAAGCCGGCAAGGCTATCTAGCATGTCAATATTCTCAACAAAATAAACAATTTCAACCATCAAGACATCAAGGGCCGGCAAGGCAATGTAAAATGTTCATAAAGCATATGATCTCAATACCCCCAAACTTAAATCAAACATTGTCCTCAATGTTGACAATGGCATAATAACAAGAAAGGAATGGGTGATGGAACTTCCCCGGATTGATGCGTGTATGATGTTCCAAATTGACCTAAGCTTTGATTATCTTGATACGCCAATCTCCCCCAAACTTGTTGAGGACAAGGTTGCTTAGGATTTCAAAAAGAATTTCGAACCTACAAAAGTTGGTGATTAACCAAGTTAGACAAAATAAAAATGCAATAAGTAAATATCAACAAGTAATTAAAAGAGTAGAAATTTGGGTTACCTCCCAAAAAGTACTTGGTTAAAGTTGTAAGCTCGACTTTTTGATACAATTACTTCGGGTTTGCAAGAGGGATGGATGACTTCTCCTTTTCATAATGACCCCCCATGTATGGCTTCAAGCGTTGCCCATTTACTTTGAAGTTCCATTTACTTCCATGATAAAGCTCGACCGCTCCATGTGGGAAGATTTGAGCAATGGTGAAAGGTCCCGACCATCTAGAGCGGAGTTTACCGGGGAACAATCGAAGTCTTGAGTTGTAGAGAAGTACTTGTTTCCCAACTTGGAAGTCCCGCTTCACAATGTTCTTGTCATGCCACCTCTTTGTCTTCTCTTTGTAAATCCGAGCATTTTCATATGATTAAATGCGGAATTCATCAATCTCATTGAGTTGGAGTAATCTTTTCTCACCGGCCAACTCCATATCAAAATTCAAGACTTTTGTTGCCCAATATGCTCGGTGCTCAAGCTCAACCGGGAGATGACATGCTTTACCAAATAGGAGTCGAAATGGAGACATACCAATGGGGGTCTTGAAAGCGATACGATATGCCCATAATGCATCATCCAATTTCTTGGACCAATCTTTTCTCGAGGCATTCACCGTCACTTCAAGGATCTTTTTCAATTCTCTATTTGAAATTTCAACCTGCCCACTTGTTTGCGGATGATAAGCTATGGATATTCGATGTTTGACCCCATACTTGGTCAAAAGTGAGTCGAAGAGGCGGTTACAAAAGTGTTTTCCTCCATCACTAATGATAGCTCGAGGGGTGCCATAACGAGTAAAAATATTTTTCTTCAAAAATTTCACCACCACTTGAGCATCATTTGTGGGGAGTGCCACCGCTTCTACCCACTTGGACACATAGTCTACTGCAACTAGAATGTATTGATTAGAAAAGGACGATGGAAAAGGTCTCATAAAATCAATACCCCAAACATCGAATATCTCCACCTCTAAAATAGAATTTAAGGGCATTTCATTTCGGTTAGAGATACTACCCAATCGTTGGCATCGGTCACATTTGGACACAAGTGTGTGAGCATCCTTGAATAAAGTGGGCCAATAAAATCCCGATTGAAGAACCTTTGATGCAGTTTTCACGGAACCAAAATGACCTCCATAAGGTGATGAGTGACATTGTTCAAGAATCTTCTCCATTTCCTCCTCGGGCACACACCTTCTCATGATTTGATCCGGACCCCTTTTGAACAACAACGGGTCATCCCAAAAATAATGCTTGATATCCGCAAAGAACTTCTTCCTTTGTTGATAAGAGCGGTCCGGGGGAGTGATGCCACTTGCAAGAAAATTCACATGGTCCGCATACCATGGCACACTAGCAGCTTGTAGAAGATCCATGATTTGGAAAATTTTCTCATCCGGGAATACCTCACTTATCTCTTCATCCAAAATTTCCTCGGTTTGCTCAAGTATAGACAAGTAATCGGCTACAAGATTCTCCGTCCCCTTCTTGTCACGAATCTCCAAATCAAACTCTTGGAGGAGAAGAACCCATCTAATTAACCGCGGCTTGGCATCCTTCTTTGCCAACAAATACTTGAGGGCCGAGTGGTCGGTATACACAATCACCTTGGAGCAAATAAGATATGACCGAAACTTATGAAAGGCAAAGACCACCGCTAGCATTTACTTCTCGGTAGTAGCATAATTCAATTGAGCATCGGTCAAGGTTCTACTAGTGTAGTAGATGACATGCAAGAGTTTGTCCTTCCTTTACCCCAAAACCGCCCCCACGGCGTAATCACTTGCATCAAACATAAGCTCGAAGGGCAAACTCCAATCCGGAGCCACAATAATAGGTGCCGTGATGAGTTTCTCTTTAAGAGTGTTAAAAGCTTGAAGACACTCTTTAGAGAAATCATATGTGGTACTCTTCTCAAGTAATGAACACAGTGGCTTCGTGATTTTTGAGAAGTCTTTGATAAACCTCCTATAAAATCCCGCGTGCCCCAAGAAGCTTCTTATGCCCTTTACCGAGGTTGGGGGAGGTAATTTTTCAATAACTTGAATTTTTGCCTTATCAACCTCAATCCCCTCACTTGAAATTCGGTGCCCAAGAACTATCCCCTCACGAACCATGAAATGACATTTTCCCCAATTCAAGACCAAATTGGTATCCTCACATCTTTTTAGCACCATTCTCAAATTATTCAAACAATCATCAAATGAAGTACCAAAAACTGAGAAGTCATCCATAAATACCTCAATAAATTTCTCCACCATGTCGAAGAAGATAGCCATCATGCACCGTTGGAAAGTGGCGGGGGCATTGCAGAGACCGAAGGGCATCCTCATATATGCAAAAGTTCCATATGGGCATGTGAATGTTGTCTTTTCTTGATCCTCCGGGGCTATAGAAATTTGATTATAGCCCGAGTGCCCATCTAGGAAGCAATAATGAGAGTGACCCGCCAATCGCTCAAGCATTTGATCGATGAATGGAAGGGGAAAATGATCCTTCCTAGTAGCATTGTTGAGCTTGCGATAATCAATGCAAACTCTCCACCCCGTCACTGGCCTCGTTGGAATAAGCTCATTATTCTCATTTTCCACCACCGTGACACCTCCTTTCTTCGGCACTACTTGCACCGGGCTCACCCATGCACTATCCGAGATTGGATAGATAATACCCGTATCGAGCCACTTTACCACTTTGACTCTTACCACTTCTTTCATGTTGGGATTTAACCGACGTTGATGCTCCACCGAAGGTTTGAAATCATCCTCCATAAGGATTTTATGCATGCATAACGAAGGGCAAATACCTCGAATATCCGAGATGGTCCATCCAATAGCCTCCTTGTGCTCCCTCAATACCCGAAGCAATTTGTCTTCCTCCACTTCATTCAATAAATTAGAAATAATGACTGGAAGGGTAGAAGATTCCCCCAAGTAAGCATACCTCAAATGAGAAGGAAGATGCTTTTGCTTGAGGGTAGGTGCCTTCTCGAGAGATGGTAGGGGTGGTGAAGAACTCTTTTTCAACTCCTCAAAGTAGGGGGCTCTCTTGTGTTGATATTGTGGTGATGCCTCCAAGTAATGAGCTATTTGTTCAACTTCATGATCATCATCCTCAATAGTCAAAGAGTGGGCAATGCAAGACTCCAATGGATCCTTAGAAATCCCACGGTTGAAGGAGTTTACCACAAGATGATCAATTACATCCACCCGAAAGCATGAATTTGACTCCGAAGGATATTTAATGGCCTTCAACACATTGAAGGTGACTTGCTCATCTTGCACCCTCAAAATCAATTACCCTTCTTGCACATCAATAAGTGCTCTCCCGGTTGCTAGAAATGGCCTTCCCAATATGATCGGAATGTCATGATCTTCCTCCATGTCTAGAATAATGAAATCCGTCGGAAAGATGAATTTATCCACCTTCACAAGAACATCCTCAATGATCCCTCGAGGATATTTGATGGACTTATCCGCCAATTGTAGAGACACGGTGGTTGCTTTAGCTTCCCCCAATTCCAATTTCCTGAAAATGGACAAAGGCATTAAATTAATGCTAGCACCAAGATCACATAAAGCTTTACTAAAATTAACATCACCAATAGTGCATGGAATAGTAAAAATCCATGGATCTTTAATTTTTGGAGGAAACTTGTTTTGAATGATGGCACTACATTCCTCAGTTAGCATCACCGTCTCATGCTCTTCAAGCCTTCTTTTGTTGGATAGAATATCCTTCATGAACTTGGCATAGCTTGGCATTTGAGCTAATGCATCGGCGAAAGGAATGTTGATGTGTAGCTTCTTGAACACTTCCAAAAATTTTCCAAATTGACTGTCAAGCTTTTGCAACCTTTGAGGAAATGGGATAGGAGGCACATAAGCCTTGATCGGTGTTGGGGCCTTTGATGTGGATGCTTCCGGCTCACTTTCCTTTGGCACTTCAACAATTTTTTCGAATGCTTGAATAGGCTCATTTTCTTCAATGGGAGCCTTGTTTGATTGAGTTGTTGGTTTTGGGGCCGTGATCTCGGGCAATTGCACCCCGCTCCTTGTTGTAATAGCTTGAACATTCTCCCTAGGATTTGTCTCGGTGTTGCTAGGCAAAGCTCCTTGTTGCCTTTCCGAGAGAAGTTTAGCTATTTGGCCCACTTGCTTCTCCAAATTTTTCAAAGAGGCATCATTGCATTCTTGATTGTTGCCATAAGATAGATTAGGATGATTTCTCCAACCGGGATTGTATGTGGGAGCATATGGATTGAACCTTTGGCGTTGGAAATTTTGAGCATAAGCAACTTGCTCGGTAGATGAAGAACCACTTGCCACCAATGGACACATAGAGCTTTGATGATTAGCCCCACATATATCACATACCGGAGGGGCTTGAACCATGTTGACGGGCCGAGAGTTTGAAGTAGATAACCCTTCCACTTTCTTGGCCAAGGAATCAATCTTTGACAATACAGGTGCATAACATCACCCCCTCGTGCACCACTAGAACTCCTTGGTGCACTTCTATCCGGCCACATTGCACTTTGTTCACTCATGATCTCAAACAAATCATAAGCCTCCCTAATGCTCTTTGTCTAGATGGACCCATTAAAGGATGAATCCACATTTGAACAGCAAGGAGGAGTTAACCCGGCATAGAAGTGGTTGACTAGTTGCCCCAATGTAATCCCATGATTTAGGCACTTCCTAAGCATATCTTTGAATCTCTCCCAAGCTTCATGAAAGCTCTCCATCACGAATTGTTGAAATTTAGTAATATCATGCTTGAGTTTAGCGACTCTAGATGGTGGGAAAAATTTTGTAGTGACCCTTTGGACAAACTCCACCCAAGTCGTGATACTCCCCGGAGGCAAAGTGTCAAGCCATTCTCTTGCTTTATCCTTCAAAGTGTGTACAAATAACCTCATCTGGATTGCCTCCACATTCACACCCTCATAGTTGAAGTTGCTACAAATCTCTAGGAACCGTACCACATGAGCATGTGGATTTTCATCCGTCCTCCCATAGAATGAGATGGTGTTGGAGAATAAATTGATGACATCCGGTCGAAGTTGAAAATTTGGATGATTGTAGGAGGGATAGACAATGCTTGATTGATTCTCGACAATAGGAGGATTCATGAAATCCCCAAAAAGCATGTCTTCTTCATTAACAACGGGTTCTTGAGCTCTACCCGCTTGAGGAACAAAATCGGGTGGGATTCCACCCCTTGGAGGAATTGCAGCTGGAGCATTAAACTCGATGTTAACTCTTTCTCCTTCCATCCCAGTAAGAAGTTGTTTCCTAGCTTCCCGTTGTTCCCTTAACCTACGTCGAAAAGTCCCCTCGATATCCGGATCTATTTCAACTAGATCAAGACTTCTACTTCGACGCATGCACAATCAACAACCTAGAACAACACAAGAAATTAGAAGATTTCTTACACTAAATAAAACAAAAGAAAATTTGTACAAAAAATAAAAGTAACTAAAAGTCAAAACTAATATCAACTAAAATTTAATTTAAATAGAAACAATCCCCGTCAACAGCGTCAAAAACTTGTTCGCTACAAACACACCGCAAGTGCACGAGTCGCATACAAGTGATAGTGGACTAATTGAGTCCGGTTTATCGATCCCAAAAGGATTGTCTATTTCAACTACACTCTAGTATAATTAATTTTAACAAGAAACACACACAATAAAGGTTTGTTTTGGAAAAGTTTACGTACTAGAATTAAAGTTGCAATTATAAATAAATAACTAGAAAAATGGTGATGAATAGTCTATAAAGGAGTGTTGGGATTCTTGATTTCACTTGACCATTACCTAATTGAATTATCAACAAGCAAATAGAAATGCAATTCATTAATCTTGTTAGACCAGATTTTCCAAACTTAGCCAATTACCTCTCTCGAGTGAAATCAACCATAATTAGTCGCATTGACCTACTATATCTCTATGTCGATTAAAAACACACCAATTGCATTAAACCTTTGTGAAAATAGCTCAATGGGTCATCTAGGGTTTTAGGTATATCTCTATCCTAAATAAGAACCTAGAGGAAATATTTGTATTGATGTAGAATACACAACAATTTCTCAATAATTGCACATCCCATGAAACTTAAACATAAATGTGGCCACAATAAATGCTAGTCAATAAATACAACAATAAATGCCCAAGATAATAAAAAGCTTAAATTCTTAATACAAGCATTAAAATCAACTAAGTTAGGTCAAGCTTCATCAATAATCCCAACACAGAATAGTTTAGCCATAGTGAAATAACAAAAAAATGCAAGAATTAAATACACCATTTCAACTATGAAGTAAAATAAATAGAGAAGTATGAAGATTAAGCAAAAACGCTTCCCTTCACCAATGGTTCTTGCTTCAAAATATCACTATTCTTCCACAATAATGTTAGTATTTCTCCCCTTAATCAATATTCATCAACTATACTATACGAAATCAAGAGAAATTACAAGATAAAAGGATAAAATAAAAGAGAAAGAGAGAGAGCTAGGGTTGAAAAGAGGAAAAGTGATTCAAAATTTGGCCAAAACCACCTCAAAAACCCCCAAAAATCGCTAAATCCGCGTCCTTCAGCATCTGGGCCGAATCGGGTCGCACCGGGTCGGCCCAGAATTCACTTCAAAATTTTGACCACGCGATCGCGTGGCATAGCACCTCGCGATCGCGTGGTTGAGGTGAAAGCTCTCGGTTGAGTTTATGCTTGAACTCGCGAGCGCGACAGACTCATAACCACGCGATCGCGTGGTTGACCTGAGTGATAGTTTTGCAGCTTGATCGTCTTTTGGTGATTTGCAATTAGGTCCTCCAACTTTCAATGTAGATCAACTTGGTCCTTATACTTCGGCTCTTTGATGGATTTGACTCTTTTCTCCTCAATTTCTTCAAGTATTCATCCATTTAGCTTCTTTCTTGTGCTTTCTCCATGAAGTTGATTGTTAAACCTATTTAACCACAAAATATGCACAATTAAGTAGGTATTTGTCCAAATTGCTCAAAAAGTATTACTAAAAATATATGAAATATGCATATAAAATGCACTCAACACTTCTGATTCAAGTAGGAGTAATTTGTTTCCAAGTGGGAGCAATCTAACTTCATCAAGTGGAAACAATCTCATTTTAATGATTTCTGGTTTAGAAAATCCCTTACTTGTATGAATATGAAGAGTAAAAAATTGAAAAGTGATGGAAGTATAGACGGTGTGTAGAAATCCAGCAAATTTTGAGATGTGTTGGAAGTTCTTATTGAACATTAAGCGTGTGTTTGATTGGCAAGAAGTTTTTAGGGAAAATGAATTTTTTTTCCAGCTTTTCTACTTTACTCCGTTTGATTGTGAAAATTTTCCACGGAAAATATTTTTCACAGACCCCACCCACGCGCCGATTTTCCTCGATTTCGTGAAAAAAGATTTCTTTGGATTTTGGTGGATTTTCATTTTCCATGGTAGATGGAAAATTATTTTCAACACGTTTAATCAATTTTGTTGTTGTTAATTGACTTATTTTTTTTCCAAAAAATAACATTATCATCATCAAGTACAAATATATTTAAAAAGTAAAAAAAATTGATTAAAATAGCAAAATTTTAGTTTATTTTTCATGAAAAATAATGTCAATTAAACAACGAAATTTGAAAAATTCTCCACTTTTTCCACATAAAAAATTAAACTAATCAAACACTCTCAATTGGTTTTCCAGGAAAATAATTTCCAAGCAAAATCATTTCCTTGGAAAATATTTTCTTTCACCCATTTTCCACTTTTGCAATCAAACATACCCTAAGTTTATTCAAAACATTTGGTTCTCGAAAACCGAGTGGAAGATTAATGAGTTTATGATAACTAAAGATTATTTTTAATAATGGGAAAAATGTAATACCAAACTTAGATATATTGAGCGAGATAACCCCTTTTTTCATGACTGTAAGATTCACTTTTGTATGCCTATACTAGTCGTGATAGTGTATTTAGATTTAGAGTTACATCAAATAGACCTAAAGACTATACTTTTATTCTCATGTAGTGTAATACCCCGACTAAGAAAACTTAAAAGATTTAGAGTCCATCGTTAGAAACTCCACAGTTAAACGTGCTTGGCTTGGAGAAATTCTGGGATGGGTGACCTCCTGGGAAGTTTTCTCGGGGAGCATGCGAGTGAAGACAAAGCATGCAGAAAAGACTCGTGTTGGTACGATGGAGACAGTACGCCATCATCTAACTGTAGGGACAGCCCGTTAAGTGGGACCCGGGTCAATACAAATGGTATCAGAGCAGGCCGTCAACCGAAATTGGGAACTAAGTGCTACGCCATAGGGCGGGAGCCACCTCTAGAAACCCAACGCCTGGCAATAGATCCTCAGATGAGTCAAGCGGGACGAAGACGTCGTGAGTCTAACAGGGGGTGATTGTAATTGTAACGACCAAGAAATTTTCACGTATTGAATAAGTTTTTTAAACTATGAAAAACGTGCCGCTGCGATCTCACCCATTTTTAATTTAAAGTTATGACGTGTCGTTTAGCCGAGTCGAGAAATATCGAGTTAAATTTGATTTTAAATAAATCCCGAGTTTCTAAAATTATATTATTTATTTATTTATTTATTTTCTGTAATTCCAGAATCGTTTTAAATTTCAAAATTTTATTAAACTCATTTTATCAGATCCATTTTCCTACTCAGTTGAATTCGCGCGTATTATTTTTCTCGAGTTCCGTTTCGTGAATTATCAAGATTTCCACAAAAATTCCCAAAAATATTTTACTTCAACCCATACTTCCACCAACACCAAACCCATACTTCCACTACATCAAATCTCACACTACACAACCCATACCCTGCCAAGATTCCCTCACGTTACCCAACCCACTCCATTATACATCATCACACCCCACAACTGTGTTCCAGCATATTTTCGTCCATTTCAACCACCAACGCTGCCATTACCAAAGCCACAACTGAACCACACAAACCACCATGAGTCACCGCCACACGCAAGCCTCCACATCCAACTCACCTCCACTTCCTTATCGTAACAGCCACCACCTCCATCTTCAACACCACACTACTACTAACCCAAAACCAATCAACCACCCAACCTCAAGAAATCACTCAACCCATACCAATCCACCATTTCCATCACCACTTGAGATCATCAACTGCCAAATCTACTACTCAATATTGCAATACCACAAATCGCGGCCAACCATTAACATCACCTCAACCACAATACTCAACAAACATCCATTCCAAACCGCCAACGTCCATGGCCTACCCATTTCCAAAATCAAACCAAAACCTAAGAAGATCAAGAAATTATCCATTACCTACCTCAACCGCCGGTTCTTCGCCGGAAAACCTAGCTCCAAGCCTCATTTTTTGCCTCGATTTCGCACCCAATCTCGCACCAAAATCCCTCAAATCTGAACCCTTCCTTGGCCGCAACTCGCCGCCACCCTGCGCCGGTGTTTCGTCGGCAGATCACTGGCGACGAAGCCGGTTGCGCGAGGCCCTTCCCCATCTCTTCTCAGCGTTACGACCAAAGAGAGAGAATGTGAAATTGGTTTTAATAATTTGATTTTGCCTAATTTCCTCACTAGTCCCCAGCCTTCTAATATGATTTTATTCCAATACCAAGTTTTGCTGATTATTTACTTCAGCCCTTCAGTTCCTAAAATGTTTATTTCAGTCCCTAATCTCAAGTCATTTTCCCAAATCAGTCCCGAATCTTTACACCTTGTCATTTTAGCCACAAGTGATGAAGTTATATATTTTAGCCCCCAAGTTTTTAAAGTTATATAATTCAGTCCTTTTGGTTTTAAAACTAATCATTTCAGTCCATTTAGTTTTTAAATAGTTTTAAACAGTCCCTTCATTTTAAAAACCAGTTATTTCAATCCCTACAGTTTAAAATCTATTTTGAGCTTCAACCCAAGTTTTGAAAATTTACATTTTAGTCCTCCAAGTTTAATAGTATTCACTTTAGTCCCCCCAACTTTCAAATCAGCCATTTCAGTTCCTAAATTTTAATTTATCATTTTTAAGCTATAAATTTCAATAGACTAATTTAACTTATTTTTCTAATTGGCTATACGAGACGTCTAGAGATTTAAAAGATTGAAGTCATTCCCGCTCAACCACACTCATTAAGTTTAAGGTAGACTCGCCCCTATTAATTGATTTAAATTATGATTGCATGTGAATATGTATGTTATGTGACTTATGTGAAAGTCATTTTCATGAAATGAGATGAGAATATATTTCTTTGGAAATATTTATGTTGTTATACTTGTCATAACTTATATGCTTTTATGCATGAGAAAGAAGAGAATATCTTGCAAGATAAATGGTAATGTTATGCATAACTTATGTGCCTTAAGTACACGAGAAGAAAGACTACCCACACCGGATGATTTTAAAGAGCCTATGATTTTTCAAAGAGAAGCCATGTGCTTTAATGCAAGAGAAGAGACCACCCACACCCTATGATTTCTAAAGAACCTGCATTTATGTGTTCAAATATAAGGTAAATTAAAATGAAATGCTCATTCCTATGTTTAACGAAATTTGCAGATTTCGGAGAGGTTGGCAAGTGATGGACGATGGTGGCAATAGTCATTAAACAATTGAAAATTTTATTTTGATGATCCTATTTCCAAACGTTGGATATTTTGAGATTTTCAATTATTTGAGAATTTATGACATTGTCAAATGTTTTGTAATATTAATGGTTCGATTTATTATTTTGAATTATTTCATAAATATTTTCAAATTTTATCGACCATTACAGTTTAATTAATGTTTCCAAAAAAATGAATTTTCAGATATTTCTTCCACAAAAATATTATTTTAAAGTTTAGACCAGACGATGACGTGGTGAACCGGGTATTTAGAACTCGGAGGGCTATAGTAATACCCCGACTAAGAAAGCTTAAAAGAAATGATAGGTACTTTTTATACTAACAAGGTGCACCTTCTTTTTCGGAAGTCCATCGTTAAAAACTCCAAAGTTAAACGTACTTAGCTTGGAGAAATTTTGGGATGGGTGACTTCCTCGGAAGTTTTCTCGGAGAGCATGCATGTGAGGACAAAGCATGCTGAAAAGACTTGTGATGGTACAGTGAGGACAGTACGTCGTCATCTAACGGTCGGGACAGCTCATTAAGTGGAACCCGGGTTGTTACATGTAGAATTGATTAAAAAGATCTACATTAATTGACTTGCAGATTTCATGTTGCAGGCTTTCTAGTATTGTGATAACTTTATATTTACACTTGTAGACTGATATAGTCATCTTAATAGTAGTACTTGAGTTTTATTTATTGGCTAAACTTGAGGAGTGTATTGAGGCCATTTTGAAATAGTAGTCTTCAATCTTTGAGATGAAGGACATGGGTTTAGAAAATTGTATACTTTGATATAGAAGATTATTCTTGTCTTCTTTCTTTTTCATGAGAGTTGTATACTATAAAGATTCCAGAATATTCACTGTAGTATTGCTACCCTTTTGATACTTCTATATCAAAAGGCGAACATGTAAGTCTTTGAATATGTTCAAGGGCTCCAGTAGTGCACAAAGAGATATCCAAAGAACCATATCTAGTACTGCTAGGAGTTAGAAGTATGATATTGTAATGATTCACTATTCTCCCAATTTTTAAGAAAATTAAAATTCTCTGGATTTTTGATTCATGTATCGATACATGGTTAACATGTATCGACATATGCAGAAATTAGGTAGGGTTTATACGTGGCTGAGTTGTGATTTGCTAGGAATAAAAAATCATGCCACTTTTTCTCTATGAATAGGCTGCCTTCATGCAGAATACTAGTACCTGCTTGTAGCCTTGATAAATTGTTTGGTCTAGTTTAGGTACTTATGAAGCTAGGAATCATTTTTGTAAGCCAAAGTTATCTGATTTAACTCCATAATATGTGCTATAAATAGGACATCCTTTGTGGATCTGGAATACAGGGTAAAATACTAAAAACATTCAGCTAAAAAGTGAGAGAGTGGGAATTTTGGTTGAGTTTCTAAATTTTCAAATGTAGTCTTTGATTTTGATCTATACCTTTGTAGAAATCTGTTAGAATCATGTTCATGATGCTGAGGAAGTTCTGCAATAATTCTGAATTAACAATTCAAGGAAAAACAAGAAAACTCTGTTGAAATTAGAAATCAATTGCAGAAACAGTTCCTCAAGTATCGATACTATATATGTATCGATACATGAAGAACTAGGGTCTGAACATGTATCGATACTTTCATCAATTTTCAGAATAAATAGAAGTTTGATTTTTTATTCTTTCTTTGTTTTCAGGTTATAAACAAAGTAACACTGCAACATTGAAAATGGTCTTAAATGCCACTTCATGCAAAATTACTTTATATTTTAACTTGTTCTTATCTTGTTAAAGTATTTTTATTGCATTATTACATTCATCATGTTATCCCGCTTGATAATACGCCTTATGGCGCTTGATTTGCTTAAATTACAGGAAGTTCTTTCCTGCTCAAATTGCATGATACTTGTATCAAGATTTCAAATCCTGCTTGAATTCTTGCGCGCACGAGATAACATATGTCTTGTAATACGGGCCCTCTTGAAACTCATATTTTAAAAAGAAAAAAACATGTTACTTGCTGAATACTTTTGTATTCATTATTTTTCATGTTTTAAAAATTGCAGATGCTTGACCATGCTACATTTAAAGCCATCTCTCGCGGGTGGAAAACTTCTGATGATGAGTTGACCTACATGTATATCATGGAAACATAGATTTGGAGCTATATATTCTCCACAGTTCCCAACCTTGTCCCGATACGAGTATGCAAAAACGAAAATAAAATACTATGATGTAAATACTTTAGAACTCGTGTATACAGATATTTTTAGTTTTACGAATATGTAGTTAGTTAGAAATACGGGATTTTATTTTGATAACTGTAAAAACCTCGTATAAGGCTTTAAAGTAAAATAGATATGCAAATTAAGTGTGTTTTATAAAAGTTAATGTTTTTATGTATCGATACTTGTGTGTAGTTTTATTTAATGAACTAACTTTCAAATATTAACGGTCACTAATCAAGGCTCTACTCTAGTAGACCTCCCTTAAGGAGCTCTTCTCAGAATTGAATTTGAATCCGTAGCTCATGTATCGATACTATGTATCAATACATGCAGAGAGATTTAACAGATTTTCAGTTCTTTAAACTCAGACTTAATGAATTACTAAAAGACCAATTATGCTGCAATTTTACTTATGTCATTATAATATGATTTTTACTAGTTTCAAATTATCTAAATTACTTGCCATATATATACACACACACACACACACACACACACACACACACACATGGATGACTGTCTAATTCAACAGGTATCGATACATGTATATCGGATTTTTATATTAAATGTAACATACTGATAGTAAAAACGAAAAATTTATATAAAAAATTTTGTGCGCCACAGCTATTATGTATACTTGACCTAACATTTGTCATGCCACATTTATGGTCAGTAGGTATCAATGTTACCTTTAGAAATGATATTGTGATCCCTTAAGGATGCCACTGTCAGTTATTCGATTTTTTAGAGAATAACTTGTTAATGAAATAGATGCTGACGACTAACTAAGGATGAGAATTAGTCGAGCACAAGTAGTTATTTAACTTGTGCACTCTTGCAATATAGAATAGTGAGAAGCGTTTCTTGAAGTATATGTCTTGGTAGCTGAAGAAATAATTTGTTAAAGATGTATTGATCATCTAATGATACTAGTTGAGAATATGAGATCCATGATAGTTATGCACTTTCTCATATTTCGAGGATCCCAATTATCACGATGGAACCAAACACTCCAAGGTGTTTTTGTGAGAGACATTAGTAAAGAAAGTATCTTTTCGATATATCTACGCACATGATAATATGTAGTCATCATACTCTAAAAATATTTAGAGATATACTAGCTTGTAATGGTGATTTTTAGAATTGAGTAGAATATGATGCTTTGTGTATCAGAAAACTCTTGATTGAGTTTTGTATGCCCATATATGAACGCTTTTAAGTTCATATGTAATCTATCATTGTGATTATTGAACGATGATCTACATGCACATATAAAGTATGTCAAACAGGTTGAGATTGAATCATTCACATGAACAATCACCTAAGACATTTAGGGTGTGCTGAGATGAAACAGAGTGATTGTGTTGAGTAGGGGTATTTTTTGGACGTAACGAATCGAAAATAGGTGTTCCAAATTTCGTTCTAAAAATTTCAGAATTAAAATGTTGTTCCAAAATTTTTGGAATATACAAACTACATTCTAGACTGAAATTTGGAAAGTTAGGAAAATCTCAAAAAATTAATATTTTATCAAGATTTATAATAATTTTAAGTATATGAAAAATGAAATTCGAGGAATTGAATGTTTAAAATTAAATGAGTTCGAAATTTCAACTATCAAAAAACTATTATTAAAGTTATAAACCACAAAAGATAACAAAATAACAAAATATAAATAGATTTAACACAAGTTTTAATCGTGATCCAATATAATAAAAGTTGACAATGATAACAATGCTAAAATTCTTGTATTTTCTCATCATATAAATCCATTTAGATTTAACATTTTGCTTCAAAAATGTATTTTCTAGTTAACAGACAGTGTCACACTCCAAAGTCTAAACTTGATGATCATACAAACAATGAATAAGTAAAGCAAACTTCGTGATACCACAACTGACAACACATTTTAACTTTTGATTTAATATGAAATTTTTTATTATATTTGATGTTTAAAATATTTTTTTACCATCGATTTACCTAACTTAAATCTTATGCTAAAATTGAAGTGTATTCTCTCTCTCTCTCTCTCTCTCTCTCTCTCTCTCTCTCTCTCTCTCTCTCTCTCTCTCTCTCTCTCTCTCTCTCTCTCTCTCTCTCTCTCTCTCTCTAACTAACTAAATGAATGTGTTACCCGTTAGTTATATGTTAAATATCATGTTAATAATATTTTAACTGTTCAATAAATTATTTTTTTAAAATTTTATATTATTAATTGTAATGTAAATACAAAAAAAATTGGAATTTAATCAGAAGAAATTATAATTTTTGGATCGGAATACTTCATAAATTTTTCAATCGGAATTTCGGAATTTTTGAACTTTTGAAACTCGTTCCAATTCCAATCAATTTTTTTCAAAAAGTTTCGAAATTCAGAAGTTTCGAATTTCAGCCTAGTCGGAATCATCCAACTTGCAGCCTTAGTGTTGAGTATATGATCTAGTCACCTTGATGAAATATCAAGATGAGATTATAATAAGCAATCGTAATGGATTCGGGTATCCATTCATCTTGTTTAGAGGCCAGATCGAGTTCTTGTTTTGAAACTGCCTAGAGGAATGAATATAAAGAGAACTCAAGTTATGTATCGAGGAATATCTAAACTAGAATCTGTAGGGTGTTATTATTTTAAAGAATATGACATACGTCCTAAGAGGGAGAAAATACTGTAGCACATATTTCATACCACGGGTGCTCTTACGACCTATATAGGATAAATGAGTGAATGTATCCCTACTTCCTCATTTTGTGAGACCCTAAGGTTTGTATAACCTCACTTATACCCTTGTGACTTTTGACATTTCTCGAGATTTTATTTACGTGTACTTTTTCTTGTTACTAATAACTATGATTGATTCGGTTTGATGGGACTTTTCTAGGAAATCAACTAATTTATAGTTGAACAATTTGAGTATGAAAGGGAAACCATTTTGACCAATATTTGATTTGTATTCATCAGCCGGACAATTGTGTTAGCCTTTTTTTAGGTTTAGAACATAATTGCGAATACAACAATGCAGTATGGAGTTCAAGTATGTTCCTTTAATATTCGAGGGATTGGAAATACTGATAAGTGTGATTTACACACTTATTTAGTTCTTAAATTAGCACTTTAATTAAAAAATTGAGCAAATATCTACTTATATATTGTGTTTATCTTGTACAATTAGGTACAAACTCAGTTGGAAAGAAAATGGACAAGATTGAAGAGTGATTGAGCTAAAAGAAGAACAAATTTGATGTTCAAGGACCCAATTGAAAGAAATCAAAAGTTTGGAGAATTAATTGCAACATCTTAAAAGGTTGGAGGATCCACTGTGCAAATATTTCAGGGCCAAAATCACAAAAATGAAAGAGAGTTTGTCAAAAAGGAGTGAAAAGAGCCCAATAGAATACAAAAAGTGAAGTTGATGATCAAAATGCACAAGTGCCAAAAGCTGAGGACTTGGGCTGTAAAATCAAAGTTGAGGGACTTGGAAACAGATTTTTAATCTGTTTTCTTGTTTTTTTCCACAGAATTTTAGTGTTTGGGTCGGGAATTAAGAGAAAAATAGAGTTTGGGGACCATTTTGCTCAACTTCCAAAACTCAAGGACCAATGTCGCAATTTTTGAAACTTTTTATGATAAAATTCAATGTTTTCATACCCGGCTCGGGAATTGACCCAGCCGAGAGATTGGGTCAAGGGTTAACCTGGAGTCGACTCAGGGTAGACTCGAGCATTAATTAATATTAAAAAAATAAAAATTATATATAACCCGGGTCAAACTCGGGGTCGAATCGGCCGGGTTTCTCCGATTAGATTTTTATTGTGACCCAGCTCGATTTTTAGGCCAGGTCGCGGGTTTCCGGGTCCACCCGACAGGGCCGGGTCGGGTTTGACAACATTGATAAAATCAGATTTTGGGACCTCAGCTGGACTCCTTCTTCCCTATCTTCATTTCTGGCCGAACCTGGTCTCCTTTTCTTTTCCTTTTTGTTTTGTTTTGTTTTGTTTTTTTTTCTTTTACTTATTTTGTTTCCTTTTTCAACTTCTTGATAATCCGTTGGGGGAACTAATCAAGAGCACAAGGAGGATACATTTAAGGTGGAGAAATATTTGGGAAAGTTATATCCAAGTTTCAAAAGGGGTTTCATCTATAACTTTGTATTTTCTCATTTATTTTGCCACATTTGTGATGTATTGTTATAAATATTCTCCTTTGTATCATCTATATAACATGGGCTAATTAATTGTGTTGGGATTTATGGTACTTATTTGACCTAGCTTGTATTAATTTTAATATTTTCCTTTTGATGATTAAATGCTTAATTTCATGTGTATTTGTTATTGAGATTATTCAATGTGTTTGATTGATCATAAAATATGTGATTTGTGGAGTGTATGATGATCGAGAGATATTGTACATTTTAGACCAAATAACAAATGCCCTAGGTATTAATTTAGGAGATAGAGATATATTTCTATCCCTAGGTGACCCATTGAGCTATTTTCACAAAGAGTTAATACAATTGATTTGACTTTAATCGACATAGAGATATAGTAGGTTAAATAAATTGATTAGAGTTAATTTCACTCGAGAGAGGTAATTAGCTAATATTGGAAAATTGGGTCTAACATTGTAAATGAGTAATTTGTTAATTTGTGTGTTGAGAAATTAATTAGGTGACGGTTAAATGAAACCATAAATCCCAACATTTTTTCCTTAAAGATTTTCAAGTAATTTTTATATTTCTCTCTTTAATAGATTTTTAATTATTTTCCAAAATCCATCTTTAATTGTGTGTTTTATTTATTAAGAATAAATTAAATAGAGTATACATTCTTCGTATGATCGACAATCCGGACTCAAAAAGTCTACTTTATTACTTGTACGCGACCCGTGCACAACTACTTTCAGTGAACAAATACTTGTATTAGTGATGAGGATTGTGTAACTAATGTGGAAGAACAAGCATTAAAGGCATATTTTGAATTCATATTCTTTTGATATTATGTTGTGTTTTGTAGATTTGATCTACATCAGTTAGTGTTGAAAAATGAACTGAGGTATAGTGAGACGTGATGTTTCTCTAATAGAGCTATCATGTATCTTTAATAGGTTTACTATATATTCTTAACATGTTTATAGTATTGTGAAATCTAATATTAACTCGATGATCGCACGATCCATTTATCTATATATGAATTTGGAGATCTTGAGTTAGATATCATGAGATCATTTCATAATTGGTCAAACTCATCATGTGCGAGTGGAGGATGATCACCCATGTTAGTTGACCCGACCCAAATGTAGAAATGAGTTTTGGAAGGAGGAGTTGAAGTTTGAATTTGAAACTCAAACTCCCACAACCATATAACTCTCATAACCTACATTGCACCAAGACGATTCGTGTGAATAATGGAAACATAACATAAGGGTTGGAGACTTGATTATTATAATGTTATCTTCTCCATATTGGTTCTTGGATTGCGACCATCAAATTCCTTCCACTGTGATCAAATTTCAAACCAAGACGTGAGTAAAAAGCAGTTTGGAAAGCAAGCAATCAAAGGCAAGAAATTCAACCTCGTTTTTGGAATTTTTAAGTAATTTCCAAGACTTAAATCTTGTTTAGAAGCATGCAACTACAATTTACTCATTCAAACAAGCTTAGTCATTCGGCGTCAGGGTTTGGGTCCTGAGCTGGATGGTTCAGGCTCCAGTTGCCCAGTGGGTTCTCCTTGCTCAATTTCTCGAACATCTGGACCCTCAAATCCCTTCCCGATTCAATAATCTCCATAGCTGGCTCCTCATCGTACCCAACATCATTTTCACAGGCACCAGCGTACCTGAAACCTGCCCGGGTCACAGGCTTATTAGGAGTTGATGGCAGACTGAAGTATCCTGGTCGGTTTATTGGTGCCGGGGGCGATACAAGTCCAGATGAAGAACAACCCACTTGCAGATTCCAAGAAGAAGGTATAGACTTCACTTTATTCAACTGCAGCTGGCGCAAAGAAGCGATCATTTCGTTGGTTGAGTTGGAGCCCAGCGACAGACTACGGGATCTCACGGAAGTGGCGGTGGCAGGGGTCATGGGAGACATAGGCGGTGACTCAGTCGGCGAACCCGGATCTTGAAACGACATGAAAGCGAGCCGGTGTGGCGAGCCGTCGTACGACTCATCTCGTGGACTCAGAACACGAAGCTGGTCAGCCGAGTGAGCGAAGAAACAAACCTTTCTCTTACAGTTAATCCCATCTTTGCATGGCTGCGTACGATAGCGCGCCGGGTGAAGCCAGCACTCAAACACACCATGCGCGTATTCACACTCGTCGCCCTTTCTACAATTCCCTTTACGAAACTCCGGGCACGGAGTTCCGGAATAATGAAACTTCCGGGGGTCCCTCCGGCGAGCTTTTTCGCAGGGGTGAGCGAATGGACACTCCGTCCAGTCATGTGACTTCCCAAGTGAGCATTTCCTCACCTTAAACTCAAACATCCTGAAATGATCACATGTGTGCGCGTCCACTGTAAAATCCTCTTCCCTAATTGAGTTAGACGGCAAATAGCGCTGCAACGCCGTGAAAATAGAGTTGTCGTCAGTGGTGCTGCCGCCAACGTTAATATTAGGGCTAAGATTGTAAGAGGTGGGATCATCTGTGGCGAAGGACCATGGAGGTACATCCACCACTGGTCTCTCACGTTTGTTTTCTCCGATCTTCATTTTTTGTTGGTATTGGCGATCTGGCTCAGTTTGTATATAAACTGCTGGAGTAATGGAGTTTAAAAACCATGATCAGTGAGAATTTAACCCCAGTTAAGTTTTTTTGAAAAATCAATAATTTTTATTGGTCGAAAATTTAAGCTATCATTTTTTACATTTCAGAAAAATAGTCCAATAAAACATTGTCACGTCATTATATATAAAATATTTTTATAAACAACGATTTATAATCAGTTTAACAGACAGAGGCTAAGACTATCTTCAATGCCACCTTCTATTTTGGAGATTTAGTTGATGGGATAATGATGTAGAGTGGACTAAATTTGTAATGGAAGGATATAATAGATGATGTCCATCTCTAATTAACATTCTAGATACGTTCTATAATAAACATTGAGACTGTCTATCTTTCTCTAATATTCATTCCATACTTTATTTCTTCTTCTCTTTTCTTATCCTTACAACATCATTTTTTTTTATTTATTTAATTTTTTTGAAGATATATGTATTAAAAATGTTCTAAATGAGAAGGTGGTACAATAATTGTACCCGTGTTTGTTGGATTTTGTGCCCTTGTTCGGTAAAGATTAAAATTAATTTTTTTAGTAGATTTTGATATAAAAAAAGTTAATGAAATATGTGGTTAAAAAATTGTGAATCTCATGAAATATGTGATTGAAATTTATTATTAATTTTTAACTTTAAAGTAAAATTTTAATCTGTACCACACACGGGGCACAGATTTTTGATCGGGCTGTGAGGGATTTATATGATGGGCATGTCGGTAGGAGTTTTGGTTATTTACCGACTTCCATGTCGGTAGATATGTACACAGGAGTAAATTTAATTGCAAATTATATGTTGCCATCAATCAAATTCAAGAATTTAATATGACCATTGTTTTTTGAAATTAAAATACATTTCTAATATCAATCACTGTTCATATTTAAAATTAAAAAGTATTACTTAGTCTCCGTTTAATTGTCATTTGACATAAAAGTGTGTTAAATAGTGATAAATAAGATAATGTGTTGTTGAAAATAAGAGAAAAAATTTAAATTTCTATGTAAAATATTTTATTGTTAAAACGTATGATGAAGCTCAAATACTGTAAAAATGAGTTAAAATAATCGAAAACATACGTTTAGTACAAACAAGTTGTATCATAAGTTTTTGTTATTTGAGTTATGTCAAGCATCTTTGAATTGATTGATCATTTATAATATACGAACATGTTGTTCAATTATCTATTGTTAGATCATTAATTATTATTTCTTATTTTAAAATTTTCAATAAAAATTCAATGGTACACATAAGTAGCATCAGTTTGGTAAATCAAATAAATTGATTTATAAATCAATTTATAAATTATACAATTTTTCAAATTATTTTGTAATTACGCACATTTTCTCTCTCTTATTTTTAATTACTACTTTTTATCTCAAAGATATAAATAAATTAATTTATTAACCGCACAGTATTATAAAACGGAGGCTGAGTTATGATTGTGTTAAGCATGCATGTGCACTCACAAACCTTTGAGGCTATTGCGAAGTAATAAGTATGATAATAATAACTTTATAGTTGTCCTGTTTGGCCCACTTTAAAGATGTGACAGATTTTCTCTTTTTTTAATCATATTTATCAATAAAATAATATTAAATATAAATTCAAAAAAATCTTTATTTTTAATCATAAATCCTCCTAAATATTACTATTTATTTTAAATAATAGTTAAATTTTTTAAAAATTAGTTTAACACGTTGACCTTATTTAGATACTTAGAGCTTGTTTGGTAGTGGTAAAATTTTTACCATAATTTTTCAAACTCAATCTCAATCATCCATTCTTAGTCAAGTCCACCATTTTTTATTTTTCTAACATTTTTAAACCACACATCCATCAAAAAACCAAAAAAAATTACAAAAATAAAAAATTTTCACAACAGGCTCTTAGGCCATCTATAGCTACTAACAATAGCATTTACCATTAGAGGGCACACGTAGAAAGGAATTTAGGACCTTGTTAGTCGTACAAACTAATTTACAAATTGGATTACTCTCCTCTCACATGGAGGGGGGAGTAATCCAATTTGTAAACCACCATTTATACAAGTAGAATTATTTGAGGAATTTATGAAGGCACGTGCTTCAAATTTTACACGCACAGAGCAACACTGCATTTTTGTTAGCTTTATTAGAATAAATTTTGGAGTAAATCAATGCACACGGTATTTTTTTTTTTTAAAAGGAAGAGAAAAAGAAGGAAAATTCAAATTAAAAACAAGGAGTGAAAACAAAAGAAAATATTTCTCTCTTTTCAAGTTTAACTCACGTAGTGCAACATTTAAAGATTTTCACGTATGTTCCATCTGTTAAATCAAACTTGTAGGTCTCTCTTTAGTAACGAAGTCAGATATTTTTCATTGCGAGGACAAAAAGTAAATTATAATTTTCTTTAAGGAAAAAAAAAATAAAAATGTAGCCCACACCTTGAGAGTCCTTACCGATCATGTCCTGGACCATCGTTTATGGAGGTAAATCACATGTTATACCTTCCAGAGCCAAGGTGGATGTGTGATAAGTCATAAATCCAGCTTGCCACATGACACAAATCCATTATTTCAGGATTCGAACATGTACCCGACTGCGTTGATCACTTTTCCATCCCTCCTCTTTGTCACTGAAAAATGTGTTCTGAAACGGCATTTACCATTAGAGGGCACATATAGAGAGGAATTTATGAAGGCACGTGCTTCAAATTTTACACGCACAGAGCAACACTTCATTTTTGTTAGCTTTAAGAATAAATTTTGGAGTAAATCAATGCAGATGATGTGATCCGGAAAAGAACCTAACAACAATGATATGATTCGAGGCGAATCATCTTAAAGGAAGAGGGATGATGTGATCTGGAAAAGGCGTCAAAAAAATGAGAAATCAAGATATGGGCAATTCAACAATATTCTATATGAGAAAATGAACAAGTTTCGTGTTGGGCTCGAGTCGAGATTCAATTCACGTCAAAGGATCAGAAATCAAAGAAGAAGGGCTTTTACGACCGTAACTTTCATAATTACGACCGTAACATTATCAGTGCACAATTTGGGCAGAACATGTATTTTTTATTTATTTATTTATTTAAGGAAGAGAAAAAGAAGGAAAAGGACAATATTCAAATTAAAAACAAGGAGTGAAAAAAGAATATATTTCTATCTTTTCAAGTTGAACTCACGTAGTGCAGCATTTAAAGATTTTCACGTATGTTCCATCTGTTAAATCAAACTTGTAGGCAGGGGCGGACCCATTAAGAGTCCAGTGGGTGCAGCCGCACCCACTGGATCCGGCCCAAATTTTTTTTGGCCCAGTTTTTTTTTTTTTTTTGTTTTGTTGCCTTCCTCTCATTTCAGCAGTCCAGCAGAGCCAGAGACCTTCAGCAGCGCAGCGCCCAATACTCGCTCTCCATCGACCTAGAAGTCCAAGTGTCCTCCAACCCATCGCCGTCCTCCTGCCACTGCTGACGGCACCACCCAGAGTCCAGATGGCTACTGTAAGCCTGTAACTCACTAACTTGTAATTGTAATTTGTAAACATTTCAGTTCAGTTGAGTTTACTTCTTCTAGCTCTGGATTTCACGAAGGGGATGAGATGTGGAAGATGAATTTTGGTAAAGTGAGAATTTCAACAGCAAAGGGTGAATTTCTCACAAAAGGTTTCAACGGTTCTTTGCTCCAGTAGTAAAAGTCTGACATTGGCACTGTAGCATCAGTATATTTTAATGTTTTTTTCACTGTACAAAAAAGAGAAATCACGTTATAATGCGATTTTACGGTTCTGCTGGACTGCTGGAGATTCCTTAATTTTATGGTGATTCCTTAATTAATACTAATGGAGATTATGGTGATTCCTTAATTAATGCTAATGGAGATTATGGTGATTCCTTAATTAATACTAATGGAGATTAATCAGATTATGCAGTAATGGGTTACGGCTAACTCAACTGCCTAAGTCTAACTGAGTAACTGGGTTTCCCTTTCTTGAACAATTACAGTTTTTAGCTGATCATAATGAGAAAATTAAAGCTGTGACTTTGAAAAACGCTCCAAAAAATCACAAACTAACATCTCCAAAAATCCAGAAGGATATTGTAAGTGCTGCAGCTCTTGAAACAATTGATGTTATCATCAATGATATTGCCGGTACATTCTTTTCAATTCTAGTTGATGAATCTCAAGACATCTCTGTGAAGGAACAAATGTCTATTGTTTTACGTTATGTTAATAAGACGGGACATGTAGTTGAACGTTTTATTGGGATTGAACATGTTCCTAGTACTACAGCTCTATCACTTAAGACGGCTATAGATAAATTATTTTCAAGATATGGGTTGACTATATCTAGATTGCGAGGTCAGGGTTATGATGGGGCTAGTAATATGCAAGGTGAGTTCAATGGTCTAAAAGCACTTATTTTGAAAGAGAATCCAAGTGCCTTTTATGTACATTGTTTTGCACATCAACTTCAATTGGCTCTTGTAGCTGTGGCAAAGAAGCACAAGAAAGTTCAGTCACTCTTTAATTTGGTGTCTAGTGTGGTGAATATTGTTGGAGCTTCCTCAAAGCGTTGTGATATTCTCCGAGACAAACAAGAAGCCATAATTTCTGAAGCAATTGGTAATGGTGAGATTTCAAGTGGACGGGGTCTTAATCAGCAAAGTACTATTGCACGTTGTGGTGATACACGTTGGGGATCGCATTATCGTACTTTGATTAGTTTGATTTTGATGTTCTCACCTATAATTGATGTCGTTGAAATGATTTCTGTTGATGGCTCAACACGTGAACAAAGATGTGAGGCTGATAATTTATTAGACTCGATGCAATCATTTGAGTTTGTGTTTAATCTACATCTTATGAGAACCATCTTAGGAATCTCAAATGAATTGTCTAAGGCATTACAAAGAAAAGATCAGGATATTGTTAATGCTATGAGTTTAGTGACAGTGTGCAAACAAAGGCTCCAAGAGATGAGGGAAAAAGAGTGGGATTCTTTTTTGGATGAAGTCGTTACTTTTTGTCAGAAATATAATATTGGTGTTCCTGATATGGATAGTGTGTTTATACGCCCAGGTCGCTCACGGCGTAATACTGAAGAAACAACAAATCTTCATCGTTTTCGTGTGGATTTGTTCTATTCTATCATTGATATGCAACTTCAAGAGTTGAATGATCGTTTTTCTGAGGCAAGTACAGAATTACTTCTTTGTTTAGCATGTTTATGTCCTGATGATTCATTCTATGCTTTTGACAAGGAGAAATTAATCAGTCTTGCTAAGCATTATCCTGAAGATTTTTCGAAAGTACACCTTATGTCACTTGATGATCAACTTCGAAACTATATTGTTGATATGCGCACTAGCAAGGAGTTCAAAGAATTACGGGGCCTTAGTGAACTTGCAATCAAGTTGGTTATGACAAAAAAAAAAAATCGAGTGTACCCATTGGTTTATAGGCTCGTGACTTTAGGATTAACCCTTCCAGTTGCTACTGCTACAGTTGAAAGGGTATTTTCTGCTATGAATATTGTGAAAAATCGATTGCGCAATCGGATTGGAGACCAATGGATGAATGATAGCTTAGTGTTATATGTTGAAAAAGATGTATTTAATAAAATTGATAATGAGACTATTATACGACGTTTTCAAAGTATGAAAAGTCGTAAGGAACAATTGTAAAAAAATGTACTACATTTTGAATACTATCGTTGTCTTATTTGAAATTATTTTTTACATTATTCTGTTTCGCACCCACTGAACAAAAATCCTGGGTCCGCCACTGCTTGTAGGTCTTTCTTCAGTAACGAAGTCAGATATTTTTCATCGTGAGGACAAAAAGTATGTGTTCCGTAAATTTTTATTATAATCAACATAATTTTTAACTTTACTTTTTAATTAAACATATTTTCTCTCTTCAAATTTTAATCACACATTTTACTTTGATAACACAAATAACCCTAATTACTTGTTATAACAATTACCTAACACAAGCTTGTTATAATTTTCTTTAAGCAATGTAATAATAACCATGGTTAAGACTTGAAATGAGATTGCTATGTTCGTTAAATTTTTGTGTTTATAAAACATATATTTTTTTTTTTATGTTTTTTAGGTAAAATCTGTAGTTGAAAATGAAGGATGAAAATATGGGTGGTTAAAAAATGGTTTGAAGAATTGAAATATTAAAAAACATTTACCAAACAGAGGTATAGATGGTTGGCTGGTTAAATATTTTTGGTTGTCAACGGTGTCGACGAGTTGAACAGCGATCAATGTTAAATCTTGATGGAATTGGCAAATCCTAATATTGAGAATGAATAAAAAATTAATTGGTGACATTATGCATGGATCTTCTAAGGAAAGATTGTGCACAATATTCAAAAGGGAATGAATAAAAATTTATAATCTTGAAGAAAAAATAATCAAAATTCCAAAAATTTGTGTTGGTCGATCCAACATGACACCATGTGAGTCCGTCATTGTGACTCTCGTACTGGTTGGAGGAAATTAAGTTCGGTGAAAGGGAATTAATGGAGGAAAAATGAAAGGAAAATTGGCAGAGATAAAAAATGTTGTGAAATTATTGTATTTTCTTCAAACGCCTGATAGATTTTTAATCAATGGCTTAGAAATTTGAATACCATTTTTCTTTCCCTTGACCAAGTACAGGGGAAAAGAACATTTTCTTGCAAAAGCAAATGAACCGAGTGAAAAAACAAATAGTTGACAATTTGCATACAAATTGACATTTGTGGCATGAGTTTTACTAAAGAATTGATAATATCATAATTTTAAAAAGATCGCTTTCGCTTACATTTTGATTTGAAGCTTGATCTCGTCATTTCGTCACGCTTCACCTGTGCTTCACTTGAGCATTGTCGCACTTTTTCGTGTTTAAGTGCGCTTAAGCATGATGTTCGATCTCCTTTCTTGGTCACGCTTTACACTTTTTAGAACACTGATAATACTATTTTATTTTGTTGGTTTGGCCAATGAAAAAACCAATGCCAACCCTTTTAATATAAACTACAAATTTTGGAACACAGTACGTGTTATTTTCTATCATTTTCTTATCAGATATGAGGTTCCCTACTCATAAGGACAAGACGACTCTCTGTTTGGCAAAAGTTATGCGTTTATACAGAATTTTCTGTTTTCAAAATAAAATATATGATTGAAAAGTAATTTGAAAAAATATTTGGCAAAAAAGTAATTTAAAAAAAATGTGTTTCATTTTACCGGCAGAGCTCAACCTTGTTTAAGATTTTTTTCTACTACGCAATCATAATTTCTCTGGTAATGGAACCCGTAACAAATTAAAACCAAATAATTTGGTTTTGGTTCGGTTCACTATTAATGAATTAATTAATGATGAATCAATAATACCGTCACCAAAAAAAAAAAAAAAAGAGAAGAAGAAGAAGAAGACGTAAAAATCATTAGTCCAGCTTCTCTTAGATTCTATTGAAATCATAATCACATTAAATTAATATTGACTAAGATAATGAGTTTCAATTATCGCAGAAGAGAGGAGATCGAAGTAATTGATTTTCTATTTGTCCTTTTTTACCAAGATAATGTAAACAATAATTTCTTATCACCTTGTGTATTTAAAAAGTTCAATGCCCAGGTAAACTTTCGGACCGGTACTTTTACTAGGTTGTCATATTCTAACGTTGATATATTGTCACTTGCACAAATTCAGGTGGTAGTTGGTAAATTATTTTTCTTTATTACATATATTTTTGATTGACCTTTGGAATAGAAAAATCGAGTGAGATCATATGCAAATTATATATATGGACTCCAACTCCCTTGAGTTCATATAAAATTAATTGTTGAATTTGATTTGAGATTAAAATCATATTTTAATTGGATTCAAATACAAAGTTAATTTTTTTTCTTATTAATATACTTTAACTCAGGTCTAATCTCATTTGACATGAGGTCATTGTTGAAATGCAAAGCACAACCTACTTCAACACATCCATCTAGGCTTAACGAACAATTTTGCACGACAACAAGTAAGTTAAGGCCACCAAATGTTGCGAGTTACATCGATGGCGAATCACACATATATACATACATATACATTTAAAATCAATAAATGGATTATAAGAACAAGCATAGGGATTTGTAACTTCTTGTGAATTTATTGAAATATTTATGTATAACATGATTGATATAGCTAATATATATATTATTAGAGCATCTCAAACAAGCTTTTTAAATTTAAAATACTCTTTAATTTAGAGAGCGAACCTTAAAATTCAACTCCAATAGACTATTTAATTTAATATTTTAATTTAGAGAGTGACTTTAATTCTTCAAATTTGGAGAGTCAAACCAAACTCGCTCTCTATTATTAAATGCATTTAATGAATTTCAGTTTTCAATACTCAATGCATTAAATTTTTTTATAAAATATTTGATTTCATTAGCTATTGACTTTTAAAAATATACTATATATAAACTAAAAATAAAGAAAGACAATAAGCCCTTGTTTAATAAATATATTTTTTCGTAAAAAATACTACTTTTTTATACAGTAATCAATTTTAACCATTCAAAAAAAATTAAACCTATAATTTTTTTTACTTTTTAACCGCACGATTTCTCAAAACTACTATTCAAAACCCACTTTTTCAAAAATTATGAGAATCAAACAAGGACTAAATATTGTTTTGAAAAAGTAAAATAAATGGCTAAAAAGAAAATTTTGTTGTAATGTGTAAAAAAATTTACTCTTTAAATTTAAATATGCTCTCTATTATGTAGAAGATGCCAAACCATGATATTTTTGGTATGTTTATTTTATAAAAGTAGTTAAATTGTATTACACCCCTTTGTCTATTTGGAATACATATTTAATTTGAATATTTGTTGTTGGAAAATATCAAGTAGAAATGAAGAATAAAATGAAATAGAAGAATGAAATAATGATTTACACATCTTTGTAAATCAAACAAAATGAATAGTTCTAACACGATTTGAGATTGTTGTCCTCAAACAATATTTGTCGTCACTGGGGTGAGTACTTGAAGGTTTTAAAGCAAATTTGATGAAGGAGTAATCAAATAAATGCACAAGTTCAAAACCAAGTAATTAAGAACTTGAACACTTTGAAAATGGAAGTTTGATTTTTTATTTTGGATCAAGAAATGTTATTGATATGTTATGAATATGTTTTTGTCTTCCCCAACATCTCTACTTATAGAACCATCTATCTCATGCATGAATGAGTGCAAAAAATCAAGTGAAAAAGCACCGTACGAGTCAAAAAGTGCCTGTAATTTTTGAATCCCAACGACTACTTTTTTTGCTTGGACGATCGCCCGAGAACAAGTCAAAAGATGTTTGAAATTTTTGAATCATAACAACTACTTTTTTGCCTGGACAGTTGCCCAGAACAAATCCGGGCTACTGTCAAGGCTTGTCAAATACCCCCAGCCACGCTGGGGTAAGCCAGGCGATCGCCTGGCTTAAACCCAGGCGGTCGGTCGCCCAGGCTGTTTTTGGGAGACACTACGAGGTTTCATTTTATGAAACTTAACTTTGTTTTAGGGTGTTCCCACCCTTTATTTCACTTGTTTTCATATTAGTATATGTCTAAAACACTTCTTCATTATAATTTGAACAAATCATAATAATCCTTTACCTGTTTAAACATATAATGAAACTCATTTTAACAACGCTTGCGCATAACGTATGAATATATTTTAATTTGAAACCATCTGTAGTGTAAACTTCACAAAGCAACATCGAAATCCCATGTAGCATGATAGCTTTGAACATGTTATTTGTAGTGATGATGCAGGTGAAATCACATACACAAACACAATCACCAAATACTTCAAGTTTATCTCAATCTTGTTTAGCACTATTATGGTCTTGTGCTACTCCTTATTCATGAAATTTTAAGAAAGAAACTCCAAATTTCTATTGAGGTGGCACCACCTCGAAGTTCATATAAATAAAGTTCTTGTAGTGTCTTTTTTCAATTTTAGAGACACTTGATCCAATGATCTAGACTTTATTAAGAGTTATGTAAACTCATCCTTCCTATCATGACAAGTAGTAATTACAACATACGATAGGGTTTTATATAAAATATAAGTGCCGAACCAATCCGTCATGTATGGTTGTTGTCATTGACGGATTTTAATTACAGAGTTTCAACCCCATCTTACTAGATGTTTTTCTCACCAAATCCCTCGTGAGCAGTTTAGTTATTTGGATTCCATAGTTGAGTGTGTATACATGTTTATTTCTTGGATTTCCAAGAAATTATGCCTCCTTCGAGAGTAAATACCCAACTTGAGGTAGTTTTATTTTTTCCCGCACTTGATATCCAACTAGCACAAGTGAGTCCTTATAGGATTTTCGAAAATTTAGAATATTGTAAACATATGTCCTTAGTTCTCTTTAAATAGCCTAGAACTCTACCTATTGCCTTCCAATGTTCTTCACTTGGAATACCAGTAAACTTACTAAGTTTACTAATTGCAAATGTTATGTCTGGTCATGTGCAATGCATTGCATACATAAGACTCTCAATATCACTTGCATATTCAAGTTGTGTCATTGTTCTTCCATCATTCTTAACAAGTTTTAAACTTGCATCAAACGGGGTATTAGCCTCTTTTATATTCAAGTGTTTGAACTTATCAATCAAATTCTCAATATAATGTGATTAACTTAATGCAAAACCCCACTCGTCCAAGATTCTCATTTTAAATGTGGAAGATAGAAACCTTTTAGTTTCTTTTATACCTTTCATTTGATTACTTATAATCAACATGTCATTCACGTATAAACAAATAAGCACAATTTGACTATAATTTACTTTTGAATATAAATATTTCTCAACACTATTATGTTTAAATCGGAAAAAAAAATGATTACCAAGTCAAAATTTTCATGTCATTTCTTTAGTGCTTGTTTTAATCCATATAAAAATTTCATCGACTTGCATACTTTATGCTCATTCCTGAGGAGAACGAAACCTTCTAGTTGTTCAATGTAAACCTCATCATCGAGATCCCCATTTAACAATACAGTTTTAACATCCATTTGATATATACGTAAATCATGAATTGAAGCCAAGGAAAATAAGATTCTTATTAAAGTTATTCATGCAACTAGTGCATATGTGTCAAGGTAGTCTATTCCTTCCTTTTGTCGAAACCATTTGGCTACTATCCTAGCTTTAAAGATATTAAGAGTACCATTAGCGTTGTACTGCATTCTAAATACCCATTTGCAGCCTATAAATTTAGAGTCGAGTGGTAAATCAACTATTTTCCAAGTGTTATTAGACATTATTGAATCCATTTAACCTTTAATAGCATCTTTTATGTTATCTCTAGATGACATTGCTTCTTGTTAAGATTTAGGATCCGTTTCCACTTGAAGAACATATGGAATAGTTCTTATTACACTCTTATCAATATCCTCAACTAAATTAGAAGGAAATTAGTTGAGAGTCAATCTCATCCAGTCTTAGCACTTTATCCTTTCGAGCTCTTTTGCTTCTACGAAGTTTACTTGTATCAACATCCTCAGAAGGCATTTCTAGTTAAGATCTGGTAGAAATAGGAATTTCCACTTGAGGTTCCCTCAAATAATTATCTGTAGATAATAAACTCTTAAAGAACTCTACATCTTGGGATTCAATTATATCATTGGTTTCCAAGTTTAACAATTGATATGCCTTACTATTTTGAGCATATCCTCCAGAGGCAAATTTGATTTCTCTAGGACCTAACTCTGTCCTTTTAGGATCAACATTCTTGCAATAAGCAAGACACCTCCACACTTTGAAATAACCAAAGTTCGATTTTCTTTATTTCCACAATTCATAAGGAGAAACCTTAAGTCTTTTAAAATGAATCCTATTAACTATGGGACTTGCACTTAATAAAGCTTCATCCCATTAGTTAAATGACAACTTAGCATTTAAAAGCATAACATTTATTATTTCAACTAGTGTCCTATTCTTCCTCTCAGCCAAACCATTTTTGTTGAGTTGTTTTAAGTGCATTACATTGATGTATTATGTCACGATGTTCACAAAAGATATTAAATTCATTAGAGAAGAATTTACCACATCTATCACTTCTAAGAATTTTAATCTTTTTCATTCAATTGGTTTTTCTTCTTCAATTTTGTATATCTTAAACATGATAAATGCTTCAACATTATGTTTCATCAAATAGATATAACAAAACCTAGAATGATCATCAATAAAAGTAATAAAGTGTTTATTACCTCCTCTAGTTAACATTACATTAAGTTCATATATGTTAGAATGAACTAAGTCTAACAAATTAGAAGTACTTTCAACACTATATAATAGTTTCTTAATCATTTTATACTTAACTCATAATTCACATTTATTATTTTCTAGACTAGTATCACACCCGTACATTGTAGGGAAGAACAATATGAAATGATTTTACTGTAAATATCATTACAAAATAGAAAAAAATTGAACACATAATTGACTTTGATTAATGATACAGATTGTCAACGAATGCTTAAAATAGAAATAAATTACAATTCTCATCAACTTCGAAAAACCTCTTTAAATAATACATTGTTTGTACAATTTGTAGTTGCTCACATCCGTGTGATACACGAAAGTTGTTATAGACAAATATATTTAAACAATTATTCAAATTTAAATTAAATAATACAATTTTTAAAATATATGTTGCATAGTATTAATAAAAAATTTCGTCCAAATATTTTTGACTAGTGTGAATAGAAATAATAGCCCTCAAAAATTATAATTTACATAAAATAAAGTAATTGTAACAAATTAAATATATGCGTTCCTATATATAAATAAATATAACAAATTAAGCAATATTGACGATGCACGAAAGTGAAAATCAACTTCAAGATTTGTGGTGCACGAACGTGAAATTCAACTCAAGAGATCCTTCGCGTGATTAATAATTTTTAATTTTTAAATGCGATGCATTTAATTGAACCAAATTAAATGCATATTTAATAATATGTCAATAAAAAAATTATTAATGAAAATATAAATAAAATATATATAGTGAATAAAGTTTCACCATTTTTTACGGCATATAAATATTTTTTTAATATTTTAATAAAATTGTAAACCGTTGAATTGTTTTATTTCTTTACAGGAAAACATACTATAACTTAAGCTTCATTATATGTCAATAAAAAATTTATTAATGAAACATAAATAAAATATATATAGTCAGTCTTTTTGTCTGTATATTTTCATAAAATTAAGAAATAAAATTTCACCATTTTTATGACATAATTATTTTTTTAATATTTTAATAAAATTGTAAATTGTTGAATTGTTTTATCTCTTTACGGAAACACATGCCATGAATTAAGTATTTTAGAGATTGTATCGTGAACATATCAACTCCAATTCTAGAATTAATGTTCAATAAATGAGATTTTATTTTTTTAAAAAACTTTTGAACTACAAAATTAGGTTCATACAATACATTTGCAAAACTCAACTTACATATTCTCCTTAAGATCTGTGTTTTTATTTTCATATATTGTTTTTCATCACATTCTTCCAAAAAAGAAGTGTATGATAGACTCTTTTGATATAATTTGATTTTTAAGCATTAGTTATTAATTTCAAATGTTTTTCTAAAAAAAATTATTAATTTCAATAAATATTGTTACATTAATTGATTTTTCTTTCTTCATACTGACAATTTCTTTATTCATATTGTTACATTATTATTTTAATAAAAATTACTGATCGATCAATTGTTTAATAAAAGTTATATGAACTAATTGTTAAAATCTGTAATATATTTTTGCATATTTTAGTGATTTAAATTTATATTGAAAATTAGAAAAATGAACAGAATCAGTAAATAAATAAAAATAATGTGAAAATGATGATTAAATTGAAGAAATCTTAAGTTTGTAAAATAAATCCAACCCAATTTAATTGGATTTGCCTTAAAAATTCGTATAGTTATTATTTATTTTAATTTGATGAGAAAAAATCAGAAAAAAAATTAATCATTTATGACTAAAATGAATTTGGTTAACTGATTATAGATAATATTATAGAACTTAAATGATATAATTTAAAATGAATTAAATATTGAGGAAAAATATATAAAATATAAAATAAAACTTTACCTTTAATTTTTTATATGATTTTACGGACAATATATTTACAATTTTATCTCACTTGTTAGCTTGTATTAAACTTCTCACTGTAATCGTTAATTTGATATACATATTACATATTTTTCGATTTCAAAATAATATAATAATTATTAAAAGAATAATAATAATAAAATTGAAAAAAAATAATATTTTGATGTTATTAATAGCATAGCACGGATGCTAATGCAATTAATGACACACACACACACATATTAAGATTAACTATTATGTCCTAGTCTATCATACCATAAAGAAATAGACTCAATCACACAATTCAAATTGGTAGTTTTATCATCATTGTCAATAGTACAAAGTTTGACAATTACATCACTAGAATAGCATTTACCAATAAATAAACCATTACGAGAAAGTACAAGTTTGCCCAAGTCATAAATGGACTTGTTTACCGATTTTCTCAACAAGTCATCACTAACTAAATTTCTATTCATATTCGGTACATGTAAAACATTAATAGGAGTAATCTTAGTCTCGGATGTGAAATTAAAATCTATGCTTATCTTGCCAACAACCTTGGATGAACTTTATTTCCCATTTGAATGTGTTCATCACCCACTTCATGATATGTCTTGGAGATAGTTCTATCATAGCACACATGGATGATAATATAAGTATCATACTACCATCCTTGAAGTTTTCCCTTGACCGCATTTACAATGCTCAAAATTGAAACAATGCTGTCATTGTCAATGGAGTTCACTTTATCTTGCTTTGGTTGTTTGCGATTTTTGCATTCCAGTGCATAATGTCCGGGCTTGCCACACATACCAAGAGACTTTGAAATTCTTCTTGTCCTTGTTTTTGTTATCTTTGGTGGAGTTCAATGATTTCATTTCTTGAAATCATTGTTTTTGTTAGATTAATTCACGGATTGGGCTTTGGAAGTGCTTTCATGAGAATATTCATTCTCATCTCGTACCCCTGACTCTTCCTCAATTCGAAGATGTATTTGAATATCTTCCAAAGAATGATTTTCAAAACTGTGAAGTGTTTTCTTCCTATAACCTTTTCCATGAAAGTGGTAATTTTTCAATTATCGCACCAACTTGGAAGGTTTCGAGAATCTCAAACTTCACGGATTTCATTTTATTAACAATAATATGCAATTCATGTGTAGCGACCGAGAATTTTTAAATAATATAAAATCATTTTTCTCTAAAAAACGTGTCACTAAGGTTTAACCCTAATTTTATTTTAAAACGAAAGCGTGTTCGTCTAGCTATTATTAAACGAATTTAAATCTATTTCCAAATCGAGTCCAATCTCGAATAATTTAAAGTATCAAATTCTTTATCAGTTTTAAATCCAAATTTTAAATAATTTTGAGTCCAAATTATTTAAGTCCAAATTTTATTATTTTAGGTCAAAAAATGTTGCTATCCAAATCTTGATAATTTAAGCCCAATTCTATTAAGTTCAATTGGGAATAATTCTTGCAACCCAGATTTTTGGCCCACTTACCCACCTAGAAAACAGTGCCCTAAGGGTTACTGTTCAGATCACTTAATTTTCAGTTCCCTCACAGCTACCACAACTCACGCAGCCAAGGTGAAAAAAGAAAAAAAAGAAAATTTGTTCCTTCCATCTCAACTCCAAATCGCCATAGCCATTTACCAACCTGCAAAGCACTACTACAGCATCCACCTCCATCGCCCAAGACTGAGCCCACCGCTAACCATAATCGCCACACTAACTACGCCATCATCACAACACCACCACTCCACTGTCATTTCCAAATGCACCACCACTGCCTAATCAAACTCCATAGATATACAAAACCAAGACCCATCTCGAGGCTTCACCCGAGCCTTCCCCTGCAACCTCTGCTAAAACCACTGAACCATCACAAAAGTCATCACAACATCAAAACCACCAACCAAGCTGAACCCGACACTGAAACATCCAACACTTTCACCACCGCCCCTGTCCACTTCCCTCTTCGGATTTTCCCTTTTCAACACACAAATCAAACCAAAAACCCAAGATTTAACAAAAACCCAGTAGCTTACCTCGACCACCGGCAGCTTCGACCGGGCTATATTCAGAAAATCACAACTTCCAAACTCCCAAACCACAGCCTCGACTTCATCTTGCTTTTTGACACCCGAAGTCGAGCCCAAATCACGCACGTACCCCACCCCAAGGCGTCGCTTTGGCGGTGCAACCGCCGGAGATTGGCGCCGGTGAAGGGTGCAACCACCCCTGGGTCACACCTCTGCCACTCTCACTTCTCTGGAGAGAGAGAGAGAGAGAGAGAGAGAGAGAGAGAGAGAGAGAGAGAGAGAGAGAGAGAGAGAGAGAGAGAGAGAGAGAGAGAGAGAGAGAGAGAGAGAGAGAGAGAGAGAGAGAGAGAGAGAGATCATGATGCGAACCTCTTCGGTGTGTTGACCGAAAATTCCTACAACAATTTAATACAAAACCCAAGAAAGCTAAAGTGGTAAAATAAAGGATAAACACCTTAACCCAAGTTTAAATCTAACCCAAAATTCAAGGATTAACAAAACTCTAGCCAAATGGGTATCAACAAACAAATTCCAATGTGGCGGAAAATAAACAACAACACAAGAATAATAATACTCAAGCAAAGTTGATTAATTTCCTAAGAGATACAAGATCAATAAATGAGATTTACCTCACCCAAAGGAGGAGCTTATCTCAAGAGCTTTACATGAACAACCAAGTTATCTTGCAAATGAACAAGAAATGTGTATATAAGTACAAAATTGGGCAAAGTGTGCAATTTCGGTATTTACAAGAAAAATCCCGTTTTTGTAAAACAAAGTGTTTCGGTCGATCACTGGATCGATCGAAATGGGACTTTCGGTCGACCGCCACTCAGCCGAAAGCGACTGAGGCTAAAACAAAAATTCCTCTGCAGAAGATCGGTCGACCGGAAGAAAGTTCGTTCGACCGAAACTTGGTTGAATCTCCAAACTTCTCATTTTTGGCTCCAACTTGATTCTTGGCTTCTTTTCTCGATTTATTCACAAGGTTTAGCCTCGAATCTTGAACCTCTTCGACGTCGGATCTCGTCATGGGTCCCACGGGCACGTGCATCGATGTTTAGCTTTCTCGATTCTCATCATCCCCTCCCTCTTGAAAAGGATTCGACTTCGAATCTTGCTTGAATGCACTGTCGTGAAACTCCTTGAACTTTGATCTTGCAACATTGTGGATCACAGGTTCGTGCAATGAAGTTGGACCCTCGTGATTCTCATCATCTCCTCCATCTCGAAAGAGATTCGACCACGAATCGACACCTACAATAAAAATAGAAAATTCAGACACAATAAATGTAACTGAAATTCCATACTCACCGTGCAAAATCAATTTGTAGGCGTTGCGAAGAACTTGAGAGGTGCCAACATCGCAGGGTAGCATTTTGGATTTTAATCGATCGGGAACCCGTTCTCCCCTTGAAAAGAACCATTTCCAACCACCCGGATCAAATACGAATCGCCTCCTACCATGGTTGGCATGGTAAGTATATTGTATGACAATCCCCTCAGATGGAGGCATGAGCCTCCTGCGAAGAGGCTTAACCAGATTTGCTTTGTTATGCCCACCTATACTAACATTTCCATCAATAAATAAGTACATCAAGCTCAAAAGAGTTAGTAGGCTAGGGTCATAAGCAACATCAAGTGGAGAAAATTTGTTAATAGGATGAACACTTCCATTGCAAGTAAATTTATCAACCACAAATTGAGCATCATTTTTATGCAAAGGCACCACTCCCCCAAAGAAAAGATTCATCATGTTGATAGCAATGCGGGTTTTATGACATGTAGTAAAATGTGAAAGTTTAATACCCCTATCAATATCCACAAAATTAGCATCATTTATTTTCTTTAGTCTGAGTAAACCCAACACAAACTCCATAGAATGATTAATCCAAGGTTTACTGGGAACGTGCAAATGTGTGTATAAAACTTGAGGTAAAAACTTAGATTTAGCCACTTTGAACGATCGGCCTTTACCACAAGTGCAAACATGTTTATCACCAATTTTCCAATGAGGCCAATAAAAGCGATCGCAAAATATTTCCACGGCCCCCTTGGTTTCAAAGTGCCCAATCAAAAAACCAACATGTGCCCCATCCATTAGAAATTCGCGCATGGCACATTTAAAAACAAACAAACTAATTTTCCAAGACAAATAATCATCATGTTCATAGAATCTAACAAAATCTCACCTACCACATGATTCATAGAAGTTAAACAATTTTGGATTTTTAGCATGCATGCTCTTGACACGTTCAAGACAAGATGAGTTGGTTAAGGAGGTTAGGAGAAAAATCATTTCCAAGCCAAAATAATTGGTTAGATCTCCCTTATAGACTTCCCAAACTAGCAATTTCCCTATAAGACAAGTAGGCACATTGAGCTTGTTTTCACAAAATAGGAAGTCATGCTTGTTTTCGCAAAACAGGAAGCCACCATGCACATGAAGGCTATCAAGTATAACATTTTCACACTTCAACAAAATATTTGCTAAGCTTCCATCGATGTCATACAATCCGCTAATGTATTTAAGACATAATAACCTTGCATTTAAAGAATTGTTAGGAGCATACCTCCTTGATGTGACGTCGGTTATTTCATTTTTTTTTACCTCGGTTGTACTTGTCGTGGTAGGAAAATGTTTCCAAGAATTTCTTCCATAAGGCATGCTTTTGGAGTTCTTTGTTGCTTTGATAAGTTGGCCTCACAATTTCCTGCAACAAAGAAATAACCAAACTAGGGAGAGCATTGTTAGAATATTTAAGAGTAAAGAACATTTTAGGGTGATCTTTTCTCTCAATTTTCTTTGTGGCACTCATCACTCCCTCACCTTTTTCTGAGGTAGTAACCTCAACTCTCAGTGCTTCTCTCACCTCTCCTTTTTCTAGAGTCGTGTCTTCAACTCTCATTGTCTCTCCTTTTTCTAGGGACGTGGCCCCCACTCTCTTGCTCTCATTTTTATTTTCTTCAATTTTATCAATTGAAGGTTCTTTTGTTTTCCTATCCTCCCCTTCTTTCTCTTCTTTTTCCTTCTCCTTCTCCTTTTCTTCCAAGCATTCCTTCTTGAGCTTCATTTTGTCTTTGCATACTTCTTTCGCGCTCAAAGATAGGATCACAACCTTTTTTTCATTCATTTTGAAGCTACACCGATTCCTTCTCCTATCAAGATTCACATTTCGCTCACATTGCCAAGGTCTCCCCAAGATTATGTGAGTAGTGTGTAAGGGAACCACATCACATAATATTTGATCACTATAAGTACCAATGTGAAAAGTAAAAAGAACTTGTTCACTTACCCTCACCTCCCCATAGTCATTCAACATTTGCAATACATAGAGATTGGGATGCCTCTTAACCGGTAACCCCAATTTATCCACCCTACTAGCACTCACCAAATTAGTGCCAATCTCCCCATCTATCATGAGACTACATGGTTTATCACTCACTAGGCACCTAGTGTAGAAATTATCCTCCCCATGTTCCTCCATCTCATTAGCATGGACCAAAGATTGTGGTGGCCTAGCATTCATCTCCTTCACTACTTCTCTACCTCCACTACCGTCCCTCCTATGGAATGATGAAGCCTTCATTTGTTCAATATTAACCTTCTCATCCATCCCATCTCCACTCCTATCTACCCATTCTCTTCATCTTCTACCAATTCCATGGAGTGATGAATTTTGCATTCTCGCACTATCAATATTTTCATCAACTCTATTTCTCCTACCTTCTAACCCATCTCTTCTTTTCCTATTCAAACTCCCATTTTGTTCACCATCCCCATTATTTCTCAAAACATCCCCACATTCACCCCTAACTTCTTTTCTATTCAAACTCCCACTTTGTTTTCTACTTCCATCCCTATACGTAATGTTCCAACATTTATCCCTCAACCTTCTCCTACCATCTCATTTTTCTTCACCACTACTAGTTGATGTACTCTCCCCTCTTGTTCCTAAATTTTTCAACTCACCCCCATGTTCACCTGATATCTCGCGATGCGAGATATCCCCGCAAGTGCACGAGTCGTGAAAAGTAATAAAGTGGACCTAAGAGTCCAGATTATCGTCCCACGAGGACTGTATACACACAAATTCCAACCATTTTACCCCCAAACTTGCCTTTTAGCATGATTGGTTCTTATTTAGGGGTGGGATGTCTAATGATCTAAGTTCAGGGATTCTTGAGTCATTCCTAAGTTCAAATTGCATAAACTCTGCCCCACATGTATTAAACAAAATCCCTCACACAAGCAATTATCCAACACTGGCTATGTGCGCAATAAGTATGAATCTAGCAAAACATAACTAGTTCAAAAATAAGTTCATGCTTTCATGTTGTCCAATTTTCAAACCTAAGCGCAAACTGATTCATACTGTATACTAGGAAATAAATATGTTAACACATTTTCAATATTTTTTTTATATATATAAATAGCCCCTAAAGAATCGAATGAGTATAAAATGAATGAAGAATGCAATGAATTTTCACCCTCAAACTTGAAATGAACATTGTCCTCAATGTTTGTCAAAAAGATTCAACAAAATAAAACAAGACAAAGAAAAGAGAACGAGAACTTCCCAAGTTTAGAGGATGTATTTCTTTGAAGCTTCCTGTTGCACTGTCTTGGATGAATCGATCCTTTTCTTGCTTTTCCCGATTTGGTTTGAGGTGTTTTGATTGATGTTTACCTCGCAAATAAGAGATAAGTAACATTAGAAGTCATAAACATCAATAAGAAATAATGGAAGTTCGGTGCCACACCCCCAAACTAAGGTTAAAGCAAAACTTTTAATTTTCAACAAAGGTAGACCACACATATTTAAGCAGTGATATAGACTAGAAAACACAAATTTTTTCGAGCCATATTTTTATATGTTAAAGTTCACAGCATGGTCTATAACATATTAAAAATTCAGGTCTTTTGGAACTCAATAGGGTCATGTAAAACTATGGCAAAGTTGGTGACGTGAGTGGATTTTCAGGTGCAATGGCCTGTAGTGACCTTGCATTGAGGCTGCCATGATGCTAAATTTGTTTTCATGAATTCTGTGAAATGAAGTGAACTAATTCATGAACTACACACATATAATCAATGAGAAACATATCATGAAGATAAATGCTCGGAAGGATGTCTCAAATTAGCACTAGAATGTCTTTGTGGCATTTCATCAAATACATGGTGTGCAGTGCAAAAATCAAAGGGTATGCATAGGTTTGGAGGCATGAATGAACCAAAAATTTTGTCTACTCAACCACAAATCACCTTCTCCAACATCTAACATAAGCCCAATCTTCACCATTCACAATTTCAGAATCCAAGATCTCAAAGAAAATTTCAAACTTTTGAGTAAAAATTGATTTAAGTGAAGAATTACGTACCTTTCATTGATTTGGATGCGGGAAATAGCAATGATATTTATGCAACTAGGTGTTGATGACATGCACACAAAATGTAAGACCAAATATGAGGTGTTTAGGGGAGAGAAAATGAGTTTATAATGTTTGAAATTGAAAACATGAGGAACAACACTTAAACTGCCGAATTTGGTCCCAGAAAAGCCATGCGATCGCCTGGTTGGAGTGCGAGCGATCGCGTGGTTCAATGTTTAAAAATCTATTGATTTTTTAATGCAAATTTGCGATCGCCATAGCCTATTGGCACGCGATCGCGTAGTTCCCGGCCGTAATGAAAATTTTTCCTATTTTTGATTTTCAAAATCGTTTTTAGCCCCCTAATCACTTCATGATCTATGTAATGATTTTTCAAACATTAATTTCATGATCCAAACTAGTGTGTATGTGAGTTGGGATGACGATAAAAGTTTTGCCTAATGAAAACACGCAAAATCAAAAACATACCTAAATATGCACCAATAGACTAATATGCAAAAATGTCCTAACATGTATCATGCTAAACACTCAAACACATTTCCTACCATGCATATATCTAAAATTTCAATAATAAAATAAATAATGAAAGAGTAATAAGTGAAATGGAAGAAAAGTTGAGTTGCCTCCCAACAAGCGCTCCGTTTATAGTTTAAAGCCCAACTTTTTACTGTGATTGTTCAAGGAACTCTAAATAAAGCTTTTGATGACCTTCTTTGTTTGTGCCGATTGAACTTGCTCCAATTTGGATTTATGCACCAAAATTCCCATGTCATGTATGTTGACATCTCCACTTAATTCAAACTTCAATATGAACACTTCAATCATCTCTTCAGTGCCAATGATGAAATCAATTTTTCCCCAGTGATTGAAGTTAGAGGATTGTAGTATAAAGTCTGCACTTTTAAGTGTCTCCTTGTTTATTTGCTCTTCTGTGATCAACTCCTCCGTTTTTATTGAAGTTTCTTTAAGCTTGATGTCCGAAACTTGAGTTGTTGACATTTGGACAAAGATATCTTCATGGCAGTTATTTTCTTCTGGTTGATCCACTCTTTTAGGTTCTTCCTCTTTTCCTTCAGTTGTTTCAACCATTTTTTCTGGCTCATATGATCTTTTCACAAAAAACTGTTCTAATGGATACCCCTGCTCTGTTAGATAAAAATTCCCCACACAATCAATACTCCACAAACCATCCTGGGGTGCAATAGGACAATCATATAAAGCATGATTTTCCCAGCAGAAGTCACACATCAGATAAGTCTGAATTGCAGTTCGATCAAAGAGCCATTGATTATTGTTTGCTGCCATCTTGCTATGTTGCTTCCAACTGTCTTAAAATTCATTCAATACCTGAATAGGAAACAATTCACAGCTTAAAAAATAATTCCCAAACAAAGACTAAGAAATAAAATAAAAGTAAAAACAAAAAATAAAGTTCAAACTAAAGTAAGAACTAATTGGTATCGATATTAATTAATAGTCCCCGGCAACGGCGCCAAAAACTTGTTCACCTGATATCTCGCAATGCGAGATATCCCCGCAAGTGCACGGGTCGTGAGAAGTAATAAAGTGGACCTAAGAGTCCGGATTATCGTCCCACGAGGACTGTTATTAAGTACCGAAATATGTCAGTTCCTAACTCTATTTGAACGGGCGAATTTGTTTGAGATTTTTAACTACAACTAAAGAATTAAACTAAAGAAATAAAATTGCGAAATTGCTTTTGTTTTTATATACGATTGTAAATTAGTTGGGAATCCCGATTTCACCTAGCCAATTATATTAACTTCAATTCAAGTTTTATTTCCTAATTATGCATTCGGTCGAATTCACTAATTTAAATTGAAATTCCTCTCTCGAGTTTAAATCAATTCTACATAAATAAGTCAACCATGTATCTCTACAGAGGGTCCGAATATTCCTTATCTAGATGCATAACACGCAAGAATTCACACACGACCGCAATAATAACACGAGTATATCTCTATCTCTTGTTCAATTACTGGATTTATTACCACGTTCTAAATTATTAACTCACCTCTCGGATTATGGAAATAACTCAATAAATCATGAATTGGTGATCAAGCAATTCAAGCATTAAGAACAATAATAAATCAATACATGCAACAAAACATTAAAACAACTGAATTTGGAATTAAAATAATATGACTAGGCTACATCGTTCATCCCAACATAGAATTTAGTTACACATCATCAATAAATAACAAAAACAATATAAATTAACGCTCATTAAAGATAATATAAAGAATGGAAATCTTGCACCAAGTTTTGATTCTTCAATTATCTTCAATTCACGCGTCTTTGCAATGCTTGATTCTCCAAGAATTTGATGTTGGATTCTCTATTGTGGCTCGTTCTATGGACAGGCAAAGGTCTGATTTTCGTGCAAAATGGTTGTATTTATAGTTGGTGAAGAGATCAAGTTGAAGAAGGAAAGAAATTCATCAAATCCGCGCGCGAGTCTTTTTTGGTATCTGCACAGCGTTCAGTATTTCGACCATATCTTTCTCTTTCCTTATCTGATTAAGATGATTCAAATTGAGTTAGAAAGATAACTTAAAGGACTACAATTATTCTTGAAATAGGATTTTCCTAATTCGAAATTTACTGCCCCAAAATTTGGTCTCAAAGTACAACTAGAATTCTGTCCAGAATCTTTTAGGATTGGAATCAATTTTATGGTAATATTCTTATCATATTCCATTCCTTTTTGACTTATACTTGCATCCAATTAACTCCTAAAAATCCTCAAAATATTTTCTTATTATCCAAATCAATCATTGGATATTTTCAAGTTGGTACCTCATGTTTAATTTGTTTTTCAATCCTTCAACTTTCAATTGCAACAATATAGTCCTCATACTTTGGAATCTTCTCAATTCGCTCGTTTTAACTCTCAATTCCTTCAAATGGATCCTCCAGCTTCTTATTCATTTACTTCGCCACATTGCATCTTTCCGGTTGACGTCACAAACTTATCAATTGCTCATTTTAGCTCCAATTAACATTCAATTATGCATTTTTCTCATCAATTACTTCATTCTTCATCTTTTGGGATATTTTCTGCAAAGTAAAATAATAAAGACAAATTAAATAGCATATATTCTAAAACGATAATAATTTATTCTAATTTAGACGTACAAATAAGTGTATAAAATACACTTATCACCCCACTTTTCTCCATTTGTCTAGCCATTGTGGTTGAAAGATTTTGTAACAAGTACTTCAAATATTGAATTTGAGTATTGGAATTTGACATGGTGTGCAAGTGTGAAAGTGTTCTCACAAGAATATTTTTTTCACTCGTGTTTCACTCAATTTAGGATTTTTACCCTCTAATCACCACTCTTGCCTTTTTCCACTCAAAATCTCCTTTCTCAAGTTCTCCAAGGAAGGTAATCAACTAAACCACAAAGTATAATTCTTGTGGAGTTAAAGAAATCACCAATAAGGAAGAAGGAATTTATAACAAGCAGATACAAATAGCAAGTAGAATTTATGTGGTTGCTAAACTCAAAAGGAACAATATTTATGTGTGATAGGATGTTAGGAACACAATTTAGCAATGGGATTGACAAACCACAAATAATAGACAAGACATAGATGTAGAACAATAAGCACAAAGAGTGTAAATTTTCAATCAGGCAAAATCAAACAACTTGTACTCAATCTTTGAATGACCTTGAATGTGGATATATGAAAACCCCCAACAACACAATTGTGGCAAAAAGTGAATGATCAACAATTATCCAATGGATGAAGCAAGTGATATATGAGATAAAATGTTAATAACACAATCTCAATAATGAGAATATGATAGCCCCAAGTAGTTAGCAATATATGGGCATTGAACAACAAAGCATGAATGGAGTATTTTTTATTGAGACAATTTATCAAACACTTTGAATATACAATTTGGAAAGTATATGTTTTGTAAGTGTTTGGCTAATGGAAACCCCCAACAATGCAACAATCAATATACCCAGTATGTAGGAATTAAGAATTACTCATGGACATGAAAATTTCCAATTTTTCTTTTCAATTTTTAGGATTTTTTTTTTTTTTTTTTGGTATAACAACAACAATAATGTAAAGATAGGATTACCAATTTTAGAGCCAAGCTCTGATACCAAATGATGCGAACCCCTTCGGTGTGTTGACTGAAAATCCCCACAACAATTTAATACAAAACCCAAGAAAGCTAAAGTGGTAAAATAAAGGATAAACACCTTAACCCAAGTTTAGATCTAACCCAAAATTCAAGGATTAACAAAACCTTAGCCCAATGGGTATCAACAAACAAATTTCAAGGTGGCAAAAAATAAACAACAACACAAGAATAATAATACTCAAGCAAAGTTGATTAATTTCCTAAGAGATACAAGATCAAGAAATGGGATTTACCTCACCCAAAGGAAGAGCTTTACATGAACAACCAAGTTATCTTGCAAATGAACAAGAAATGTGTATATAAGTACAAAATTGGGCAAAATGTGCAATTTCGGTATTTACAAGAAAAACCCCGTTTTTGTAAAACAGAGTGTTTCGGTCGATCACTGGATCGATCGAAATGGGACTTTCGGTTGACCGCCACTCAGCCGAAAGCGACTGAGGCCAAAACAAAAATTCCTCTACAGAAGATCGGTCGACCGGAAGAAAGTTCGGTCGACCGAAACTTGACTGAATCTCCAAACTTCTCATTTTTGGCTCCAACTTGATTCTTGGCTTCTTTTCTCGATTTATTCACAAGGTTTAGCCTCGAATCTTGAACATCTTCGACGTCGGATCTCGTCATGGGTCCCACGGGCACGTGCATCGATGTTTGGCTTTCTCGATTCTCATCAGATCAATTGATTTTAACAATTTGATTTTAGGAGATTTCCATTTTAGTCCCTCAAGTTTTGAATCGTTTAATTCCAGTCATTTTAGTTTAAAATGTTTTAATTCAGTCCCTTCAGTTTTAAAGTCACATATCTCAGCCCCTATTTTTGAATCGAGTTATTTCAGTCTTTGTTTTTCAAATATTTTATTCAACCCCTGCAGTTTTAAAATGTTTCTAATCAGCCCTATTATTTTTTTAAAAAAAAAGTCTATTTCAGTCCTTAAACTTTTAATAAATTTCCTATTAAGTCCCTAAATTTTACTTTATCGTTCTAAAACCTTAAAATTTCGAATTACTAATTTAAGGCCTACTTCCTATTTTGGCTAGACGACGCGTGCTGACGATTAAGAGATTGAGATTACTTCCCGCTCCACTTTTTACGTGACTCGAGATAAATTGAGGTAGACTCGCCCCTACTAATTGATTTATATTATAATTACATGTGTTATGTGGATTTATGTGATTTATATGCTTAATTGCATGAGACAAGAATAAAAAATCTCTTATGAGATAAGAAAAGAAATTATGTTATGCATGCCATAACTTATATGCTTTATTTGCGTAAGACAAGACAAGAATATGTTCATATTACACTCACTACGTGATGCTTATGACTAAGAAAAGAATGTCACTATATTATTTGCGTAATTATTTGCTCAATTATCTTGTAAATTAATTATTGGCGATGAGTCTACTGAGTATTTCTTTTGAAATACTCACTCCGTTTTAACAACATTTGCAGAGTTCGGGGGCGGTGGCGAATGAGGGGCAATTATGGCAAACATTTATTTTAAGTTATTTTTGAAAGTCGAGATTATTGGAACTTGTAAATTCTATTTGTTGAGATTTGAAATTTTATAGAATGTTTATCTAGTGAATTTATTTAAATTGAGCTACCGTTACTAAATTTTTTTCCAAATGAATGTGATTTTTAAAATTCAGTATATTTTCGCAATATTTGTTAAATAGTTAGTTTTAAATAGACGAAGTGGCGACCCGGATTTTACGGAACTCGGGGCGTTACATCATGTATTTGTCCAAGTAAAGGAATGTTGTCCAAAAACTTGAAATCAAAATATTTGAAATTAAAAACCTTTTAGTACCTTCCTCCTCGGCCTTGTACTTGTTTACCAATGCATCCCAAATCTCCTTGGCCGAAGTAGTATTTGTGTAGAGATTATATAGTGGTTGAATCGTATTTAAAATGTGTCCTCTTCAAATTAGTTCATCCTCTTACCTCTTCTTTCTTTTCACCTTGACTTCATCAATGTCTTCGGGTGTGGATTCCGTTAATGCCTCCATATTCGGATCCAAGTTATAGAAGATCTTCAAAGTTATAATGAAGAACTTCAACTTATCTTGTCATCTTGTAAAATTTGTCCTATCGAACCTATCAAGCGTAACACAGCCTTGATGCATCATTTTGATCGTCGTCATGATAGTCTCGTTCTCCATTTCAATAATATTGTTTGAGAATTTTGTGAAAATATATGGTGGAAATGAAGAACAAAACCATTAATTTTGATTGATTTACAAAGTTTTGTAAATCATTATTTACTTTCTTCTATTTTGTTTTGTTCTTCATTTTCACCCTATATTTTCACAACATTTGTTTAATTTGACAAGAGACTTCATGTTTTATACAAGCAAAATGAGCTTGATTCAACACAAGATATATCATTGCTTGGTTGAAAAAGCTTTGTGTATTTGTACCATGTCCTACATCTGTCTCATTTGTAACTTACAACCACTAAACTTTTGCTCGATCGAACTAACTTACTTTTTATTTGAACAGGTCTATCAATCAGATAGCTGATATTTTTATATCAACTTATTTAAATTTCAACGCTCCCAATCTATGCTTAGTAATTTATTTATGTTATAGGCATAAGTGAGCACTACCATTATAGGGTACATTTTATTTTATTTTATTTTGGGGGGGGGGGGGGGGGGGCGGTGGAGGGCTCTCTAAAATTTGTTGGAGGATGTGTGCGTGATTATTGTGCAATTACATTCAATCAAATCAAATGAAAATTAAACATGGATAAAGAAAAAAGAAAAGTAGTAGATTACTTGTGTTAACCAAAACCACATGCATGCTAATTCAAATAGATTAATAACATATTGGAAATGAAGAAGTGAGACCGATGTACGTACTTGAAGTTGAAAACAACAAATCGTTGTGTATGAATATGCAAAGACAGATCGATGTGAGAATTCGACTATCTTTCCTTAAGATGCAATTGCTCTGCCTAGGTGCTAACGATGTTATGGCAAACGCCTTCTAAGATACGACAATCAATTTCCTTCGATAGCATCACTACAAAAACGAAAGGACCAGGAACCCAAAGTGTTTTATACACTCTTCGACATAAATTGGACTTCAAATGATGCAATAATTCTTCAAAGTGTATATGAGATGCATAATGAAAATTGAATGAAAAAAGCAAGCTTAAAGGTTCAATTTATAGATGTTGAAGTGTTGTGATCGAAAATATATATGTCCCAAAAATCAGCATGTTCACGAGCAACCGTATCCGTTTGAAGCCAGACACTGCATGAATTCCGTTCTACGGGCGCTAGCAATTTTCTTGTACCACTTGAGTTCCACTCCATAGTCGCTCGAGCGATTAGCTCAAACTTGGGATTTCCGAATTAAAAATTAAATAAAAAATATATTTAATTTCTCCAAAAAGAATATGCATAAGCTAGTCCCATGTCCCATGACCCACGACTTGTACTGTGCTCGTGGCTTGCCTAGCCGGTCGAATGGAGGTTGGCTGCGGCCCGTGCGCAAGCTTTGGGCTTAAACCCAATAGGATCTAGGCACTCCACTTTCAAAGAATATTGGTATTCCTTGGGGTCCAAACCCATATTTTCAATTTGAAAGTTATAAACTAGCTAATTTTCATTATTTTTCTTATGTGAGACAATTTTTGTCCACATTATTTCAAGTAATTTGTTTCAACATCATCACTTTAGCAATCAATTTCTCATTTACCCGAAAATAGATTTATGAATCCGAATATTCTATAGTCATTTACTCATGAATTAGAGTATGTTTGACTCCTTGTCCACGTGAAAAGGATATTGGGACCACCCGTTATTTGGTCAAAATTGACCAATTTGTCAATCATTTTCAACAATCCCTCACAAGAATAGAAATTGTCATGAATATGCAAATGAAATGAAGACACTAAAAGAGTACAAGCGGAAATTTCTTCAAAAATAGGCCCAAGTCAGACTTTTAATGTGCTCACATGTTCATTTTTAACTAGTTGAGTGTGGGTCACAATTTCAACACTTGACTGCTTACTAGATCCAAATGTTGTGATTTTTCTTCATACTGTAAGTGCTTATATTCTCTATTCTAATTTGTTAGAATCAGAGAGAATAATTTGTCAAGTCTCACATCCAAGTGAGGTTTCAATCCAAAATCAATTGACATTAAGTGAAGTAGCCCACTTGGATTAAATGATGATTTTTCTTTTCTTCTACAACCAAGGTGGGACAATTATTTGCACACCCAACAATCGCTCCCTCAAATAAGCCCCACGAGGTACATCCTACCCATTTGGCCCTCCCTCTCCCGTTCACATATTATCATGCTTAGGGAGATCACCATTCTTCGAGATAATTCATCATCACTTTTTAATTATGGCTCTGATAACACTTGTGTTAAAACCAATGAGAGCAATTTGTCCAATCTCAAGTTCAAGTCATCAAACTCAAGTGAGGTTCCAACCAAAAACTAATTAGTATTAGTAATGGGTGTAGTAGCCTACTTGGATTAAATGATAGTTTTTCCTTTCTTCTACAATCGATCTGGGACAATTGTTTGCACACTTAACATAATCGAGAAGTGTTTTGTTTCTCTACTTCTTGACTAAGAATAAAGTAAACTTTCAATTACCCAAATCGACTTGAGATTGTTTTCCCCACTACTTGACCAAGATTAAATAGAACGAGTGTTCCAATCATTGTTGAATAAGGGTGTGTTTTATAAGAAAATACTTTTTTGAAACTTGACAAAAGTAAGCTTTGAATGATTGTACCTAGAAAAAAGTTTTCATGGGAAAATCTCCAATCAAACACCAAATCTAGAAATGATTTTCATTGATTTGACATTTTTCATGTAAAATTTACCTAATTAAACACACACTAATGTTATTTTTTATGTTGTTCTACTGAATTTGGGCAAGTTAATCAATTTTATTTATTTATATTTAATTTAATTTAATAATTTTTATTTTTATTTATATTCTTTATCCTACTGCAAGTAAGCCCTTTTTCTTTTAATCACTCATTTACTTTTTACTTGTGTTGCATTTTTGTGTTCGGGTCACTTAGTATCGGTGACAGATCCAGTCGAGAACTCCAACTAGAGCGTTGACCGTTGACCCCCGTGAATCGTTGAACAACGAACGTCAACGGTCGCAGTAGCGAGATTATTTATATTATTTAATTAATGAATATTAAAAATTAATGAATATGTATAGAAATAAAATAAAAAAACTATAATGAAATATATGAACATATAATTCAATACAAACCAAAATAGATGCAAAATACATGACATTGATATCATTCGGTATTCGTTTACTCAAACAATAGAAAATCAATAATCACAAATCAAATTAAATATTTTCCATAATCTGTAAATCAATAATCACAAATCAAATAAAATCAAATATTCAACAAATCTCAATTCACAACCTATAAATTAATAATCACAATTCACAAATCAAATCATATTTTCACCAAATCTCAATTCACAACCTATAAATCAATAATCATAATTCACAAATCATATCATATTTATCTCAATAATCAAAATTCAAAAATCTAAAAATTTAATATATGTTGTAAATATTATATTGTATTAGTGAATGACAGTTGTACCCCTAAAACCCTAGTTATAATTACTTTGTATATCCCTTTCTTCCCCTATATATATGGGGCTCTTCATAATATAATATACAAGTTTATTGGTGTCTCTACTTCTCTTTCTTTTTCTCTCTAGTTTATAACACGTTATCAGCACGAGTCTCTACCAAATTGAGTTAGAATTTTCTTTTTCAAAATCCCATATATCAAAATATTAGTTAGATGATAAAATCATATGCACCGAAATTAATTTGGTGACATATGAATTTTTTTATTACTATTCAATTGCAATTCACATCTATTCATTACGATGTTGTTCATTAGCAATTGCGGCTCATGAATCTGATTTTCTCCAACCAATTCGACAGATTTTGATCTTTATATTGATAATTCATTATGTTGTTGCTCCTGAAGTAGCACAACATTATATTAATATTCCAGAAGAATATTAATCATATATCTGTGTCTGTCTATTACAAATATTTGTTGTTACTCCTGAAGTAGCACAACATCATAATTAATATTCCAAAAGAATATTAATATGGGTGTTTAATTTATATATTATTGTTGAATTTTTTTCATTACGTTGTTGCTCCTGAAGTAGCGCAACTGTATAATTAATATTTCAGAAGAATATTAAAATGACTATCATAAATAATTTGTTGTTGCTCCTGAAGTAGCGCAACTGTATATAATTAATATTCCAGAAGAATATTAATATGACTATCATGAATAGTTTGTTGTTACTCCTGAAGTAACACAACTTTATAATGTTCAAGAAAGATTATTATTTGCTCCCGAAGAGCATAAATTAAATTTTCAATATTCCAGAAGAATATTGATTTATTATTCTTGAATAATCGAAATTTTAGAACTATAATTATTCTAGAAGAATAATTTGTGGTTGTTCCTAAAGTAGCACAATTTTTATTATAATAATATTCGTAAAGAATATTAATTGCTCCTGAAGAGCATAATTTTGAAAGATTTATTATTCAGTTACTCCAGAAGAGCAAATATCTAAAATCTTTAATAATAATTTGTTCTCGCTCCTGAAGTAGCACAACGGTACTTTGGGATTGCGGTGAAATAATTAGAGAAAATCTATTTGAAATATAGGAATCGTTACCTATCTAATGTTTCACGACTTAAATTTGGTAGTAGCAATTTGATAATTGCAATACGATGCTTGAAGCATACAGTATAATCCTTGAAGGATTAAATATATTTGAAATATATAATTCAAGTTTTTAAGAAACTTGTTTGATCAAAGTATAAAGATACTTTGCGATCTAAATATATCATATGCCTTGAATAGATTCAATTTCCAATGGAATGTGATAGATAGTATGAAATTAGATTACATGAAGAATGGTACAAATGACTCTATATGACAAAGTGTTGAAATTGAGATGTACCATTACTGTGAATAAAAATCGTGGCAATTGATTTTCAAATTCAAATTCATGGTTAATTATTCACCTGAAGTGAATAAGTTAATTGTTCAGTGAAGTGAATAAGTTAATTGTTCAGTGAAGTGAATAAGTCACTTCCAAATTTTAGAACTGCATTAAATGCATTGATAATATTGATTATAGAATATGGCTCGATGCAGCATGTTCAAATGATTGGAAATATTGAATATATTCAAAGAACAAATAATATCAGATATCAGATATGTGTTATTTATAAATGCTTGGTAAACACATTCGATATTGTACCGATTTACAGTTGAAATAATTATGTGCAGTATCAATATAACTGTAATGTTCCCATGAGGGGGAGCTAATATACGCTACACTCTTTTTTCCTTAGCCGAGGTTTTGTCCCACAGGGTTTTCCTGGCAAGGTTTTTAATGAGGTAGCTGTCATCAATATCTATTGATATACTCTCTTATACGAAACTCCTGAAGAGATCAAGATATGAATGATTCAATAGAGATTGAATCAGGGGGAGTAACTATATGGATGATGAATCAGGGGGAGTAACTATATGGATTATTCAATACATATTGAATCAGAGGGAGTAGCTGTACTCTTTTTCCTTCGTTCAGGTTTTTTCCCACTGGGTTTTCTGACAAGGTTTTAACGAGGCAGCATCAAAATACTCCAAAATTTCAACAAATCTACTCAAGTGACAATGAAGCTGATTTGTCTACAAAAGCACCATCAACATCTACATTCAAGAAACCAGTTCACAAGATTGGGATACATCAACTCGATGATTTACAACGATCAATACTAGGGGGAGTAGCTGTACTCTTTTTCCTTAGCCAAGGCTTTGTCCCATTGGATTTTCCTGGCGAGGTTTTAACGAGGCAGCATTCATCTTAATACTCCAAGAACAACTGTACTCTTTTTCCTCCGTTTGATATTTTTGTCCCATTGAGTTTTTATCAAACAAGGTTTTAATGAGACAGATATTTTGTAATATCATATGTCATTCAAGGGGGAGTGTTGTAAATATTATATTGTATTAGTGAATGACAGTTGTACCCCTAAAACCCTAGTTATAATTACTTTGTATATCCCTTTCTTCCCCTATATATATGGGGCTCTGATTCATAATATAATATACAAGTTTATTGGTGTATCTACTTCTCTTTCTTTTTCTCTCTAGTTTATAACAATATACATCATTTTATGATTTCCCGAATCTGAAATTATAATTTACAACTCAAAAATTAAACACAAACAATTAACTAACACAACTAAATTCATATATTTCGAAAATCTAAAATTAATATACACATTTATATAATTTTCCCCAAATTTAAAAATTACAATAACAACTTTAAATTAACCAAAAAATATCAATTAAAAAAAGTAAATAAATAATTTGAGTTTGGGCCACTTTTATAAGGCCCAAACAATTAAAAACGGTCCAACCCAATTCCCAAACTTCATCTTCTTCACCTCAGCTTGCGCATGGTTATGTTCAGCCATTTTTGAGCTTCAGCCGACATGCATTCACATAATAACTTGAAAATAAATTAAAGACACATACAAATCGGAGAGAAATCAAACACACAACCATAATTTAAATCACATAAACTAAAAATCATTCTAAAATCTCAGTTTTCTAAAAAAAAAAAAAAAAGATCGGCCAGCGATCGATGTAGCACGACCGCGCTATCTCGACACCAGTTGGATCCGTCTCTGCCTAGTATACCAACTAATATTTATGGTATCATAAACTTTCGAAGAAATTGTTGAGCGAGGTGGGCTCTATCATTTATATGGTCCATTTTACTTTTCAGTATTTCAGGTTTTTGTATTATAAATTTCATTTTTTTGTATTGGCTTAGATCTTGGAAAAATTCTTCTTCATCTTGTCATGGGAGGGCTCCCTCAACGGGCTGTTGTTGGTGACACGTTCCCAGTTAGCTGTGCTTTTTTATTGAGTCCATTCTTCACGACAAAGTAATCAAATTATTATTTGTGGAGATTAAAATCAAATTTTTAGTAAATTTTAATAAAAACTAATGAAAAATTTGATTGAAAATTTATTAGTCACATAAAATATGTGATTGAAATTTATTATTGACTTTAACTTATATTAAAATCTAAATTTTAATTTGTACCAACGGGGCTTATTCTTTTTACCCCAGTTTATGTAACCCTTAATTTTAAACAGCAAATATGAGCTCTACAGTGAGCATGGCAGAGCCAAGAGTAATATTTTTTTCAGTGACGTTCACGTAAATAGTCATAATTTTTTAGCCAAACTAAGATTTACGTACCCCAGAACGTATCACACCTTGATCATTCCAAAAAAATTATGATATTTATTGCCTCAATTTTAGTACCACACCTTGATACTTATGATACTTGTTAGAGTAATTTTCTAAATGAATCAAGGTATACAATGATTGATGAAAAGATGAAAAATAGAATGAAAAAAAGGGGACAAAATTTTGACTATGTGATTGCATGGTATTAATCCATGCGATCACACATAATATATCTTTGTAATATATTTGGTTTAACTTAAAGTCATGCGATCGCATGATGTATAATTATGCGATCTCATTGTTGTCCGAGATGATCGTTGGACAGATTTTTAAGTAGATTTTTCTTTCACTTTTTGATGTTGTACATAACTTTTCGTGAAAAGAGTGAATCATGAAGAGTTGTATTATTTGTAAAGGATGTATATACTCACAATATGCCTTTTGATGCTCTATATAAAGGATTTATTGTTAGTTGATTCAAATACACTTAAATTTCTCCTCTCTTCTTGTTTTCTTCTTGCATTAAAATTTATTTATTTTCTTACATACAAACTTCTAGTATTCATTTACTACAACCTTAAATACTAGACTCTCTTGTGTTTTCATTTATCGTCTTTGTGTTCGAGTTTGTTGCCGAATATTACACGTTCGTCATCAAACAAAATATTGATTACATTGTATCTTGGAGGCTTATTTGAATTCCTAGTACAGACTATTTGGTAGGAAAATTTTTTAAAAGGAAAGCGAGTGCCGTGCCTTAAAATTTTCAAAGTTGCTACGAAGTTTTGTCTTCACACCATCAACATTTGTTTCAACAATACTTGGAGCCTAAATTTAAATAAAGAAAAGAAAATAGCTTAAATTTCAATAAAATTTTGTAAGGAAATATATTTCAGTGTAAGGAGAAAAAATGGTTTAGAGTGTAATTATCTATTTTTTTATTTGTTTTTATGCTGGCTGAGGGGGGGAATCCTTATCCATATAAGATTTTACTTTCATTAAAAAATTACTGCACGGCAAAAAAGTAAATTGGGCCTAGCTTCCCTGAGCTATAGCCCAGCTCCAGTTAGGCCCTAAGTCCATCACTGACAATAAGAGCAAAGAACATACTGATGTAGTGATGTTGAAAAACTGAAGTCATACTATGCCTTTCTCCATTCAAAAGGTGATGAGGTGATCAATGACATATGTTTCAGCGTTTCAATTATATTTAAGTGATTATAAGTTGTGAATCATAAGTAATATGTAGAAAATAAGTGGGTATTGATTGTATGCCTTAAAAATGTGTAAATAAAAATAATAAAAACTATTTTAACACAAGTAACTTATAAAAATAACAGTCATGACTGTCTACCCATCAATTTCCATATAATTACCAACCAAATACGCATTTCAGTTCCCAACTTTTAAAAGATCTATGATACACAAAATGATGGAAAACCCAATGAAAAGATTTGTTTTTTATTAATGGTAAAATTTCATATCGATTATATATCGAATTAATAAACAATGTATAGTAATTTTGTTCTGTTTCAAGAATCCAACATTAGTCTGAGAAAATCAAGAATTACTTGGAATATTTTAAATTGCGCAAATTTTATATGTGAGATACCTCCGTTTGGTAACACTGTTTGGTTTATATATTGAATTATTTATAATTTTGAGGTAAAAAATAGTGGTTGAAAATTGGAGAGAGAAAAATGTGTGGTTAAAAAGTGATTTGAAAAATTATGTGATTTATAAATTAATTTATAAACCAAAAAAAGACGGTTACCAAATGCTAGGGATTACATCGCCTGTGTGGATAATTAACGTTATTGGAAGTGTAAAATGAATTTAACTACTAAAGCTCTAGGTGACTAACTTTATTTGTCTCGAAGCAAAAAAAAAAAATTTAAAAAATCAAAAGTCAAAATCAACAATTATTTTTAACTATATCTTTTAAGAGACTTATAACATTTATTATTTTTTTGTCAAAATTTACTACAAATTTAATTTTTAATTAAACCAAACAGGGCTAAGAATGATTAAAATGACCAAGAGAAAAAAGAAAAATGAAATTCCTTAGAAATTAGTACTCTGCAAACAATTTAAAGTCAAATATGCTAAGTTAAGAATCCTAATGCAGTTTTTAACAATCCATTATGTAAAGCAATCATCACAATTTAAAAATAAAATTTATAATTAATACAATTTTTCAAATCACTTTTTAATCATACATATTTTCTCTCACAATTTTTTAACCACACATTTTACCTTATAAACAATAAAAAATTAATATATAAATTATTACAGTCATTTAAGATTCCAAAGCTAGAAAACAAAAAAAATGGTCATGCCAAATCCTTGATGGCTGGAAAGCAAAACCAAGGGCAGACCTTTTCTCTTCTTTTTCTTTCGTCTTTTTATTCAAGTCCTTGTCCTTGTCTACCCTATGAGGAGAAAAAAGATCAAGTTTTGAGGACTATGATTGAGCAGTTTGTTCGACTATGAATTGAACGAGCTGGCCTCGTCACTGCCATACCGACCACTCACAATAGGGGGTCCCCATATTTTGTTTCAGGTCGGTACCCGAGATGTACAACAAATTTTTTTCTAATTGAACAGATAAGTCGATCAAATATTGTTCTCATTTTCAATGATACGATTTTTAACTTATAATTGAACCGATATATAAACCGTTTCTTGTTATAAAATATTATTAGAAATTAGGTAAAATTAGGTTTGAATAAAAATTACTCTTATGCCCCTGTAAACTTTACATATTACGATTGTATCATTGTTCACTCCTATAAATAGGAGCCTTATTTCATTCATTCATATAAATTCAATAAGAGAAGAATTCTCTCATATCTCTCTCTATATTCTCTATTATTTTCATAATAGTTTTACAACACGTTATCAGTACGAGTCTCTAGCCAATTGAGTAATATAACGGGAGTATGCTCTACAGTTGCATCTAAATGATGAACATTTGTATCAGAAACCTGATTATTACTAATCAATGTTTTCTTTTCTCAAACCAAACACTTTTGGCTTTAGAAAATAACTCATATATTGTAGATCTGAAAATTTATCCAATTTTTCAAAAATTCTAGTCGAACTGAAAAAGAAGGATTCCGACCGATCCAGATTTCCGATCGACGATCGGCCACCGCCATCAGAACGGGCTTGTCGAGGAGAAGACTCTCCTGAAATTTGGGGATGATCCAACGGCTGAAATAGAAGATATCGACCGGAGAAGAAAGGCTAAAAAACTGTGCAAAAAAAAATCTGACCGAAAATTGAAACGCTGATCCCGGACGATCCTGAACTCCGATCAACAATCGGCCAGCGGCATATCAACGGGCTTTTTTAGGAGAAGACTCGACTAAAATTTTCCGCCGATCCGACTGTTAAAACGGAAGTTATTGGACGGAGAAGAAGATGCTGGAGGACTGAAAGATGCTGATTCCGGCCAAATGGTTGGTCTTTTGGAGAAACGGAGACCATGGGCATGTTCAGGACGTTGAGGCACACATTATGGTGATGGGTTGATTTTTCCGACCACCGACGCGTGGCGGATTCCGGCGATGACGTCAAAAGGCAGTTTGTTCGTCTTGATGATATGGATTTTTCTATGATCTTACTTTTCTGTTTTGTGCAGTTTTGAAATTTTTCGGTGGTCGAACGTGGTGGTTTTCTTAAAAACTGTTTTTGGAGCAGTTCCGACGGGATTTTGAACTTCGGACCAAAAGTAAGTTTGTTCTAAATTTAATTTCAAACCTATTGACGGTTTCGATTTATCCTTATGATCAATATATTAAAATATGGACGATTTTGCCCTTGATGATACGTTAAAATATATTAATCGTGATTTAACGAATTTGATTAATCATTATTAATGATATGATGGTAAGTGTTAATAGAATATATATTCTAAATTATTTAACACTACTATGTGATCAATACGATAAATTAAAAGATTTAAAAGTAACATAATAGTTGTCATGTCGTGATGTGTTGACTATAACTCATTATCGTAACGACCTGGACTATTATGAATACATTGACTAGATTTGGAGATATGACTTGCTCATTTATGAAATATAATTATTTCTTTATATTATTACCACCTATATGGTTTGTTCTATTGATTTTAAATATCTCTACTTATATAAATTTGATAATATTGTTATTATTTGATATTTCAACAAATGGTACCAGAAGTTATCATTACCAAAAGATTGTTGGATCTTAATAAAAATATTTTATCATTTGGTACCAGAAGTTACCAATATCTGTAGTTGAAAGGGTGGATGAAAATAAATTATTCAACAATAAAATTTTGATGTATGATTAGATAATATCACATGATAGCACGGATATGGCTAATGTGAAAATAATCTTATCAGTATTATGAGATAAATGTTATCTGATTATGATAAACAGTTTTGATCAAAGTTCTTGCACAAGCACTTATGTACTCCAGAAGAAGTACATATTTACTCAAGAAGAAGTAAAAATTATCATCTAGACATACTGAAATGATATTATTATTATTGCTCCTGAAGAAGTATAAACGAGTCATACATGCAAATACAAAAGGGGGAAACATTCATGATCCTCAAAATTAGAGATGTGTTTCGGGAGTAACCGTATCCTACCACATCTGATCTTTTGGGGAAATAAAGAAAAATGTGTGTTTCAAGAGTAATAATACTCCGTACTCCACCACCTTAAATCTTTGATGTACACAAGATTAAACATTGATAAAATCCTAGAAATTTATGGTGTGTCTCAAGAGTGAGAATATTCCGTACTCTACCACCACCTATTCTAGGGTTCACAAAGATAAATTTACATTAACCGGACTCCATTTTCGCTTGATTCCCCTTCCTTGTGACCAATCTATCTTAACTCCTACTAGATCTTGTATTGGAATATATGATTGCAACTTATCCAGCAGTTCCTCGATAGTAGGAGCGGAAATGAGGATTCTCCTAGAAAAAGGAGAGATGAATTCCTGTTCCACAGCATAATCAAGAAATGTTAGCAAACCATCAAAGAAATTGTTAACATTTAAAAGCCCAATAGGCTTGGTATGGAGATCTAATTGAGCCCATGATGTAATATTAAAGATTTTCTCTAAAGTACCAAAACCTCCAGACAGGGCTATGAAGGCATCAGAACCATATAACATGCAAGTTATGCGTTCATGGATAGATAAGGTTTGTACTTCATGCCCTCGTATTTTGCCTGCGATATCAACTAAAGGAACGGGTATAACACCTATCACTCTTACTTTCTCTGCTTGAGGGGATTGTGAAACACAGCCCATCAATCCTGTAATACCGCTTTTCATTTTATGAGAATTTCTTAAATCTCACGTAATTTTATGTTGATGCGATTACAAATTATGTAATTGATTATTATTATTATTATTATTATTATTATTATTATTATTATTATTATTATTATTATTATTATTATATATTTGAATTATTTTGCAGTGGAAGGACTTGGACGTCGTCTCGATCAATGTACCAAATTAGAAAGTTCATAAATTTTTATATGCAATTTTATGTGATTAATTGTTTATTTTAATTGTTAGACTTGCCAATTCTATTTTTATTAAGTTAGTGGAATATTGCATTTAAATTTGATATTGGGGGTAAGTTTTAGAGGCTTTTGGGGGTTCAATGAGAAAGTTTTGGACTTAATTACCAATTTATGAGAGTTGAGGGACTAAATTGCAAATTACCAAATCAAATACATTTAAACCTAAATTCTATCTCACGCCCCTCACTCTATTTCACGCCTCTCACTCACGCAACTCTCTCTCTCTCTCTCTCTCTCTCTCTCTCTCTCTCTCTCGGTCTCACCCGTCGCTCTCTCTCTCCTCCGAGCGTCTCCGACGCCTTCCTCACTCTCGGTTCTACCACCCAACTGGCCACCACTACCACCTCCCCCGTCTACCACCACCCAATCGGTAAGGCCCTATTTCTCCCTTCGCCCACTGCCACGCAACCTGCACACACACACGCACCTGCACACACTTTCGCACACTCGAATATATATATGTAGGTGTGTGTGTATGTGTTGAGTGTATGTAAATGTGTGTTGAATGTATGTATGTATGTATATGAATGATCCTATGTATAAATTTCAGATTTGGGTTTTGGTTAAATTTCGAATTTTTAAATTTTTAAACTCAGATTGGGGCAATATATATATATTGTGTGTGTGTGTGTATAGATGGATCTAATGTATTGACTTAAATGCTGAAATTCGGATTTTTGAAAAATATAGACTTAATTCCAGATTTTTCAAATTTATGAAAATTAATTTCAGGTTTCGAAATTTTGAATTAGTGGCTTAATTAGATGTCTAGGAAAAGTTTGAGTTATAATGTGCATATTTTCAAATTGAAGTTAGTTGCATTTTCGAATTATAATTGTTAAATTGGAGAATTGGGTAATGTTTATATATGTATGTATCGATGTAAATATCTTCCTTAAGTATAAATCTCAGATTTCTTCAAATGTTTGTTTAAAGTTTCTGATTTCAGATTAATCTATAATTCCAGACTTATAATTGTAATTTCAGATTTAGGGATAATTATATACTAGTGTTATACCCGTGCGATGCGCTGTCATTTGTTACTTACATATATCAAATATATATATTTTAACATATAAAATGAATATTTAATTAAAAATGAGAAATGAATGAAGACAATTAATTACAGAGGTACACATTACACATGCCTTAATTTTTTTTACGGTTCGTATGTTTATCGTTTTATGAGTTTCTTTAAATATTGTAATTTGAATTGATTTAAACTTAAAATGTAAAAGAAAAATTACATTTAAATAGAATTTCTAATAAGTAGAAAAATAGATATATTTGTGATATATGCTTAGAATTTTATTAATAGAATGTTAGTTAAAAATGATTTTTATAAAAATGAGGATTTGAATAAAGTGGACTGAATATGGGCCAAATTTTTTTTTCTAAGTCACCACAATTCTAATAGTTAGGAACTTAAATAACTTACTACTTAAAAAAAAAATACTTCAATGAACATTTGCATAACTCATTTGCAAAACTATTCAATTTTAATGATTATTGATGTAATTAATCTTTTCAAAATATAATTTCTAGATTATTACAAATAATGTATCACTATCAGAATAGTACTATTAGAATTGATACTAACTATTTTTTTATAATATTTTATATTTATATATATTAAACAAATATTTCATTAAATATTTACTTTAACATTACAAATTAAATACATGTGATCATATATTTAAATGAATGTAGCAATTAAGCAACATAAAATGTCAGTTTTGATTAAATTTTAATGAATGTATATCGCAAATACATTTAATTTTATATATTAAGAAATCATCTATGAATCTCGATTCTAAAAGCGGAGCGGTTGTTTAATCTACAAGATATAGTACATTATCACTTACTCATATGGAATTCATTTTTCAAAAATAAATTTTTCTGAACATTCATTCTTAATCACACATTCTTTAAAAAGTATTTTTTTACTATTTTTCATACTACTTTTTAACTATACATTCTAAAAAATCACTTTTTCACAAAAACAATTCTAAAAAAATCAAAGTCAAATAGTTAACAACCGAATAAAGTTGGAGATCACGAAATTATACAAAAAATCTTATACCCTATAATCTTTAAAAATTTATTAAAATTAAGAATGATTAATAAAATATTAATCATTCTATTGATATTATTAATTAAAAAGAAATCAAAGCATAACTATTCAATATTAATCAAAAAAAATTACATTTAAACATACCTTAAATTTTTTTTAACGGTTTGTATGTTTACCTTCTAGGAAATTTTTTTAAACATTGTAATTTAAATTGACTTAAAACTTAAAGTGAAAAAACAAAATTATATTTAAATAGAATTTCTAATTAGTGAAAAAATATATATATCTATTATATAAGCTCAAAATTTTATTAAAATGAAAAGGAAAGAAAAAATAGATCGATAAGCGCTATTATTTTATTCTCTTTGATTTTCTATTTTTGATTAAAAAAATATTTATGTAATAATTAATAAAAAGTTGAAGAGAAAAAGACCATAAAAATAGAGAAAATAAAAAAGAGTAATTTGGTTTATAAACGGGTTTATTTATAATTTTGAGTAAAAAAATAGTGGTTAAAAATTAGAGAAAGAAAATGTGTGTAGTTAAAAAGTAGTTTAAAAAATTATGTAGTTTATAAATCAATTTATTTTATTTACCAAGCGGATGCTAAAAGAAATGCGGAGGTAATACAATTTTTCATAATTTCTTTTACCAAAATCCATGTTGAAAAATTAGAGAGAAAAATGCGTCTTATTAAAAAGTAATTTAAAAAATTATTTAATTTATAAATTGGTTTATAAACCAATATATTTTATTTACCAAACGGATGCTTAATGCGACGGTAATACAATATTCCATAATTTTTTTTTTCCAAATTCATGTTGAATGGTAAGAAAGTTCAATAATCCTTTTTATACATATATATAATCAAGTAGACGAAAATATTATAAAAATGATACAGTCTTCAAAATCACCAATGAATTTGATTAACATAAAAATAATAAATATAAATACCATTAATTTAAGACATGTATTCACACTAAATCACTTATTCACAACATGTGTTCACACCAAACCACTTCCTTACTTATATATATATATATGAATTTAACCAATAAGTAGTCAAAATAATAATTGAAAAATCTCGCAATTATCATGATACAATAACCGAGTAAAGTTGAATATCACGAAATTATGTAGAAAATCTTATACCCTATAACCTTTAAAAATTTATTAAAATTAGGAATGATTAAAAAAAAATATTGATCATTCTATTGATATTATTAAATAAAAAAGAATCAAAGTATTAACTATTCAATAATAGTCTTCGTTTAATAACTTTTTTTTATAAATTATTTATAAGTATCGCATTTTTTCAACCACATATATATTTTGGAAAATATGATTTTTAATATTAAAGATAACAAATGATTTGACCATTAATAATTAAAACATAATTCTTATATTGATGGCTACATATAGAATTTATATTATTAAGAACAACAAATAAATAAAAAAATAATCATTAAATAATAATTTTAATACCGATAACTAAAAATTTTAATTGAACAC